>OW386285.2:371282516-373782516 GCA_936432065.2 Rutpela maculata
ATTTTATATTTTATGATGAAAAAGAAAAATTGTTTCGATAGTAATAAACATTCTTTATAAAATTTAATTATATGAATATTTTAGGAGAAAGGCATTCCGGTACATTATGGGCTGTACCACGCGATGGGTGTCGCTTTGATTATTGAAGGATTGTTATCAGCTTGTTATCATATTTGTCCTAGTCAATCGAATTATCAGTTTGGTGAGTGTAAACATCATTAACGTGGAGTTTTGAACACATAATACAAGATTTCACAATTTTTTTTATCTTATATTTCAGATACAAGTTTTATGTACATTATGGCTGTACTATGTATGATAAAATTATACCAAAATCGGCACCCCGACATAAATGCTACAGCTTATTCCACATTTACGGTATTAGGAGCAGCAATTTTCATGGGTAAGTGTCAACTGGGCAATGATTTACCCAAATTTTTGTAAACTAATTATGATTCAAAGTTGAAGAACTTTTACCAAAAATCTTGCTTAGTCCAATCAATGCCTGCCCAAAAGGGATTGTAGAAGATTTTTAGGAGGGGAGAATTTTAATCTTCAGGAATATGTTGGAGGTAGTTAGGAGGTAGTTAGGAGGTAAACATACTAAAAGTCCCCGTCCCTAGCCCCGCTGGGGGCTAGGGGAGGGGGTGGGGGGTTGAAAGGTTCCTTTTTTCGATTCTTCGCTTATAAATCGGAAACGATGCGTCGTACGGAAAAAGGTAATCTATACAAAATTAATCATAATTAAATTTCCTACAAGAATGTCTATATTATTCATTTTTTTCCTATGCATTATATTTTACGTGATATTCGCCGGTGAAAATCGATAAATAATAAATAAATTAATTAGCTACCTTGAATATTTCTATCAAAGTGGTTTACCGTGGTCAGCTAATAAATCACAGTGACAAAACAATCTTTATTTTGTAACACTCGACGTATTTACTAACCTATTATTTTGTCGAAATCTATACATTTACACCCTTATAACTTTATTGTTTTGTTTCCGATTTGAATCAAATTTTACTCAAGTATAGAACAAATTAGAATCTATATATAACCAGGAAAACATTCGCCTGCTACAAATGCAAAAGCCACCTGCGCTACCAATATATGTTGAATAAAATGAAAAATCATATTATGCATTTTTCTATCGGAAAATGTTGTTAACGAAAATTGTTCAGAATTGTCCAAAAACCTTACGTCCAAAATTTAATCGAAATAAAAAAATTCAAAAATTAAAATTTTAAATATCTTTAATATAATTATTTAAAAAAAGATTGCAAATTTAACTACCTGGCAGCTTGGGTTTTAGTCCAATAAATGAATGCCCAAAAGGAGATATTAGGGGACATGGGGGGGGATTTCTTTATTCGGGAATGTATTCGGGGTATTTAATATGTAATGATGAAAAATAAAATTACATCTTATAATCTCATAAATTTTGTTGGCCTGGCTCTCTTGGGACGAGAGGGTCCGGCTTCTTGCTCCGACTCCAAAACTTCAACATCCCCGTTATCGTCTTCATCCGTTCCTTGATTATTGGATTCAGTGTCTACACGGGATGTGGGGAGGAGTTCTACGGCATTTTTTTCATCATCCTCGTTCATTAAAATTGACACTCCATTTAAACAGTTCCCCTGGCAGTTCTGACATAAAGAGGAGTAATTCATGGATACTTTCTTGTACCTACATCTAGCGCTGCTGCAATCTTTAATGCACTTGCAGAAAATCAAGTCTAATTTTTTTTTGTGCTGCTGGGTCTTTGGTCAGCACCGGAGCTAGATACTTTGCATTGTGTTCCCAACCCCACAACTCTGGGGGTAGCTGGTTTCCCAACCAGAGCTGCACGTGGTGAAATGTGCGAAATGAATGCTCTTTTGTTGCCCCATCGCTTGGTGGAAGTGATGACAAACCTAGTTTGATATTTGCTACGGATTTCAAAAATGAATGGTGTCGGTAGGTATTGAGAGAGCTCTTCTTTGCTGGGGCGCCGTACCATTTTAGCATGCATAATCGTCCAGCTTCTTCAACATCAACATGAGAGGAGGAAGGGTTGTGAAACACTTCGGCTGCTCTTGGAACATCAGGATGATTTTGGTAAAGTTTTATAAAACCAAGTTTACTCTTCCGGAATGTTGCAGATGTTGAATCGCAGCCAGTAAAAGCATGCAAGACCAGAATTTCTTTCAGTCTAGTTGCTGCATTTGGTGGGTGAAATAAACATCTCTTTCTCTGCCAGGTTTTATGAATAAAATGTTGCAGTCTGGTGGAGTCTTTGCAGTAAGCATCTCTGCGAGGTCTACATCTTCCCCAATAACAGCCACATTGGATGTTTCTCTTAAGTATTGTGCAATAGCTGTACTTACAATCAGCACGTCAGCACGTCTGATGTTTGCTGCGTTGTTATGCCATTTTCGTGTAGTTTAGACCTCAGTAGGTTGATCAGTCTATTTTTATTGTTCTGATTGAAGAGGAATAAATCTTGATTCACTGCGTCCACATTGAAATGGATATCTACCGACTTTTTCATTCGGTAGCGTCTTCCCTGCTCTGCCGCCTTAGTGCTATTAGGTGAGTTGTTGTATCCATAAAAAACGACTGTGCATCTCCTCCCTGGGTAGTGGGTCTTGACGAATTTCACGTATCCACCACAAATTGCGGAAACTGAGGATCCCCTTTGCCAGATGAACTTATGTATGAGAAATTCCCTATCAATAACCAAATCAAATTTTGGTATATGTACGTTCTCGTTGGTTGGTTCAAGGAGCTTGAACAGGATTTACTTTTGGTTTTTTCTCATACCACCTTCATTGAATAAGGCTAAGGGAAACGGGGCCAATTCGCATGGTAAATAATCCTTCAAGTCTTCATCACTTTTTTTGCAAATGGAAATCCTTTGGAAGAGTAGGAGAGGAAAGGGTCTACAATATTATTTATTTCATCTGTCACTACAAATAGCAGTGCATGCGCTATGTTAGATATTTTCATTTTCCTGATATCAAATTTTAAAAAAAAATAGTATTATCTTCCTTTTCTACTGACGAATGTCAATGGGCCTCCTTTTCTACAATGTGAATTTGCTGTGCAGTTTTTTGCGCCGATTCGATGCATTTTTGTTTAGAATTTTTAACATAGTAAGGGGTTTACTAAAAAATGATATTTTAATCAAAATATATTGGTAGCGCAGGTGGCTTTGCATTTGTAGCAGGCGAATGTCTTTCTGGTCATAAATAGATCCTAATTTGTTCTATACTTGAGTAAAATTTGATTCAGGTGGGAAACAAAATAAAAAAGTTATAAGGGTGCCTTCATTTTAAGTGAGTCACGCTGTATATTTAAGAAAATGTATAGATTTCGACAAAATATTACGTTAGTAAATACGTCGAGTGTTGTAAAATAAAGATTATTTTGTGACTATGATTTATTAGCAGACCACGGTAAGCCGCTTTGACAGAAAAATTTAAGATACATAATTTATTTATTTATTAATTATCTACTTTGGCTGGCGAATATCTCGTAAACTACAACACGTAGGAAAAAAATAATATAGACATTGTTGTAGGAAATTTAATTATGTTTAATTTTGCATACCTTCTCCCCTACAACACATCGTTTCCGAGTTAAAAGCGAAGAATCGAAAAAAGGAACCTTTCCACACCTCTCTTCCACTGAAGCGGCGGGGCTAGGGGCGGGAACTTCTAGTATGTTTACCTCCTAACTACCCCGAACACATTCCTGAAGAGGAAAATTCTCCCCTGCTAAATGTCCTCTACAACTCTTTCGTTGACTGGACTATTAAAGATATTTTTATCAAATTTTTCATTTGCTAACTTTACATTTATCGGAGTTAGTATTGATCTACTTTCAACAAAGCAGAGTCCATCTCCAATAGTAAAGCTCACAGTTCGTTCCATTCCACATTGTCAAAAGGTACATAGACAGATAATACTCTTTCTTCTTTTCTCGCCTTCTCTAACCTTCTCTGACCTTCTCGTATTCTCTTGCCTTCTTTAAGAACATAGTTACGATCAAATCAGATCAATATACCATCAAAATGAAGTTGGAGGAGCAGTGCTGGAAAATCATTAATAAAATTGAGAAAGAAGTACGAGAATTAATCTCGTATGAGAATTGATCTCACAATGTTCTCTAATTCCCACAATACACATTTTCTAAATAATCAGGTACTTTTAAAATATAACTAAAAGGGTTTTCATTACAGCCATGGTTGGTATATTAAATGGAAGTCTAGCAATATGGATAATCTTTGTTGTTTGTTACACTATATTGTGTGTGTTTCTGTCTTTCAAAATATACTTTTTGAATTTCGTCCTAGATGGACTTAAACAACTACAATCAAGTATTCAAAAAAAAGGAATGTGTAGTGATGCATTTCGTCCTATACGAAGAGGTATGTTTTACTTATTGAGACAAATAAACTTTTTAAATTTTAATTTCATTTTTGTTTCAGCAAGATTTATATTGCTATGCATTGCAAATTTAGCAAACTATTCTATGCTTATTGCAGGCGTTTGTCTGTACACTCAAGAAGTCACTGATTTTGGGACATTCCTCTTGGGTTTGTTGATGGGAAATGCAGTAATTCATGCCATATTTTACACTTGCATGAAGGTAAAATAAAACATATCTTAAATTAGCCGTAGTTCTAGAAATAAGTAACAGGCATACAGTATTAGTCGTACTTAAAAATTTTATTTATATAAAATACCTTTGAGATCCATTTAATATTTACTATACTGGATTTGAATTTCTATAAAAATAAATAACCATAATCGTGATATTTCTAGATATCTCTTCTGAAAATAAATAGTACAATTGATATTAAAAAAATGCAAAATATTTCTGAAGCCATATCGTGCTCTACTACAATAATTAAACAAATATATTCATTTTTTGACTATTCACCCATTAGTAAATCATATTTAACGTATTGATTATAAGAAAGTACAACAGCTCCGATTTTGATCATTTTTTTTTAAATGTGTCTTTTTTAATATTATTCAAAATCAGAAACACCCCAAGTGGCGCAAATAATTATTTATATTGTTTAAACAATGATAACAATATTTACAGGAAAAAATATTTAAAAATTTTTTTTTCGCAATATTTATAACACATCGAGTTGTCTTTATTGAAAATTTAAGTTCAAAAATATTTCTCGCAGTCGAAGTTGATAACTATTTATATTGTCTAAACAATAATAACAACGTCTACAGGAAAAATCTATTTTTTTTATATATTTTTTCGCGATATTCATGAAAAAGTGAATTTAGTTCAGCGTTTGACGATTTTTCGCTCAGAATTCTTTCAGATAAAACCGATTCACGTGAAATTTAGGCAGTAATTAGGGAATGGCTCAAGGAATAAGTTATATAGTGCCGATGTGAGCTTTTACCCTGGGGGTGGATGCCACCCCTTCTCGGGGGAGGAAATTATTACGTTCAAAGTAACCGCAGAAATCGATAGAAGAATGAATTCTAAGCAATAAATGTCCTATGAAATTTTTTCATTGAGTCAATACTTTTTGGGATATTTGTGATTGAAAATGTTGATTTTTCATCTAAAAAATGAATGTTTTAGAGCGATTCTACATCAATAACTCGAAAACTTTACGTTCTACCAAAAAAATTATTATAAACAAAAATGAAGCCTGTAAAATAACAAATCGATTGGTTTTTCTTCAGTTTCTGTAGATGCAATAACGAATCGAGTTATGGCTCGTTGAAAGTGACTTTTTGTTCGCCGAAAACTGAATTCGAATTTTCAACGCTGAATAACGGAAAAACGGAAATTTTTTGGAGGAAAACATAAAAAACATTTTTAAAAGTACTTGAAAAGACCTTTAAAATGAGATTTGGTAAAAGTCGTTAGCATAAAAACTAACGGAGTTATGATGAAAATAAGACGGTTGTCTCTTCTTTTCGGAGAAAAAATCAGCAATGGCTTCAGCGCAAGAATTGAAATTGAACGTAATCCATTTACAATTTTCTCTATGTAAGTACTAACAATATGTTCTAGAAGTTTGACCGGTTTGGGATGCCTAGATTTGAAAAAAAGTTTGATTCAAATGTGAAACGATTTTTGAAATTTCTTAAAAAATTATCATTTTTTCACAATAATTCAGAAACTAAAGAAGATACGCAAAAAATGCTAGAATACAAAAATTTAGGTTTCTTTTCTGAAAATTTAGTTTATTTTTATTTCTCTAGGCTAAAAATTAATTGAGATATCACCGTTATAAGTTTGCTTGAGTCCGTGGTGGGGAACGAGCAGTGCCTAATTTATTGGAACTACTCTTTTCCCACTCTCAGGCAAATACATACAATACATACAATAAACCCGATATAGTTCTCCTCGACCACCAAACCAGGACAATGTTTGTTATTGAGTTCTCCGCTCCAGTGGAAACAAACATTGTTTTGAAAGAGGAGGAAAAACGAACTAAATATCGAGATCTTCTCTTTGAACTTCGCAGACTCTATCCAGATCACACCGCTAAGCTAGTGGTATTAATTACAGGATCCCTCGATGGGGTGAGGCACACACTGCTTTCGGAATTGAAGACGATACCGGCATGCCGAAACTCGGCAGAAATCTTAGCTGGAAGAATGCAGAAGGCCGTTATCCTTGGCTCGTTACGCTTGCTCAGAGCACACGATTCGCGGACCCAGTAATCACTGACTCTACGGCGTAGGGAGTGGTCTCTGGTATTACCAGCGTACCCTCTTTGGCATCGGAGACAGAGAGAAGGGCGACTGGCTTCAAAAGAAAATAAATAATAATAATAATAATAATAATTTATTATCCATCAGACCAAAATACAATAAGGTATTGGAGTCGTCAAAGTACAATAAGTAAGAAAACAAACTATTAACACATCAGTATATATATAAAAAACGAAGGCAAACAGAAACAAATACTAACATTTACATTTAGAATATTTATAACTCAATAAAATAAAGTAACATTCAAAATGAATTATAATAAGTCTTATGTCGAGCTCAGATAAAATGGAATTTACAAAAAGATGTTTACATACTTATATTAATATAATATACAAATATGTGAGAATTATTATTCAAACGAATGTTGCAAGAAATCATTGACTGCATAAAATACATATTCCAGTAACAATTTTTTTACTTGTCTGCGAAATATTTTTATACTACTAACTTGTTTAATACATTCTGGAAGCTTATTGTATAATTTTACTCCAGTATATATGGGACTTCTCTCGTACAATGATAGGTAGTGGCTAGGAGTCAATAGATTATTCTGTCTTCTAGTATTATTCATGGCTGTGACTTTCTTAAAAATGTATTTAAATTGGTCTTTACAAACACAACTATTTCTAAAATATAAATGCAAGCTAACGGTAGTAAGTTAAGTTCCTTAAAATAAGTTTTACAAGAAGTACGCATACCGACTCCCATTATATTTCTTATTGCCTTCTTTTGTAATTTAAAAACTCTCTCAAAGTGGATCATCCAAACAGTGCGAAATTAATCATTTTTTCGCATTGTTTCACTGGATGTGATACAACGTCCGCGTTCTACAATAAAGGCAAAAACATTTTTTCAATCTTATAGAAAACCGATTTAAGAGATCAGGTGAAGATATTTTATAATAGTTCTTTAGAACTGGAAGAAATTTTAGAAGCCGGTAGGTACTGCACAATATTACTGTACAATTCAAATTGAATAGTACAGTAATATTGTGTAGTACCTACCTAATGTTTTGTAAATATCGCGAAAAAAAATTTTTAAATATTTTTTCCTGTAAATATTGTTATTATTATTTAAACAATATAGATAATTATTTGCGATATTTGGGATGTTTCTAATTTTGAATAATATTGAAAAACCCGCATTTAAAAAAAATGATCAAAATCGGAGCTGTTGCTGAGAATTAAGAAGTTTTGACGATTTTTAGGTTTCATTGACTCGATTAAATGTTCTGGATGCTTATTTTTTGTGAGAAATGCTGGTACAAAATATTTAACTCTTGATTATATTTTTCCTTAAGTTTTTTTTAGTTCTAATAAAAGTATTATTCTCGTAGCTGATAAGTAAAGAAAGGATATGTTTTGAGGCTATTTGCTATGGGCTCTTGGGCGTTGCCGCCTGGTGTGCGTCCGGTGTTTTCTTCTTGGATGCAGCCACCCTTTGGACTGTAAGTAACATATTATTAAAAGAACTAAATTATTACTGCTTAAAAGAACATCTGTATGATAAACTTCGATGTCATCAAATTGTTTCTGGGTAGTAGTATTTAAATTTTAGTAATTTATTCAGAAATTATTCTCTACACCAAATGATTCCTAAAGTTATAAAAAATCCCCTATTGTTGCAACCATAAGGAGATAACAAAAGAAAACACTGTTTTATCCCAGAGTAGTCCTGTTATTCTTAGATATCCTAGTTTTTGAACTTGACACAGACGAACGGGACGACGTATATTACCATATCAGTATATACATCCATATCAGTATATACATCATATCAGTATATCAGTATATACCATATCAGTATATACATCCAAGGAGTGGTTTATGAATTTATTCCCCACCTAAAATCGAAAATGCATTTACACGCCCATAGAGATGCGAAATTATAGACTAGTAGTAATTTCATTAATATAAAATCATATAAACACGTATATAATAAGAAAAAGTTATTACATAACGATCATTTGTACACTTTGCAAAATTTAGTGTTTATTTTATCATGACAATGACATATCTGGCAAATGGCTTGCCAATAGAAATAATATCAATGCAATCGAAACAATTTTAATGTAAAATTCATGAGCCATTAGTTTCATATATCTTAATTATAAAAGTTCTGTTTTTGATTTACTAGTTTTATAATAACAATGCATGAATATTTCTTCTGTATATTGTAAAAATAATGGAAACCAATATAAAGAGCAACGAAAATAAATTAAATAATCAAAACTATAAGCATTGAATAATATTTTACTATTTTTTATTACAGGTAACTCCAGCTGAGTCTCGACAATGGAATCAGGAGTGCATTATGCTGAACTTCTTTGACAAACACGATGTTTGGCATCTGCTCAGTGCTCCCGCTCTCTATTTTAGTTTTATGTTCCTTATGTGCCTTGACGATGATATCGTTGACAAAAATCAGAACGAAATACCAGTATTTTAATGTACTGTTGTGACTGCCAAGCGATCAAATCTATTTATAGAACTTTGACAGACGTATGAATGTTCCAAGTATTTAAACGTATGTTCTAACTAACAAAAATTAAGACATTTAACTTTTTTGCGTAATTGATTTTCTCAATAGTTGTGTTCACTCGCAAGTAAGTTAAGTGAAAATCTAATTTATTAACTAGTTAAATTAGATATAATAGCGAAAAATAACAAAGAAACTGATATTTGGCACAAGCAAGCATTCAAAATAGTGTAACGTAGGGCACAATACTACCCGCAAATTATTGACTAGTGAAAGTTTCATTGAAATTGGTTCAGTAGTTGTGGAGATTACCTCCACATGAGTGCACTTACGTATTTATTCTTCTTCTTATTGACAAAGTCTTGGCAGACATTTTGTGAACCGGGAACTATTCTAGTTAGTCTCTCTTTGCTGAGTGGCACGTCTGACAGCAACATGTAATTGTCGCGGTTGCCTGTTAAGCTCACGTCCACACCAAAGCTCTTTCTCCCATCGGCTCTTTGGTGATATCAGTCCAATATTTTTGTACATTAAGATAGGTTTTGTATCCAAAATTATGTACGGTACGATTTAAGTCTACAATCTATTCTATGTAATTTCTCTAAGTTCATGAAATTTTACTTGGTTGATACATATCAACTGTCAGTAAGTAATCAGCACTGACATGATTTTATGAAAATCTCTCCTCTAATTCTATCTACATCATCCAGTACAGTATAACTAAAGATAATTGGACTCACAGAAACTATACAAAAAACGTTAACGGTTAATGTAAATAAAATGTGTCAGCTGCTTTATTGTTGGTGATTCAATAACACAGGCACACAGAATAAAGAAACTGGTATGTTCTTTTGACTAGAGCAACTTATCTTTATGTATTTTGACACGCTGAATTCGAATTCGGAGTCAGAATTGCTCCATCACCCATCATTTTTTTGTAAGTCGCGAAAATAATCTTTAAAAAAAACTCATAATTTAGGTTATTTTCTGGATTTACTAAAAATGGTCAGTGATGGAGCTAAATGGACACCTGATCCGTGTTCAGCACGTTGAAGTGCATAGGGGTTGTCCAATGGACTCCCAGCAACAGACCTTTTTTGTGTGTGTCTGTGTAATATGCAATGATCGGAATTTGGGTTTAATTCCAGTGGCGCACATATAGGTATATAAAATTTTACATCAAGAAATTAAATGTATGTTTGTTCTTTCTTACAAAATAAATCGAAGTTGAATGTAATACGAATCTACCTTACGAGTTTCTCATTTATTTTGGCATAATAGAATACATGTATACTTATGTACTACTCAAAATGTATGCATATTTTAATAAACGACGCACCTTAAATTAAACCCAAAATTCCAATCACTGGTGAATATCATTGGATCCTCCGCCTTTTTCTAGAAAACCGTGTATGCAAATATATTACACAGACACTTCACCCTACACAAGGTGGTCCTTGAAAAATAAATTAATAATTTTATTTGACATCATAACAACGTAATTTTCAAATACCAAAATAAATTACCCAAAGTCATAGTTTCTGAAAGCTGATTTCATTGGATACTTGGCCACAAGATTTGTCTCCTGAAAAACACTTAAATAAAAGAAAAGGAGATAAATTAAATTATGTAAAATTTTAAGAATTTTTGATAATAAATTAATTATTTCATTACTGACAGCAGAACAGTCATGGTTTTCGTCCGACTGGAGGGCTACTGTCAACAAGCAAACATTTCAAGCGTATGCGCAAATTGTACCCTCGAATGTTATGATACTCTTGACCAAATATCTATGTCGTCTTGTTTTATTCAGTCTTTTTTGTCTTATGCTCTCTTGCCGTAAGCTATCAACCGGTCTATACCGTCATCTCTCCAGTTGATATGGTCAAAATATGAGAGGATTCGAGAGAATACTGTGCTGGAGAATCGGTTTTGGGGGAGGATTTCTTGTAGAATCGATATATTAGTGCGATGGACTGTCCAGGAAATTCGTAACAAACGTCTCCAGATTCACATCTCGAAAGCATCAATGCGCCGTCTGTCTGCTTCCTCAATGGTCCATGTCTCAGAGGAGTAAAGACATGGTAGAGAAAGGTTGAGCATTAGCAAGTCTGATTTTTGTGAGTCACGTGATATTTCTGTCACAGAAAATTTTACTCAACTGGAAAGTTGCCAATCTGTTGCCGTCAGTTGAGCCGAATCCTCTCATATTAGCAGTTGTCAGTATTGTCCACAAGGGCTCCAAGGTATGTCATCTTGTTTACTACCTCACAGTCACCTATCCTTACAGTGTCCAGGTGGTTATTATTTGCTTTGACTAGTCATAATTTTCATTTTGTTGTCATTTACACTTAGACCATAATCGGAGCTTATTGTCTGAAGCCTGTGCAACAGGTGTATGAACTCATCCACGCTTGCTGTAACTAAAGTAGTATCATCTGCAAATCTTAAGTTAGAAATCTTGGTTCTGCCTATAACTACTCCACACTGCCAGCATACGTCGTATCACATATTCGCCGTATTCGGGTATTGGTGACAGAACACAGTCTTGTCTGACGCCTTTGCCGACTTTATACTCGTGGGAGAAAGTATTGTCTACTTTCACTAAAGAAGAGTTAAGTCAGATATTTGGATGTTCCCATCTTCAATAATACACCCCACAGTTTGTCCCATGCTACATTGTCAAAATCGGTACGGTAATCTACGAAACAAAGATGTATTGGTACGTATATTTTCTTGCCTTCTTGATAAGTTGTCGCAAGTTCAGTATTTTCTGTCTGGTATCGCGTCTTTTAATAAAGCCTGTTTGCGCATGAGGTATTTGCTAAGACAGATAATGCTAAAATCTAGACTGAAGCATTATTTTACTGCTGTGTGATAGTATCATGGACATATGTATACGTCGCATCTTCTTATACAGTGATATGAAGCTTGAGGTTCTCCAATCTTCGTGTCAGTTTCCCGTTTTTAGTATTTTTTGGCATATTATTTGCACCACATAACTTAAGCGCCAAGGTCGTGATATTGTAGAACCTTACATACAGCGTCTGATGGACGCGACACCAATTTATTTGTTATGGGCGCCAGTTGCGTTCCCTCTTGATTGTGTGTGGTTGTTTCCATTACCAGTTGAGTTTCATTTGTTTAAGAGATGTTGGATAGACGAGAAACGTAAAAGCTGTAGATTGCTAACTGCCTTTTCTCTCAATTTGGCCTCTCTGGAGATGCACCTTAGCTTATTTATCTAACTCTGTCATGGATCTTGTGCTTAGAGATCTCATAATCACTTTCATAGAAAACCCCTCTCGAGCTTTCGCGATCCGATCGGTGTATTGAATTACAAACTTGCGGGGTCAAGAGACGCCCGATATTCAACTCAGACCTAAGACACGAAAGCCCTCGAGGGAAGAACCTAAAGTTAATCGTTCAGTCGGTAAAATGCAACAGTTCAAATAATACCTTTTATTGGTTGATCCAAAGAATACAGAAAATGTCAATCATATCTAAAGAAAATATGAAAAATTTAATTGAATCGCCTCCCCCAAGCCACTGCAAGGACGAATGTCTCTTATAGAGGACGATTATATCGCAATTACCATATAATGGAGAGCATGCAATAGCAATCAATTAGGTAAAAAGATTCATACAACTTCCTCAGAAGTTTATGAAGGCACTTTGGTTTTGGGAGTGACTGAAAATAAAATGAAAATATTTTACTTAAAAATTTTGGGACACTAGTGGTTAGCTTTAAGGTTCCTTTTAGTGATTATATCGTTCACAAGAACATATATCAGTTTATTTTGCTTTTATGACCCCTTTACGGTGACCTAATGGCCCCACATTATATTCGAATTAGGGTCTGTGACATGACTTCGTTTCGAGCGACTTTTTTGCAATAAAAAAAAACTGCATTTGATTTGGCTACCACAACTTTCTGCCGATTCTTCAACGCACTCGCCCAAGTGACGAATCGCTGCACGAATTCAAATTTGTTTAATCCGAGAAACCGACCTTGTCCATTTTTGCTAATTTTTATCTAATAATTGCATATAGACGCTTCGCGCCTTTGCCACATTTTTCGGTCTCGCCTTTTCAGTACGTCGCCTCATCAAAATATTATTGTCATTCTTTTGAATGATATCCATAATGACTGTGTCTCCAATTTCCCTGTTTCGTGAAGCGATAAAAAATTAAAAACTATTTTGAAGATAAAATTCGACGCACGACGTAAAAATATTTTTTCTGAAATGAAATGAAATTTTGACGTACTTTTGAATTGTGCGCCTTGTCCACTTTCGGAGTACTTAAAAAGTATAATATTTTTTTCCTTGTGCACAAAAATATTTACTAAGTGAAACTTTGGCATACTTTGAAATTGTGCGCCTTGTTTCCCCCTTTGTTTCTGCGAACGTGTATGAGCCCTTTTGTGGTCTTCGGTGCTGATGCCTTAAATGTATTTAGTTATACTCTAAATTGTCTTTTAATACATTTTTCCGAAGTCGAAGTTTTTATTTATTCTTCGACTTAGGTCGATTCTGGGATTCTATAACAAGCAGCTCCAGCTGCTTTGACAGTTTTTATTTTTTGTATAGCTGCCTTCACTTCTGATTCAAGTATTGAAGGCTTGTATTCATAATCCTGCTGCCAGTCATCTTCTACAACAGGATTGTCACTTTCGAGAAGCTTTTCGCAGTATTGGTGCCAAGCTTTAATAATCTGGTCCCTGTCAGTTCTTAGAGTGCCGGTGGTGGATGAAGTCCTCAATTGACCACGTTTTATTTTTAAATTTAGGTTTAAATATGTTTTCAAAGCGAACGTTTACATCTAGCGCTTTGTATCATTCATTTCACACATTGTAACAAAATAAATACAAAAGGGGTGACTGTAACATTAATATTGTTACTTATTTACCAACGATTATATCTGCAATGATGGCCGATGAAATGGTTCTCTTGCTTCTAATCGATGCTTTAGAAGTCGTCTTAGAACAGATGGCCGTAGAGATAAACAGCGCGGAAAATAAAATAGATAGAACTAATAAATGAAAACTTATGTTATGATTGTCAATTTGCCTTCATCAACTTCCTCAGTGACCTCAGGAATGCTATTCGAATTAACAGAAATTTATGTGAATTTATTTGGGCATTTTTGCAAATAAAGCGGTTACTAAATTTTTCACTGGTGATTGGTATTTTTCTCGACTAAACTGGTTTTCTGGCGTTCAGTTAATTGAGACTTTTTTCTTTTGTCTGACTTTTTTAAAATTACTTACATTGCAATTATCGAAAATTTTCTGTCATTTATAATGTTTATATATTTTCAAGATAAGATATAGAACACCATTTGAATTAAGTACTCGCAAATAAACCATTCATGTTAATCAGTATACGTCAAAAGGTAACTTGTCCCTGATATTTTTCTTCGAGGTATTTTCTCTCGACCATTTTTACGTCATCACTAGCTCTCGAAATATGATTTTTCCTTAAAACATTGAATTTCTCCAATTTTCATCAAGTGAAAATCACTAAATTATTTGTGATTTTAATCTTAGGTTACCTCGAATTTTAATAAATGCCAACACATAAAGCTGTGACTAAACAGTTCATTCAAAAACATGTGGTCCAAAATCAGATAATTTTTTTCGCCATCCAGAAAATATCTAATTTAACTAATTTATATTGAATTTAATTTTGATATTTAATAATGTTATAAGTTATTTAGATTGAATACATATAGAAAGAAGTTTGTACAGAATAAATATTGTCATCAAATATGATTGCAAGGAAATAGAAATATTCCTATCAAGTCACAGTCAATCGTTTATCAAGGACAATCACTGGAAAAGTAGATATTTATATTTTTGAAAGATGCATATATTCACCTCTTTTCAGATATGGGCATTTTTTGCGATTGCCCATTCGAACAATGTAAAAGGATAAGGCTTTGCTTTGGTTTTGTTCGTAGTTTAAGTACATCAAATATGAGCATTTTTCCGAGATGAAAGGCATATCCTCATCAACTGTACGTATCCAACTCAATACCAGACTGGAACGTCTACTCGAATGAAGAAAACGTCATAGAAAGACACAGTTTCGAGGACCATATCCATTCTCTTTTCGTAGAGTTTTATAGGAGTGTACCTATAGTTGGTTAACATCAACTAGTCCAATCTTATCAAACAGGTACATGTACGGTCCCGTCCACAACCTCTCTCTTTCTAAAAATATGTGACTTTTTCTGTATCCTAGGGCATTGAGTGAAGTTCCAGTTCGGCATTGAGTTCGATGACTGTACGTAATCGAACGTAACGGTAACGCTGATATTTAATATAAATATTTTGCTGCTCGTATTTAAATTAAGATTTCTTATATAACCGCTAATTTCTTGTGGTGAGTGATGATTAAACATTTCTATGTAGTTTTGTTACGCGTTGTGTCAATTATATTCGAAGAATTTTTCATGTCTCGAGTTTTTCAAAAACCGCTAAAAAATGAATCTCGTTTTTAATTTATTTTTTAAAAGCTATAGTAATCATCTTTTCAGAGTTCAAAACTCCCTTAATATTTTGTAAACAGAGCGACATTTTTTTGCAAATTTATTCTCAAATCAGGATATTGCCATCAAGTGTAAATACGCTTTTATCGGTTTGTCTGTTATCGCTTTGCAAAGATTACATTTTTTCACAAAACGTACTATTTATTACCTTACTCTTTGGAATTTGATGAATTAAAATAAATGCTGTATTAGATTCGCATATCCTCATGTTGACCAAGGAGCAATAATGATTAGGTCTGCTAGTTACGATGCACTAAGTTGCACTGGTGCAAGTATCACTTCATTTGCTTTAACGTTATCCAACATCCTCGTTAATTTCACTTAGCTACACAATCAGCCCTATGATGGAACGTTTACGTTAGTCATAACGCATATGTTACGGTCATCTGTCTTTCTCATTCTTATATATTTCTTGGTCAGCGCTCAACATAACAGGCGTATGTTAAATAACGTAATCGTTCCATCATAGGCCTGAATACCTGAATTAAATTAACACGCTTTGTGATTTCGGACCTCATCAAGGCTTCAGGCGCGTGCTGGCTCGCCACGAAACGGGAATTTCCCAGTGTGCCTTCCATAAAGTGATGAAACGATCCCAAATACCAGGAACGGGTCGGGCCTTCACATGGGAAATTTTTTCTGGCGCTTGAAAGCCTCCCAGCACACGCCTGCAAGGCTTCAGGCAAATTTGGAACACAAGCCTGGCTTGTATTGTGTTATGCTGTTCATTTCGACAAAAATGCTCATAAGCACTTACTCTTTTGATCGTTTTAGTTTAAAATAGTTAGTATTAGGAACTGAAAAGTTTCTTCCAATTCTCATTTTGCCGATAACAATCGTTTTATGGATAATATTTACAACTTATCATCTGTGATTTTTATTTATAATAAATAATAGGAAAGTATTTGTGTTTTTCTTTTCTCCATTAAAACGTTTCCTGAATATTGCCTGTAATTATTTCTTTGTGATATTCTAAGAAATGTTTTTCATTGCTAACATTTATAAAAATGATTAAGGACAATTTAGTAGCTTTCGATACCAAAAAAAAGGACGAGGCAAGAGATATTGTGAAGGGGCCAGCAGGGTGAAACGGGTCATCGAGAATCTTGCCGACAAAGCAGCTAAAGCCGATAAAAACGATCGACAAAGGCTTCCGCTACTTCTCTCGCCCCTTCACTCTATTATATGTATTTCTTCAACTATAAAAAATGAATCGAATATCGAATAAGTTGAAGAACTTTTGACTAAATTACGCCGACCATCTCTAAGACTGATTGATTAATTGATTTAATTACCAGCGTGTGGTAGGCATTACTGCCACTGCCAGGGTTATAAAGCTGGGCCTGCTACGTCCACGCTGGACTGGATTAGGGTCATGCTTGTTGCCAGCAGCGAGAGCCATATGGCGCATGGTAAAGAAACGTGGGATGGAAGGTGTAGGCATTTGTGAGATGCGGTACCGCATTGTGTCGTGAAGGAGCGTTTAAGCTCCCTTTTTTGTGTTTTTAGTTCTGGACTTCTGTCTCTTCTGAGTCTTCTTGTGAAATATGTTGCCGCGTTGTGTCGTAATATGGTGTGTTTATGCTCCTCTTTTTGTGTTTGTGCTTCTTCGAATCTTCTTTTTTTTTCCAATTGTGGTAGAGTATATATCGTTGCGATTTCCTTGTGGTGTTCATTTTTTTATCCTGATCCTCTCAGTTGTTGTTCTCCGCTGTAGTATGGTCTCCCTATTTTTAGTTTGTTGATGTTCGGTACTAGCGCTTTCTTCAGTAGATGTATTGGATCCCTTCCTTGGGTATGTCCCCAGTACTTCATTATGTACATTTCTATCCTTTCTTTAATTGTCTTTCCTCCTAATAGTGTTGACGTTTTATGTCGCTATTTTCATCTTGTTGTTTTTGCGATCAGTTTTTCTCAAAAACTTCTTCTGTTGGCTTTTGTTTTTGCCGCGTTTTTTGATTTCATATGTCATCGTTGGCCATTTGGCGGCTGTGTACGTACATTTCATAAAGTCCCATGATAGTTTATTTTTCTCAGTGAATGGTATGATTGCCCTTGTGACTCTGTATGCCGTTTTGATTCTCTCCTTTGCCGTTTCTCTCCGTTCCAGTTGGTTCGTCAGGTCTGTTCCTAGGTACTTCAATTTGTTCGTTGTTCCTAGGGAGTATTCATATATTTTGTGTTCCTCTCCGCTGGTCCAACACTCTTTTGTCGACGGATCTCGCTCTATTATTAAACTTTTCTTAAAATTTGTTTTAAGTCCAGATGTGTCCTGCGGCAATTAGATCATCGGCGTATGCGTGTGTTTTCTTATAAAATACTATTTTTCTGAAAGAAGCCTACACCACGCATACCACCGTTGAAGTGCTATGAGAACTCAGTCCTGACACAATATATCAACAATGCCTTGTTGACTATTTCGGGCTTAATCCAAATTAAATTCGTCTGAATACCTTTAATAATTATGAAAAACCTCACATGAAAATTTACCTAAGAACGTGTTATGACCATACTTTAAGAGTAATGCATTTGATTATTACGGGTTTAATTTATAGTAAACTCGTTTGAGTATTTTTAATAATTACGAAAAAGAATATATGACCATACTTTACGAACAATACGTTATTGATTATTACGGGTATAATTTAAATTAAATTCGTTTGAATATTTTTATAATGATTAAAAAATAATTCACTTGGTTTACAGAGGGATATCGTGGCCATATTTCAACAATCCACTACCCTACTATAAATTTGTAGACAGATGTCAACTTTTCAAGGGTTTGGACCTAAACGCTTCAAAGGTTTTATGCGGCAGACACTTGTAAGCCATTAACACATGAAAAAACTTTACTGACAAGGCTGAAATTAATAGGTACTTAGAAATGAAATGGTACTTAACTCTTATATTTCTGTTATTTATTGCCGGGTCGTTTGTTTATATACTCGTTTCTTTAAGTTCGTTTCTTTATGCACCACACTGATTGCCACTAAATAACTCTGTATTAGTTGTTACAGGGCCTAGGCCCAGTTATAAAAGGGGGCCCCAAAAGCTGTTAGATCTCGGGTAGGGTAGTCACTTTGTGCCCTGTACAAAATTTTAATGTTTTACGTGCAGTATCCCCTCTGCAATACACTGGTGAGGAAGGGGTCTCTCACGGCCGACTAGTCAGGTCCTTGGGGGTGGTTTCGATAATTGGGGTGGTGCAGGTGGTCAAATATGAAAGACAACGTCGTTCTAACCAAATATTTAATTAAACTAGCAGGGTACGTAGTACAAAATATCTCAAAATTAATACCGATATCTCGGTACGTAGTACAATATATCACAATATACCCTAATAAGTGAACTAACAAGTGGGGCCCACACGCTTAACCTAATATACACAAAATATCTTACAAACTAATAAATATACAAAAAAGGAAGCGTGACAAAAACAACTACATGTGACCCAAGGTACGGTGAAACATAAATTACCTAAAATTAAGTTGTGAGATAACGTTACACAAAATATACCAAATATTACTGAAATCTAAAATGTTACTGAAATTTACGTTACGAGCAAAATATTACAAATACTACTTGAAATTTATTCTACTGTCCTGTGGACGTTGGGTTGATGTACCGAATCCCTCGTTAAGACAATATGATTCCGCTTGCCTTTGGTAGTGTCTGAATACGTTTTCCCGTCCTACCAGGGTAGCGTAATTCTAGGTGGTAACAGCAAGAGGTGGTAGACAATCTACGTGGACTCTAAGGTAACGTGACGAGATCCCCAGTACCAAGCGCGGATTTATGGGGGGGGGGTAACAATTTAATTACCCCCCCCCCCCAAGATTTTGTAAACCATCAACTTTCGTTTTAAATTTCATAATTTTGTTGTGCTGAATACTATATCCCATAAATGGAGCAAAACTTACAATATGCTAAAACGTCTACTCAGACGACTCAATCTTCTAACAAGCAAAAGGAAAATGATCAAGAAAATGTCCCCCATCAAAGGTCAAGTTCTTGTAACTTCCGACGGTACGTTCAGAATTTACACTTTACGGTGTATCCCACAACCAGAATAGATTTCCTAACTTCGTTTATATCCACAAATATTATCATAATATACTCCGAAGGCCGTCCTCTCATAAGTCTACACACCCAAAGGAGTTTTAATAATACTTAACAGTAATGGCCATTATAGAAGCTTTAAAAAGGCGTTTTTGCAATGCACTCTCTTAATGAATATCTGAAAGCACTCATCCAGCTACTTCCTGTACCAAAGCGCATTTAATGGTCGAAGTAAAACATCGGGTAGCGCTATTATGCAACCAGTTATACTTTATTAAATATCAATTTGGCGAGAGATGGTACCAATATGCTCAAATGTACAATAAAATGTGTGAAAATGTAACGAAGGTAGTACCTAAAATTCTGGAAATTACTAAATGCGAAAATAGACTGTTGTTTTGGCCGTTTATATTAAATTATATTTTATTATATTTTAATTTGAAAACACTCTGTATGTTAAATATATCCATAACTCTAAAGTTTTTGTTTCCCAAAAAAAAACCTTATGTTTTTTACTAGGCAGAGAGAGCGCGGCGGACAGATCGAATAAAAACCTCGTAGTAGTAAGTTTACCAGTTCAACGCATATTTATTTTATCAGTTATCAAATAGTGTTGAATATTATTATTTATAATTTAAACGTGTCTTCGCTTCCTCCTGATTCCCCATATTTTTCCATTCCCGTTCTCCCATCGAGTGAAACACATTTGAATGACAGAAACTACCGCCGGATGAAGGGTAAGTCATTTTAATATCTCATAATTTCCATACAGTCTGCTTAAATTCGCCAAATACATCACATTTATTGTTCCTCACGAGCCGCATTGGGCCTTTTCAGGAATTTTTTTGTTGTAATACACCTATTTAATAGCTGATTATTGTTTCGTGTCAGTGTTCAGTCGGAAAATTGATAATAGCCTAGTACCATATTTATGCGTTGAATTTCGTACAAAATTTGTCTATAATTTTTTGATTTTACGAATCTAAATATTAATTCCGTAATTGATTTGTTAAAATTGTATTATAAACTTGCCTTTTATTTCATTATAATTAAGAAAATTGAAGCCTAATTTTCGATTTTTTGCCTAGTAAAAAACTTTGCCTATATTATAGAACAAGAAACTATTCATATTTAGAGACGTAAATTTTATTTCATATAAATTTAGCATTCTAATCTTATTCATATATATATATATATATATATATATATATATATATATATATATATATATATATATATATATATATATATATATATATATATACATATATATATATATATATATATATTGTTGTGAAGAGCGCCAGATGGCCTAAACCATCAGATGCGACAGACGAGAGATAACTCGATACTGCCACACCTCAGAGCATGAGTGTACCGCGACTGTGCAGTACAACTCCCTCTCAGATAGCCGGTTCCTGAAATTCAATGTAATCTCTAGCAACTGAAATAATACACCAATATTTTAAACAAAGATTAACAAATTTTAATGATCTGGACGAGGTAAATTTATGAAATTAACAAATACACAGTTTACATAAATAAAATTTAAGATGAATGGATAATTATGCGTTTTATTTATTGGCCTTTGCAAATATATTCAAAAATTTTATCAACTGATCAGTGAAAATAACAACCGATAAGGTACCTTTATACTTTACCGCTCTCGTAACGCCGCTGAGCTCAATCGCGCACAACTGCTGTGAGTACGCCCCTGGATTCTCGTTCAAAGCTGGTTACTGATGTTACCAACCGCAGGTGCTTGAAGATTACTAGAAGTTCAGATGGTTGGATACAGCTGATTTATTTATTTTCCCTTATTTTCTTCCTTCGGGACACTTTATTTTAAGGAAATCACTTTCGAAACACGGGTTTTTAAAAGAATTAAATTTTACATTAAGGTAAGTACCTTAGATATTTAAAATGGATAAATATGCGAGTCGGCTTTGGAAACTTTGAGTCTAGTTTACAACATTTTCATAACATTTATATTTTAAGCATAGAATGCTTATTAAAATTATCATTCCTAACTCCTTTCAAAATTTCATATATGATTACTTCCGTAAACACACGGTTTTAAACAATAGGGTAAATTTTCATTAAATAAATTTTAGGTTAGGAGTTTTCAGGAGTAAAATTTATAACATGTTGCCTCTACGACCGCGTTTACTAGACTGTTTTTGCCACTTCTCGCGTTTTTATTCGCTGAGATTGACAGGAATACAAAAATCAGATAGTATGATTTTAATAAAGAATTTTGATTTTTATAAACATGTACTTTTTTATGCCTTTTACTTATTATATGCACATTTTAACATTGGAATGAGCTTTACTATGCACTCCCAATCATTTTGGTACCCCATTTGTACCCCCATAATGATTTTTAAGACACTTTGATAAATATTCTATATTGCTATTTTCTGACCTTATTATTACATAAAACTACTTAAAATTTGCCCAGATCCTACTTAATACACTAATTATTAATTATCTACTAACATTCATTACCTAGATAGGTTTAAAACATAATTATATGTGAACAAATATTTTAGGTACTCACCTCCAAGTTCATCGGTGAGCAGTGCCTAAACTAATACATAGTGTCCTATCAAAAGTTACACAAAACAACACTGGTGTCCTGAATTCACATCAGGATAAGAAATATTACATCTAAAGGAGTTTTAAGAAAAGTTGCAGTTCATTTTATGTGAAGGTATCTAGAATACACAAAGATTTATTAAGAAATACCTCCCAGCGTGTCACAGTTCAGAGATTTTACGCTGCACTTCACTAACAGGTACTAGTCTTTGTTTTCTGTGAGTTTCATCTCATTACGATGTGTCCTTTTTGTAAAACCTTCTTATATGTATGTTTGCCGAGAGAGATTTTTTTAAATTTTCTTATAACTAGATTTTATGTTAATTTTGCTCATTATTAGCGTTCATATACGTATTCTAGTACTTAATACGTCATCATTGTCCACTATTATTGTCCTTTAGTCTAATTTGTAGCACTATTTTAATAAAATGTTTTAATTTTTTAGTTTGACGAGTCCACTACGAGAGTGTTCAGAGAGTTTATGGTTTCTACAAGAACAAAGCTTGATTCTACACATTTGAGCCCTTGCTGTGGTATCTCTAATTAGTTATTTTAACATATTATAAGGTTTGTCCACTTTTTACATATGGTTTACCCTACTGGGTGTATCCTTTTATATTTAATTATCATAAATTATACTAAACATAATGCATGTGAGCTTTTTTCAAATAGAGGTGTTTTACTTAAGCTGCCATATCACATTTTAAGTCTTACTTGAGGTTATTGACCTCCCCTAGCTTCATCGAAGGGTTGTAAGTGCAGTTCCTCATACACGAAGGTAACAATATCGTGCAATGAGTTATGTACCTCTGTCTGTTGCTACGATGGCTTATTTTCTCTGGCTTTTGCCCCAAAATATATATTTTTGCAAATGTCACAACATTTTACCTCCCCAAAATGTCAAAGTTTTATTACTAAAAGAAAATTTTGATATTTTTTTAAAACAATTAGTGGCGTTTGCAAAATAATAAGCACTGTAAATCATTTGTTTTAATCTGTATCATAAGGGTATATCATTTCTATATGAAATCTTCCCCTGACATGATCACTATTAAGAAATTTTAACTCATAGGTATTATCGTTTAATACCCTGTGTACAACGTAAGGTCCTTCATATGGCAAAAGGAGTTTTCCGCATATATTTCTTCTCAAGTCAGAGACACGTAATCGCTTTACTACTACATAATCCCCTACTTCAAACTTAATCTTGTTTTTGATTCTTTTGTTGGCCCTTGCTAAATATTTTTTTGTGTTACGCTCTTGTCTCATCTTTATAATTTTATGAATCTCTCCTAAATTTAATATGTCTCTGTCTGTCCATGGTCTTGTGGGCGCGTATCCCATCATGGCGGTAACTGGTGAAATACGAGTTACTGTATGTGGCACATTGTTCATATACTCTTCTACTTCGGCTACGGCTAAAGGCCATTCAGTATGATCATGCTGAACGATGAATCTTAAAAATTTTACACATTCTTGGACGTACCTCTCAGAGATGTTACCTTGTGGATGTCGTATAGATGTGAATGCTACACGAATATTACTTTTCTCTAATGATTTTACAAACCGTTCATTATTAAAGTATGTTGCATTGTCTGCTAGTACTTTCCTTGGCTTTCCTACCGTTTCAAAATAAAGTTTGAGCTTGGCAATTGTGATTCTAGTGTTACAGGCTTTTGTCGGGTACAATTTAACAAATTTGGTAAAAACATCTACCACAATCAAAATATGTTTATATCCATGTTCGTCTTCTATCAAATTACTTATATAATCAATTGCGATTAACTCTAATGGTGATTTCGTGACGAAGCTACACACTGTGTTCCTGTTAACGTGATTTTTGGTCTTGCCAAGTATGCACAGATGGCATTCTGAAATTGCTTCCTTCGCTAAAATAAGGTCTTTTTCCGCATAAAACGTTTCTCGAAATATCATCCACGTTTTCCGTATCCCGATATGTCCAAATCGTTCGTGTAAATCCCAAATAATTTCCTTGGTATAATTTTCATCTATGACATATTTTTGTTCATTTCCAATTGTTTTTATAATAAAATTACCTTCAATGGAGTATCCTCTGAATGGTTGTTGTCTAATTTTGTCTCTGAGTGTGTGTAAATATGTTTGACTGCGTAGTATGCGTTTGTTTGAGTATAAGTTATCCTCATATTCGAAGGTGTTGAGTGCTATCATGTAAGTGTTTGCATTTTCTGTGTTTATTTGACGATTTCTAGTTAGCGCATCAGCAGTTACATTATCTTTACCTGGCCTATGTTTGATCGTGAACGAGTATTCCTGTATCAGGAGTGACCAACGATATATCCGATTGTTTGCGAATCTGTTCTTCATCAAAAAACAAAGTGCCGAGTGATCGGTTTCAAGTGTAAAATGGTTAGATGTCAAGAAAAAAGTCAATTTAGTGATCCCAAAAATGACTGCTGTCATTTCCTTTTCAGAAATTGAATACCTCTGTTCGAAAGGTTTTAAAATTCTCGAAACAAAACAAATTGGAGTTTCAATCCCCCCTTGAATCTGCGTTAGCTCGGCTGCTACGATATAGTCAGACGCATCTGTGCGTAGAATGAAAGGTATGGAGAAATCCGGACTGTATAACAGTAAATTGTCGTGAAAATTTGTTTTTAGTTCTATGAATGCCTTTTCTCTCCTTTCATCCCTCTCCCATTTTACGTTTTTTCGTAATAGTTCTAAAAGCGGAACTTCGAGTTCTGATAGCCTTGGAATGAATTTTTTGTAATAGTTTAGAACTCCTAAGAAACCTCTCAACATTTTTAGATTAATAGGACGTGGATAGTCATTGATTTCTTTTATCCTTTCTTGTCCAATGCTAATTCCCTCTTGCCTTATTTGGTATCCCAAGTATTTTACATAGGTTTTATAAAATTCACATTTTTCGATATTAAGTTTCAAACCCGCTTCGTTTAACGCATTTAATATGATGTTCAAATGTTCACGATGTTCTCTTTCTGTTGCAGAAAATATCAAAATATCATCGATATAGTGCAGACAGAAAGAATCGTACTTGTCGAGGATACTCTGCATCGCCCGAACCAGAGCTGATGAAGCACTTTGAAGACCGAAAGGAACCACCTTGAACTGGTATATATGTCCGTCCACGCTGAATCCAGTGAATTTACGCGACTCAGGATGTAGCGGAATCAACCAAAAAGAGTTTTTTAAATCTAACTTAGAGAAAATAGTGTTTTTGCCTATTCTAAACAATAATGTGTCGATCGTTTGCGGCGCGTCGAACTGAGATGTAGTAATAGAGTTTAAGTTTCTAGCATCTAAGCATAGCCTTATTGAGTTATCTTTCTTTTTTACCACAACTAGTGGATTAATGTAGTTTGTCTTTGCCGTTTCTATGATTCCCGAACTTATCATATTCTGCAATTCAATTTGTACTGATTCTCTTTGTTTATAGGGAATTGGGTATGTTTTACATTTGAATGATTTAGTCTCGTTTACTTGTAACTTATGTACGTAGCCTACCGCTACACGTGCTTCAAAATTAATTAGCGCTTTATATTTCTGTAAAATTTCACTTATTGTTTTAACAAAATTTTCCGGACAGTTTAATGTTACATCTCCAAATACATTTATATTATTAACTTGTTTCATTTTGATCTTTATCTTTTGTTTATCTTTAAGCTCTTGTGTGTTTAACTTTTCAGTTTTATACCTATTTTGCTCTGTATAATTTTTAATCACTTTTGTTTCAGGTTCATATTTTAGATTGTTTATTTTTGATGTTTTAATTTTAAGTACCTTTTGTATCTTTTGAACATACTGTATCTTACTCTCGTTCCTTTTTAACTTATGCATACCAACATTTAACATTTTATTAATTATATTTGTTTGCTCATCTACCGCTAGTTTATCTTTATATATTTTAAAAGTTTTAGGCCTTGATACATGTCCTATTCGACGCTTTATTATTTTATGTACTTTTCTTTTCATCCTTACTTTATTTACCCTATTAAATTTGCCAATATAACCATTTTTAACTTTAGTAGATTCTTTTTCAGTTTTATATTCAACCAACCAATCATGTACGATTGCATCTTTTTTGTCAAAGTTTTCCATCCACAACTCTACATAGTACCAATACATATTTTTTTTCTCGACCTCCTTGTCGATTTCTACCTTATTTTTATACACGACTTCCCCGTCGTCCGCAATTATTTTCATATCATTGGCCTTTTCGCCATTACACCATTTAAACTTTTCGACCTGTATGTCGACCGCAATATTATTATTAACATATTCATTTTTATTATCACCACAATTTCCTACCTCCCCGGTGGAATACATCGGTATGGTACTACCTTGTAAATTTACTACCCTCTTTTCAAGGTCAATTTTTGCCCTGAGTTGTGTTAGGATGTCTTCTCCCAAAATGATATCAAACTTCATGTCATCTATTATTATAAAACTTCCCTCAAATTCATAATTCTCTACCGTGAACTTCGTGTTTAAAACCTGATTACATTGAGCAATTTTTTTACCCCTTGGGTCTACTAAATTTATTTTACTTATTTTAATGCAATCTTTACTTTTATTACCATCATAACAATCATTAATAATTCCTTCTTTGATTAAACTTAATTCAGCACCTGTATCAAGGAGCGCCTTATATGTATTTGTTTTTAATTTAACGTCTACCATTGGTAGATTGCTGGTTTTAATGTTAATTGATCCGTCATCCATGTCATTGCCGATAAACTCTTTCATATGTTGGTATGAAACATTGTTCAAAATTAAAACATCGCTTGCCGAAAATCCTGGTTTCGAGGCGGATCATTTACCTGTGCCACGGTTTCAATCCTATCGAAATCAGCTTGTGTGTTTGCCCTGTCTCTTTTTTCCCTCTGAACGTTTACATTACTGATTTGTGCGTATGTTCGTCTGTCTGTTTCTCTTTCTGAGTCTTGAGCCTTTTTGTCACCCCAACTAACATGTCTCCTATCATCTCTTTGATTATTATTGTATGGCCGATTTTCGTTATACATATTATTGTCCCTTTGATTGTAATTCCCTCTATATTTATTTTTTTTCCAATAGTTATTATTAGTTTGATTTCTGTAATTATTGTAGCCATATTGGTCCCTATTTTGCCGATTATTATTGTCATAATTTCCTCTATTATTATAGTTAGAATTTCTATTATTTTCCCTATATTTATCCCTGTTATTTTCAAAATTTTTATACCTATCATTTTGCCTATCTACCCTGTCTTTATTTCCTTGTTTCCACCCTATACGGTGATCATCAATGCCACGTAAATATTCAATCAAGCCGTCTAATGTCGTTATTCTCTGAGTAATAATGACATTATGTATATCGTCAGAGAAATGTCTTGCTAAGTAAGTTACCATTTCTCCCTCAATAAAAGCTGGTTCTAGATGTTTAATATTGCCTATTTTTCGTAAAACATAATTTTCCCTACTTACACCGGAGTTCTCATTGTATTTCCCATTAAACAGATTGAAACGTACTTTTTGCTGAGCGTATTTTCCCCAGTACTGTTTCAACAAAAGTTCCTCAAATTCAGGTAACGTTTCAAAATTATCACATATAACATTATACCACTCCTCAGCAAAACCTCTTACCATATTTTGTATATTTTGTTTTAAGTTGGCGTCTGGGTGTATCGTGTTCATATACTGTTTTAAACGTGTGATGAATGTCTTGGGATGCGTACGGTTGTCCCCATAAAAATAGAATTGGTTCTTGGTACATGTGTGTGTATATGGTGTGTTGGTGATGGTTGTGTGTCCTTCTTTTAACAACTGCGTGTTCGAATGGTTATACATACATTCCTGCTCTTTTAACTTCTTATTTACTGTGTCATCTTGCTTCTTCAGTTTGCTGTCTACTTCATTTACCACGTCGACTATTAACCCTTCTACATTACGTGCAATGGACTCCTCCATTTTCTTCGTGGCGGACTTGACTTTGGTGTTGATGTCCTCAATGACATCGTCTGTCATAGAGTCGAGCCTGTTCTCTACCCTTTCTACTCTCCCTTGTATTCCTTCTATGCGTTCTTCAAATTTTTTATTGTCTTCGGCAATTTGTCGTACAGTTACTTGTATCTCCATGACGTTTTTATTTGTTTGTTTCATTTCCGCATTTGTTTGTTTCATTTCTGCTTGTGTTGCAATGACGTTTATATTTGTTTGTTTCATTTCTGTTTGTGTTGCAATGACGTTTATATTTGTCTGTTCTATTTTCGCATTTGTTTGCTCCATATTCGAGCTGATACTTGCCACCATTTGCATTAGTTGATGCAACATGTTTGTGTCTGTGTGTGTTTGTGTAAGTGTTGTCTCATCAGATTGTTGTGATGTGGATGGTGTTTGCTCTTGTGTAGTGTTATTTTGTTCTATTTGTTCTGGTGTAGTGTTTGTTTGGTCAGCCATGACTATTGTTTTTCCAGATCTTAGATCCATATATTTATGAAATTGGATACAATTCTTACAGTTTTAAAACAAATGATTAGTATTTCTGCTGGTTATTTTATAAAATATCAAACTTAATCTTTTCAATTTGCTAGAGTACACTGTTGTCAATATTCTGCGTTGTTAAGCGTCAAAATGTCGTTTAACAACGTCGCCTACCACGTTGGTCGCCAATTTTTGTTGTGAAGATGGCCTAACCATCGGATGCGACAGACGAGAGATAACTCGATACTGCCACACCTCAGAGCATGAGTGTACCGCGACTGTGCAGTACAACTCCCTCTCAGATAGCCGGTTCCTGAAATTCAATGTAATCTCTAGCAACTGAAATAATACACCAATATTTTAAACAAAGATTAACAAATTTTAATGATCTGGACGAGGTAAATTTATGAAATTAACAAATACACAGTTTACATAAATAAAATTTAAGATGAATGGATAATTATGCGTTTTATTTATTGGCCTTTGCAAATATATTCAAAAATTTTATCAACTGATCAGTGAAAATAACAACCGATAAGGTACCTTTATACTTTACCGCTCTCGTAACGCCGCTGAGCTCAATCGCGCACAACTGCTGTGAGTACGCCCCTGGATTCTGTTCAAAGCTGGTTACTGATGTTACCAACCGCAGGTGCTTGAAGATTACTAGAAGTTCAGATGGTTGGATACAGCTGATTTATTTATTTTCCCTTATTTTCTTCCTTCGGGACACTTTATTTTAAGGAAATCACTTTCGAAACACGGGTTTTTAAAAGAATTAAATTTTACATTAAGGTAAGTACCTTAGATATTTAAAATGGATAAATATGCGAGTCGGCTTTGGAAACTTTGAGTCTAGTTTACAACATTTTCATAACATTTATATTTTGAGCATAGAATGCTTATTAAAATTATCATTCCTAACTCCTTTCAAAATTTCATATATGATTACTTCCGTAAACACACGGTTTCAAACAATAGGGTAAATTTTCATTAAATAAATTTTAGGTTAGGAGTTTTCAGGAGTAAAATTTATAACATGTTGCCTCTACGACCGCGTTTACTAGACTGTTTTTGCCACTTCTCGCGTTTTTATTCGCTGAGATTGACAGGAATACAAAAATCAGATAGTATGATTTTAATAAAGAATTTTGATTTTTATAAACATGTACTTTTTTATGCCTTTTACTTATTATATGCACATTTTAACATTGGAATGAGCTTTACTATGCACTCCCAATCATTTTGGTACCCCATTTGTACCCCCATAATGATTTTTAAGACACTTTGATAAATATTCTATATTGCTATTTTCTGACCTTATTATTACATAAAACTACTTAAAATTTGCCCAGATCCTACTTAATACACTAATTATTAATTATCTACTAACATTCATTACCTAGATAGGTTTAAAACATAATTATATGTGAACAAATATTTTAGGTACTCACCTCCAAGTTCATCGGTGAGCAGTGCCTAAACTAATACATAGTGTCCTATCAAAAGTTACACAAAACAACACTGGTGTCCTGAATTCACATCAGGATAAGAAATATTACATCTAAAGGAGTTTTAAGAAAAGTTGCAGTTCATTTTATGTGAAGGTATCTAGAATACACAAAGATTTATTAAGAAATACCTCCCAGCGTGTCAGTTCAGAGATTTTACGCTGCACTTCACTAACAGGTACTAGTCTTTGTTTTCTGTGAGTTTCATCTCATTACGATGTGTCCTTTTTGTAAAACCTTCTTATATGTATGTTTGCCGAGAGAGATTTTTTTAAATTTTCTTATAACTAGATTTTATGTTAATTTTGCTCATTATTAGCGTTCATATACGTATTCTAGTACTTAATACGTCATCATTGTCCACTATTATTGTCCTTTAGTCTAATTTGTAGCACTATTTTAATAAAATGTTTTAATTTTTTAGTTTGACGAGTCCACTACGAGAGTGTTCAGAGAGTTTATGGTTTCTACAAGAACAAAGCTTGATTCTACACATTTGAGCCCTTGCTGTGGTCTCTCTAATTAGTTATTTTAACATATTATAAGGTTTGTCCACTTTTTACATATGGTTTACCCTACTGGGTGTAGCCTTTTATATTTAATTATCATAAATTATACTAAACATAATGCATGTGAGCTTTTTTCAAATAGAGGTGTTTTACTTAAGCTGCCATATCACATTTTAAGTCTTACTTGAGGTTATTGACCTCCCCTAGCTTCATCGAAGGGTTGTAAGTGCAGTTCCTCATACACGAAGGTAACAATATCGTGCAATGAGTTATGTACCTCTGTCTGTTGCTACGATGGCTTATTTTCTCTGGCTTTTGCCCTAAAATATATATTTTTGCAAATGTCACAACATTTTATATACATATATATATATATATATATATATATATATATATATATATATATATATATATATATATATATATATATATATATATATATATACCCCGATTTACAACCACTTTTTATAAATTTAATATTTTCAACGCTTTTAGTGCAAATAATAATCGAAAACTATACAGAATTTACACGATTTAATTAATTTGTTTGCTACTAAAACCAATATAACTATTTTTACGTGTTTGGATAAATTAATTTTCAAATAAACTGCTACACCATCTTTACGCATAAACATACATATTGTGTATTCCAATATAGAATATTGTTTAAATTAATATTATTATTAAAAGTAACCTTTAGAATTTAATTTTGCTAGTTTAATCCAATTATTTCAATTTTATTTTGTTGCCCAATTTAAAAAAAAAATATTTTCAAGATGCCAAAATCATCTGCCGAATCTAAATTGGAGAGATTAACTTCTAAACGTGAAAATCTTTTTAGACGAGTTCAGCGTTGCTTTGATGCTGGACAGTCTTTAAAAGATGACAGCCAAAATGTTGCCAAATTAGAGGATTTTAATATTCGTTATATAACTTTACCCAAAACAATGTTAGATTATCAAGAAACTGTTCAACAAATTGTTGAAGTTAAGCAAGAACTTAAACCCGATGAAGCACCTAATTATGGTATGCTTGATGCTTTTGACGATTTATGTAGTCATGTTGAATATCTTGCTAAAAAATATAATAATCCAATTTCCCCACGTAATCTCAACAATGATAGTTCTAGTACATCCAAACTAAAAATGCCTAATATTCAATTAGTAAAATTTAATGGTGAAGATTTAACATTATGGCCTTTGTTTAGTGAAAATTTTAAGCACCTAGTTCATGTTAAACCCGAGTATTCTAAAGCAGAAAAATTACATTTTTTGTTGGGGAGTTTAGAGGGTAAAGCTCTAAAAACGTGTAATGCTATTGAAGCGATTCCAGACAATTATGAGATTGTTTGGAAACTTCTGCAGGACACATACCATGATGAAAATTTTTTATTAAATTTGTATTTGAACCGATTGTTAAATTTTCGTTGTTTAAACAATAACCCTGGTAATTTACAAACTTTTCTTGAAAAATTTGATACAAATGTTATGGCCCTAAAACGACTACAGTTAAAAAATTTAGATGATCATATTTTAACCCACATTGCTATGTTAAAGTTAATCCAAGAAACTGTCAATAATTTTGAACTAGTACGTTCTAATGAAAAATTGCCTAGTTATGACGAGTTAATTAAATTTATACGCCAACAGAGTAAGGTAATGGTTAAACACGATAAAATTCGTTCAGCTCAATATAACCCAAATAATAGTAACACCTTAAAAAATACTAATACCAAAGCTTTTCTAACCCACGATGGTGGCCGAAAATGCCTTGCTTGTCATAAAGAAGCACATTTATTAAAAGATTGTAGGTATTTTAAAGATATTCCTCAGGAGCAAAAATTTAAATTAGTAAAGGAGAACAATTTATGTATCAATTGTTTTTCGAATAAACATAAAGTTTCTTTATGTCCTTCCAAATTTAGTTGCATTAAATGTAAAGCTAAACATCATACTTTATTACATAAAAATGATCAAAACCGTAATGTTGACACCAAATCAAGTATTAATGATAGTCCGAGCAACTTCAACAATCTAGAACATAGTGTCCCATTGGTCGTTATTAATATAACAAAAGCTCATTAGAGCTAAGCAGACTGTATTTTTCCTTTATGTAGTTGATTTGGGATTAATAGGTAAATAAAGTAACTATAATATGAACGTTAGGTCAGTTAAGCGAGCTTACCACGTGTACTGTTTCTGGATCCTCCTGCTCCGGGGTTGTGATGAATGTCTTGTTCAGAGGCCTCTGTGCTGTTCCAGTGGAGCAATCTTCCTGAGGTTTTCTAACTTCTAAATGTTACATATAATCACGCACACACAACAGATTAAAATATTGATTTCCACAACGAGTCTTCTATTTCTAATTGACTGCTAGAACGCGAGTCGTCTATTTTGATTGACTGCTAGAACGCGCGTCGATTGACTTCTAGAACGCGCGTCGTCTGTTCTCGTCGACTGCTAGCACGCGAGTGTTTCTATATTCTTCTATCTAAGTATCTAGTGGTGGGGGCAATCTTAACTGACGCAACTAATAATACGCAGTAAAATATTGTCGAACCTACGATTGATAATTACTAGGCGCAAATTCTTCGATAATTACATTTAATTCTCAACATTCCCCTCACCAAAATACGAGTTATTTTACCAAATCTAAACTAACAAAAAAAAAACTAAAGATAAACGAGAAAAACTAAATTACAAACTAAAACGCTGTCAATCGACAGGCAGCGGACACAGTTTGACAACTGGTCGCTTGAATATGCCAGTGCTCGTTCGTACGCTTATCACCCGGACTATACCATCAACTCCTGGATGAGTTTCTGTTACGCGGCCTAACTGCCATTGCAAAGGGGGTAAATTTTCTACCTTTATCAACACTAAAACACCAGGTGAAATAGCTTTCCCCGGGTCTAACCACTTTCCCCTTTGTTGCAAAGTATGCAAATATTCGGAATGCCACCTCACCCAAAAACTCTGGTGCATTCTTTGTAATAATTGCCAGCGACTAAGTCGTGACAACGAAATACCGGTAACGTCTGCATCCGGAACAGCCGTCAATGGCTCTAAAGTAAGGAAATGACCTGGTGTCAGGGCAGACAAGTCATTTGGATCCGAACTAAGCGCAGTCAAGGGTCGCGAATTGAGGATGGCCTCTATTTGTACAAGAACCGTATAGAGTTCTTCATATGTTAAGATTTGTTCCCCTATGACCCTCTTTAAATGCGTTTTTACTGAACGAACACCACTCTCCCATAAACCGCCCATATGGGGCGCTGAGGGCGCGTTAAAATGCCAATCTATCGCTACTTGGCCTGCGGCCAGTTTCATGTATCTACTAAGTTCTTTGTGAGCTTTCACAAAGTTTGATCCACAATCACTATAAATTTTACTACATCTACCTCGTCTTGCGACGAATCTCCATAATCCAGCTAAAAAAGCCTCGGCGGTCATGTCCGAGACTAATTCTAAGTGCACAGCCTTGGTGGCCATACAAACAAATAAGCACAAATACGCCTTCCTAACCACAGCTCCCCGAACCCTACTCACAGTAATCATTAGTGGACCAGCGTAGTCCACGCCTACGTGAAGAAATGGTTTCAATTGTGACACTCGAACTGCAGGTAAATTTCCCATAAGGGGTTGGAGAGGTGTAGGGTTCGTACGCCAACACCTTACACACTTCGTCAAGACGCTACGAATGGCCCGTTTCGGCGACAATATCCAAAATTGTTGAGCTAGAATCGACTGTACTGTCCGTGGCCCTGCATGTAAGTACTTGATATGAACATTTTCTATAAGAAGCTGCGTTAACCGACAGGAACGCGGTAAGAGTATAGGGTGCTTTTTATCAAACCCCAACTGAGAATGATAAAGCCGACCGCCTACACGTAAAATGTTCTGTTCATCTAAAAATACGTTCAATCTTCTCAAAGGCTTTGACGGCGATAGTCGCTTTTTCAACCTTACTATATCTTGACTAAAATGTGAGCGTTGTACGTGACTAACTAAAACGAAAATGGAATTTCGCATTTCTAAAAGAGATAAAAAATTGTCTAAGTGGCGTTGACTAGGATTTCTAAGATTACGAATAAAACGCACCATGTATGCTACTACTCGTTTTATCGTTTCTAAACTACTATGTTTTTCTAAAAGTTCATCTAAAATGTTTGAATCGACTAAAGTAGTTAGAGTAATTTTTCGTTCTTCCTCCAAGGCTTCGCAAGGAACAGATACATTACTCTCTTTTTCTAACCATAATTCGTCGCGACGGTACAAAAAATCGGGTCCCCCCCACCATAGGGAATGGTGGACTAATTCCGAGGGGAATAACCCCCGGGCTGCGCAATCGGCGGGATTTTCTAAAGAAGAAACGTGATAGCACGCTGTCGGAGACAGTTTTTCTTGGATATGTGCTACACGATTACTAACGAAAGTCTGCCACCTATGTGGAGACGATTTTATCCAAGAAATCGCTACCATGGAATCCGACCAAGCACAAACTCTATGAAATTGAATTTTACTACTATATACAGAGAGACAGAACGATAATAAATCGGCTAATAATACAGCGGCGCACAACTCCAGCTTAGGAATAGAAATGCGTTTGAGTGGAGCGACCCGAGACTTGGCACATAAGAACGACAAGGATACGTTACCCTCCGAATCTAGGGCCCTAATGTAACTTACGGCGGCATAGCCTTTCTCGCTAGCATCACAGAACCCGTGAAGTTCGCAGCGTAAATTTCCCACTACTATACGTCTAGCTAAATGTATGTCCGAAAGCCGTGACAGCTCTGCACGATACTGTTGCCAAGCTCGCAAAATATCCGGAGGTGGAGTGTCGTCCCATCCCAAACCTAAACACCATAGGCGCTGTATTAAATGTTTTGTAAAAAATGTGACAGGCGTTAAGATTCCTAAAGGGTCAAAAACTCTAGCTAATTCTGAAAGGATGCTACGTTTGGTACAAGATTTGTCAAGTGTTTGCACATTAAATGAGAACACATCGTTGGCAGGATACCATTTTAACCCTAATATCTTTAAACTTTCTTCCTTGTCAAATGATAACGAACTATGCATTAAATGAGAAGAAGGTAGAGTGGAAAGCAAGGACGCATCGTTGCTCGCCCACTTGCGCAGTTCGAAACCACCCTCTTTTAATAAACCGATCAGCTGGTTTTGCAAGAGAGTAGCTTCCTCGAGAGTATCACTGCCCGTAACTATGTCATCCATGTATGTGTCTACCTTTAATGCGGCGGCAGCTAACGGAAATCTACTAGCACCGTCCTCCGCCAATTGTTGCAACACTCGAATTGCTAAATAGGGTGCACAATTTACCCCATACGTAACCGTTAATAATCTAAAAATTTGTATTTCCTCCCTAGGTGAAAATCGCCAAACTATACGCTGATAATCTATTTGATTAGGATTAACTAATATTTGCCTGTACATTTGTTTAATGTCAGCGGTGAAAACAAAGTTATGTAATCTAAAATTCAATAAAATTGTGACTATATCTCTCTGCAATTTCGGACCAGCAAGCAAACTATCGTTTAATGAAATGCCATTGGAGGCCTTCATCGACGCATCGAATACTACTCGCAACTTTGTCGTGGTGCTCTCTGGTCTGAGTACACAATGGTGTGGAATATAAAATGCGTTGTCTGAGACGGTTTCGTCAGAAACTCGTTCCATGTGACCTAATTCTAAATATTCCCTAAGAAAATTCGAATACTCTAAATGCAACGACGGATTTTTTACTAATCGTCGTTCTAAAGAAAGAAATCTATTAATAGCTAGCTGCTTTGTGTTCGGAAAAAACACACTATTATCCCTGAATGGGAGAGAAACTACGAACCTTCCACTATCGGTTCTACAATGACTATCTAAAAAATGCTTTTCACAGATGACGTCATCTGGAGAAAGCCTGGAATGTTCTGGGACGCTTTCCAGTTGCCAAAATTTTGTAACTAAATTTTCTAGTGAACTACTATCTACTGAACAAAAGAAAGAATTTACTATTGGAGTAGGTTGCTGTGTATTCCCCATTAAAATATATCCAAACACCGTATTGATAGCTATAGGGGTATTTTCTGCGCCTAGAATCCTCCCACTAGTTAAAAGTAACGGGAAAATATCCGCGCCTAAAAGTAGGTCAATAGGGCCTGGACAATTAAATTTGGGGTCCGCCAAAGTGACGTTGCACAGATGCGGCCACGCTTCTATATCTAAATGCGCTGAAGGCAAATCTGAACAGATTTTTGGCAAAACTATAGCACTAAGGTCGAATGTCGGAGTAGGTTTACCAACCGGTCGCAAAGTAATGTCTACCCCGGAGGCTTGAGACACTAGTGGTGTCTGACATAACCCTTGAACTGACATTGACGTGTCAAACTGACGAATTCCTAATCTATGAGCACATTTTTGCGAAATAAAACTAAGTTGCGCTCCACTATCTAATAATGCCCGACATTTTTCAAAAATCCCCCTACTATTTCTAACTTCTATAAGAGCTGTGGATAATAAAATTCCATTTTTATTACGCACGAAACCCGACAAGAAACTAAAAGAGGTGCTAGGACCTGCGCTACCGGCGGGGTTCAACTCCTCCGCGCGGGAATGACTAGCCGACTCTAGTACTGGTGTACTAGGAGCCTGTGGCTCAGTCTTTCTACTAAAATGCAACATGCTATGATGTTTACTATGACAAGTTCGACATCTAAAATTTGAGCTACATTGTTTGATGCTATGCGCAGCGCTCAAACAATTCAAACATAATCGGAACTGTCTTACTAACTGATAACGTTCTTGAGGATTTTTTTCTATAAACTGTGGACATTTGCTAACTACGTGGGATGATTTACATAAACAACAATCTAGGCTGTGAGCAGGCTTCGAGGCCGTAGCACAGAAGGCAGACCTATGCTGTGGCTTACTAGTGTGGTGATCTACTAATATCTATCTTTTTATTTTTTAATCTAGAGGAAGATTAATCCATTTGTTCTAATGTGACACAATGGTTTTCTAAGAACTTTACTAACTTCGCATAAGTTGGTATAGCGGTCGTACTACCATGGTGCAATTCAAACCGCGTAAGTATCGCACCATCAAGACGTTTCATGAGCATGTGGCTAAGAATAAAATCCCAGTGGTCAACTGGAAATTCTAAATTACGAAGAGCTGCTAAGTTTTCTTGATAACTATCTAAAAGTTTACGAAGTTCGACTACACTATCTGACGAAATTTTTGGAGCATTTTCTAATTCAGAAAAATAAGCATTAGCTAATAAACGCTTATTTGAATATCTTTTCACCAGGTTATCATAAACAACCTTATAATTGCCCGCTAACATCGGCAAATATTGAGCCATACTAAGAGGCGGCCCTTTTAACGAAGACAGTAAATAGTTAAACTTTTCAATGTCTGACAAACTCTCATTTGTGTGAATTAAGGCATCATAAAGCTGAATAAAGGAGGGAAAAGCTTTAATGTCTCCAGAAAATTTCGCCAACTCTATTTTCGGAAGGTTAATGTGACTAGGCACAACCGAAGTAGTATTATGCAACAGCGACATCCTCCTATTATCATCTTTTTCAAAAAGATCTGTATGTGCCGTCTGTATAGCATAATATTGTTTTTCAAAACTACGTAATATTGCATATTCAGCATCTAAATCTGCATCTTTATCAAGCGCTAATAGGTTTAAAATACCCGAATAATTTCTATCAAATTCCCCTTTAATAGCTTCCAATTGTGCAAATCTCGACTTAAAGGCAGTATGATATTTTTTATCCGCTAAAGCTCTTTCGCAAATCTCATGAATTTCTTGCAATCTATTTGTTTCAGATGTCTGAAACGCCCTGTATTTTTTCAATTTGTCTGCGGCTGACATTTTCTACAATGAAATTGAACTATAATTTCGTAACTATTTTCTATGATTGACTAAATTGTGTTTTACTACCACTATAACACAACCTTCTAAGCGATTCCTAAAAGTATCTACACTAATCTCTAAACTTAAGTTCCGAAAAGAACTAAAAAAGGTAATCTAAAAGTCTAAAAGTCTAAAAGTGCTCCCATATGAGAGAACACCTCAAAGGCAACCCTTGACGCTACAAACTACACTATGTATGAACAAAAGGAAAATGATCTCTATCCACGGGTACGAGGTTATAAATCACTGAAATATTTCAGAATAAATTTATACTACAAAAACCGTACCTCTGACTAGCTATAATTGACTAATTTAACCCCTCAACAGTGGGATATTAACATTGCATTCCACGACTATTAGCTGAAATAACAATATCTAAACAGTTCAGTTTACCACTGGATTCACCATATAAACAAGTAAATGACGGGGAAATTTTAACTTCGCGGAATCTACTAACTGCTAATGTAAACAAACAAACAGAATGGATTAAAAATCGCACTATAACACTATAACTATATTTGCTTGAATGTTAACCAGCAGTATTATAAGTTAAAATTATCTACTTCTGAATTATTTAACCCAATGCTAAATAATCAGTTTTCAAACTATATTTTAGATTGTGGTAAACAGAACAAAATGAATGCAATGTCGTCTCCTTGCATGTAAATCTAAATCAGCTGTTGCTTCGAACGGCGTGGCAAGCGTACGCTGCGACTGCGCCGTACAACGAAAAGTAGTTCCTATTTAGAGAGCTCTGGCAGCTACTCTGTCATTGGCTAACAGTTTGAATGCTAACCGACCATCTAACAAAAAACGTGAAATGGAGAACGCTAATCTAAAATTTCACACTAATATATTCACCTATTAATTATCAATCAGGGTCGAAGGCACCAAGAAATGGTCGTTATTAATATAACAAAAGCTCATTAGAGCTAAGCAGACTGTATTTTTTCCTTTATGTAGTTGATTTGGGATTAATAGGTAAATAAAGTAACTATAATATGAACGTTAGGTCAGTTAAGCGAGCTTACCACGTGTACTGTTTCTGGATCCTCCTGCTCCGGGGTTGTGATGAATGTCTTGTTCAGAGGCCTCTGTGCTGTTCCAGTGGAGCAATCTTCCTGGGGTTTTCTAACTTCTAAATGTTACATATAATCACGCACACACAACAGATTAAAATATTGATTTCCACAACGAGTCTTCTATTTCTAATTGACTGCTAGAACGCGAGTCGTCTATTTTGATTGACTGCTAGAACGCGCGTCGATTGACTTCTAGAACGCGCGTCGTCTGTTCTCGTCGACTGCTAGCACGCGAGTGTTTCTATATTCTTCTATCTAAGTATCTAGTGGTGGGAGCAATCTTAACTGACACAGAATGATAGGCAACTAATAATACGCAGTAAAATATTGTCGAACCTACGATTGATAATTACTAGGCGCAAATTCTTCGATAATTACATTTAATTCTCAACACCCATCCACCAGTAAAAGTGACGTCATTCATACTTTGTGTACCAAAATAAACAATAATGAGTTTAATAAACCCCAAGTTGTACTATTGAAGTACTGCCATAGTTAAAGTTTCCGATAAATGGAATAATATACAAAATCTTAGATTTTTAATTGACAGCGGTTCTATGTCTAATATTTTAACATATGACTGCTGTAAAAAATTAGGTTTGCCTTACCATAAAATATCCTCCAATATTGCAGGGATTGGTGATATAATAGAACCACTCAAAGGTCGAGCTAATCTTATAATTCAGTCTAATCTTGATCCAAATATTAAATATCCACTTGAAGTTTTGTCAGTCGAAAAGGTCACTAATTCCTTACCAGAATTACCCATAAACATAAGTTCATTGAAACATTTGAATTGCTTGCCGTTAGCCGATCCTACCTTCCATATTCCAGGGATGATTGATGGAATTTTAGGAACTTCGTTATTCACTCAAATTTTAGGATCGCATAAAGTAACAGGAGCTGTTGGAACACCTGCTGCTATTCAAACTACCCTTGGATACATAATTATAGGTCCTGCCCATCCTCTTCGAATACCTTTTTCCGAACAAACATATTGTTCTTTTTTAAATTTAGAATCCCTGGTTGAAAAAATGTGGGAATTAGAACACTTTACCCCACCTGTTCCTACATCTGAAGATTCCATTTGCGAAAATTTTTTCGTTGAAAATGTTAGTCGAGATTCTGTTGGAAGATATACAGTATCTCTCCCCTTTAAAGATGATCCGATTCATCTAGGAGATTCATTCGCCTTATCTCAAAGTCGGTTGTTTTCTTTAGAAAAACGATTAGAAAAAAATCTGGAACTTCGAAACACCTATTGTTCTATTATCCAAGATTATTTAGATCAAGGTCACATGTCCTTGGTACCAAAGTCCAAAATTAATATGCCTTCTTGCTATTATATACCCCACCATTGTATTTTCAAACGAAGTGTTTCAACACCCTGTAGAATAGTCTTCGATGCTAGCCTGAAAACCGATTCTGGTTTTTCTTTAAATGATATTTTTTACACAGGCCCGAAGCTACAGAACAATGTAGCTACAATATTGTTAAACTTTCGATTATTTCCTATAGCTATGGTGTCTGACATCAAGCAAATGTATCGTCAGATTAATATTGTCGAAGCCCATCGGCAGTACCAAAGAATTTTGTGGAGATTTGATACCAGTGAACCTATTTCGATTTATCAATTAAATACTGTCACCTTTGGTATGAAACCATCACCATATTTAAGTCTACGTACCATAAAACAGTTGGCAGAAGACGAATCTTCACAATATCCCCAGGCCGTGTCCTATGTTCATCGAGACTTATACATGGACGACTTAATTTGTAGTTTACCCGATGTAAAAAATAGTATAGTAATTCACACACAATTGGTAAAATTATTTGAAAATGGCGGATTTCAAATGGTAAAATGGATGTCAAATTCTAGTGAACTATTATCCCAAATTCCTGATTTATTACAATTAAATCAACCTATGGCCTTTGACAAAGAAAGTTTAAAGGTTTTGGGTTTAGAGTGGAATCCATCGTCTGATAATTTTAGTTTTAAAATCTCCATCTCTGTGTTGCCTTGCAACAAAAGAAATATGTTATCTTTAGTAGCACGCATCTTCGATCCTTTAGGTTTCCTAGCACCAATTACTCTTTTTGTAAAATTGTTGATAAAAAAATTATGGGAATTACATTTCGACTGGGATACAGAAGCCCCTAAAGATATGGTTAATTTGTGGATGAAATTCCAAGAAGAACTTAAACTATTGAATGATATACAAATTCCTAGACATTTGTTAGTTTTTGAAAATTCCTCGGTAGATATCATTGGATTTGCAGATGCTAGTTCAAGAGCATATGCTGCTGTAATTTATATTCGATCCACAGATATTACTGGCCATGTGAGTGTAAACTTTCTATATGCACAATCCAAGGTTGCTCCAATGTCCAAAGTCACCCTACCTCGGCTAGAACTTTGTGCAGCTGTACTACTATCCAAGCTTATATCGCATGTTAGAGATACTTATTCTCCTAGAAAAATTATTGACCAAATATTCGCTCTGTCCGATTCAATGATCACACTGAATTGGATCCATTCCTCTCCAAAAAAGTGGAAAAATTTTATTTCAAACAGAGTCACTAAAATTCAAAACTGTCTACCTTCTTCTCATTGGTATTTTGTAACCGGTAAACAGAATGCTTCTGACTGTGCTTCTCGAGGGCTTTCCCCTGATTCGTTGATAAAGCATCCCTGTTGGTTTTCTGGTCCCGAATGGTTGTTTTTAGATTCCTTCCAATGGCCTATTAAATCGTTTAGTGATAATTTAATCACTATTCCGGAAGATGAAAGTTTAGTTTACCTCGTAGTTAAACCAACAATTTCTCCCTTATATATTTTGATAGAATATTTTTCCTCTTGGACTAAACTTCTTTATTCTACCGTATATGTATTGAGATTTCTCAAACTTTTACCTCGAAATCACACGATATGTAAATCTGACCTTAACCAAGCTGAATACACATTAATACGAGCTGTGCAACAACGTCATTTTTCCGAAGAATACAAACTTCTTTAGTTAGTAAACACTCAAATGATGAATCCTAAGGAGGGACTTTCTGAGACTGGCTCAACCATTTGACAGATTTCCAATAGGCAGGCAGTTCAAGAGCAGTTTAGTACGACTATCTTGATGGAGTGGTCATGGTACAGCACTTACATGAAGCTTATATCGAAGATCACGGTATTTGGTCAATTTATTTCACTCTTTCAAGGCGATATTTGTCTCAGTAGCTGCTCAGGATATGATGACATACATCATCTTGATTTGGTGGCCGAAGATGACTATGCCAGGCTCGTTGGCTTGAAATAGCTTGACAACTGCTACCAAATGTATAAAACCAAATACCTCACATAAACCTCAATTAATAAACATAATGGAGCATGGAGTTCTAAAATTTTATTTTTGTTCGGTATTTATGATGTTCGATATAAATTCAAAAATACAATTACAATTTCAAACTCTAGAAATTACAAAATATTTACGCAAATTACTCCCAGTGGTGAAAACGCAGCTCCAACGACTCCAATGCAAGTCTGCATTAGCAAGTAGGCCGTTTCTTCTCTCTTTGGTGCTAACCTGCATAACATAACATAACATAGTTAATGTAGTATTAAACAGAACCGGACAGGTCTGTAAGGGTCCACTGGAAAGAAGCCCCCTTCCCTGTACATACATTATTTAATAAGATATCAGAGAAGTATACACTCTTTATTCATATAAATATGAAAACTCGTTTAAAATCGACTTTGCTGTATTTAGTACCTAGGGACTTGGGTAATTCCCTGGTAGCCTGCGTGGCCAGTCCGGTTCTGGTATTAAATACTAAAGTACATCTATTTTAATTAAATGCTAAGGTTTTAGTAGAATTAAATTGGAACTGAAAATAATGAGAAGCTGAAGAAACACGTGAAAATCTATAATGATTCAACTGGTTGAATCTTATTGGACTAGAGTACATATTTATCTTTTTAAGGGCACGCTATACTAAACTTTACTGAACCTACGATCACGGAAACCAGAATCAAATTAAATCGAATATCAAAACAATTATTCTGTGTTGCACTTTAGACAGTAATAGGCGGTTGGTTAGAAAATCCAGTATTAAGTGGATGGCTCTGTACATTGGAAACACTCATTTCCAAAAAGACCTAAATCGTCAATTATAACCTATATTTCTTGATCAAGTTTTAGAGTGAATAGGGAGTTATCGCAAAAGATAACGTATTTTCGTTAAACGTTATTTTTGACATCTAAGCAAGCGCATATTGGTTTTCACGTACAAAAACAAACATGCGCAAGCGTAGATGTCAAAGATAACGTTTAACGTACATACGTTATCTTTTGCGATAACTCCCTATTAAGTTAACGTTGCGTATCCTATATTTTTATTCTATATTTGATAAACTATTGTTCAAGAAGTTTCCTAAAAATATCTTGATCGTCTTTCAACTAAGTAGTTCTGTTACATTACAACTCTGCAGCCCAGCTCTTCATATTTAATTATTCTATGTTATACTATTACTACTATTAATTGATTTACAATTTCAAACTCTAGACTTCGCCCTCATCTTTATAATAAGTATTGTATATTACGATACTACAAAATAAAGTCTCTTAATTGAACATTTAGAAAATGTGATTCAGGTTTAATCTGCTACTGAGTCGATTAAAGGGGATCTTCGAATTAACCTCGCAATAGGCAACTTGCACAAAGAAATAAATTTAGAAAATTATATTCACAAGCGTAAGCTAATATCATTGAATAACCCATAGTCCACAAAAAAAACATTATTCAACTCCTTATATTAAAATAAGCTATTAAGGTATGCGCCGTCATTAACTGTGACGTCATTAAGTCTGACATCGGACTACTAGAACGTATTCGATACTAGTGTGTTTATAAATATTGTGTGCTAATTTTTAATTAGGCAATCCAAACCACGCGACATCCAACATGGCGTGTATGGGCGTCGAGGGCAAACATTCATTTTCATTCTTTAAACGTTTGTGTTTTTCTGTTGGCTTGGCTATGCTTCCGGAATTTAGTAAACATAAACCCGTGTTTGCCAATTGTTTGCCCACAATGCCATATTCTGACAGGTCGTTGGATTCCCTAATTATGAAGACTTTAGAAGTGTAAATACTGTTTCTAAATGACTGACGAAAGGTTTTCAAAAGGACTATCTAATTCACCTACTGTGGATATGTTTATGGTGGCATCTGTTGATATTTTATAAGAAAACACTGAAAATTTTTCTCTTGGTGAATTTCGCTGTGTTAAAGCTAGCAAGTATATCAATTTATTCTATTATGATTGATTGATTGATTGATTTACCAGCGTGCGGTAGGCATTTCTGCCACTCCCAAGGATTATACGGCTGGGCCTGCTACGTCCACGCTGGGTTGGACTAGGGTCATGCTTGTTGCCAACAGCGAGTGCCACGTGGCGCATGGTAAAGGAATGTGGGATGGGAGGTGTAGGAGTCTGTAAGATGCGTTACCGCATTGTGTCGTGAGAGAGCGTTTAAGCTCCCTTTTTTGTATTTTTGATTCTGGACTTCTGCCTCTTCTGGGTCTTCTTGTGATATATGTTGCCGCGTTGTGTCGCTCCTATTTTTGTTTTTCTGCTTCTATAAATCTTCTTCTTCTTCTGATTCCTCCGTTTCTGATTCTGGTACTTCAATTTGTTCATTGTTCTTAGGGAGTATTCATCTATTTTGTGTTCCACTCCGCTGGTCCACCTCTATTTTGTTGATGAGGGTCTCACTCCATTATTAGGATTTTCTTGAAGTTTGTTTTCAATCCAGGTGTGTCTTGCGCAGGCGCGTACGCAGGGATGTGTTCTGGGGGGGGGGGGGCAACCAGAGGGGAACCAAATAATCACATAACACAGCACAGTGGAACTTAAAACCTCACTTTTCTTTTTGGCATATGCGTGAAAACAAAGTTAAACTAATATTTGATGTGTAAAAACAGATATGAAATGATTGTCACCATTCCAAAAATTCTCAGCCACGCCGCCCCTGGGGGAAGGGCAACCAGGGGGGAACCAAATAAACACATAACACAGCACAGTGGAACTTAAAACCTCACTTTTTTTGGCACATGCTTAAAAACGAAGTTAAACACTATCCCAAACTTCTCAAACCACGCCACCCTTGCGTACGCACCTGGTCCTGCGGCGATTAGGAGATCATCGGGGTATGTGTATGTTTTCTTAGAAAATACCATTTTTCTGAAAGAGGCCTGCACCACGCATACCTCGGTTGATGTGCTGTGAGAATCTGAGAATTCAATTTTGACGCCGTATATCAACAATGTCTCATTGATTATTTCGGGTTTAATCCAAATTAAATTCGTTTGAGTAGTTTTAATAATTATAAAAAACCTCACTTGAAAATTTACGTAAGAAATTTTTCTGTCCCTACTTTAAGAGTAATGCATTTGATTATTGCGGATTTAATTTATATTAAATTCGTTTGAGTATTTTTAATAATTATGAAAAAAAGAATTATTTGAGAGAAAGAAATATATATGACCATATTTTACGATATATATTGATTATTTCGGATATAATTTAAATTAAATTCATTTGAATATTTTTATAATGATTAAAAACAATTTATTTGGCCATAATAATCGAAAGCACGTTGCTTGGTAATAGCCCGACGCCGACGGCGGAGGGCTATTACCAAGCAACGTGCTTGAGGTTGTCATAAAATTATGAGACATTTGTTAATGTCAGAGGGATATTCGGTCAGAAAATTTTTTGAAAAAATAAAATCAAAAAGTCTCAACACAACAAAACATTTTTCTTTGATTAGCGCGTTTATAGATTGAGAATTGGCATTGCCAAAACGTGACATTTTGAAATTTATTTGGCAGTTATTATGAAGTTGTCAAAGTTAAATAATTTTATTGTCATAGTGATTGAAAATTTCCTTGGATGGTGTTATCAGTGTAATGTTAAAATGATTGGATGATTTGTGTCACATGACAAGAAATAACGAAATTTAATTGGTTGTTAGAACTACCAAAAAATTTTCTATGTAGTTTTTGTAAAAATATATCTTTATAAGTCTATAACTGTTTAATTAGGCATACGAATGAATATTTTATTTGGTGTTTTGAATGACGTATTAGGAGACATTAGCACTATACAGTGTTTGTAATATATATTTTCTGAGTATCTTCCATAATTACAGCTTTTTGAAACGTAAGACGCCACCGCCACTACAGTTTTCAACCTCGATGTCAATGAGTATGCAATGGCTGCCATTTGCTGTTCCCCGTTCGACACACGATGAGACGTCACAGCCATTCCCGCGCTTATTGCGTCGTTTGAAAAAAATAGCTAGCGATTACAGCTTTCATTATTATTTGTCACAAAAACTGTTTTGCTATTTAAGGGCTGATATTTGGCATTACCTATTTTTCCATATAAATGAACATTCAAATGAAATTAAAAAAATGTATGCAAGTTCTCTATTAACCGTCGTTTTAACGCCGATCTACAGTATTATGTACAATAGCTTTAAACCAGTCATCCTCGATTCAGCGTTGATCCGGGATTAAAATTGTTAGTACAAACACGCTCTAAGTATTGTTTATACAGTAATAAAAATGAATCGTGCATTGTTTTCAATTAATGTAAGACACATTCTAAATTTAAAATGACTTCTACCCAACCTAATAAAAAAACCGCTGCCCAAGGAATCACTACTTCCACATCCAGATTTTCTATCCAAGTCACTCACAACGAAAAAAATTTGTATGTGGAAATAATTGTTTATGGAACTTTAATAATATAATATTTGAAATCCTCTACCCCAAAAACCTATAAAACGATACCCCACATCGGTAGTGGGGTGGGGGCGGTGCTAGGGGGTGGTAGTGGGGGTGGATGAAGTAAAAACATATTTTGAGGTTTCTGGTTCTTGTACACACACACTAAATTACAATTTTTTTTCATCCCCTTTAATAATGGGGTTAGGGTGGTAATGGGGGTGGCTAATGCCAAAAATTTTTTTGAGACCTTAGCTTCTCTTTAATATACTAAATACCAATTTTCTGGACTCTTACCTGCTTAATTTACCTATTTACCCCAACTTTACCCCAATTTACCCCAACCCTTCAATGGACCAAGATGAAAATATAAGATCACGTTAAAATACATACGTGTACCAAATTTCAAGTCAATATCTTAAACGGTTCCAGAGTAAACGTGCGCACAAAAAAAAGTTACAGACCGACAGACAGACAGAAATTTTTTTTTCGCTTAAACTTAAAATCTCGACGTTTCATGACATTCTAAGCCTATTTGAACAATAAAAATTTTTAAAAATTTTTTTGTCGTTACTATACTTCCACTGGATGTGGAAGTAATAATAAGACGACGCATGGCCGACGCATATGCCATTGCATATACTCTTTGTATATGCAATGAAAAAAATATTTACTCATATACTATTTACTCATTTTACTCGATCAGGGAGACGTAAGTATGTAAAAAATATATATGTACTTATTCTCCCAACTCATTAAAAGTAATTTTTCTCTACCTTACTTACTTTGCGATATTTATAAATGCAATATTGAAAAGATATCCACTCGTAATACAGAAACTTGCTAAAATAATTATATATTGCCAATCGTGAGGAAACAGTACAGGAAGATGTTTCCTAGGAAGAGCATTGCAAAAAATAAATAAAGGTACGAAGACAATCATTCTCACTACAGCTATTCCTGACAGCCATGGTCCACTTAGAGTCTAAAACAAATAAATATAATATAAATCAATCAATCAGAACCGTACAGTACAGTAAGTGGAACGTATGCCTCCAAATTCTGTACAATCTGGTGTGTTAGTTCTGCCATCTTCTGTGTCCATTGTGTAAGAACAGTAGAATTATTTCATCAAATAATTAAATAATATTGAAAAGATAAAAATATAAATAAAAAAACCTAGAAAAGGCATAAATATGAAAGACTCCGTCTGATAATACCCTTGGAATCCCGCTCAGAATGACGTTTCGAATGCGATTTCAGGCTCAAGCTATACAGGGTGTCCCAGATTTAAACGGACATACTCTAGTGGAAGGTAGAGTACACTCAGCTGAGTTCAAAACACCCCTATACTTACCGTTGAATTGAGATACGGGGTGTTTTATGGTTTTTGACCAGAACTTTAGTCCGTCATATTTTTGAAATAACTGCACATATTTAGATAAAATTTGGTATGCATAGTATATTCTTTTAGGTTAATGAATAGCTTAAGTGATTTTGGAAAAATTCCAGGACCGACCTCCGTTTTTTTAATATGACTCTTTAATACAGTGTATATTATTGTTTGATAAATGTTAGTAACCTTTTAAAACCTATGGACCAGTTTATAAAATGTATTTGATGGGACGTTTATGGTTATTCTTCAATAAATTTTCAAAAGTATTGAAAGACCAAATTTGACATTCTACAAATAACACAATCTAGTTGCTAACATCATTATTTTATTAATTTTAGCTAAATACCCCGCAGAAGAGGTTGTTATTTGTTTTTGTTTTGACATTCAGTGTTTCTAAGCTTTTTTTAGCTTAAATTTCATCCAAAATAATACACATTCCATTTCTTTTATGAAAGAAAAATAATGTTAGTGAAAAGGCTTGAATTAATGAGCACAATTTAAAAAAATATTAAACACCTTTTGAGAATAACTTGAAAATATTAAAGACAAAAGTTTGCAATTTTATTTTGACAAATTACATTTATTTAGAACTTTCAATAATTGAACAAAAAACATTTAAAACGGTGCAAATAATTAAAACTATAACTGGTTTTCAAAATGAATGCCCCCAGCGTTAATATATTTTCGATAACGTTTTAATATGTTTTTCACTGACCTAGTGATATCAGTCACTTTCGGGTTATTTCTAATGTTATCACATAGCAGTAATAATTTTTTCTAGAAGCTGTTCTCGTGTATTGAACTCTTCATTGTGCACCTCTGACATGAGATGACCCCATGAAAAATAATCTAGAGGTGTAAGATCATAAGACCTCGGTGGCTAGTTTACCGGACCTCCGCGACCAATCCATCTGTTGGTGTAATGTTGGTTCAAATGATCCCTGACCGGTACAGAAAAATAGGGTCCAGCACGATCGTGCTTAAACCACAAAACTCTAGTATTGATGCCTTCTAATAAATCTGGCAAGATATCTCTATGAAAGTTTAAATAAACTTCACCAGTTAGCCTTTCTTCAAAAATGTGGGACCCTATTAGATGATTATTGTAAATACCACACCACACATTAATATTAAATATGTATTGGGAATGTTTCTGAATCACTGCATATGGATTTTCTGTTGCCCAAACATGCTGATTTCTACAGTTGTTAATTCCGTCACGTGTGAATTGGTCTTCATCCGTGAATAGAACTCTCGGTATTGTTCTTCTGTGAGCCAAAATCTACCTACAAAATGTTAGGCGGGGAACGTCGTCGGCGTCTTCTAGACGTTGAACTATTTCAACATGAAATAGATACGAATTTTCCTTCTAGATGTTCGCCATACTCTTGTCTTAGGTACTGCTAACTCATTACTTATTTTTGTAACACTTATGGATGGATTATTTTCCACAACCTGTAATATTTGCTCTTCTTGTGGGAAAGCTCTGGGAACATGTTCATGCTTTGTCATTGACGGAAATTGTTCATGTTCCCTACTAAATTGGTATACCTCTGAAAACGTTTTATGATCTGGTACACAGCGATTTGGAAACGCCTTTGATACTCTCTTTTTGCAGCTCTCCCAATTCCGTCGCAAAAGCCATACACAAAAATAATATCCGCATAATCTTCATTACTGAACTGAAACGGCATCTTAAAATTTTTAGTTTTATAACTGATTTTTTATCACTTATTCTAATAATTACTAAGAGCGAATAGCAATTCTTATTTGTAAAATTGCACATTTGATATGTGCCTACTTGGGATTTTTAATGCAGCAATGTCGTGTTAATCGCATCATTTTATTACTTATTTTTTATTTGTGAAATAAATGGAATGTGCTTTATTTTGGACGGAAAAAACACTGAATGTCAAAACAAAAACAAATAACCTCTTCTGCGGGGTATTTAGCTAAAATTAATAAAATAATGATGTTAGCAACTGGATTGTGTTATTTGTAGAATGTCAAATTAGGTCAATACTTTTGAAAATTTATTGAAGAATAACCATAAAGGTGCCATTAAATATTATGACAGTATTTTATAAACTGGTCCATAGACTTTTTTGAAAGTTTACTAACATTTACCAAAAAATAATATACAGCGTGATGTTAACGACCCTAAGAGCCATATTAAAAAAATGGAGGTCGGTCCTGGAATTTTTCCAAAATCACTTAGGCCATTCATTAACCTAAAAGAGTATAATATGTATATCAAATTTTATCTAAATATGTGCAAAAATATGGCGGACTAAAGTTCTGGTAAAAAATCATAAAACCCTCCGTATCTCAAAAACGGTTCACATTCAACGGTAAGTATAGGGGTGTTTTGAACTCAGCTGAGTGTGCTCTACCTTCCACTAGAGTATGTCCGTTTAAATCTGGGACACCCTGTACTATACTGTATCATTTGAAAAAAAAGAGTTGGGGGTGGTTTCTTGGGGGTTCCAAGAGGCAACGTGGTTCCAGGTGTGTTATCAGACTGAGTCTTTCGTGCCTTTTGCAGATTTTTTAAATTTATATGTATTTACCTTTTCAAATAACTGAGATTACGGCTGTTAACGTAATTCTGGGGATACCCAGTATACATAGGTACAGACACGAGAAACTCTTCTTTGAGTAACGTAGTCGGGTAACAAATAAAATTATGAAAAATGTTTTGGTTACCTTTGTGAAAGCTGCTGCAAGAATTCTTCCTACTAGTGAACATATATCACTGAACAGAAAAGTTATAACAGCAACAAAATATTTATCTGCAATAAAAAATTATAATAATAATAGCAATGCGCAACTTGTGTTTCATTATCATTATATAAAATAAATAAAACCAAATTTGAAAAGAATAAACACTAACCAAACTATAAATCGACAAAGAAATGTTACATAGTATTTGCTTGAAATTATTTATTTTCTTCGCATATTATTAAAATTTGGATTCTTCAAAAAAATATGTTCCTGTCCTAAAACTAATAATACCATAATACCACATCATAATAAAAATGATAAACTTATTGACTTTTCTTTAATCTATTGCCAAGTATTTGCTTAATTTTAAGAGGATTCTATGAACAGAAGTACCTAATAATATTTATAAACTATGACAGGCTATGGAGCAACGCAGTAGTTTTATTTTAATTTATTTACATCTCTGAGAAATTTGAGTCGAAGACATTTTGAACAAAAAATTTGTTAATAAAAGTGAGGTCAAGATCTATACGATATCGGAAAAAGATTAAAAAATATTCAATTTTATTCAACGTCATATAAAAGTTCAAATTTTCAAACAGCCAACTTAACTTCAAATAATTTCTTAAACAGGAAAACATTCGGATCATCGGATACATGGAAACTCGGATTTACTTCTGCAAATTCTCAAATTGGTGCACCGACGTACAGTGTACCTTGGTGAGCGTAGATTGATAGGATAACGCGGTCTGTTAGCCCCAAAAAATATCCGTAAACTGAAAAATGTATGTCTTTGCTTTGAAGCGAGCACTTGCAGACGTATTTAAATTGTTTCACTAATTTAAATTATAATAAACGGTACCTAATATTTAAATCAACATCAATTTCAACAAATTTACTATTTAACTAAAAATTTCCATAGTTTCCTTACCACTCCAAGCATTTCCATTGCCATAATTTTCAGAAACTACCAAAGCAGCTATAGCAGGGTGAGTAGGCACAAAAGCTAATGCACTAGCCATAACTATAACTAGGCTCGGCCAAATCTTACTTGCGAGTTCTTTTATTTCCGATACAGAGATAATCTTTCTCTTGGTGTCTTCCAAACTATTAGCTATATGATACTGATAAAGGTCTAGATTTTTACTGAAATAAAATAGAACCAAAGTAAATACAGTCATCGCTGTTCCCAAAATAAAGTAAATAAGAGCTGAAGCTTCGGATGAAGTTCCAAGGGCCAGTGAAAGCACTTGCAGGGCTGAACCGAAAATTCCTCCAACCCCTTGACCAATTAGAAAAACTTTCATAAAACGGGAAGGAAATTTTGATAACAGCACGAGTGTACTTACTTGAAATAAGGCAAGTATACCTAAAATAAAAATTGATGACATTTAATTGTGTCTGATATATTTAATAATAGTGGGTGCGGTACGCCATATGAATAGGGCGAATATTACACTTCAACTGCACAGGGTGCTATTTGGCACGGTTCGTCCTTACATCAAGAAAATTCATATTCGATTAGGACCCGTCAACATTATTCCTTAGGAACTAAGATGGCATGGCGGCCATTAAAATAAACTTTAAATTACAATTGCTCATATTAGTGAAAAATGTACATTTGGAGTATAATTTATGGTAAAATTATATTTCAAGAACACAAATACGGTGTCTATTTTCCATCGAAAGCTATATTTTTATTAAAAACACTTATCAAAAAAAGTTAATATTTTCAAATTGAATATGTTGAGTATGGTGCTCGGCTGTTTTTTGCATCCTGAACACAAATATGATAGGAAGTCACAGGAAACTACCAATTGTTCTATTTATAATTTTTTATGTACTTATTTCTAATTTTAAACATTTTCTATGTATGGATGTCTTGTGGAATATAATATAAATTACAACGTCATAAATTTCCGAGGGAAGGGATTTTCAATTGAAAACAAACCGTTACTTCAATACTTTTAATATTTCCTCTTGTAAAGACATCTGTTTTTTTTAATATGAATAATAATATTTAAAAATTGATATCTTGCATTTCTGCTTACATTATTGTTAAAAAATATCATTTTGGATATTCAGCAGAAAACTTTCAAACTTTTTTTATATACCATTGGTCTAAGTCTGGCCATGCTAATATATCAACAAGAAGTTCACACTACGAAACGACTTGCCAACTTCTTTTATACACTTACTCTACAGTGCGTGTAATTGCCCATTAGGTATGTACATTCACGTAGCGCGAGAGATATGACAACACTGCAGAGCAAACTCGCCCGTCCGCAAAGATCTCAGCTCTCAGTTATTTCATTTCAGCCAGCTGGCACACGCGATGTTGTAATTCTTACTCCCTATACCTAGCCCGCCACTACACACAGTGTATCTAACATTCAGTACGAAAACCAAAAAAACAACCATTCCTTCTATATACTGATGATCTAAATGTTTGATTACAATGGAGTGCCCTCTAGGTAAGGCAAGAGATACTAGATAGAATGCCTCGTAAGGGAGATTTCTTATAACCTTCAAACATGATCAGACTTAGATCATCAGTAAGTATATAAAAAAAATGGTTATTTTCCTATTTTTCATGCTGAATGTTAGATATAGTGAGTGTATGAAAGAAACTGGCAAGTCGTTTCGTAGGGGGAACTTCTTGTTGATATATTAGCATCATTAGAGTTAAACCAATGGTATATGAAAGGAATGAATGGTTTCTTTAAAAGTTATCTGCTGAATACCCAAAATAATATTTTTTTACATGAATAATAATAGTTTTTGATTGAGGTAAGTTTATTTCAAATGACAGTACATTGATTGTTACCGCTGCTTTGAGGAACCGTACTTTTTGTTCCCTATAATAATATTCAGATCAATTCTTAGCTAGATCAATGTTTTTAAAGACAATTTTAACAAATTGTGAAATTAGTGGTGAGTGCACGTTTTAGTGTAGGAAAAATGTTTTCGTCGAAAAGATTGCGGGTGGCCTCCTCGAACCGGTTTGGTTGTGATGCTTCTAAAGTTTCCGACTGGCCACAAACATCTTGGAACTTGAATCACTAGATGGGTTGCCAATCCACCTTTTAGGTGCTTTTAATCAGAATAATGACATTGAGTCAACACTTATTAGTCATAATGTCAAATGTATAAATCTTGTTATAAAAAACTTGGTAATCGTGAAACGAGCAGGTAACAGAGCTAGAGAAAAAACAACTTAATTCCCGATGTAGAAGAACCACGGCTAATTATTCTCTCTGCTAGTTCCTCTAATAACCGATTGACAAAATTGCAAGCTGAACTACTTAGTACTTTTCACCCTATGTGTTTTATATATAGAAAAGGGAAGTAATAGAAGAGTCCATTGCGTATAGTGCTGACGTTGTTCGTGTTCAGGAGGTCAAAATTAACCAGAAATTGTACCCTACATGAAAAATTGTAACAAGGTATTTTCTTTTTAAATAGCCACAATCTTGGTTCCTAAGGGAAAAAGTTGACGGGTCCTGATCGAGCATAAATCTCCTTTACTACTTGGAGTAAGGAACAAACGTGGCAAATAGCATCCCGTGGAGTTGGGATGCCGCAAAAAAATCGTACTGCACTCACTACAAATAAAATTAAGAATAAATTTCATCACTAGGCAAAATAAAATGTTTTCCACAGATGACTTCTTAAAACAAATTTTATACAAAAACAAACATTGAAAATTTTGTAGCAGCCGAGCCATTATTTAAATGGCCATGACAAAGAAGATTTCTAAATATATTGGTTTAAATAAAACATGCACCACCATGATTGCGTTGAGCAGCTTTATTGAAATGTTCACTAACATTGTCTCCTAGTATAACATTAAGGTGACAGTCAACATTGTGAGACACGAGATAAAAAAGTATTTGGTAATGAGTAGGTCCACCGCAATATCGAACGTTATATGCTGTTAATGAAATCATTGCTGTTGATTTGAGTTATCTCCTCTTGAATACGAAGCAGAAGATCATGATCGTGCTGCCCAGAAAACAAACGTCATTTTTCGTCATTCTTTGACCAAACCATACATCACTTTGACAATGACATAACAATTATGTGATTACTTCACAGAACAGAGACGTAATTTTGTGACGTTTATCTCTCCATATGCAATTTTTATTAATTGATGTATATGTACATTTAAGAAATAAAATAACCCAATTGGACATGTAAATTTCAAAGCCTCTAAAATTCCTCCATTTGTCAATGGTTTTATTATATTCGGAAATCTGGATGTATGTAATTATGTATAACGGCTGAAAAACGCTACAATCTTTTGTTAAAATTTTAATCGTTTCTTAGTTATAATGAAACAAAACTCATCTGCTAATATTTTGGGTTTTGATCGTAGCCTTCAAAAGCATAGGTTGAGTGAATTTGATCGTTCTATCGGTATCTACCCTTATGAATTTCTCAACAAATTCTTGATGTTGCGTTTTGAATTCAAACCAATATATATATATAATTATTAAACCAACGCTAAAAGTGATAATACAAGATCAGTGCCCTTAGTACATGTTGCTTAAAATGAAATATTATTTAAGTTATATTTACCATTCATCACAGCTAGAATTGTCATGGTAATTGCAAAAAAACCAGTTTGCCCTAAAAAAAAAAACAAATGTAATACTACATTTTTCATTTTACGTTTACTTTATTATTTATTATAATACGTGAAGAACTGAAAATACATTTTTTATAAAAAACTGGAATATCTTAGTAAAGTGGGAGGATGATAAGGTTGATGTTGATTACTTAATTTATAATTATTTATAGTACAGTCAATCTGTCATTTGGCCCGTGAATAATTCCTGCAAGGAATTTTTTGTCTGTATAATGTAGAAGGGGTTTTCACAATCACTAACTACAAATATATCGTTCCGCTGAGGCGGCGATACTGAAAAAATGAAGGTCAAAATAGGTATTATCTCCTTTCCTGTTAGTTCTACCTTAAAATTAGTTGTTACCAATATTGTAGAAAATAAAAAGCTACAACTTCTATTTTAAGCTACTTTTCTCTATTGTTAGAATTTTACAATTTACAGCCATCAGAATGGTGAAAATTAGTGCTTCGCTACAGATTTTCGCAATTAGCTCTACCCCCTTTGTTACTACGTAGCTATTAATATTGTAGATTATAAAATTTCCCAAAATTTTTGTTTAAACAATTTTCTTCTACGGTCAATTGTTTAAAAATTATAGCAACCCATATATTATGTATAGGACCATATTTATATTTTAAGTTGCATATTTTTTTATACTGATAGGACAATTTTATATTTTTGTAAGTAAAAGTATTACAATATAATACTTATTTATTCGTTAGCAATTTACAATTTTTACTATATAACAGTTTATTTTTAATGATATTTCGCACTTACACGAATCAGTGTTCACTTTTATCAATCCAGTTGATAAAGCAAAGCTGCTTGTCAAGACTATTAAAGATACGAGTACTCGTTTTCTAGCTTTTATCTTGTATCCAAAGATTGTTGATAATATCATGCATATTATTGTAGGGATTGACTGCGCAATAATGGATCCAGACGCAAAATTGGATTGTAATATAGATCTGTCATTTGGGTCTAATGTTTCTGATGAGGTGTTTCTAAATTTGTACATCCAATACTACAAAATAAAAAAACTCATGAATTTTTAAACAAAAATAATGAGATATTAGACAAACTTTACGAACTAAATTATACAATTGGTAAAAGTGGTTGATACACATCACATTATGTTTTCTTAAATGTGGAGGTCGCGGTCGTAGTCGATACATCGCTGCATCAATGCTACGATGGTGGTTGGACACACCAGAGAGGTTTATCGCCAATATTCTTGGCTAAAGATGGTGGTCTCGGATGTCTGGGGCACAAATGTGAGCGGTGCAGACGATTTCGGCCTGGGTCCTGGTTTGTTGGACCTTGCTGGCTAAGGCCTTTATCTTCTGGCTCTCTTCTGTCTTGATATTCTTTCTTCGCCAGCTTGTCATCGGTCTGTCCTGGGAGTAGTCATCGGTCGGTCCAGAAATATGGGTTTTTTTTTGCTGGTACACAATGTGCACTGTGACATCCTGTCATCCGGATCATCGGTAAGGTAAGGATGAGCTATGTAGCTCGAGGAAGAGCAGACCTACTGCTTTGGTCGCAGTTTTAGTCTGCTCGGAGCTAGGAGACTACAGGCACTGGACGGTGTTTTGTCCGGTACCCGCAGGGTCGTGGGTGGGTGGTTGGGTGATCGTCATGTCTCTTCTGTGGGTTGGCTTCATCGGCGGTGGTACGGTTCACATACTCACCTGTTATTCAGAATTTGCATCTTCGGCCTTTTGTGCAGAGAGGTTTATTGTTTCAGTATTAGAACTTTAGGAAACATGCAGTCGACTGAAAGGAAAGTGAAAGGGTGCCACGTGATCTGAGTGAACCAACCAGGTGCAAGCTATACCACGATGCCTTTCTCGCTACAGCGATGGAAAAACGAACTTTTTGTATCGACCGTGACATCGCTTTATACCTCGATATAAGCGAGGGTGAATAGGTGCTAGCATCTAGCATCGATATGTACGGTAACATTCAAATGTGCATGTTTGTTTTACAAATAGATGGCATCAATGTACCGACCACGATCGCGACCTACACCTCGAGCAACAAGGCATCTTCGGCATGTCCGTGCCGTAAAGAAAACAATATGACAAACACACTTTGTAGTCAGGAATCTACCCCAACAGCCAGGACCAGGAGAGGTGGTGGAAATCATCCACGCCATTTACATTTGTGAGTGGGGTTAATGTAAAGTAAGCTCACCCGCCCTTCACGAGGCCGGTCCAGGTCTACAGCGATGTACTAGGGTAAAGGGCAATAGTCCTGCCCGACCCTAGACATCCGAGACCGTCATTTTTGTCAAAGAATGTTCGCGCAGGAATCTACCTTCTCGAAAAGCTCTCCTAAAATGTCAACGTTATGTGCTCGAAGATATGGTTTTAAAAACTATTACAGATAGATGAATACTTCTAAGATATGAACTGTGAAATTTGCAAAAAACATTAAGCAATTTTTAGTGAAAGATATATCTGCGTTGATTTATTGTTATCAAAAACTGCTGCTCAAGGAATCACTACGTCCACATCTAGATTCTCCATCTAAGTCTCTCAAAACGAAAAAAAATTGTATGTGGAAATAATTGTTTATGGAACTTTAATAATGCAATATTTGAAATCGTCTACCTCAAAAACCCATAAAACGATATCCCACATCGATAATGGTTGGGGGTGGTGATAGGGTGGTGGTAGTGGAGGTGGATGAAATTAAAAGCTATTTTGGGGTATTTGGTTCTTGCGCACACACTAAATCACATTTTTTTTCACCAGCTTTGAAAGCGGGGGTGGTAAGGGGGTGGCTAATGTCAGAAGAATGTTTGAGACCTTATAGATTCTCTTGTATATACTAAATACCTATTTTATAGACTCTTACCTGCTTGATTTATCTATTTACCCCATTTACCCCAATTTATCCTCCCACCCTTTAGCGGAATACGATGAAAATATAATCCAGTTCCAGATCACGTTAAAATACATATGTGTACCACATTTAAAGTCAATATCTTAAACTGTTCCAGAGTAATCATGTGCATAAAGAAAAGTTACCGACAGACAAACAGAAATTTTTATTCGCTCAAACTTAAAATCTCGACGAATCATGACATTCTGAGCCTATCTGAACAATAAAAATTTTCAAATTTGTTTTTGTCGTTACTATACTTCCACTGGAAGTATGATCATTTTTGTGCAGCGCTCCGTTATTTCCGCTGCTTTGAGTTTATAAGGGCACGTCTTCCGTTCTAGTCGATCAGTGATTTGCACCACAAAATACTCATACTGTGATTGCAAAACATTTACTTCTTATCATGCTTATTATTACCTATACATAAATATTATCATTTGTGATCGTGAAAAAAAAACAGAAAAATTTAAAGAGTAATTTACGTGGGAACAAAAATTAATACCTTATAAATTATAACTTAAAATAATCAGGAAAAAACGTGCAACTAAATAAACTTTTTACCTCTTTTCTGCAGATTTCATATCATAGAAGTATGCATCTATATGCAATAGTTTTAAAAATGCCTTTATGCTGAAATTTATACCGCACTTTTCGGGTACGCTTTGCTTAAATAATTTTTGTAACATTTGTTAACAACAATTTCGAGAATAATTGGGCAGGACCTGAATCTAGAAAGAATAAGATTTCCATTGGTTTGAAAGTGATATGGGCCGGTAAATGCAATGAAAACATCGCAATCGCGGCCTTAAAAGAACCATCCACATTTAGATCTCCTAGGTAATTTCAGATAATCTACGTATTTTTTTCAAAATTATATCTACGAGTACTCTATGATCGAATTTGACACTCCCGATTCCCGACTATTGAATGCTGTTGTCTTTTTATGGCATTGTATCTTTTGAGTGCGTTAAGCCAAGCGCTCTTCTTAAAAAATAATGAGTGTTAAAAATATGACATTTAAAGTTTTCTTTACTACACGCTATCTGATCAGAGTTCAATTGAATAATCATTAGTCATTTACAGTTACTTTAAACGATAAAGTTTCTATTAAGTAAGACTGATTTTATTAATTAATGCTGCATTAGCTATATCTAAATTACAGTCAACTTCTGTTGAGTGAGAGGTTGAGTCCTTAAAATAATAATTATGTAATTACTTAAGCCTAAACGTTTGTTTCCATACTTACATCATTAGCTGTTACAAAAAAAGATATTGGAAGTAAGTGCATAATCCCAAATATTAAAAATAATAAATGCACCAAATAACATTTATCTGGAGGTGATTGTATCTCAATTAGTTTTAATTGAATATTTTCTTTGTCCGTCGTTTTGTTTAAGGGAGACAGTGGTCCTGAAAAGATTATTACAAGTATACAGTGTTAGTTCATTTTTAAGGTGGAGATTTTAAGAGAGTATTTATTTTTGTCAAGAAGTGTGAACATTTTTACTAGGATCTACTTATGACCAGAAAAACATTCGCCTGTTACAAAGGCAAGGCCACCTATGGTACCGAAATATGCTGAAAAATATTAAAAATCATATTAATGGGTCTTGAGGAATTTCACGTATCCACCACAAACTGCGGAAACTGAGGACCCTCTTTGCCAGATGAGCTTATCTATGACAAATCCCCCATCCGTAACCGAATCAAATTTTGGTGTATTTACGGTTGTGGCGCCGATTCGATGCATTTTTTAGAATTTCTAACATTCAAAATGTTTTTATTTTTTTCAGCATATTTTGGTATCACAGAAGGCTATGCCTTTGTAGCACGCAAATGTTTTTCTGGTCATAAGTAGATCCTAATTTGTTTTATACTTGAGTAAAATTTGATTCAAATCGGAAACAAAATAATATATAATAATAATAAGGGCGTCTTCATTTTAAGTGAGTCACACTGTATATTTAATGAAATGTATAGATTTCGACAAAATATTATGTTAGTAAATACGTCGAGTGTTGTAAAATAAAGATTGTCTTGTGACTGTGATTTATTAGCAGACCGCGGTAAACCGCTTTGATAGAAATATTCAAGGTACCTATTACTTTTTTTTTTTTAATTATCTATTTTGGTTGGCGAATATCTCGTAAACTATAACACATAGGAAGAAAATTAATATAGACATTCTTGTAGGAAATTTAATTATGTTTAATTTTGCCTTTTTCCATACGACGCATAGTTTCCGAGATATAAGCGAAAAACAACAAAAATGGGACCTTTTAAGTGCCCCGCTCACCACCTAGGAGTGGGGACTTTTGATATGTTCATCTCCGAAGTCAAATTTTCTGTCCCTAACATTTCCCTCTACACCCTTTTTTGAGCATTCGTTGCCTGGATTAATTAGTAAAGAGTAATATTGCCATATTATATAACAATCCAGCAAGGATAATGGTTTTATAAATGTTGTAGTCGAAATGGCAGGAGCACGTGCTGGCCCACCGGGATACCGGGAGTTTCCCGATGGGTCTCGACAATTTTTATTTTGTAGGGTCATCAATTTTTCAAGTGGTAGGAATTTTTTTTTTTTTGAAGTTCATTATAATTCAATATAATTCTTTATAATTCAATATAATTATAAAATATAAATTACTTTAATCTAATGCTTTTTGTTTTATTTTTTTGGGGTTGTATACACCCCCTATAAATTAGCAACCCCCCCGGTATAATAGAAATTTTTCTATGATGAATTTGCAATATAGTTGCCAAAAATGAACGAAATATAATTCATATGACATTATTCCGAAGTTGAAACCTCTAGTTACTGTACTAACAAGGCATTTTGACGGCAAGTTGGCGTTAATTCGAGGATGAGCCCTATTACTGAACCTTACGAAAGTACGTGTAAACCACTTAGTCTGTCCTCTACTTATAATGAGGCCAGGATGGAGGCAGTCGTAGTTCCTCAGCTTAAGGATTTTGCAGAGTGAGAGGGAAATATGCATTCATTTTCGGTTTATTATAAATATATAAAAAAATCATAATTGGTATAATCTTTAAAATAGTTTCAGATACTTCCCATTGCTCTAAAGAATACAACCGTGTACAGTTTTTATCATAAATTTTGTTTACAGTTAAATGCCATACTCTAATAATGAAATTAAGAACTATTTTCATTGGCATACTAAGATATTCAAGTACAACAGAAATTTACAATAAAAAATATATACAGCTGTATTCGTTAGATCAATAGCAATTATTTAAAACAGTTTTAAAGATTAGGCTATGTCTGGTTTTTTAATTATTTTTAATAAATCGAATATAAACGCATATTTCCCTGTCACTCTGCAAAATCCTATCCTTAACGTTTAGCTGGAATCAACATCGGGGAAGTAATATTATTATCAGATAAAAATTCGACTTTGAGTATTTGATGGATTTATAAGTTTTCAAATCTCCTGAGCCTAAAAAATTTTTCTTTCAAATATCCTTCTGATGTCTGTAATCACGCCTAGTTTCCTAACCACTGGATCGATTTTGCTCAAATTCTGCTTGGGTAGGGATATAATATATACAATATCAAACCCAGTTTGCATTTAGTTCATTATCGACCCGCTTAATAGCGAGCTCTCAATATAGCCCAGTCAGTATAAATGAAATTACTAAGGTGGAGGTCGACAGTCATGCGACGTCAGCGATCTTTTTGGGCTTGGCGGGGGGTCATTGGTGAGTGTGTTGGTGAATTGTCGGCACATTGCGCGACCGGAGTTTTCGCTATCTTGAAAAAATGGTTAAGAACCATTTTTTCAAATATCTCGGCTTCTGTTAAGGCTACATAAAAAACAAATGTGGCGTATTAAAGGACGAAAAATTCTCCATATTTTATGTGTTACACATTTTTTCATAGGACTGATAGCTTTTTGTTTATTGCGAAAGAAAGTTTGGCTCGCGGTTTCTTGCATTATTCTCGATATGGATAACGCCTACGAGAAAAGTGTATGAAATTTGTAGAGCAGGAAAACCCACAGCTTAATTTTACTTCCACGTCCAGTGGAAGTATAGTAACGACAAAAAAAAATTTAAAAATTTTTATTGTCCAAATAGGCTTAAAATGTCATGAAACGTCGAGATTTTAAGTTTGAGCGAAAAAAAAAATTCTGTCTGTCTGTCTGTCTGTCTGTCTGTCTGTCGGTCTGTCTGTAACTTTTTTTTTTGTGCGCACGTTTACTCTGGAACAGTTTAAGATATTGACTTGAAATTTGGTACACATTTGTACTTTAACGAGATCTAGAACTAGATTATATTTTCATCTTGTTCCGTCGAAGGGTTGGGGGATAAATTGGGGTAAATTTGGGGTAAATGGGTAAATCAAGCAGATAAGAGTCCATGAAATTGGCATTTAGTATATACAAGAGAAGCTGAGGTCTCAAAAAAATTTTTGGCATTAGCCACCCCCATTACCACCCCCACCTCCTTATTAAAGGGGATGAAAAAAAAATGTTATTTAGTGCATGTACAGGAACCAGAAACCTCAAAATATTTTTTTACTTCATTCACCCCCCCACTACCACCCCCATATCACCACCCCCACCCCACTACCGATGTGGGGTATCGTTTTATGGGTTCTTGGGGTAGAGGATTTCAAATATTATATTATTAAAGTTCCATAAACAATTATTTTCACATATAAAGTTTTTTCGTTGTGAGTGACTTGGATAGAGAATCTGGATGTGGAAGTAGTGATTCCTTGAGCAGCGGTTTTTATTTTTATTTTCGAATAACAGTTTGCACTACAGCGCGCAGCAAAAGTCGGCATGTCGTTTTTTTCTTTGTGTCGAGGAGGGGAAATCTTCGAAAGGCACCAGCCTAGATGTTGTGCGGCAGGGTAGTGTGAGATTTTTACCCATTAAAACCCCCTCTTTACGGCGATACCTCGGAACCGCTCGCGCATTACTTTTCGGCTTAATCCATTGTCATGGTCAATCGATAGAAGTTTCTTCGTTCTCTTCGTCGGATTCATTGTTTATGCCGTCCTGCACACAGATTTTCGGGAATTCTGTAGCGTCGCAAATTTTACCCCTGGGGCTTTGACATGTAACTAAGCATTTCATTCCAGATTTGCGGCAACCACAAGTTGTTTCCTCAAGTTTCAAGTTGCATTTACAGTTGCATAAGTTACTTTGCACTTACAGGCTATTAATTTTATAATTTTGTCGGATGCCCACAATTTTTCCTGGTCCATCCCCATTTCTCTGGATCGTGAAAGTTTCCAATGTTTGTACGTCCTGAAAATATGTTGCCGGGCCGCATCCGATGTCGGTGGAGGTGATGCAAGGTTCGCTTTTGATTTTGTAGTTGTTCTTACAAAACGTTTGTAACGTAGCGAATTTAAGTTTTCTTGTGCTTCGTTTTCTTTGTACAAAGCAAGAAAGAATGTTTCTCCTGCGGTGGCGAGAAATTCGGAGGAAACTTTTTTTTCTTTAAAATTTTCAGAGATGCTTCCAAATGATCGCTGTTCTTCAAGGTGGTGATGAATTTCGATTTGCCAAATCCAAAAATAGATAAAGTCGTGTCACATCCGCTAAAGGCGTGTAGAACAGGATGTAGTCGCTTATGACATCATCGTATCGAAGGCTTGATATTGAGTACAGTTTCTCGGCAATTTTTCCTTTCGTGGATTTTTATAAAAACACGTTCGATTTGTCACGGGTCAGTCCTGTCAGTAACACGAGAAGATCGATGTCCTCGCCTACGATTACCACGGAATCGTAATTTGAAGCAGGCCTAATAGCGGTATTTACTATCTCGGTATCGGCATCTTCGTCAACCTGTGTGGCTCTATGTTGTTCTGGTTCAAGTATTTCAGCAGCATTTTTATAAATTTATCCTTGTTTTTTTCGTTGCTTAAAAACTTTTCTTGAGTCGTCAATACTACCATGGCTTCATTGATTATGTAATATGTAATCTCTACAACGTTGTTTTCTTGCCCTCCGTAGTCGTTCGGAAGGTTTTATTTATTTTTTTATTTTATTCTTGATCGGTTTCCATGCCGCAGAAAAAACAGCAACGAAAATTCGACTGTTTACTCCGAAAAGTAGCTATCGCCTAAGTAAATATGAAAAAATCATGCTGCATTCCATACTAATTGTATTGTACAGTGACCATACAATTAATGTAAAGCACTCCTTCTTTACGGTACAGTCACGCGCTGACATGCCAATGTTTGCGGCGCGCTGAAGTGTAAACTACTGTTCGCCGAGATATTTGAAAAAAAGTTTATTAAACATTCTTTCAAGATGACGGAAAACCCCGGTCGCGTAACATGCCGATAATTCACCAATACACTCACCAATGACCCCGCACCAAGCCCCAAGAGATCGCTGACGTCGCATGACTGTCAACCTCAAAAGTTATACTGACTGGAATATTATAAAAATAGCTCGTTCTATGTTCCAACTAAAATTGGAAATAACCCAGTCGCGTAACATGCCGATAATTCACCAATACACTGACCAATAACCCCCCACCAAACCCCAAAAAATCACTGACGTCGCATAACTGTCGATTTCAAAAGTTATACTGACTGGAGTATTATAAAAACAGCTCGTTCTGTGTTCCAACTGAAATTGGAAATAATACACCTGTAGGTATACGCAAATCATGAAATAAAATGTGTAACATCACTTTACCACATAAGTAATAGAATCGATCGACATTTTATAATTTAGATAAATTTCGCTATCTAGTGGGAGTAAAATATCAAAAATATTGTTTGAAAAAGGAAAAAATTAGGAAGTCAATGAAAATTTGGGAGTTTGTCTATACAGTAGTGGCAGCCAAAGTTCTTGGGTCGATTCCCATAATAAGATAGAGTGAAATATAAAGAGCAAAATAATGTACGCGAAAGAGAGCGATATAATAACAACGATGCCAGCACTTGTGTATGTTAAGAGTTCCACCCTCTATCCCCTCTTATTGTCCCTCCTACAGCTTGAGACGTTTATGATGAAAACAGCAGTTTCCTAAAAATTGTTTAGTACATTTCAAGATGAGTTGGGATGTACTACTCTTGTCAAAAATGATGTTACGCGTATTGGAGTTTGCTGGAGGGTAGTTATTTGATGCATTTTTTAATGCTCAAATAACTAAAATACAGTTTTATTTTTGCACATTTTTAGCCATATGGTGTGAAAATTAAACTAGCATTCCGTAGGTACATAAATAAAATAAATAAAAATTCTTTAAATAAATAGGTACATAATAAATAAATAAAATAATAACACTATGAAAAATAAAAAAGTAACTCTTTTAAAAATTAACGAATTAATGGTTCAAAAACATCGCCTTCTTGTGCTAGACAATATCCCAAACGATCATAGAATTCCGTCCTGACGTTTGTTAACATATCTGGCGTCACACTTTGTGCGGCAGTAACAATTTTCTCTCATCAAGGTTACGCGCTCTTTGATGTTCGTGTCCATAAATGTTTATTTTCATGTACCCCCATAAAAAAAAAATCACTAGGCGTTAGGTCAGTCATATCCCCATTAAAAACTATGTTTCTTTAGCAAGTTGTGAGTGCGGTGAGTATATATGCATACCGGGTGAGTCACGAATTGCGCTCGCCCCGATATCTCCTAAAATATTTGGAATAAAAAATTGAAATGTGGAGGGCTTATTACACGACTAAAATGCCATCTTTTCAATAAAAAATCAAGTTTGGTGCACATCCGGTTTGACCGGAAATGCCCACAACTTTCGATTTTTAAATGGAACACCCTATATATTTTTACATTTTTGGAATCTAGTGGAAATTTTGAATACAATACATCCATTTTGGTCACTTTTTGATAAACATTAAAAAGTTTATTAAAAAAATCTATTTCTGAATCCAGAGTGCTGTGGTGCCCAAAACATATTTTAGTTTGTATGCTATGTTACTATAAAAATACAAAGAGCAATATGATTGCATTGCTTAATTGTCTAGAGGCGTTTAAAATTTTCAAATGTGATTTTTACCCACTAACTCGGTTTTTTTAAATGGGAAGTTAATCGTTCACCAACAATTTTAAATACCTCATTTTCATACGAATCTAATGATACCAAAATTTTGAAAATCCGCTCAGAAATATTTGAGATTTCAGCCAAAATACAATGCAACCAAGCTTTCAGAAACATGCGGCTAATAGATAATAGATTAGTGGGCTTTGGAAACTAAAATGACACATTTCTGTGTAAATCTGGTAACCTAATAACATTGGAAACATCATAGTAGCCATTGAATGTAATAAAACAATATCAGCTGCCAGACAGACTCGTGTAGTTATAGGCAATCTTGAGCTATCAAACATTTAATAATTGTGAGCGCAAAGAACGTTACAAGTAAGTTTAGCATAGGTATGTTGAGGTAAACACAGTTACATCCACAAGGAAATTAGCAATAGAATGCGACATCAGTACGGTTTTCAGAGTTTTATTTAAATGAACATAAATATCGGGCCTATAAATAAACAAAAATCAATTCCGTTTGAACAATTAAACTTAAACTAGGTAACAATAGGTATCCATATTAAAATAATTAATATAATTAAATCCTAAATTGACATTTATAGATATTGTTCAAACTGTCCACCATTTTTTTCTATATACAATTCGGCTCTACGTACAGTTGCTTGAATGGCTCTACGCAATTCAGCCGGCGTTAGTTCATTAAGAGCCCGTACAACTTTATTTTGCAGCTCTTCACGGGTATTTGAAGAAGTTTGATAAACTTTATTTTTGAGAGTGCCCCATACATAATAGTCGAGGGGTTTTAAGTCAGGTGACCTAGGAGGCCACCTGATATGACCTTGATTTGCGATAAGGCGTTCACCATACAAGTTATTTAAATATTCCATCACTCTTCTGGAATTATGTGGGGGAGCACCATCTTGTTGGAAAAACAAATTTTGTAAATAGGCAAGAGGAAGTAAGTCAAGAAATTCTGCTGTCTGGTTTTGTAAAAAGAATAAATATCGTTCGCCAGTAAGTGTTCCATCAAAAAATATGGGTCCAATTATTCGATCTCCAAGTACTCCAAGCCAACAGTTAAACCCAAATCTTTCCTGAATATTCACCCGCCCTCGGATTTTCTTGAGCCCAGTACCTAGTATTATTTCTGTTAAACATACCTTGGTTCGTAAATCTACTTTCATCTGAATATAAAATATGAAAAGGAAAACCTGGGTTTTGTTGTACTGCATTTAAGAACCAGTTGCAATATACTAGCCTCCTGTCGTTATCATCTCCATAAAGATGTTGGTGTATTTGGTATTTATAAGACCGAAACTTATGTTTCTTTAAAATTCTGCAAACCGAAGACTGACTAATGTCGCATTCCGTTGCCAATTCCCTTGTTGATGTTGTTGGGTTTACCATCACAAATCCTAATACATCAATTTCTTTGTCCTCACTTACAATACATGTTTGATGGTAATCTTGTTGATCGGGTTCGTTTCTTAATTTTTGTTCCACTCTGGCAAACAAGTGTCTGCTTGGAGCACGTCTGTTGGGATATCGTTGCTGATACAGTCCTGCAGCTGCAGTTGAATTTTTGTGACACTCTCCATATATCAGTAACATATAATCAAAGAGATTTCCGCAACGCTTTATTTTTTATCTATCTGGCAGCTGATATTGTTTTATTACATTCAATGGCTACTATGATGTTTCCAATGTTATTAGGTTACCAGATTTACACAGAAATGTGTCATTTTAGTTTCCAAAGCCCACTAATCTATTATCTATTAGCCGCATGTTTCTGAAAGCTTGGTTGCATTGTATTTTGGCTGAAATCTCAAATATTTCTGAGCGGATTTTCAAAATTTTGGTATCATTAGATTCGTATGAAAATGAGGTATTTAAAATTGTTGGTGAACGATTAACTTCCGATTTAACAAAACCGAGTTAGTGGGTAAAAATCACATTTGAAAATTTTAAACGCCTCTAGACAATTAAGTAATGCAATCATATTGCTCTTTGTATTTTTATAGTAACGTAGCACACAAACTAAAATATGTTTTGGGCACCACAGCACTCTGGATTCAGAAATAGATTTTTTAATAAACTTTTTAATGTTTATCAAAAAGTGACCAAAATGGATGTATTGTATTCAAAATTTCCTCTAGATTCCAAAAATGTAAAAATATATAGGGTGTTCCATTTAAAAATCGAAAGTTGTGGGCATTTCCGGTCAAACCGGATGTGCACCAAACTTGATTTTTGAAAAGATGGCATTTTAGTCGTGTAATAAGCCCTCCACATTTCAATTTTCTATTCCAAATATTTTAGGAGATATCGGGGCGAGCGCAATTCGTGACTCACCCGGTATAGTAAAAAAGTTGGTCGTAACAAACAGCTACTGAGAAAAGGCTCTGTAATTGGTGTTCATCGAAGTTGTCGAAGACAGTATTCGAAACTTTCAAATATCCGAAAGGAGAATGCATAAGAGAATTTAATAATGCTGATTTCAGTGCCGATGAAATTTAAAATGGATGGAAAATATTCGCTTGACGAATACAGATTTATTACATTCCAAAAATCTTTGTTGAATAAAAACCATGAAATTGGCATAATTTCTTACAGAAGTTATTTTCAAATGCAACAATGGCTTGGTGGTAATAAGATGTCGCCAGAAAAGTGGAGCAGGACTAGAATAAATGGGTTCTTGCAACCTATAAGAACAACTTTAGAAACCGCACCTTAGTCCATATTGTGACATGTTCTACCCTAGAGACATCTATGAGCGTTCCCTCTAAGTTTCTAAGTTCAAAAGGTAGACAGTAAACAGAAACTAAGCTAATTAGTTAGTTCGGCTGTTGACCCAGAGAGGGCGCGCGCGGTGTCATGGTCTGGGAATGACGAGAAACTTCGAGGAATGTGGTGACGTCTTGTAGAATAATCCAGAAGCGAACTACTTAGGATATATAAAGGCATGGAGAAACTCAGAGCGGACAGCTGAGTTCAGTTCAATTAGTGAGAACAGATCAAGGAGTAAAGAAAGGGACTGAAGTAGTGAATTATAGTACACAGTGCAATGTTAGTAAAAGTAATTATTTGTTGTAATTAGTACGTTAGTTAATAAATTAGTGTTTAGTGTTACTCTGGTGTTATAATTTTTCGGATCTATGATACAGGGTGTTCACAAAAGGGGTGTAAACAACGTAACAATATTAAATTTTATATCATGCGCTTGCATAGGAGATTTTTATTTTAAGATGCCGTTGTGTGAAAGCTGGAGTAAATTGTCCATCTGTATGTAAAATCTTCCAATAGTGTAACTGCTTAAACAGCAAGCAGGAGAAAGCACTCAATTTGTTTGAAGCTAATGATTTCGATATAAGCGATGTTGAAAAGCAACATGAAAATGAGGCTGATTGTAACACTCATGCTTAAACTATCGACGCTGATGGTGAAGAATACAATCATGCATATTAAATCAAAATATTTTTTAAATAAATAAATATTTTTAAAATAATCATGATAATATTTCATACAGACAAATAAGGCTTGCTTTTTTCATATGTCACACATTATTAATATCTTGTAAAAGACATACACATCGATACGTGTGCGCACACACGCAGTCACGTACGCATACGAGTACATACTCACCACGTTCTCAATTCTCAACTTGCTAAAAACGTAATTTTTAATGGGGATGTAAAAGTACCCGACTTTCAACTATCTGTATCTTGGTTAATTTTAATCGAACAGAGGTCAGTTAAAAACAAATTGAAGGTATTTGATTCAGTTATCGGTTATTGATAATGTTTTATTTTTTCTTTTTTTAAATCTATTTTTTCCGTACTATAATAACTAAATTAAAACAGTAGTCATTCTGTGGTCTGTGACGTGCTACTGCAACCTTTACTAATTACTTTATTATATTATTAAGTTGTCAATGAACTTAAGGACTGAAACGGGAATTAAAGTACACCCTGTACATTTTTAAAGTTTTCTAATTGAATAATATTTGATTTGATAATTCTTTAGAAAAGTCAGTAGAGATAATGTTTTAATTTTAGGTAAAGCCGGAGTTGCTAGGTAGTTAATTTGGTTTAATCACATTACCAAATATTGACACGTGATCCATATGTATTTATCATTGAGTAAACTTCCAATCAGAACTTTTAATAAAAGTGATTTCTGCTTGATTGTGAGTTAATTTGAAATATTTCTACTACAAAAGTGGTTATTATTTCTACATCAGACAATACATCTGCATATCATATAAAGTATATAAAGAGGTAGAGAAAAATAATGATATTAGTTATACCTAACTACATACTCCGATAGACTTTCTTCGTGAAATAAAAATTATTTTATTTATTTAATTAAAATGTTCATAAGGAAGAGTACCTAAAACTACTTTGGAGTTAAAAATTATTATTTTTAACTCCTGGCACAGAAAAGTGTGTGGTTTCATATATCTTCAATGTGTGATCCGATTTTTTTATAAGGTTATTTTTTTTTATTGCTAGATATAAAGGCATAAAGTTCGTCCCGCTCCTGAATCTGTAGCGTGGCCTATGCGACGTCACATCAGTCGAATCGGTAGCGATTATAAGCAGGAAAATAAGCAGTATATGCACTTGTGCGTTTAAAAGTTGATTTCCGAGGCTGTTTTTATTATACCTATTGAATTTAATCAAATAGGTATTATAAATGGACGAATAATTTTAATAACATCTTTAAAAAATTGTGAACTCAAATATCGAATAAAGAAGTGTGCGTGTAAATCGTGTAATGTGTGTATATATGTCTGTAGACCATTTCTTGTAAACACGATGACTTCTCTTGGACTTTTAGAATTTTTATTTCATATTTGGTACCTACAGAGTCGGAAAGCGTTTGCTTTGGTATTACACTAGTTTCAACGATTTAAGCGACCGCCCACAATAAAGACCTCCACCAGTACTCTAGCAGAGGTAAACAGTGACACGCCCATCAAGAGAAGCATGTACACGATTGCATGCTTCGCACTCGCTTGCTCGTATTGCCAACCCAAAACCAACAATTTCCGATACTGTATGTAAAATAGCACGGTAGAATACTCTCTATTGAAATTGGGTTATAACTGTCATACAGGATGACCTCCAAGGGCATGTGAACAATCATGTTTTATTGCATTTTATTCGCTTGTCTCGAAGGTTTTTAGCAAGGTTTCATTCCAGTAGACCTTCAGAAAGCTGCACATATTCAATAGAGAGTTAATTATTGTTACCAGCATTTTTAACAAGGTTTCCTCGCGGATAGGCATTCAGAGAGCTGCACATCAATAAAGAGTTCATTATTCTCACGAAGCTCTCTAATGTTTCAATGTAGTTTGCTTTATATAATGTAGTCGGCGGTTTTCAAAAATTTTCAATTTTTACTTGTTTTTTTTTATTAAGAATTATGGTCATATACATACTAGAACCAGTAATTTTAAGTATATTGCGTTTACTAGTCTAACCGGGCCTCGGTACCACGGTATCTACTGACCCCCCCCTTGTGGGGGCCCTGGCTATATACACGCAAAGAAGAAATGTTTTGAATCAAGGATATAATATTTGTGTATAAAATAAGTTTTACAGAAGGACCTCAGTCATTAGCAAGGTATCTACGCCCTTGCTAATGGTCGAGGGGGGTAGAGGTGGTAATTCCCCACCCCAAGATGGAAACATAAAAAGTCAGGCGAGAGTTAGAGTGGTTTATCTGCAGATATAAAATTATATTACGATTACGCTTTATTTTGGTTTGTAGCGAACTTTCTCAAGTTAAATTTATTGCCTCTTTTCTATAACGCATAGAAAAGAGAAAGTCAGCCCTTCATAAATTGTAATTCTGTCCTGACCCACTTGATATTAAAACATTAAAATATAAAAAGAAACGTTTTTTTTTAATTCTTTACAAAAAAATCTATTTACGTCCTTGGCCATTAGCCTTTTGAGTTATTATTTATGATTCAATAGAGTGCTTTCTTATTATTATGAAATAATAAGTTTTTAATAAATTAATTCTTTACGACTTACGACCAGCTTCTTTTTCTTGGCACAAAAGTATTTGTTTTATATGAAGAATTTATTTATTCGCATGTACATATAGGTATTAATATTATATTCCTGAGTCAAACATTTTTTTCCCTGTAAGTATATGTAAATCCCCTCTGCAGAATCATTCATAATGAAATTTGCTCCACGAACTTATTAGTATTCACACTTGCATTTCAGAAAAAATATATATTTATTAAATTTACTATAAATATTAACTCACCTTCCCTTTTAATATCAGGCATTTCCTTTAAATTTTCCATTGTTATAGTAATTGTCCGTTTAAGTGTAACTTGTTTTAATATCACATAATATATATATAGCAAACCTGACTAATTAATTTTAATAGTGCTCGTTTATTCAAGGCAGTCTGATAAAGTTTAAATCAAGAAATTCATTGTTTTCTTTTAATGAGAGCAAAGTTAAACTAATAGTAGATATAGGGTGTCTCAATAAAAATATATGAAAATGAATGACTTCCAAATAAATATAATTACTGACTTCCATATTTAATGAGCTGTTTTTTTTTTATAAAACTGGAATATAGCAAGATAACAACAGTCTAAAGTCCAGCTATATTCATTAGTTCACCACATAAAATTTAAATAAGCAACGTTATATCTAATCGAAATTATAACAAAAATTAATCAGTAAAGAAATTATGTCAATAGATTTATACGATCTTTAGAAATAATACCTTAAATTTCATTATTATATTCTTTAAGGCATATCAGTTTCTATGTAAAAAGCGTGATTAATTCAATATTCTCTTATATCGGACCAACATTTTACTTTCAAACTTTTTCTGTCAAAAAAATTCATAAAAGCTCATAAAAAATATATACGATTTAACAAGCTTCTAAAACCAAAAGTTGCAAAATAGAGAAATAACCATTTAAAAAAAAAAGCATTTTATTCAACTAATTTGATTTAAATTTCCATCCATAAAATAATGACCGATTATTCTGTAATGCATTATGCCACACCAAACATTTACCTTTTGAAACCTTTGATTATTAGTGGTAATTCGGAAATTAGGATTGTGCTGAGCCCAGTACCTACAATTTTGAGAAGAGACTACCTATATTTTCTAATTTTTAAAATACCCTGTATAACTTAACTTAAGTTTGACAACTGCTTATGACTTCCTAGAACTTTTTATAAAAAATAACTTTTTCTCGGCAAATCAGAAGTAAGAAAGTTTACAAAAGAGTGCGGTACACCATCCTAGGACACACTGTAAGTTGTTGCAAAGTTTTTATATGTCTTGATTATCGTATTTGAAATGCTTTTTTAATGTAAATTTTCTGTGCGCAACCTATATTGATAGCTGAAAAAGTGCCAAATTATTCTTATATGTTATAAAATACCTACTAGTAACATCTCAGTATATCTCTTTAATTTCTGTACCTTTCAAATCCCATAGAAACTGATAATATTAATCGATTTAATCCCTTATTTAAGTCGCTTTAATGTCCTTATCATAAAAGATTGACTTACTTGCATTATTACTAATTCTCACAAAAACTAATAAAGGATACTTTAAAATAAATTTGGGTTCGAATCGTTTAAATAATTTGGTCATAAACCATTGCGACTGCTTAAAAACTCACTACTATAAAATATTGCATTTACTTGATCTTTTCAAGTTCCAAGAATGTTCTTAGACAACTTTCCCTTAGACTGTAACTATCTTATTTGAATGCCAAATTGTGTATTTTCTTTACATTATTTTGCCTATAACATAGGGTGACCATACGTCCGGAATTTCGCAGGATTTTCCGAAATTTTGGAGTACTGTCCAGCATTTACAAGTGTCCAGCGAAAGTCCAGCATTTTGGCCATATATCCGGAATTTATAGTATAAATTTTTGGACGGAAAAATTTTTTTTGGATTTCTCCCCCCCCGCTCTTCAAAAAATTTTGGGGGACGAAAAATTTTTTTTCGGATTTCTCCCCGCTCTTCAAAAAAATTTTTGGACGAAAAAAATTTTTTTGTTATTTTCAGTCCAAGCTGGAGGCCCAGATCCGCCCTTAGCAGAAGTGTCCAGCATTCATTTAACAAAAATCTGGTCACCCTACTATAACACTTCTATTTTGCTCAATATCTTGAAAATCAATAAATATTATATACATGTATTTAGAAGGAATTTAAAGTTATTTATATTTGTTATTATTTAGAAGTTATCTTGAAAAGGTAAACAAAATTCGCGGCGGGTATTATGTCGCAACATTGTATAAAAACGGCTCTCTTCCAACTTTCAACTTTGCTTGCTTGCTGTCAGTTGTCAATTCTTGTCATAATATAAGTGAAAGAAACAAGTAAGATTTACTTGTTTGTTTATGTAGCGTTTGATTTCGTTTTTTTATATTTTATCAATAAACTATTAAGATGGAGTTGAATTTTGTGAAAGGAGATTCATCCAATCTGCGCAAAGTTGATTACGACATGATAGATTCTTTCTATAAACAAAATTTGGATTTTTTGTCAGCAAACGTGAAAAATGTGAAAACGCAAAGGTAAACACCTCTATTTAAGTATGTAAGTATACTTATTATTAGTAAGTGTATTTTGGATCTGTAGAACTGGTTTAAACTTACTTCAAAATGATCTTCACAACAAAATATAAATGAACCTGAAGGGATGGGATCAGAATTATTTGAAGCTTGCCACCAAGTTCTTCGAATATCCATATTTCTTGGAACAGTTACAAAAATTTTTTCCGACACACTTATACTTGTATTTTCACAACTTTTTATAAAACATCTTTTCGACGACATTATCTATTATTTTTAAATAACAGCAAATACCTGGATAAAATAAATTGAAATGTTTTAAATCAACACAATCCATTAGAACACATCTGTCATTTGACTGGCAGTTGACATTGTTGTCATGTTTTGCTAAACATGTTTTCAATAATCTAATAGGCATTAAAAATTATTTAAAATATTAATAATTCACGCCTATTATTATTTTTTACATAAGAAAATTAGATTTTGTGGATAAATATATTAAAATTGATTTAATAAATAAGCTTTATAATCCTGTTTTCTTCAAATATCCTCACTAGAACTAGAGAAGGAATTTCAACTTGGCAACACCACACTGTTTTGTATAAAACCATTCTATCAACAAATCTATATAGTTCAACTACGTCATCGGCAAGTTTAACGACGTCACCAATTTAAAACACCTGTTGCTCCACTTATTATAACTTCTGTTTTCTCAAAAAATTGATAATTATTTTCGCAGAAATCTGTATTGGAAGGCTTGTTTGTACATATTCTATGATATTATTGAATAAAAAAAAAAAAAGGAAAATACCCCATTTCTACTTGTAGTATCATTAAAACAAAAGCTCTTAAATAATATCATTAAATCTCTATGAAAATTTTGGAAAACTGTTAGACTAAGAGCTAGCGACGCATTTACTTTAGTTATATTATCAGTCGTAAGAATGAGTGGGCAGCAGTGGCGGCTCGTGATATAGTGTGCAGAGGAAGCTTGATATTTAAAAGACAATTAACTTGCAATATGATTACAATTTGTGCATTTCCTCACCACCCTGGATATGCTGCTAGAGGAGGCTCAGCCTCTCCTGCCTCCTCTGATGAGCCGCCACTGGTAGGCAGACCCTTCTTAACATACTAGATACGGAATGGGAGGTCCGCCAAATGGAGTAAAAAAAATGAAGCAAATAAGTTTCTATACTCTACTGATGAGAACTAACGAGTTCGAAAAAACTTGTACAACTTTTCTAGAGTTTAAATCGTTGTGAATGGCTGAATTTAAATAAATAATTTAAGTATTTTCAATATATTTTTTTGCCTTAAAATGCCGGGAATCCTATCATGTAATTCAATACTTCGTCAGTATTAGCTAGAAGAGTAGTTGTTTTGATTGGTTTTCCAATAATGAGTGTTTTAAAGTGTTTTTCTAAGTAGTATATTAGCGTGACCTGATTAAGTTACCAATATACAGAAAGTAGATAATTTCATATTAAATGAAAAAGTGTGAATGACTAAATTTGAATAAATGATTTAAGTATTTTCAATATTTTTTTTTCTTTAAAATGCTAGGGATCCTATCATGTAATTCAATACTTTGTCAGTATTAGCTAGAAGAGTAGTTGTTTTGATTGATTCTCCAATAATGACTATATTAGCGTGCCCAGATTAGGGCAACAATATGCAGAAAGTAGGTATTTCCCTAATAAATAATAAAGTGTGTAAGTTGTGATTTGCATAATACCTAAATAATATTCTCTAATCATGATAAAAGCAAATAAATAAAAAATAATTCATTGTAAAAATAATATATTTTAATATATTAAATTTAAAAAGATTTCATATACATACAAAATATTGCCAGAAAAAATTCTCCACTCCACATTGTTGCAAGACGACCATTAAGTTGCATAAAACATTGTGGTGACCCTGGTGATCAATGCATATCTTCCTGCAATAGAGCTGCAATTTTTTTCCATGCAATACCAATAATTTTTTAGATTGTTTGACTAATCGTCTAAAAATGTAACGGTAAATGGACTTTTGGGCAACTCTGTATATACACACTGGGCAATATTTTACTTGCGAGAAAATTTTCTAACTTCTGTATGGAAAAGTATAACTAGAGAATTGCACAGGTCTGCGAGGTTTTGTTGTTGGGCAGGTGGGGGTCATTTCCGAAGTAATTTTTCGCGCTGAATCCGAATCTGTCCTCAGAATTGCCCCACTACGTCAAAATTTTGATATATTTGAGGTTAAGTACTTAAAAAATGACTTTTTTGTTTACATTTGAGGTAATGTATAGGATTCAAAAATTTTTTCAGGTTATTTCTAATAAATACATAATTTAGTACCATCCTTCCTCTTTAAAATAAGCTTTCGAATGGTCATATATGATGTTTCCTCGCAAAGTTATAGCCATTTTAAGGTGACATGAATTTGAAACCATGATTCCCTACAACTCAATAATCTTAATAGGCTAAAAGCACGACTATGAGCCAGCAACGGATTTACACATGTTATTTCAAGTCATAAGAATTGGTATGCATTCCCTTCTTAACACACTAATCACGAAACGGAAGTTCTGGCACCCCGAAACGGCCGGGTTTAGTCACAAATTCAAATTAATTTTTTTTTCCATTTCCAACCTAAAAATTGCTAAAAGTGACGCAGGCTGTCAAATTTATACATTTACATAGTAATTCGTGAAAAAATAAGTTTAAAACAATACACAAGAAAAATGCAATTATAACAATACGTAATTATCACGTCTTTAACAATATACAATAACCAATAATTGAAATTAAACAATTCTCAAGTCGAACACCAAATCAAAATACGATATTACGCAATTTGCATACAACTAAAGTTGTAACGTCAAAATTAGTAAAATATTAATATTTTACCTAAAAACTGGAAATTGCAATTGTTAAATTTGCTTTAGAGAATTTTAAAAAATCTACAAAAAAAACGCAAGTAGTTATGAAAATAGTAAAAAATAATCTACGACTATTGACACTCCATATTGGTATTGTTCCATTATAGTCTGTTGTATTCTAATAGTCTTTTATAAAAATTTGGGGCCTCGACCGGTTTCAACCAAACCGGGGTCGGGGAAAAGGTCTCTGAAACGAAAAAATTTAAATTTGACAGCCTGCGTCACTTTTAGTAATTTTTAGGTTAGAAATGGAAAGAAAAAATTAATTTAAATTTGTTACTAAACCCGGCCGTTTCGGGGTGCCAGAACTTCCGTTTCGTGTTCAGTGTGTTAAGAAGGGTATGCGTACCGATTCTTATGACTGTTGAAATAACATGTATAAATCCGTTGCTGGCTCTCCCTCTATAACCAAATGTCTCCAAACGAATCAAGATTTAAAGCTAAAAAAAAAATCTCCATCGCAAATAAATTGATTAAGATTGTTGAGTTATAGGGGTTTCAAATTCATGTCACCTTGAAATAGCTATAATTTTGGAAGGAAACGTCGCAGATGACCATTCGAAAGCTTATTTTAAAGAGGAAGGATGGTACTAAATGATGTATTTATGAGAAATAAGCTGAACATTTTTTTGAATCCTATACATTACCTCAAAAGTTGACAAAAAAGCCATTTTTTAAGTACTTAACCTCAAATATTTCAAAATCCTGACGTGATGAACCAATTCTGAAGTCAGATTCGGATTCAGCGCGAAAAATTACTTCGAAAATGACCCTCAGCTGCCCAACAACTTTCAATTTATTCGCAGACCTGTGTTATTAATAATATTTATAAATTAAAATATTAAATTACTCATGTTGATGTCATTAAGGCAGGCCCCCCCGTATGGGGAGGTCTATTGGGTACTGAGTTTCCGAGGGGCCCGTAGCGGGGGCCCCGCCAGAGATTTTGGTAATTTTTTTTTTCAAATTATAAATTACACAGGCACACAAAATTAAAAAAGTGGTCTTTTTCTGGTACTCCATTGGGTACCCATATGTATTTCGACGTACTGAACACAAATCACTTAGCTCCATTGGTCACAATTTTTTTGTAAATCGCGAAAATAACCTAAAAAAAAACTCATAATTTAGGTTATTTTCGCGATTTACTAAAAATTGGTGGGTAACGGAGCTAAACGGATACCTGATTCGTACTCAGCATGTCGAAATACATAAGGGTTGCCCAATGCAGTCCCAGAAACAGACCTTTTTTTGTGTGTAATCTGAGTAACATATGAATATCACCGGATCCTCCGCCATTTTCTAGAAAATCGCGAATGCAGATGTATTACACAGACACAAAAAAAAGTGAAAAGTGATCTGTTTCTGGGGCTCCAATCTTTATGTATTTCGACATGTTGAATATGAATCAGGTATCCGTTTTGCTCCGTTACTCACCAATTTTTAGTAAATCGCGAAAATAACCTAAATGGTGGCCAATAGAGATAAACAAATACGTGATTCGTGTTCAGCACGTCGAAATACATGGGTTCCCAATGGAGTACCAGAAAAAGACCACTTTTTTTATTTTGTGTGCCTGTGTTATCGTCCCATTGGGGTTATTTCATAATTTTTATTTACATTAAATTTGGATTCTAGGACTAGTAATAACTGAGTATATGTAATGGCAATTTTTTTATGAACGTTAAATAATTTTAAATTCAATTTATAATTTGAAAATGGTTTGAAGTTTACAAAATATAACGTCAAAAATGGAACATTTGGTGTACTATTATGAATGTAATTGAATTGTAGAGTGCAGCTCCCCTTCTGTTCTTTTTATATGTCAAAAAGCAAATGAGTATCTTTTACACGAAGAACGTTATAAGGGTTATTGTAAACCATGACACCTGTCAAATTGTTCTTTAAATGCCACATATCTCAGAAACGGCTGGGTTTAGCCATAGAGTAAACATATTTTTTGCTCAGAATTTTATGCTCTTTTCGAAAACCCTAAAATATATAGGGTGTTCCATTTAAAAAAAGCAAGTTGGTATCGACTTCCGGTATGATCGGATTGGCCACACTGCCATTAGTAGCTCCCTAAATTTTCAAAATTTTCTGGTGCGTACTTATCTATATCGATCATTGCAGTTCCTGGTGAGACACCCTGTATATACTGATTGATGTAAAACAAAAAGAAGTGATATCCCTGAAAGTGATATCCCTGAAAAGAAGCAGCAAAAATTGTTAATAAAAGGTAAGATTTGACTGCCATTATTAATATTATTTAATAAAACAACAAGATATTTTATATTAGCAATTTATTTGCATATCTTTATAAAAGTTTATTAATAATTCTCAATCGTGTGAAGGTGTATTGTTACAGTAGAGATGAATAGTCCATTCATTTACGTCCATCGCGATACATTTTTTGGGTTTCTTCGGAGCCTATAATTGCGTTGGTAACCTCAGAATTTCTTTTCCCTTGCAGTGGCAGTCTGTATGGAAGAATGGGTACCTCAATAGGAGTGATGTACTCCTTAGGTCGCAATTGGGAAGCCAGCCAACTCGCAAGTTGATGAGCTCCAGGACTTGCATACTAAAATAAGAAAATAGATGGAATTCAAAATGTCATAGGAATCGAAAAAACTTTAAAATATATTTTTATTAAAAACGTTACAATAATTCAGTCGCTATAATTTCTGAGGTATCTGCAATACATGTTTACCACCTTATGGAAAGACCACAAGTCTTCTATTGTAGTAGTTCATCAATATTTTGTATCTTGAATATATAATTTGAACACATAGACCCCCACCAATAAGGTTGAATTGCCTTAAATTCACTACCTATTTAAAGATAAATTGGGGGAAGGTGGTATGCAAATATCTCATGTTTTACTTGAATTTCAATTTTGTTTTACTTGAATTTCACCGACAAAAAGGTAAATTGTGATTAGATTGTTGAGAAGCATAACTTATAATTTCGCTTAAAAACGTAACTTAAAAACATAACCAATGAATCCGGAATAAAATGGGAAAGTAAATGCGTAAAATTAGAAACGCATCGTATTTATATTGAACAAAATCTCAAACTGTACCACTTTTTTATGAATATTTTGCTTTAAATGGTCGAATACTTTTGTATTCAGTATTTTAACACTAAAGCTCGAAAAACTGACCTAGGTATACTCTAGTTATATTGTTGTCCACTCTATACTAATTGCACTTGCTGCATATCTTATCTGCTTTCCTAGAATATGCTGACAATGTATAAGTCAACCAACGCTTCCTTTTGTGTTATAAGCCTCGGTTCTGATTTAAACTCTGTAATGGTCGCTTGCAATAAAATTTGAATCGCAATAATTTCCATTGTGGATAATTGATTGTTTTTTAAAAACCAGTCCTCGGTTCCAACGTATTTATTTGGCGCAGTCGGTAGGATTTTTTTCGTAGGAAATCCATTTTGGATAGTCCCGTGCGTTTAAACTGTTAAACAAAAAAGTGAACTTTTGAAAAAAAATACAGTGCGAACCGAAAAGTGCATTTCCTTGTAGATTACTTGAGGACTAGCAAGCCGATGCAACCGCACAATGTGCCGATGTTGTAAGTAGACTTTTTAGTTCATGTCAGGCTTCTCTTTATCCATTAATTCCGTTTGTGAAAATAATTTGGATTCAGAGCTAGATTAAATTACTCTTTTTAATAAGTTAAATGTTGAAAATAATTCTAGAAATATTAGTTGTAACTTAAATAGCAATTCTGAAATGGCACCACCAATACAGCCACTAGCCCCAGTACCTACACTGGATATGAAAAATGTATCTGTCATTCCTAATTTTAATGGAAGTCCTAATAAACTGAATAGATTTATTAGCGTTTCTGAGTCAATATTAAATCATTATTATGATCTTAATAATATAAATAATTTCCAAAACACTCTTTTAATAAATGGCATTCTAAACAAACTAGAAGGCAGGGCAGAAGAAGTTGTTGCTATAAATGGTGGTACTACGTGGGAGGATATAAAACATGCTTTTTCTGAAATCGATCGACAATGTCTACATTTTCGGCGCGATTTCAGATCGAAAAATGCACAATTCCAGTATTTTAGTCCGTTGCTAAGAAACTATCAGAAAACAGACCGGAAAAGATCCGTTGCCAAGCAACGATCAACAAAATCGTACGGGAATGTTGCTTTCTCGGCCTATGCCGGGAAAGTAACATTCCCGTATGGATTTTTATGTATATTTTGGGCAGTAAATAAATACATGCAGACAAACCAACTCACATTAAAATTGTATTTATTCATAAAGAGTTAGATTGTAATGAAGAAATGTTATGCATTAATACAAATTTCTTAATTTATAATAATATTGATTGTGATTTCAGAAAAAAATTGCATCGTCGTCCGGGAATGTATTGCTTTCACATCTAAATACACAATATACTATTGTTACAAAATTTCGATGATCAGAGGGATGAAAATTTAGATTTAGTTAGTTTAAGGCAGAAAATGAATGAAAGTCCGTATCAATATCACGAGAGAGTCCTTCATTTATTAAACATAATTTGTAACTATGTCGATCTGCATTCCGACGATGCAGAACGCCAGTGTAAAAGAAATTTTTTCACAAAACAAGCGCTAACTACATTTTTAGCTGGGCTAAAAGAGCCCTTAAGTGCCACAATTCGCGAAATGTGACCCAGTACCCTTGCCGAAGCTTTACAATTCATTAGTGAGGAGGACAACATTAAATATCTACAAAGATCTACCAATCTAATGTTGTCAATAATCCAATCAATAAAATTCCAATGAATCAAAACCCTCAAAATTGCCCGCAAAATCATTTTAAACCACCTCAGCACCAACAAAATTATTTTAAACCAAAATTATTTCAATCTTCCGCAAGTGAATGTGTAACAAAGGCCAATGACTTTCCCACAACAATAATCTTTTTCACAATTTCCTCGTGGTCCTGTAAATATTCAGAGACACCCAAATCCACGACCTCAAAGATTCCCAACTAACTTACAAGCATTTGGCAGGCCTCAAAATATTTGGAAGCCTACGTTCAATGGCCCACAAAATAAGCCGATGTCAATGAGCGTTTTGACTCCAAACACAACCCCACAATTTGGACAACAATATCAAAACAACACGTTCCAAAATAACGGTCACAGACTTAACAAAGTTTCAGAACAATTATTTACAGCGGAACACTACGACAACCAACAAATTGACAAGACACTAGAATACTCATATGACGAAGAACAGACATATGAATATTCATGTCCCGACGAAGAAAATCAGTATGAACATTTTCAAGAGGACCTCAATCCAACGAACGAGATATAGTAGAATACCATATGTCTACTAATAAAAAGGAGCTACTTTATATTCAAATTTCTAACCCACCTTTAAAACTTCTTATAGACACAGGTAGCACAAAATCTTTTTAAATCCAGAAATTGCTTCAAAATATTACTATGATAAAATTTCATACGAACCGTTTATCGTATCAAGAATATTTCAATCATCATCTCATGACTATTGCACAGAAATCCCAATATTTCCTGTTAACCAAACCAATGGTGGCATAATCATTCCGCACCAACAAATACAAAATTGTGTGATACCCACATCATTATCAACAACAGAAAACGGACTTGCCTTAGTAGAGATTTCGAATAAAACCGATAAAGAAATCACTCTATCACTAGTAAGCCCAATCAAAACAATTCCTTTTGCAGAAAACAATTGTGAACTATTTCACGCTGATGTAACCCCGCCAAATAATAAACAAAATGTACATATTGACGACTTAATTCAAACCGCACACACGAATTCGGAAGAAAAAGAACAAATTCTTACATTATGTAGGAAATATTCGGACATTTTTCACATAAAAAATCAACAATTAACTTTCACTAATCAAATAATTGTATAAAGACAAAAGATGAAATACCGGTGTACACAAAATCGTACGGGTATCCTTTTAAAAAATAAACTTGAAGAAGAACGTCAAATAAATTCAATGCTAGAACAAGGAGTTATACGCCCAAGTAACTCTCCGTGGTCATCCCCGATATGGATAGTTCCCAAAAAGGCGGATGCTTCTGGGAAAAAGAAATGGAGAATTGTGGTAGACTACAGGAAACTGAACGAAAAGACGATCGATGACCAATATCCACTCCCTAATATAACCGACGTATTGGACAAATTGGGAAGGTGCAATTACTTCTCAACGCTTGACTTGGCTAGTGGATTTCACCAATTGAAGATGAACCCTGAAAATATAACCAAAACTGCATTTAACGTTGAGAACGAACACTATGAGTATGTTAGGATGCCATTCGGGCTCAAAAATGCACCCGTCATGTTCCAACGAGTAATGGACAACATCCTGCGTGGGCTTCAAAACGAAATATGTTTGGTATACCTTGACAACATCATAATACACTCGACGTCTTTACAAGAACATCTTGTAAATTTATCTAAAATATTCCAACGCCTCAGAGAGACCAACTTTATAGTCCAACTCGATAAGTCAGAGTTCCTGAAAAAAAAGTAGCCTATTTGGGTCACATCGTCACATCAGAGGGAGTGAAACTCAACCCAGACAAGATCGTCGCAATAGAAACATTTCCGCTGCCTAAAACAACAAAGGAAAAGGGATTCCTCGGATTATTCGGCTATTACAGAAAATGTATAAGGAATTTTGCGCGTATTACTAAGCCGTTAACACTCTGTATTAAAAAGGACGCAAAAATAGAGTATACACTACAATTTATAAAATGTTTCGAAGACTGTAAAAACTTATTAACAAATGAACCAATTCTACAGTACCCGGATTTTACAAAGGACTTCGTTTTAACTACTGACGCTAACCATATAGCCGTCGGCGAAATCCTCTCACAGGGAACTATTGGAAAAGACAAACTCGTGGCTTGTGCCTCAAGAACGCTAAACTATTCAGAACAAAAGTACAGCACAGTGGAAAAAGAGCTATTAGCCATCGTGTGGGCGACTAAATACTTCCGGCCATATTTATATGGACGAAAGTTCAAAATAGTAACATATCACAAATCCCTGTAATGGTTAATGTCACTGAAAGAGCCAAATGCCAGACTTGTCCGCTGGAGGCTTAAGCTGGAAGAATTCGACTATGAAGTGGAAAAAATAACACCAATGCAGACGCCCTGTCACGTAATGAAATACATACAACGGACATCTTTCAGTATATGAACGAGTTCAACGATTTCCTCAATAAATCCCGACAACAAGAGCAAAACATCGACAAGCTATCAATAATTGGAAACGTAAGCGATCAACCGATAATGGACGACGTGAAGAGCAAGAATCACCGATACAAAAAAGAATGACAGCCGACACAGAAGAAACGGTATCTACAGAAGAACCCGAAGAAATCAACCCTGAAGGAGACATCGTTCATACAAACCACGAGGACCCTATTCAAGAAATGCCAACATCAGAAAGGTCCCTAAATTCGTTCGATCATCAAATTAAAATAAACTTTGTCTTACACTCTCCTGCAAAACCGGAAACTAAGCAAATATTTTCATCTAAAAAACGACTTTATGCCCAAATTTCAATTAATAATTTAGAACCAGGCATAATTGATTTATTCAAAAATTATCTAGACCCAAAATTTACATATGCTATTAATTTTGATAATGAACTTTATACACCACAGGTTTACGAAATTTTAAGAAAAACATTCAAAAATTCCGCATACAAATTATTAAAATGTAACACGTTGTTACGAGACATCACGAAAAAAGACAACCAAACAGAAACTATAAAAAATTATCACGAGGGTAAAACCAATCACCGCGGTATTTTATAAACAGAAGCGCGCATAAGAAGATCATGCTATTGGCCCGGAATAAAATCCGACGTAACAGATTATATAAACAACTGCGAAATCTGTGTTGGCATCTGCGATTCAAGGAAAATGCTCATACATCATTGTTTAGCCGTAAGTAAGGCCGCCATACAGTGTTGTCTGTCAATGTGTTCGATTTATCGAGTGCTAAAGTAAAAATAATAAAACGGTGTAATGAACGAGGTGATGAATTAATTGTTTATTGAAATTAAATTAACCGTTATTAATTTAATTACAGTGGTTAAAGAAATTTTCAATAACAAATTTAAAAAATGGTAATTTTCTAATCTCATAATTTAAATATATTTTTGTAGACAGTAAATTACTGAGATCAGTGGACTTGGAATCCTGCTTTTTCTAATAAACCTTATTAGTCCAGTCAACGAATAACCCAAAGGGTGGTGTAGAGTGCGTGACATCCTGTGAGTCCTGACGTCTAGGAGGTGATTCGGGAGGGGGCGGGGGAACAAAGAAAGTCCCACTTTTGGTTTTTTCGCTTATATCTCTAAAACGGCGCATCGTAGGGAAATATTTTCTTATACCAAATGAAAGCTCATGAAATTCTCTACAACTTTCATTTTATATACTTTTTTCAAATTCGCAACACGCTCCGGAGAAGTGAAAATTTTCTAAAAACAGATTTTTGCCTCACATTTTTCATCAAACATTCCTTCATTCCTTCATATGGTCTAACTATTAATCATCAAGAAGCGGCAGTAATCTTTTACAACCCCTCCTCCACTCACGGCGAGGGTGAAGAGGCTGGGAAGATTTGCTTCCTCAAATGGTATGGGGCATCAGAAAAACTGACCTCCCTCAACCAATACCGCTTCCAGTCGTTCATGAGATCAGTGGCAAATATTAAGCCTGATATTATCCCCCTCCCACCAACCGAGAGCGCAGCTAAACAGAATTCCCGGCGCACCCACCTACCACCAAGTGCAGCAGTAGCTCGGGAATGAGCTACCCCCCCCCCCTCAGTAGTGGAAACATGTAGAAGACACCCTGGTGTCAATTACCACAGAAGATCCACCAGCACCGGAGGTCCTACTGAAAACGATATTTTGCCGCTGCACTAAGGATTGTGGTAGTGGCAAATGTGGATGCCGGAAAGCAATGCTGAATTGTTCTGCGGCGTGCCTCCACTGCCAAGGGAAATGCCTCAACGGCGTGCCTGTTTACAACGAGGACGACGATGAAGGCGACGTAGAGCCCCTTCAGCAAGAACCACCCACCACTGAGGATGAGGATGCCATGGACGAGGAACCCTTTCCAGGAGCCTCATGGCCAAAACGGATGAAAACGTGAATCCAGAGGAAGTTGAGAGTTTAACATTGAGAAGTTATTGAAAGTGAGAACAATGAGAATTATTGAAATCGAATAAAATTACTTACCTTATATTTTATCATCTTTAAAATACAATTTTCTATTTTTCGGGTAAAAATCTGTTTTTCGAAAATTTTCACTTTTCCGGAGTGTGTAGCTCGAAAACGGTTGCGCATTCGAAAAAAATATATAAAATGAAAGTTGTAGAGAATTTCATGAGCTTTCATTTGGTATCAGAATTTTTCCCTGCAACACATCGTTTTCGAGATATAAGAAAAAAAAACAAAAGTGGTGGGACTTCTTTGTGCCCCCCCCCCTCTGGCTCACTTCCTAGACATCAGGACTTTTAGTATGTTCACCCCCTAAGCACCCTGAACAACTTTCTAAAGGAATTGCTTAGGTCCCTACTCACGCACTCTACACCTCCTCTATTGACTGAACTATATGGAATATTTGTGTTATTTATACAACAAGTGAGCGCGATAACCTTGTCTCTTCCATCTTATGTTTATAGTTGTACTATCTAAACCGAAAACATTGCCTATTTCAAAATATTTGTACGTATACAAACAGCAGTCACCCTGTATAATTATGGAACTACATGTTTTTGTGAAATTATTGGAAGTTATTTATTTTTTGATGTATTGATATACAATCTAACCCTAGTAAAATAAAAATTCCTGAGTATATAAATTAGACCACTGAAGGTTTAAACTAAAAAGTAAAACAAGCTTTTGCAAGAGATATAGATTCACAATTTCTCGTTTTAAGAATCAACAAAAATGTTTAAACAAATTCCAATTTCTCTTAATTCGATAAGTTAATTACCTACCATATTTGTTTCTAAATACTTAGTGAAATTATTAATTTTTGATAATTTCGCTAGTATTGGGGAAAAAATTAAAACTTACATCTTTATCAAGATAACCAAAATCATCGCCTTGTGGGAATGCTTGAACAATACTTAGCGCTGCAGAGCACAGTAGAAGTGGAAGAATAACGCATTTACCCAACTTATCCTGTTCCTTATTGTAACTGAAATAAAAAATATGTTAGTAGCGATAAATAACGATCGTTAATTTTAGATATTTTTAACATTAATAATTTCATTCAAAATACGGTTATCGATATGTTCAATGAGATTTAATCTTCTATACCAAAAATAAGGTATTCCGTTCATCATGCACCTTTCATAATCTGCTAGTATCTGCAAGAATTTAAAATTAACGTTAGAGGTATGTTTAAATTTACTACTACAAGAATATGTGTGAAACACGAAGTAATATCTTCCAGTCAACAAATGAGTTGTAGAGGACATGGAGAGGGGCAGAATTATCCTCTTCAGGAATGTGTTGGAGGTAGTTAGGAGGGAAACATACTAAAAGTCCTCGCCTCCACCAGCCCGGCCGCTTCAGGGGGGGGGGGGGTCCTTTTTTCGATTCTTCGCTTATAACTCAGAAACGATGTGTTGTACGCGAAAAATTTTTCTATGCAAAATTAAATTATATTAAATTATTGTTACTGAAATAAAAAAACCGCTGCCCAAGGAATCACTACTTCCACATCCAGATTTTCTATCCAAGTCACTCACAACGAAAAAATTTTGTAAGTGGAAATAATTGTTTATGGAACTTTAATAATATAATATTTGAAATCCTCTACCCCAAAAATCCATAAAACGAGACCCCACATCGGTAGAGGGGTGGGGGTGGTGATAGAAGGTGGTAGTAGGGGTGGATAAAGTAAAAAAATATTTTGAGGTTTCTAGTTCTTGTACACACAGTAAATCACAATTTTTTTTCATCCCCTTTAATAATGGGGTGGGGGTGGTAATGGAGGTGGCTAATACCAAAAATTTTTTTGAGACCTTAGCTTCTCTTGTATATACTAAATACCAATTTTATGGACTCTTACCTGCTTGATTTATTTATTTACCCCAAATTTACCCCAATTTACCCCCCAACCCTTCGACGGAACAAGATGAAAATATAATCTAGTTCTAGATCTCGTTAAAGTACATATGTGTACTAAATTTCAAGTCAATATATTAAACGGTTCCAGAGTAAACGTGCGCATAAAAAAAGTTAGAGACAGACCGACAGACAGAATTTTTTTTCGCTCAAACTTAAAATCTCGACGTTTCATGACATTCTAAGCCTATTTGAACAATAAAAATTTTTTAAAATTTTTTTGTCGTTACTATACCCAGTGGATGTGGAAGTAATATGTTAGTTGCCATAAATAACGATCGTTAATTTTAGATACTTATAACATTAATATTAATCCTAATCGTCAAAGTATGCCCAGTTTTTCAAATATTTCTGTCTGCTTTTGCATACATTTAAACCAGCAGATTAAGTTTTTCAATTAACTGCCTTCCATAAATATACAGGATATTCCTTAATTCATTTTATGAAAAAAAGTTCATATGAACATCCGCAACTGCTTAAATATTTTACACAGGGTATTGATTTTTTTTTAAATCGTTATTTTTTAATTTCTCAGAAAGTACATTCGATACTATTTTTAATGTTAGTATGTGTTAATAGGATATAAAACCAGGAGAGGCGGAGATGAAGGTGAATATTTTTATCGTGATCAGCGCCTGTGAAAACGGGGGAGGGCATATTCACGATCCAACGTGTAATTAATGAATTATACACCCCTTTGAAGGGTTGAAGAATCCCCCGAGGTCGCTACCACCTTCTCTTCCGTGAAAAATGAAGAAATATGCACAGGAATAACGATCATGTGTCGAAAAACCTGTAAATCCTGGATAGCATGCTTTCTGGTGAGTATGAGGGGTGGTTTCTGTCCGTTTGAGGGATGGAGCTGAAAATAAATATTTTTCCCGTAATCAGTGACCCCGAAAACGGGAGGATACGCGTTTGAATCGAATTATTTGAACAAAAATTATTTTCCACCTCTCGGGAGGGTTTAATCAACCCCCTAGGCCTGCTGTCTGGATTCCACTTACTCTATAACCCCCTTCCATATTATTTCAAGTATAGCCCGTCGATAAATCACTCCCCAGACCCGTTTATATATGAAAACATAAAGGGAACCCCATAAGAGAGGTGGGTTTTGGCCGATTCAGGGGATTGCGGCGGTCAAAAACTTCCCCCACCACTTCCATCGTGTTCAGCACCCTCGAAAACGGGGAGGGAAGGTAATCTCATCTTTGCACGAAATATTTACAAAAATCTCGTCAAATAATGTTTCATTATATAGACTATTATTTCATATCGTGCACTATTCCACAGTGCTATGGTATATGGTTTGATTAACTGGGGTACATTCAATCAAATTTCAGACGTTTTCGTTGTGCAAAAAAGAACCATCAGAACTTTAGCGGGTGTGAATCAACTTGAGAGTGGTTCATTAAATTTAATATAATGACTTTACCATCAGAAGTAATCTACTGTCACTTAATTCACATAAAGGTACGTCTGAGCGAATATAGCAAGAATGGTGAAATTCACGAATACAACACTGGTAATCGGGATAAAATACAGACACCGCGCCAGAGATTGCCTTATACAAAGAGAATCAACTTTGGAATTGATTTATTTAATTCACTTCCAAATAGTATTAAGGAATTGCCCATCAGAAAATTTAAAACAAAATTAAAACTGCACCTTTTGGCCAATACTTATCAAATTTTAATTATTTGTAAATTTATGTTTATATGTAATATGTTGTTTGTTATGGTGCTGACTTTATTCTGGTCACATTCAATGTGTGTTATATACTTGTGATTTTGTATGTATATATTTATATTTATATGTTTCGTTTTAAGTCTTTGACTAGGTATATTAGGACCCTATCCTAGTATTATTTGTTAGTCTTTTTATTTATATTTTTCTATTTGATATATCAAAGCACCACGGTGTAATTTCTTTTTGACTAATAAAATTATTATTTATTATTATTATTATTATTATTATTATTATAAATAAGTTATTTTATCACTCCACCAGTGGCGTCCCTGCAAACACGTGCTCTTATATTTTTTTACCAAAAAAGTGGTACTCTACTGACATTTATCCATATGGATATTTTTTCTGATTAGCTTGGTCAATTCTTCTCTTACCTTTTTCTTGATTAAAACAATAAAATTCAAATTGCTTCATTTAGCAGTAGGTATTGACTAATAATTTTTCAACACAAATCTAGTTATCCTGGGATAAATTACGTTTTTACAAACATCACTTTCCAAACAATATTTGTTGACATAAAGTAAGTTGTTGGTGTTCAAAACCACCTCATTATATTATTTCTTCGATTTTTAGTGTTTCATTGAATTTATTTTATTTTTTCCCTATTTTTATTCGAATATATTGTAATGGTTTAAGAATCTCTCAAATTAAGTTTTATACCTACAAAAATTACTAAATTTACTAGTTCACAGAAGAAATTAATAAACTTCTTTTTATGACCGAGTAATACGCGAAAATGGCGGAGGATCTGGTTTCACGATAAAATAAGCAAGTCTTCCATTATTCGTCGGCATCCTTCCAGTTTACGTAATTTGAACACAGACAGATATTACAATTCTATTTATATGAATAAATTTTGTATGTTATTAGGATGCATAGAAAATCAAAGAGGCAAACATAATAAAAGTTGTACAAATATATAAACATTTTTTTTTTAAATATCATACAAAAGAATATTGTCTCACCCCATTTCAAGAAAATCAATTTTTCATCGGTGTAAGCACATTAATAGAACACACTTTACTACTGGAATCCGACAGAGGCAATTTCTTAAATAGTCCATCCCGGGTAATAGAGTTACGCCTTCTCAAAACAAAATAAAGAGTGTTTTAGACATTTTAGACATTTAATACGGATACTTATTTATTTTTCGTTGGATTATTCTTTTATCGGCAGTTGAATCATTCTTTGCGTCAAAGCCAATGCAAATGTAGTATTTTCTATGCAGATTTGTCAGCGAATTTGTCAATCATTTTAAATATAAATACCCTATTCAATTTATTGAAATTATTTAAGCATGGTAATAGAGGTCATTATATTGTTATGGCACATTTACACATAATTTGATATCCAAATATTTTAACCTCCCCACAATAAAATTGTGGGAAGTTACTAAAATTAGTCCAAAATCGAACATTGAGATAATATCAAATCTTTCCCAGGAACCCAAAAAAGTGGTTTTTGAAAAATGTCTGTGTGTATGTGTGTGTGTGTATATGTATGTTAGCACGATAGTGGCAAAACTACTAAACGGATTTGGATAAAACTTTGCATGAGGGTTTCTTTAGTGCTCCAGAAGATCTGAAATGGTTTTAGCCGTATAGCCGTTTTGGCACAACAAGTTGTTTATTTTATGATTACTTACAATTTGTAATCGAACCATTGAAAAGCAGTAAAAATTCCGATTTCAAATGTTACTTGTACCCTTTCGATTTGGTTTCCGTGAAAAAAAAATTAAAAACAAAATAACAATATATAGAGTCGCGCTTCTTGTATGAAAAAAATATATTTTATAGTCTAACCTAACGTTCGGTAGAATAGTGTGTTAAGGTGTGCAGACTATACACGTGTTTTTTCTGAAGACGTCATACTAGTTGTGCTAGTTGTGTAAAAAGTGACAGTGACATTAAAAGTCTGAGAAACTTGAATAAAAACCAAACCAAGTGCAATAGCAACCTAAAAATTTTCGACAACTGTCAAAAGTAAAATGCCAACAAAGTTTAGAACCAGAATTCTTAACAGCTGTCAGTTTGACAGCTGTCAAAAAATCTTCTCGTGAAACCTTTTGGCATCTGTCAGTTTGACATCTGACATTAATAACAAGCAACCAAACAACAACCTTCCCCGACCGATTAGTGAAAAATCGGTCGAGGCCAGAAGATAAGTAAATATTTATCAGCTCAAATTGAAACGATCCACTATGAAAACTTCACCGGCCACAGCTGGCAGAGAAGCTATCCACAAAGAATTATATGGTTTCTAAAAATAAATAAAAAAATATAATTAAATGAGATCGTTCATATTTTTTAGTGCTCTTATCGGCTTCAAAGATACACCGGGTGGGGAGGTTTCAGCCGTTTTCCGTAGCTGTCGATTTTTTATTTAGGTAACAGAATTTATTAATACAACTATGTTTTAATTGTTGTAGTTCCTAAATCATCGGTAAAATCAAAAGTGCGCACCCTGCAAGTTACTTTATCCAACAGACAATGTTCCTGATTTCCACAAAAAATTTCTTCAAATCGGTCAAATCTGTCTTTTTCAACTTTTTTTAGTCTTTTAGTGTAGTGACTGGCTTCTTGAAAATGCCTCGATACTTCCACTTTTGAGTAAAAGCAAATCGTTTTAACCATGCATAGAGCAAGCAAAAATAATTAGATTTTCGAACAGACTCACCTCGAGAAATCATGCCTGCTCCCTCCGCCCTTCTTCAAAGTGGCTACTTGCATCTGTCAATATTTTTTTTCTCAAAAACGGAACCAGATAGAGAGATGATTTTGACGTCATTCGGTAGAGCATACAATTCTGCATAAGACCCTTACTTTGTTTTCACTATTGTCTTTTATGTAAGGCCTCACAGTAAAAAAAAATTGGGTGGGGGGCTGCCAGCAATAGCACATGTTTGGCTACAACTATAAAACGGCCCAATAAATCGAAATTTTACACGATATAAAAAATAAAGATTATTATTTTTTATACCGATTGGTATATAATTTATATATGTTATTTATTTAAATAATGCCACCAGTGGCGTATAAACATGGAATTGTGTACATGTAATTGCGTTAGAATTTTATTGAAGAATTTACTATTCCTCTTACAAATTGCAAAAACTATTGACTGTGCCCTTTAAAAATTATTTCACATTTTTTGTTTTACTACTTTTTTCTTATATAAAACCATCTAGCAAAAAATATGGGATGACATTTCAGCTATTTTTGGCTGTCACCCAAGCAACCCAATACATTAGACACTAGATATACAAATTTTGTTACCTTTTCTATCGGTTGGTATATAATTTGATAATGATATATATTTGAACAAAGCTGCCAATGGCGTGCGTGCAAAAAGCAACACATATAGTTGCATGAGAACCTATTACTTCCACATCCAGTGGAAGTATAGTAACGACAAAAAAAATTTTAAAAATTTTTATTGTTCAAATAGGCTTAGAATGTCACGAGATTTTAAGTTTGAGCGAAAAAAAAATTTCTGTCTGTCGGTCTGTCTGTCGGTCTGTCTGTCGGTCTGTCTGTCTGTAACTTTTTTTGTGCGCACGTTTACTTTGGAACCGTTTGAGATATTGACTTGAAATTTGGTAAACATATGTACTTTAACGAGATCTAGAACTAGATTATATTTTCATCTTGTTCCGTCGAAGGGTTGGGGGGTAAATTGGGGTAAATTTGGGGAAAATAAGTAAATCAAGCAGGTAAGAGTCCATAAAATAAAGCTAAGGTCTCAAAAAAAATTTTGGCATTGGCCACCCCCCTTACCACCCCCACTCCATTATTAAAGGGGATGAAAAAAAATTGTGATTTAGTGTGTGTACAAAAACCAGAAACCTCAAAATGTTTTTTTACTTCATCCACCACCACTACCACCCCCACCCCACTACCGATGTGGGGTATCGTTTTATGGGTTTTTGGGTAGAGGATTTCAAATATTATATTATTAAAGTTCCATAAACAATTATTTCCACATACAAAATTTTTTTCGTTATGAGTGACTTGGAAAAGAATCTGGATGTGGAAGTAGTGATTCCTTGGGCACCGGTTTTTTTAATAGTAGTGACTTAAAAATTCAATAGTTTCACTATTTCATATTCTATAACGTGTTAACAAAAAAATATGTAAATAATGGCAAAATTAACAAAATACATTCAATAAAAAATAAAAGAACCGTAGGGTCAAAACCTTCTAAACTAGGCTTAGAATTACTTTCAGATTAAAACTAATGATATTTTTGTATTATGCAAAATGAAACCTGCTGAAAAATTAATTTGCTCATCGAAATCAAGAGTTCCTTCGACTTCTTATGGCATAGTTGCGCAAAATATCTTAAAATTTTATGAAATATATCAACTACCATTAGAAATATATACTACAGAAATCGATGATGGAGACAGTATTGAGAACTATTTTAAAATTCATAATGTGAGCTGGCATGATACATGTGCAAAATTTAGCAATTTGAAGTAAATAAAGTAAATTAAACCAAAATGAGGATCAGGACATGTGACATGTGGACAGAATTTGGCTATTTGGCAACGGAAAGAATTTGAAACATATATTTTGTAAGGATATCGCCAATCAACTACAAGAAAAATATCTTCCCTTTTTCCATTCTCTTACTGATGTTCGTGATGCCACTTTTTTTTCTCGAATAGGAAAAAGGAAGTGCTGGGAAGCTTGAAATTCCTTTTCGGATGTCACTATCACTTTCATATATTTGGTTAAAGATTCAAAGCAACTAAATAATGAACAATTAAGAATGCGCTCAAAATTTGTCAAAAAACTTTACGATAAGTATTCCGACACAGATAATATCGACTTGTGTCGAATGTAGTTATTTACACAAAGAAAACCGGACGATTGAGAACTTACCCCCAACAATGAATGCCCTGTCAGTTCACATCAAGAGATATATTCGTCAAGCAGGATTTGTTAACCTAAAAATCACAGATATTACTTCACATCCAGTGGAAGTTTAGTAACGACAAAAAAAAAATTTAAATTGTTGTTCAAGTAGGCTTAGAATATCATAAAATGAGATTGTAAGTTTGAGCAAAAAAAAATTCTGTCAGTCGGTCTGACAATAACTTTTTTTGTGCGCACAATTACTCTGAAACCGTTTAAGATATCGACTTGAAATTTGATGCACGTATGTCTGGAACTAGATTATATTTTCATCTTATTCCGTTGAAGGGTTGGGGGATAAATTGGGGTAAATGGGGGAAGATAGGTAAATCAAGTAGGTAAGAGTCCATAGAATTAGTATTTAGTATATACAAGAGAAGCTAATGTCTCAAGAAAAAATTTGGCATTAGCCACTCCCCATCCCATTTTAAAAGGGGGTGAAAAAAAAATGTGATTTAGTATGTGTACAAGAACCAAAGGCCTCAATTTTTTTTTACTTCATCCACCCCCACCACCCCCACTCCCACTACCGATGTGGCATATCGTTTTATGGGTTTTTGGGGCAGACGTTTCAAATATTATATTATTAAAGTTCCATACACAATTATTTCCACGTACAATTTTTTTTTCTTCGTGAGAGACTTGGATAGAAAAACTGGATGTGGAAGTAGTGATTCCTTGGGGAGCGGCTTTTTCTCTTTATTCCGCGTTTACTTACTTGGTCGAGAGTCACAAACAAACGAAGTAGGTAGTGTTCATGTAGATTCGATACCAAAGTCATTTTTATGGGATCATAAGTTAATTGCTTAAGTTTCTTGATTCGTTTTTAACGTATGAACCAGAATCCTTTTTATGGGTTAAAATAGAGGTGTTGAAGGTTTAAGGTGGTGAAAATTCGAGATTCAAGTGAAATAAAGTTTAAGTGATTAAAAGTTGTTCTTCACGGTTTTTTAGATGCTGATCTCATATTTAATCTTACTCGCATCCTATCAATCCTTCAAAGGAATGAAAATAGTGGTTGATCTAAAAATTACGAAATTCCAAATACTCGTTTCTAGTTGCGTTTAGACTTGTAAATATTATTTAAACCTAATATACGTGAAAAATTGTATGTATTAAATAAAGTCATAAATCTAAAAGTTTTAACCCCAACATTATCTGCGAATAAAGGGTCATGAATGTTATTGGGCAGCTGAGGGTCATTTCCGAAGTATTTTTTTTTAATTTATTTTTTTTTACCTGTCAGTAAAATAATATATACAAGTCTACATGAACATTACTTCGTTTGTTGGTGACTCTCGACCAAGGAGGTAAACGCGGAATTAAGAGAAAAAGACCGCTGCCCAAGGAATCACTACTTCCACATCCAGTTTTTCTATCCAAGTCTCACAAAAAAAAAATTGTATGTGGAAATAATTGTTTATGGAATTTTAATAACATAATATTTGAAATTGTCTACCCAAAGAACCCATAAAACGATGTGCCACATCGATAGTGGGAGTAGGGGTGGTGGTGGATGAAGTAAAAAAAACAATTGAGGCCTTTGGTTCTTGTACACATACTAAATCACAATTTTTTTTTTCACCCTCTTTTATAACGGGATGGGGTTAGTAATGGAGGTGGCTAAAGCCAAAATTTTTTTGAGACATTAGCTTCTCTTGTATACAACCTGATCTACCATGACATGCGGAAAATTTAACCGAAAGGAGTTAAAAAAATGAAAAATTTTTTAAAAATGACCAAAAAAATTACCTTATTTTTTTATAGAAATGTGCCGCCAATGACTTTAACTAATCTAACGTAACGCGGTACAACCATATCACTTTATCAGACTTGGGATTAACACTATTGACAGCAAAGTTGGATAGGATGGATAGAAGTGACTTTTTGGTTTAATCAAATCACACTACAAAAATAGCGAAATAAATCGAAAAGACATTGATCCTATGCTGAAGCGACAAACAGATATACGAGATATTTAGTTAAACCGGTCAATAACACGGCGGTGTCCCGATTGTTCGACCGAAAGCAAAAAATGCGGCACATTGATCTCGCTGGCTGGCTTCACTTTTTATGCCAATTAAGGAAATGTAAACAACTCGAATACGTTCTTTCACAAGTAAGTTCGTCGACCTATTCAGGAGTAGGTCAGGATCTACTCAACATCAGTAGTGTATCTTCGCAAATTTACTAATAATTTAATATACTATATACTAAATTACCTCAGAACTCTCTAAAATTTTGCAGGGGCTTTCCCACATTGAAGACTAGTACACCATTTTATTTTCCGCATATCATGGTAGATCACGCTGTATACTAAATACCAATTTTATACTTGATTTACCTTTTTACCCCCATTTACCCTAATTTACCCCCAACCCTTCAACGGAATAAGATGAGAATATAATCTAGTTCCAGATCTCGTTAAAATACATACGTGTACCAAATTTCAAGTCAATATCTTAAATAGTTCCAGAATAATCGTGCGCACAAAAACAGTTACACAGACCGACAGACAAAGAGAAATTTGTTTTTGCTCAAACTTAAAATCTCGACATTTCATGGCATTCTATGCCTATTTGAACAATAAAAAATTTTTAATTTTTTTTTGTCGTTACTATACTTCCCACTGGATGTGGAAGTAATATCTGCGATTTTTAGTTTAGGTTAACCCAAAGCCATTTTGTCGCAGCACTACTCTAAAGTACAATGTCTTAGGGGTATTTTCCGTTTTTTTTTAATTTAAACTGATTGATATATCTACTGTCGGCAGATTTTTGTCAACGACGTTTGAGATAGAATCACAATTTTGAAATATTTCAGAAAGCTCACGAATTTTCTAGAACATTCCAGAATACTCTCGAATTTTCTGGATTACAGAAGTTTGATCATGACCAGTGGCGGCTCGTATTTTGTGCAGAGGAGGTTTGATATCAGTGGCGGATCTAGAGAGCCCCCCCCCGACCTTCGTGATCACACGTAAATAATAATTAATAACACAGGTCTACAAAAAAATAGGTCTTGTCTTAAGGTATTAATCTAACTTTTCTGAAGTATTTTGAGCCGCTGAAGCTAATTTTGGGCAAAAAAATTTCTATCGCGTTAATTTTTCATCCATGCAGTAAAAAGGGCAAAAAAAAGATATCATCCTAAGGTTCACATCTAATTTTTCTGAAGTATTTTGACGCGCTGAAGCTAATTTTGGACAAAAAAAAATTTCCCTCTATCGTCCCCTTTATCCCCTAAAAAACTGACACGATAGATTCGCATTATATGGAAATTTTTTTATTTTTGTTTTGTACGTATTGAATAAAGGTTATTTCTACAAATTTTACTTATTTTTAATTAACGCACCCTCCCTCGGGAGCCTACTCAGGATCCGCCACAGCTTAATATTTAAAAGACAATTAACTTGTAATATGATTACAATTTGTACATTTCCTCACCACCCCTGGATATGCTGATAGAGGAGGCTCAGCCTCCCCTGCCTCCTCTGACGAGCCACCACTGATCATGACAGTTTATGCCGTGTAAATACGCTTATCATAGAGATCAAGCTGTATCTACCCAAGTAGCAAGGTGTCCGTTTTGAGATGATCTGCCGTCAGTAGACGTCATTCGGCCAGTTAATGACGTAATAATGACGTGACATTAGAGTCGTCATATTGATGTCATAAAAATGCTGTCATCTAGACGTTATTTTTAGATGTAGCTGTGGTGTAACATGGTGACGTCAATTACGCGTCATTGTCAAGTGATGCAAGTCACATTACAAATTAATTAAGAAGTGAACATAAATATTACACTTTGGCATTGCAAACAAAAAATGTCGAATATAAGTAACAGTTTTTCATATAATAGTAATAATAATATAAATTACGTTTTACTATTTCCAGCTATACAGTTTTTAAGTTAATTAAAATATAACTATTCAGTGGTTCAGGGAGTTAAGCGTTGCGTTGCGAGTTTCTCCTTTTAAACCCACATCCTCACAAAAATAAATAGCCCCCTCCAAAGTAAGTGCTCTGCAAATACATTAGTTTTGTCTGAATCCTCTGAGCAATAATTTCCGTTTTCTTCTAGGGTAGGTATGTCGATTTTTTTTTATACCTTGATAATTTCTTTACTTCTTGATAAAAATTTCTCCCTTGTTTTTCGTTGATATTGACACACGTGTCTAGCCATTTTTGAGTTCTATATTGCTGAATCATTTTATGAATGTTTTTATTGTAATCGTTTATTAGAGTTTTTATCAGTGGATCTGAGTTATATCTACCCAGCAAACAAAGAATGTATCCGTAATGTTATGCAATGTTAAATGGAAGTAACATTTGTAATGTTCTCTTGCAATATGATATTTATATTACAACAACGTAACAGAGAAATGTTACATTTCGAAATATTAAACAAATATTTACGTAATGTTGGTTACATTACGTAACATTTAATAGTATGACAAAATACTTTCTGACAACGTTGATGTTATATTAAAGTAATAATATCTTGTTTAGTGGGTATATTCCCTGAACATTCTTCTTTTTGTTTTTATTAGTTTTATTATATAGGGGGGCAGTTCCCGGGAGTAAAATGTATTGTTTGATATAGGTGAGTTTGTTGTAACGGAGTTGGAGAGTTTCTCATTAAATTTTCTTACAGTTTCGTTTCCAAAAAATATTTTAAAAAAAATTATTATTTCCCTTAATTATAAAATTAGTACAAAGAGAAGGTAGACATTATGCATATCATTTTCTTCGTAATTTAAGGATCTAATTAAATAACAGGTTGTCCTATGGAAGTTCAATTTAAAAATTAAAAAATATTTTGTTGAAAAACTAATATACTTGAACTTAATGAAGAATAAATCGTGTTTAATGTTAGTATCTGAAGAAATAATATTTTAAAGCTACTTGCAGACCGATTTTTAAAAATTTTGGCAAAATCGCGACTTTCTATGATTAAAACTAAAAATTTAAAAATCTGTATTTTTTAAAAATCAAAATAATATTTGAGGGTGAAATCATATATATTTTGGCCAGCAGGATCCAAATATGCAAAAATATACAGGTTGTCCCATTTAAAAATTTGATTTTCATGCCAATTATATCAAAACCGGAAGTCGGCCATTTTCATTCTTTGCATCATATAATTTAAAATTTCATCCTATATCACTATACCAAATTTGAAAAAAAAATCATTCGCCCATTCAAAAGTTACAAGAGTGTCCCTGTCTGTTGAGCCACCCGGTATATACATTTACCGAATCTGTATGTATAGATCTATTATAGTTTAAATAACAGTCTATTGCCATCTAGTGGAAGATTCACCATTTATTGTAAATTCCTTGCTTGTATCATAAAGATTTCTGCAATCTACTTTTCTTATAGATACAGAAACCTGTGATTCCTGCGTATACCATGTTCATGTATACGATATTCTTTTTTGATCAACAGTACAGAATGCAGAATGTTGTTGTTTTTATGTTTATTACAAAATTTATTTTTTAAAATGGTTTTATTTCATAGACTTAAGTCTATGTTTTATTTGCGTTTAATGGAAACGTTTAAAACTTGAATTTTGTTTGCGTACAAAGTATAGAGCAAGATTTGTTAAAGTCTACCAATCTTGAGTCTAGAGATGGCACTATTTACATGTGTTTACTAATATCAGCACTACAATTGCTCACTAGATGGAGGCCACATCATGAAAGATGTTATTGCCAAAAACAAATTAACATTATTTTGTCTCTGTTAGTATTTAATCTATGTTCTTTTTTATTATACTTATTTAGTGATTTTCTAATAACACAAAAACCAATATTTAATGATTTTCTGGTGATTTTGACGACTAAGTACAAAGTCTAGTGATTTCTGGTGATTTCCACTCACCAAATATTAGGTGCTTTCTTTCCGCTGTTTCTTTCTACCGACAATCTCAGCTTACCTAAATATAAAATTCTTATCTTAACTAACTTTCAAAAAGAACGATCAAAACGGACTAGAAAATCAGGTATTTTGACCAATGGCAGCCTTGGCTTAGGTGAGGGGGTAGGTATTTGACTGAGCTAATCTAAGATGCAACACATAGAAAAGTTAAATAGAACGTCCAACTTAGTTAGATTTCTTAAGATCTCAAGTTTAGTTCGGTTTACTGGTAGAAAAAAGCAACCTGTCAAATTATTTTGGCAACATGGCGTTGTGGGCAAATACGGGGTTTATTTTAATTAGTTCGCGGAAACGTAGCCAAGGCAACCGAAAAACAAACTCTTTAACAAACGTTTATCGAATGAAAACAAACGTTTGCCGGACGTTTGCCCACAACGCGTCACGTAGTTTGGATTGCCTAATTGGGGCAAATCAGACAAATGAACCCCGTGAGGGTACAAACAAATTCATCGATGTGTGAAAACTAGTGATGGGGTCATTCGAATGAAAATAATCGATGTATTCGATTATTAAAATATCTCGAGATATTCGAGAACTTTGCACGAATCATTCGAATGACTGACATTCGAGCATCATCGAAATTTGAGCATGAATGTTCATTCTATCGCTCGGCCTGTAACTCGGCGCTCACTGCTCGAATGCCTCCTGTCATTCGAATGACGAATGATTCATTCACTGCTATTTTCAAACTCATGCGTCTTAATCCGTGTGCGAGTACTCGTGCACGAAAATTATTCGAGTACCACTTAAAATCAGGATTTTCAAACATCACCCGATTTTAAAATTATATGCGACTTGAATTTCGTATAAGTAGACTTGACAACATAGCATACGACACGGGATGCCAACGCATAGTCCAAAAATCACCAAAATAAATAAATTAAAATTTTGCATAAAATGTCATTTTTCACATTTTGGCATTTTTAACAAATAATGTTTTAATATTTCAGTATTAAATAGTGCAATAAAAACAGAAAATTGCATTAGTGCAACAAAATGATACTTATTGCACTCAAACTGATGCACTATAAAGTACCGTTTTTTACACAATCGTAGAAAAAAAATGTCTAACGTTGAACAATGAACGTTTGGTCTTAATAAAATTTACAAAGATAAAAATATACATATTTCAGTGTCCCGTTTAAGTTGGCCAAATTTGCAGAACAATGTATTTTAGAAAAAACATTTAAAAAGAAGTTATAGGACTTGGAGGGGGCTATTAGACATGCTACTGAAGTTTTGAAGTTTTGGGCTCTGCGGATACTGTTTTTCAGAAAAAAAAAACACTGAAGATATTTTTCTGTATTTTGCTAGTTGGGACTTATTATTCTACCACATGAACTAGTAAATCTCACTTTTTAAATTGAATCAAATTTTAAAAATGGGGTTATACTTAGTAGATTACTGAGAAAATTAGCCTGTTTTCACTTTATGTCGAAGAAATAGCCAGAGAATATTTTAACTAATAAAGTTGATATTAATATTGTTCTAGGGCTTCTATAGCTGCTAAATTTATCAAATCATTTACTCCTATGATTAAGATTAAAACACATTCACATAACCTTCAAATAATCGTCTGTTTTCGCATGCGACTTTCAATTTCGGTTAGCTTTGACCATCCGATGTAATTAAACGGAAATAATCGCATACGAATGCAAAAATTATCGTATAATGGGATTTGAAAATACGGTTTTGCTGATTTCGTTCGACAATCAATAAATCGCACACGGAATCGCCTCGCATGAGTTTGAAAATAGGAGCCCCGGGGACTGTCTCAGATTCAGCGAGAGCGAGAGCTGTTGTATTTCGAATACCTACCAATTATTTCGATTCCGTAGAACGCGGGGATAATATAGTATTGCTTTTGTTTGAACTTTATGTATATGTGCAAGTATTTTATTTCTTTATTCCTATTTGTCGTACACATAACACATGTCAACAGGGCCGGTAAAAATGAAATAAAATAAAATGATAACGAAATGATTCAATTAAAAGAGAATAACAAGACGTAAGTATAATTCTGATATATAATAATAAATAAGAAAACAAAACAACAAATATATAAATATATGGTATATAGAATATAAAATAAAGGAAAGATTTCTACAAAATATAAAACAAAAATAAATGAATAAATAAATAAATAAATATAAATATAAAAATAAAAAACAACAAATATTCTAACAAAATAAAATAGATCTTTCACATTCTTATAATAACAATAATTAAAAAAAACAAATATAATTCATCTCGCAAATATGAAATATTGAGACAGAGACCGAGTTGCCCGAATCATCCGAATGAAATCATTCGAATGATATTTCGATTATTAAAATCATTCGCGTACCAAGTATTCGATTTTTGAAATCATTCGATTATTCCCATCACTAGTGAAAACGATTAGGTACTGTGAAAATTATGTCAACAATACGAATTGAAGTTTTCTCCGTGCGTGGATTTGTATGTGTCTAAGGAAAACCCTCACGGGGTTCATTTGTCCGATTTGCCCGAATTTACACCTTTAAAAAATTGATTGGCATCATGACAACACTGGAAAGGAACTAAAGGCTCTTTCACATGCCTAGTTAGGAAATGATTTTTTTTTCTTGAGAATTTGTTTTAAAACATTCATCCTGGGAGAACTTAGTTTGCGAACTTAACTGCTAATTAAATCAAAAAGAATTATTCTGCGTATATTTCACCGTCTGGCAATAAAGTTAAACTATTTGCAAACAAATCTACACAACGCACAGAAAACTGGCATTTCACGACTCTGTGAAAAAACCTTAATAATCACTAATGAATCAAAGAACTCAAAAGCCGTATTTGTTTGACATCATATTTTAGAATTCTAGTTTTTGATTGGTTGGAACAATTTATACCAATATTTTAAACCAATCAGAAAGGAGAATAACTGACATGATCCAAAAAATCTTGTCAAAGAAATACGGCTAAATAAGCAGCTCAAAAGTCATCAAAACATAAACAAAGTGACCTAACCTATAAGAACTTGGAAGTAATTTATTTGTTAAAGTATTAAATTTATTTGTCTTTAAAACTATGACTATTGATAATTTAGAAAATGATCAAATCATATTAGCAACTGGTGGATATGATCATACCATCAAATTATGGCAAACGCATACGGGAATGTGCAACAGAACTATGCAACATGCCGAATCGGTGAGTTTTCAAGAAATATCTACAAAGTTATTATTAAATAACAAGTTTTTAGCAAGTAAATGCATTAGAAATTACACCTGATAAACAACTTCTATCAGCAGCTAGTTATCAACATATTTATATGTATGATTTGGCATCAAATAATCCTAATGCTATCGTTAACTATGAAGGTACATCTAAAAACGTTACATGTGTGGGGTTTCAAGAAGATGGAAAATGGATGTACTCAGGCGGTGAAGACTGTAGAGCTAGAATATGGGACCTGCGATCAAGGAACAATCAATGCCCAAAAATATTTGAAGTACAAGCACCAATTAATTGTATTTATTTACATCCTAATCAAGCAGAATTATTTGTAGGAGATCAAAACGGTATTATATATCGATGGGATCTTAGAACAGATAATAATGAGCAATTGGTACGTAAGAGATATCCATACCTCTACGGCCCGCAGTAGACTATAAAAGTTCTTTGACAAAGATCTTTTATAAAAGATATTTTATGAATAATTTGATAGATATTTTATAAAAGATCTTTGTCAGAGACAGCACGTTAATTTGGAACGCGTTGCCCGATTTAAAATTTTTTTTGAGATATAGAGCTCTATTTGATTGTTTTAAAAAATTTGTAATTTTCATATTTTCAAAGCCTACTAAGTTCTTCTAAATATATCGAAATTTCGAGATCGACTATTAGAAAATTTTTTTATCGGCAAATTGGCTAACATATTCGATTCGCAGCTGTATCAAATGCCTCTATACAAAATTTTAATTTAATTTTTTTATTGACTGGGCTAATTGTAGTAATTGATTTAATTTAACTTTTTTCGGCGACAACATTTCATCTGAAATTTTATTGTTCATTCTTATGTATTATGACCTCTGGATTACATTGCATTAATATTATTTTCAAATTGAAGCAACTAGAATATACCCACTTAATGCTTATTAATACAGTGACTGTAGTAATAATGATATGATATTTAAATCAGTGTACGACAAATAGACAAGTAGGTAATCGGTTCTATAATTACAAATATTAATGATTAGGTATTGAATGCACATCTCGAATGCATAAAATAGGCGATATTGCAAAACATCCTTAATTCATAAACATCAAAGATGCCGTAAAGAATTTGTAAAGATATAACTTATAAATAGTATGTAGGCCTTGTGCAGAGACGGCGCCAAGGGGGGCCTGCAAGGGCACCTGCCCCCCCCCCCAAAACGAACTATGCCCCCCAAATGCCCTCATGGATTCCTAGATTTTTTAATAATTTAAATTAACGAAAATATTGTATTTTTGCTTTATTACAATTATAATTCCTATTTCCTCTCCTACTATACAATATATAAATTTCTGTGCCCTCTTACAAACCTAAAAAAAAAAAAAATTGTGCCCCCCGGCCTGGCCAGTCTGGCGCCGTCCCTGGCCTTGTGCCATGTCTATATGGATATTCTTTATGCAATAGATATGTTTAGAAATAATATAGATCTAGGCTAAATGTAGGACATAGGAATTACATTTAATGCATAAAGGCAAGCTCTTAAATAACTGGTAAAGGTACAATAAAGATGCTATGCAGATTGTGTTTGAAAAATTAATAAGTTATAGATTTAATAAATATATTGTCGATACAGTTTAAAATATAGCATCTTGATGAATCTTTATCAACGAAAAACCTATATTGCATGATTATATGGATCATCAACCTTTACTACCCCCTGTCATTTTTTAATTCGAACAAAATAAAATAAGTGATAATGCATTTTTCAATTAATGTAAAAGTATTTTTTTATAAACCAACGGCTACTTTATTTCAGAATTAAAGATTTAAATAGATACTAATACTAATCAAATTATTAATTTTTACAGATTCCTGAAAATGATGCCATGATTTTAGACATTTCTATTTCACCAGATAGTCAACTTATGGCTTCAGTGAATAATAAAGGCCGTTGTTATATTTGGAGCCTAGTTTCTGGTAATGTAGATACCCCTACGAAATTAATACCAAAACATAAATTTGAGGCTCATAAACGACATGCTTTAAAATGTAAATTCAGCCTTGATTCAGAGTAAGTAGGAACATTCAATTTATACAGGGTGATCTACCATGACGTGGAAAATTTATCAGTAGGTTAAAAGAAGTTAAAAAAATTTAAAAAATAATTATTTTTAACTCTACAACAACAAGTAGATATATGAGATATTTACTTAAACCCGTCGATAACACAAAAATACCAAACTTTGGCGGCACTTTGTACCTGCCAGAGTTCTGATTTTTCGACCGAAAACAAAAAACGCGTCCATTTGACCTCACGCGCCAGCTTAACTTTTTATATCAACTAAGGAAATGTAAACATTTCCGAATATGTTCTTTCCCGAGTAAGTTCATTGCTCTATACTGACTGCAGATAAGTAAGAACAGCTTATCTTTGCGAGTTTTAATGCAACAAAAATTACTAAATTACCTCGGATCACTCTAAAATTTTGCAGGGACTTTCCCACATAGAAGACTAGTACACCATTTTATTTTCCGCATGCCATGGTAAATCACCCTGTATAATTGTACATTTTTATAATAATATTATTAATAATATAATCTTTGTAATTTATTTTCATGTACATAGAATTCTCAAATACTACAATTCAAAATAAAAAATGTAAAGCTGTTGATGAAATTGACAGAAAGTGATTTGTTGGTATTTTAAATTAATCAAAAGATGTTTTCAAATTGCTTTGTCTTCCAAAAAGCATTTGATGAAACTACTTTACTGAATTTTCGTTTCCAAAGATCTTCATGCATAAAAGTCAATTTGAGTAAATTTTGCAGATTTTTCTTCTAAAGATTTCTCTTCTGTTTATCCTATTTGATTCCGACAGCATATATCCCACTACTTCTTTGCGTACGTTTCTGTCCTTTTTGTAATTGTTTTTCCTTTTATTAATGTTGGACCGTTTATGTAGTTGCTTGTCTTGTTTTTCCTAGTAGTTGGATAATATTTCTTTCAACCCGCTCTTCTCAGACTTCTTTTGTAGACTTTTGTTGCCTCATTTTTAATTCCATATGTCATCCTTGGCAGTATGGTGGCTATGTATGCTCTCTTGATTAGGCTTCATGGTGAAATTGTCCTTGTAACTCGGTAAGCCATTTTAATTCCCTCATTTTTAGTTGGTTCGTGTGTGATCTCACCAAGGCCTTCGACTGTGTCTCACATGACATTCTGATAAGTAAATTAAATTTCTGTGGTGTGGAGGCATATCTTTAAATTTCATGAAATCCTATCTACAAAATGGGATACAGAAAGTCATAGTAAATGGCATATCATCTGACTATTTAAAAGTCACACATGGTGTGCCCCAGGGATCAGTCCTGGGACCACTATTATTTATTATTTATTTGAATTATATTTGTTATTCACTACTTCCTGGAACATGCATATGCTTTGCTGACGATTCTCCCTTACTTGAGTCTCATTGTGGTTTTTCAAAATTAAATCAAATGGCCTCCGAAGCGGAAAACATGGCCAAACAATGGTTTACACCTAATCAACTTAAATTAAATCGGAGGAAAACACAACAAATTGTTTTTTCTTCTAATAATAACTTTACTAATGGCAGTAATGAAAAGCTGTTGGGCATCACTTTTAATGATGGTTTAAAATGGACAAGCCATATTGAGAACCTATGCAAAAAATTATTCACCCAACTCTATGTACTGAGACAACTAAAGAATGTCCTCAGTTGTTACATTGTTTTAACAGCCTATCACTCCATCTTCCACTTGACTTGTCCTATGGTGTGCTGCTGTGAGGGAGCTCTAGTCAGTCCATTAGAGTTTTTCGCCTACAGATGCGCGCTATAAGACTCATAGATAATGCTGGTTTTGATGACCCATGTCAACCCTTGTTTATAAAATATAAAATTCTACCAATTCTGTCACTGTATATTTTCTATTTAGAATTAGAAATACATAAAAATAAGCATTCATATTCTCTCCAGTCTGAGTTGCATAACTATCCTACAAGGTCAGGTGATACCTTGAGGGCACCTAGATTTAGACTCTCAATCTCTGAACGAAACTCGCTAAATCTAAACCTATACAATAAATTACTTGCAAATCTAAAGTCTTTGAACTACAATGCCTTTAAAATAAGAAATAAGAATAAAACAGTTTTTATCGTCATATGTTTTTACTCCTCTCAAGAGTATATGGAGATATTGACCAACTCTTCAGTTGATATGTGATGCCTACCAATTAATCAGCAGCTTATTTTATTTTATATACCTACTATATGTTGTTTGTTTTATTAAGGGACACGTATCTTATGTTCATATACATATGTATTGTATGTTCTTACTTATTTACCTCTATTGACCTGCTACAAATATGTTTACAAATTACATATGTATGTAGTTAAATAAAGATATTTATTTTATATGTTCAGATAAGGTAGTAGTCGCATAGTTTGTATTCTTTCCCACTGACCGGACTCTTTTGTTGACCAGTCTCGCACCGTTATTAGACTTGGAGGAGAGAAGTCAGGGACATCCTTGGTTGACTCCTATATTGTTCTGTTTGGTTTCCGTCTTCTGTCCGACCCATTGAACAGAGCGAGTCAAAAGCAAAGATGGTTGAATAACAGGAACCGAATATAATTTGCATGTATTTACAAATACAACCTGTGCTAACAAATAACTCATACTAAATTAGGACTAAGAAATATTATTTAAAACAATGTCGAAAACCTTTTGAAATTCTGTAAACTGTAAGCCCTACAGGTCTGATCAAAATTTTTTAGGTTTGATATAGATTTTATTTTCGGTAGAAGGATATTACAAGTGCTAAATAATTTAAGAGTCTTAAATTAATACTGGGTATTACTATCAGATATTTCTAAATGTTTTTTTTTTAATCTGGCAGTAGCTGAATATCTGGCTACATGGTTGGCAGGTCCGTTCTTAGATGCTTGTTCGCCTGCGTGTGGAACCAAAACACCATACAGGCTGGTCTTTTCGATCTCCTTTTATAGCGAGGTTGCAGAATTGTCCTATTGATTGAAATAGTATACAAAAATACAAAAAACAGCTGCTAAAAATTATATTTTTGTATATCTTTTAACGCTGCCTTTATATCAGCAAGGGCTAGCAGTTGCTGGGTACCAATCACGTCACTGTTCAATAAGAGAGCGTTATTCAGCTCACTGACTAACAATTTTTTTACATATGAAAACCGTGTCTGATAAATAAAAATTTTTGCACACTTGCTAAACACAATGCAAATGAATATGCAGTAAAAAATAAAACTAAATTACTGTTTTTAATGGTATAGTTAAATTTAGTTTTTTTTAATTTTGTTGTAGTTTCTAAAAATAGTAAAGTAAATTAAGTATTTGTCACATTTGTAATTATATAAGTAAAACTTATTTTAGATTATTGATTACTACATCTGCAGATCAGACGGCCAAAATATGGAACACAGCAGATTTTTCTTTATTACAAGAACTTAAACAAGAAAACCAAAGGTGGGTTTGGGATGCTGCATTTAGTGCCGATGGGCAATATGTCTTTACAGGTAGGTAAATCAAAAATATATAGGTATGTTATGGTCTATGTCGTTATTCGGTACTCAAGAATGATAGTGAATCATTCATGTGAATTTCCTATTAGGTGGTTATGGTTGTTAATTATTTTCATGTAACTGATTAATTTACGTCATGGACTCGGCGTTTTCATTTTTCCCGATGGCAGGTAACATCTTTGGCAAATGCGAATTGTCACAAGGAACACGGCATATGCGCATACGTAATGCTCTTGTCACCTTCCAAAATTTGGCCATAGGTTTAATAATAATAATGAATGGCGCTTAGACAGAGAGGGTGAGATTTAAAATTAAATAGAAAAAGACGTACTGGTCATAAGGCTATTTATCATGCTGTATACTCTGGCAAGATTCCTGTCCATGCATTTGACTGTCACTGAAGGTTTAGTTTTGGTTATTTATTTTTGAAGAAAAAGAAAAACATTTCTATGTATAAGAGTTAAAAATGTAATTTTAAGAGGGGCAGTAATTCGAAAACCATAAATCATAATGTCGTGAAATATTGGATATTGATGCCGTTCCAAGTTTGATTAAAATTGGATGACTGATAACTGAGCTACAAAGGTGTTACCGTGAAAAGTGGGAAACGAAAAGTGGGACACTTTATAAAAGCTTAAAAAACAACTAGAAATCACGAGAACTATCAGACATTGTTATTAACATAAATGACCAATATATGTTGTTTATGCAAATACACAGTGTTAGAGACCTATATATCAGTATCCAAAATATATTTTATATTTCTTTAGAAACAACAGGTTAATTATATCTTTGTCACAGCATCATCTGATGGATATGCAAAATTATGGAATGTCAAAACAGGAGCCATGGAAAGGGAATATGCTGGTCATCAAAAAGCAGTAACGGCATTAGCATTTAGAGATTCTCCATAATTTTTCCAAGGCGTAGTGATACAACATCAGAGGTGGTAAGAAGAAATGCCGAAAATGTAGACACTGATATCCAATAGAATACTATTAAGCAGAGTGTGGAAGTCACAAAAAAAAAAATAAGAACAAGAAGTGTTATAAATTATAACTAATTCTGTGTATACTGTATATTATTGTTGACTACTTCATTTTTATCTTTTGATTTTTTGAAATTTTAATACTAGGTGCGCCATAAGAACAAGTCAGATTTTAAAATTTTAGGGGGGAAATAATCAGAATTTTATATTTCTAAAATAACATTAGGTGATCAACTTCAGGTAGTTTCATAAAAAGAAACAAGCTAAAAACGTACTCTTCGCAGTGTTCTTGTAAATAATATTAGTTTTTGGACATCCTAAATTGTTGTGAAAAAAAATATATGAAAAAAAATTGAAAGAAAAAAACATCCAACCTTTCTGAGATTCGAACACACGATCTTTGGATTACAAGGCAAAACTTTAGCCACTGGACCATCACACATTACTACAAAAATTGAATGTATATAATATACAGTGTGATTTAAGACCGCGTGATTTTGGAACGCGTTGGCCGATTTTAATTTTTTTTTTTTTTTTTTTGAGATATGGTACTCGATGAGCTTTATTTGACTATTTTGAAAATCTTGTAATTTTCATATTTTCAAGGCCTACTATGCTCCTCTAAATGGGTCGAAATTTCAAGATCGACTGTTAGGCAATTTTTTTATCGGCAAATTGGATAGCATATTCGATTGTCTCAAATGCCTCTATACAAAATTTTAGCTCAATACCTCATATAGTGTGTTTGTTATTCAACAGCCAAATTTTAAAATTTCTCACTTTTCGACTGGCCCTGTATAAAAGTCAGTTAGGTTTACTAAAAAGATAAAGTAGTCATTCGACTTAAGGAACATCAGACACTAAATGAGGAAGAAAAAAGAAAAGTTATTCTTTAAATAAACAGTGCTTCTACACATTATTCGGTTGCTGTACCTAGGTGCTTTAATGAAATTTTTTCAAACTTCAACTTTCAAACAAACACTTTTATTGTCTTTTATGGTATTGCATTGTATTTAGGGCCATTGGAAGAGCACCATCTAGGTGAAATAGTGCCTATTTACCATGTAGATTATATTTTTATGGTAAATAAAGATATTATTATTATTATTATTATTATTATTATTACTATTATTTAATGGATTAGACAGACTAGCTTTTCTTTTTTCTTCCTTATTTAGTATCTGATGTTGATGTCACTAATTAAGGAAGAAAAAAGAAAAGCTATTCCGTCCAATTCATTTGTTTGAAAAATTTTCATTAAGGCACCTACGTACAGCAACCGAATAATGCATAGAAGCACTATTTATTTAAAGAATAACTTTTCTTTTTTCTTCCTCATTTAGTGTCTGATGTTTCTTAAGTCGAATGACTACTTTATCTTTTTAGTAAACCTAATCGACTTTTATACAGGGCCAGTCCAAAATTGAGAGATTTTAAATTTGGCTATTGAATAACAACACTCTATATGAGGTATCGAGCTAAAATTTTGTACAGAGGTATTTGAGGCAACTGGGAATCGAATACGCTATCCAATTTGCCGATAAAAAATTGCCTAATAGTCGATCTCGAAATTTCGACCCATTTAGAGGAGCATAGTAGGCCTTGAAAATATGAAAATTACAAAATTTTCAAAACAGTCAAATAAAGCTCATCGAGGACTATATCTCAAAAAAAAAAAAAAATTAAAAGCGGCCAACGCGTTCCAAAATAACGGGGTGTTGCGGTCTTAAATCGCACACACTGTACATCTTTCGGGAATCATATTTCACCGCATTTCATATTATTATAAAATATATATTAGTAAAATCTATATTATAGAGATAACATTTCGTAAGATTTCTATTTAAGTACAAACGACAAAAATTAAGAAAATAATTTTCTTTAAATTAAATGATTAATAACTTTCTTATTTACTGATTGATTTTCTTCAAAAGCAATAATATTCTTCCTCTAGCTAACACTAGCTTATTTTCCAAATTTCAGTACAATCGAACTTTTCTTTCTTAAGTTATCGTGCTTACAAGAAACGTGATGGTCGGACGGACAGGCAGACGGACATTTTGAAAGTTATTCAGAATTCGTTCTCTACGAGCGATATTTCCGGTTTTAGAACTGTGCCGATCAAATGGATGTTACTCTTCGTTTTTGCGAAGAGTATGATAATGGGCTGTTAGATCCAGGACCTGACAAGCTATGGGAAATCTCCATTTCAGGAAACTAAGGGATTTACAAATGAATTTTGTTAAATGTAACCATATAAGCCATTGCCATTTTGGCAGAAATAAGACCCTGTGATTCCAAATGAAATCATACACTAAATAGTTAACTTAATGCTATAAAGCAGTGTGATGAATTTGTTTTAGAATTTCATTGAGCAAGCACTGGTAGTTTTGCTACATTAAATAGTAAAATGGTATATTGCTACTGTCAAATGATACCCCCATGCATCCACGAATTTCCCGCAAAAATAAGAGGAAAAGGTGTAAAGTGTATATTCCAAAATAAACCGAAAATAAATTATTAGGTAAACAACTGTTGAATGCAATACTCTCAAAAAGTAAAGAAACACTGTTAAAAATTCGATCAGGCGCTCGACGTATTATTATTTGACACGCAATAATTTTAAGCCCACCTTCATGACTTCATTCTATGAATCTAATTCAGTTTGTGAACAGTCTCTATTTTATATGGGTGATAATTCAGGTCCTTTCACGGTAACTAAAATAAGCAGATGTTTGATTACTGAAGGACAACAAGCAGAACGCGAAGCAAACTTAATTGATATTTTACAACTCTGTACATACCACAATTGGTCTTCCTGATGACTTTTGTTGTCTGCTGAAGCAAGTTCTTGAAGTTCTTGAATGTGTGCTTGTTCCCGATTGATGTTAAAGCATCATCTAAATGACAATTGAGTATGTGTGACATATTCATTTTTGAAATATTATTCAATAAAAACTGCACGATGTTAGACTCCAAACATTCATAATTACTAAATGACGTCAATAAGATTTCCATCTAAGCTGAACAATTTTGACAGATGGCATCGTAGCCTTGAGAGAAACGGTGCAATATTAGACGTCGTTAAGTAGTCCGAATTAACTTGCAAGAATCCTTCTAAACATACTGACTGACATATATACAAAGCAAGTTAAATAAAAACTTGTAAAAATACGGAGGGGGGGTCGATTTTTTTCGTGGAAATTTAATCTGCATTATCAGGAAGTTACAGTAAAGTTATGTCCAATCTGGGAGGGGAGCGTTTTTTAGAAATTAAGTGGCATAGAAATCAATACTCAAAATTTTTAAACGATCAGGTCTTCGTTAATACATAAGTGGGAAGGCCTTACTACATACGGGCCTAAAGGCCTAAACTACATACTCCAAATCAAAAATTAGATCCAGCAGGAACGTCCAAAAAATGACATTTTCTGACATTTTGCAAAAGGCATTTAACTTTGTCTGAGCATTCTACATGAGTGAACAGGAAGCATGGATATCATCTCTGCACATTCTCCTAGAATCTCGAAGCCTTGATAACGAGACTGGGGGAAATATTCTTGTTGTGGCAGTCGTGGTTTTGATGAATGAGTGCGCATATACCTGCGTAATTGTAAGCATTTTAATGATTAAAATTTGTTTTATGTACTCGCCAAAATTCTCACACATTAGAGAATAAGCAGCACCAATTTCGGCTCAAAATATATATTTGTACAGTAATAAATGAAAGAAACGCAAAAAATATGATAAGGGGTCTAATTGTTTTTAATTGTTTGTTTTTTGAAGCACTTTTAACAGATGACAAACGTATTTGGCTGGATACATTTTTTCGATACAAACATGCACAAAATATTACTTTAAACTACTACAAAAAATTTATTTTTATAACCATCGTAAAGTACGTTTAAAAAACCACAATTTAAGAGAAACAAAGCTTTGGTGAGACCAAATGGCAGTTTTTTATGAGGCTTCAAAAATTTTCAAAAATCTCGTTTTTTTTTAGGAAAATAATAAATATATTTATTTGTAATTTTCCATAATAGTTTACACCTATAGGATCTATAATTTCGCAAAGTTTCATTAAAGAAGGTGAATTATTTTTTAATAATTTCGGTTTATGTAAAATTAGAAATTCTCGTGGTTTTTATTTTTTTTTTTGCAAATCAGATTTGAACTCGTGTTTTTATTTATAATTTATTTACAAACATTTTGATTTTTTGTTTGACCTGATCTGATGAACGGAACCCATATATATTAAAGAAAAATGAGACAAAAACACGTTTTTCAAAATTAAAACTTAATTTCCAAAAAACGCTCCACTCTCAGACTGAACAAAACTTTACTGTAGTATCCTGATATCCTGAACATACAGATTGCATTTCCACAAAAAAATTGCCCACCCCCTCAATCTTTGAAAAAAACAGTTTTTTTCAACTAAGCAGAGTATGCTTTTAAATGCGACTTGCTCTTAGGGTCACCTTTTATTACTTGACATTTTTTTATGGTTTTTCAATTTTCAGTTATCAAAAGTAAAGCCTGAGCAGCTGATTGCTGGTTAATTTCATTTAAGTACTTCCAAAATATTTGGATAGTTAAAGTGATATGCCAGTAGTGACAATAATCTTATTTATGAATGAACACTAATAAACTACTTATTATCAGCTGACTGACCTTGTTTGTGTGTTAGCAAATCTACTTTCTTCATAGATAATTTATTTTTTCTTCAAACGTCAGATAAACATGATATTTCATCACATTGAAGTTTGACCTTTTAGTCAGCTGTGCGTTGCCATTAATAATGGAGGTAAAAGTACTTTTTCTGACGCTGTAAGCGGCAGAAAAAGTAATACCCATAGCAACGCATATTTTATTTAATACGATATTAACACAATGCGTTTTTGATGGTGAAATTCGAGATTTTTTATCTTTATAGCTAATCGACATTTGAAGAAAAAAATAGCATGTCTTATTCAGAGTAAAACCCACTTGTTGTGACTCCTCTGTAATTGCCGGACAAAGGAAGTGACTCGTCACAAACGCATCACTTTTACTCCTAATAAAACAGTATACTATAATTTCATTATATACATGTCTTTAAAATATTTATACAACTTCATTAGAAAGTTAACACACAGCATTATGTGATTAAGATGATTTATCAAATCAAAACCCACTATGAACCAAAAGACTTGTGCATATGGTTATTTTTTTAAAGAATTTTGTGTTGAGTTTATCATGTTTTATTAAAACTGGTATATTTCAACTTGGCTTTACATGCACATAAGTTCCTATGAGATGTTCATTTATTTTATAGTTATATAATAGTCACACAATTTTATACCACTTTTTTTCTATATATTTAACATATTTGAGACTTCACTGTATTTAATTTAAAAATAAAAACATTATTGCGGTCATTAGGATTGGTTTTAATCTCTACTTTATGCATTTAAGTTGAAAAACAGACTTATTATTTGATTTCTTTTTCTTTGCGCAGAGCTGGGCAGTATTTTCGATACATGTATTAGAAATATGTATTTTCAATACAAGTTTTATTTTGTATCGAAAATACATTTTTTCACAAATATGTATTTTCAAAATACAAAATACATATGCAAAAAGTTAGGAATTATACCTAAAACATTGACATATTATAAAAAAACTGCGTAAATGCTAGATACTAAAATACTATATAAAATATTCAATAGTTATATAAAAAACTTCAATAAACCTACAAAGAGTCTGTATAAAGTTTATGTTTCAGTTTACATCCAGTTTAAACGATACGTTACGTGTTATGTGTAAAAGCATAACTTCACTAATGACAATTTACATTATTTCACTCTCTCCTACTCTCCTCACAAGTTTCATCCCAACAACGCCACTGTGAAAAAGGTATGTACAAAGGTAGGTATCATCGTATCATCTCGTTCCGTCTGTGCTCCTCACCTACAAATCCAGTAGATTCAACAACCAGTAGACTATCTCTGGTATTTGTACTGTTTGAACTATTGTACTACTGTTTCTGTCAATTCAATTGTCATCTTTTATTTTTGTGTCTTCTTGTCTTTGTTAACTGTCAGTGATTACTAGTTACTAATTAGCAAGGAGCCAAATCTTCAAGTTGTGAATACACTGGAAAGAGCATTAGATGTTCTTGTTTTTATTTTTCAATAGATATTACTATTGGTAATGGTAATATCCATGATGATAAATAATCCCAAGAGAAACTCTTTTGGGATTATTATAAAAGCACAAAGTACAAATACCTACACTAAACTTAAATGTACACCTACCAGGTACTTTAATTCAAATGTGCCGAAACTTTCCATATTTGACAAGTCTATAAGTCATGTAAATAATATCATTGTATGCACTTATTTGGTATCACAATGAAGCTTGCACCATCACGAATCAGATTTCACGATAAAATAGCCTAGCAATATACCCAATGGAAAGATAGAAGGAAAACTTCCTGGAAACTTTCCGTTTTCAAAACTCCGAAAGTTTCCAGGAAGTCTTCCTTCTAACTTTGAATTGGGTATATTGATAGCAAATAAGTGCATACAATTATATTATTTACATGACTTTTACAGACTTTTATCAAATATGGAAAGTTTCCTCGGAACATCTCTGCTTCAATTATTATTGTACTTAAGTATAAGTAAAAGTATTTACATGTGCTGTCAAGTACTAATTGTGCTTGAACAACTCTGTACTGGGCATCTTTCGAAGTGTATTTTTTCGTACTTTTGATTTACCTGTATCCGGTGAAATTGTCTTCAGTACACATCGCCAATCAGCAAATTGAACCTATGAGAGTAGTACACAAATGTTCATAATACTGCATGTATTAAACTCATGTACTATGAAAAAAGTTGGTCCTCCGTGAGAGCAATTTTCTCAAAAACTGCTAATTCTATAAAAAAGATTCAAATAAAAAAGTTTTCTCCATCATTTATCATTATTTCTGCTCGATATACCTGGTTTTACTTATAAAAGTTTCCTGCTAGTTATGCTCACCCCTGTAAATTCTCACATTTTATCAACATAACCTTAGAAAAAAACTCCATATTTTCTACACTTCTCAAATCAAAATCAAATCAATTTATTTTGTTTTGGGACAATTACAAAATTGTATAACAATAGTCAGAAGTGGTAAAGGAGAAAATAATATAATATAATATAATATAATATAAACTAATCTAACTTAATCTAAGTATTAAAAAATTCGTCTAAAGATAAAAACACTTATCTACCAGGAACAATTTCAATTTTTTCTTGAATGGGTGTAATTCAGTATTTTGTTTAAAATCATTTGGCAATTTATTAAAAATTTTTAGTCCTAAATAATTGGGTGATTTATTGGTAACTGACAGTTTTGAAAAGGGTACATAAATATCATTCTTATGCCTTGTATTTAACCCGTGTATATCTTTATTGAGATTAAACTTATGTCTATTTTTAAAAATATATATACATATTTCAAATATAAACAAAGACGTTAAAGTTAAAATTTTATACTGCACAAAAATGGTTCTGCAGGTATGTTTGTTAGGCGCATTTGCTATGTTACGTAAGATACGTTTTTGCGATATAAAAACAGTTTGAGATAGTGTGGACACACCCCAGAAACAGACACCATAGCGTAGTCGTGACTCTACCTTTGCATAATATAAATTAATTAATTGTTGTTTATTTAAAATTTCCTTCATATTTCTAAGTAAGAAATTAATTGAACTCATATAGGAAACAAGAAAATTACAATGAGCTTTCCAGTTGAGACATTCATCTATATGAATTCCTAAAAAACTAATACTAGCAGTACCATCGTTTTCAATTTTACAGTTATTGATATTAACCGCTACAGTGTCACACTTTTTTTGCCTATTGTGAAATCTAATTATTTGTGTTTTATTTGTATTGAAATGTAAATAATTCTGACTGAACCAACTGCAGACATGTTCCAAAGTTTTGTTTATGTCTAAATGTAAATTATCAAGTGATTTGTTTGAGATAATTAAAGACAAATCATCAGCATACATAGTGAAAAAAGTTTTACCTAATACGGACTCTAATGAGTTTACATATAAGATAAATAGTACAGGGCCCAGGACGGAGCCTTGCGGTACGCCCATATCTACTAAAGAAAAATCAGAATTGACCCTATTTACGGAATCGTGATCACTATATTGTATTGAAACATATTGTTTCCGAGAATGTATAAAAGAAGATATCCAATTCAAAGGAACACCCCGTATGCCGTAATCGTAAAATTTTTTGAGTAAACTGTCATGATCTACGCAATCAAACGCCCTACTGAGGTCACAGAAGACTCCAACAGGGCATTCGCCTGCATCAATACATCTAATAACTTCTTCGTAAAAGGAATGTGTAGCCGTTATGGTAGACATTCCAGAGCGAAAACCATGTTAGTTATTAGATAAAATTTTTAATTTGTTTACAAATATTGTTAAACGATTTAAGTACGCATACTCAAAAACCTTTGAAAAGCTTAAAGGGGCGGTAACCGGCCTATAATTTTCTAAAGCCATTCGATCATTTTTTTTAAAAATAGGTACGACTTTACCCGTCTTCAGTAGTTCAGGGAAAATACCAGTTTCGAATGATAGATTCACTAGGTATGTTAAAGGGTTTATTAATAACTTTAAAACATGTTTAACAAGAAACATTGGAACATCGTCCGGTCCTGCCGATTTTTTACTTTTTAATTTATTATTTAATAAATTAAACAGTTCATCATCAGTAAATGGATCCAGAAACAAACTTTGATTTACTTTTAAATTAGTTTGATTTACATTAGTAACGGTATTTATTTTATTAGCAATCATTTTTGGAGCATTAATAAAGAATGAATTCAAAGTTGAAGCAACTTCTTGAGGATTGTCTATTATTCTCCCATTATTATTTAGTGTGACATTACTGTTTTCTTTCTTTTTATTAGATATTTCGGCTATGACATTCCAAGCTGCACGTGCTGGATTATCAGAATTGAATATTTTATTCTGATAATATTCTTTTTTTTGTTTTTCTGATTAAGGCAGTATGTCTACTTTTTGCTTCTCTATAAAGAGGAATTAGATCAGAATACATTTGTTTTAAATGAAAAAGATCCTTAAGATCGGAGCTAGACTTTTTTATTATATCATTTACCCATCTTTTCCCCTTTATGTCGATATTAGCATAATATCTACGCTCAGGGAAAGTTATATTAAAATAATGCAAAAGTATAGAATTAAAATAGTCAAACGCCACATTTGTATCGGTTAGATGGTATAAGTATGACCAGTCTTCTTTATCTAAAAATTGCTCAAATTGCAAAATGTTATTTTTGTTAAAATTTCTTTTTTTATAACTTTTATTATAAGAAACTGTCCCAAAATAGTCTAGTTCTAATAATACCGTCCTATGATCAGAGATAAAGTTATCAAGTACGCAACATGTTCCATCATCATCAAAATTCACAAAAATGTTATCAATTATAGTACTTGAAGTGTCTGTCACTCGGGTCGGCCACCCTACCACAGATTTTAAGTTAAAACAAGATAAAATTGTACATAAATTTCTAAAATCATTATTATTATAAACATCAAAGTTAAAATCACCACAGACAATAAAATTTATATTTGGTTTAAACAAAACATTTAAAACATCGCTAATTTTATCAAAAAATATTGATACATCTCCAGAAGGAGCTCTATAACAATTAATAATAATTGTATTTACACCATTGTGTCTCAAAGAAATTACACAATACTCAAAGTGTTGTTCAACACGAGGAACGATAATGTTAATTTTTTTAGCATCTAAATGTGTTTTAACCCATGTTCCAACCCCTCCACATTTTTTTGAGGGTCTACAATAATAACTAATTAGTTTATAATTGTCGATATGTATATTATCGACCATTTCCATTTTAATACCAATTTCTACTAGACATAAAATATCCAAATTAGGATAATTAGAAATATCTTCTAGTAACATATTAATCTTATCTAAGCTTAAAGTGTTTACGTTTAATAAAAGTACATTGGGGTTAAACATTACGTTATGGGAATCAATTCTTTCTTGCGAAGGTGTAAAAAACGGCTTATACAGGCACCAAAAGGCCACAGATTAGGATCCATCGCCGCTTTAAAACGTTCTTCCAGTATGGACACTTTAAACGAAGCATAGAGTTCAGGAAATTTTGGTGTTATGGCTTCACATTTAACTTCAGGAAAATGTGGTTTCAGGATCTGGGTCAACTCTGAGCACGTTGTTTTTGGATCCACCCGGTATACATGTAGATCTGTCAGTCTTGGTACTCCCTTTACCACTGATACATTTTTATTATTTCCAACCACTGTTAACTGACGCTTTTTGGTTGTTTTCCCTTTTTTATTTACAACTTGTACCCATTCATTGTTATTTTCTAATGATGAATTAGACTGCATATTAATTTTGTCATTATTTATATTGATATATCTATTAAACTTTGCTTGACTCTCAGCTTGCATTTAGAGCTGCCGAAACGTCATTTTTCTTTATGTTGCCGACTCTATTAGAAGAGTCATTGTTTTTGTTTTTATCTTTATTTGATGATTCACGAGATGTGCCGTCGTTTTTTGAATCAACTTGTGTAGTGTTTTTACTCTCACTTGGTTTAGTAAGTTTTTGACGATTTTCTTGCGGCGGTACTTCTATACGTAGTAAGAATTTGAGCCCAATTGATGGTCCTGTTGTTCAGTTAGAGCCAGTTAAGCAAAAAATGATTGTTTTAATTACTTTGTCTCGACCAAGCAAGAGTCGCAATTTTTTATTACATTGGAGGATAAGCTCCTGGATAATTTTATGCAGCTTGATCGCTCCTCGTCAAAGTGGAGACTATGGTAAGGGGATTTCTGTGTGAGAGTGTATCTTTCATACGCTTCATAAGTTTCATGAATTAAGATTAAACACGCATAATGGGTACCTGCAAAATCCTCTGAGGGCCATTTTATCAATGCGGGGTTTGGTTAGTTTGCCCCGGAGATAAAGTGTTTATCAAGTAGGGCTAAAAGTATCCCTGGGCTAAAGTTAGAAATAACTTAGCCCGAGCTTGTAGGTGGGGTAGCGCGAGGTTAATTTACAAAATTATGTGTGTTGTTGACAGTTGGGTGGTCAAAATTATTTTTTTGCTTAAATTAAAATGTTTTCTAATGTGGTTAAAAACCGAATACTAAAATTTGTTTTATTCTATTATAAAAATCATTCAGTTTCACAAAAAATTGAGGTATTACACAATTGGTAATTTTTTATTAGCTACAGGAGATTTGCATAAGTCAGCAAATCTTAATTTTGCGCCAAGAAGTTTCTTTGTCCCTCCAATATACTGCATCAGTTTATGTTTACTTGCTAATTTTAATTAATAGCAACCGCTCTGCTGACGAAAAATTGGGACAGGGTCAATTACAATCAACTTAGAGCAGGCAACTCTGTAGAAAGAGTTTCCAACATCAGGCTATTCAAGGGTTTCCTAACCTACTGTAACGTACGTCGCGTACTACACTTTGTTAAAATTAATTTTATTTTATGCGTTATTATGAAAATAAATAGAATAATAACAAGAAAATTTATAACATTGTATTTTCAAAACGTTTTGTCTTTTCTATAATTAAATAAACATTTATTTTATAACTGATAACCTTTCAATTGGTGACCCCCAGTTTTAGCACAAGGAATTTAGAGTGTAAATTCTACTTAAATATGGCAAGTAAGCAGATACAGTTTCGATTTGTCGCATCACTATATTTGAGACAGATTCGGTAACTCTGACGCCCGGTGTCCGAAAGACGACACAAATTAGAGAAGTCGCGTCAATTTTTATCTTCCTGGAGGGGCTGAATAATTAAGGAAAAATTTCGTAATTTATCTCAATTTTGGCAGTTTTCACAAATTTCTAGCGAGTTATTGGAACAGAAAAAATAATTTAATTTTGTAAGTACGTTACATGAATCCAACCTGCAGCAAATGTCAAATGTAGTGGAAAAACGGATGCGAGTTTGACACTCATTTTGTCCCGAGGTTAATGTTGGCCCGGGGGCTAGCTAACACGCAAATTTAACCCTACATTGATAAAGTTGTTCTGAAGGACATAAGCCCGAGGATCAATTTTCCATACCTTATATATTTCAGATATATTTATATTTAAATAAAATTCTAATAAAATGTGTTAATTTTATATTTAACCTTTACATAAATAATATAATACTTATACATTTATACAATATTAAAGTACGGATCTACCACAGAAATATTTCGTATGGATAAAAAATAAATATAATTTAATTATAATTATCACAAAAAAAATGGTAACAAAACTTTGGTCATTATAAAATTTGACTTCTTTTCATTCAGACTCATTTTAATTACAGTATTTTATTAATACTTTGTAATACATAATAAATTGTTTTTTAAATTTTCCTATCTATAAAAAAGGTGATGTAAGTAAAGAATTAAATTATAAAAAAGTTTAAAGCTGTTCGTTCTATTTGAAACTCTTCATATACATAACACGTTCGCGATGACCTGGTCCACCGGTGGTACACGGACGAACTATTCGAAGGCCGTCCTGGGCCACCGGTGGTACACCATTTAATTCAATTGTAAATTAATACAATTGTAAAATCTCATATGAATAAATTTTCGGCTATAAACACTGTCGTCACGAACGTGATAAACAGAAACATAATCATGCTATAGAATATTACATGTCGTAATCTCTATATAAACAAGGTATTCATAAGCATTAGTATTTTTGTGGAAAAATTTTTTTAATAAATAACATTATTTAAGCCACATTTATTTCTGTTTAAAATTAAACATTACATTTTTATGACAAATTGACAATATTTTCTGAGATATTTCTCCTCTAGTAAATTAAATGTACACTGAAATGGCTGATTGGACCTTGTCATAAATCTCTTACACATTTAGTTTTTCATTAAATTCCATTAAGAACAGTTGATAAATGCATTACTACTACACTAAAATACTGTCAATATAGTATATCAATCTGGCTGGATATAAAGGGGTGGAGGAGAGAAAAATAGTAACAAACTGATCAACGAGAATATTTAGACAATACCATATAATCCAGTGAAATTAGACTTTTCTGATCTAACAAAATATATCCTTCATTTTTTTTTTAAATCGATTTATTTTGGTGTTTTAAAGAAATAATGAAAATTAAATTCCGCACAAAAATGATCGCTTCCATTTTTTATGTACAACGAACGGTTTAGGCAAAAATGTGCTTCAAAGTTTTCGCGCGCAGGGCATAACATGCTCCATTTCATAACTCTTTTTAAAAAAACTAAATTGCTTGACAACTGCCTGGCAGTTTGGGTTTAACTTCAAACAAAATTGTCATAGTGCAGTTTTCCAAACAAAAAACACTATTAAAATGATATTTTCGGACTTTGACATTGTTTTAATCAAAATTTCAATATTTTTTTATTTTGATCAAATTTTGGACTTACGGTTTTTGGAAAATTCTAGCAAGTTTTATTAACAAAATTTTCCGATAAAAAAATGCCAAATATGATTTTTTGATTTTCTCCGCATATTTTGGTACCGCAGGTGGCTTTGCATTTGTAGGAGGCGATTGTTTTTCTGGTCATAAGGAGATCCTAATTTGTTCTATACTTTATTAAAATTTGATTCAAATCGGAAGAAAAATAAAAAAGTTATTGAGGTGTTACCATTTCAAGTGAAATACACTATATATTTATTTATTTTATTCATCGATCAGCTAATAAATACTATACATAGAACAAGCACATATTCTATGCATGGACTATATGAAATGGAGCATATTGTGCCTTGCGCGGAAACTTCGAAGCACATTTTTGCCTAAACCGTTCGTTGTACATAAAAAATGGAAGAGATCATTTTTGTGCGGAATTTCATTATCTTTCATTTTCATAATAACCTCAATTGACCTCCGAGCCATAGAAAGCGATATATTTTGTTAGATCAGAAGCCATATTTTGTTTAAAATGACTGGATTAATACCTTTTAAGCAAAACTCTGATTCTCTTCTCGAAAAGAATTGCCACTATCTTGATTTTTTTTTTAACTCAGTAACCGTGTTTTATGAAAAAAAAATACAAGAGTCGTGAGACATGAAATAGTATGTGTTTTTTATTTAAACATTTTTGTCTATAACGATAATTTTTTTAAAAAATCCTGTTTCGTCAAAATATTTTATTTCAATAATCACAGCTTATTCGAGATCAGTTTCATAAGTTTCAAAATTTTGACCAAAAATTGTTATGAATTGTAAATGAAAATATGAAATGTCTCATTTAAAAATATATATACCTGAAATGATCCTACTGCTGCGGCTGATGCGGTCAAATGCTAATTTCACCTATACATATAGTTGGGAAGCCCTCCCTAGCTGTACCCGATCCTTGGGGACAATTTCATAAAGATTAAAGCCTAAGGAACAATTTAAGACATGTCTTTAAAAAAACTGGCTGTACTTTCAAAATGGCGGCCATATGTCAAAAAAAATTGTTGCCAATGTTGTTTTTGTCATTTAACACAAAAACTAAAAAAGATGGACAAAAACTTTTTTCACAAAAAACAACGTGCATAAAATTTTCTACAATTTTGTTCCTATACAATATTTTGATAGGAGTTACCATTTTCCAGATAAATCCCAAGTAACACATATGGTCCCAAATTCTTTCGGTTTCAGTTTTGCTTTGAAGCCTTAGTTCCTGGGGTACACCCTGGTACTAATATTGCTACTTTATTGGGTAGGGCTACTTTATATGGTTCTTTTAAAATAACTGTTACCACACCGATACCATTTATTGGAACTGTAAACACCCAAAGTCAAAGTAACATTTGGGTAGTTACTGGAACTAGGCAGTATCATTTTATTGTTACTCTATAGTGGCAAAAACTACATAGTACCAGTGAATCAGTTACTGCCACCCATCAGTGCCACTAAGATGCATAAATAAAGGAACTGGGTACATAGAGAGGCAATCTAGGTTCCAGAATAGTTCCAGTGACCATCACTTGGAACTTTAAAGTATCGTGGCATTTTAGTGGCAACATGGATAGCGAAATAGTTCCTGTTGGTACTTTACAGTTCCAAAATAGAATCTGATACTATAGAGCAGAGATGGGTCAAGGAAACTTTCCATTGGAAAGTTTCCAGGAAAATTTCGGAAGTTTCCGGAATGGAGTTTTGATAAAAATGAAAGTTTCCTTTAAAATATTTTAATATTCCGAAAGTTTCCAAAATTGCGGGGAAGTTTCCAAAACTCCGGGAAAGTTTCCAAATTTTTCACGAATATTTACAGTTATTATTTACACATATTTACTCATAAATTTGAAATTACCGCCACGATGATCTAACATAACCTCAAACGCCAGAAATCCAGTTTTAATTTGTTGATATTTTTTCGAAATTATCAAAAATTAATCGGATGTTTGATGACGTAGGGTTTCATATGGTCACCGCTCGGATTATTACTATTGGCATTGGCACAGAATTTCTCTAATTTCATGCTATTGGCTATGATCAAGAATGAGTTGACAGACATATGATAAGTTACGTTTATTTGTATACCCACACTATCGCTTCCCGATGAATAATATCTAGCATTTTTTTCTGTTACATTAAAAACGAAAATGATTAAAAAGAAATATACTTTTATTTTTTTACAAATTATAAGATATTATTTAATTTAATACATTTAGTGTTATTTTAATTAAATAATATGTAGATGTTATTTCTGTCTTGCCTTCTATATTTCCATTTCTGCACAAAATAGGAGTTACGACTTACATATGACATTATTTAAATAAATTTGTAATTTTATAATCCACATATTTATCACATTCTATAAATTATTTTATTTATATTTAATTATTTAATAATCCAAACAAAACAAATTACTGGGTAACCACCCAATTGCTCCATATTCTTCATACAGCACAGGGCACATATAGCGGGTGTCATATAATATCAGTTATTTGGTAAAAGTCTGTAAAAATAATGTCAATAATATATTTATATGCACTTATTTGGTATCAAAATGAAGCTTAGATCATTACGAATCAGATTTCACCATAAAATGGACTCTGAATAATCCCAATGGAAAGTTTCCAGGAAAGCTTCCTGGAAACTTTCGGAGTAATCAAAACTCCGGGAGTTTACCCATCTCTGCTATAGTCACATCAGGATAGTTGCTATTGGGTCAACAAAGTCACAGATCTTTCAGAGGTAAAATGGGGTAGTCCCCTTATACTTTATGGTGGAGGGCCTAACTTTATAGTACCTTTGTTAAAATCGGCCATTATTAGTTGTTAGAATTTTTAGAAAAAAAAAAAATTGGTTTTAATCAAAAATAGACAATGGTCATATTAATATCTTATCATAAACTTTTACGAAAAATTATTTTGACAGTATTCCAAATGTTTCCCTAATAAATATTTCAATTGTTTAATCTTGCCTTTTTAAATTATTATGTCAAAAAATTACAAAAAAAGGTAATTTTGAGGGCGCGTTGAAATTTTTTCATTTAATATGTCAACTTATATCAAAAAAGTAACTTGCGTTTGAAAAAATGGCTAAAGAAGTACTTTAAACACGCGCCTAAAGTACACATCTTTTTGTTATATTATTTCACTGCGCCATTATTATAAAAGAAAAAAAACAAAGAGGTCGCTAAAAGATAAATACTTACTAGGCAGCCACGTAGCGGTTACTAGGCTGCCGAGTCGCGGAGTAGTACCCACTACTACCCCGATCCTTTATAGTAACTAAACATAGTCACATTTATAAAGGCCGGGACAACCCGAAACACTACCCGGCGACTAAAAATATTTCCCCATTTTAGTGGCAGGGACGTGGCAGCCTATGGTAGCGGTCCACTTTATCGTGGCTTTTATAGTCGCTGATACGTTGCCGTGACTTTATGTGTTACTTGGGATTAGCCGGAATTAAGAAAACATGGAAATTCATATATCGGTAAATCACTTAGAGGAAATAACTGTGACAATTATTGTAAGGCGTATAATATAACTTTATATTATTAACATATAGTCGGGGAGCACTCCCTAGCTGTAAGTGCACCCCCCACCCAATCCTTGGGGACAATGTTTTTCATAAAGATTAAAGCCTAAGGAACAATTTAAGACAAAAAAATTGGCTATACTTTCAAAATGGCGGCCTTATGTTAAAAAAAACTGTTGCCAATGTTGTTTTCGTCATTTAACACAAATACTAAAAAGATGGACAAAAACTTTTTTCACAAAAAACAACGTGCATAAAATTTTCTACAATTTTGTACCTACAGTATTTTGATAGGAGTTACAGTTACCATTTTCTAGATAAATGAGTCCAAAATTAAGAAAACATGGAAATTCATATATCGGTAAATCACTTAGAGGAAATAACTGTGACAATTATTGTAAAGCGTATAATATAACTTTATATTATTAACATAAAAATAAAATAAAATAAACTGAAAAAAATTTATAATAATATAATTTGCAGACATTTATCTCGAAAACGGTTACAGTGGTATCTGGAAAACGGTAACTCCTATCCAAATATTGTATAGGAACAAAATTGTAGAAAATGTTATGCACTTTGTTTTATTTGCAATATTTTTTTTTTGAAAGTACAACCAGTTTTTTTTTGGGGGGGGGGACACGTCTTAAATTGTTCCTTAGGCTTTAACCTTTATGAAAAACATTGTCCCCCAAGGATCGGAGGGTGCACAGACAGTTAGGGTGAGCTCCCGTAGTATTACATTTTATATTGAATTCTATATTTTATTTTAAGAGCTGAATCATTTATCTGTAAAATGGTAACTCCTATCCAAATATTGTATAGGAACAAAATTGTAGAAAATTTTATGCGCTTTGTTTATTGTGCAGAAAGTTTTTCTCCATCTTTTTTAGTTTTTGTGTTAAGTGATAAAAACAATATTTGCAATTTTTTTTTAAACAGACGCCATTTTGAAAGTGCAGCTAATTTTTGTTTTTGGGGACATGTCTAAAATTGTTCCTTAGGCTTTAACCTTTATGAAAAACATTGTCCCCAAGGATCGGGGGTACACGGATACTTGGGGTGGGCTACCGTAGTAATATAAAAAATCTGTAAAGTTGGCGTGTCTGTACATTGAAAATATTTACGAAAAACTGATCTGGGTGGATGTAAGATGATATTAGAATACATCAAGATAATCTTTGTAATTTGTGTGTTTGTTTGAACGCATATCCCGCAGAAACTACTGAACCAATTTAAATAGGGTTTTCGCAGGTAAATTTATCCAAGCTTGGAGTAAATTTAGTTTTTTTTTCATCAAAATCGGCCTACTCTAAGCCAAGTTTTATGAAAATCGGTCTAGTAGAACCAGAAATACAGCTTGATCTCTACAATAAGTGTATTTGAATGCCATAAACTTTCATGATTAAACTTCTGCAATATTCCAGAATTTGAGAGTAATCTGGAACATTCCAGCTACGCGTTGCGGGTGTGAACGTCAGTGTCAGTTGCTTTTCCCACAGCCAGATTTATTTGGCACTCTCCCATATCAGTGACACAAACAATCTCTTTGTACATGTCTCTGGTAATTCTACTTCAAACATCATTTACAAAGAAGCCTTTTGATTAATTTTATAATTCCACGCGGGCACAGCTAGTGTTCAATGTAACAGTTCATTTCTCTAATATTTTAAGGTCTTGTTGCTAAAAGAGAATAAATAATATTCATAATTATTAGAAAAGCAGAAAAATTGCAAGGACATTGATGTCGTTTAATCCACCAACATAATAAATTAAAATATTTTTGGAAATTTTAAAATACCCATCAAAAACTTAATAGACTTCATAACAAATATAGAAAAAGTATTACTGAAGAGCATTATTAACAAAATTAATTTATAAAATTTGAGTGAAAATTGTCATATTACATATTTATCTGGTTTTAATCGTCTTCATGTGTTACACCATTTTTTACTTGAATAAAACTATTCCTTAAAGGTAGCATAATGCAATAGAATAATATGAATATATTTTAAAAATGCAATAAGTACTTACTCATAAGTATGTAGTCTTAACATAATTAACTTTAAAATGGAATACGGTATACAGTTGAAAAAAAAAGTCAAATATATGATATACACTTTTAGCATTTAAAATTTTGGAATAAATCACTTTTAAAACATTAATAAACTAAGTACCTGAAAAAAATCTAAAAATGTTCACATGCATATGTTTCAACTGCGCTGATCTAGAGAGAATATCGAGTCTGAGAGGACTATTAACACAGAATTCTTAGTAGTACAAAAATACAGTTTTACACCATGGGCAAATTGTCTACCTCTCCCATTTCTGTAATGGTATCTTCGTCCATTACATAGCTAATAATAAACTTCAAAGACATTTGTACATTGTCAGGATTCGCTATTAACATTATTTGAGTTATGGCTGATGGTGGTAGGAATGGATTGAAAGCAGGAAGATCTGTCGACGAAGGGGCTTGAAGTTTCAGCTTGCAACACTGAAAAATATACAAGTCGATATACAGAATGAAAATTAATTGCTAGACATCACTCTCTGAATGAATTCCTCTCGTCAAAATAAAACAAAAAATTTATATAAATATGGATCCAAGAATGCTCATAAAAGAGAGAAATTACTATTTTTTTTTCTTTTTAGATATAAATATTTTTAATGACTTACCAAAATACACAATTAAATATATTACGATGAGTAATATAGTTTTCTTTTTTTTTTTCTATATGTTCCACCAACTCAATACTCTTGTAATTTTGATATATATCTAGCTAATGGAAGACTACCTATATAAAATTTATTTGGTAGGTGTCACTGCAGGGGTTAGCAAAAAAAACCCACCCCTAAAAAATATATAATATGAAGCTTATTACTAACTACTAACAGTATTAATTTTATTGAGATATCTCAAGTAGTTTCGAAGAAATTCGATTTTAACTTCAAGGGTTGTCACCCCCGTAACTCCCTTAATATCCCCAATATTAAGTTTGAAGTAGAAGTCTAAAATCGGGTGTGTGCATGTTTCAGACACGGAACGATAAATAATGGTAAATAGTCTGGTTATTCATTTCCAGCAGTTATCATTTCAATAACTGCAGTAGTTTTGAGAAATCGTTGTATAGTACCGAGGGATAGGTCCAGTCTTCAGAGCCATCTATCGGAGAAACTGTCCATAATTTGAAGTTTTGCCAAAGGAACTAATTGTTTGGAATCAGTTGAACTGCAAAATATCAAAAATTCATCAAATTTGACAGGCCACCAATTTACCTACAAAATGTGCGGTGTCCTTTGTAAGAATACTTTCTAGTTCTGTAACGCGCTCATCTATTAAAATGAGGTAGTAGGCGCTTGTCAGACAAGAAGTGGACAAGTTGGGAATGGGGTATTTTTCTATTTTTCTTTTTTTTATTGAATAATATAGAATATGTACAAACAAGCCTTCCAATACAGATTTCCGTGAAAATAATTATCAATTTTTTAAGAAAACAGAAGTTAAAATTAGTGGAGCAACAGGTGTTTTAAAATGGTGACGTAGGTGGACTGCTTGGATTTGTTGATAGAATGGTTTTATACAAAACAGTGTGGTGATGCCAAGTTGAAATTCCTTCTCTAGTTCTAGCAAAAATAATTGAAGAAAACAGGAGTTATTTATTAAATCAATTTTAATATATTTATCCACAAAATTTAATTTTCTTATGTAAAAAATAATAGGCGTGAATTATTAAATATTTTAAATAATTTTTAATGCCGGTTAGATTTTTAAAAACATGATTAGCAAAACATGACAACAATGTCAACGGCTAGTCAAATGACAGATGTGTTCTAACGTCGCCGTTGTGTTTATTTGAAGCATTTCAGTTTCTTTCATCGAGGTATTTGCTGTAATTTACATATAGTAGATAATGTCATTTAAAAGGTATTTTATAAAAGTTGTGGAAACACAAATATAAGTGCTTCGGAAAAAATTTTGTAACTTCCGAAAAAATTGATATTCGAAGAACTTGGTGGCAAACAACAAATAAATCTAACCAATACATCTCTTTCACCTGTACTGTGACAAGAAATGTCAGCTGGCGGCACGCAAGAAATGTTGCCACATAATCCTCGCCGTAAGTTTTGTTTACATTTTTAAGTAACTTCTACATAATAACAAATATAAATACCTTTTGAGAAAAATAGAAGTGTCATAGGTAAAATAATGTAAAGTAAATACACAATTTGGATTCATATAAGTTAGTTACAGTCTAAGCGAATGCAGTTTATGATTGGTTAAATTATTTCCCGCCAAATAAAATCATTTGAAATCTGTGTCTAGACGGGCGTATTCTTATTTTTTATTTTTATTTAAAAAATTATTGTTTTGGTTTAAACTGATTATGCAGTAATTGTTAAAATAATAACTTTACTTGATATACAAGGTGTCCCACTTAAAACTCTCAGCGCCATTTTCTCAATAACCAAAAGCGATATTTGAATTCTGTAAAAGGTATCTACTAGAACATATAAATGTCTTCAGTTTTGAGTAAAAATGGTTATTTTACACGTTGAGGTATAGATGGCGTTGCGATGCAAAGAAATTTTATGATCGCAGGACCGATGAAATGAGATGGAGAATTATATTCTAAGCAACTTTTTTAATATGAACAATTTTCGAAAAATCACTGGTTTTCGAGATATTTGAACTTCAATGTAATTTTTCAATTAACAAAAATTCCATTTTTTTCATATGTTTACAATTTATAGTGTAAAATTTAGTAGAACATACAACATAAACATGACACAAAAATTAGACAATACACAATAAACAAAAATGTCAAAATCTTTAATTTCCAAATAGCAGTTTTACTTGAAAAAAAATTATTTTGTGTTTTGAAATAAATGTTTCATTACCATCTAAATGAGCCTGATTCACTATGAAAAATGTCCCAAAGGACTTATTGTCAAAATGTATTTTAAAAAAGTTATGACGATTTTTATATTCTAAAAAATTATATTGAAGTTCAAATATCTCGAGAACCAGTGATTTCTCGAAAATTGTTCATATCACAAAAGTTGCTCAGAATATAATTCTCCATCTCATGCAACTGATTTCATCGTTCCTGCGATCGAAATATTTCTTTGCATCGCAACGCCATCTATACCTCAATGTGTAAAATAACGACTTTTACTCAAAACTGAAGTCATTTATTTATTCTAGTAGATACCTTTTACAGAATTCAAATATCGCTTTTGGTTATTGAGAAAATGGCGTCAGGAGTTTTAAGTGGGACACCCTGTATATCACCAAAACTGAATTTAAAAAAATGGAATATACCCCATTCTGATTACTTTTGGAAAAATATCCAGGAGCTCAAAATAGTGGCTTATTGAATGTTGATGCCGCGAAATTTAGAAAGATTGTGCAGGAGATTTGTTCTGAAGGTACGCCATCAAGAGAGGCTGTCACTTGGTGTCCTAATTAAGGTCAGACAGTTAAATTTAAGAATACTCGAGACTTTTTGATAAACCCTTGAATCTCTCTAAAGCCGAAACCCATATTCATCATCTTGAGATAAGGGCTCGTTGCATTCTGTAGGCTTTTCAAATTGAGTATTAGTTTTGATGTCAGTGGCATCAGAGTTTTTACTAAAAACTGGGTTTTGTAACTCTGTTTTGACACCACTGTTTAATGAATAGTAAATTGAATATCAGAACTATATTCACGTTCAAAAGGAATTAATATAGCCTGTTCATTTAAATATCTAAAACGGTTAACCTTTAAAAAAAACGAAACAATTTTTTTTATCTCCTATCTCAATAAAAGTGTATTTTTGGATTCTACTGTTAATCTTATTTTGATGAGAGATATTCATTCTGAAAGTGGCACCTAGCAATTAATTAATATCAATAATGTATATTATTAAAAGTATGCTCGTATGGCCGTACTCAGAAATGGATTTCTAACACAAAGAATAAAGGAAGAAAGGCGCTATATCTTACAAATTTTCTTTATGCGTGACGGGTTTCGTAAATATTAAAAATTCACATCGAAGCAAGTACAAAAAATAAAAATAAAATGAGAACATTTGTTACGGGTTAATTTTCACTTAAAAATTTAATATACATTAAAATTAAATTATGCACGATTTGACTGCTTGAATACCGGATACTTATTAAAATCTCTCTTGACCGTATGCTACTCATCATATGCTACCAATATTTGATTGCCTACTTTAACATTTCTAGATCGATCAACTTAAAATTGATGAACGCCGATAATCCGCACAAAAAAGGAATAGCTACACTGGACCACCCTCCACTGCTAAAAAGTAGTTCCAAGATAAAATATTAATTAATTTGTAATTATAAGATGTAATGTACACGAGTCAATGTACGCATCCAATTTTTTATTGTTTTTGAATTTAAAAATTTCATTTTCGGTACACACTCAATACTTTTGTATACAGTGCCACGGCCGGGAATCAAATCAGGGACCCTCTGGAAGAGAGTCAAGTCTGCTTGCCTCTCTATCAAGCAGTCATGTCTAATTATAATATGTTATATAAAATTGAATGCTATATCTTTGGAATTTAGTTTCAGTCTTAATATCAAGTTGAGATAACGACTTCTCTGTTAATCACTTATCTCAAAGTGCGAGATTACATTCTAGCTAACTAAGGATTATGTTAAATTGTAAAATTGCATTTCCTTTGTTTCATATCTTATAAATACAACTACCAGACGCTTGTTAAGTCAGTTATTATAATCACTTTATATATTAGAGGCGTAAAGTTAAAGATATACTCATTATGTTTAAACACATATACATAATTTCTAACTTTCATTCTGGAATCAAGCTTGATTTAAAAAAATGAAAACTAATGAAAACAAATTTTGAGATATAGAACCTTTTTTCCCTTACTCTATGTATAAAAAAATGTGTTTTTATGTCATTTTTTTAATGCTTACCTTAGGTACAACAGCCTGAAATAAGTAATTACTCAGGGGCAATTCGTTTTTGCTAACAGTCGTAATAACAAACACATTAACCCCTTCCTTAGGCTTATCTTTTGCAAAATGTAAGGTCACACTTATACCGTTTTTTTCATCCAATACTGTCATGGGAGGAAAGCTACTAGGTTTAATATTTTCCAGTTTAATAAATACATCGTTTAATTTTATATCGCATTTACCAGTCTTTTCAATTGAACTATTTTTGTTTTGGTTATCAGTTTTTTCTTTGACGTCGGTATCCAAAGAATTATGTCGAGATTCTGCATCAGATGTCTTTTCAACTTCTAACATTTTTTCATCACTTATATCTACGAGAAAATCATCACTAGTATCCTGGATAATTTTAGATTCTTCTGCTGGTTTGGGTTCGGAGTCTGATTCGGTTTTCATCATTATTAAATAATTCAGATCTAGATTTAATGAGTCAGTTTCTTTTGAAATCGACGTTTGATTTTCTTTCATGTCCGATATTTTACTTAAGAGATTCATTGGGATTTTTTCCTGGTTGTTTCTAAAACAGCCCTAATTAAAAAAACACATTTTAATATTTATGAAATGCACACTTGTTAAAATTTCCTTGACGTGCAGACTGTAAGTTTTCTTTCAGCAAGTGTTCCCCCAACACGTCCAACTCTTCTAATGCCTTAAATTTATTTTGTTTTTCTTTGTCGTCATCACAAACACTTGTTTTATCTAAAAGAAAAAAAAACAACGTATATTAACTTGCTAAACCAAATATATATTTTGTTTACCACATTTTAATACTGAAATTGGTTGTAAAACTTCTCCTGCATCAGGAATATAAGAACTAGTAAATATATCACAAAGGACATCGATAGACGATTTGGGATTTTCTTCTCCATTTTTCGCCAACTCTACTTTACAAGCATTATCAGCAGATTTAGAGTCAAGAATCTCAAAATTTAATAAGGGATCATGACTTGATGCATTTTGAGTTTTACCCTTGAGGATTATTATGTTGTACTTATTAAACGCAGATGCTAACTCGTCACTCGTTTCCAAAACATCTCCTACGATAAAAAACTGAATTAAATATTTTTAAATGAACATGTTTATTCAGTTGCTAAAAGCCCAGGTGAGTTGTGCATTTTACCTCAATGGAAACATTTTAATTTTGTTTGTGTTCCTCACGTGCCCCCAAACAACACATCAAAAGTCCCCTACTTTACTGTGAGATTTATTCTTATATAAGCCCTTAACTGACCAAATCTGAGACTGACTCTGTCACACATACCATTCTCTTAACACATTCACTGCCGGCACCGCCCCAGGAGCGTTCATCCGATTTTGATAAAAACGCCGTGACCACCCGAGAGGCATTCTTCTATATACCTAATACAGGGTTGCACTAAATTGTAATTAATTAAACAAAAAAAAAGAAAAAAAAGAAAAAACGAAGAGAAAAAAAAAAGAAAAAAAAAACTAATTTTGTTTTTTAGCAAAAGATTTGGAAAATGATTGATTTACCTATTTGCCCCCCATTTCAAGTCAATATCTTCAACGGTTCTAGAGTAATCGTGAGCATAAAAAAAAGTTGCAGACAGACAGGCCCTGTATGGGGGGGTCCATTGGGTACTGAGTTTAGGGGCCTGTAGTGGGGACCCGCCAGAGATTTTGGCTGACAAATTTTTTTCTTTTAAGTCCCCCCCCCCGCTCATCACATCAATTATTAGGCGTGGGAGGACCCGCCAGTGAATTTAGTACCGGGGCCCATGGTTTGATGCAGACAGAAATTTTTTTTTCACTCAAACTTAAAATCTCGACGTTTCATTACATTCTAAGCCTATTTGAACAATAGAAATTTTCAAAATTTTTTTTGTCGTTACTACCACTGGATGTGGAAGTAATTAAGCAATATCTGATTATTTATTAAACTTTAAGTGTCCTCCGATTGAGTTCGCTATAGGTAAAATGGACAAAAAATTTTCGAATTTTTTTTTCATATAATAATAATAATAATAATAATAATAATAATAATAATATCTTTATTGGTGCATTATACAGAGTATTTACACATGTCAAAAAAGTGATACAATTTTCTACATAATGTAGTGTATAAAGTAAAAGAGAGAAAAACAAAAACAAATGGTGTTTGAAGGTAAAAATAACACCGTAAAGACAAATAAATTAAAAACCTTATTTATTAGACATAGTGGAAAAGTCAGCATCTAAGAATTCTTTAAAATTATAAAAGGCATGGTCTATTAAAAATTTTTTTATCACAGATTTGAAACGTCTACATTCCAGTTCCTTGATGGGATGGGGTAAAGCATTGAAAAACTTTATTGCGTGATACCTTATTCCATCGCGAGTTTTAGAGAGTCGTAAAAAGTCATGATTCAAATGATCTTTATTACGGGTAGAGTATATTGGAGGTTCACCCCTGCTTATCTAAAAAGTAATTTTGGGTGTACTTTTGTTTTTTTTTTAAATCATGTAAGCCATGACAGTTAAGCAAAAACGAATTTCACGTTAGGTAAAGTACCTTTTCTGTAAAAGATACAGGAAAATGTCATTAAGGAAAGTTATTCAGAATAAAGTTATAGTTTTTCTCATTTCTTATTGGGATGCTCTGCCACATGTATTTTCTTCTAAACAATGTCTGGAATCTACAAAATAATACAATTAACCAGTATTTTACTGGAAAATAACCTCTACGCCTGTGACTTTTACGTCCAAGGATCAGTTAGAGGGTGGTTTTTGACAAATAATGAATAAGAACAAAAATATAAAAATGACGTATTTTGCTGACGTTTCGGAAAACGAATCTGTTTCCTTTCTTCAATGCAAAGTTTCAAGAACATACACCTATTTTGATGATTTTGATTTTTTCAATATAATTGCATTTTACGAAAAAAAAAAAATAGTATGCCAGTTTACTAAAACGTTTGATCTAGTACATAATGGAGCAAACACTTTAGTAAATCCGCAAATTTTTTTTTTTTAGTAAAATGCAATTATATTAAAAAAATCAAAATCATCAAAGTAGGCGTATGTTCTTGAGATTTTGCAAAGGACTATAACTTTTTAATCTGAATAAGTTTAATGACATTTTCCTGTATCTTTTACAGAAAAGGTACTTTACCTAACATGAAATTCGTTTTTGCTTAACTGTCATGGCCTACATGATTTAAAAAAAAATAAAAGTACACCCAAAATTACTTTTCTGATAAGCGGGGGTGAATCTCCAAATATGAAAAAAAAATTCGAAATTTTTTTGTCCATTTCACCTATAACGAACTCAATCGGAGGACACGCTGTATATTAACAAATAAAAAAAAAACAAGAACAAAATAACACTTCATAAATGAAACAAATTATAAAAACTATTCCTAGAATAATACAATAACCGACACACAAAAAAAAATCTGAAGTGATGACCATTTTATATGTATTTTGGTGCGCTGGGATATTTGATGAATAAATTGACAGTAGGAAAAAATCTTGATGACTTAAAGCTTTTTTATCGCCAGATTTGGATTCAGCGCACCAAAATATATAAAATGAGATGATATTTTTTGTCATAACAAGCTCAAAATTTTTTTTGTGTGTGATGACGCACTGGCATACACAAAAAAAATCTGAACTGATCACCCGACATATCATTTTATATGTATTTTGGTGTGCTGAATCCAAATTTGATGATAAAAAAGCTCTAAATCATCAAGATTTTTTCCTACTGTCAATTTATTCCTCAAATATCCCATTATTTAAGGAATAAAATGACGGTATGGAAAAATCTTGATGACTTGGAGCTTTTTTATCATCAGATGTCGATTCAATTCACCAAAATAAATATAAAATGATATGTCGGGTGGTCATTTCAGATTTTTTTTTTGTGTGTGTATGCAGGTGCCGTGGCTCTAATTTTAAGCGGCACCACCATTCACACCCTAATTCTCCGATATCTATTTCAAATGGAAGTTTTTGTGCAATCGTAATTAAATATTTAAAGCTCGCTTCCTGTATTTTGTTAGGGTAAAATAATGTAAATAAAGTAAAATAATAACAATAATGATAATTTAATGAAAAAAATGACTTTTATTGACTAACAAAAAAATAATGACTCTTAATGACTTTCATGACTTCGCTGAGATCCCTGACTATACCTTCGATTCTAAAATTGCCAGGGAACCGCAAATGACAAAAAACAACAATAGATTGGACTTAGTTCATCAGCATATAGAAAGAATGGTTATTTTCTTGTTTTTCATACTGAATGTTAGACAGTAATAAGTGTATGAACGTGGTACCTTACTTTTATTAAATGCAACAGCGGAAGGCATTCTTGCATAAATGATAGTAGAAAACATTTTTATTTTAATTTTAGCACTGTACCTCGAAAATGATTATAGCTAGGAGAAATGTTGAATTATGAACACATTGTAAAAAAGAAAATTCTTTTACCTTGAACTTTTCAAACATGTGCATTTATAAAAACACATCCACATTAATTTGGCCACCATCTTTGGTTTGGAAAATTATTGAAGTCGCACAGTACAGTATGGAGCTTTTGATACGTTCTTCAGGGGCACATGGGACATAAACAAAAATTCAGCTCGGCAGTCTTTTATGTACAATCGTCTGAGCTAATGGCGTCACTACTTACCCAACATTCCTTCACTGTGATGTGTTTCCAGAGCTAATTTATTTATTGTAGGTCGTAATCTCTCACAATTTTGATACAACTCCTTAATAAGATCTAACTCTGCAGAAGATGATGCACCAGGTTTATATGAGTCCAACATTTCATTTAATAACCTTACATTATTTTGAACAGATTCTAATTCCGATATTCTTCTACTTTTCAATTCTGCCCTTTTATCATCCTGAAAGAACATTTATTTAAAATTACCTGCAAAAACAAATTTTTTAAGAAATATATTTAACCAACATACATGATGTTGACGAAATCATTTATTATCCATCACACCAACATATCTGAAAATGCCATAAATGTACCAAAGTTTAAGAAGAGATAATTTTAGTCTTTCAAAGTGCAGGCCAGACTGACAGAATTAGCAAGGAGCATAATTTTATTTTCATTTGTATTCAGACAGTGTGACCTATTTCAAATCTGAACACCCTCATAAAAGTTGTATTTATTAATCGATTTTGACCGGTTTTTTTTTAAAGGTACAACACCAAAAACTGTACTTTTGGACAAAATGCCATATTTTATTTTTAATAATCATAGGGAATAGGGTCATCCCGCACATCTAAATCGTGATATTCTAATATACGTGGTGAACAGCTTAGAGAACTAGAAGTTCCAGTTAATAAATACAGCGATAAAGTTTTAGTTTATCGTCACTTAGTATTTTATTTTGAAGTTTGAAATTTGAATTCCCATGTGATGACGTATATTATCCCCAATTTCAAATCTCGTGCAAAAGTTGGTCCGAAGTTAATGGTGGGATGTTTATTTGTCAACACCAGGGATGGCTGTGAAATATGTGCCATCGCGTAAACATTTTCATGCATATATGATAGGAAATGGATAGAAATAGTGTGAAGTTTCTGTTCCACTTGACTTCATCCCATTTTGGAGGAAGTAAGGAGTCGAGATTTTCCCGAAAAAAAAAAAAGCAAAATCGTGTTAAAGCTATGAAACCTCCCCTCCGTTTTCGAGGGTGCTGAATATGAATAACAATGAAAAAAGTTTTTAGTCATGCGCACCTCCGGAAATGCTTATTTTTCATATGACAGCTTGGCATCGACTATTTTTGCAGGGATTCTGTTTTTTCATGAGGATATAACAAATGGTGGTAGTAGACCGCAACCGCCCCTAGTGGTGGAATCTGGTACTCTCTACTAGTGAGGGGGTGTAAAATTGTTTCTTCTTTTTCTCGTTAAAGACGTTTACCCCCCGTTTTCGAGGATGCCCCGCTTCACCTTAAACTGTCAAAATTTTACAATAATAATAAAAATAATAATAGGTAGTGACTTGGTTGATATTAGGGACTCGTACTATCATTTTATTTGTTATTGCCACCTTTACTGTTTTCTGGGTACATCTTGGGTCCTCGAGGTATCCGTAGTCCATCAATTTCTCTACATCGTGGAGATACATCGTGGGCATAAGGCGAGGGGTAGACCACTGTGGAAATCTGGTGTACACGCAAGTGGTAATCAGCGGAAATCAATGGAAATCACTGGAAATCAATGGAAATCACTAGAAATCATTGGAAATCAATGGAAATCAACGAAAATCAACGGAAATCATTGGAATTCAATTGGAAATCACTGGAAATCAATGGAAATGAATTTGAAAACAATTGCACTGCGCATGCGCTCATAACGAATTCTCAGCGACAGGTTTTCTTTTGTGGAAGCAAATGCGAATTGTACCGCGGTAAAGGGCGATAAACTTATTCTTTGTCATCCAAATTACGTGTATAATATAATAAATGTGTGGCTCTTATAATGTCCAGTTTAATGTTTAGTGAAAACTCTGAAATAAATAATTTCACTTTATAATCACCTACATTTCTTACAAATTAGCCTTTCTTACGTAATGTTAGAGCCGGATCATAGATTTTATTCAGTATTCAGGGAATCCCACATTTTATCAGAATTTATTAAAGGGCAAGCATATATAAAACACATATTAGTATTTACAAGGGCCATAATGAAAAATGGAATTGCTTTTTGACTTTGTACCAAACTTGAAGTATGGTGAAGTATGTAGTTCACCTTTTTTTTTTTGCCGGATAAAAAAATTATTATCGATAATAGCAACAAAAAAAGGATTTTTATGCTTTTTCGTCAATATCTTGAAAATTAGCTAACTTTTTGGTGAACATAAAATTCTATAAAATAATGTTTATGTATTTATATTTAGATAAGTTTGAACCGGCCGTCAAAATTTTGAAAATGATGTACCGAAGCGCGTACTTTTTGTTATTTTTTTATAGAAACCTTACGATTTTTCTCGTTCGTTTAAAATATGATTGAAAGTCTGAATAAAATCACAGATCATCTATGGATTCTAAAAAAACACTTTTCATAGCACAGCAGTTTTTTCAGTCTTATTTTCTGTTTAAGCAGTTGTTACTACATAAATAAACTTCTTTGTATTGTCATAGTTTTTTGCGGATTTCAGGACTTATGTATCATCTGAGACAATTTCATGGATCCTTTTTCAGATTTTTAAAAAGTGATGAAAAGCAAGTGCCTAGGAACCCCATTTTTGAAACTTTGGCGTCGGTACAAGCTCAATTATCAAAACTGTACCGTTTTTTATGACCATTTTGTTAGAGAATTTAATTCTCTACCAAAAATCAGTCCAACACAACTCGGACAAACTTTCCCATTTAGGAGTAAGGGCAGTCTTAGAGATTTTTAAAAAAAAATCTTTGAACCTTACCCTCCACAGCCTTCCTGCTTGCACCTTTTAAGAGCAACTAGTTTATACTATCGTACACTGGTACTGAGGGAGTATTCAAGTGCCAAATTTAATCAAAATTGTTGAAGTAGTTTTAGAGAAAAGAATGTTTCATTCTTTAAACCTTGCCTCCGCAACCTTCCTTCCTACATTTTCTAAGAGGAACTTAAATTACTAATTTCTTTACTACTCCCTCACAACCTCTCTCTCTGCATTTTTTTGGAGTAACTGGTCATGCCATTTCATCAATATGAAAAATAAATACTTTCCACCGTTGGTACTAACCAATGGTACCAAGAAAGTATTTATGTGTTAAATTTAAATAGAATCGTTAGAGCCGTTTAAGAGAAAAAAATTATTCATATTTTTTCTGGTTTTTAGGAGCTTACTCCCCCCACATTTACGCTAGGACCGATTTTGCGATTTTGTGTCGAGGCATGGTCGCTTTAAATATGCATGTAAATATTTTTTAAAGAGAATGGGTAGTGAAAAAAAGTTGTATGTACCTATTTCCTACAAACACTTTAAACCGCAACCCGATGGGACGATTATTTTTGCCACCGCAGTGCAGTGATCTTGAAAAAAAAAATAGTATGTTTCTTGTTTTTTGCAATCCTGGTAGTACTTATATAAAATTATTTATTAATTCGTTTAAGTTTGTGTTTAAAATAGCAACTCGACCGCAGTGACCTTGAAAGAAATTTTTTTTTTTTATTTTTCCGATCCGGATAGTACGATATTTTTTTTTAATTCGTTTAAGTTGATGTTTAAAAGCACAGTACCATCGGACAATATGTCTTTTGCTGTTGCAATCGGCTTGCAGCTGCAATCGTCAAGTTCTGAGAAAAAGAATATTCGTTAAATAAAGCAGAGCACCATCGTTGATATTCTGGATATCTCAAGTATATAGAATGGATCTACACTACACATTTAACAGGAAACGACCAGTATTGATGCAAATATGAATCAGTACCGCATTACGCAATTATTAAAATTGAGTGTTTTTTGTTCTACAGAAAATTATAATTTTCTCTATAAAAAGTGAAAGGCACATTTTTAACCTATCTCGTTTATATTTTAAGATATTGACGAAAAAGCATAAAACCCCGCATTTGTTGCTGTCATTGTTAATAACTTTTTATCCGAAAAAACGGTATATATTGTGCTTTGTATTTTAAGTATGACTTCTCGTATAATTTCATACAGATCTGTACTCCGAAATCTGAGTTTTATATGCAGAGCATCAGAATTTAAATACCTGCGCATGCGCATGTTTCCATTGGAAATCAATGGAAATCATTGGAAATCATTGGAAATCATTGGAAATCAATGGAAATCAGTGGAAATCAGTGGAAATCAATGGAAATCATCGGAAATCATTGGAAATCAATGGAAATCTGGTGGAAATCATTGGAAATCGAGACAAAATGGAAATCTGGTGTACAAAATCTGGGCAGCGGTCTACCCCTCGGCATAAAGTTACCGTGCTGATAACCCCGGAGTCTATCCATTTCTCTGGGAGCGAATAGTGTGTATGCCGCTTATATTAAGTCTAGATCTAGATTCGTCTGAGTAAAGGAGACGGGGTCCTACAATTTCTAGTGCAATCAGAACCATTTCTTGGGAAAAATTTACCATGAAAAATGTTTTCACTATTTGGGGCTCGAACCCACTTCGCTATGTATGCTCGGAGTGCAAGCTAGATGCAAAAACCCACTGAGCTACCGACCTAAACACATATTATTGATATTGAAGTCAGTAATGGTAGTGTGGCAGTTACTTGACTTTTGTTTGGTCCCTCTTCGCTCAGCCTTTCTATTGCGGCTCGCACTCCCACGGATTTGCAGCTGACTCTGGATTGGGTACAGTAGGTTTCGTATATAATTCAGCGATATAAAAAAACTCACAAAAAACCGTAAAGGGTACGCATAACACTTTCAGTTTATATACAAAAAAGGCCATAAAGTTCGGCTTTTACTATCATCACAAAAAATATATATCATACATATTTCCTAACAAGAATGTAGGCCAATCCCACTGAAAATAATTGGTTGAAATTTGCTCTAGCCGATTGATCATAAGTTGAAATAAACTATGCAGTCAACGTGGACTATCAGGGGTGGTCTAACTGTTTCTTCGTCTCAAAAATTTAATGAAGTTTTATTAAATCTTTCTGTTGAAATAAATAGTTTATCTTGTTTAACAGTAAAACAAATCTTTACAAATAGCGGAAATAAATTCATCATCGACGTGGGAGGGGACAGTGACAATGAAGAATTCGAATAACGGAAAGATTTCTATATTTTATTTAATTTACTGTTTATATTTAACGTTCCGTGGGTACATTTATGCCACTGACAGTGGCAGTGAGTGGTATTCTGTGATAGTGTTAGTGATTGTGATAAGGTTCATTATTTTTATTTTGGAAAAGTGTCATTATTTCTGGTAAGTTTAAAACATGTTTCATTTGCAACACTTTAAGAAATGTTTTTATTTCATTTATTTTACTGTAGGAAAATGCTATTAATTTTCTTACTAATTTAGTGTTTTTTTATATTGTGTTGTTGAGTTTAGTTATTTATTTACCTATTTATTCATCTATTTATTTTTAATCAGTCTTTACTTTGAAACTTTATTGTGTTATTTTAATAAGAAAGTTTATTACGTTTTTATTCTGTAGAATAGTTAGTTATTTTTAACTGAAAAATGCTGGTTTATTTATTTATTTTTTTAACCTCTCACTCCCTAATTAACAATCCTGTTATCATCCTATCCTGGAAAAGGATATGCATGCTTATACCTCCTCGTTGGATCTTACAAGGCAATAAGAAAAACTGGTATCGTTGAAGTTTGTGTACATTTTTGTAAACATACCTACTTATTTTACAGTTCTGATGTCAGACATCGTATTATTCAGTGTTAAAAAAATTATGTCCTTAAAAGAACACCAGGTTTTGTTTTTGGCTAAGATGAGAATAAAAACATAGACTTAATTCATTGTTTGAAACTAAAAATACATTTTAAGTCTGGTCCTGTGTACTGCTCATCCTAACGATGGCGGTACACTAATCAATAGCGGTCGCTGTCCTTTACGCTTTTTTGCGAGCTTTTCTATATCGCTGAATTATATACGGAACCTACTATACGAGTTATACATTGTAATTAACTTGAAGTTCAGGGGTCGTGGGTTCGAAACCTAGGGGGGTTGAATGTGCTACTTTATTTTATTTTATTTTATATTGACAACTAGTGTTTCACAAACTAAGTTAGCATCAGAAAATGAAAAAGTCTAAAACTGACATTATTTTTAAAAAACTGTGAAGAATATCCTATAGAATGAGCAACAGTTATATAAAAAGTTAAACTGGCAAAGCATATAATGTTTACTCAAGTTTTGTCTTTAATTTTTAATCTCTACGATAATTCTACATGAAATAATATCTTTTATTTTTATATAACTCCGAATAGAAGATATCGGTAACATACATAAAGAGTTCATTTTCTACGGTCCTATTAGTTTGATTGGTAGCAGGTCATTTAAAACGGTTGAACTTGCTCAATATTGAAAGTAGATATAAGGTTTTAAAAAAATAGTAAAACTTTTTATTGTCTTCAATAACTTCCGACAGAAAATTTCCAGGAAGTTTTCCTTCTAACTTTCCACTGGGTATATTGATAGGCTATTTTATGGTGAAATCTGATTCGTGACGATGCAAGCTTCATTTTGATACCAAATAAATGCACACAATATTATTTACATGACTTTTACAGACTTTTACCAAATTTGAAAAGTTTCCTCGACCCATCTCTGCTCGTGCCCTAATTGAAGAATTATTACTTAGGGCCGATTTTTCAATGTGAAGTTAAGCACTTTATCATACAGATAAACTAACTAGAAGTTTAGATTGTGCTTCGATTAAACATTTTAATATTGCAACTTCACATTCTAAACTTCTAGTTAATTTATCTGTAGGATAAAGTGCTTAACCTCGCATTGAAAAACCGGCCCTTAGTGTTGAAGGTTTATTACCTCACAGTAGGTAGTGTCAGAGCTGGGCAAATATGTACTTACAAATACCTCATAAGTATTTAAATACCAAGTATTTAAATACTTCTTGCAACAAGTATTTGTATTTATACTTGCAAATACTTTAACTGAAATATTTACTACTTAGTATTTGTGAAAATGATCCTAAAGTATTTATAAATACTTAAACTATTTAAATAACTGAGAAGTATTTAAATACTTCTAAAAAAGTATTTAAATCCTTTTCTGACAGTATTTAAATACTTTCAGAAGTATTTGAATCTCAAAAGTATTTAGATAAATACAACAAATATAATCAAATACACCAGGGAGACAGGCAGATACTCGTCAAGAATCAAGACATGTACTATACTATGTAGTTAATAAACACATTGCATCATTCAGTCTTCAGTCATTCACGTCTTAATTTCCAGAAAGTTGGTTGAGAGCAGACATAGACAGTAAGTGTTAACTGTTAAGGTTAGGCTTTTGCAGAGTGAGAGGGAAATATGAGTTTATTTTCGGTTTATCATAAATAATTGAATAACCAAATATACTATAATCTTTAAAACTGTTTTAAATAATTGCTATTGTTCTAACCAATACAACTATTTTTTTTTTTTTTATTGTAAATTTCTGTTGTACTTGAATATCGTAATTTGTCAATGAAAATAGTTCCTAATTTCATTATTAAAGTATGGCATTTAACTATATACAAAGTTTATGATAAAAACTGTATATGGTTGTATTCTTTAGAGCAATGGGGAGTATTTGAAACTATTTTAAGGATTATACCATTTATGATTTTTTAAATATTTATAATAAACAGAAAATAAATGCATGTTTCCCTCTCACTCTGCACGTATATGTTTTGTGATTGTGACAGAGAACAGTTGAACTAGTGCCACACTCTCTGTGCTTTATTTGGGTATTTGCAGAAGACGCAAAGGTCTAGCTCTACGGATAAGTAAAAGTCCAGTACCCAACTAGAACTGATTAAGTATAGAGGTATTAAAATAGTGTTGTAGAAGTTCATGAAAGTCATGAAATCTAACATTTTGACACCTCAAATAGTCAAATAGTATTTAATATAATAATAATAATGATAATGATAATATTAAGTCTTTATTGATTTCTACAAAAATAGAAAATACAATTTGGCGAAGTTTAGCCATTAAAGGCTATTTTTACACTTAACTATGCTTCAAAATATTTCAGTGTTATCAAAGTATTTAAATATTCAGAAAGTATTTAAATATTCAGAAAATATTTAAATACTAAGTTTAAACTATTTAATTACTTTTGTTATTTATTATTTAAATACTTTTATCTTTTGAAAATACTTAATATTTAAATAATTTCAATTTTCTGAAAGTATTTAGTATTTAATATTTAAATACTTTTTCAAAGTATTCGCCCAGCTCTGGGTAGTGTAATACTATCAATGTTATCTACTTACTGGTGTGAGGACTTAAGGAAATTAATAAGGGAAATAACTCTAGGGAATTAGGGGAATTAATAAAGAATTAATACTATTAGTAGGGGAAATGGTATGGAATTAGTGGAAGTAGCATAGAATCAGTATGGAATTACAGGAATTATTATCTATCTTGGGAAGTAGTGTACACAATATACACCTAACATCGTCATGTAATGAGCTATATGGTTAACAAATAGTACTTATTTCATTTACCTCTCGATTTCACTGCTTCGCATGTATCACCTCTTATCCTAAGCTATAACCATTAAAATGATACACCAATCCATATTTATATTTAGATAAAAAAAACAACTGTTGCACCCAAGGTTATTGCTACAGATAATATAAATATTTCAAATTTGTCACTAACCTCTTTTACCATACTTTTTATAAGCCAATTGGCAGCTTGAATATCTTCAGGGTCCTTACTTTGCAATAATTTTTGTAATATTTTTGATTTTTCTTCATCTTGAAAAACTGAAGTTGTAAGTTGCCTTTTAGGCACATTCACAGGTTCGTATGATGGCACATTCGGATTTGGAATTTCTTTTATAACACCCTGTTTTCTTAACATATCAAAAGCCTCTTTTATTTTTGTCTCTTTCGGATAATCTACAGTCCATACATATAACAATTGTAGAACTTTTTGTTTTACCGTTAAAGGTGTCTGGGAGCCTAAGTATTTAGGTGAAACTAACTTAATCATCTCATTTAAAAACCTAAATTTTCCCACTTCATTTTGAAAGTGACTACCACACTTGCTCATACAAGTATCTAGTACATTTAAGGTTTGTAATAATTCTTTTTCATTGCCCGTTGGAAGTCTTGATGCAATAACTTTTACACCAATATGAGCCCCATCCCTCTCTTTAATAATTAATGTACAAAAAGCTTCAACAGCGGCAGTATCGAAATTGAGATTTTTTGAATTTGTCGCTTTGACTACAAAAAAATGCAAACCATGTAATAGTTAAATTCGTTTTACATAAAGCAAAATATCATGAAAAAACTTACGTAATAAAGCTTCTAAACTTGTCTGTGTAACAAGATCCATTTTATCTCTTCAGTAACTATTTAATTATTTTTGTAATAAATAATTTTCCATCATTTACATTTCTGTCACCGACACAAAACGTTAAATGTCAAATACTCAAATTGTCTGCGCTTCACTTTATTCAGAGATCTTGTAGATGGAGCCACAGGTTATTCATGTCCAAGATTTGTAGAGTATAAGGTTCTCTCGTATTAAACTTTTTGCCGAGAAGTGAGTGCGGGGATGAAAAGTCAGACTATCCTTGTTCTTCGAACACGCATTAGCGGTGCAGTTATCTCTTTCTGGAAGGACGGTCCGTACTGGCCTAAAATATGACCAGAAGTATACTATGACCTTTAGTGTTATATTCTACAACTTATCCTGATTACCACCATGCAAAACGGTAACTCAAAATGAGAGGTAATTACTCCCTACCTCAGGCGGGTCATTGCGAGCTCGTTCCAGTTACGAGTTATTTGCTGAATTATTAACATTACACAAATTCTTTTGAATCGGGCTCTGCATCTGGTGTGATTTCACACCAGCTGCTCACTGGCTAATGACATTTTTTGGTGGGGATTAGTGATGGGTCACTCGAGTGAAAAATAACCGGTTATCCGGTTATTCAAATAACCTGCATTACTCGGTTATTGTCGACGAGTACTCAAGTGAAAAATAACCGAATGTTAAACAGTTATTGAAGTAGTCATATCACTCATCACTCTCACAAATAAATTAAATGTTAACTCGTATCGGATAATAAACGAGTGAACCTCATTACTAACCTATGTTTCTAAAATAAATATTAAGCATATGAATTCGAATCGATTGATGTAGTAATCAGTATATTTACTTACCTATTATTTATAATTATTTTATTTATATTTATATTTATTATGTCAAGAAATAATCAAACTATGTGCAATTTTATAAAGAATCATTTTATCCTGTACACATTTTTCCCAAAAATGGATTGATTGATTGATATATTCCCATGGAAATATTGAAAAAAATTTTATGAACCGGAATTTGAACAAAAATTGTTAAATAGCTTTGTAAGTTATGCATAGCATTCAAGTGACCATCACTCGAATGATTATCCGGTTATTGAAATCACTTGAATACCAAGTATTCGGTTATTGAAATTAATCGGTTATGCCTATCACTAGTGGGGATGGTAAGTTAAGAGGCCACCTTATAACCAATTGACGATTTGCACGAAAGAAAGTTTGGTAAAAAGTGTCTAGATTGGTATCATTGTAATTCACTACAGATGTTGACCAACCCGTCTAATTTCCAAACTTTGCAACAATTAAATACCTATAATATAATAATCATAACATTGTTTTCATTATCTTTAATGTTAAACCGGCTTCCATTGAATATAAACAGTCTTTATTAGGTTGTTTCGTAGTCTACAATATTTAAAAAATGTCGAATTATGCAATTTGTCAAACACTGTTTCCACCTCTCAGTTTACTAGAAGAGTTGGCAGCAGTGATTGACAAATTACATAATTTGACATTTTTTTAAATATTGTAGACTACGAAACAACCTAATAAAGATGATTTATATTCAGTGGAAGTAGGTTTAACATTAAAGATAATGAAAACAATGTTATGATTATTATATTATAGGTATTTAATTGTTGTAAAGTTTAGAAATTAGACGAGTTGGCCAATATGTGCAGTGAATTACAGTGATACCATTATTCTGTGCGCCATGACACTTTTTACCAAACTTTCTTTCATGCAAATCGTCAATTGACGATTTGCACGAAAGAAAGTTTGGTAAAAAATGTCGAGATTGGTATCACTGTAATTCACTGCACATGTTGACCAACTCGTCTAATTTCCAAACTTTGCAACAATTAAATACCTATAATAAAATAATCATAACATTGTTTTCATTATCTTTAATGTTAAACCTACTTCCATTGAATATAAATTATCTTTACTAGGTTGTTTCGTAGTCTACAATATTTAAAAAATGTCGAATTATGCATTTTGTCAATCACTGCTGCCAACTCTTCTAAAGTGAAAGATGGAAACAGTGTTTAACAAATTGCATAATTCGACATTTTTTAAATATTGTAGACTACGAAACAACGTAATAAAGATGATTTATATTCAATGGAAATAGGTTTAACATTAAAGATAATGAAAACAATGTTATGATTATTATATTATCGGTATTTAATTGTTGCGAAGTTTGGAAATTAGACGAGTTGGTCAACATGTGCAGTGAATTACAGTGATACCAATCTAGACACTTTTTACCAAACTTTCTTTCGTACAAATCGTCAAGGTATCTAAAATCCTAACTCTTTTAAACCTTAAAAGGAGACGACACCAATCTCAAAGTTTCAAGCTAAAGCTGAAGTGGGCGAAGGGTTGGCATCTGCACGTGACGTCACAGCTAACCTCAAAAATATGTGTTTCTTAAGGTTAAAGAGTATTACGCAGCTGTTAGTAAAATATCTGCTTGGTTCCCATATTTTCAACTGAAATCTAGTGCAATGGAATGTTTATGAAGTTCTAAATACTTTGTCCTAATAAAACAGGACTCTTTTTGTAGGTTGGAAATCTAACCTGTAATTATAGCAGTCTATTATTATTAATCAACAATATTGAAAAATAATTTACGTTAATTTTTAAATATTTGCTTGGAGCCAGTATGGCTCCAAGCTAAAAATGCGTATACAAACATTAGAAATGAGAATAAACTTGAAAAACTTAGAATTTAAGGTTATGTTGATTACATGATGCAAATGCTGCTGTCGGTGGTACCATCTATTAAAAAGCACTGTACTAAAAATCATGACTGGGAAAAAGCAGTTTTTAGCCAAACGCAGGGTGTATTAAATAGGTGGTGCGACGACAACTCTCACAGTGGCTTCATAAGTGCTTACTTTGTACATAATGTAATAGATGGCAGGACCAATAAATTCTCTCATTACTTACGCATAGATAGATAATTTTACAGGTTCTGTGCATACGTGCTTACAGTGTTGCATACATTCCTGGCCTTTTGCTTTTTTGTTTAGTGAAACAAGAGTCCAGTGACATCTGACATTAAGTAGCTAAATTAAAACATTGAAAGAATATATGCAACACTACATGCAGCATTGCACGTGTCGCCACAGCTAACCTCAAAAATATATGTTTCTTAAGATTTACAAGTATTACGTAGCTATTATTAAAATTTCTACCTGGTTCCTGTACTTTCAACCAAAATCAAGTTCAACGCAATGTGTATGAAGTTTTAAATAGTTTGTCACAATAAAATAAAACACTTTTCGCAGGTTAGGAACCTAACCTATAATTAGCAGTCTATTTTTATTAATCAACAATATTGAAAAATTATTTGCGTGAATTTTTAAATATTTGCCTGGAGCCAGTATGGCTCCAAGCTAAAAATGCCTATACAAACATTAAAAATGAGAATAAACGAAAAAACCTTAAAATTTGTGGTTATGTTAGTTATACGATGCACATGCCCAGGTAATTGTAGGATCTTATTGCTCGCGCCATCTACTAAAGTAAATAGTAACCATGCACTTACCCACACAGCACAGGATGACCCCGGGACATCCTAAAATGATCCCGTATATCCGATAAATGGATTGTTCATTAAGGATGCCGATAGGAAGTTCAATGGCTATCCTTCGGTCCTAATAACAGCCAGAATAGGGATATCCACTGGATAACCTATGCGGATATCTATAGGATAACCTTTAGGGTTGATGATATCCTATATAAAACCTATATAGGGATGACCAAAGGCTATCCCAAGGGCCATCCATAGGTCAACCTGTTGGGCTAATGTAGGTTCCAAATACATGATAATTCATAATTCACGTACGGTAAAAATAAGAAATTCTTTATTTAGTTTTTATTTCCATTATATTTTCATCGTGACGGAATGAATTTTATTAGTGGAAGGCATTACTTATAAAATATGGTCCTAATAACAGCCAAAATGGGGATATCCACTGGATAACCTATACAGATATCTATATAGGATAGCCTTTAGGGTTGTTAATGTCCTATATAAAACCTATATAGGGATAACCAAAGGCTATCCCAAGGGCCATCCATAGGTCAACCTGTTGGGTTCATGTAGGTTCCAAATACATGATAACTCACAATTCACGTAAGGTACTTACAAATAAAAAAATTTTTATTAAGTTTTTATTTACATTATATTTTCGTGACAGAATGAACTTTATTAGTGGAAGACATTATTTATAAAATATGGCCCTAATAATAGCCAACATAGGGATATCCACTGGATACAGTAAATATATAAAATAAAAAATTTATATTATCAGCACAAATAGTAACTCTTTATGTGGCATGTAAATAGGATGGTAATATATATCGCTATTTTTCCGATAAATACACATCTGCATGAAAGGCTTCAAGCAAAGTAATAATACCAAAATATCTTCATTGCAAATATAAATACAAGTGACCAATACTTTGGGATTTACGTATGCTTTTCATCGTGAAATATTAATATCGTTTACAAACCACTTATCTGTCTAATTTTCTTATTAATCCAGGCGTTTTTTTTGAAAAGTCTTGCCCTCAACAAAAAAAAAACAAAGAGACATATAAGTTTCAATTCACGATTTTGCAATGAGTTATGTTGTGTATAACCAAAAATATATTTGTGTGTGTGTTATGTGTTGCATAGAGAGTCAGGGATGAATCTTCAGTTATTAAGCGAGTTCATTGTAATCAACACGCTGTAAGAAGTTGATAATAAAAACTATTAAAATATTAATTATCGTTAATTTAACAATGAGATACAAGTTTGAGTTGAATATAGGTAAGTATATTGGATACCTGTATATTTATATATTGGCTAGCTTGTTCTTAGCGCTAGTTTCAATAAGTCATGGTAGATGGCTCTCCTTGCAATTTGCAAATTACTTCTGTTGCGATACTCACCTAGTCAGCAGTATTTACTGCCAAAAAGTAAGATAAGAAACTAAAGTGTAGTCTATCCACTACATAAAAAATGCACATACTGCAAATGCATATTTTATTATTTATTATTTTTTTGCAATATGAGATTTATTTATTACCCAAGGGAGGGTGAGTGAGTATACCCAGAATTTCAAATTGTTGTCTACAGCAATCTCAATATTTTCGAAAGACAGATACCTATGGAAAACCGGATGCAACTTTTGTAGATGTCTAGATTTTAACCTAAATTGGTCCATTTTTCTTCCTATGGGGACAACCATGGGCTATCCCATTGTGGGTGTCTGTAGGTTTGTCCATATTTTAACCTAAATTGGTCCCTTTTTCTTCCTATTGACAACCATGGGCTATCCCATTGTGGATGTCTGTAGGTTGTCCAGATTTTTACCCAAATTATTCCCTTTTTCTTCCTATGGACGACCATGGGCTATCCCATTGAAGACATCCATGGGCAAACCCGATTTGCACCAAAAGGATATCCACAGGAGGTCCGAAATCGGGATTAACCCAGTTTAGGACGTCCCGCTTATCCTCCAAGGATGGCCAGTGGTTGTCCTAAGGCTATCGAGTGTTGCCTGGGTATGAAGCCATTATTATAATAGGAAAGTGCCGTTCGTCGGACCACCTATTTAATACACCCTGGCCAAACGGCTGGCGTTATTAAACTGAAAAAAAGATATTCTTGTAACTAAATGAATACTTACTACACTTCTACTGAAGAAAGTTTTTAGCTAAAATTTGTTTATTACGAAGTGTGAAGAGAAATCTTCGGATCGACTCGGTGTGCAATAGGAATTTTTGATCAGCATAACTTTAACTACAAAATAGCAAAATTTCAGCCAATCCCACCGAAGCATGCCGAAATATGACATACATATATTACTAAAAGTTATAAAAAAATTCTTGAGCTTTATTGGACTTGAACAAAAATATTGCAATTTTTTGCTGAAGTTAATAGTTTAAGAGTAAAAAATCCTTGAATGTCTAAAATGATGCAAAATTACCTAACTTTGACGAGCTGTATCTCAAAAACTGTTCATAGGATCGGCTCGAAGTGATGAGAACTTTTGATCAGCATGACTTGAACTACAAAATAACAAAGTTTCAGCCGATTCCACGGAAACACCATTTTCATGGGTTTCGTTCCGAGGTCCTTTAAATACAATCGGATTATCTTGTCCTCCATTATCAAGCTTCCAAGAAATGTGACGGATAGACAAACAGACAGATAGACGTTTTAAAAGTTGTTCATAATTAGATGACCAACACAATGTAAAATTTATTTCTCCACAAGCAATATTTATAGTTTTAGAAATGTGCCAATCAAATTCAACTGTTCATTTTCATATTTGCGAAGAGTATTGTGATCTTCACAACAATGTTTATTCACTTTGTTGTCTAAAGGTTCGACTTTACATATAGCTTTTTGCCACAATGTTCTTTTCGTTCTTAAGTAATAAATATTGTATCTATGGCTTTCTCACAATAGAATTTTTGCACTCAGGATGAAGTACACAGTGTTTATAGTTTTATCTTTTCTTGTTCATTTTACAATAAGTGTTGCTACTAACAAGTAACAAAATATAGCAAGCAAAAAGACATGAAAACAGAAAACCTCTAAACACTATGTCTAAAGTTTCATAAACATCTCACCTTTATGCCCAAATTTTAACTGTTTTTATAGGCATTAGCTAGCAGTTGTCAGGTATATAAAGTTTATGACATCATAATTCGAAATGGAGCACTATTTAACTCACTTACAATTTAATTATATACAGTGTGTCCCATTTTGCTTGGAACCATCCCCATAAAAGTTTATTTTAAATCTGATTTAGACGGCTTTTTATTATGATATAGACTTTTTGAAAAGTGCATTCTTGTGGTACATTAAATTTTATAAAACATAAAAGCTACACCTACTGCTTTTGTTTTTGGAGGTGGAAAAAGATGAAATCCTACTGGCGATTTTTATATGTCAAATCTGAGTACACCACTGGATTCGGCAAACCTTTAAATCGGTTTGTATCAAATTTTTGGAAAAAATATCTATTGTCGTATTTTTCCCGAGAGAAATAAAAATTCTGAAATGGCCAGTGAAAATTTAGTGTTGCACGAGATTGTCTATTTAAAAGAACAACAGACAAATAAATGTTTAATTGTCAATTTGTGAAGGTTTTGCTAATTTAAATTTTTGCTTGTAATAATTATTGCTGCGCAAAGGTTGAGTTATTTAGATATCATTAAAATTGTTGGTGATAATGCAAGATCACATAGCCCAGTCACTTTATACATGAAGCTAAATACAACCTAAGATTTTCCAATGGTATTCTCTTTATTTTGGCCTCACAAATAATTTCTCAAAAGTCCATAGAGCCAACTGGACGGCTACAATAGTTACAACAAATGTCAAGAAAATCAATTTTTCTCAAATATCTCGTAAATCATCGGTTTTACGTCAATTTTGGTTATTATAAAATTTGTTCGTGAGATAAATCAGGTCTATAAAAAATTTACGTAGAACCAATAGGTTTTGAGATTATTGAGAAAACTCGGACATGGTGCTGCATTCGTTTCCGCACCACCTTTCAGATAGAATGCAAGGCGAGTTTTTTTTACATGGTGTCCCCTATAGGCCTAATCCATTATATTATAATTTTGTTGATTATGGTTCGTCTTTGCTGACTTCTTCTTCTTCGTCTCCGTCTATCCCTTCTGTTTCCACTTCTTCAATATTTTCATCTTCGTCAACAACCATCTCAGCGGAAAATAACGAAATGAGTTCGTCTTCATCATCGTTGAACTCAGATTCAACGGTTGTATCCTCGGACATCGTATTAAGATACGACTGGCCCTGACAAGAGCCACACACTACGGAACATGGCAATCCTATTTTTCTGCATCCACAATTGGTGCCACAACCTTTTATGTAACTGCAGAAAATTGAATTGAGAAGTTCATCTGGTGCAGGAGGAGTCAGTCAATAATAAATTATTGTTTAAAGTTGCTGAGGGTCTAAATCTTTTCCCAGCCAAGTTTGAACCTGGTAATATACTGAATAGATGTTGTTGAGTAGCTGCTGCTGTGGGTGGAAGTGACGACAATTGTACAGGCTTATTTATTAGCAAATTTCTCGAACAGTTTTCTATTTTGAATGCCACTAATGCTTCCTGTAAATCTGGTCTTTTTTGTAATGTTTTAAATGCATTTATTTTTCCTTTTTGAAATAAAGCAATGGAATGTTGAAAGCTACTACTAAAAGCCCTTACTACTATTATCATGAAGAAGTGTCCTTTCAAAGACATCTCAGACAGAAATTATGTGGGTATATGTGCATAAACGATGTTCCTCTGTATTCATAGGTCTTGTTATCTATATACAACACTCTACGTATATAATAGTGGAGTACGCACTTTGCTCCAAAGTTTCTCAGACCAATGTCTCGAAAACTATTTGTTCTATGTAAATTTTGTATAGAACCTTTTTTATGCATATTTATTTCACGAACAAATTCTATAATAGCCAAAATTAAAGTAATATTTGAGAAAAACCGATTTTCTTGACATTCGACCTGGTGTAACTATTGTAGCTGTCCAGTTGGCTTTCTGGACTTTTGAGAAATTATTTGTGACGCCAAAATAAAGAGAATCCTGTTGGAAAATCTTAGGTTGGATTTTTTTAGAGGTTTGTCCTTTTTTATATATAAAGTGACTGCTCTAAAGAAAATTTAAAATAACGTATCCAAATCATCTGCCTGCTAATTCAGCATCTTTAAAAAATCAGTGTTTTAATGATACCTTTGCGTGCTATAATTATTATTACAAGCAGACATTTATTTATTGAATATACGGAAAACTCCATTTTACATTAAATTTGTCGTCAATAGATACAATATAAAAAATGAATAACAAATACAAACACTTATATAAAATCAATTTACACACACATGTACAGGTATGAATAGAATTTAAATAATTATAGTATAACATCACGAATTTACACAATGGTACAATACATTGAGACTACCTGGGAACTTCCAGTAATCTAACCTGATTTTTAAAGACTGTAAGACTGACCGATGCATCTAGTTTAAAAAAGTCAAAGTTACGTTGCATTCGGGTCAAAGGGCTATATAAGCCATAGTTGGTAGGGTGGTGATTTAAATGAAATATAGAAGAGTTACGAGTACGATGGCAAGTATTAAAATTTATCAAACCAAGAAGATTGTCGCAATCGATATTATTGGTTAATAACTTAAACAAAAATAGCAGGTCTTGGTGAAACCTACATATCTCCAAGGATTTAAGGTTTAACATATTAGAAATATCGGTATATGTAAGGTGGTCGTTATGTAAGCCTAACTTAAATGCACAGTTTCGCAAAAATTTATTTTGTACCTTTTCAATGTCATTTTTATGTGAATAGTAATAAGGCGACCAAACAGTAGAGGCATACTCTAATCCAGACCAGACAAGGGAACAGTACAGTATCTTAAATGTGTCATATGAGAAGTTTTTACTATATCTACTTATAAAGCCCAAATTTTTAAATCCTTTTTGTGTTAAAGTGTTAATATGACTACTGAATGTCACGTGTCTATCAAATATGACACCAAGGTCTTTGATTTCAGTAACATTTGTTAGGACAACATTGTTTATATTATATTCATATACTAATATGTCTCTTGATTTTGTAAAACTTATACTAAAACATTTGTTTATATTTAATTCAATACCATTCAGTCTTGACCAATTATACAGGCTGTTAATATCCTGTTGAAGCAAGTGGCAATCTTCAGGATTAAGGACCGTCCTAAATATTTTTAAATCATCAGCGAACATGAGAGATTTAGAGTTGTGAATTATATTTGGTATATCGTTGACAAAAAGATTAAACAGTAATGGACCACAATGAGAGCCTTGTGGTACTCCCGAATAAGCAGATATAGTATAAGATATGTAGTTGTTAATTCGCACACACTGAGTCCGATCTGATAGAAAACTATTTAACCAGACTAAAATATGGTGACCAAATCCAAAAGACTTCAATTTCTCCAACAAGAGTACATGATTTACTCTATCGAATGCCTTCGAAAAATCAGTATAAATATTGTCGACTTGGAGTCGATTTTCAAAGGCATTCAATAGGTAATGTTGATAGGTAAGAAGATTAGTGACGGTAGAACGACCCTGTCGAAATCCATGCTGTTCATTGCTAATTATATGTTTGCATTCCCAGGATAACTGGGATGTAACAAGTGAGTCGAAAATTTTTGGTATTGCCGACTGAACTGTTATGCCCCTATAATTTGTCACATCTCCTCTATCAACTGACTTATAGATGGGTGTTACAAATGTGTTTTTCCAAAAATCAGGGAAGATACCTGTGTCCAGAGATAAATTAAATAAAAAATATAATGGCTTACAAAGTGTACATATTCATGATTTTAGTAGAAACGATGGTATTCCGTCAGGCCCAAAAGATAATTTGCATTTACAGTTACTTATGCATTCATATATTTCGCTTAGTTGAATATTAAGCCTATTTATATTAACATAATTGCAATTTTTATATTCAGGCACAATATAGTCTTTCTTAGCATACACAGTGGAAAAATGATCGGCAAAGAGGTTCACTGTTTCAATACCATTTTCACTGACATTACCATCCAAATACATACTACTAGGGTAACTTTTAGTTTTCCTAGTATTGTTCAAGTGTCTCCAAAATAAGGAGGGATCGTTGTAAATTTTGCCTTCTATATTAAACATATAATTATTATAGCAGTCGGTACTTAATTTTTTACATCTTTCTCTTAATAAAGAAAATTTATAATAGTCATTTAGAATTCCTGTTTCTTTGTATTTTTTATGAGCGCATTTCTTATCAATTACTAATGCTTTTAACTCGGCAGAAAACCATATTGGAAAGTTAGTGCTCCTAAAACATTTAACTGGAACAAACAACTCAACAGCACTATATATAATGTTATAAAATTGCTCAGTAGCTATGTTAATATCTGATCAATTCAATTCAGTATCCCAATCAACACTGGCTAAGTAATTGTTTAAGGAAAAAGTGTCAGCATTTTTGAAGTCATAGTAATAAACCTCATATTTTAGATCATCGTCCACTGTGTTTACTGTAACATCAAGAGAATAGGATATATGATGACTATTTTCTAATAGCTTGTCAACAGCCCGAGTAACATTAAGATTGTTTTTATTAGAAAACAGTAGATCTAAAAAGACCCTATTATCATTAGGAACATTATTAACTTGAAACAAATTTAGGAAGCTGAACATATTGCATACTATATTTCCAGACGATGTCTGAGGACATCTTACGGTAACACCAAGATGATCATTTTTCCACGAGGCTTCGGGCAAATTGTAATCACCAAAGAGTAGTATAGTATGGTTTTGATGCGATTCAACAATTTCTTCCACTAGTAAACAATGATGAGTGTACAATTCTGGGCTAGATTTCGGTGGAATGTAAACAGCACCAACAAAAAAATACTGCGCATCACAATTTATATATACGTATATATGCTCCACATCAACACCCCCATTTGGAACTACTTTGGTTTTTAAATTACTATGTGTCGCTATAATAACACCACCTCCACGAGTTTTGTCACTTGAATGGCTATTGCGATCAGTTCTATATATATCATATCCAAAAAAGCCCAATTCACTATTGCTGATGTCATTGGTTAACCAGGTCTCAATGATAACTATAATATCATAATTGCACAGAGCAATTGATTGTCTAAGTTCAGCTAGCTTTGTTCGAATACCACCCGCATTTTGGATATAACATTTTAAACTTTTTATTCGTTTTTTGACTGATTTCTTTCCTTTACAATACGAGGTGTACCATTATGGAACCATATTGTTAGATTTTCTTCGCCATTAGCTTTTCTTGCAGACAGTTCTTCCTGTAGTTTTTTGAGATAATTTCTCTGAGCTAGTGTCATATCTGAGTTTATAAGAACTGGAGTTTCCAATTCATACAAACATTTTTTATTTTTTAAAATAGATTCACAATATCTTTTGCACATTTTGGGGCTCATTTCTTATCTGAAATATTATTTTGGGTGTAATTTTAATTTTTTTAAATGGCAATTAAGCAAAAACTACTTTCCATAAAAAATACAGCAAAATATCAATAAGGAAATTTAATAAGATTAAAAATTTACACTCCTAAAAGAAATTTCAAGAAGATCCGTCTACTTTGATGATTTTGAGATTTTTTTACCAATCTGCATTTTACGCAAAAAAGTTTCGAAATTGTTTGATTCATTATGTACCGAAAAAAATTACTTAGTTGGCGAAGGCACCAGGAAATCTATATAAAAAACCATTGCCCAAGGAATCACCACTTGCACATCCAGAATTTCCATCCAAGTCTCACAATGAGAAAAATTTGTTTATGGAACTTTAATAATATAATATTTGAAATCGTCTATCCCAAAAACCCATAAAACAAGATGGCACAGTGGTAGTGGGAGTGGGTTGGTAATGGTAAATAGGTAAATCAAGCAAGTAAGAGTCCATAAAATTGGTATTTAGTATATATGAGATCTAAGATCTCAAAAAATGTTTCGAGATTACCACCACCCCATTACCAACCCACTTCCACTACCGGTGTGCCATCTTGTTTTATGGGTTTTTGGGATAGACGATTTCATTTACCCCAAAGGGTTGAGGGTACCCTTCAACGGATTAAGATCAAATTGTAATCCAGTTTCAGATCTCGTTAAAATACATACGTGTACCAAATTTCAAGTCAATATCTTAAACGGTTCCAGAGTAATCGTATGCACAAAAAAGTTACAGACAAACAGACAGACTGACAAAGACAGACAGACTGACAGAGACAGACAGAAATTTTTTTTTGCTCAAACTTAAAATCTCGACGTTTCATGACATTCTAAGCCTATTTGAGCAATAAAAATTTTCCACATTTTTTTTTGCATTACCATACTTCCACTGGATGTAGAAGTAATAACAAGTGGAAGAAATATTCAGTCAAATTGGCTTCACAAAAAACTTTAATTGAGAAATTTTCAGAAATTGCTCCTTTGACCTCTAATATCCACCCAATCAATAAATTAAAAGTTCGAGAAGATTGAATTTTACAAGAATCTATACTCCAGTCGAATTAAACACAATAAAAAATTTTGCGTACTGCGGACTTTTTTTGTGGAAGTTGTTTAAGAGAGCATAATAAGCAAGCACAGAAAACTACACCCTGCTACACCATGTGCGTCCCCTATTTTTAGGGGATGAAACTTTGAAATTTTACTTATGTGCCCATATCTTTTTCCCTATTGCCCGTAGGGCTCTTTACCAAGTTACACTTTTTGAAGATTCATCCCTCCTCTACATAATATATATATATATTACACATTTGCTGTAGGACAAACGGTTTTGGCTGTACGAGGCCGGAAAGGTCGCACTGTCCGAATTTGGGGGTCTTCTCGAAAACGGTACGTCCTATCGTATTTTAACAAGAGATCCATTTTAACACCCTAATATGTGCCCTGTTCAGGTATACATTGCTTTCTGCCCTACTATGAACCATAAGGCCGCAAAAAAAAAATGTGAGAGAGGAGACTGGAGAACACATGACATAAATCGTTATTACACAATAAGTGTTGATCCTATTTAAATACAAAAACACATTTTCTATGCGCAATGAATTGGACTTTTAGGATGAACTAAAACACTTACCAGAATTATAATGGTTTTGGTTTTTTTAATGCAACAATACCAAAATAGCCATTTTTGGCATATTTTGCTGTCTAGCTCCTAAACCAACGAATGTATTAAAATAAAACCAACGTAAATTTTCTTATATTAGGGTCGTACATACATAAAAAAAAAATGAGCGAAAAAAAGTAGGTTCACTTTTTTTTAAAAAAAGGGGTTTTCAAAATTTCAACATCCCGTATCATGGAAACCGCGCGGTATTCGATGAAAGTTTTTTCACATAAGGGCGTTAGTATGTGTAGTATTGTAGATTGGAAATAATAGCTGTTTGTTCTGTACAGAAGACCCCCAAATTCGGACAGCGCGACCTTTCCGGCCTCGTACAGCCAAAACCATTTGTCCTACGGCAAATGTGTAATATATATATTATGTAGAGGAGGGATGAATCTTCAAGAAGTGTAATTTAGTAAAGAGCCCTACGGGCAACAGATATGGACACATAAGTAAAATTTCAAAGTTTCAACCCCTAAAAATAGGGGATGCACATGGTGTAGCAGGGTATAGCTTTCTGTGCTTGCTTATTATGCCCTCTTAAACAACTTCCACAAAAAAACGTCCGCAGTACACAAATTTTTTTATGATGTCTAATTCGACTGGAAAATAGACATAGGATCAAGTTGGGCCCGTAAGAGCTTTTGATCAGAAAGTCAAAATCCACAACAAATTAAAAATTCAGCCAATTTGACCAGACTTTTCCATAAGTGCGGGGTCCTTTTCTTATTGACATTTTGTCGTATTTTTTACAGAAAAGAAAGGTTATTATTTTTTTTTTATAAAAACGATTTTGTTAAAAGTAGCATTTTATTAGAACAAGTATAATAAATAAAAAACTTTACAACATTGTGAATTCTAATTAGATAAACTTAAAAGTAATGCGGTTCCTCGTTTTATCCAATAATCTGCAGTTTCCACACCACTTTTTAAATCAACAGCAACCACAAAAGCAGGACGATTAGCAGCACCGGTTCTGATTGGAAAATAATAACATGGACAGGAGTATAATCCTAAGAAGAAATAAAAACAAAACAGGAATGAGATTTTTTATGTTTGCTTTAAATTTAGCTTACTGAAAAAAATTCGGATCAATGAATCATGTAAACTGTGCGATCTGACATAATATAATTATTTATTTTTATTGTATTCTATATGTTGTTGTTTTTTGTTTATAGTGTGCATTTCAGAAAATATATACCAATAATCTGTGCAAGGTCTTTTACATTTTTTTTTTAACCACTCAGAACTCATGCAGAAAGCATGGCGCCTTACTGATGTAGCACAGGACTTTCCGCAGCATAGGGTGAATTTGAAATACAAGTAAATATTTAAACCTGCTGAGTTTTATGGCTCTGGTGTATCCTTTAAAAAAATTATTAACAAAAATTTAGAAAAATAGGGAAAAATACTGAATATTCATCTATGATTTACATATTTACGATATAAATAAAAGACCTTACTTGACTTCGGACAGTGCAATACTGCGATAAATATGGATGTGGATCTTCATACATCGACAAGACTGCCTTCGGCCTGTGTTCCGATGTAATTTAATAATTACACCGCGCATGTGCATGCCAATATTCAAATCATCGATACATTACAATCTAAAATAACCAAAGGCAGAATTCCTGACTCACAGCGGATTCTTTATGTATACATAAATCACGATGTTTTTTGGATATTTTTAAAATTGTCACACTTTAAAAAAGGTTGTCCAGAAGTCATTGATAACTACAAATATCTTTTTTAAGTAGTTTATCAAAAGTAATAAAGAAAGCTTTCTATATTTGATTTTTTTATTATTTGGAAAAAAATTATATTTTATCGTCATCTCAACATGGCTTCAGATCAGGTAGATTGATTGAAACAGCTTCTTACCATCTGTTAGACTATGTTTATTCAGCTATGGCGATTTGCATGTTATTTATTCGTCAAAGGCTTTTGACACTAGACAGAGTGATATCACAGAAGACTAAACAATCAGAATGGAATCTTTCAGGGAGGGGGAAGGTTAGCTCATTTCTAAGCGCGCATCGAATCCCTGGAATAGTATACAGCGATGCCACATTTGGTAGATTGAGAACAACAAGTAATCTGGTACTCAATACAGAGTTGCCAGATGTACAAAGAAATCTGATTTGTACAATAATTTAGTTACATACTTTGTAATTTTGAAAATAGATTAAAAAAATCAACAAAATGACAAGTTCAGCATTATGTCAAACTAAGACAACGTTTAGACAATTCAGAAAGAGTGATTTTGCAAATTTGATTATAGTTGAAGATTTGTGCAAAATTAAATTATAAACTCCTAATTGCGACCCTGACTACAATATTACAAAATACGCCCCTGATATCTATTCCAACAAGATACGCGATTCTGGAGTTAAATTGTACAAAGGATATGCCGCCAGTTTCCATTCTGATTGTTTAGTCTTCTGTGGTGATATTGTGATAAAGAACTTTATATACCTACATATAACTTTAAAATGAATAAACGGTAAACTATAATAACATAAGCTCAACTATTCGTAATGTAAACATGGAGTCCACCAAGGTTTTGTTTTGGGTTCGTTGCTGTTTATGTTATATGTTAATGACCTTTCGAATTATATAGTCCACCATACAGTATCAGAAAGTTCTTGATTTGGTACGTCAATAAGATCAAGCGAGAGCGAAGCAACTAGGCTGTTCTTTTCTATCGTATAACACATCCTACTCGTGCCACCTGCTTTCCCCACCACATGTGCGTGGGCAGCTCTGTCTGCGGAATTTCAATTTGTTTCCGTCGTGCACCCTTCATTTCTCGTTTAGCCTAATAAGCAATATTTTGATTTGTTTTTATTTAGTAGCTTCTCAAAATGTCAGTTTATATGCCTGCTGAAAAGGTTCAGAAACTTAAATGGTATTTTAGCGGCAATTCTTCGCAGAATGTTGCAGATTTATTCTCTGTTTATTTCGGAGATCGTCCTATTCCCACTAGTCAAGCAGTTTTGAATATTGTTCATACGTTCGAGTCTGCCGTAAATGCCATGAAAGTAATCGTGAACCGCCAAATAAATTCTAAGAGAGTTGACAGGGAAGCAGATATTTGTGGATTTGTTACTGTTAGTGACCCCTGCTCTAGCAGAGAAATTGCAGGAGAAGTTGACATGAATGATAGAACAGTTTGAAATATTTTAAAGAGGAATAAGTTCCGTTGTTTTAAAGTGCAAAACGTCCAAGAAATATTCCCAGAGGATAATTTTAAGCGAATGGAGTTTTGTGAGACTATGATAGAACGGTGCAACCAAAATGAAAATTTCTGTAGAAATATTTTATTTTCGGATGAATCTTCATTCCTCATTCATGGTTGCCATAATCCTTCCATTGTACGTCACTGGGCTGAGGAAAATAAACATTTGTATGTTGATAAACGGACACAATATCCTCGAAAATTGAACGTTTGGACCGGCATGTTGATGGCAATCTTAATGCCGAAAAGTATTTAAGCTTACTCCAAAATGAAGTAATTCCAGCTGTTCAAATTCTTCCTGACAACTTTGGGGAAATTTGGTTTCAACAGGATGGTTGTCCCGCTCATAATGCGCTCGGAGTACAGGAGTATCTTAACAACATTTTTCCTGAACGTATTATTAGCGGGAGAGGCACTATGAAATGGCCACCTAGATCTCCAGATCTTACTCCAGGTGATTTCTTTTTATGGGATCCATTTATAAACACAGCCACGAAAGAGCCAACACATTGGATGAACTCAGGCTTAAAATAATTGATGCTCACGGAAATGTCACCCCAGAAATGCTCTCAAATGTTAGGACAGCATTTTATGATAGATTAGGGTATTGTTTGGCCGAACAAGGTGGTATTTTTGAGCCTCTCATAGTGACATTTTGAGTGGTTTTTTTAAGAATTTAAAAATTTGTTTTTGTTTCTCTTTTTAATATTTTATCAAACATTTTTTTTACGTTTTAGAATTATTTTTATTTTATTCTCATATTTTACGAATCAAACTTTTGTTTGTGCCTAATGGCTTAAAATACTTTAATTGCACGGAAATGTAAAGAATTATTTGACTCGTTTTGAAAGTAAAATGGGTAAAATAATTTCAGTTATTAAAGCACGTAATAATATTACATATGCTGGACAGAGCCAACTACATTCTTCCCTTGAATAAATGGTACTGAAATTTTTAATAGCAATGACATGATTTTCTTGATGCAGCGTCACTATTTGCCCCTCTACTAGAGCACTGGTAGACGCCTTTATTGTGGGCGGTCAGTTAATAGACTGGCGGTACGTGACCAGTCAGGTGCAACGTTTTTAAAATGCATGCCAATCATATATATGAATGAAATTACCATGAATATGCCAGAAACGCAAATTTTAGGCAGTCGTCGCATGCAGAAGGGTGTGCAAATCGATTTTTTTTGTTTTTTTTTGTTTTTTTTTTTTATTTTAAAATGGATGCCAATAGTGTCAAACGAAAAGCCTTGAAAAAAATCCAAAATCAAGAACACCAAAAAATTTTATGATTTAATGTGCGCATCAAATGTTGTTTTGCGCGCGGAAACTGCATGCCAATGAATTTCCGCTGGATTCTTTTTCACGGCTTTTCGTTTGGCACTATTGGCATTAATTTTAAAATAAAAAAAAAAAAAAAAACAAAAAAAATCGATTTGCACGCGACGACTGCCTAAAATTTGCATTTCTGGCATATTCATGGTAATTTCATTCATATATATGATTGGCATGCATTTTAAAAACGTTGCACCTGACTGGTCATGTACCGCCAGTCTATAAGTCTTATGCCTACCACACCAAAACCAAAACCAAAACTTTTCGATACTGTATAACTATGGTTGCTCATGATACAACTATTTCATTTTCAGCAGAGAATGAAGTTAAAACGAGAGCAGAACGAAATGTGCTTGGTGTGACAGGAACAAATTAATATTAAATAAAACTGAATCAGTTATTATGAATTTTCATATTAGAAAATCTTTGCCACCAAACTTTAAAATTCTGAACATTAGAATGTCTGATGAAACAAAATTCCTTAGTAATTTCCTCGATCTCACATTATCGTGGGATATTGATAATCTTTCTAAAAAGTTAAACAAAGCATATTTTGGAATTTTACAATTAAAGGATATCTTAAATGAGAGTGGCTTACTAAATATTTATTATGTTCTAGCCTATCCACATATTTCATAAATATACTCAGGGCCGGTTTCATAGGTTCTGTTTAACTTAAATCTGATAGTTACAAGCACGGATCTAGAAATTTCAATAATTTTTTTCTCGTCTGTGGCGCATGGGACTCATACGAAATATGGGAAATAACATCTCGAGAAGCACTTCTCTAACGACCCCTAAAAAATTTTGAATTGAAAAAGCAGTTTGCGAAAAAAAATTTCAAAATTCGATTACCCCCCCAGGTCTAGGGACTCCTGTTTAAAATTATTTTTTTTGCCATATGCATTTTACTTTTCATAAAAATACAGCAACACGTTCTGAAGTTTATGAAAATATTTTCATTACTAACTGAGATACAACGAATTGAAATTTTGTGATTTGTTAAATTGTAAATCACAATGTTATGTTCTTCTGTTAATATGGTCTTCTTGGCACTTACACAGTTTTTTAATTGGGGTTTTCCCTTCCTTCGGTTAGCTGTTGACCAAGATGCTGGAAAATTTGTTATGGGCACAGCGTCTACTGCTGTTTGAAAGGGATTTTCCCTCAAACAGCCAAGGAGCGCTTCATGTTGAGCGAGATTTGAACTTCTCGGTTGGCCTGAACCGTCTTTTCTCTTTATGATACCTTCCTCCTCCCACCGGTACTTGTTAGCAACTGCTCTGATAGACTATCCCTCTTCAATTTTAGAGAGAATAACACTCAATTTATAAACTTTGACGTTGCCATTCGACGTTCGCGTTCCCGTTCGACGTTCACAAAATTGGTCCATTTATAAACTTTGACGTTCGTCATTTACATAAAATGTCAAACTGAAAGATTGTATTTGTGATACATTTTTTGCATAAATTTACTTTATTTTTGAATCTCTGTGTGTTTAATTTAAACTGAATATTCTGCTGACGTAAGCATCCGATATTTTATCATTATGAACTTGATAATGATAATTTGTAAAAAATTCTTACAAAGATGATTTAAAACAAACAAAAGCATATCTAAAGAGTAGAGCGACTATGGTCTCTCGATTTTGGAATCTCTGTGGCTCTTCTATGAAAAGAATAAAATTAGAACAACTGAAAGATATCTAATTGCTCCATCTTACTTTCTTAGCTTGGAATAGTTTGCATAAAATGGCATTTTATTAAAATATTTCCACCGAGTTTCAGAAGCTTCTACATAAAGGCTTCTATTTTTGCTCTCTCCCTCACAAATCTGTCTCTCAATTTTTTCCACAGACACAGACTAATTCACTAAAGAGTCCTCTATTACTATAGGAAAATATACAAAATTTCGAGGCACCTGGTAGGTTGCATGAATTATTTCTACGATCTCTTATTCCCTATTGAATATTTCTAATTTATTCGTTTTGTGAACACATTGTGTTTTTAGACGACTGACCAATTGCATCGTTCATTTCTTAATAATTATAGACGTATACTATCAAAATGCCCGCGTGGAACACTGGTTCACTAAGGTAACTAAAAATAATGAATGAATAATGATATTTTAATTAAACAAAAACCAAACTACTCAAATAATGACCATCTATGAATTATACAAATTTGGAAGTTCCAAAAAAAGTTGACTCAACGTTAGGTCGCCGTAATGGGATGGGCACTGAGTTTCCCAATTTTATTAATTTTCTTGAGGATTTCAGATTAGTTCCTCTATTTGCAAAATTCCAAGTTCTAAGCAAGTCTGAAAGCGCCCAAATAAATCATGCGAATAAACATATTTGTATTTATCCGTCTGGTAAATTGTTTGGGAACTTTGCATGGAGGTGGGGCGACTACATTCTCGATAAGCCGAAAATTCCAAAACATGCAAAACTCGAAATGGCAACTTTAATATGTCGGCCAATGTTTATATAGAAGGCAATACCCACATTAAAATGAAGACTTTGATAAAATGGTAAGAGCTGTAAAAGAACTATAGGAACAAAGTTGTGGAGAATAAAATTTCCGCACTTTGCATACTTCCTGTGCATATACTATAAAAGTTGAAAACTGAATTTTTTGTAGGAAATTCAATTCTCTACAATAACTTTCTTCTCTACAATGTTCTTATATCTCTTACCATTTTGGTAGCGTCTTCATTTTAATGTGGGTATAGCCTTCCATACATATAGATTGGCCGCCATATTGGAGCCGTCATTTTGAGTTTAGCAAAAAAGTTCCTATTCGAAGTTTCACAGCGAATATCTTAAAACAGGTTACTTACGAGAAAAATGCATAGGAATGAATTTTTTCTTATTATTATTTTTTTTTTATTTACTTTATTTATTGAAAATATCATACAGAGATTAGATATTCGCTGTGAAACTTCGAAAAGGATTGATTTTTACCTGTGCACTCCAAACTATTACCTCTCTGTTCGGACCAGGGTGTATTAAATAGGTGATGCGACGACAACCCTCACAGTGGCTTCATAAGTGCTTACTTTGTACATAATGTAGTAGATGGCAGGACCAATAAGTCCTCTCATTACTTACGCATAGATAGATAATTTTACTGGTTCTGTGCATACAGTGTTGCATACATTCCCGCCTTTTGTTTTTTGTTTAGTGAAACAAGAGTCCAGTTACATCTGACATTAAATAGCTAAATTAAAACATTGAAAGAACATATGCAACACTACATACAGCATTGCACGTGTCGCCACAGCTAACCTCAAAAATATATATTCCTTAAGATTTACAAGTATGAATGAATGAATGAATGGCTTTATTGAATAGGACTATCCTAATATACTTACAAAAACTATTAAATTAATACATATTACACAACACATGTTACAATGAAGATGTAATTTAAAAATAATTACTATTACGTAGCTATTATTAAAATTTCTGCCTGGTTCCTGTACTTTCAACCAAAATCAAGTTCAACGTAATGTGTTTGAAGTTTTAAATAGTTTGTCACAATAAAATAGGACACTTTTTGCAGGTTAGGAATCTAACCTATAATTAGCAGTCTATTTTTATTAATCAACAATATTGAAAAATTATTTGCATGAACTTTTAAATATTTGCTTGGAGCCAGTATGGATCCAAGCTAAAAATGCCTATACAAATATTAAAAATGAGAATAAACGAAAAAAACCTTAAAATTTGAGGTTATGTTAGTTATACGATGCATATGCCCAGGTAATTATAGGACCTTATTGCTCGCGCCATCTACTAAAGTAAATAGAAACCATGCACTTATGAAGCCATTATTATAATAGGAAAGTGCCGTACGTCGGACCACCTATTTAATACACCGTGGTTCGGACGCTGTTAGCGTGAAATAGGTGAGGATAAGCTACAAGGTTAATAGCACATTTTTTATGCAGAATTTAACAACATTTTTTTCATTTCCTATTTTTTGCAAAAAAAAGAGACGTTCCACCCCTAAAGTGGGGGTGAACTTTTCGGGTAGATATCTGATATAGAGAAATAGATATTTCTAACCTTATTTAGAGTATGCATCTCAAAAATATTATTACTTTATAAATTATTTCTCCTATTCAGTGTTTTTTAATCTAATTTGCGTGTATTATTCAGATTTACTCTAAAGCACTTAAGACAATATAGTTGACATGGAATTGAATGAACTCATGCATGTGACAAAACGCTTCACTTTCATTGGAGATCCCCCAACGGTAACGTTAAAAACATGAAATTTGTTCATCTCGAACGGACGGCAACTTCTGATCCTATGGGAAACATCAACGCCAACTTAGGATATAAATAACAATCAGTGTTTTGTATGTTTCATCTTTGTACAGCGAAGGAAACGCCCAACGGGAACGGAAAATGTTGGGCATCTCAAGCGGACGGCAACTTTTGATCCACTGAGAAACGTTGTCAACATCAATATTAATGACTTTCATTAGTATGTAAATAACATAACCCCAAATTTCAGTTTTTCAAGTTTATTCTCATCTTTAATATTTGTATCTGCAATTTTAGCTTGGGCCATACTGGCTCAAAACAAATATTTAAAAATACATGCAAAAATTTTTTCAAAACTGTTGATTAATAAAAATAGACAGCTAATTATAGGTTAGATTTCTAACCTACAAAAAGTGTCTTATTTTATAACAAACTATTTAAAACTTAATACACATTACATTGAACTAGATTTTATTTTAGAGTACGGGAATCAGGCAGAAATATTAACAATAGCTACGAAATATTTGTAGATTTTAAGAAATATATATTTTTCAGGTTAGGTGTGACGTCATGTGCACGTCCTCAATTGTTTTTTATGTTTCATCGTCGAACAGGAACGGGAACGTTGAACGGGAACGGGAACATCAAGTTTAAAATTGAGTGTTAGAATTTTTTCATGTTCAGTTAATTTCGGCATTTCAAAAATATGACACTGACACTGACAAATAAATAAAGAATGATTTAATATAGCGAAAAATAGGTGTACGGGATTTTATTGCACAGAAGTAGTGTACTTGATACATTAAAGTACTTCTCAACATTTAAACAGCATTCTATCATCTATCAATTTAAAATTTCAACAAATAAATAACATAGAAGGGAGAATCGTAATGTAGACATATCCACTACTTTTGTGCCGCCCATTATTGTAATTTACAAATAAACGTATTATTCTTGTCTATAAATTAATAAATGTATTAACCTGTGTTAGTACTAGGGTGTATTAAATAGGTAATGCGACAAGAACCCCCACAGTGGCTTTATAAGTGCTTACTTTGTACATAATGTAAATAGATGGCAGAAGCAACAGGATCTGTCATTACTTACGCATAGAAAGGTAATGGTATTTTCCAATTTTTTTTATTGAATAATATCATAGAATATGTATAAACAAGCCTTCCAATACAGATTACAGTGAAAATTTTTCGAGAAAACAAAGGTTAAAATAAGTGGCGCGAACAGCGTTTTAAATTGGTGACGTATGTAATCTGCCGATGACATAGGTAGTCTGTGTTGATTTGTTGATAGAATGGTTTTATACAAAACAGTGTGGTGTTGCCAAGTTGAAATTTCTTCTGTAGTTCTAGTAAAGATAATTGAAGAAATTAAATCAGTTTTAATATATTTATCCACGAATTTTAATTTTGTGATGTAAAAAATAATAATAGGCGTGAATTATGAAATATTTTAAATAATGTTTAATGCCAATTAGATTTTTAAAAACATATTGTTCAATATATGGCAACAATGACAACTACTAGTCAAATGACAGATGTGTTCTAACGACGTGTTGATTTGAAGCATTTCATTTTCAATTCAATTTCAATCTATCATGTCATAATCAACTTTGGGCAAACTGGATGAATCTCCTTTCACAAAACTCAACTCCATATTAATAGTTTATTTAAAACTGACAGCACGCAAGCAAAGTTGGAAGAGAAGGAGAGCTGTTTTTATACAATATTGCCACATAATCCTCGCCGTGAGTTTTGTTTGCATTTTTAAGATAACTTCTAAATAATAACAAACATAAATTCCTTTTAATTCCTTCTAAATACATGTTTATAATATTTATTGATTTTCAAGATATTGTGCAAAATAAAAGTGTTAGACGGGCGTATTCTTATTTCTTATTTTTATTTAAGAAATTATTGTTTTGGTTTAAATTGATTGTGCAATAATTGTTAAAATAGTAACATTACTTGATATATATCACCAAAACTGAGTTTTAAAAAAATGGAAAATACCCTATTATACAGGTTCTGTGAATACGTGCATACAGGTCTTTTGTTTGTGTTTAGTGAAACAAGAGTGCAGTGACAAAGATTAGAATTCTTTAATCTTTGACAGTGATATCTGACATTAAGTAGCTAGAAGAAATACGTTCAATATGCTGGCGCTAAATTTTATGCAACACCACATGCAGCATGGCAAATTCATCTATCCATACACAGGTAATTGTAGGACCCTAAAGCTCGTGCCATCTACTAAAGTAAATAGAAACCGTACACATATAAAGCCATTACTATCATGGGAAGGTGCCGTGTGTCGGATCACCTTTTTTTAATACACCGTGGTTAGTACCATAGGTTCACTGACAGATGTAATGTTAGATCATTTAAAATATGCATGTTATTAACAGGGGACGATATTCAATCGAGTTGCTCTTCCCCAAAATTATAGGTTAATATACTCACTTGTATTTCAAATGTACGGATACTATTAAAATAAGTAAATACCTCTGGTTTTCTTTTTCAATTGTTCAACAGGTTTAAAGTGTATTAAAGGCATAGAACAAACTAACTGCATAGGTTGAGGTTCAATAAGAACAGCATTTTTTTTGTCCCAACCAGCTCCCTCGAGGAAGGTAGTTTTTACGTAAACTCCAGCGTCTGGTGCTATTTGTATTTGAAATTCGTCTACAGTCAAAACAGTAAATTCCCAACTCAAAGAATCTATAGGAACTTCAGATTGTCGTGCACAAGTCTAAAAATACATAAGCAACTTTAGTAATGATATATTTTCTTTATATGGGAATGAAGATGCTAATTTAAAAATTTAACCATATTTTAATTTTCAAATAGTAGATATTAGGCAGAAAAAAGTAAGAAAAAAAATATTAACATACCCCAGTAACTTTAGGCATAAAAATAATCTGATGTGAAAAACTGTGAGCTGGATTTTTGTACACAGCTTTACTTACTTGTTTTAAGGAACGTGTGAAAAGTCCCAATCGATACATGCCGGTGGCGCAAGTTATTTGATGTCAATGGTCACGAAAATCATTTTTTCGGATGTTAATGGAGGTTGTAATGGAAACTGTAAATCTCAAAATTCTTTACAAAAAAGGTTCTGTACATTTCACATGTATAACCAACAGTTTAGAAAATAATCTACTGCTAAACTCCCAATTAAGGCACCTTCACTCTGTATAGTATATATACAATAGTAAATTCATGAGAAATGAAAAATATAAAGTGAAAATTATAATGCATCATCAGTGTGTAAATGATGAATGGAGTAGTTCACAGAAAAAAAGGGTCCATAATACAATCAATAAGAAACAACCCCGAGTCGCAGCTGTCCCTCATTCCATTGTATCTTATGGGTCAGTTTCTACTTGAGCGCGTTCCAAGCAGTATTTCGTGTAGTTTTTAACATAGTTCTATGACTCAGTTTAAAATTATTTTTTGACGAACTTAAATGTTTTATTTTGAGTATAATGCAATTACAATTTTTTCGGATTCATCCCCTAAAGTAGTTCCAATTATTTAAAAAATGAACTGTAAAAAATTTCACCTCGATCGGATAATGCTAACCCGTACCTCAAGGCAATTAAAATTCACGACCAGATGCGGCTCTCATCTATTTTCAATAGTATCTCGTAAACTGTTGATCACATTGAAATTTTATGCATACATAATCAAAAGAAATTTTCCTTTTATAAAAACGTCATTTTTTTTTATTTTTCTCGTACATTTAATAGTTTGATAGAGATAATGAAGCTTTGGTTGGCGTAAACAGGCACCAGAACATTAATATTCTTGTTCACAATGTCTTGGACTTTTGTGTTCCATGAATTAATCAAATTAGCTCCGTTTATTGTACGGAATGTCTTATAGCAACACGGCATCTGTCGCGGTTGCCTGCTAGGTGTACGACCTCAATAAACCTCATTTTTATTAGTCTTTTTTTAACAATAACCATTCCCTGTGATCTACTGCAGCCGAGGCTCGAACTCAGTAGAAATAACAGCAACTAAGAGTGTTGTCTCACTCAACCGTGGTCTAGGCCATTGCTACATGCTAAAAACGCCATTAAACATCCATACTTTGGCCAGGAACCCTCGAACCCGGAAACCCGTGGTTTTAATGCTAACACGTAAGTACTGAACCACCGTGTTGGTTAAGTTTCTTTTACAATTTACCATCTGATTTTACATTTATGTTTTCCTTTCCGGTTGATGTGGCCAAGAACATCATAGTTTGGTTTAAAAGGTCCTCATCAACAGAGAGATGCAGGGCACTTCTGATAAGCTTCAGTCGTTCGCGGTTATTGTTCTTGGTCCCATATTACTAAATTCACCAGCCATGAATTTTTCTAATTAGAAACTGTACCATTATCAGCAGTAAATTGCCATTTAGCAGACAAGTTTTTCCAAATGTATAACTCCCTTTCGGACAGCCTTGGCTGATTTGAGGGTTGGTTGACTACTTATATGTGGTGTGCGTTTATGGTGTATGTGTGTGAGTGTGTGTTACTTCAGAGTTAAATTTGATTTAGGTAGCTGAAAACACAGGTTTTTTAATTTCAAGCAGTAATAATTTGAGATCAGGTTGAAGTGGTTTGAAAATGACAGAAAATGAGCAAATAATGAAGTTTAAAGCCAGAATGACACTATGGAAATTTGAGAGACTCATTTTATATCGTCTGCAGTGTACAAAATTTCGAATAAGGAGCTAATTTGAATAATTCATGACACAAAATGTCTGCACTGCACTGTAAGTATTCGCATTTGGGTATAATTGTCCACACAGGAATCTCTATAGCAGACCACTTAATATTCTAACATTTCTTTGTAATGCAAAAACTCTACTGACACAGGAAGCATGACCCCATGTAAAAATATTATAAATCGATGGAAGACTACTATAGTATATCATCAGGTACAAACTTGGTTAGGAAAGGGTGAAGATCCTCAAACTGTTGAGTGGGTGTTAAATAACTTTTTGGAGCCCAACACATTATTACCATCAACACTGGACGCGTATTGCGAAACGCGTCCTCATTTCATCCTCACAGTGGTACTGACGGGACGCATTACTGCTTTCAAAATGTGGCGTAAAAACGTATGAAGATCGTCAACTCGATGGGATGTACTAGAGACGATTTCTTGTGAGGTTTTATTGTTAACTTATCAATAAAACCGTATCCATTTCATTACGTTTAAGAAGATGAGATTGTGAGAATTTGATCTATGACTACTTCAATTATTAAACAATATTAACAAAAATAATAACTTTTAAATAAATAAATAAATGTTTTATATTAAATATTTTTATACACAGTTTATTTCCACTTATTTTCTAATATAGCAAAAGGTACAAAATTAAAACATTAAAAAAAAAACTTAAAATAATATTTTTAATAATATATTTTTTTTGTTAAGGCTTCTTGGAGGCTGGTTGATTTAGGTCAATGTTTAGTTTTGTATTATGTTAATCAGAAACGGTTTGCATGCTGCACATTATTCTTAAAACACGTCATCATTTCGCCCCCGACAAGTCATCGAGGCCGAAATAGAGACGGTTTTATTATTATTCTATAAATTAATTGTAAATTTAACAAGAAAAGCGTCTCTAGTACGTCTCATCGAGTTGATGATTTGCATACGTTTTTATGCCTCATTTTCAAAGCGACAATGCCTCCCGGTGTCAGCACCACTGCGGAGACGACATGAGGATGATTTCTAAATACAATTTTTTGCAATTGCAAGAAAGATTGCGGTGCATGGTGGATGCAGAAAAATAGGATTAACATGCTCCATACTTTTTTATTGTCACGGCCCATAGCCAACCTTGCCTTAATGCCGCTTATAACACAATTTCAGCTGATTCATCTGAATATGATACCGAATATGAATTCAATCCTACTGATATATTTTATCATCTAATATTATTCAAATGGAAACAATGACAAGGATGAGGAAGAGCATTAGTAAGACAATGATGAATAGCAAGAAGTTCAAAAAGAAAACGATGAAGAAGAATCATAATTTCATCATACCCTGTATAAGATAGATTAGATTTCTCAGGAGAAATATGTAAAAAAAAAACGAGCCCTGCATTCTACCTCGAAGATGGTGTGGAAACGAACGCATTATACTTTCTCTCTAATAAAAATTGTTGGTTGAATGTGAAAAATGTATGGAACCTTTTTTATAGAGAATTCTGAGATCTACCCTCAAATAATTTGAGATGCCAGCACGTTATCGATTGGGACTTTTCACGTGTTCTTTAAAATGTCGAAACAAATCTGTATAAAAAAATCCCACAAACTTTTTTTTTTTCTGGCAGATCAACCTTAAAGTTACTGGGCTAATATGGTCCAAAGAATTAATTATAGTTGATAAATTATATTGTTTACCTGTAAAACAGCAGTTAAGAAACCAGTTGGGAAAGTAAAAGCCGCTAACCAAAAGAATAAAGGAGGATGAGTGGTTTCTGCCCAAACTGTAAAAAAATCTACTCGGGCCAACAAATCTCTTGCCCATGATCCCAAAAGTTTTAATGATGAGTATGCTACATAATTAAATTACATTTAAACAGTACCTCTATTTTTATTATAAGAAAATATTACCCTTTAGCCAAGCCGGTGGAACCCGTCCCTCAAACATGCACGTGAAAATTTCTTCTAATTCTGATGACATTACTACTAAACCTTTAATGCCTTTCTGGAGATCTTGTAGAGATGAAGCTATGGACACCAATAATAAATTATATCTAAAAATAAAAAAAATTATGACAAATTATATAAATTACACGTTTCATATTATTCTAAAGCAGTATTTCTGTATATATAACAGTGTGGCCACTTAAAACTGCTTTTCAAATTCCCTTACTTTTCTCTAAGTTCCCTGATTGATAAACTTCAGTTTCCCCTAATTTTACTTTCACATCCAGTGAAAGCATTGATAATAGATAGATAGATAATGCTTTATTTGTTCTTTTGTTATCCAATTTTAGGACATAGAACTTGTCATGTAAATTACAATAAAATTACAGCTTATATATACAGGGTGCCCCATAAGTAATGGTGCATAGAGCATTCCTTACATAAAAATATTACGATTTAACCAAAGTTACCTTAGTCCAAAAGTTGATATTAACAGAGATACAGGGTGTCAAATTAAAATTTTTGTTTTGGTTTTTTTTAAATAATTTCTTTAAAAATTGAAATATTTTAACAAAATTTGGTAAATGGGGATTTTTTGAGGCGAGGGATTCAAATCTATTCATACTTTTGCTGTTGTTTGTAGAGGGCGCCACCTACAGTAGTTTGCATGTCATTTATATGTCATATATTTTTGGCGATTTTTTAAAATTTTTTTTTAAAATAAAAACTCATATTTTCCTGTCTCTTTTACGTAAAAAAGGTATACCTTCTAAATGTCGCTACGAGTAACCATTTTCAAGATATTTGGTTTTAAAGTATTCAATGCAACCAATTTAAATTAAATAAAATACCATATTATTGTTTGATTTACAGAATAATTGATAGTGAAGTGAGCAGTATAAAATTAAATTATCTTTTTCAAATTTTTTAAATTTATTACACTAGGAAAAAAAGTACGAAGAACAATACTCGATAAATAAATTTAAAATTTGAGAAACAGTTTTTATTTAAATACAAGTTTCATTTAAAAAATAAATAAATAAATAACAATAATTAATAAAAAAAGAGATTTGTGTTCGGTAACAAATGTTCGAAGTGACTTCCGTTTACTTCAATAAATTTGACGATGTGTGTATTACACAACCGCCTTATTTTAAATAATAAGTGTTCGTTTTGAAATGATTTGATTGCATTTATAATTCTCTACAATAATTCTTCTTGATTATTTTGCATCTTGATACACAAGAGACTTCATGTACCTGCATATGCAAAAATTCAACGGATTAAAATCGGAACTCTGCGCAGGCCAAGGCATATTGCTACTACGACCTATCCAACGACCAGGAAAATTTGCATTCAGGTAGTTTTTGACTGGTATAAAAAAATACGGTGGAGCTCCATTTTGCATAAAAATCATATTTTGTCTTAAATATAGTGGTACATCATCCAAGAATTCACCTAGCTGAGTATGTAGAAAATGTAAGTATAATGCACAGTTTAAATTAGGTGGTAACTCCCCAAACAGCACGTCCAATTGTAATTACGTCTCTACAAGATATATACATGAGAAACAAAATATGTTAAGGTGGATCTAATTGTTAAACTAGTACTGACGTACACATATGAGATACACTTATGTTTATATTGACAGAATTATGTGATACAATGTTTAATAATTGTATACTGTATGCACTCAAGATTCTAAACATTTTTATATAACGTAAAGAAGGATCATTAGAATGTTGAAATTTGACGTCCGTAGAAGATGCCTACAAGGTTTAAGTCATATGTATGTGTGATGCTTTATATAATACTTGTGCCTACTGCATACACCACATAAAAGTGCGATATATATACATGATACAAATAACTATATATACGCTTTTTAGTTGTGTTTTGTCGTGTCTACATTCGACTATTCGAGCATGGAACAGTGTGCGCACGCAAAGGGTCAGCGTGAGCATACCGGCCATGTGTATCTCATGTGTCCTCTTTCCTCTATAAGAGTGGTCATAGCCACACATACAGCAGGCATTTTTGTTTTTTAACAATATCCAAAATAATTTATATTCGAAAGAGTTTTAAAGATATCGAGTTCTTTTAATAATAAAATAGATTAAAATGCATTAAAAAGCAAAATCTAGCAGTTGCGTGTTCTACTATAAAGTCTTTAAGCAGGTATTCAAACAGAAGTCAGTGGTTGAATGAGTTACACATTAAGCGGCATAATGCCATACTTTTCGATCTAAAACACACATTACCATACCAGGCGTTGCCTATCTTTCGGCAACTTCCCTAGCCAAACCTATCCTATACCACAATTTCCCTTTCACCACCCTTTACTCTAATTTCACCACCTTTTACCTTAAACCCCTCTCTATTCCCTTTATTCATTTTTTGTTGTTTTGTTACATTTTTGTTCTTTTTGTCCCTTTTTGTCTTTCCAAATCCCCTTTAGACCAATAACCTCCAGCAAATCCCAACTTTTAAAATCACACTCTCCCCTTCACCCTACCTTTCCGGAGGCGGGCAGACCACCGGATGAAGACTGTGACTTGTTCGAACGGGTTTTTTCATTGAGTTTTTCCCTGTGTCACCAACCAAAACTGCATAAAAACAAGTGCGCGTGTGTTGTGCGCGCGCCCTTAACACAAGTTTTTAAATCTAGTTTTAAGTAGCTGTAAGTGTTTTGAAACTATTCTTAGTTATATCACCCAAATTGTTAGGCGTAAGTTTTCTCATGCAAGACAGGAGGCCTAACCAACCCTCGTGAATTATTGTTATAGCCAAAGCCGAGCCCTCTTCACCCGACCACTCATCTACCACGACATTGCGCGCCGTGGTGGTGTGGTCGGCTCTAAATTGGGCCTCGACTGAGGCGCATTATTGTAAACTAAAACTTATAATAAATTTGTTTTGAATTGAATTGAAAGCGGCGAGGCAAGAGGTACGCGGTTCGATCCGTGCTCACTCTGTCTTTTTTTTTTTTGTTAAAATAGTTGCGAAAAAACTTTCAGTTGTTTTTTTCAAGGTAATAATTGCTTATAAAACCGATGTACGAATATACTTCTTTTCAATTTTAGGTCTGTTTTAGACCATTAAATATTCTCTTTATGTTGTAGATGATATATTATACCTAACCGTTTTTTCTCCAACACGTTTCCCAGGTTTGTATAAGTACTTCAACTTAAAACTTTAATTCTTAACTCAGGTGACACTGGTGACAGTTTAATTAAATTAAATAAGTTCTTCTTAATAATTATAAATAAATAAAAAAACTAGTAACTCGAAAAATTCAGGTTTGGGAACACGTAAAAAAATAGAAAAAAAAAAGAGAATTTGAAAGATTTTCATATATTTTAAATAAGGCTAGAAATTCAATTTCACACATAATAAAGACTTCATACACATCATAAATACCGCTTTTAGCATCCGAAATAACAATCACCACGATAGCTCAGTTGGTAGAAGCGTCAGTACTGTAATACGGACAACAGAAAACGTGTAGGTTCGATCCCTATCCACCGCAATTGGCAAAGGTAAGTAAAAATGAATTTAATAACTTAATAAACATTATAATTTACAGGCAACCCTTGTGAGAAGAAATTGGAGTGATGGTAAACAATATTAGATAGTTAATAATGTAAATAAAATATACGGATGGCTAACAAATAAATTCATAGGACAAAACGTATATGCATTAATTACTTTATTTTTATCAAGTAGATTTACTAACTAGTATGTAGTTTTATATGTTCCCATTGCTAAAAACCTGTGGGGGGATTACCAAATATAACCTGAAAAAATTAACGTCTAGCATAAGACGTCATTCGTCTGAGACATTAGGAAGTCAATCACTGTGCATCCGATAACACACTGTGGATCAAATTATTTGTGTATATGTAAATGGTATACTGTGGCTACATTGTGAGGCGGACGTTTAACCTTTGTGCATACGTGTTTGCCTACAATGTGTAAACGTAGCACATTTACATCGTAGAATTGTGTAACCTTGTGTCTGCATCTAGATACATCGTCACAATGCGAACACATTGTAATCGTTATTTGGTGTGCTGTATGGGTCATACGATCCAAAAAAATAATTATCTAAAATTCCACACCAAATGTTTATTTTAAATTCATATTGAAAGCGGTGTTCGAACATTTGTTACCAATTACCATTTGTTAATTAATTATTGTTATTTATTTATTTTTTAAATGAAGTTTATATTTAAATAAAAACTGTTTCTCAAATTTTAAGTTTATTTATTTTTACTTATTTTGCTAGTTTTGAAATGTAATAAATTTAAAAAATCTGAAAAAAGAGAATTTAATTTTATACTGTTCGCTTCACTATCAATTATTCTGTAAATCAAACAATAAATATGATATTTTATTTAATTTAAATTTGTTGCATTGAATACTTTAAAACCAAATATTTCGAAAACGGTTACTCGTAGCAACATGTAGAAGGTATACTTTTTTTATGCAAAAAGGACAGGAAAATACGAATTGTTATTTTAAAAAATTTGTTAAAAATTCACGAAAAATATATGACATATAAACGACACGCAAATTACCGTAGGTGGCGCCCTCTACAAATAACAGCAAAAGTATGAATAGAAACTACTCGATAATGAGCAGAACTGCCTCGCCGCGGTGACCAGAATTTTAACCAGTGGCTATTTGTCATTATTTCGGTCTTTCTAACTCGAGCTCTCAGTCAAAAGGGCAGTTCTCAATTTTTCCTCATCATATTTACTTGCCTCTACAAGAAGACAGCAGAAGCTGCCTCGCTGCGAAGACCGATATGACCGATTTTTCGTAAAAAAGTTCAAAGTTCGATTTGTATCCTTTAAGATAGGTAAAACATTCCATCACTCTGAACTCTCCCAGAACTGATGAGAAACGCTGGAGTTATCTTCGCTAAAGTAACTCGAAAATCTTGATAGCGGGCTGTCGAACTAAAATGCACATATAATCCTCATAATGGAAAAAAGATATCTGCGACAATATTTAATATGAAACCTAGAGATAGTTGTAAATCGGTATTTATAAACAGAGGCATACTAACACTCACAAGCCTATATATTTATGACGCAGCAATATTTGTAAAAGAAAACATCATACTGTTCAAATCTCTGGAGCATGATTATGACACAAGAAACAAAAACAAATTAACAACCAATAGAAAAAAACTTCATATATACAAAAAAATTCTATAATTGGCATTTTTAACAGATTGCCTGATAACATAAAAAAATCTCACTTTAAAAACATTAAAACTAGAACTCGAACGGATACTAATAAAAAAGGCCTTATTATACGATGGACGAATATTTCACTGATGTTTCAATACATTAACACGTTCACCGCTGAGGATAATTTGAATAAAACATCAAAGGCAAACAGATTTTTTTTATTGCAATCAATTAAATTTCAAAAAAGATATCTAAATATACTTGATATTAAAATAAAATATGCGAAATTTGAGCCAAAACGTCTTTAGACGTCATCAGCCCTCCGTCGAAAAACGTTGATGACGTCTTCAGCACTCAACGTGTTAATAAAAAGATTTACTTTTGTACCCTCAAACTAGGCTGTTCTCCAATTTTATCATTAGCTCTACTATTTTGTTTAGCATTTTAATATTTTAACGAAAGTCATTTTTATCCAAACTAGGTATATTATCTATTTTAAAATGAATTTTAATACTATTGTCTTTCTCTATTTTGTTTCACTGTTACCATTTGTGTTTCAATTTTATTATGATATGTACTTTTACTTCCACATCCAGTGAAAGTATAGTAACGACAAAACAATTTTTCAAAATTTTTATTGTTCAAATAGGCTTAGGCTCATGAAACGTCGAGATTTTAAGTTTGAGCGAAAAAAAAAATTCTGTTTGTCTGTCTGTAACTTTTTTCGTATGCACGAATACTCTGGAACCATTTAAGATTGACTTGAAATTTGGTATACGCATGTATTTTAACGTGATCTGGAACTAGATTATATTTTCATCTTATTCCGTTGAAGAGTTGGGGGGTAAATTGGGGTAAATGGGCATAAATAGATAAATCAATCAGCTAAGAGTCCATAAAATTGGTATTTAGTATATACACTTCTGTGCAATAAAATCCCGTACACTTGAAAAATCAAGTAATCCAGTTTTCACTAATATTAAGTGGTGTGAATCAGTCTTTTTGAAATTTAAATTTTTTTATTATTATATTATAAAAAACTGACATTGATTGTAAAACGTCGAAAGTAATGTATTTGTATAATGTTAATCCAGAAGAAGAACATACGTATTTTTGTTTTTTTTTTACACCATTCGATGGAAATGATTTCGAACAAATGTAAAAATTGACGTTGAAAAATTCACAGATACGACTGCACATAACTGCATAATCTAATATTTTGTACATATGTCCGTCATTACAATACTGAAAAACTTTTTCATCGGTAATCACAACATTGTTCCAAAACTCCAACGGGCGATAGACACAATTTAAACAAAACATAATGCGGGCTTGCTTCTGTTCTTCTATTAATATGGTCTTCTTGGCACTTGTACAGTTTTTATTTCCGATTTTCCTATCCTTCAGCTAGCTGTTGACCTCGATGCTGGAAAATTTGTCATGGACACAGCGTCTCCTGCTGTTCGAAACGGATTTTTCCTTAAATAGCCAAGAAGTGCTCCATCTTGAACGAGATTTGAACTTCTTGATCAGCCTGAACCGTCTTTTCTCTTTACGCTACCTTCCTCCTCCCACTTTTCTTCACACTCATAACAGTACTTTTATTCAATTGATAATGGTTAGCAACTGCTGATAGACCATCTCTCTTCAATTTTAGAAAGAATTAAAATTTTTTCATGTTTAGTTAATTTTGGCATTGCGAAAATATGACACTGACACTGACAAATTTATAAAGAATGATTTAATATAGCGAAAAATAGCTGTACGGGATTTTATTGCACAGAAGTGTACAAGTGAAGCTATAAGGTCTTAAAAAATTTTTTGGCATTAACCACCCCCATTACATCCCCGTCCCATTATTAAAGAGGGTGAAAAAAAAATTGTGATTTAGTGTGTGTACAAGAACCAAAAAATATTCTCAAAATATTTTTCTACTTCATCCTACCGATGTGGTATATCGTTTTATGGGTTTTTGGAGTAGACGATTTCAAATATTATATTATTAAAGTTCCATAAACAATTATTTCCACATACAAATTTTTTTCGTCGTGAGAGATGGAAAATCTGGATGTGGAAGTAGTGATTCCTTGGGCAGCGGTTTTTATATTAACTATATTCTTTTTTCTTTTCTTTTTTTCTGTTGTTTTCTCTTCATGTTTTGACATGTTCTACACGCAATGGGGTATTGTATTAAAAAGGAACAAATAAATGTATCTATCTATCTATCTGCACAAAAACTTTTGACAAGCTTTCAGAGCAATGTAATATTGGACCAATTGAATATCTAGAAAGTTATTTTCTTGCAACCAAAGGTGTTTAAACTGACAACGAAGCAATGTTTTCAATTTGATTGAACGTACCTTTGTATTTCCTGTAAAAGAACAACATCCAATGGAGACTTGTGCGCACCAATTAGTCTATCTGTTCGTTCATAATCTATTACACGTGGTAGCTTAGACAGAACATCAGCAGCAAGATGTGAAACTTTTTCCTCCTTCGATTCCCCAGCACTTGATGTACTCTGTATTTGTAGGGACATAAGCGTTTCAAATAAATTACGGGATTCAGAAATTAACGATGTTATATCAGCATTAGGATGTTGACCAAAGGCTTCAGGTCTATCAATATTTGGAAGCAACGTGATATAATCTAAATATGACTGTATTGAACCATCACGAGGGACGTAGTAAGTTGATAGAGAAGACAACCTAAAATATTTAAAAAATTGAGCTATGACTACTTTAAAAATTTGATTGCTTGGAATCACATCCAGGGGCGGATTTATAGATATGCTTAAGGTGCTTTAAACGCAGGCCCAAGGGGCCCCAAAGAGAGATACTTTAACAGCTCATTAAACGACAATTTACCTATATTAGTTTCATCAGATTTTCTGATGAACTTTTGGGGTCGAGACTGCGAGATGCACAAAAAGTGCACAAAAAGTCCTAGATCCGCCCCTGGCCACATCTATTGCAGGTTAATTTAAAACTAAATTCTTAAATCATTTGATAATTTTACTAATACAAATTTGTTAACAAAATTTTAACTGTAACTACAATATTTTTTTATATTATGATACCTGAAGTATGCAATATTTAGAGCTTCATCACAAAAGTATTGGTTAATATACGTTGAAAGAAGACGTCTATCCCAATCATCTGTTACATGACCTCCATAGCTAACTCCAGCTATTAAATATTTAAGGGCATCCCATGGCGTCTCTTGGTACTCATTTAGATAAATTGTAAGCAAGTTTTCTGATACCTGAAATACAAACCCCATGAAAGTATTAAAAATCGAAAACAATAGTCATTATACTGAATACGGTATATAGTATTGGAGATCAAAGGAGTCACTTCCGAAAGTTTTTCAAAGATGTTATTAGAAGAAAAACCAAAAATTTATACAGAATGTTCCTTAATGACGTGCTAATATTTCAGAGTGTGATTCCTTAGGTCATTTTATGAAGAAAAGTTCATATGTTCATACGAGGCCGGAAAGGTCGCGCTATCCGAATTTGGGGGTCTTCTGTATAGGACAAACGGCTATCATTTCCAATCTACAATACTACACATACTAATGCCCTTAAGGGGAGATGATGATTTGTGAAAAAACTTTCATCGAATACCGCGCGGTTTTCATGATACGGGATATGTTGAAATTTTGAAAACCCCTTTTTTTTAAAAAAAGTGAACCTACTTTTCTTTAAATTTACGTTGGTTTCATTTTAATACATTCATTGGTTTAGGCAGCAAAATATGCCAAAAATGGCTATTTTGGTATTGTTGCATTAAAAAAACCAAAACCAGTATAATTCTGGTAAATGTTTTTGTTTATCCTAAAAGTCCAATTCATTGCGCATAGAAAATATGTTTTTGTATTTAAATAGGATCAACACTTATTGTGTAATAACGATTTGTCATGTCTTCTCCAGTCTCCTTTTTTACAATTTCTTTTTGCGGCCTTTTGGTTCATAGTAAGGCAGAAAGCAATAAACACGTGGACAGGGCACATAATAGGGTATTAAAATAGGTGTCTTGTTAAAACGCGATAGGACGTACCGTTTTCAAGTAAAACGCACTTGTTTGCAAAAAATTACTTCAGATCACACTTTTGATCGACTGACTAGTTAATACTCACCGCTGACTACGAAAAATACAACTGTGTCGCTTCTTGATTTTTCTGTTTATGAGGGACATTGCTAATGAAAAAATGAAGGGACTCGGACTCAAGTCATCATTGCAACTTATTTTGTGCAACAAAATCCACAGTAATTTTACCTTCCTCGAGAAACAGCTATGTCCATTTCGATTTAAAAAAACAAACTCCTAAGAAAGAAAACACCAAAATGTAGAATTAATTTATTTATCAGATCACAATTCAGAACACCTTGGACATCACGGATTGGGACTCTTGGTGAAACCATGTAAAAAAAAGCGGCAATGATTCTACCTCACGAGAAAAGGTGGTGCGGAAATGAATCAATTTGTAAAAATAAAGATATTATATTACTATTATTATTATATTATATTTCTGTACCGAATAGTACTAATGTGAAATAAACACAAAATAAGTTGCAATGATGATTTCAGACAACTGCGAACCTCAAATATTCCGTTTGAGTCCCTCCATTTTTTCATTAGCAATGTCCCTCGTATTTTTTCGTAGTCAGCGGTGAGTATTTACTAGTTAGTTGATGAAAAGTGTGATCTATAAGTAATTTTTTGTAAACAAGTGCGTTTTACTCGAAAACGGTACGTCCTATCGCATATTAACAAGAGACCCATTTTAACACCATATTATGTGCCCTGTCCACATGTACAATGCTTTCTGCCCTACCATTAACCATCAGGCCGCAAAAAAAAAATTGTGAAAAAGGAGACTGGAGAACACATGACATAAATCGTTATTACACAATAAGTGTTGATCCTGCTTAAATACAAAAACACATTTTCTATGCGCAATAAATTGGACTTTTAGGATAAACAAAAACATTTACCAGAATTATACTGGTTTTGGTTTTTTTAAATCAACAATACCAAAATAGCCATTTTTGGCATATTTTGCTGTCTAGATCCTAAACCAATGAATGTATTAAAATGAAACCAACGTAAATTTTCTTATACATGAAAAAAAAATGAGCGAAAAAAGTAGGTTCACTATTTTTTTAAAACAGGAGTTTCAAAATTTTAACATCCCGTATCATGGAAACGCGCGGTATTCGATGAAAGTTTTTTCACAAATCATCATCCCTCCTTAAGGGCATTAGTATGTGTAGTATTGTAGATTGGAAATAATAGCCGCTTGTCCTGTAGAGAAGACCCCCAAATTCGGACAGCGCGACCTTTCCGGCCTCGTACAGCCAAAACCTGTTGTCCTACGGCAAATGTGTAATATGTATATTATGTAGATTTTTTTTTTTTAGATTACTCTGAAGGAGCGGGCGATTGGCCTTCCCCCACTGCGACCTATAAGGTCTATTGTAGTACTCCTTTTTTGTGTGCCATCCAAACATGGTCTTCCTAGACTTCGAGTCTGTTGATAAGGGCCCCCAGGCACGGTCATCAGCCTCTGTCTTTCTCTCGCCGAGCCGCCTCAGTCCAGTCAGGCTTTTACAGCTCAGCATATGGACTGAGATCTCCAGCGAGAACTTGGGTCACCATTCCAAGCGCTGGACGCGATCAACGTTGCTTAACATTGCTGATCGAGTGCCGGCACCTAGATCGGAGCCCGTACAGAGAGCCGTATGTATATTATGTAGAGGAGGGATGAATATTCAAAAAGTGTAACTTGGTATAGAGCCCTACGGGCAATAGGGAAAAAGATATGGACACATAAGTAAAATTTCAAAGTTTCAATCCCTAAAAATAGGGGACGCACATGGTGTAGCAGGGTGTAGTTTTCTGTGCTTGCTTATTATGCCCCCTTAAACAACTTCCACAAAAAAAAGTCCACACGACGCAAAATTTTTTATTATGTCTAATTCGACTGGAGTAATGTGTTAATAGGATATAAACGTACATATTTTAGTTAGAAAAGTTATTTTATCACTCCACCAGTGACGTCCCTGCAAACATGTCCTCTGATATTTTTTTACCAAAAAAGTGGTACGCTACTGACATTTTCCCATTTGAATATTTTTTCTGATTAGCCTGGTCAATTCTACATGAAAACGGTCCCCTGCATTTTTCTCGTCAGATGCACAGTTCTTGATTGAAACAATTAAATTCAAATTGGTTCATTTAGCAGTTTTGACAAATAATTTTTGAACACATAAATCTAATTATCCTGGAATAAATAGCGTTTTTACAAACATCACTTTCAAAATATTATTTGTTGACATAAAGTAAGTTGTTGGTGTTCAAAACCATCTCATCATATTATTTCGTCGACTTTTAGTGTTTCATTGAATTTATTTTATTTTTTCGTTGTTTTTATTCGAATATCTCAGTAAATATGGTGAATTATATGAATGCGGAAATGGCGACAATGCATTACGTATATGGTTTCGCAGATGGTAATGGAACAAAAGCCAGAAGTATGTATCAGGAAAGATATCCTAATCGTGCCTTGCCAGATAGCCAATTCTTTTCGACTATTCATTGCTTTGTAAAACTGGTAGTTTCCAAAAAGGTACTTCGGGAGATAGACCTCGAACTGTCAGAACACCCAAAATTGAGGAAGCGGTGCTGCAGGAAATCGACGAACATCCTGAGACGAGTACGATGAAGATTACTAGAGCTCTGAATATTTGTCATCAATTTGTTTGGCGAATTTAGGTTGATTTTTTGTTGTATCCGGGTCATATTCTAAGAGTACCAGGCATTACTTCCCAGAGATTTTCCACAACGTGTAAACTTCTGTCAGTGGTACCTTCAGAATGTTACACTAAATCCGCAGTTTGAGACACAAATTATGTTCACAGACGAAGCAAATTTTTCTAGGAATGCTATTCAAAATTTTCATAATAATCATGTGTGGGCGGATGAAAACCCCCATGCCATAACCGAAATCCATTTCCAAGAGCTATTTTCGGTTAATGTATGGGTAGGAATTATTGGTAATAATCTTATAGACCCTTTTTTCCTGCCAAGACGCCTTAATGGACAATCTTACCCACATTTTCTCCAAGAAAAACTATCTGTGTTTCTTGAAGATGTACCAATTGTGTTAAGGAATCAAATGTGGTACCTGCACGACGGAGCTCCTGTTTATTTCAGTGTAACTGTACGCAACCATTTACATGTGGTTTATCCTAATCATTGGATAAGTCGCGGAGAACCTAAGCAATGGTCAGCAAGATCCCCGATCTCAATAGTTTGGATTTCTTTTACTTTCTCTCAAAACTCTGGTGTATAAAATTCCCTTTAACACTTTAGAAGATCTCAGAGAGTGAGAACAATATGGAATACGCCAGGCATATTTGAACACAGTGTGCAATTCGATGCGATGATGGGCAGGCACATGCCTATTAAATGAAGGTGTTTCATACAATTTTTATAAAATAAAATTTATCATATTTATCATTATCAATTTTAATAATAATTGCCTTCAATTTGAATTTGATTGTTTAATCAAGAACTCTCTGACGAGAAAAATGCAAGAGACCGTTTTCATGTAGAATTAACCAGCCTAATTAGAAAAACATCCACATGGAAAAATGGCGACCACTTTTTTTGGTAAAAAATATTGGAGGACATGTTTGCAGAGATGCCACTGGCAGAGTGATAAAATAACTTTTCTAACTAAAATATGTGGTTTTGTATCCTATTAACACATACCAAAACTGAAAATAATATCTAAAGTACTTTCCAGGATATTAAAAAATAACGATTTAGAAAAAAATTCAACACCCTGTAGCGAAAAATTTAAGCCGTTGCGGACATATGAACTTTTCTTCATAAAATGATCTAAGGAATCACACCCTGAAATATTAGCAAGAAATTAAGGAACAGCCTGTATAAAAAAAAGTTTTAGCTAATTTGATGGAATTTTCTTTTCACGTGTTATTTTTACGGCAAATTTTTCGTCGCTTTTACCTAATTTTTTTAACTATTAGAAAGTTTACAATATAAAATATTCATAAATTTGAAAATTTTTAAACTTGACTCCTTTAAGTTATATCTCAGAAACTAGGCGTAGATTCGAATTAGGTCTATGAGAGTATTTGATCAGAAAGTCAAAATCTACAACATATTAAAAATTCATCCAATTTGACCAAAATACTACTCACTAAAAATTGCATTTATTTATTTATTTTAAACTGCATATATACAGTAAATATAACAATTTTCAACTGGTGATTAAGTAAGCATAGAGCATTTACATGTAGACGGTGCTGCAGTCAATGTTAGGAATCAACCGTAGACCTATATTCCTAGACTGAGCTCACCAGCAACTCCTAATAACGACAAGATGATTTGTGTCGTTGGTTCTGTGTTTCCTTAGCGAGTTCCTTTTCACTGTCTCTCTCACCGCTAGCCGGGTGGGAGATACAACGTAAGGGGAAATGCGCGGAGGTGCCCACTCATTTCAATACCATGTCCCCACCCCAAAACTGATAAAAACATGAGAGAACTATCAACTTGGTTGTAAGATTGTGACAGAACCAACGATGGAGAAAACAACATGGTGTCGTCACTTTTCCCCGGCAGATCACTCAGTCTAGGAATATAGGTCTATGGCATCACAAATTTTTTTAAATTCTGTGTTTGCAATTTTATTTCGCATGTTATTTAAGACTTTTGCTGCAGCCGTTCAGGATGTGGGTCACCTCTCATGCTGGCTGTTTTTTCTTTTTCGAAAATATTCCATATTTTTTGGACTGACTCTCAGGAGAGCCATGCGCACATGGCCAAGAATTTCTTGTTCAGTGCTGACTGGCTGGCATAATAATAATAATAATACACAATATGACCTGGCCCACATGAGGGTCGTGCGTCCTGCGCTAAGAACAGGACCGACCCTCTTGTGGGTCATGCGCATCGAAAGTGTTGAAGGATATACCATATAATTGTTGTGTGCCCCAATATTCATTTGTTGCTAACAAAAACAAAAACCTGACGTTTCATAAATTTAATCAGTTCAAGCATCAATTTGTAGTAAATTAGTACAGTCGATAGGTAGATTCTTAGACTGAATAAGTGCGGGAGTTTTGAAACTTTGGAAATTTGTAGATTTCCATGCCCTGGATGAAATAAGAAAAAATGCAAAATGTGATATCAGCCGCTGACGCCGCCATATTGAAAAAATGGCGCACAAACACAGTTTCTTTGAAATATCTCGCTTCGGGTGCCTCATACGGCAAAAAATCTTCTTATGAAAATAAAAGAGCATTAAATTTTCTACAAAATATGTCCTATACATTTTTAATAAGCTTTATACTCATGTTTTCTTCAATTATCTTTACTAAAACTAGAGAAGAGATTTCAACTTAGCAACACCACACTGTTTTGTATAAAACCATTCTATCAACAAATCCATACAAACTACCTACGTCATCGGCAAATTACCTACGTCACCAATTTAAAACACCTGTTGCTTCACTTATTTTAACTTCTGTTTTCTCAAAAAATTTATAATTATTTTCGCGGAAATCTGTATTGGAAGGCTTGTTTGTACATATTCTATGATATTATTCAATAAATAAGAAAAAAAAATAGGAAAATACCCCATTAGCAAATTTTGTAACGGACAAAGCTGCGACAATGCATCAGCAACAGTTGACGAGCTTCATGACGACGAGGAAGTCGACTCTCCAGTCGAATCATTTCTCACAAGCATGGAGAACAATCAATATGTAAAATCAGTGGACAGCGCAACGGAAGCAATTTCCGAAGAAAGTATTGTTGAAGACTACAACGAACCTTGACCTTCGACATCAAGCACCTAAAACGCCTCAAGAAGCAGGCTAGTCGTCATATACTCTACCTCAAGGTGGTGTGGAAACGAGTATATTAAACATTGAGCTATGCGTAGCAGACTAGTAAAATCAACTATATTTGAGGATTTTCAGGTATGAAAACAAATTTTGCCTCAACACAAAAATACTCCTTCATAAAAGTCGCACTAAATTGAGAAATTACAAAAAAATCATAATTTTGTCAAGAATGCTTGACTTTCGATCGGCTGCTGCACCGAAATCATACAGTTTAACGAAAAAATGTATAGAATATATTTTGTAGAAAATTTAATGCTCTTTTATTTTTATAAGAAGATTTTTTGCTGTATGAGGCACCCGAAGCGAGATATTTCAAAGAAACTGTTTCTGTGCGCCATTTTTTCAATATGGCGGCGCCGGCGGCTGAGATCACATTTTACATTTTTTCTTATTTCATTCAGGGCAATGAAATCTACAAATTCCCAAAGTTTCAAAACTTCCACACTTATTCGGACTAAACCCCATGTTTTATGCTCTCACAGCTGTATTAAATTACCACACAAAACAATGTAGAATAAGGATAGGATAGCCTAACATTGACAATAGCACCTCTGTCCGATTTTAACGATACTGAGTTAATGGTAAATGATCTATTGTGAAAACACTACCTACCAGAAAATCAGAATCATTGAAGCTATATACTACATTCCATCCAAGTTGTTGGAACTTCTTCCTTTCCAAAAGAATAGAGTGGAAATAGCATAAACCAAACAATAGCTTCTTATATTTCTCAGGATATGTGCAAGAAGTGAATTGTTCCTCAGTTATAAGTTGATACAATCGCTTCAAGTTAGCCTTTAGACCCTGTGATATTATTATACATTAGCAGTTTATAAGATATGAATAAAATCAATACTTTTGGAGGTTCTGTAGTCATTTTAATACCAGCTTGAAGAATCGAAATGGGAAATTCAGGAGCAGGACTTGAACTTAACCATATCCTAAACTTATTATGAACTTCTCCAGTCTGTAGTAACTCTATTATTTTATCTAATTTGGGCATCCAGCTTAACGACAGATGACAGTTAGCCAAGAACACCCAGTTTCCTTCGTGTACTCCAGTTTGTATTAACCTAAAATTGGATATATATTAAAAACGGCAAAACTGGCAGTTTTTCCACTCCGTGAAAATACACTAATAATAACACAGGTAGACACAAAAAAAGTGGTCTGTTTCTGGGACTCCTTTGGGTAACTCCTAAATACCTAAAAACCTAAAAACATCACTACAAAAGATTGGTATTGACCCCACTATATACCCGAGAATGCAAAAAGCAGTAATTCTCCATACAGCTGGTATCGTGAGATCATTCCTTAGAAGTGACTAGTCAATATTGTGATCTTGGTACCATGTACCCGATTACAGCAGACAAACCAGGAACACCTGAGAAGGAAAAAAAAAATAATAATAATAATAATAACAAAGAAAAATATCACAAATAACATTGTAAAAACATAAACACACAAAAAAAAAACATGTGAACAGTGAGCAATTGAAAATATTATAGGGTATAATTCACAAATAATAAAAAAACTAGAGAAAAGTAGTCACACATTTTGTAAAAATTCGTCAACATTATAGCTGTTATATCCAACAAAAGTGATTTTAAAGTCTTTTTAAATTTAAAAAATGTCACAGATTTAATATACTCAGGCAAACAGTTAAAAAATTTACAGCCCATGAAAAAAAGACTTTTTTGATATAAAGCCGTTCTGTGTTCTTTTGGTAAAAGGAGATTTTTTTTCCTAGTGCTATATGGATGATCAGTTCTAATCTCGTTAAATTTGATTTTGTTTTTGTAAACAACACATGACAACTCATAAATGTAAATAGAGTTCAAGGTAAGAATGTTTAAGCTTTTAAAGGCTTCTCTGCAGGTGTGCCTAAGAACCTCATAAAATTGGTGGGTGATGGAGCTAAATGGACACCTGACTTGTATTCAGCACATCGAAATACATAAGGGTTACAAGATGAACTAGACCATTTTTCTTTGTGTGCCTAAGAAGGTCATAAAAAAATTGGTGGGTGATGGAGCTAAACAGACACCTGATTTGTGTTCAGCACATTGAAATACATTGACGTTATCCAATGGAATCAAAAAATTGTGAAATAAAATTTCACCGTCGGTGTCTCCCAGCTAATTAAACCTTATTATCTAATATCAATATTGAGGTCGATGTGAAAATGAACAAATAACGAAATAAAACGTATTTTTAACTGACTTCAATATCGATTAGGTAAAAGGTTCAATTAACTGGGCGATGCCGACGGTGAATTTTATTTCATAATTTTTAGGTATCTTTTTTGAAGACGGTTCAATTTTTTTAATTTCTTTTATTGTATAAAGACTGCCACAGCTTTTGCTAACAAATAATTCAGTTCTTTATACACTTCTTCAGCCACAAGCACTCTTAGTTCATAGAGACAGACCACAGTTTACTTTAGAGAACGATTCTACAACAATGAAGCTAGCACAGTAGTAAAGTGGGTTCTTTTATAGAACAATGCAGTATATTACGCAGCCATTTTAAAGCTTTTTGATTAGTTTGGTGGTTATTATATATGTATCATAGCTCTCTGGAGTCTCTAGTTGTCATATGAACACATAGCTGAATTACAGTATTGCTAGTAAAGAGCCAACATGTTCCAGAATATTTTCCACTACGCCTCAGTTTCTTCCATGTTGACAACATAGTGATTATTCTAATGCTATTTAACCCTTTCGCTGCGGGAACCATCTGGAGCTGCAGGAGAAAGTGGCAATTCACATGCAGGAACCGTGTATAAACGCAAGAACTTCCGAAAGGGTTAACTGCAGTACCTAGATGTGGTAATATGTCATGCAGATTTTACGTGCCATAATTGCGGAAATCGTCCGGAGACGTTCAAATTCGTGGAAACATAGCAGTAGATTGTAAAGTTATATTCGCTTATTGTTTGCGTTATAGCTAATGTGTGTTGTGAAATAATAGAAGTCAAAGGTAATTATTTTATTATTTATTTTTGCATACCATTGCCGATTTCAATGATTTTTGGTAGAGCTGTAGAGACTGGTGGATGATGAAATTAATTTGAACGATATGCCTCTGTCTAACCGTAACACGCGAGACCCACTGGTACACTGTGGAAAACGTACTCCAAAGCGAAAGGGTTAAATACAGTAGCTGGTGGGATTTTAATCTATAGATCGACTGATATATTTACTATTTTATAATAAGAACATCAATTTATCAACTCAAGGAACAAGCATAGAGGCATCTTGACTACGCACATATTTCGATAAATGTAGTTAAAAAACGTTCATCGTGGTTAGTACTTAGCAGGGTGTATTAAATAGGTGGTCCGACGTGCGGCACTTTCCTATTACAATAATGGCTTCATAAGTGCATGGTTACTATTTGCTTTAGTAGATGGCGCGAGCAATAAGGTCCTACAATTACCTGGGCATGTGCATCATATAACTAACATAACCTCAAATTTTAAGGTATTCTCGTTTATTCTCATTTTTAATGTTTGTATAGGCATTTTTAGTTTGAAGCCATACTGGCTCCAAGCAAATATTTAAAAATTCACGCAAATAATTTTTCAATATTGTTGATTAATTAGGCGATCCAAACCACGTGACTTCCAACATGGCGCTGAGGGCAAACATCCGGCAATCCTTTATTTTCATTCGTTAAATGAGTTTTTTTTCGGTTGCCTTGGCTACGTTTCCGCGAGTTAATTAAAATAAACCCCATGTTTGCCCTCAGCGCCATATTGAAAAATAATTTTGACAGGTCGTTGTTAAAATAGACTGCTAATTATAGGTTAGATTTCCAACCTGCAAAAAGTGTCTTATTTTATTGTGACAAACTATTTAGAACTTCATACACATTGTGCTGAACTTGATTTTGGTTGAAAGTACAAGAACCAGGTAGAAATTTTTATAATAGCTACGTAATACTTGTAAATCTTAAGAAATATATATTTTTGAGGTTAGCTGTGGCGACCAGGGTTGCCAGCAGCTCTGATCCATTTTCCCCTCTAAAACTTGCGCGATTCCCCACAATTCCCCACATCCCACAGTTTTAGACTAGAACAGTTATAGATCTTTGTTTATCCTTAAGAATAAAAAAAGATACGATGAATTTTCAATGACATAACATAAATACCATAATACCAATACCAAATACCGTACCCGTGAGCTGCCAAGGTCAAGTCAAGACGGAATGCGAACCAGCAATCGCGCGTTTGCCAAATCAATACCAACTCTTTTGGCAAGGGTAAGTTTATGAATGAAAAAATCACGTGTCACGTGTCTCGTGAAGACGTGAAAAAAATATAAAATATGAAATGTGTTGCTTTTTCTGTCTACGTAGTTAAGTGTAACCAAATTCCCCACAATTCCCCAGAGTGATTCATTCCCCACAAATTCCCCACAGTTGTTAAAATTCCCCACATTTTGGGGAATTCCCCACACATTGGCAACCCTGGTGGCGACACGTGCAATGCTGCATATAGTGTTGCATATATTCTTTCAATGTTCTAATTTAGCTACTTAATGTCAGATGTCACTGGACTCTTGTTTCACTAAACAAAAACAAAAGGCCGGGAATGTATGCAACACTGTATGCACGTATGCACAGAACCTGTAAAATTATCTATCTATGCGTAAGTAATGAGAGAACTTATTGGTCCTGCCATCTATTACATTATGTACAAAGTAAGCACTTCTGAAGCCACTGTGAGGGTTGTCGTCGCACCACCTATTTAATACACCCTGGTACTTAGTTGGGTGACCATTCAGGAAAACAACAATCTCGTTCCACCTTCAGTGTATTCGTAAAATATATGCAATTTAAGGCGAGGATTGCATAGTGGATATGCCATCCTAAGGAGGGAATGTAAAGTGGTCGATCCCTTGTGTATTAGATGTTAGGTGAATAAAAAATCCATACGAGAAGAGGTTCGGAAAAAATTTCAGGTTGGGAGTAGCTCGTCTCGTGGCATCAGTGATTGACCTTTGTAATGGAAATGGGCCGGCGTTAAATAAATGAATAAAAACAAATTCTTTCCCCGTCTTGAACAGTTTTATAAATAAAAATATGAGGACAATTAATTCTAACTGAATTACTAAGAAAATTATACTGTAAATAACAATACAAATATATTCAGCGGAGGGTTTTTTCATCTCCCATTAAAAGGACACCGCACGTTTTGTAGGTAAATTGGTGGCCTGTCAAATTTGAAGAATGTTTGATATGTTGTAGTTCAACTGATTGTGAACAATAAGTTCCTTTGGCAAAACTTCAAATTATGGGTAGATGGCTCCGAAGACTGGACCTACCCTTAGATACTATACCACGATTTCTCAAAACTACTGCAGTTATTGAAATGATAACTGCTGGAAATCAATAACCAGACTATTTACCATTATTTGGACTTAGATTGATGTGCCTGAACTTCCGGTTTTGCCGGAAGTGATGTCAAATCACGTTTTTTCGAATGCTCAACACAATTTAATAATCATATATAAAAGCTTTATAAAAATTCACTATCTTAGTAAATAAGTAAGTACGTGTATTACCTGATGGAACATTGATGCTAGCTTAATACCGGGTACATCATAATCTTGGTACAAAACAGAATTGATTTTATTTTTCAAGACATAAAATTGCAGTTGTGTCTAGTCAATGAAAACCAATTATTTGTGAGACCTTTAAGTAGAATAGACAGTTTTTGTTTATTTATAATACATTAAACCTTATTATTTTTTGCAAAAAATTGCATAGCTGATTATTTTCATTTTTTTAAATATTTAACTATTTCAATCATTCCTTAATAGAAATAAAACCAAAAAAACTTTATTTCAAATTAATTAACAAAGAAAAATATTCCTCCCGCATCACGCGTTGGAGCTAGCCACACATGCACGGTGCGAGGCGCAATGAAAGGTTGGAAGAAACAAGGGCAAATTATATTAAAAACAGTTAAAAAAATTAACTAGATACACATATGTATATGCGTTGCGATTGCTTTTCTAAATTTCAAAGTCATTTTTATTATAAAACCTAACATGCCACACGTAGGATTTATTTTCTGTATAGATAAAGTTTAATTAATCTGAAATAAAGTTTTTTTGGTTTGATTTTCATTATAATAATAATAATAATAATAACTTTATTGTCGTATCATCTTATAAAGATATTGACAACGTCATATATTAGGTATAAAAGATAGAATTATTGTAGTATTCTTGGATAGAGCAAAAACAGTTGTCGAGAAGGTAGCCCTTTATATATTTTTTAAATTTGCTTACCGAGTTAATGTGCTTAAAAGAGTTAGTAGTTGATTGTATATATCACTACAGAAGTAATAAGGGCTTTTTTTATACATAGACAAATTAATGTTTTAAACATAAATGTTACTATTTGACCTAGTGTCATGATGATGTACCGAGTTATTTTGTGGAAACTTTCCTTCATTCATTTTTACAAAAATTAGCGCTTGGTAAATGACTATACAAGGGAGTGGCAAAATATGATGCATTTTGAAAATGGGCTTACACGATTCAAGTGGACCCATAGAAAAAAATCTTGCATATTATTCTTTTTTGTATTACAAAAATTCGATTAAGTTCAGTTGTCTGGCCCCAGTAAAGTACTATATAGTTTAGTTGTGAGTAAGCCAAGGCATAATAGACATTCATTAGGTTTTTAATATCTCTAACATGTTTTTAAGATTAACAATAGCAAAGTACGCACTATTTAATTTACTGACCACAAAGCCAACATGTTCATCCCAAATTAATTGATGGTCGATGTAGAGACCCAAGAATTTGCAATTGTCTACTCTTTTTAGCAAAATGTCATTGAGTTTTAGTGTAAGTTCTGGAATTTTACGTCTTTTAGAAAAAATCATATAATGCGTTTTTGATGGATTAAGAATAAGCTTATTTTTGTAACACCAGGTTGCAAATTCAGAAAGCAATATTTGTGCATTGTTGGCGAGTTCATTTTCTGACGAAGTCGATAATGCAATAGTGGTGTCATCTGCATACAAAATCAATTGCATATTAACTGTATTGCCTATATACTTTTCCAGATCATTGATAAATAGCGTGAATAGAAGTGGAGATAGAACGCTGCCCTGAGGTACACCATATTTCAACTCTCTCAAATCCGATAATTCTTGACCGATTCTAACTCTTACTTTACGGTTACCTAGAAAAGACTTAATCCAATCATTCGTGCAGCCTCTAATGCCCATAGCGTATAATTTTTTCACCAGATATTCAGCATCCACACATTCAAAAGCACGCGTGAGATCAAAGAACAGGGCTAAGGTGTAATTATGTCTGTCTAATGACTTATAGACAAATTCAACAAGTTCGAAAGCTGCTGTGTTCGTTGAATGATTTCTCCTAAAACCATGTTGGTTTATTGACAATATTTTATTTTTAGTTAAAAAGAATTCAAGTCGGTTACCAACAATTTTTTCAAGAATTTTTGAGAACGTCATTAAGCCAGTTATAGATCTATAATTTTCTAGTAATTCAGGATCTCCTTTTTTATAAACTGGTATGATTTCGCCCATTTTTAAGTTGTTTAGAAAAAAAATGAATGATTAAAATAAGTAAATATTTAAAAAAGTGAAAATAATCAGCTATGAAATTTTTGCTAAAAATAATAAGGTTTAATGCATTATAAATAAACAAACACTGCCTATTCTATTTAAAGGTCTCACAAATAATTAGTTTTCATTGACTAGACACAACTGCAATTTTATATCTTGAAAAACGAAATCAACTTTGTTTTGTACCAAGATTATGATATACCCGGTATCAAGCTAGCAACAATGTTCGATCAGTCAATGCACGTACTTACTTATTTACTAAGATAGTGAATTTTAATAAAGCTACTTATATATATGATTATTAAATTGAAGTAAAACGGGTGTTGGGCACTCGAAAAAACGTGATTTGATTTCTAAGACCAAATAATGGTAAATAGTCTGGTTATTTATTTCCAGCAGTTACCGTTTCAATGCGGTAGTTTTAAGAAATCGTGGTATTGTATCGAGGGGTAGGTCCAGTCTTCGGAGCCATCTATCGGAGAAACTGTCCATAATTTAAAGTTTTGCCAAAGGAATTTATTGTTCAAAATCAGTTGGAACAACAACATATCAAAAATTCACCAAATCTGACAGGCCACCAATTTACCTACAAAACGTGCGCGGTGTCCTTTAGCAAATAATTCTTATGAAAGCCATTATTGATACAATTGTGCCCAAGAAAAATTTCAGCTGATTAAATTTAATGGAAGACTAAAGGCGGCTACAGACGTAACTGCATACTTGAACGGTATGCATGCGTAAGTTTATTGTACAAGTATACTGGAACGTGTGTTTTATAACACTTGCACAAGTATTGTGATTGTACAAGTGACATGAGACTTGATGAAATTCTCTATTGTATACTTGTACATGTTGGGTTTGTGCAAGTAAACTCGAGCGTGTGTATGGCAGGTCGGCAGGCTTGTGTAAACATGTGCCGTATTGCTGGTCTTATTATTGTATCTCTTCTTTGAATCAACGGGGTGACAAGTGATAGAAGGTTCAAGTAAATTTCTTCATCCATTCGTAAGTAATTGTGCCAAATTTTCTAGAACACAGCCTTTTGGAATTTTTCGAAATTTTTTGCATAGATGTGTTAAGAAAGAAACATTATAGTAATCGTTTCTGATAGTTGAAATGTTGTGCTTATTTTGGAAAACTACCCCCTACAATAGGGGTAGTTTTGAAAAAATAATGCGAAATGCCGGAAATAGTATATTGTCCTTGCCCTAAATAATTTTATTTAGGACAAGGACCATAATTTTTTTCAAAACTACCCCTATTGTAGGGGGTAGTTTTCCAAAATAAGCACAACATTTCAACTATCAGAAACGATTACTATAATATTTCTTAACACATCTATGCAAAAAATTTCGAAAAATTCCAAAAGGCGGTGTTCTAGAAAATGACCAAGAGATTAATGTGAGAATACTCCTTCCTTTTTTTTAACCACTCCTTACATCACATACTACGTTTTCTTTTATTGTTTTTTGAGAATTGGGTTGTTGCACTAAGTTAAAATTTGAGGAGAATCTATGTTAAACAATAACAATTATTCATAAAAAATCATTAGAAACATGTAGAAGTTGAAAAGAAAGTCTTATAATATTATAATATTAATTATAAAAATACATGCATTTAAAACGGAGATGACATAATAACGGCAGTCTGTAGAGAAGTTAGTTATAAAACGACGAGAAACGGGTACTAATTTAGAAACTCGCTGATAGCGACGGAGAAAAAAGACAATCACGACAGTTTAATCTGACATTATATTTAACCTCAAATTCAACTGACGTTCATAGGTTACAATTCGGTATAGTCTAACAGCATCTAGTTATGGATAAATATAAGTACAGATAGTGTTTTCTGCCGTACTGTGTAAATAATACCACCAATTCACCAGAAAAACTGTTGTGTTCCAATAATAAACGCTGAACGTAATAATGAATGATTCAAAGCCACCAGAGAAGGACCAAGTCTTCTTATTGTGGAGACCATTTCAATGTCAAGTAAGTAACAAATTACAATGTATTCTCAGCATTTTATTTGTGGTAAGTTGTATCTTAATATAGGAATTTGATTTTTAATATGGATTTATGTTGTAGGAAAAACGGCCGCATTACAAGACTTGTGTGGCGTTCTAGCTGTTACAAATTTAAATTACCCCCCAAACTGATGGATAAAACAGGGTGTATTACTGTATTCTTAACGGCTCTAGATTAGAATGTTATTCATGCTTTGACTTCCTAAAAGGAGGGAAATGGCTTTAATCTGCTTTTATGTATTTTATCTAGTTTATGTTGGAATAAAGTGCAGTTGTTTTTGTTAGCTATGATTATTTATGAAGCTCCCTAGACGCCCCATAATACCTAGGATGATCAATAAATTAAGAAAGGAAATTTAAAAACTCGCCGTTGAAAAACTATATGAAACAAACTGTGAAAGTCGTCTAAGTTCAGTGGTCTAAAGTCGGTGAACACAATCAGTCGGAAATGGCTACGAAAGCGTTGGATTGTAGTTATAAATGCCCTTTGAATTATGTGTGTTATAAATACATATCATTGTTTATTGCTTAGATAGATACTAGCATAAAGTACTTACCTATTTATTATTTTTTGTTATAATGCAGACCTTTCTTGATATCTTCATAAGTCTCATTCTGACTCTTCTTAGAAGTGAGTATCAATGGATAATAAATAATTTCTTTAGTAGATAAACTTATTTTGTTGTTTTCAGTTAGATACGCATGTATATAGTTAATAGGAAATAAAACAATGAAAAGGAAATATTTAATAAAATACAAAGTATAGTTAACAAATTCATCTAAATTAAATAATAAAATACATATTAGATATATTATGTAATATTAATAAGATAATATAAAGGAAATTCTTGCAGAAATTACAATAGTTTGTACTGTCTATAGCAGCTGTAACGTAAGTACCTTGCAGCTTTTGCACTTCCAACCATTGCAATGTCAAAACGATCGTCTCTTTTTAAAAATTCGCTGACCATAAATATATCTACCGCAATTAGAATGTCAGAATTAGCTTTTACAGATATACTGCCTTAGTCGTTTTGTAAAAAAATATTAACAATAACTGCAAACATCAATCAGTGCTAGCTAAACGTCAAATTTATTTTTGACATATGAGGTTTTCTTTCTTGTCAGCAATGTCAACTTATTCGTCTTCATCTATTCTGCTTATAAGTTCACATCTAACTGCCGTTATGATGTCACTACCGTTTTCGCGGCACATTCAAATAGTCGAAGTTTAACAATTTTTTAAAATATGTTGCGCTAAGAATTTTTCTTCCAAATTAAATATATAACTAAACTAAGTCCTCCACTGCCATATTTCACCGTTTTTGAAAATTCGTCAACAACCCAATTAAAACAAACGAAGTTAAAAAAGCAAACGTGTTGTCTTCATTCTTTGATGACATTTTTATTCTTTATTTGCGCTTAACTGTCACTGCACAACTGTTCAAGTATACTTTTGCGTGTGGCGGCGATGCAAATTTCAGTATACTTGTACAATAAACTTGCGCATGCATACCGTTCAAGTATGCAGTTACTTCTGTAGCCGCCTTCAAGTCTCATATCACTTGTACAATCACAATACTTGTACAAGTGTTATAAAACACACGTTCCAGTATATTTGTACAATAAACTTGCGCATGCATACCGTTCAAGTATGCAGTTATGTCTGTAGCCGCCTTTAAAGACGAACCCTTAAAGAGTAAAAACAGAGCAATAATATAATTAAAGAGAAAATTTTACTTAGTTGCTATGGGTGCCTGTCCCTGTCCCAAACTGATTGACTGAAAGTATGAACTCATATTTGAGGCCTCTGCCAACTGTATTAAAGATGCAGTTGGATCTACTCCTGGTGACAGTACAAAAATAAGAGGAGTTTGTGGAACAGATTCTTCTAATACAGCCTTAATATCTAATACTGGTGGTTCCACAAAGTGAGGGCCCAATTGATTCACAATAAAATTTGTTATAGAGAAAGCAACACGGTCCTGCCTAAGTGACCTGACGAAAAGCATTTTTTGAAATTCATTGCAAATGCCTTCCCATTCACCTAAAAATTAGTATTTTGTTATATTACATGTTAAATGAATATAATAAATATGTACCGATAAGAGGTAAGGTTTCCGGTTCAGTATTGATGTACCAAAAGTTCCAGTCTCTAGCATACTGTTCAAAACTATCTATTACACCATGAAAACCTGGCAATTTATCCATTTCAGTTATGTTATCCCATGCCGTTTCACTCAGCCAAGCTAAATACAAAGATAATAATTATAAAAGCACTTTATTGAGCAAAAACTCAAATTGCCATTGACCGAGGTATATGAGGCACCATTTGGGAAAAAAAAATGTCTGCAATATATATTTGTAAACACCCTGTATCATGGATCCGAAAATTACAACACCAGGGTAACAGTAAACACTAATGGACGAATCAATTTAGATATGGTTTTCATCATACAATTTGGTATTTCTGCATCACGGTTTAAAGATTTGAATCTTTGATTTCAATTATATTTTTTTAACTTTAAATGTGTAATTACGGTGTGGTTTTCGGTCCCTCTTGGCAAGTATGAGATAAATATTAAAAAAACGAGAAAAAACAGTACAATAACAAAAAGAAAATAATATATGTATATCCACACATATACAGCATATATACATGCATACATACATGCATATGCATACACACATGTACCTACATATACAGCTAAAGACAAGGTAAACCGAATATGGGGGGGGTGGTTTTTGCAATTTTAAGAGATGATGCAACCACAGTAGGGGTGGGAAGGAACTTTTCTTTATTGTGATTTTGGTGCCTTTCCTGATATTTCCGTCAAGTTTCAAGACTTTATGAATTTTGTCGTATATATGGCGATTTATGCTTACTTTTACTGGATTATAATAAAAGAAATTGAATACAAACAGAAAGGAAAAAGCGGCTATATGTTCTCTCGGTGTTAATGGACTATAAACAACAAGCCTCGACTGGCCAAGCGTTTTTCTATGTAAGTATGATTATTTTTGTTGCTATTGATCCAACTGAGTGAATTGAGTTGAATTTTTTTTCTGAGGTTATTGACATGTTAAATTTTATAATGTGGAAGAAAAGTGGGAAACTGCTATTAAAAATCCAGAATTGTTTGGTGTTTAGTAAATTTAATACATCTGCTATTTGAAAAATGGTAATCCTAGATTTTTTGAGATTGTAAATATAAGCAAATACCTGCACATGGATTATCTATTTGATTTTCTCTGTCCAAAACAACTCCACCTTTAAGCAAGAAGTTATATTCTCCTGCTTTAATTTTTCCTTGAGCAGTTAATATTTTTATGCACATATGGAATGAAAATAGTAATTTATGGTGTTCAAAAAGTGCTCTACAGGTATTTCTGTGAAAAAAAGTATTAAATATTAATAGTAGTTAAATATCATTTAAATTAAATAAGAGTAAAAAGAATAACTTGGGAGCAAAACGACCAAAAGTTGGCACGTTTTTATTCTCAAATCATAACTAAACTGGATCATTTGATGGCCATAATACTAAAATCATATTTCATTAGCTGGTTAATAGGTCAGGAAACGAAGACATTAATTCGGAAACAAATAATAGTGCTCAACGGATTATTATTTTAAGTTGTAAGGTTGACCCTTAGGAGTAACATACCAAAAGTCCCCAGCCGTGGACCTCATGCGTTAGGCGGGAGGGGGGGTGGAAAGGGTCGGTTTGTAGGTTTTTCGTTATTATCTCGAAAACTAAGCATCCTAGCGAAATGGTAAAAATGAAAGTAAATTAAATTGTCTACAAAAAAGATCCTATTCATTTTTTCGCTAGAGGCAGTAGTTAAGGGTGTACATGACTTTGAAAATGCGAATAGCTGGAAAAACTGTGTATTGTGGGAAGTAATGCTTCACAAGTGAAAATTTTATAATATTACAAGTATTTACAAGGCCATATTAAGTAATTCATCGACAAGATCATCATCATCGTCGTCGCCGTTGATGCTGACGATTGGAGGGCCACTGGTACGCAAAGCGGGGTAACTGCTGCACACAAGCGAGCAAGCCCCCCGCGATCAGTTGTGCACCCGCAAAATATGTTATTTAAGACGGATTCTGGAGCAAGAGCTTGCTCTTGTTGCGAATAGCGGAGGTATTACCACAACCGCTGAACGAATGGAGCCATTTGCGAAGACCATTCTGTTGCTCCATTCGTTCAGCGGATGTGATACTACCTCCGCTATTCACAACAAGATCAAGGGAGGATCATTTTTGAAGGCCGAGGAGCAGGTCACAGACATCTACAAAGTCTTCTGTGATCCCTCAGCAACACATGACGTGATAGCTGATGCAGGAGAGCAGCTTTTTTTGGCACTGTGCCAGGCTCCACAAGGAGCAGACCTGAACGGGATACGACACCAGGCCTTTGTTAAAGCCTCGACAAAGCCAAAGCCTGATTTTGTGGCACTTCCACCCACCAGAGCGGCTGCTTGCCAACACTCCCTTAGAGTTCATTTGCAAGTTTGTATCAATATATGCTTGTTTACATTAACTTATGTTTTGTATTGTGCTTAGACAAAATTGTGTCATATTTTTTTAAACTACAAAGGACTAATTATTGTTTGCAGATTCAGCAATGGCTATATGGAGATCAGCAGCAGGAGCCAACTGCTTGGGGATGGATGAGGGGGTCGGATGGCTTCCTTACCCCTGTCACAAGCACGGACCCAGTTGCACCAGAATCCGTCCTAAATAACATATTTTGCGGGTGACAACTGGTTGAGGGGGCCGTTGCGGATACCGCAAAGCACGCACGCACACCCTGCTCGCTTGTGTGCAGCAGTTGCTGCACTTGTAAATACTTGTATTATAAAATTTTCTATTTGTTGAGCATTACCTCCCACAATACACAGTTTTTCCAGCCATTCACATTTTCAAACTCACGTACACCCTTAACTACTGCCCCTAGCGAAAAAATGAATAGGATCTTTTTTGTAGACAATTTAATTTACTTTCATTTTATATAGAATGACCTTTTCGCTAGGATGCTTAGTTTTTGAGATAATAACGAAAAACCTACAAACCGACGCTTTCCACCCCCCTCCCGCCTAACGCATGAGGCCAACGGCTGGGGACTTTTGGTATGTTACTCCTAAGGGTCAACCCTACAACTTAAAATAATAATCCGTTGAGCACTATTTCTTTCCGAATTGGGGGATTTTTCAGTCTTCGTTTCCTGTACTATAAAACCTAAAAATAGTATTAGTGGGAATTACTTGTTATTAGCAGTCACCATCTATCGGTTTTTCCAAGATGTGTTGAATTTATATAACTTATTTCTTTTGGTAATTAAGTCATTAAAAAACTAAAGACAGTGGCGCAGCCAGAAAATTCATCTGGGGGGAGCCAAATAATAAATAAATACCAATAGTCCTTTTCATCATAGCTGCGTGCATGCGCCGCTGCCACGTTTGTTTCCGGGAACTATGAGATGTTCGGACACTTTATTATATCAAATTATGTCAACGCCTTTTGCAGGTTAGAAACATAACCTATACTAACAGTCTATTTTTACTAATCGACAATGTTGAAAAATTATTTGCATGAATTTTTAAATATTCGCTTAGAGCCAGTATGGCTTCAAGCGAATACTCCAGCCTCAAATTCGAGGTTATGTTGGTTACATGATGCACATTCCTCATAATGACATGCGAAAACTGTCCGAACAAACATGGCGGAACTCGACCCATGTGCACAAAAAATTCTCTATGATGAAAAGGTCTGTTTCGCGAATTCCTTTAATATATATTTATTAAATAGATGTGTATAGATTCCTCTACTTGATAACATTGGCATTAATTACAAAATGTTTATTTCAAGGGATAATTTGGATACTGTTTTGTACTGATAGATTATGCTTCTTTATTTTTTGGTTCTTGGAAGACGGCTTGGGGGGCGGCTCAGCCCCCCCCCCCTGCCTCCCTCCTGCATGTGCGCCTGTTTAAAGAACAAGTAACGGTTCGCTAAGAGAAATGTATCCATTTTGACGAAATAAAGAAAAGTCTCATTTTGGATCTTCTTAGCATTTAAAAATTAATGGAAAAAAAATGTTGTGAATCAGTGAAATGTCTACGGATTATACCGGGTGTGACAGGATCATGGTACACCCCCATTTTCTCCTTTAGTTTTGAAGATAATTGATTGAAATTTGGAACATCCTATATACATAATAAGTGGCACATTTTGACATACAAGTGATTTTTTTTTCAGTTCCGGTTTCGCCGAAAGTGACACGAACTTTCGCTTTTTAAATGGAACACCCTGTATATTATTGCATTTTTTAATTCTGCATAATCTTCTGAATCCAACAATACCAAATAAGTGACATTTGAAACATCAATATTTTTTATACAATTGACGATTTATTCTAAATGACCCGTGTAATGCTAGAAAAATCGAAATCCCGTCAAAAATACTAAATTAGGTAATTTATGAGCAAATAAAGTACCTACATCAAAACTCAATTTTTTCAAATGGAACCATATTGATGCCGTAGTACTGTCGTGAGCAAAAAAAAAATAGGACAACTACTTTTTTCTAATGTAAATCTGTCTCTATTTGCACACTTGCAATGAATTTTGACAAATAACTGACAATGTCACAAAAATTAAAGTTAGATGTACACAACTAGATTTTAGCAAAAATACGTTATTTGTCCCATTTTTTTTTTGCGCACGACAGTACCATTTATTAGTACTATTGATAAGGAATTTCTTCATAAGACAAACAAAATTATAGCTGAAATAAAATAAGAAAATACAATTTTGTTCTAATTAAATGTTAAGAAATAACTAAGGTGGCTTTGAAAACAATGAAATCTTTAGCTTGTCAAACATTTGTTGGTTTACCGGTGTTTTTATTATGTCTTTAAAAATTGTTTAAAATTCTTGTTAATGGGGTTATTTCATAATTTTTATTTACATTAATTTTGGATTCTAGGACTAGTAATAACTAAGTATATGTAATGGCAATTTTTTTTATGGATGTTATATAATTTTAAATTCAATTTATAATTTGAAAATGGTAGTTCGCGCCAATAGCCGTGACGTCAATGTTTACGCATGCGCAGTATAGTTCAAGCAGTAAATTGGTATGGCAGCCATGAAATGCAAACTTCACCATTACCTATATTGATGTGTGACTGACATTTTGTTTTACCGTTTTCGCTAAATGTCAAAAAATACCAGTTTTGATTCGTTCGTGCCGGGCCAAATTTTCGATTTGCCTTGTGTAATTTACGATGCGGATCAACTAGAACTCTTCCTCTTTGCGTCGCGGCATCATTCGGCTCTCCCGCAGGTGTTTTTCGAAAAATATGAACGTTTTAAGTTTGCATGTTTTTGCGCTATTTTCGGTTCCGAAATGCAATTGCATGCTTACATCTACCTATAGGGCATGTGCATCATATAACTAACATAACCTCAAATTTTAAGTTTTTTAAGTTTATCCCATTTTTAATGTTTGTATACTCATTTCAGCTTGGAGCAATACTGGCTCCAAGCAAATATTTAAAAATTCACGCAAATAATTTTTCAATATTGTTGATTAATGAAAATAGACTGCTAATTACAAGTTAGATCTCTAACCTAAAAAAGGAGTCCTATTTTATTAGGTGAAAGTATTTAGAACTTCATAAACATTACACTGAATTAGATTTTAGTTGAAAATATGGAAACCACGCTGAAATTTTAATAACAACTACGAAATACTCGTAAATCTTAAGAAATATATATTTTTGAGGTTAGCTGTGACGTCACTTTAATTAACATACATTCAGATTATAAGAGTCAAGAATCTTAACAAAAACAAATATTCCTAGATTTAGTTGTAAACCGTGACGTCAGAAGATTCCTATTTTGTCTATGGTCAGAAGTTAATAAAATTTGAAATTATTGACGATACTTCCTATTGATTTATGAATAATTAACAAATAATAAAGAAATAATATTTACCAATCAGGGGCGGACTAACCGGCTGCGGGGCCCTGGGCTATTAATGCATTGGGGCCCTTCCCATCTCAGAAGATAACATTTTTTTTAAGATCAGGTTAGATCACGCACCACCAAGACACGTTTCACTTTGTTTTGGCTAAATACTGAATTAAATTATAATGATAATACAGTACAGGGAATAGTCATAATCATATCGTATTTGGTTTTTATGTCTGTTTTCAGCGTTCGGGGGCCCCTTGAGCATCCGTAAGCCCTGGGCTTAAGCCCCTAAAGCCCCCTCTTTAATCCGCCCCTGTTACCAATACATTTTTCTTGAATATTCTACTATTCAAATTGATAGATATTTTTAAGTTTTTCTTTAACATGAAATAACCCATTGTGTTCAAAATGCCTCAGAATTAAAATTTTACTTAGGCAAAAATTTCATTTAAGGACTTTTTCAAGAGTTTGAGGGACTTTCGAGCCACAGACCAGTCCAGAAAGACTGTTATGAGTCCATCAAGACATTAGGCATAACCGGGTAAAAATTCGAAGAAACACCGAATTTTTACTTAGGAAAATATATATTGGCTGAGGATTTGAGAGTGAAAGTATATGGTGATCATGGAAAAATGAATCACATACTTTTTTAAAAGTACGCCAAAAAGTACTTGGAAGATATTGCAAATATTTTCAATTTTTATTCCTCCGCCAAAGACATTGACCATGGAGGTATAGTCATTATATATATATATACACACCCTGTTTTAAGGACTGACTATAAAATTATATCGATACAATGCATCAGAAAAGCGAAACCGACGAACTTGACAAAGGTGACGGAGCGCCTATAGGCAAAAATTGACACAGTTACAATGAAAATGTACAAGGCCGGTTTCTCGAATATAGTCCCTTGAGTTAACCAGAAAAAGGAAAAAAACCCAAAAGTTCTGTGACCGGACCGCAAGACATTAACCCCCCGTTTGCGAGGGCGGGGAACACGTTGGTGACAATATTTTCCAACCTAGTGTCCAACTGCTACACCTAAATCGAAAAAACCACCCATTTTCCTGATTTTTGGGCGCTAGGCTTGCAAAGGCTTGCCATATCGGATTTTTCTTGGTCAATTTGAATAAAATAAGTAAATATTGACCACAGGTGACCTAACTCACCCCCAGAGGTTAAAACTACTCCCACCCCCACTACCAAAATGCCACGAAAATAACGAAAATCAGCTGTATACCCCCGTTTTCGAGGGTGAGGAATGCGATGGTGATAATATTTCCCGACCTACTCTTCACCCACTAACCCTAAACCTGAAAACTACCCCCCTTTTTCGATTTTCTGGTGCTAGGCCTGTGAGGGCTCGTCGGATCGGGTTTTTTTTGGAAAATTCGAAAAAAATAGGTATATATATATATATATTGACCACAAGTGACCTAACCCACCCCCAGGGGTCGAAACTACCCCCACCCCCAATAACAAAGTGCCACGGAAACAACGAAAATCAGCTTAAACCCGATCCGACAAGCTCTCGCAAGCGTAACATTGAAAAATCGGAAATGGGGGTGGTTCTTTCGATTTAGGGGTAGCAGTTGGACACTGTGTCGGAAAATATTGTCACCATCGTGTTCCCCGTCCTCGAAAACAGGGGGGTTAATGTCTCGTGGTCCGGTCGCAGAACTTTTGGGGTAAAAACTTTATCTCAAGGGACTAATAAAACGAGTTTGGATTCACCCAGCGGCTTGCAATTTGGTCGAGCGCATTTAATAAACGATACAAAGCGATGGTAGGAAAGCCAATATCAGAGCTTTCCAAATAATAAAGTTATAGAGAAAAACGCCTCTTGCATAAAAAAAAGCCAAAATTCAATTTTGCCCAAAAGTCGTTCGGAGGTGGGTCGCTGCCATTTTGCTAATATTGAACACCTACATCAAGGGCAAGTAAGTTGTGGACTGACCGAACGCTATCGACTTATGTAGTAGTAAGTCCTCATGAATGTGTTTTAGTACGTGAACTCTCACGTTACGAGAACTTTAAAGCTAAGTAGTCTCTAGCGAAACTAAATTTTTTTTAGTAAAACATTTTTATGTTATTTTCAGTCAGTCATATTACCATATTACAAAAAGTCACAGACATTTTTAAAAGGCTTATATTTGACTCTGGGAAGGTTGCATGAATCTTTTCTACCAAATCGATTGTTAGCGTACGCTCTCATTTGGGTGGTTTAAAAGCCATTTGCCTTAGTTGGGGACGCTTAATTCTTAATATAAGTATTTTGCTTGATCCATTTTGTATACTACATATCTATTAAATAAACTGTATTCTTGGAGCTAATTGCATCTTAATTGATCTTGAGACTTGTTGCCAGTCTTCAATCCCTGAAGCTTTCGTTTGGAAGACCGGACGCGTCGAGATAGTGCACCACTAAGACTCGACCTTCTGGTTGCCTTACGGGGGGGGTTTGATAGGGATTTTTTTATGCATTTTTCTCAGAAATCCCTAGGTGTAGAATCCGTTATTAATAGATAAAAACATGCCAATCACGTCAAAAATCAATCCCGTTGGAGAGAAATCTTCGACTGGAATTTTTTTTATGCGAAAATATTAGAAGCTCAAAGGCGTTAGACCATTAATTACCACGCAAGCAGACTAAAATCACGTCAAATTCCAATCCCGTCGGAGAGAAATCTCCGATTAGGATTTTTTTATGTCAAAAATTAAATAGCCAGAATTGCCAGTGAAAAATACGAATCACGTCCGAGAGAGAGTCGCTAACGATCTAGGGTAGTGCAGCCTTGATTTATTACTCGTCTATCGAAGTGCATCTTATCTCGTCTGGGAGTAGAAGAACGGGGCAGAACGCAGCTGGCGCCCCTTAATAAATAAATTGGTGTCGCGTCAATTTGACGCCCGGTAGTGTGTTCTTCTACAGCCTCAAAGTCACCTGATTTAACATCCCTTGATTTCTTTGTTTGGCGTCATTTAAAAAATAGTCTATGCAACCACCATTACAACCCGTGAAGATCTGGAGCTTACAAGTAAGAGGCGCAATTAATAGCATAACGGCCCAGCAATTGGTGAACATTCTACGAGAAACAGCTATGCGAGTTCAGAAGTGCATTGACGTTAATGGACAGCATTTTGAACAATGGGGTTATTTCATGTTAAAGAAAAACTTAAAAATATCTATCAATTTGAATAGTAGAATATACAAGAATAATGTATTGGTAAATACTATTTCTTTATTATTTGTTAATTATTCATAAATCAATAAGAAGTATTGTCAATAATTTCAAAGTTTATTAATTTCTGACGTCACCGGTTTACAACTAAATCTAGGAATATTTGTTTTTGTTAAGATTCTTGACTCTTATAATTTGAATGTATGTTTATAGGTGGATGTAAGCATGCAATTGCATTTCGGAACCGAAAATAGTGCAAAAACATGCTATGTTAAAACGTTCATATTTTTCGAAAAACACCTGCGGGAGGGCCGAACGACGCCGCGATGCAAAGAGAAAGAGTGCTAGTTGATCCGCATCGTAAATTACACAAGGCAAATCGAAAATTCGGCTCGGCGCAAACGAATCAAAACTGGTATATTTTGATATTTAGCGAAAACGGCAAAACAAAATGTCAGTCACACATCAATATAGGCAATGGTGAAGTTTGCATTTCATGGCTGCCATACAAATTTACTGCTTGAACTATATTGCGCACGCGTAAACATTGACGTCATGGCTTTTGGCGGGAACTACCATTTTCAAATTATAATTTGAATTTAAAATTATTTAACGTCCATAAAAAAAATTGCCATTTCATATACTTAGTTATTACTAGTCCTAAAATCCAAATTTAATATAAATAAAAATTATGAAATAACCCCACTGTAATGCATTGTGTTCATTTTCTTATATTCCAAAGCCACTTACGTATAACAAGATAATTAGAACAAAATTGTATTTTCTTATTTTATTTTAGCTGTAATTTTGTTTGTATTTATCACACATTTTAATTTAAAATTCCTTATTAATAGTACTAATAAATAATACCATGGTACCAATATGATTCCATTTGAAAAAATTGAGTTTTGCCCCAAAAACTATTTTGATGAACTTTATTTGCTCATAAATCACGTAATTTAGTATTTTTGACGGGATTTCGATTTTTCCAGCATTACACAGGTCATTTAGAATAAATCGGAACCGTCATAGCACACTTAAATGAAAAACTAAAAATTATATTATAAAAAATATTGACATTTGAAATGTCACTTATTTAATATTGTTGGATTCAGAAAATTATGCAGAATTCAAAAATGCAATAATATACAGTTTTAAATTGAAAGTTAGTGTCACTTCCGGCGAAACCGGAAGTGAAAAAAAAATCACTTATATGTCAAAAAGTGCGGCTTATTATGTATATAGGATATCTCAAATTTCAATCAATTATCTTCAAAACTAAAGGAGAAAAGGGTGTACCGTGATCCTGTTACACCCGGTATACAAAATATATCCAGTTTTCACTTTTGTTCTATACTTGTCAGGAACTAAACTCCACATATCAAAAGACAGTTGCTAAGACAATGCACTCATAGTGTTGTGCTGGAAATCCTGGCAGGGGCTAAATCAACTAAGGTTTAATTTCACAGACATTAAAAATTACTAAATTAATCTTAAATTTAGGGGTCGCTTTTCTTATCTCAACATTAATATCACTTGAAATGCAAGAAATTAATATTTTAAATTAATAGAAAGTAGATAGTAGACCATGCGTGCACTTCTGTAGGGAAGTAGATGTACCTTAATTTTTGTTTGTAGGATGGTTAAAGGGGATTATGATGGTACGTTTTCCTAAAATGACTTCAGCAACTATGGTGGTATTTTCTGTAAGAATTGTTGAGGTCGAGATTGTGAAAATTGTACCCCAGAGGATGGAGATGATAACCTACGTACAGAATGGAACACGTTTGATGATGCTAATGATGATAATTACTTAGATTTCATCCCTCAAGTTAATATGTATGTTTTTAATACAGAAACGGGCGATGAATCTGATGAAGGAGAAGACGAGAGTGTTGAGTGTGATGTGTATTTTGGTGAGTAAAAAGAATGTAATTCTCTTTGTGAGCGACCTAGGTAACATCAATTAGTAGTATGAAGAAATTTCATTGTCTTGTTACAAAAATATTCATTTACATTATTTATTAAGTATTAAACATTATTATTTTTATTGTCTCTTTTTTAGTTTATCTCCTCTCATGGCACATACAGGCGTTTAGTCACTTAAAAGCTGTTTACAATTGTCATGTTTTTTGTCTTATTAATAATTGTTCATGTATATTTATAAAGTTATAAATAAAGTTATTACTGTTATTATTATTAAAAGAACGAAAAGTTCCACCCCTTGGAAAATAGATTAATCATGATTTTATTCACCTATTGTCTGATATCCCGATTAACAAGGATTGTTACCGCCCTCCCCTGACATAACTCTTCCCTTGTCACCAAACCCTAGTAAAAAAAAAGAACTAAATCATTGCCTTCAAAACACGCATGATCAACTTTACTATGGTAAAAACCAAGAAAGGGGTGGTTTTTGCCCATTTGGGAAAGGTTGAAGACATAATCGAGTTATTTTTCGAGTTCAGCACCCTCAAAAACGGGGGGTCAGTATTAAAACTAAAAGAGAAAAAAGTCAATTTCCCCTTGGGAGGGTTGTAACAACCTCAGGGGCTTCACCCTGCCTCAGACCTTCCCTTATCAATAAGCCTTCATAAAAACTTCAATGATTTCCTTCCCAAACATGTATAATCATCCCATCAGGTGGTTTTTGGCCTTTAAAGGTTATATGTGGTTAAAAACTTCTCCCACAATTTTTTTGGATTCGGAGGGGGGGGGGGGGATAAGTAGGTTTCGTCGCTGCAGCAAATAGTCGATCTCTCTTTAGCTTCCTAACCTCCACTAAATTTTTTTTTTCTCGAAAATGAAAATTTCTGAGCAGGAGGGGAATGAAGAAAAAATATTTTTTGATGAGCAGGAGAGGCGAAGGAAATAGTATATTATATTACTAGGAGTAGAACGCACTCTTTTTTTGTGTTGAGCCCAGGATTTGCGGCTGAGGCGAAGTAAAAAATGTCCACAACGGTGGCGTTCGGTACTAACATTTTGTTACTAGTAAAACAATGTCCTACTTCTACTTCTGTTTTTGGTGACATAATTTAAACATTTTAATACGCTTGAAGAAAAAAATTTTTTTTTTATTCCAGTCTCATAATTGATGGCGGCGGGGGGGACTAACAAATCTGAAAAACTTTTTTAGGAATAAACCAATACGGGACTTTTGAGGGACGGTAACTCAAAAAAAGGAACGTCTAATCTGGAACGAATGGTCACTTTAGGTCAGACAGGCCCTTCTTGCGGGCCCCCCATAAGCCTGGGTCACTAAACTCTGTACCCAATAGACCCCCACATATGGGGGGGCATGATTGACACTACTATAGCATTTAAATCTCTTGAGTTTGTTTTTTGGAAAATTTGTGAACATTTAAATCTTGTGTCAGGGTTATAGAATCAGTTATTTGTCTAAAAAAGTTTGTTACCATTAAAAGCTTATGTTAATTTTAAACTTTTAATGCTGTAAAATGAGAAAAAAATGCATAATTAGTTCTGTAGAAAAATAATATTTATTTTATAGATGAGATTAAAATATTTAATAATAATACCAGTTTATTCGACTTATATGCAATATATCTAAAATCTGGTAACACATTTGAATTCAAAAATGTTGTATTGGTCAATTTAGATACATACATTATGAAAATATAATAAGAAATTTAAAAGATATTCGTTTATTTGCAAAATGAAAGCCGCCATATTTAAAATGAGTATTACATGACAGATGGCACTTTATCGCCAGAATGAAAATTAGTTGTTACATATACCTCTATCCATTCCTCAAAACAAAATTGGGGTACATCAGAAGAACTCAGGCTCTGGATTATATTTCTAATGTAAACTTTCATAATTTTTAACTAAAAATTTCGTTTCAAGTCAACAAACCAATTAATAAAAATAAACCTGTCTGCTCTTTTTGGCATAGTTATTTTTTAAAATTTATAGCTGTTGACGAGTATTTAGAGCAATGGCACGGCACGTAGTGGGATCATAGATTGTAGTTATGTCTGAAATTTGGTATTTGGTTTACTGAGTTGATTTCGAAACTCTTTTTCCTCTACAAAAAGTCTGGTAAATGGATCCGAGCGGAGATACGGAGGGGGGTAAAAGTCAAAAAAAAAAATTTTGCAGTTACGAATGAAACCGCGGTATTATGAAAGTACATCAACTCCACATCTCCCCACCGAAATTTCAGACGAAAACTAAGAGACATTTTTTGGCGAGAATTTGTACTTGTTCTATTCAACGTCAATAATGTCGGAAAAATAATTTCACGTTTTCCATGGACCGATTTTGAAATATAAGAGTTGAAAGTTGCAAAATAGTACAGTAAGGTAAAAATATGCAAAACTTCGGAATAATGTCATATTGAACGGATTTCGTTATTTTTGGCAGTATGATAGTAAATGCTTCACAGAAAAGTTTCTATATTGTGCGGGGGCTTGCTAACTTATAGGGGGTGGCACTTAAAAAATATATATATTTATTGGAGCTGAAGTAGAATCAAATTTTAAGAAGAAAAGGTTCTATGCAATTTTTCACATAAATTGATAGTTTTTAGGTTTCTCCAATAAATATACATATATTTTTTAAGTGCCACCCCCTATAAATTAGCAAGCCCCCACACAATATAGAAACTTTTCTGTGAAGCATTTACTATTATACTGCCAAAAAATGAACGAAATCCGTTCAATATGACATTATTCCGAAGTTAAAACCTCTAGTTACTGTACTAAAATTTAAAAAAAAATTGCTTTTCAAATGTTGGTAAAATGGGGTTGAAATTGATGAAAACGTCTGAATAGCTCATTATGAGTTCTTGAGGGGTTCAAAAATGATATATTTTTCGCTTTCAGACGTTTCCATTGATTTTCACTCCATTTTTGCAATCTTTAAAGTGGTCATCAGTTTTTGACTCTATTACGCGTTTAAAAATGTTTCGAAGCTTTATTTATGTCAAATCAATGAAAACGTCTGAAAGCGAAATATATAATTTTTGAACCCCTTAAGAACTTATAATAATGAGTGAGCTATTCAGACGTGTTCATCAATTTCAACCCCATTTCACCAACATTTGAAAAACAAATTTTTTTTTTCAAAATTTTGCAACTTTCAACCCTTAGGTATATCTCAAAATCGGCCGATCGAAAACATTGAAATTATTTTTCCGACATTATTGACGCCGAATAGAACAAGTATCCAAATTTTCGTCGTAACTACAAAAATTTTTTTTTTGAAAATTTTAAAAAATTCTCGCCAGTTTTCATCTGAAATTTTGGTGGGGGGGATGAGGAGTTGATGTACTTTCATAATACCGCGGTTTCGTTCGTAACTGCAAAAGATTTTTTTCATACATAACTACAATCGATGATCCCACTATGTGCCACTGTGTTAACTAGAGTGACTTATTAAAAAAAAAATTAATATGTTAAAAAACTTATTGTACTCTATTAAAAATATTTGCCAATTATTTGCTTACTTGTAAACTGAATAAGTATGGTATTCATTCAATATTCCAATTCTATCAACCAACGCTGCTGCTTTAGGACTTTTACTGATTGAGTTCGTAAATAGTAAAATATATGCATCCAGGGCAAACTGGTACATGGGATCTATTCGACCCATATCATTCAAAACGAAAAACAATATAGAAGCCCTTTTGGCACACGGTCTGTAACCCTAAAATAAAGACTTGTAAAACAATGCATTTTTGTTTATTAGTTTTTACCTCTCTAGCTGCATCAATTTGTACTTCTGTCTTTTCAGATACTTCTAAACCTTTTTTGACAGCTTCTGAAGTAGCTTTGGATGTTTGTAATGTATTAAAAAGTTCAGCATCTTCCAAAAGAGATCCACGAGTCTCATTTAATAGCCTTAACAATTCACTTTCCAGATCAAGTAAGGTTCTTTTTCCTTTAATATATAAAGTTATTAAAATATTACAGTGCATTTAGATGAAAAAGATGCGTTATTACGGAAATACTCTGAACTTACGGGATTCGAATGACACCTCTTGCAATGTACTCTAAAAACAACCAATTTAAAAGTTTACCTAATAAAAATATTTTTTTTTATGAAAAGAATGAAATGAAAATATTTTAACAAAAAGTATTTTGAAACTGTGATAACGCAAGGGGTTTTCAAGACCACCGAATAAAAATAATAACATCAAATATACAGGGTGGACCACTAATAATAGGCCATAGTACAAGGGTAAATTCTTTGGACCAAAATATGAGGATATAACTAACTATACATGCTTTAGTAAATTGTTGCTGTGGAAAAAGATACAGGGTGTCAAATTTGTAATTTTTTTTTGCAATATATCAACTAACTCTTGACCGATCTTCTCCCAATTTGCTAGCCCATGGAGGGCGCCTCATGAACTGTACCTGATGATGAATATCTTTTTTCTTTTTTTCTTACGAAACTTAGTGGCACTTTTGACTAGAAAATCTCATGCAGGAGTCATTTCTACGTAAAAAAAAGGTACACTTGATAGAACTTGATAATTCCAACCGTTTTCGAGAAAACTGCCGCATAGATCTCAAAAATTCTTTGGAAGCAAACCCAATTTGAAAAGGAAAAATTGTATTTTTTGAAAAGTGTGCTTTGGTGCCGTCTTAGTTCTGTCATTTACGTACAATTTCATTAGTTTGACGGAGTCCTTCATGGGTTAGCGTAGCGTGATGTAATACATAAATTATTGTTTCTTAGCTTAAAAAATGTTTGCTTACCAAATTGGGAGAAGATCGATCAAGAGGTAGTTGAGATATTGCAAAAAAAAAGAAAAAAAAATTAAAATTTTGACACCCTGTATCTTTTTCTACAGCAACAATTTACTAAAGTATGTTTGGTTATATCCTCATATTTTGGTCCAAAGAATCTACCTTTAACTATGGCCTATTATTAATGGTCCACCCTGTAGGCCTTGAAAGAGAAGACCTTCAGATACAAGAGACATTGAAAAGATTTTTTGTAATAGCTACAGCTGTTGAAAGATCCATACATTTAGCGCACACACGATTTTCGACTTCTACTTTTTCCTCGAATTTTGTGAAAACAATATAGTCCTGTCAACGAATGGTTTCCATGATACAAAGAATTAAAGGTATGACATTGCGCATGTGGGCAGAGCCAAGTCGACAGTTGTTTCGTCACGCGGTGATAATTTTCTACCTGCTTCCTTCGTACAGTCGACTTTTGTATATTTTTAAAACTATAATTTAATGGTTTTCTCTTTTACCTTAACTCATTAATAAGAGATGAATACGTGTTTTATTTGTGGACCAAGTCAATATTCTATGTATACACAAAGCCTTTTAAAACGTATTTATGCGGAGATAAAGCTCATTTATAAAGAACGATGCTTACTAAGAACACTAAGAATCTCTATTTATTCGATACAAATTCTTTGAATCATGAGGCAAATCCTATGTAATTTAAAATTCCGATATCTCCGCGTGATGTCATTGCGCCAACCGGACCGAATTTGGCGCACTGTCAATCATATCTTGTATTCTTTGTATCATGAATGATTTCTAGACGGAAATGCCGAGATTACAATTTTTGACTCGAAGGCTGTGTTTGGACTATATACCCAGTCCCCGAATGTAGGAGGCGCGGGGGGGGGGGATGCAGGGGGGCACGAAGAAGGTTCCGGTTTAGGGTTTTTCGCTCATATTTCGAAAACGATTAGCCCTAATCAAAAAGTGGCTATATGCAAAGACATTTTTTATTCGATATTTGAGTTCAGTCTACTATGAAACGGATATCTGTACAAGACATTTTTTTCTACGATGATTATTAAAATTTTTATTCAATTTATAATAAATTTATAATAAAAAAAAATAAAAATCGAGACCTTCATCATGCCCCTCTTGCAATGTCTAAGAAAAGTTGCAAACTTTCGTTTCGCACTTGTTTCAACTTTCTAATTGTTAACAGAGGTCAACCATTTGTAAGAAAACGCATCTGCATCTCAAATTATTTTAATGGATCGGAAGTTCTCTTTTTTAAACAAGCTCAGGAAAAAACGCCAACGAACCATGGCCAACAGAAGTGTAGTATTCATTTACTTACAAGAATATCTTTTTTAGCCAAACGTCAGCCATTTGGCTAAAAACTGTTTTTTCCCAGTCAAGGTTTTTAGTACAGTGCTTTTTAATAGAAGGTGCCACCTACAGCACTACAATAGGGCATCTGCATCATGTAACCAACATAACATTAAATTTTAAGTTTTTCAAGTTTATTCTCATTTTTAATGGTTGTATATGCATTTTTAGCTTGGAGCCGTACTGGCTCCAAGCAAATATTTAAAAATTCACGTAAATAATTTTTCAATATTGTTGATTAATAAAAATAGACTGCTAATTATTACAGGTTAGATTTCCAACCTACAAAAAGAGTCCTATTTTATTAGGACAAAGTATTTAGAACTTCATAAACATTACACTGAACTAGATTTCAGCTGAAATTACGGGAACCAGGCAGAAATTTTAATAATAGCTGCATAATACTCTTAAATCTTAAGAAACACATATTTCTGAGGTTAGCTGTGACATCACGTGCAGATGCCCTATAATAGCCACACTGCCTACCCTTCGCCCCACTTCAGCTTTAGCTTTACCAATGAAACTTTGTGATTGTCTCCTCTTAACACTCTTAGGCCCGGTACTTTCATCTCCAGTTAAATCTAGATCCCATGGAAACAATTATTGACACAATTGTATCCAAGGAAATTATGTGGAGAATAGACTTAACTGGATACGAAAGTACCGGGCCTTATTATTATAATATGAGGTCAGTTAAGAAAAAAATATAAGTGACAGCTGCTTAACTAAAATAAGCAACAAATTTCTTAACACACAACTTTATCAATGGTTAATAATTTAAAAATGCTTTTGGAAAAACACCAATTACATGGCAATGTGTAATTTAATTTTTGTCATTTAGCCTTGTCAGTCAAAAATTGCTCGACTTGTTGTGCAGGCACACACAGATTCACACCATCAAAACGCGCTTGAGTGCCGTGCTGCTGAGCTTCATTCCGAGTGTTAAGTTGCAAAATCTCTAGCACAGACAGTTTTGCTCAAATGAAAAAATTATAAATACATTTCCGATATAAAATTTTCCCATCATTCTTTCATTTTGAAAAAAAAAATCAAACTAACAAAGTTGATTACAAGAAACCATATCCATGCGCCTAATTTGTTAAATCAAAAAAATTGCACAAGGTAAACTTGGTAACACTTGGTAAACTTTTCGGATTATCATTTCTATCATTTTCGGCAAGTTCAGAGAATATCCAACAATTTAAATCCATTGGACTATATACTTGTAGTTCAATAATATAACAGATAATATTGTAAAATATCGGACAAAATTCATAAACTTTTGAAAATTGGTAGAAATGTTAAGGATAGTATAAGAATTGATAAACCGAAAAGTTCCCTAACTAGTGTGCTTCATCCCCTAGGACTTCGTTTCCACCCCCATTTTGAGGTTTTCTAGATAATCTCGAGAACGGTCCACTTTTTGATAAAAATACCTATATACAAAATTATTCCTTATAAAATTCTCTATCAAAAATGTTTCTACAATTTTTTTCATAAAATTAATAGTACCGTGGGAAATAAGCCGCACATATAAGGCTTGGTTCCAGTTAACACAATGAATTGTAATCTTTACTATAATCTACTTCAAAGTTCAATGCTTAACGCAAATGCAGTAGCTACTAAACTCCACTTAAAATTATAATAAATGTAGCGCTTCCACCCTCTCACCCCTAAAAATATCACAATGTTTAAAGAATTATTTGCACAATTCATTCGAGTCTCGAGGTAAAACGTGCTTTAGTTTTGAGCTGGCTTCAATACCTCTTTCCCTTTTCAATGACAAAGGTCTAATGAGAAAAACTAACAAGGCAACTTTATACCAGATTATTAATACTGTTCCAGAATGAGACTATATTTTCGAAAATAGTGAGTATATGATTGATGGAGGATACTTGCTTCGCCGCGTAATATTGTAAAAAAAAAGGAGAATTTAATAACGTTTACAACGCTTACGTTAGTTACATAAGAAAACATTACGGTAATAGAGTAACTGTCGTGTTCGATGGTTATTGGGATAATGCAAACAGCACGAAGAGCCTAGAACGACAAAGGCGGGTACTGAAAAGAACCTGTCCTGAAATTATATTTGATGAAAACACTGTTGTTTCTGAAACTCAGCAGAATTTCCTTAGTAATTTGTTTAGAAAAAAACGTTTGAATGCAGAACTAGTGAAAAAATTTAGGAATGAAGGAATCCGTCACTGAGGATGACGCTGATTTATTAATAGTACAAACTGCTATCTAAAAATGTTATAAGTGTGACACAACTGTTGTCATAGGGCAAGATATTGACCTGCTAGTCCTTCTAATTGCTCTTTCTCCCTCCGACAAAGACATTAAATTTTTATAAGAAAAACTAGGTAATACCAGCAAAAGGATTTACAGTTCCGGAGATTTACAATCCTCAACTTTTTTAAAAAATTGTAAAGAAACAATATTATTTGTACACGCTATTAGCGGTTGCGACACAATCTCAACGTCTTTTTTTTCCAATGTACAGGTTAATGCAATCAATGTGCTTAATAAAAACGATGACTTACAAGACATCGTGCAAACTCTTAATAATGAAAAAGCTAGTCATGAAGAAATTGTAGATGTAGGAAAGCGATTTGTTCTAGCTGTATACAAGTCTACCTCCGCAGAAAAAAGTCTAGATGCATACAGATTTATGGCTTTTATCAAACTTGTTGGTAAAGCGAACAATACTGTAATGTTGTCAAAACTACCACCAACTTCTGTTGCTGCTCGGCAACACTCATATCGCGTTTTTTATCGAATTCAAACATGGAAAAACGTTACGCTAGAAGCTACTGATTGGGGGTGGAAAAAAATCAGTGGTATATTAACCCCAACTATGACAACAAAAGAACCAGCTCCCGAATCTGTAAATTTGGGTGCGAGTACAGGTGCAGTTGCAGAAGAGCAGGCTTACATTGCTCCATAATGTGTTACCATTGCCAGACAAGCATGCACGAATGTCGAATCTATGGAAGGTGACCAAGACTAATTAATGGTGACCAAGACTAATTAACGCAGCAACAAGTTTGTTAAAAGTCATGATAATTAGTGAATCAGGTATACAGGGGATACCACGTAAAAAAAAAACGCGCCAATTACTTTACCTCTGGAGTGGCGTGGCAACAAGTAAAATATACAATATTCTCGCTTCTTTAAAAATTGTTAATTTTTTTAGGGGTGAGGCGAGGGTAGAAGCATTACATTTATTATCATTTTAAGTGGAGTTTAGTAGCTACTGCTTTAGCATTGAACATTAAAGTAGATTATAGTAAAGATTACAATTTAGGGCCGGTTTTATAGGTACAGTTTAAACCCAAGTTTAACTAGAAGATTCTGTTGAGGTCCGAAATAAAAGTAAATAGCGTGTTTAGCATAGTGTATATTAAGCACGCTCATCAAACAGGAAATTAACAAGAACATTTTAACAAGAACTCAAAAAGACACTTCTCACAGCAGCTTTTTTACTACAAAAATCATTCGATAACTATCGATAATAACTCAATAACAACTATCAATACCACAGAATCTTTATTCAAATTTAATTAATAATTTCCTATTTGATGAATGTGCCTAATATACACTTTGCTAAATACGCTATTTACTTTTATTTCGGACCTCAATAGAATCTTCTAGTTAAACTTAGGTTTAAACTGTACCTATAAAACCGGCCCTTATTGTGTTAACTAGAACCAACCCTTATGTGTGCGCCTTATTTCCCACGGTACTATTAATTTTAGGAAAAAAAGTGTAGACACGTTTTTGATAGAGAATTTTATAAGGAATAATTTTGTACATAGATATTTTTATCAAAAAGTGCAAAGTTTCTGAGATAATCTAGAAAATCTCAAAATGGGGGTGGAAATGACGTCCTAGGGAGTAAAGCACACTATTTGGGGGTGGAAACTTTTCGGTTTATTAATTCTTATGCTATCCTTAACATTTCTACCAATTTTCAAAACTATATGAATTTTGTCCCATATAAATCGTTATATTACTGAACTATTAATACTGAAATTGAAACTGAAAAACCTTTTGCTATTGTTGTTACAAGTAAATCTTTCTGCTCTTCTAATTGTGGCTTTTCTTTCCTGACTACAATACCAAGTAGTTGGGCCTCCAAACCTTGTTCTTTAACAGCAAAATTGACTAACGTTGTTTTGGTTGAAATTTCAGGGGGGTAATGAGGGTTTGTCAATTTTGTAGTAATGAAAAATCTAAATTTATCGTTATAGGACACCATTTTTTCATCTATTTTTATAAGATTCATCCCTCCCTGTTTTACAACTGCTTTTCCTAATACGGAGTTTAATGATGGATCTATAGTTTCTAGAATATTTTGTAATAATACTGGCAATCCGAACATAACTGCTTTCTCAACAATGGCCATGTATCCTTTCATTCCGAAATCTATAACCTACACAAAAGTAATATTTACAGATGAGTCAAAATAAATTTCGAATTGAATTTGTTTTGCTGCAGTGATGTTATTAGTCGAATAAAACTGTGCTTTTTTCAATGGTTGTTGGGGCGAACGTAGAGGTGTCTTGACTGTACACGTATTTCGATACTTACAGTAAAGCAATGTTAATCGCGGTTAGTACTTGGGAAAACACGATGATCTCGTCTCTCCTTGCAGCGGCTTGCATATGCAGGGCCGGATAAGGATTTGCGCGCCCCTAGGCTAATCATATATTTGGGCTCTCTTATTCGTCAAGGTTACGAAGTTAAAAAATTGATGAGCGGGGGGAGAAATTTTTTTTCTCGAAAACGAAAATTGATGAGCTGGGGGAGATGAAATGGAAAAAAAATGTTTTCTCTAAAACGAAAATTGATTAATGGGGGGGAGAAAATTAATTTTTTTAATGAGCAGTGGGTGCCCCTTATGCCCTAGCGTGCGCCCCTAGCCTACAGCCTACTTAGCCTTAAGGATAATCCGGCCCTGTGCATATGTGTATATGTGTGAGAACTTTAGTGAATATACGAAATAAATTTTAATAGTTAGTACACCTACAATTAAGCAGCTATATACATGCCTGCTCATCAAAACTGCGACTGCCACGACAAGAATATATTTTCCACTCTCGTTGTCAAGGTCACGAGATTCGAAGAGAATGTGCGGAGATGAAATCCATGCACTCTACTTACTCATTTAGAATGTTCAGACAAAGTCAAATGCGTTTCTCAAAACATCAGAAAATGTCATTTTTCGTATGTTTCTGCTGGATCTCTGATTTTCGATTTGGAGTATGCAGTTACAATGAGGTTAAAATGTTATTCTTGCTCTTTCAATATCAATATCGTACGGCCTTCTCACTCATGTATTAATGAAGATCTGCTCCTTTGAAAATTTCGTGTTTTGCTTTCTCTGCCATATTTCATCAAATCTGCAAATGTGTCATGGCCATTGCCCAATAGTTAAAGTAAAGGTTCTCATGTGAAAATTCGCTGACATATAGTTTTATTTTATTTTTAAAATAATATAAATAACAAGTAAAATTGAAAATTTTTAAAAACCCCTGATCAATGTATCTAATGGTACCAGTTTCATATGACTGAATCAAAATGAGGACTAAATTATGTTCGGCTACCATAATTGTCGGCACATTTTCAATTTTACTTCAATCGGACAATTTCTAAAGAAGTTCAACATGGCGAAGTCAAGATGGCGACCAAACATCAAAATCTAATATGGCCTATAACCTTCGACAAAATACTCTTTAAAAAAAAAAACTACATCAAAATCGGATCACCCGTTGAAGAGATATGAAGCCACAGACAGAGAGACAAATTTACTTATAAAACCCCTGTTTTGGGATCGGGAGTTAAAAATGTATTATTATCACCGTTGTAAAGAACGTTCAAGAAGCTACAATTTAAGAAAGAAAAAGTCTTAGTGTGCCCAAATGGCAGTTTTTTTTATAAAGCTTCAAAAATTTTTCAAAAATCTCGTTCTTTAGGAAAAATAAATATTTTTATTTGTAATTTTCCAAAATTAAAAAAAAAAAACGATTATATTAGATTAGATTAAGATTCAAGATTTTCTTATAGTCGTCTATTTAAGCAACATATTTTACAAGAAACTGCACTTCTTGCAGAAGTCACCAAACTTGCCGTGAATCATGTCCAGACCCACTGTCAACGTTTAGGAAGGGGAGCCACCTGAAACCTACCCCCCTAACAAAATGGCGGTGTTGTTTCCCAAAATAGCCCACATAAAATTTAAATTATTTTAATATAATAAACTTAGGCGTCTAGTTATATGTTCCTAGGGATGCTGAATTTAAAAAATGGCTCAATAAGGTCAGAAGTCCATGGAACGAAATATTCAACATGGCGACCAAAATGGCCGCCACAAAATTTAAGTTTTATATTTCATTAACAATTAATTTTTTTAAATTTATTTATATTTTTCTATTCATTTTCAAGGAATGTATCAAAGCAATGTTGCCGTGGTTTTTTCTACTAGACTATGTTCACTATGCAAGATGGCCGACCGTCCATGTAAAGAACTTGGAGGAGCATCCATTACGTTCATCAGCAATGCATGCCGAGTTTAAGGCAGGAAATTTTGTTATACGGAAGTCGCCCAACACCTTTTCTGCTATTGGAGTAGACCATGCCCTTGAGCAACACCACAAGAATGTAAAAGATGACGGTGGTGCTGTCGGCATTCTTGAGAATCCAGCTGCATTGCAGAGGTGGGCTATAGATTAGTTAATGAATTCACAAGTCAAATGAAATCATGGTCTGGACACAAATCATTGCATCGTGAACAGTGAGAGATTCTGAACGAAATGGCATTGAACTGTACCAATCATTTGTTTCTGAAAGACTTGTTCAAGGATCCACTGTGAGCATCTTTGCACCTATGAAGGCACATAAACTGAAAATTTTTAAGCCTAAGAAAATTACCGGTACTGTAAAAAGCACTATTCAGATTCTGCGAAGTGACGTACATCTCTTTCAGAGATGTCTTACTGTTAGTGTGAACAGAAAACTTCATATGCAAAGTTTCTTCAAGTATGAAAACAGTCCCCATCCTCCAAGTCTGCTTTGAAGAACTACTGATTTCATTGAACTTTGGACAGAAACAGAGATACATTCCTGCTCACGCCATTGCCCTTTCGCTTGGTTTAAAAAAAATCGGTCGCTTTGAGCGGTTTCTACGCATTCACAGGATGTGACTGTTTCAGCATTTGCATACCATAGTAAATTCAGTACCTGGAACACATGTAGTGCCACGATAAAATTACTTCTGCTTTTATTGCAATTTCAAGTCCACTTCCAGAACTGCAAACGGAAGTGCTCCATGAGCTAGAACAATTTGTAGTTTGCACGTACCACAAAAAATCCTTGGGCTTGACTCTGGATAAGGCGAGACATTCTTTCCAGTTCTGAAGAGAAATTGTCTGACCGACTCCCTCCAACATCAGAAGCACTCCGACAGCATGCTTTGAGAGCTGTTTATCAGGGCGGCCATATTTGGGGTCAGTGCATGAACCCACATGCGGACATTCCCATTCCAGATAATTGGGCGATGGACGAAAATTGAGTTAAACTGGCTAGTGAAGTGGACATCTCTTCCCACCATATGGCAGGGCTGTCGTGATCTTGTAATGTGCAGATGCAAAGCAGCGTGCTCTTCAAATTCAAATTGCAGCTGTAGACGCTCTCTAGTAGAATATGTGTGTCAATTGCAAAAATTGCACCAACATCACTAGGTAGGTTCTTTGTTTTCAGCGTGAAACAAATTAATTGATTTCACAAATAATAGCAGTAATATATATATAATAGTATTCATCAGCCGAAAAAAAAATCACGTTACAATTGGGTTGTTGCACTAAGTTAAAATTTGAGGAGAATCTATGTTAAACAATAACAATTATTCATAAAAAATCATTAGAAACATGTAGAAGTTGATAAGAAAGTCTTATAATATTATAATATTAATTACAAAAGTACATGCATTTAAAACGGAGATGACATAATAACGGCAGTCTGTAGAGAAGTTAGTTATAAAACGACGAGAAACGCGTACTAATTTAGAAGCGGCGACGGAGAAAAAAGACAATCACGACAGTTTAATCCGACATTATATTTAACGTCAAATTCAACTGACGTTCATAGGTTACAATTCGGTATAGTTTAACAGCATCTAGTTATGGATAAATATAAGTACAGATAGTGTTTTCTGCCGTACTGTGTAAATAATACCACCAATTCACCAGAAAAACTGTTGTGTTCCAATAATAAACGGTGAACGTAATAATGAATGATTCAAAGCCACCAGAGAAGGACCAAGTCTTCTTATTATGGAGACCATTTCAGTGTCAAGTAAAGTAACAAATTGCAATGTATTCTAAGCGTTTTATTTGTGGTAAGTTGTATCTTAATGTAGGAATTTGATTTTTAATATGGGTTTATGTTGTAGGAAAAACGGCCGCATTACAAGACTTGTGTGGCGTTCTAGCTGTTACAAATTTAAATTACCCGCTAAACTGGTGGATAAAACAGAAAGTATTTTTAACGGCTCTAGATTAGAATGTTCTTCATGCTTTGACTTCCTAAAAAAGGAAAATTGCGTTAATCTGCTTTTATGTATTTTATCTAGTTTATGTTGGAATAAAGTGGTTGTTTTTGTTAGCTATTGATTATTTATGAAGCTCCCTAGACGCCCCATAATACTAGGATGATCAATAAATTAAGAAAGGAAATTTAAAAACTTGCCGTTGAAAAACTATATGAAACAAACTGTGAAAGTCGTCTAAAGTCGGTGAACACAATCAGTCGGAAATGGCTACGAATGCGTTGGATTATAGTTATAAATGCCCTTTGAATTATATACATATCATTGTTTATTGCTTAGATAGATACTAGCATAAAGTACTTACCTATTTATTATTTTTTGTTATAATACAGACCTTTCTTGATATCTTCGTAAGTCTCATTCTGACTTTTCTTAGAAGTGAGTATCAATGGATAATAAATAATTTCTTTAGTAGATAAACTTATTTTGTTGTTTTCAGTTAGATACGCATGTATATAGTTAATAGGAAATAAAACAATGAAAAGGAAATATTTAATAAAATACAAAGTATAGTTAACAAATTCATCTAAATTAAATAATAAAATACATATTAGACCTAAGTATTATGTAATATTAATAAGATAAGATAAAGGAAGTTCTTGCAGAAATTACAATAGTTTGTACTGTCTATAGCAGCTGTAACGTAAGTACCTACCTTGCAGCTTTTGCACTTCCAACCATTGCAATGTCAAAACGATCGTCTCTTTTTAAAAATTCGCTGACCATAAATATATCTACCGCAAGTAGAATGTCAGAATTAGCTTTTACAGATATACTGCCTTAGTCGTTTTGTAAAAAAATATTAACAATAACTGCAAACATCAATCACTGCTAGCTAAACGTCAAATTTACTTTTGACATATGAGGTTATTTTCTTTCTTGTCAGCAATGTCAACTTATTCGTCTTCATCTGTTCTGCTTATAAGTTCACATCTAACTGCCGTTATGATGTCACTACCGTTTTCGCGGCACATTCAAATAGTCGAAGTTTAACAATTTTTTAAAATATGTTGCGCTAAGAATTTTTCTTCAAAATTAAATATATAACTAAATTAAGTCCTCCACTACCATATTTCACCATTTTTGAAAATTCGTCAACAACCCAATTATTACAATCATTTTGGTCGCCATGTTGGATATTTCTGACAACGTTTTAGAGCCTTTTTTAATTCAGCATCCATAAAAACATTCAATTAGGCACCTAAGTTTATTATATTAAAATAATTAAAAAAATTTCACTTTTATGAGGGCCATTTTGGGAGACAGCCATTTTGTTAGAGGGATAGATTCCAGGTGGCACCCCTTCCTAAATGTTGACAATGGGTCTGGACCAGAGTGTATTTAAACACGTGGTCCGACGTACGGCACTTTCCTATTATAATAATGGCTTTATAAGTGCATGGTTACTATTTTCTTTAGTAGATGGCGCGAGCAATAAGGTCCTACAATTATCTGGACATGTGCATCGTATAACTAACATAACCTCAAATTTTAACGTTTTTTCGTTTATTCTCATTTTTAATGTTTGTATAGGCATTTTTAGCTTGAGGCCATACTGGTTCCAAGCAAATATTTAAAAATTCACGCAAATATTTTTTCAATATTGTTGATTAATAAAAACAGACTGCTAATTATAGGTTAGATTCCTAACCTGCAAAAAGTGTCTTATTTTATTGTGACAAACTATTTAAAACTTCATACACATTGCGTTTAACTTGATTTTGATTGAAAGTACAGGAACCGGGTGGAAATTTTAATAATAGCTACGTAATACTTGTAAATCTTAAGAAATATATATTTTTGAGGTTAGCTGTGGCGACACGTGCAATGCTGCATGTAGTGTTCCATATATACTTTCAATGTTTTAATTTAGCTACTTAATGTCGGATGTCACTGGACTCTTGTTTCACTAAACAAAAACAAAACGCCGGGAATGTATGCAAGACTGTATGCACGTATGCACAGAACCTGTAAAATGATCTATCTATGCGTAAGTAATGAGAGAACTTATTGGTCCTCCCATCTATTACATTATGTACAAAGTAAGCACTTATGAAGCCACTGTGAGGGTTGTCGTCGCACCACCTATTTAATACACCCTGGTCTGGACGTAATGCACGGCAAGTTTGGTGACTTCTGAAAAAAGTGCAGATTTTTTTTGCTTACTTGACCGACTATTAGTAATTTCGGTTTATGCAAAATTACAGAATTTTTGCAAAAAAACAAAATGACAGATCGGATTTGGATCTATGCAGTTTTATTCATAATTTACAAACATTTAGATTTCATGTTTGGCCTGATCTAACGAATAAAACCGGAGATATTAAAAAAAAAACAAGACGAAAACACATTATTCAAAATTAAAACTTAATTTTCAACAAACGCTCACCCCTCCTCCAGATTGGACAAAATTTTCCTGTAACTTCCTGACAACATATACAGATTGCATTCCCATAAAAAAATTACCCTTCCTCCAAACAATCGTTGAAAATGAATTTTTGATGTTTAGTTTTATTCGACTCTATGAAATGGTTTTAATTTGTTATTGTTTCATATAAAATCTTAGTAATATTATTGCAAAAATAAAAACCAAATTTTTACAATAGAATTTTGAATAAAATTAGACCTACAAATAAACTTTCTGATAATCTGTTAAATGTAAAAAGAAATTTCAGTTGCTTATTGTTTAAGTGCATCAACTCGTAGGACAATTTTTTTTTTAACGTATTAATCGAAATTTTATTCTGAAAAAGTTGGTATTTTTCCTTTTGTGATGTGATTACCCGGACCGGACCGGAGGGAGATAAAAAGGAAAATAGCAGAACATTTTATAGTAGAGTGCATTAATACGTTTATTGTGACTTCCGTGGGGGTTTCGTTGTTACAAGCTGAATTTGATATAAAATTAATGATGATATACTGATGTTTCAAAATCTCAAAGCCGTCAAAAAATGTCCTACTCAAAAGGTCATTATAATCAAAAAACGAGTTATTTCTTAGTGAATTAGGTGTTTGATATTTCTACTTTTGAGTAATAGCAAATCCTTTTAACCATGAATAGAAATCATGCCTGCTTCCCCTGCCCCCCCTCAAAGGGGCTGCCTGTATCTGCCTATATATTTTTTTTTTCTCAAAAACGGTAGGAGCTAGAGAAATGATCTTGGCGCCATTCGATAGAGTATAAAATTGTTAAAAACAATAATAATGTAATTAATAATTTTGAACAGGTACAATCAATATTTTCGTAGTTTGTAACAACAATAATAAATTATTTTAAATAAATTCATTATGCACATGTGCATCTTTCTCTTTGTACGCCACTGAAGGCTTTATATAAACAAATAACATATACAAATAATATACCAATCGATAGAAAAAACTAGTGGAAGCATTATACTCTTCGCCGATTTACTGAGCTTTTTATATAATTGTTATACATTCTATAGGATACTCTTCGCATTTTTCTTGTAAATAATGTTAGTTTTTGGACATTCTAAATTTTGTGATACCAACTTTGTTGTGGAAAAAAAAATATATGAAAAAAAAAAAAAATCACCATGTGAGGATCGAACACGAGACCTTTGGATTGCAAGGCAAACAACAACAACAACAATAACAATTTATTAACATTTGTATATACATTTATGCGCCTTGCCGGAACCTGTCCCGGAGCCAGCCAGACAACCACGGCGCTGAGTGCCGTGGTGATTGCAGAGCTGGGCGAGGCAGGTCCGGTTTGGCTTAACGACGGATGTCTTAGTTAGTACTCCTGTCTGTCACAGGCAGACTTAAAAACTAAAATAAAATTAAAAATGTGTCCACACGGACCTAAAGCTAATTAAAAGAAAACTGTAAAAAATTATCACTCACTAGGCAAAGCACTTATTTAATTTTGGTTGGTGGCACGGGAAAACAGAACTTAACCAAAAAACCCCTTTGAAGTAATTCCACCCTGGTGGTCTTCCTGCCGCCAGGAAAATGCCGTAGAACTTTAAAAAATATATGGTAAGAAATATCTTGGTTTTTACGAATTTATAGGTCAAGATGGAATTTAGAAACAAAAAGGATAAAACAAATAGAACATATAAAGGGGATAGAGAAAGTTGGTTATAGGTTTTAGTAAAGATTAAAGGTGGGGAAATAAGAAGTTGTCGTATAGGAAAGTTTGGCAAATGCTTTAGCCATTGGGCTATCTCATCTTACCAGAAAACTTGAATGAATATCATTCAAGAATTATATTTCAACGGATTAGATACATTATTATCAAATATATATATTGGTAAAATGTAAAAACAAAAAAAATTATAGAGAATAACATTTCGAAAGATTTCTATTTAAGTACAAATGACAGAAATTTTGAAAAAAAAAATTTTTTTATTTAAATGATTAATAACTTTTTTATTTATTGATTGATTTTTTTCAAAAACGATAGGGTTCTTCCTCTAGGTAACGCTAACTTACTTTCCAAATTTCAATACAATCGGACTTTTCTTTCTTAAGTTATCGTGCTTACAAGAAACGTGACGGACGGACAGACAGACAGACGGACAGACAGACGGACGGACAGACAGACGGACGGACAGACGGACAGACAGAAGGACATTTTGAAAGTTGTTTAGAATTCGTTCACTAACACAATGATATGAAATTTTTTTCTCTACGAGCGATATTTCCGGTTTTAGAAATGTGCCGATCAAATACAATATACTCTTCGTTTTTGCGAAGAGTATAATAATTGGTCTTTATTTTTTATATCTTGTAGAAGTTTGATTTATTGGGCCGTTTTAGAGGTATAGCCAAACATGTGTCATTGTTGGAAGGCTCCTCACCCCCTTTTTTTGTGGTGGGTCCTTAAAAAAAAGAAAACAGCAAAAAGCAAATGGAGAGTCTTATGCAAAATTTTATACATCGAATGGCGCCAAGATCATTCCTCTAGCTCCTACCGTTTTTGAGAAAAAAAAAATATATATGTATAGGTAGATACAGGCAGCCCCTTTGAGGGGGGCAGGGGGAGCAGGCATGATTTCTCGATCTACTTATTTTGACTAGTTCTATTCGTGGTTAAAAGGATTTGCTATTACCAAAAGTAGAAATATCAAAACACTTAATTCATTAAGAAATAACTCGTTTTATGATTATAATGACCTTTTGAGTAGGACATTTTTTGACGGCTTTGAGATTTTGAAACATCAGTATATCATCATTAATTTTATATCAAATTCAGCTTGTAACAACGAAACCCCCACAGAACTTATTTTTATGCGTATATCTGGGCACCGAGCACTCGACTATTAGTTTTGCAACATAAATTGTTTTAATTTTATATGAAGCAATGGATAGAGATTTAATCTAAAACTTCTCATTACACACTTGTCAAGTCTAGCACAAATTAAAACGATAAAATCACTGCAGCAAGACAATTCCTTATGACTCTGCTATTATAGTTAATATGTTGAGCCCCGGGTGGGTAAAATTTGATCCACATCCCAAAAGTTTCACTACAGAGGTATTTACATATACCTCAAATTCAAATTCAAATAATAATAATAATAATAATATGCCTTTATTTTATATCAATAAAATGTCAATTCAATCTGAAATCGTTTATACACCGGGGCTCGAGGTGTTAAATATGCTAAAGACAGAATGATATCCTTACTTCTAAATTATTTTTCCCCTCCATAGCTTTAATCCACTTTTGTGCTTGACATTGTGGATCAATGACTAGTGGCCATCTAGATCCATTTGTGACAATGATTCCATTTTCCGTACTGAAAGCATCAGCTGGTAGACCCTGTATATTCCATTCTCTTATTCTTGTAGGGTCACTCAAGAAGTTAATTACATTAAAGTCTCGTGAATAAACAATTTCTAAGTTGACTGCCTGTAGATTAGATATACTGTATCCAATAATTCTTACTATCAACGTATTAAAAACTTACCTCGGCCTGCCATAATGCCATCAATTCTTCTCTGTAGTAGGTGACAAAAGGACCAAGATAAGATATAAAAGCAGTAGCAAGTAGACAATCACCTGGTAAGAAATCGAATTTTTTGTCAAGCTCTGCAACAGTCTCCTCCCACCTTTGTCTTTCACCTGATAAGCAATCAACCAAAGTAGCGGCTCTTTCTAGTTTAAGTTTTAGCAATTCCGCCTAACACAAGAAAGATTTTAGATTAGAAAAATTTAGAAAATAGATATATACATATTTGTGGCAGTCTTTGCGAAATCCACTAATTGTCTTATTTTAATCTTCAAGATTTGGAACTTCTTGAGACTGGTTTTTTTCCCATTGAAAGAAATATAGTACATTTGCACTGAATGATTCATATAAATACATTAAATTGATAGACTAGAAGCCCGCCGACCACTAATTGGATGTCATATTACTCCCAAAATGTGTGAATTGTTGTTAATTTGGGGTAGTAGAGCACAGAAATGACCATGCCAGCCCTTTTTTTTGGGGCAGGGGCGTACGGCAGGCCCCCAAAGGTGTAAGAAAAATTACTTGTAAAAGTAAAAAAAAAGTCAGAAATAAGTACGCATGGGAGTTGGAGGGGTTTCTTAATTTACCCAAAAATCATGAATCCAGACTCCCATTCATTTTGGGCGGTACAAGGAAGCACTCAGCTCGCTCAAATTTGAAAAAAAAAGTCAGATAAAAAAAATTATAAGTTTATGAATGGCAATCAGGAACCTGGTAAGTATGAACCTCATGAGTGCGAAAAGACATTCGCCATCTTTGAAAAGTGGTGCGAACGTCTTGCCTTTCACGATAATTGACAGCGTACCGACTGTTCCTACCGCATGTACTAGTTACCCTTGTTATTCAATGAGTATCACAAATTTAAGACTGGCAATCATAAACTTGGTAATTATGAACCTTCTGAGAGAAAAATACATTCGACATCTTTAAAAAGTGGCGCGAAGGTCTTGTCTTTCACGTTAATTGATGGAGTATTATCGGACCTTCCTACCGCATATATTGGTTACCCGTGTAATTCGATGAATATTGTAAATTTACGACTGGCAATCAATTATTTATTTTCATTCTAATAAAGTTTGTTTTTTTCTGATTAGTTTCTCTTCTAATTTTAATTATTCTCTCTTTAATTACCCCCTCGTACATGTGACACACACACACACAAACACACACGTGTGCACACAAGTTTCTAATTGAATTACACAGATAATCAGTAAATACGGTAGGAAGCTACGATACGCCGTCAATTATCATGAAAGGCAAGACGTTCGCACCACTTTTCAAAGATGGCGAATGTTTTTTCAAATTTGGGGGAGCGTAGCGCTTCCTTGTAACGCCCAAATTGAATGGGAGTCTGGATTCATGATTTTTGGGGGTAAATTAAGAAATCCCTCCAACCCCGATGTGTAAACCTATGACATATTTGTGACTTTTTTTTACTTTTACAAGTCACATTTCTTACACTTTTGGGGGCCTGCCCCAAAAAAGGCATTCATCTTCGATTTAGTAGCTTTCTTATTTGTGTCAAGCATGTTTTCCCTCAATGTAATACTTTTTGTGTTATTTGACAAAAATCGGGTTAAAATAATAAAATTTTTCAAGCTACTCTCCCAATTTTCAAGTCGCTATAACTTAAAGACTATTAATTTAAATGAAAAGTTGCATAGAGCTTCTCAAAATTTTATTCTCTTTTAGCTCCAGTTTGTTCTCTTTTTTTTATGTGCCACCCCCTGAAAATAAGTAGCATCCACCCCTTATAAATTAGCCCCAGGTGGAATGTTTCTGATTCCGAATATTAAATATAACAAACATTTTAAAAAAAAATCATCAAAATCGGTTCTGTTTTTGAGGGTTTAGAAATAAAAACCTTCATTGACTCAGCTGTAATTACAATGTAGAGTTTAATGAGAGGACTGCAAATAACAATTAAGTTTTATTTAATTGGTCGGCCATATTTTCTTGTTATGAAAATATTCAAGGACAATTTTACAATCATAATTATTTATAATTTTCAATTTTATTTTACTAGCAAATTAAGGTACAATCACAAAAAAATGATTGGAAATGGTAACCAACAAGTAGTCTATTTTTTGTTATTAGCCTTCTAGGTTTTCTAGAAGTGCAGAGTGTTTATAAAAAAGTCTATTCGGGTTTAAAATATGTCTCAAGAGAGATTTTAAAACAGCCCAGCCAAGGTTTTCAAGAGCGACACTATGCCACTCTAAAGAGTCTTATGAGTGAATTTAGAAAAGGTCTTAACAACCTCCATATGAGTGAGCCCTTTTAGTCTAGAAACTGCTTTATGATGGTGTTAAGGATGTTAGATAGATTTTTCAATGCATTTTATTTTATAAATAGTTTGATAACACCTTGCAGGTAGGTATTTAAGAAACCAAAAATTGTTCCTTAGACCACTATGCTATAAAAACCAGCTGAAAGTTATGTTTCTTTACCTTTCGATTGAGTTCTTCCTTTTGAGCTAATTTTTCCTCATATTCTTTCTGAAGTTTCTGCAACATCATATTAAGTTCTGCTAACTTTGCTTGTGCTTCTGCTAACATAAGCTGCTTTTCTCTCAAGGATGCAAGGGCATCATCAAGTTTTGCTTGCTTTGGGCCTACATATCTACAAAAATATATTTAAAAATACATCAAATCGATATTTATTTTTCCATTACCTCCAAACTTTACCATATTTTTCAATCGCAATCACCCACTGGCATAAAGACTTTGCTGCGAATGAAACTATACCAACTTTATCAGGTACAAATTCTTCATTTGATGTGTAACCTGCTATTCTCTTCATTGTTTTGTCAGAGATGTGGTTTCTGTCAAATTCCTTCAAATCTTTCAGAAAGTTCATCTCCCCCAGAAGTCGTTTAGCCGATTCCCAAGATCCATCAACCTAAAACAATTAAGGTTTAATAAAATTGTACACATTAAACTCATGAATTTTGTCTGAACACACATTACTTAGTGTGGTGCATAAAGAAACGAGCTTAAAGAAACGAATATAAAAACACGACCCAAACCCAGGCATATAAGAGATACGTACATCTTAGTTTATGTATGTCTTAATGACTACAAGTGTCTGCCCCATAAAACCATTGAAATGTTTAGGTCCAGACCCTTGAAAAATCGACATCAAATTATTGAAATATGGCCAAATAAATTGTTTTTAATCATTATAAAAATATTCAAATTTAATTTAAATTATATCCGAAATAATCAATAACTTATCATAAAATATGGTCATATATATTTCTTTCTCTCAAATATGTCTTTTTTCCATAATTATTAAAAATACTCAAACAAATTTAATATAAATTAAACCCGCAATAATCAAATGTATTACTTTTAAAGTAGGGACAGAACAATTTCTTACGTAAATTTTCAAGTGAGATTTTTTACAATTATTAAAAGTGCTCAAACGAATTTAATTTGGATTAAACCAGAAATAATCAATGAGACATTGTTGATATAAGGCGTCAAAATTGAATTCTCAGATTCTCACAGCACTTCAACAGAGGTGCAGGCTTCTTTCAGAAAAAATGGTATTTCCTAAGAAAACATACCCATACGCCGATGATCTCCTAATCGCCGCAGGACCAGGTGCGTACGCAGGGGGGCAACTGACCCCCAGGCGCGGTGTGGTTTAAGTATTTTGGGATAGTGACAATTATTTCATATCTGTTTTTGCCAAATATTAGTTTAACTACGTTTTTAAGCATATGCCAAAAAAGTGAGGTTTTAAATTCCACTGTGCTGTGTTATGTGTTTATTTGGTCCCCCCCTGGTTGCCATTCCTGTGTACATGCCTGTGCAGGCACATCTGGACTGAAAACAAACTTCACGAAAAGCCTAATAATGGAGTGAGACCCATCAACAAATGAGAGTTGGATCAGCGGAGAGGAACACAAAATAGATGAATACAATAAACAAACTGAAGTACCAGAATCAGAAACAGAGGAATCAGAAGGCTCAGAAGAAGAAGAAGATTCATAGAAGCAGAAAAACAAAAATAGGAGCACAAACAGCAGCGACACAATGCGGCAACATATATCACAAGAAGGCCCAGAAGAGGCAGAAGTCCAGAACCAAAAATACAAAAAAAGGGAGCTTAAACGCTCCCTCACGACACAATGCGGTAACGCATCTCACAAATACCTACCCTCCCATCCCACATTCCTTTACCATGTGCCATGTGGCACTCGCTTCTGACAACAAGCATGACCCTAGTTCAACCCAGCATGGACGTAGCAGGCCCAGCTGTATAATCCTTGGGAGTGGCAGAAATGCCTAACGCATGCTAGTAAATCAATCAATCAATCAATCAACACACATTACTTGTGGAAAAAGAAAAATGGAAAAAAGACTGATTATGTTATACCTAAACCAAACACAGACCACAAACAGACAAAAGTAATTATTGGCATACAACATTACTCCTAGTATTAGGAGAAAATCTCCAAAAAATTATAAAAAAAAAAGTTTCACTGAATGATAAAATTCCTCAAGTCGAATGTAGAATTATCCTAGCTACAAGGAAAAAATCAGCTACTATATTTCTGAATGTTAAAAAAGCATTTGACAAAAACACAGACTTCTGAATTGCCCTGTTAATAATAAAAAGCTTTCTATAAAACCGCTCTTTTTAACCCTTTCACTGCTCTTGACGTTTAATTCGCCGACCGGTTAACTGCTCTAGACGAGTATACTCACATTCTTAATAAAAATTGGATCAGGCTGCTCTACCCGAACAAACTGCGGTCGACGGCCTTTTGCTATGTAATCGGCAACAAAGACTTTTTTATTATTATTAAAATTGTACTTGTTCCATTAGTCCAGTGCATTAGTCATTATAAATGGAAAATGAAGGAATATCAAACTAAAAAGTTAGTTTACTCATTGAAAATTACCGCAATTTCGAAAATCCGTAAATTAAAAAAGAAAAATTAAAATTTTTAGAAATTTCAACGAAAAATACAATTATCGAAATTTTTTAATATTTCTTTTAAGAAAATAATGATTGTTATAGATTTTGAGGATGTTTATAAAGAATTTGTAAAAAAATGAAACTTTTTAAAATTAATTTGAAGATGGCAGAAGCTCCAAAAAGAGAAATAAATGAAAGAAACGTTAAATAATACAAATACATCAATTTTTTATAAAAAATAACTTATTAATAACTTATGCTAAATAATAATTATTATAAATTTTACATGATATACTTAATTATAAATTTTTATTACAAGGATAATCATGTGAACTAATTGTCTCTGACATTTTCATTTTCGATGGCATTCATTAATATCATTGGTGGAGCATTTGAGCAGATAACTTCTTCACATAGTAAACATGCTATAGAATAATTTAAGGCACTTTTACTACATCCACAAGCAGAGCCACACTCAGTTTTAAAAAATAATTTTCAATAAATTTTCAGAAGCTGGTGGTGGTTCATTGTAAATGGTACTAGTGAATTATCTTTTTTTTTTCCATCCCTATTCTTTTTGCAACTTAATATGTCCCATCCACAACTGTACTTGTAAATACACTCTTTTTGTATGTTCTGAACTAGCATCGAGTGTAGGTATTAGGTATCAATGAAGCCAAGTTGACACAGGTATTTTTACTTGTAGCTTTAAGAAACGTTTGGTATCGAAAATTATTTATATTTTCTTGATTTTTAGGAGCACCATATAATGCTAAAATCCATAAAATACCCGATGGCAAAATATTAGTGATGTCAGCATTTTCATCAGTAAAGATAATAGCAGCATCTTGTAAATCTGTACGATTTTCGAATAATTTAGTAAATTTATTTTTACCCTTTTTGTAAAACGCTGAAGTTGTATCACATCCAGTTAATGCATGTATAAACAAAATATGCTTCTTGCTGTTAAGGTACTTGTATACTGACAAGAGCGAATCTAGCGGTGGATTTAATAAATTAAAGTGCGAGAGAGATAGAGTAAAAGGATTTGGCAACACTGTATTAAATACGATTATCATAAGTGTTATACTAATCTGTTTGTCACTGCGAAATAGTTAATAGCCCTAAATATAATACAACATATTTAAAAATGTCTGAACAGCTAAAATATAAAGGCAGGTTTATTAAAAAAAGTGCCCTAAAAAATTTAAGACTTAAAGAAGGTATTAGAAACCTTTCAACCGAATGCCAAGATCACGTTTGTGAAGGAAATCGGATGATTAACGTTAAGGAGCTTGGTAAAAATCTAGAGTGTTTAAAGTGCTCATGAATTCTTTCTCTGGAAGACATAAAAAGTGAAAAACAATAAAAATTGACTTACTGACTTATTTTATTCTAATTGATGAGAAAAAATCCTAATCGACAAGCCGTCGCAAGTCTAGCACCTGAAAATAGTAAAAGAGATGGTTTTTCAGGTTTCGGGGTTGTGGGTCAAAGGATATGTCAGGAAATATATTGTCATCATCGTGTTCCCTGCCTTCGAAAATGGGGGTATACCGCTTTCAAGCTGATATCTTTATTTAATATGTAAGTGTTGTAAAATTTTCATCGATTATCCATATTTTATAATTAATTTTATACTTTTTAAAAATTTTGATATTCGCGCCATCTTCGAAATATGCAACGTTGCCAATCAATTTCAATAGCTGTTTTATTTACACAAATGTAGGACTTAAAATTGATTAAAGTTCTAATAACTTTTATACTAGACGGACGATTTTTTCAGAATTTTAACAGAGTGTTAATAAGAAACTATTTAATGTTATGTTAGTTTTTGAAGCATATTTCTAAAAAATTGTGGAATTAAGAGCGAAAATTAACTTAAGCCGAGCTCTACTATGTCAAATAAGGCATCTTTGCCTATAAAAGTCAAACTTTCCGAATTGATTACTCCGAAACTAAACGGACGATTTTATTTTTATTGAAAATTCAAGTGTAAAATCACTTTATTTATTAATATACCAAATTATATTTAAAACTGTAAAAGTTCATTTTAGTATACAAGTACCTTAAGAACAAAATTAAAGTTTATGATGAAGTCATTCCAATAGATGAATTGTTGCTTTCAACGTATTCGTGTTTTTAAAAAATCAAAAGAAGAACTTTAAACATACATGAATTTTGAGTTAGCTCCATATCCTGTAACTTTGTTCGATCAAGGTTTAATGCGAAAGACAACTAAATCAAATTTTTATGATTTATTTACACAGCTCAATATTAGTGTAAATGGTAACAATACATTTTTGTATGTTATTGATGCTGGAATGTAAAACTAGGTGCGGCTCTGCTTATAGATGTAGAAAAAGTGGCTTAAATTGTTTTATAGCATGTTTACTATGTGAAGGAGTTAACTGCTTAAATACTGCACCAGACGCAATTAGTTTACATGATTATCCTTGTAATATTTTTTATTTTAATTGCCTTATTTACTTTAACGTCCTGGCGAAGTTTAGCTGATGCTACTCCACCACTTAACGAGGATGACCCATCTAAGTGCCAGACTCGCCCGGCGTGCCTTAACTTCGCTGATTGAGGCCTCGCCACTGAAACCGGTACCGTATCTCACCTCATAATAAAAATTTATAATCATTTATGTCATTTAAATTTATAATAATTATTATTTAGCATAAGCTGTTAATTAATTATTTTCCATAAAAAATTAATGTATTCGCATTATTTAACGTTTCTTTCGTTTATTTCACTCTTTGGAGCTTTTGCCATCTTCAAATTAATTTTAAAAATTTTCATTTTTTTTCAAATTATTTATAAACAACCTCAAAAACTATAACAATTATTATTTTCTTAAAAGAAATATTTAACAATTCCAATAACTGTATTGTTCGTTGAGATTTCTAAAAATTTTAATTTTGTTTTAAATTTGTGGATTTTCGAAATTGCGGTAATTTCCAATGGGTATACTTTTTAGTTTATGGCATTAGAAATACAAAAAAAAAATCATTCAAATCCATTCATTATAGCTGGGTTCCGAGGTATAAACCTAATTGCACTGGACTACATGAGAAATCTTACTCCTTTTAATATGCAGACTGCTTCCATAACCATTTTAACTTTTTGTGGTGGGGTGCCATAAGATTTCATTTCACTAATATCCTTTTTACTAAGTGCGTCCAAGGCTCTGATAGCTTCCTCTAAAGCAGGCATAGCTTCATCTAAATCTGCTTGAGCTACATCAGCCATTCTTTTACATTGCACTTCTTCTTCCCCTATCTTTATGCTGGTTTTAGTTACTTCTTTCTATAACAAAGATAATAATAATGATAAGTAGGGTTGAGAGGGAATATTACCGCCACATTAGGCAAGCCCTCAAGACCGAGCTAAAAGCCAAGAACCAAATCACAGCAATGAAAACTATTGCCATCCTCATAGTTACCGACAGTTTTGGATTCGTCAATTGGCTTCAAAGTGACATCGTGAAAATGGACAAGAAGTCGAGAAAAAACCTAACAATAGGCAGAATTCATCATCCGAAAGCAGATGCGCACAGGTTATATGTTAAAAGGAATGTGGATTAATAGAGTTAGAATGTACTTACGACTCCTCCATAATAAGACTAAGCATGTATACCCAAAAGGGACGGACAAATTCACATGGCTAGTTAAAGAGCATCATTAGGACAGGAACTTGTATTCCATCGAAAAGGAAGCACGTAAAATTCAGGAAGAATACGTGAGAACTGAAACCACTCACAAGGGGCCCAGATAGTAGAGCGGCAACCCAGAAAGAAATGGCTATTAGTTAAATAATCTTGTAATTTGGTATACTGATTTCTGTCATTAAAACGACCATTTTTCCGAGCAGCGCCAAATAAAAATGGCTTCCGGTTTCAAGATGGCGACCGATTTAGAAAATTTAAAAGAACAAGTTTTCTATCTAAACTATTGATGTTACAAAAAAAAGTTAAGAAAAATTATTCCAAATTAAATTCTGAATAAAAAAATTTAATACAGCTTTTTACCTAAAGCTAAAAATAAAGGCGGTACATAGAAAAATATAAAAAAGGTGCTTTTCATTTATAATTTACAAGTTTCTCAACTAAATAATTACTGTTACAGAAAAAAAATGGTTAAGAAAAATATTCTACATTAAAATTTGAACAAAAAAACTTTATACAATATGTTTACCTAATACTAAAAATAAAGCTACTAGATGGAGAAATACTAGAAAATGATTTTATGTATATTTTATATAATCTAAAGCGATAATTATAATATTCTTGTTGAGTATTCCTTTACTAGAAACTGAAGACACATTATATTTCAACCTAAAAATAATTTACTAAAAATATGTAAAGAATTTTTTAGCTAAACTTACATACCTTTTTTTAAGTTAGTTGCGTTCTCCTTTGCAATTTCTGCAAAGTAACGTGCATTACAAGCCGGCTTTTTTACAACCACATTTGGTTTCAATGCACCCAAACATTTTCGGACAGGCACCATCTCTATTTTTCAAGATTAGACAAAATCAAATTTGATGTCAGAGACTGTCCCCAAATGTGCCCACTTTGGAAGCTAGCCCTTAAAATGTGTTGCTCCAAAGCATCCTTTGAAGGGGGGATGTTACACGTTCTGCTCTTAAAAGTAAACAGTTCCTTTCGTGCCTGATTTACTTCAGTGCAGGCAGAGGTATTGCAGTACATTAAAACAACAAACCGTTGGAATAAGTTTAAAATTTTATCAGGAATATTTTATTCAGGTTTCGAAATGAGCATGAGAGCTTCTGTTACTTCTGGATATATCGTCCATGTCTTCCAAGCAGTCACTTTTCGTTTTCCAGAAAAAAAAGAAACGGTATCACATCCCGTTAGGGAGTAGAAACCTCGTAATGCATCACACTTGCTTTCTCCTAATTTTTGTGCTATTGCATGCACCTTTAACCCGTTCGGGACGAGCCAAGGAATGATACTCCTGTTTGTGCCGGCCGAGAGCAAGAAAATTCGCGCCTTTTAGTCCACCACTCCTTTCGCGGTAATGTGAATAATACTGTAAAATAATGTTATGAATGTGCTAATTGTAATGATACTTTGCTAGTTCAGTATGTTCATCTAAAATAAGGAGAAATTTTATGCCGAGGGTTAACCAGAGGGGGCAGTTTTACCTAAATTGACGTAAAATGGAAAAATTATGGAAATTTTTTTCAACCCTTCAGGGTGAAAACTACCCCTCGCTTTTAGTTTTACCTAAATTGACGTAAAATGGAAAAATGATGGAAATTTTTTTCACTTTTTGATTTGAGTTTAGGTCAATTATACAAAGTAGAAATTTTTTTTCAACCCTTCAGGGGTGAAAACTACCCTTATATCGCTTTTAAATTGAACTAACGCTTAGAAAATAAGTAGAGATGTATATTTTTTAGTTTGCTTGTAATTTCTGATAAAAACACTAAAAAAAATTTTCACCTCTTTAGAGGTGAAAACTATCCCCAAGCTTGCAGGGAATTGAAATAGGAGGTAGAAATATTCTTAATGAACACTTCATATTGTTGTCAATATTTTTATATTTTTCACCCTAAAGGAAAAATTTTTTTTGTATTTTTTATCAGAAATTACAAGCAAACTAAAAAGTATACATCTCTACTTATTTTCTAAGCATTACTTCAATTCAGTTAAAGGGCATAGCAGGATAAGCATGTGCAGTGACGTAGCCAGGGGGGGGGGGGGGGGTCCTGGGGGTCCGGACCCCCCCCCCCCCGAAATTTATGGCCATTTATAGAATTGATGGACATGACATTTAAAATTATTATATTGATTTTATTTTCGGTTTTAGTCAAAAATTTTTTTGGCCGATTACGAGTCTTAATTCTAATCAGCCTCGTTGCAAATCGTAATTTCTTGCAATTTATTATAGCAATATTGACAGGACGGAGCCTCATTCCAGTCAAATGTATAAAACCTTGTTGAATCATAAGTAAATTCAATTTTTATTTTTATTACTTGTCAAGCGAAATCCACGTTAAATTGCATAGTCGCCAGTTAGTTTTTGAATAGTTTACCTAAAGGACCTCGCACATTTCTTATGTAAATTGGCGTACAGTCAAATTGGCTGATGAATTTTTAATATGTTGTAGATTTCGATTTTCTGATCAAAAGCTCTCAGCCCCAACTCGATCGTATGTCTAATATTCGAAATACAACTATAAATTCCTGTAAAATTCTGTATCTTGTCGAACTTTTAATTTAGTGAGAGGTCAATGAAGCAATTTCCGAAAGTTTTTCAATTAAAGTTTTTTGATCAGGAAGACACATACTTTATGTAAAAAATGTTATAGCCAATTTGACTAAATATTATTTTCACTTGTTATTTTTATGCAGATTTCTCGGCGCCTTCGCCAACATTTTTCAAACTTTAATTTTTTCTACGCTATTTTTATTAAAACAACAAATGTTTTTATTGCAAAATATTATAAAGGGTTATTAGAAAGAATCACAATATAAAATGTACGAAAAAAATCATGAATTCGAAATTATTTAAATTGTACAAAAGGTCATTCTTGCACATTTCTTGAGCAGTATCTCGGAAACTAGACATAGGATCAAGTTGGACTCATGAGAGCTTTTGATTGGAAAGTCGAAATCTACAATATATTAAAAATTCAGCCAATTTGACTGTACGCCAATTTACAAAATTGTGCAAGGTCCTTTGTACGAAAGCTACATAACAATACATAATATACTTACAAAAAATGTTCGGACCCCCCCGAATAAAAATCCTGGCTACGTCACTGGCTACGTGTTAGGTGCCCCCCCACCAATCGGGTCGAAATTTTTAGCACAAGTTGATAGTAGTGTTAGATGAAATTTCCCAAAATATTATTTTTGGAAAACCATTTTTACGGGAGTTATGGGGGTAAAAATAAAAATGGAAAAAAAAATTTTTCTCGAGAACGGATGAACCGATTTTCATGAAAAAAATATATGTTATGGCTTTTGATGGTACAAATGTGGGAAAAAATTATTGAGTCCATTTGTCGAAAAAAAGTGGTGAAAAATTTTTTTCAAAATAAAAAAAAAAATTTTTTTAGGGGATTTTCTAGAGGCACACCCATCATCTTCTTCCAAATAAATGCTTATATGCCCCTTTAAAACATATCCAATTTTAATAGCAATCGGAAGGGTACAACATACTCAAAATTGATAATCATTGGCAGACTGCGGGCGGCGCGTAGTCTAGGTAATGAAGCATTATAAGACGACTTTTTTGTTAATATTTCGTGCAAAGACGAGATTACCTTCTCCCCCTCGTTTTCGAGGGTGCTGAACACGATGCAAGTGGTGGGAGAGGTTTTTGACTGCCGCAACCCCCTGCAACTTTTTTGAAAAATTTTTTCAAAATAATTTTTTTTTTATGGGATGTTCTCGAAGAATGAAGACTAAGAGAAGTCTCATCAATATAGAGTAACCTGATTTGTGAGAGGCAAGAGGACTCACGCAAAAAAGTCAGCCCGAATTGTGAGAGGCAAGGGGACTCATAATAACCAAGCACCTCGACTAATGAGAGGCAAGGGAACTTAAAATAAACAAGCGCCCCGACTAGTTAGAGGCAAGGAGACTCACGATAAATAAACACCCCGACTCGTGAGAGGCAAGGGGACTCACAATAAACAGGCACCTTCACTAGTGAAAGGCACTGTAACCTCCTTGTAGTGGACTTTGAAAACTAGTTCTTTCGTAGGCTGACTGCAGATGTCATCATTGCAAAATCTTCAGATTTTCAAACTAGATTTTGTTTGACCCAACAGTTGACGTCAGAGAATTTTTGCGCCACACTTCTTGAAGTTTGATACTGATTTAAATGCTAGGGTTGTAATGGCCGCCAGTGACCGTGGTAGTAAGATGTAGTAATGAACCTAGTCTATGTAATAAAGGCAGAAATAGTGTAAATATTTCTTGCAAAGACGAGAATACCTTCCTCCGTCCGTTTTCGAGGGTGTTGAACACGATGCAAGTGGAGGGAGAAGTTTTTGACCACCGCAACCTCCTCAATGGATCCCTTTATGTTCTCTATACGAGTCTGGGGAGTGATTTATCAACGGGTTATACTTGAAATAATATGGAAGATGGTTATTGAGTCCAGACAGCAGGCCAGGGGGTTAATTAAACCCTTCCGAGGAGTGGAAAATCATTTTTTATCAAATAATTCGTTTCCCCCGTTTTTGGGGTCGCTGATCATGGGAAAAATATTCATTTTTAGCTCCAACCCCTCTTCATCTCTCAAACGGTGAGTGAGGGGTGATTTCTGCCCGTTTAAGGGGGTTGGAGCTAAAAATGAATATTTTTCCCGTGACCAGCGACCCCGAAAATGGGGTATACGCATTTGAACCGAATCATTTGAAAAAAAAACTACACCCCTTGGGAGGGTTTAATCAACCCCCTAAGGCCTGCTGTCTGGACTCCACTTACTCTATAACCCCCTTCCATATTATTTCAAGTATAATCCGTTGATAAATCACTACCCAAACCCATTTATATATGAAAACATAAAGGGATCCATAAGAGGGATGGCCATTTCAGGAGATTGCTGCGGTCAAAAACTTCTCCCACCACCTGTATCGTGTTCAGCACCCTCGAAAACGAGGGGGGGAAGGTAATCTCGTCTTTGCACGAAATTTTTACAAAGAAGTCGTCTTATAATGCTTCATTACATAGACTACGCGCCGCCCGCAGTCTGCCAATGATTATCGATTTTGAGTATGTTGTACCCTTCCGATCGCTTTGAAAATTGGATATGTTTTAAAGGGGCATATAAGCATTTATTTGGAATAAAATGGTGGGTGTGCCTCTAGAACATCCCTAAAAATTTTTTTTTATTTTGAAAAAAATTTTTCACCACTTTTTTTCGACAAATGGACTCAATAATTTTTTTCCACATTTGCACCATCAGAAGCCATAACATATATTTTTTTCATGAAAATCGGTTCATCCGTTCTCGAGAAAAAATTTTGTTTCCATTTTTATTTTTACCCCCATAACTTCCGTAAAAATGGTTTTCCAAAAATAATATCCTGGGAAATTTCATCTAACACTACTATCACCTTGTGCTAAAAATTTCGACCGGATTGGTGCGGGGGCACCTAACACATGCTTATCCTGCTATGCCCTTTGTGTTCCTTAGCAATAAATCTCTGAAATAAATGTGTTTGTAGTTTTATTTATTATAAAAGCAATAAAAGAACACGAAAACTTGTTTGCAGTACCAGTACGGCACTCGGTCTTGACGAGAACCGTACCGGTCCGGCACACGGCCTATAAATTAGAACCTTGCGACGTTCACGTACGGCACCTTTATATTCAATATGTGTCATGTGCGCCGTACCTGTACGTGTGTAGGCGAGGAAAAATATAAAATTATTATTTTCTATACGACACTAGGTCATGTTCATAGGAACAGATTTCGTACTAGTACGGCACTCGGCCGTCAACAGCAGCTTAGTGAAAACGTACATGTACGTTATTAGTCCCGAATGGGTTAATACTCTAAAATATTTAACAGCCCCAAACTGTATATTTAAACTATTTAGTCCTTTTTTATACAAAGAGTAAAAAAATTAAATAGCCAGTACTACTACGTCAATTTCGACAGTTCTAATGCAATGTCCTTCCAACCTCATTGAACTCAATCATTAATATGCAATATTAGTCTTGTATCTGCTTCTTCTTGGTTGCAGGATTTTAGAGCAGTATTGCAATAACTATTTTTCCAAATTTCTTTGCCAACAGTTGACACAATTTCGACAGAATTAAAGTTATTAGATGCTGTTACATTATTTGCCAATAATTCTGTTTTATCTTGTGCGTTTTTCAGAAATTCTGAACAATTTTTTGGTAGTATATTGTTACTATGGACTTGCCTTCTTATTCGGACTCCTCTAGTTTCTCTCGTATGACCTTTCAAACTCTCCTTTTTGTACACATCCCATACTATGTCAACAAGATTAGATTTTAATTTAACAATATTATGTTTAATATGTGGCTGAAAAACTTTTTCTGAATATTCTTCAAATTTCGAAACTTCTTTAGGCAAAAGTAGATGGACTAAAGCGGGGCCGTCGTAAATTAGGCAGTCGTAGTTACTTTGTAATATTTGTCTCATTTTCAGTTAATAATGGCATATCTATATATATAAAAGAATACCCTGACTGACTGACTCACTGATCTATTAACGCACAGCTCAAACCGCTGGGTCTAGAAACTTCAAATTTTGCATAGAGGTTCCTTGAATGGCGTAGGCATCCACTAACAAGGGATTTTTCGAAATTCGACCCTCAAGAGAGGAAAACAGGGGGTTGAAATTTTAGGCTTTTTCGGAAACGGTTATATCTAGATGCGTGAAATTTGCCAGAAATATTTTCTGTTGAAATCTATTAGATAAGGGTAAGACGAAATTTCGATTTTCGCTTTTTGAAGGGGTCAAAACGGGGGGTAGTAGATGGTTTAAACACATATGGTGCAAACGGAAAAATATATCATTCTGACACTGAAAATGTCACGTCAGAAGATAAAATATTATTATCTATATATATATAAAAGAATATCCTGACTGACTGACTCACTGATCTATCAACGCACAGCTAAAACCGCTGGGTCTAGAAACTTCAAATTTTGCATACAGGTTCCTTGAATGGCGTAGGCATCCACTAAGAAGGGATTTTTCGAAGAGTGGGAAAAGGGAGGTTGAAATTTTAGGCTTTTTCGGAAACGGTTATATCTAAATGCGTGAAATTTGCCAGAAATATTTTCTGTTGAAATCTATTAGATACGGGTAAGACAAAATTTCGATTTTCGTTTTTAGAAGGGGTCAAAACGGGGGTAGTAGATGGTTTAAACACATACGGTGCAAATGGCAAAATATACCATTTTGACATTGAAAATATCACGTCAGAAGATAAAATATTATTATGTTTCATATATGGTGTTATCATTTCCAATGTCTCCAATGGTTGCAAGGATTGGGAAATTTGTGAATTTTTACTTTTTTTAACGAAATGGCTAAAGAAAATCTAAGTTATACAACATACTGTTTTCCCAATTGTAGGTGACGGGGCCCTTTCATTCTTAATGTACGGCTCACAAGAAGGTTAGTAAACAAATAGTCAGCTTTGTGTTAGACAATTGGAACGAATTTTTAATTATGTCCCATAACAGTGAGGGCGACAATTACTCCACATGAGCTGAGGTCTGAAATCGCGTAAGTCTGAGTGATGGGATTTTCTGAGGAAATAAGGAGAGACGTATTCGACGGATTTCAAAAAGAGACCCCCTCCCGAACGGGTGAACAGGGAGAGGGATGTTTTTAAGCATGAAATTAGTATCTCAATGTTCTTAATTCCACGCAGACAAAGTTCCACCCGAACGACGTTCCATGCAGGCGAAGTCGAGGGCATCAGCTAGAGGGTGAAAAAGGGGGTTGAAATTTTAGGCTTTTTAGGAAACAGATCTAGATGCATGAAATTTGGCCAAAATATTTTTTGTTAAAATCTATTTGATACGTATAAGACGAAATTTCGATTTTCACTTTTTGAAGGGGTGAAAACAGAGACGTGATCATTCGAGCGATGGACCCTTCTGAAGAAATAAGATACATACTCGACGGTTTTCAAAAAGAAACCCCCGAAAGGGTGAACGGGGAGGGGGAGGTTTCCTCGGGTACTATGGGTGCGCAGTGGGTTTCCCCAAGTACTAAGGATACGCAGTGGGCTTCCTCGAGTACTATGGATGCACAGTGGGTTTCCTTAAATGCAATGAATGTGCAGTGGGTTAGTATGTCAATGTTCCTAATTCCACGTGGATGAAGTTCCACGCGGACGAAGTCGCGGGCATCAGCTAGTTTTGTATATTTCATCTAGGTACGCGATTCGCTTACAGGACCGAGATTTAAAATATTAATTTTTTCTATAATTCAACTCTGATTGTTACTTTATGGTCAAAGGATAATTATTATGACAAGTATAGAATATTACTTTGCGTATTTTGTCAAATATCAGAAGAAACTGACTTTGTGATATTTTACCCCGTACTTTTAGAAAAAAACTTATAAGAACTTTCTTATTCAAAATTTAATGCGGAACAATTTTTCTTAACTTTTTTCATAAAATCAATAGTTTAGCTAGAAACATCAATCTTTTAAATTTTTTAAAACAGCCACCATCTTGAAACTGGAAGCCATTTTGATTTGGCGCTGCTCGGAAAAATAGTCGTTTTAATGCCAGAAATCAGTATACCAAATTACAAAATTGTTTCACTAATAGCCGTTTTGTAAGGGTTTTCACTGTGTTTGCCTCCATACTAAGAAGAAAATTAAAACCAGTATCAAAAAGAGAAAAACAGAAGTACTCTGTGCAAAGCCAATGCATGGACAACTCTTCCACAACCTCGACCAACCAGTAGTAGACAAAAAGGCGTCTACAAAGTGGTTGAACAGTTCGGAGCTGAAGGGAGAAATTGAGAGCTTAATAAAAGCAACGCAGGACCAAGTGCTAATTACTAAGTACCATTAGAGCATGACCTTGAAGCAGCTTGTTGACAATTTAAGTTCTGCAGAGTAGATTTAAGTTGAAATATAAAACATAGCTAATGGTTATATCACGTATTGTAATAATATACAGGTTCATCTGTGTACTCACTTGCTGTTCATCGGCTTCTTTTCTTTGAGCCACTATGATGACTAAGTAGTCATCGCACTGTTGTTGAAATTCAGCAACTTTAACTTGAGCTTCCTCTAACTCAACAGACATTACCGTCACCTTTTCTTTGCAATCATCTATCTTCCACAAACCATTTCTTAACTTGTTAGCTTGTGAGGATACTTCGTATCGTTTGTTTGCCAACATTCTAAATTTAAAAATTTTAGTAAAAAATATCGCTAACCACAATTTATAAACTACTTTTTGTATCCCGCCACCAGTTCTAAATAATTTGTAGGAGTGACATAATTGTATCTCTTCATTTCCAATAACATTCTCTTAGAACACTTAGCTACTGAATCATGTACAGTAGCAAATACAAGAGAGACTCCTTCACGAAGTCTATCTTGAGTTGACACAACAGCTGATTCCCGTCTTTTTTTCTAAAAAATCTTGTAAGTAACATATATAATTCAATATCTATCATTCCCTTAAGCAATTAGCTTACATGAACAACATTTCAAAAAAAATCTATCACATCATTTTTAAGAAATGCCAAATTGAAGACCACAGGCAAAACATTTTTGGTAAAATTGAGATAATTATGCCAACTGTTAGAGAATTTCCCAAGCTTCTATATGCTCTCAGTTAGGAAACATAAATCATTAAATATCAGTGTGTACACTAAAAAAGCGGTATGTCCAAGAGCTACCGGCTAATAAGGTGTTTTAACAGTTTTAAACACACTTTATATAACGAATTTCAAGAAGAGCAATTCGAATTTGACTTCCTTGATTATTTACATAATAGTAAATAATCAATAGTAAATTTAAATATTTATTTTAAATAGTGGTGTTGCATACTTTATTAAAAGTTTTCAGTGTTAACGCAACCCAACTTTTTCGAGAAACAAATTGTAAGTTGTAAATACGTTGATTTGTGACATAAATTACTATATCTTTTTTATTTCTAATGATCTGAAAATAATTTTTAATAAGAATTGTTAGAAATATTTAGAAACATGTAAAAAAGAAAAAAATTAAGGGTGACCACCATCTAAAACTATCCTTCAAGCAGAAAAGAGAGTTTGACTGATACCAGTCTGTAGACTGGTGTCAAGATATCTAAATTTGAATTATAGATTTTATAATTTAAGGCAGTCGGATGATATATTTCAGAAAATCTGCTTTAAATATCCATTTTTGGAAACAATTTTATACAAAAGAGACTACAGGAGCAGACCCTAAGTGTCCCTGCACCCCCCCATCCTTGGGTCCTTCTTGGGGACAATGTTTTTCATAAAGATTAAAGCCTAAGGAACAATTTTAGACATGTATATAGATGGTACCGTTAATATTCTGTGACTTTTAAAAGAGTTTTTACACATTATAATATTGTATTATCTACACTGGTGCAGTAGTTCAGACTGTATGAACAAACCTAATGTCAAATTCAATTAACATTTCTAGGTTATATTTCGGTTTATTTTAGCGGCATAAAGTTATGGATAAATCTAAATTTAAGTGGTGTTTTGTGCGGTACTGTGTAAATAATAACACCAATTCATCGAAAAAACTTTTCTTCGATGTTCCAGTAATGAATGGTGAAAGTAAAAATGAATGGTTGACTGTTTTGTTTTAGACCACAAGCCCATGCTAAATTTTTAAGGTGTCATATGAGGCTACCAGCGCGAAAACGGCCTAAGCCACATTTTATGACGTTTGAGTTTATCGGCTCAACTTGCTGCCTAAGTATATACATTTATAATGTGAAACGGCCTAAGCAACCTTTGCCCACTATTAAAAAGATGGTGCCACTAGTTTCACTTTACTTTAAATAATTAGGGCAACATGTCATGCGCTTAATCGGCCTAACCCACAATTCCGTGGGTTAGGCCGTTTTTTAGGGTTAGGCCGTTTTCTCGCTGGTAGCCTCATATGATACCACTTGAAAAGGTATAATTTTTGTAATCCTACAGAAATAAATTACTTTGAGTCCTATGCCGTACATTTTAGGTGGGACATGGGAAAGCCACGGAAAGGTGAAAATCGTAACCCACGGGGGTTGCATTTTTTCAAACGATCCTGTACGGCTTACGTTTATTTGGACTGTATTTATATCTGTGACTCTTAAAAAGAGAATGCCATTCAAAAATAATGGAACAGAAGTACAGGAATAATTTTCATTTTCCGAAAAGTGACCTCTATGTACTAAGGTGATACGATACCGTATGGCTTTTATGAAATTCGATTTTCATATCAACAAGGATGAACTTTTTTGCTATGCCGTACAAATCAGTTGGACCATGGGGTGGAAAACGCGAAATCAACCCCCCTTCCTAGACCTCTATTAAGGATGGTGATTTGATACTGTACGGCATCAATTCCAAAATATTATGAGACATTTAAAATCTTTAAAAAAATGACCTGTCTAAAAAGAATGGGTATTATCAATGTAAATAAAAAAAATCACCCCTGAGAAAGGGAAAAACTCACATTTTCTAGGGTAAGTTTATTCGATACTGTAAGGCTATTTATTTTTTGGATTAATATAGGTTAGAATTTTTATTTTATTTAATAGCGGTACAAAAAATAATGGACAATAATAAAATTAGAAAATTGCAAAACAAGTGAAATTTTTAAAAAATTATGCAAATTAAAAAATCCTCTATTTTTTAATACAATGGATAGATTTTCAACTTTACATCGTTTTTCCTTTCCTTAACTATAAAAGAATACAAACGTGTCCATGCCGTACATTTTCATTGTTGGGATTTTAGACACTAGATATATATTTCAGAGACGAATTTTTCTTGAAGTAAAGTAAGAAATTGGTATATATCACTTTTAAACTTTAAAATACAACATAATTAATTATAAAAAAATGTGTACAAATTACCCAAAATTTTCTTTTTTGGAAACTTTGTGAAAAAATTATGTGTTACAGTCTTTGCAATCTAAAAAATTTTAGTATGTTTCATAAGTTTATTTTTAGGCAAACGTTTTTCCAACATTTTTAATTTTACAACATACTACATTTGGAAAACTTAAAAAATGTAATTCATGATTCATATGATAAAAAGAATATTCATAAATTAATTACTGATCTATTATAATGGATTTAACAAAAACTTTCAATTCTGCGTGATGGTTTCTTAAACAGTAAATTATAAAATACTATATTTTATACATTTTTATAGCTAATTTAAGTGGAGATGTGAAAGTAAACAAGATGCTCTTCTTTTTTACTGAATCACCTTTGTTCCAAGTACATAGAAAATAATATTTTCAGCTTTTCTATTTCATCTTTTGATAAATATTAATTTTTTAAAGTATAATTTATTCACGCATTGTTTCGACATAATACAGCGGAAAATTTTCGGAAAATCCTTTTGCGTTTCAGATCCATTAATTTTGAATTATTGGTTTCGAATACTTACAATATCAAGTATTGCTCGAATGTAATAGTCTAACAATAATTTTTTATTCAGAAAAGCTCACTCTGGGATGGAAAATTCAATTTTCTAGACACATGTACCAACTAAAATGTACGGCATGGTAATAAAAATTATTATTATATAAAACAGTATTAAAATAATCAAGCTTCATGTGGTATCAAATCACCACCCTTAATGGAGGTCTAGGAAGGGGGCTGATCTCGCGTTTGCCACCCCATGGTCCAACTGATTTATACGGCATAGCAAAAAAGTTCATCCTTGTTAATATAAAAATTGAATTTCATAAAAGCCGTACGGTATCGTATCACCTTAGTACATGGAGGTCACTTTACGGAAAACGAAAATTATTCCTGTACTTCTGTTCCATTTATTTTGTATGGCATTCTCTTTTTAAGAGTAATAGATATAAATACAGTCCAAATAAACGTAAGCCATACAGGATCGTTTGAAAAAATGCAACCCCCTTGGGTTACGATTCTCACTTTTCCACGGCTTTCCCATGTCCCACCTAAAATGTACAGCATAGGACTCAAAGTGATAGGAGCAATTTGTTATAATAAAAATGAGGTTAAGATTTGTATGCCATCGGAAAAATACAACGTCAACGTCGGATAAAAGTTAAAACATTCAGATGGTGACAACCCGCCAAATTAAGTTCAAATGATTTCACCAATAGAAAAACTCTCACATTCAGCATTCCTTACTGGAACACTTAATAAAAGCTTTTCTAGTGAATTGGTGGTATTATTTACACAGTACAGCAGAAAACACCACCTGTACCCATATTTATCCATAATTGAATGCTGTTAAACTATACCGAATTAAAATCTATGAATGTCAGTTAAATTTGACATTAAATAAAATGGCAGATTCAACTGACATTATTCTCTTTTTTCTCCTTCCTTATCAAGGAGTTTCTAAATTTTTCGTCGTTTAGTAACTAACTTCTTTGCAGACTGCCGTTATGATTTCATCTCCATTTTAAATGCAAGTATTTTTATTATTATAATTGATATTGTAACATTATAATACTTTATTTTCAACTTCTACATGTTTCTAATGATTTTTTAAGAATAAATGTTCTTTAACATAAATTCTATTAAATTTTAACTTAGTGCAACAACCCAATTAATATGGTTTCAATGAGGGTGTGCAAAAAAATTGATATAATAGTCCAATTGTTACACATGGAATAATTGCTTAAGGGCCTAAAAAATAAAACGCACCAATTCTTCTCCAGTAATTGTTTGTACAAAATTAACATCAGCTATATATTTATTAGCAACTTCCAACAATGCTTCTTTAGGCCAATCTAAAAACCAATCTATGGTAGTGCAATTTACTAACGCAGGATACTGCCTAAGTCGATTCCTAAATGCTTCTCCTATAGGACTCATGCAAAGTATAATGTGCAAGTTTGTTCTCACACGGGTTATAAGAAACTCATACATTGCCTCATTTGTATGTAGAATATTCAATTTGTTGGCAGCATTTTCTAATTTTCCCTTCACCTAAAATACGAAGTATTTTGATTATACGATGTATTTGAATTGAGTGGATATTTTTCAACTCATTCCATTGGAATATTCAAATATTTTTTGCGGAATATACCGGGCGTCAATGAGATCACTTTCCGGCCAATATTTCTTTATTTTTTAACGGACCGAGATGAAACTAGGGATGTGTCACATGATACCAAAACGAAATTTTTCTTCATCTGTCAAGTTTGTGGACTATACTGTGTCGAGGAATTGAGAGAGATGTGTCAGTTTGTCTTAATTCTCTTGCATGAACATCACTTCTTCTTTCTATTTTAGCAAATAGGTATTTAGGAGATTTATAAAGTATAATATTGTTAACAAACATGACTGTATAGAGTAACAGTATGACTTTGCATTTTTTGAAGATCTTCTCTTTTTTCAAAAATACGTTTGACGTCGTTATCAATATTAGGTAATAACACTCAATTAACCGGAACAGTGAAATTTTATTTCATAATTTTTAGCAATTTGGAGGTTCAATTTTTTTTTTTTCAAAAATGTTTGTTATCCTTTCTAGTGGCCTCTTTATTAAGCTTCTACACTGTAAAAATTCGTTGTTCTGACTTTTTAAGCTTTAACATTAGGCTCGTTATCACAGAATCCTAAAATCACTATATAAATCAGCAAAAATACTGCAGTTATGGCAGCCATATTGGATTCGCCATTTTGAATTTGTAACTTTTGACATCAGATTTGTTATTCAGTACTTCTCAAATATATAAGTAGGTACCAATTTTAACGCAATGTCGACGAAATTCGAAGTTTTTATCACAAAATTCAGAGTAATGTTTGTACACATAAAAGAAACCATACGGGTTGAATAGAGATTCTCCTCCTTTTTTAAATACTATGAAGTTGGTTAAAGATATAAGAAATATTTGCGGATTCTTTTACTACTGTTTACCGTTTACTAGTCTCCAACATAAAGAATTACTAAAAAGATAGCGACAAGGATGCCTCTGCCTTTGTAGAGCTGCAGATGCTCCTTATATTTTGCAAAAGATTTATAAGTGATGGAAAAAATTGGTTGCTGTATTCTACACATGTCACTGAGTTCGAAAGTTGATAAAATTACTTTTTCGAATTACTCAAAATTGTCAAATAAAAATATATCACTTTCATACTACATCTAAATGTAATGTTTCAATACGAATCTAATTTGAAGAAATCAACAACAAAACTTATGTCAAAATCACCATATTATTTATTATTTATTTGTTGTAATCTAGTCTAGTATATTCGATAAATTTCATATTTTGAATCTAACAGCAATTGCAAAGTAAAACATAGGGGCCATCCATAAATGACGTCGCGCTCCAGGCGGGGGGGGGGGGCGTAATTACATGACTAAGTGTGATGGGGGGGGGGTCTGACTCAGTGTGACGTAACGAATGGTGAATGAATCAAAAAAAGAAAAATATTGTATAATGAACACTTTTTATTGGCACTCTACATCTCTCAATTCGACAGCCCTGTTAAATGTTGATACTAATTTAAAATAGACATCACACATCGTCATAAGGGGAGATCTCTATAAGCGTGACATAATTTTTCGGCATGATAAAACGTGACAATGCGGGGGAGGGGGTCTAAAATCTCAAAAAATGGTGTGACGTCATTTATGGATAGCCCCATATATGAATATTGTGTTGTGATACATCGTTAGATTGGTAATGAAAAATTTCATTTAGCTGTATTATGAAAGTGATATAGTTTCATTTGAAAATTTTGAGTAATATCGAAAAAGTGATTTTATTATCCTTCGACCTCTCCGTGACACAAATTAACAACAACAAAATTTAATATGTATTTTTCTTCAGGGTGAGACCGTACGGATAAAAAATGTCATTTTAGTAACATGTTACCTCTTGATCCGTTAAAGAATACAGAAATGGCGGTCGGAAAGTGATCTCGGTGACATCCGGTATGTGATTGTTTAGTTGGCTCTGCGGTACCGTACCCTGTATACATATAGAATATAGACTAACATCAAGTATTTGTAACTTACCTCCTCAAACTCATCAGGTTTATATAGATTGGCCACTTCTCCACTACTAAGCATGTTATTAATTATCTCCAAGAAACTTTCATCAGTTACCTGTGTATCGTTAAAGAGAAATGAAGTTGCTTTCGCTTCAACACCAGTAAATCCATACAATGATTTTAAATCTTCCTTAAATTCAAGAACCCTATAATTTCTCGTAACTGATATTTGAAAAGTGTTCAATTCACAGATATATGCTGCAATTCGAGACAAGGATTGTCTGCCACTACCACCTTAAAACAACAACGGTTTAGTAAAAGAAATAGTAATTATATTAAATCATTATAGACCATGATGAGTGATAACAGATTTGGGTTGAAATCGTTAAAAAAAATGGTTCAGAGTAGAAAGATATGGAACTTAAACCAGCTGATAAGAGAAATAAACAAGCTAAAAACGTACTCTTTGCCAATTTACTGAGTTTCTTATATAACTGTTACACATTCTATAAGACACTATTCGCAGTTTTCTTGTAAATAATGTTAGTTTTTGGACATCCTAAATTTTGTGATACCAACTTTGTTGTGCAAAAGAATATATGAAAAAAAATTGAAAAAAAAAAAACAACATCCCACCTGTCTGGGATTTGAACCCATGATCTATGGATTGCAAGGCAAAACTTTAGACAATGAATCATCACACATGACTACAAAAAAAAATATATTATAAATATAACATTTAGTAAGATTTCTATTTAAGTACAAGCGACAAAATTAAAGAAAACATTTTTTTTTAAATTAAATGATTAATAACTTTCTTATTTACTGAGTGACTTTCTTCAAAAACAATAGGGTTCTTCCTCTAGCTAACACTAACTTACTTTCCAAGTTTCAATACAATCGGACTTTTCTTTCTTAAGTTATTACGCTTACAAGAAACGTAACAGACGGACATTTTGAACGTTGTTCAGAATTCGTTCATTAATACAATGATATAATGAAATTTTTTCTCTACGAGCGATATTTTTGGTTTTAGAAATGTGCCGATCAAATGCAATATACTCTCCATTTTTGTGAAGAGTATAATAATGAATTATATTCCCAGTAGACGACCTTTTCCCTTGGTCAAGACAGACCAAATTTGTGAGCTTTTAATTTCAGAGATCACAGTTTTTCATACCGCGCGCCTACAATTAAAAAAACATATTACTCAGAAACTACTGCACTTATAGGTGAATTATTCTAGATTTGATTGATAGAGTTTATTCCATATAATAATTCTACATTAGAAAAGTATCGTAATTCAACTTATTACTTTTTGAAAAAACAATATTTGATAAAATTTCTAATGGATTGCTTTCACACAAAATTGAAATCGATATAGTGAAATAAAAAGTTATGCACTTTTTATTTCACTATATCGATTTCAATTTTTTTATACCAAACTCTTCCCTTGCAAGAGGGATAAAGATCAATAGATACGTGAACTATCGGATCGAAAAAGGATGGACTGAGATAATACAATATAATAATACTGATGGAGTATTATTATTGAGGTGCCTACCAGCTGTCATGCAATAAAACACACTTAATTTAAGTTTTAATTACCAAAGAATGAATTATTTTAAAATATTTAATCGTTAATTTTGATCATAAAAAAATTAAATAAAAATGTTCAAATCTTCATTAATTGGGTCAATTTGAATCGTAAAATTATGGTTTTTTGCACCTGCAGGCCGATGTACATTTTACATTTTCTCGAAGACATGGACATTTTACAGAAATGCAATTTGTTGGCAGGAATTTTTTTTTTTTTTTAGTACTTTATTAATGCTTTCATGCCATTTAGCACTTACACAAGTCACAGAGAAAATCACCATTTTATAATGATAATGAATAGTACAAACATTGATTGGGAATTTAACAATAAAACTTACAAATTAAATAAAAAAGGAAAGTATGACAAGTACAATTCCTCTTTTTTCGACGCTCTAGTTCACATATCTATCGATTTTTATCCCACTCGTAATACGCTACTTGACTAACGCGTCACGCACGTATTCAAATATCTCTATAGCCTTAATTTGTGAAACGTGGATAATATATTCTTAAACATCAGGGAGGACATTGGGCACGTTTAGGGAATGCAACCGCTAAGATTAATTACTCAACCTGATTACTTTTTGATTCTAGTCAATAGTTGTGAGTTCGCTAAACGGTGTAAAGGATGTTGCTAAATGTCACTACAGTTGAGGTTATGTCAAAGAAAATTGTTATGCTATCTAGTTAATGTCATAATGTTTAAAACACTAAAATGAATTAGTGTTCGGTGCATACGATTATGATTGATTAATTTATTTTGAAATACCTTTTGGAAGACGAAAATGATCTGCTTGATGAAACAAAGTGACTACACTCAGCGTAAATTTTGCCGCTGACTAACACATCCAATAGTTGTCAATTAGCACATTTTCAGTGTTGTCCGTTTAGGGAACCGCTGCTCGCAACTGTTGCCAACAGTTGCATTCCCTAAACGCAGCCAATGGTATAAAAAAAATTGAAATTGATACTGTGAAATAAAAAGTTATGCATGTGTGAAAACAATACATTAGCACGTTTATCAATTATTGCAAAACATAATATATATTATTTTTTCAAAATGTAAGTCTAATTACGACACTTTTCTAATTAAATGGAATAAACTCTATCAATCAAATCTAGAATTATTCACCTAAGTGCAGTAGTTTTCAAGTAACTATGTTTTTTTACTTGTTAGGAGTGCGGTATAAAAAAACTGATCTCCGAAATTAAACGTTCCCAAATTTGGTCTCGACCAAGGGAAAAGATCGCCAACCGGGAATATAATACATTAATTATTTCTCTATCAGTTGGTCTAGGTCCCATATCCTTCTACCGTGAAAAAAATTTCTCCGTAAATAAGCGTGCTACGCTCGAAATTCTGCTCACTAATAAATGACTACTTAGTTTTAATAAATCTCAAAGGGTGCATTTTTATACATACAATATGGTAAATATCAATGTAGGTTGCAGGAACATTTCTAAGAAAATTATTTTAAAATTTAAAAATCCTAACTTTACTTCCAGTCAACGAAAGAGTTGTTGAGAACATTGAGGAGGGGAGAATATTTCTCTTCAGAAATGTGTTCGGGGTAGTTAGGAGGTAAACATACTAAAAGTCCCTGCCTCCAGCCCCGCCGCTTCAGGGGGGAGGGAGGTGGAAAGGTTCCTTTTTTCGATTCTTCGCTTGGAACTCGGAAACCATGCGTCACATGGAAAAATGCAAAACTAAACATAATTAAATTTCCTACAAGAATGTCTATATTCATTTTCTTCCTATGTGATACAGTTTACGAGATATTCGCCAGCGAAAATCTGTAATTAATAAAAAAAAAAATCAATTATGTATGTACCTTGAATATTTCTGTCAAAGCGGTTTACCGTGGTCTGCTAATAAATCACAGTCACAAAGCAATCTTTATTTTACAACACTCAACATATTTACTAATGTAATATTTTGTCGAAATCTATACGTTTCCTTAAATATACAGTGTGACTCACTTAAAATGAACATACCCTTAACTTTTTTATTTTGTTTCCGATTTAAATCAAATTTTACTCAAGTATAGAACAAATTAGGATCTACTTATGACCAGAAAATCATTCACCTGCTATAAAGGCAAAGCCACCTGCAGTACCAAAATATGCGGAAAAAGATTAAAAATCATTGATAGGTCTTGACGAATTTTACGTAGCCACCACAAATTGCGGAAACTGAGGATCCCTTTGCCAGATGAGCATATGTAAGAGAAATTCCCCATCAATAACCAAATCAAATTTTATTTATTTATTTATTTATTTATTCAATACATTTGTCAAACAGTACAAAAGAACCAATTACAGGACAAGCGACAAAAAAAAAAAAAGAAAAATACATAGTGCACTACATATTTATATTATTATGGGGCGCTGCAATTCTTAAGACAAGTATGAATTGTATTGACCATGCAGACCGTGCAGTTGAATATATCACAAGTATCACAAATTGAATTGTAGTTAGGGCAAATAATGAATATAGGAGATTTCAACATTATATTGGTTCGTGCCGATTGACAATAAAATGTAAAAGGGTTGCGACTGGCAGCTCTTGGAACCAAAAGTTCAACTGGCTTAGTGCAGGGGTCAGTCAACCCTGTTGTGTATGAGCAAATACAGAAACTTTACAGCATAAAATTGCCTTCTAAATTGTGATGAGTCGAAATTGAACCTATTTAACAGATAAGTCTGGTCTCACCCTCTGTTTGGATATCTACCATCAGTGCGGAAGCAGAGTAGTTTTAAGGATTTTCTAAAAACGGACTCGATTAATTTGACTTGATAATCATAAATAGGGCTCCAAATAAGTGAGCAGTACTCAAGTTTAGACCAAATATAGCAATAAAATAGTTTGATTAAGATGCCATTGTCCCGGAAAACTTGTCTTAAAATAAACCCTAAGGTTTTCATAGATGAGGAAACCGTTAACTCGATATGCTTGGCAAATGATAATTTGTTATCGAAGAATACTTCTAGATCTCTGGTTGAGTCAGTATGGGACAAAGATTGTGTGTCGATATGATAGTCGTAATCAATGAGTTCATCTTTTTGTGAGTAAATTACAACCTTGCATTTGGTTATATTTAGAGCAAGGGAGTTTAAATGACACCTGTGCTACTTTATTAAGTTCCCTTTGTAGCATGACAGTCTATGGAGTTTATTGACGCAAAGATTTTTAGGTCATCTGCGAAAAAAGCTTTTTGCAGCAAAGAGTGTCATTGTTTTTAACATATTTATCCCCACTATATGGTACTTTAGCAAAATAGAGTATCCTCTAATTATTTTGAATTGTTTTTATTTGGTCCATAAAAAGTTATTAAAAAAAAAACACAAAAAACAGCAAAACACTGCGTTATCAGTCGCACATATGGTCAAAAGGACCACATTTTTTTCAAATAAAAAAGTTGGTAAATATTATCGTTTTTTAAATTTTGTTATATTTATAAACAATGTGCGTAACAAGAAAATTAAATTTGTAGTAGGAAATCTTATTCTACACATGGATTTAATTCAGTTTGCTGTGAAGAACACTAGTAACACATTTTCATGGTATGTTTTGTGCAAATACCCTTGTCAGAAATAGAACGACTTGATGTTTTCCTGTTCTTTTTACTTGAACAAAATGCACATTTTCCTGGACTCTGAGTTGAACCTCGAGGAATTTCTTCTTTGATTCCTAGATGTTGACAAGCTTTTAGATACAGTTCTTTTGGTTTAAACTTGTGAATGCGATACATTAACTTACTCAATGTTGGGTATAGTCACAATACGGTCAAAAGCAACACAACTCTTGAACCGTTATCAGTCGCGGTGCGGTCAAATGCATCTATCTTGTGACTCGTTGCAAATTTTGCCTCAACTGACATCTCAAAGACCTTCGCAAAGTTTCGCAACAATGTAATTTGTCTGTAATTAACAATATCAGAGGGATCTCCCTGTTTTAGGATGGGGCAAACCCTAGCTTTTTTCCATATATCTGGGAAGGTACCTAACTTAAGAGACAGGTTAAATAATATTCTCAATAGCTGACAGAGTACATAGGCATAATCTCTGATAAGGAAGCTAGGAATGCAGTCCGGTCCACTTGTCATTTTGTTTTTCAACTTTTTTATAGAATCGGTTATTTCCTCCTCAGATAAATTGATTACATTTAAACTTGACAGGTTAACGTCAATATTGTGATCGATGTCAATGGTGTCATTAGGTTCAGAGTGAGGAAAAGCTTGCTCAAAGAGTCGACTAAAGGCTTCAACGTCTTGAAGGTTGTGAAGCTCCTCATTATTATAGCGCATTGTCCCGGGTATCCTAGATTTGCCTTTTTTGTTATTGACAAAAGACCAAAACATAGTGGGGTTGGTTTTGATCAAATGTTCCACTCTTTCGATATATTTTTTGTAATCACGAATACTGAGCTGAAGCCCTGGATCGTTTATAATTATTTAAAGATTCTTCTCTATGGCACTTATTATATTGTTTACGATGACGTTCCTTGTCGCGAATAGCAGTTCTTAATTCAGTGCTGTACCAAACTGGGTATTTATACTTAATAGACTTACAGTGCGGCACATGCGCGTCTAGTAACGAGTGAAACATGCTGTAGAAAGAATCGCAAGCTGAGTTAATATCTCGAAAGGTAGATAAGAATGATCAATCGGTTTCAAGAATTGAGTGACAAAGAGCGGAAAAGTCGGCCTTCCGAAAATTGTAGGAGGTTTGTGTGTTTTGGTGTATGTACATTTGTGGCACCGATCGGGTGCAATTTTTAGAATTTTTAACATTCAAAATGTTTTTATTTTTTTCAACATATTTTGGTACCGCAGGTGGCTTTGCCTTTGTAGTAGCTGAATGTTTTTCTGGCCTTAAGTAGATTCTAATTTGTTCTATACTTGAGTAAAATTTGATTCAAATCGGAAACAAAATAAAAAAGTTATAAGGGTATATTCATTTTAAGTGAGTCACGCTGTATATTTAAGGAAATGTATAGATTTCGACTAAATATTACTTTAATAAATATGTTGAGTGTTGTAAAATAAAGATTGTTTTGCGACTGTGATTTATTAACAGACCACGGTAAACCGCTTTGATAGAAATATTCAAGGTATATAATTAATTTTACTTTTTATTAATTATCGATTTTTGCTGGCGAATATCTCGTAAACCATAACACATAGGAAGAAAATGAATATAGACATTCTTGTAGGAAATTTAATTATGTTTAATTGCATAGATTACTTTTTTTGGCATGACGCATGGTGTCCGAGTTCCAAGCAAAGAATCGAAAAAAGGAACCTTTCCACCCCTCCCCCCCCTAAAGTGGCGGGGCTAGGGGTGGGGACTTTTAGTATGTTTACCTCCTAACTACCCCCAACACATTCTCCCCTCCTCAATGTTCTCTACAATCCCCTTTTGGGCATTCATTGATTGGACTATAGAAACAAAGATTTTAAAAACAACTAAATTAAATTTTCAAATTGCACTCCATTCGCTGCCTGATGATAATAGCCAAGACGATTAATAAACTCTTTTTGAATGTTTCGGTGATATGCACAGTATTTCTTGACAAATTCTTCTACTCAAATCTTCCATATTCATTGAGCGATTCATGTATACTTTATTTTCAAGGTATCCCTATAGAAAGTAATTGAGGGACGTCGGATGACTAAGAACGAAAATTACGCAAAAATCTGGAAATCAGAATCGACTTACCCTTTTTTCTGTGTTGTACTCGCTTCCAGCATTGTTGAGTAACACTAAAATGTTATGTCTTAGAGCAGTGAACTGTATAAATGTTTAGAGCGCTTGAAATAGTAATAAACTACATGAAAAACCGGTGTATTCATTAAGTGGAGAAAAATGGACGTATACTGTTACCGAGGTTTTCACTCCACAGACTTCTTGGAGACTCGTCCGCTTTCCACAAGTTAAAGAGATAAAATATGAAAAAGTCCTATAACTAAATCTATTTTCCTAAGACTAAATATACATGTCTAGTCCAGTCAATGAATGGTTTCTAGAGGGAAATTCTGAGATCACAATTTTTGACTGGACTATTTAGGAGGTAAACACCAAAAGTCCCCGAACGTAGGAGGTGGTGGGGATGCAGAGGGGCACGAAGAAGGTCCTGGTTTTTTGTTTTTCGCTCATATCTCGAAAACGGTTAGCTCTAATCAAAAAGTGGCTAAATGCAAAATTAAAGCTGACTAAATTTTCTACAATAATGTTTCTATTAATTTTTTTCGTATCTGCTATGGTTCAGTAATGAACTGTATATCTTTTGACTGTATTCTAACTTTATTATAAATTGAAAATAAATGTTAATAATCATCGTAGAAATCTCTTGTACAGATATCCGTTTCACGACAGACTGAACTGAAATATCGAATAAAAAATGTCTTTGCGTCTGTAAGTGTGTGCGCGTGTGTATATCTATGTGTGCGTGTATACTGCTTCTTGTAAACACGATAACTTCTGTTAGACTTAAAATATTTGATTACAATTTGGAACATATATAAAACAACATATTACAATAATCCCTATTGAAATTGGGCCATATCTGTAATACATGGTGATAACCAGAGGCCTACAATTCTTACTTCATAATAATGTTATTAAAAATACCATGTTCCATATTTTAGGATAACAGTGATATATCATCTAATTTAAATAAAGTTGGTTTGCCTAACATAGACCCGGTATATTGCGGTTTAGAAATCTTATACATCTTCTTATTTTTGTAAGCTTAGTAATATTTTGCTCTGAAATGAAAATAAAACGTATTTTACGTATGAGAGTTTGTGAGCTTCTGGTTATCACCAAGTATTACAGATATGGCCCAATTTTAATAGGGTTTATGGTAATATGCTATTTTACATATGTTCCAAATTGAAATCAAATATTTTAAGTCTAACAGAAGTTATCGTTTTTACCAGAAACGGTATACACGCACACATAGATATATACGCACACACACACTTACAGATGCAAAGACATGTTTTACACTTCAGCCTGCTGTGAAACGTATATCTGTAGAAGAAATTTTTTTCTACGATGATAATTAAAATTTATTTTCAATTTATAATAAATTTATAATAAAGTTAAAATACAGCCAAAAGATATACAATTCATTACTGAACCATAACAGATACGAAAAAAATTAATAGAAACATTATTGTAGAAAATTTAGTCAGCATTAATTTTGCATATAGTCACTTTTTGATTAGGACTAAGCGTTTTAGAGATATGAGTGAAAAACCAAAAACCGGAACCTTCTTCGTGCTCCCCTACATCTCTCCCACTTCCTACGTTCGGGGACTTTTGGTATGTTTACCTCCTAAATAGTCCAAACACAGCCCACAAGTCAAAAATTGTGATCTCGGCATTTCCCTCTAGACCCCCTTATTGAACGTTCATTGACTAGGCTAATCGAAATTTGTACATTCAAGAAAAAAAATAAAAGACATTAATGAGGACAATTTCAGCTTTTTATCATTGAAAATTAAAAAAACAATCTATTACTATCAGGCTGTGAAAGGAGGGCTTTCTAACATTTAATTTAGTTGTTTTTGAAATTTCTTCATTTCTAGTAAAACTAGTATTTCCAAATTTCAAGACAGTTTTTCTTAAAAATTTTCTCATGCAACTTACATCAATATTTACGTATGCTCTTTCAAATTCCGTAACAAAAAATGGGTATTGGCATTTAAAAATAATAATAATAATAATAAAATAAAAATAATCAATAAATTTAAAAAAAATATCATTCAATTCATTCAACTCCTTTTCCCAAAAAAAATTTGTACGCTTTTTATTGAATTTGTCCACTACTCTATAAGGATTTAGTAACAACCTATTCCAACTAAGAGCATATTTCCCCTAGGCTGGGATATAACCCTGACTATTCTGCAAATGTGTTCAATTGCATCCTTAAATAACACCAAATCCATTCTTATAACTCCAGGTGACACATTGTATTCCTCCATTTGAACATCTAAATATTTTCTTAAAATTGTTACATCTGGATATTCTTCATAAATGCTATAGGGATTGATAAAATCCGCATAAATGGGTATTTCTTTCTTGGCACACAAACTATGCAGGGTAAGCTCAAAATGTCTCCCTAATTGGTCGTTCATTTGGTTCATAAACCAGAGACGATCACTAAAAGAAAAAGATTAAAATGAGTAAAATATATACTCTTATTATAACAAATAACACCTTTCATCGATGAGTCTATCGAAAAATACTCTAAAAGACTCATGTATCCATAATTTAAGTATGGAAGGTTTATCATTCTGATAGTCTTTATGGCTTCTTAACAAACCCTGAAATATTTTCGATATATCTCGCAAATTGAACAAATAATGTATTTTTGTTGGAGTTGGAAGCATTTTAACTATGACATTGTTATATAAATCTATAGTAGTGTCTGTTATTTCTCGACCAACTAATTTAACACTTTCATCAAAATCGGCCAAATGTTGTGCTAGCATCGTTCCATAAATTCTTGATATTGTACTTTCATCAGGAAAAGTCATGTTTATAACATTAAATCGACTTGAAAGGCGATCAGTAATAACATTCCTTCCGCCCCCTGGTGGTCCCATAGATGCCAGAATATGCATATTCTGAAATTAAAGAAAATTTTTATTGGTATAAAAGGTATACTGGATAAGCATGAGCGAATTCTAGGAGTAGGAGTAAACAATATATCTAATTCTTAGGAGTAAACATTTAATTAATTTTCGTTGTCCATTTTGGACTTATTCTGAAGATACTTCAATAAAACTTCAAAAAGTGAGATATTTTTCAAAAATTTATTTTTTGAAAACTACGTATCTTTGTAAAATGGACCAAATACTATATAAAAGTGGACATTCTAAAGGACATAGGACGTATTATTTTATGTGCATCCCTAATAACGGATAATCGTAATAAGGAAAAAATATTTAAAGTCTATTTTAAAAGGGTTCTTATTGAGTAACCATTTTCAAAAAATTACAATAAATGGTTCTAGATGTCCTCTATTATCACTTAAAGTTCATCAAAATTTTGGAAAAAAAAATTATGAATTTCTATTACAGTTACACACGCAATCATGAATACGAATTTTCCGCCGCCATCTTGATTTTTGTGGTGAATGTTCCATTTGCAGATGAGCCACAATAGACCAGATGGTCGCGGTGGAGGGTCTGTTACTAGCCCACTCACATATCAACCTAACCTAACCATCCATTTGCGGATACCTCGCTTGCTTCTTGACCTAAATTATTTATTTTCTTAAATGTGTGGAATATTGTTCTCTTTAACTTTTACTCGATATTTTTCTATTTTAAATCCATAGTTTTTTTGATATTTCTTTTTTTTTTTTAAAAAAAAAAAGCTTTGAACCATTTTCACCCTTAAAAAGTTTATATAAAAAAAATTTCAATACAAGTTTTTGTAAAACTCTCAATTGGGTTGTTGCACTAAGTTAAAATTTGAGGAGAATCTATGTTAAACAATAACAATTATTCATAAAAAATCATTAGAAACATGTAGAAGTTGATAAGAAAGTCTTATAATATTATAATATTAATTACAAAAGTACATGCATTTAAAACGGAGATGACATAATAACGGCAGTCTGTAGAGAAGTTAGTTATAAAACGACGAGAAACGCGTACTAATTTAGAAGCGGCGACGGAGAAAAAAGACAATCACGACAGTTTAATCTGACATTATATTTAACGTCAAATTCAACTGACGTTCATAGGTTACAATTCGGTATAGTTTAACAGCATCTAGTTATGGATAAATATAAGTACAGATAGTGTTTTCTGCCGTACTGTGTAAATAATACCACCAATTCACCAGAAAAACTGTTGTGTTCCAATAATAAACGCTGAACGTAATAATGAATGATTCAAATCCACCAGAGAAGGACCAAGTCTTCTTATTGTGGAGACCATTTCAATGTCAAGTAAAGTAACAAATTACAATGTATTCTAAGCGTTTTATTTGTGGTAAGTTGTATCTTAATGTAGGAATTTGATTTTTAATATGGGTTTATGTTGTAGGAAAAACGGCCGCATTACAAGACTTGTGTGGCGTTCAAGCTGTTACAAATTTAAATTACCCGCCAAACTGGTGGATAAAACAGGGTGTATTACTGTATTTTTAACGGCTCTAGATTAGAATGTTATTCATGCTTTGACTTCCTAAAAGAAGGAAAATTGCTTTAATCTGCTTTTATGTATTTTATCTAGTTTATGTTGGAATAAAGTGCAGTTGTTTTTGTTAGCTATTGATTATTTATGAAGCTCCCTAGACGCCCCATAATACTAGGATGATCAATAAATTAAGAAAGGAAATTTAAAAACTCGCCGTTGAAAAACTATATGAAACAAACTGTGAAAGTCGTCTAAAGTCGGTGAACACAATCAGTCGGAAATGGCTACGAATGCGTTGGATTATAGTTATAAATGCCCTTTGAATTATGTGTGTTATAAATATACATATCATTGTTTATTGCTTAGATAGATACTAGCATAAAGTACTTACCTATTTATTATTTTTTGTTATAATACAGACCTTTCTTGATATCTTCGTAAGTCTCATTCTGACTTTTCTTAGAAGTGAGTATCAATGGATAATAAATAATTTCTTTAGTAGATAAACTTATTTTGTTGTTTTCAGTTAGATACGCATGTATATAGTTAATAGGAAATAAAACAATGAAAAGGAAATATTTAATAAAATACAAAGTATAGTTAACAAATTCATCTAAATTAAATAATAAAATACATATTAGACATAAGTATTATGTAATATTAATACCTAAGATAAGATAAAGGAAGTTCTTGCAGAAATTACAATAGTTTGTACTGTCTATAGCAGCTGTAACGTAAGTACCTACCTTGCAGCTTTTGCACTTCCAACCATTGCAATGTCAAAACGATCGCCTCTTTTTAAAACTTCGCTGACCATAAATATATCTACCGCAAGTAGAATGTCAGAATTAGCTTTTACAGATATACTGCCTTAGTCGTTTTGTAAAAAAAATATTAACAATAACTGCAAACATCAATCACTGCTAGCTAAACGTCAAATTTACTTTTGACATATGAGGTTATTTTCTTTCTTGTCAGCAATGTCAACTTATTCGTCTTCATCTGTTCTGCTTATAAGTTCACATCTAACTGCCGTTATGATGTCACTACCGTTTTCGCGGCACATTCAAATAGTCGAAGTTTAACAATTTTTTAAAATATGTTGCGCTAAGAATTTTTCTTCCAAATTAAATATATAACTAAATTAAGTCCTCCACTACCATATTTCACCATTTTTGAAAATTCGTCAACAACCCAATTATGCTTCATAAAGAGAACGTCCTCGAAAATGATCTTGAAGACGACTTTCTGTCAGTATTTAACTGCTCAATTAATGAACATGCAATGGAAAAGGCATATGACCATGAGTCGGAGGAGAACATCCCACTTCACTCAGATACAGAGTTGCCTGAACCCTCAAGAAAATGTCAATCCACCGATTCGAAATATTGTTGAACTTCCGTTTTAATTTTGAGACTCCGTGGATTAGGCCTACATGGGAGACCTATTTTTCTCTATTATTATTTTAAGGAGGTGCAAAAAAATTTTCCTTTATAATGTTTTTTGAAAATATTCTCCAATTTTTCTTTAAACATTTTTTTAAAAAATGCATAAAATTTTACTTTGAAAAAATCATTTTAATAAAAATTGAGCATAATTGAGAGCTATACCAAAAACTTGTATTAAATTTTTCTATGTATGAATTTTTTAAAGGTGAAAATGACTCAGAAAGTTTCTTTTTGAAAATTTAAAAAAAAAGGAATATTAAAAAAACTATCGATTTAAAGTATAAAATTATCGAGTAAATGTTGAAGAGAATATTCCACATATTTAAAAAAGTAAATAATTAACCTAGGTCAAAAAGCAAGAGAGATATCCGCAAATAAAACATTCACCATAAAAATTAAGATAGTGGCGAACCCCCGACCCCCATGGCCGTGCATCTTCGGATTTAAGCATCTCTAACCTGCCCCTATACCGGATGACACAGGCTAGTGGCTCACCTCTATATTTCCTTATTTTTTAACTTATCCATTTGAAATTTGGGTTGCCCGGAAATGACCTCAACTTTCGATTTTCAAACGGAAAACTCTGTATATTTTTACATATTTGGATTCAAGACAACATTCTGAGTATAAATGTTATATAAAATTATACGCTATATCATCAAGATATAAAGCGACATTACAGATAGCATCATATTACAGTATTTGATAACAGCTTCCTTTGAGAATTGCTTATCTAGATATTAAGTTTCATTTTAACTTCCCACAATATTATGCTGATTAGCTAGCTTGCATTTCCTTTGTTCAACTTTGGCTGACACATCATTTGAAAACTTATAAATAAGACTAACGAGCATTTGTACCTTCAGTTATCATACTCACTTCATATTAAATGTATCATACATAAATTGTATCTTTTATTCAGAAATCAACGTTGATTCCTCATGTAACCAAATAAAAAGTTTTTAAAAAGTCAATCACGCAAACAGTGATCTAACATATATGTATATTTTCTTCAATGGAGAAATAAAGATTATCTATCTATCTATCTATCATCTATTTAACGTCAGCCGCTACCAGGGCCTATCACCGATGTCAGGAGACGAGCTACCCCCAACCTGGAAATTTTGCCAAACCTATTCTCGTAAGAAGAGTAGGGATCTTTTACTTGCCTAACATTTAATAGACAAGGGACCGCCTGCTTTACATCCCCTCCGAAGGATGGTATATCCACTACGTAATCCTAGTCTTGAAATTACATAGCTTCCGCGTATACACTGATATACAAGCCGCCAGAAGGTGGGACGAAATCGCTGTGTTTCCCAAGATGAGTCACCCATCCAAGTACTAACCGTGCTGCACGTTGCTTCACTGAAGTATCGAGGATACATACACAGTAAAGACGCATCTACGCTCGCCCCACTGATATTTTTTAACATGAACCACACCAATTATGGCCTAGTTTACACCGTGAAATAATTTGGTCTGAGCTGAGGGGAGTAATGGAGTGGGGATAGACCGACTCGTTATTTATTTAGTTTGTGCCTATTTACAACACATCACTATACTTGAAAATTTGTCGATTAGTTGATTAGCACCAGGAGCAAGCAAACTTAACCTATAAACGCTTCACTTGTGTAAAAAAATTTCCTAAAAAGAAAATTACATTTGCGGTTTTTAATGTAATGCTAACAGTTGTAAAACAAATTCAACGAAATACATGGAGAAAATTATTAGAAATGCTTAAGAAAACAAGTTTCCATTTACAAAACCCATTAACTGTCAGGTTTATACAACAAAGCACCGGTTTAGTTATAAACCAAACAATAAATGAAACCATACATATACAATTATTATTATTATATTTAAAAGGTTTCTTGTTCTTTATGCGAGAATGACGACTCTAACCTCGCAAACTTGACATTTCCTAGATTTGTCTAATACGTCTACGTTTACACCACATTTTAGGTTTGTTTTGGTTTTGAGAAATAACAGTCCTCGGATGTCAGGAGCATGCGTAGTTAGTAAAACGTGTTCTGTTTTAGTAACTGCGAAAGCTGTTTTACTAACTGCGCAAGCTGTTTTACTAACTGCGCATGTTCCTAACATCCGAGGACTATTATTTCTCCAAACCAAAACAAACATTTTACGTTAGGTTCGGTATTAAACCACAGATTAAACAAACCAGATGTTTCACTTATGACGTATCATGGTTTAGTTTAGATAATAAATCAACTCGGGGAAGGTACCAATTTGTGCAGTGATCTGCGCATTATACCAATCAGTCTTAACCAGCGAGTATAGAGTCACAGGAGGGAGCTTATGACACGTAACAATAATTAAAAGTCACCTAATAAATACTCAAAAAACCACTTAAATGTATAACAATAACAACTCTAACCTTCAATACAATACACCACATTCCTGTATACCTGTTCCTAAATTGCGTTTGACATGCATGTCTTGCTTGGTAGTGTTTAGTTGATTTTTCACAAAGACAAAGAGCAACACTAGCAGGGTTGGATTAGCCATAAGGCTAACTAGGCTACAGCCTAGTTAGAGCTACAGGGGTGAAGAGGCGCGTGCAATCAATTTTTGTTTTCGGGAAATTTTTTTTCCATTTTCTTCTCTCTGCTTATCAATTTTGGTTAAAAATTTTTCTTTAGATTTCATCAATTTTGAAACTCAGACGAATTTTTTTTTTTTCATATCTGTCCAGTAAATAGTTATTTACATTACTAGATGCGAAAGTTTACTTTTAGATGTGAGGTGATTTTTGAATAGTCGAGGCGAAGCCGAGGCCTTTCAAAAAACACCGAACACCTAAAAGTGCTTTCGCATTGTGTAATGTATTATATTTTTTCTACTACCGAAAGGTATTATGGTATTTAGTAATTTAAAACTAATTATTTTTAAATTATTTGACGTTTTTAATAAATTTTATAATTTAGGAGGCTGTCTGTGGTTAGGTTAGGTTAGGTTGATATGTGAGTGGGCTAGTAACAGACCCTCCACCGCGACCATCTGGTCTATTGTGGCTCACTCCTAATTATATTTCACCCAATAGGTTCAGCTTTTTGATAAAGTCGACTACCTTATTGGGTGAGAGGTTGTCCAGATCTTCTGGCAGCAGTTGCCCTTTGCCAAAAAGTGAGAATCTGATTCTTTCTGCAGCAGGACAGGTACATAAAGGCTGTCTGTGGACACTGTGTCTGTTTCCATGCCCACGAAACAATTACTATCTGTCATTGAGGTTATGTTAAACATTTTAATTTCTGGTGGTTTCAAACTGAAATAAACAAATATGTTTGGTGGCAATGAAAATGGGGTAAAGAAGCAGCCAATATTGCTTGTGCCCTGCTTTACCCCAAGAAATTCAAAGGAAGGTTAATGCAAACTTGTGAAGCGTTAAAATTTGTTTGTTCTTAACTTTTCTGTCCTGGCCACGAAAGTTCTACATTCGTAGTTAGCAACGCCTTAACAACCAGGTAACTCAAATGTTTACTTTCGTTATCGCGCATGTTGCTAAGGTTGCGAAGGTCATTTATATAGACGGTAGTAGAAAAATAATATTTGCAAGTCTAAACGCAACTAGTGACGAGTATTTGGAATATCGTAATTTTTAGATCAACCCTTGTTTTTATTCCTTCGAAGGATCGACAGGATGCGAGTAAGATTAAAGATGAGATCAGCATCAAAAAACCCTGAAGAACAACTTTTGATCACTTAAACTTTATTTCACTTGAATCTCCAATTTTCACCACCTTAAACATTTAACTCATATTTTAACTCCTTAAAAGGGTTATGGTTCATACGTTAATAACGATTCAAGAAACTTAAGCAATTGACTCATGATTCCATAAAAATGAATTTGGAATTCAATCTATATGAACACTACTTCATTTGCTTGTGACTCTCGTCCAATAAACAGAAATATCTGCGATTTCTAGGTTAGGTTAACCCAAAGCCATTTTGTCGCAGCACTACTCTAAAGTACAATGTCTTAAGGGCATTTTCCATTTTTTTTTTAATTTAAATTGATTCATATATCTATTGTTAGCAGATTTTTGTCCAAGAAAGGGCACATTTTTACACCTCCAAACTTTCCACATCTCTGGTCTGGGGCCCCCCTACATATTTTCCCGGTAGGCCCTTGCGCCCACAATCCGACGCTGGTGGAGTGGCGAAAGTAAGTTTCACAGAAACGGCACAATTACAAAACATAACTGTTGATATTGATCGGAAAACAACCCAAGATGGATGATTCGAACAAGAAACCAAACTGTGTTCAGCGTAAATGTATGGTGTGGTTTTTTAAATGATTATATTATAGGTACGTTTCTATACTATGAAAATTTAACCGGTATGCGTTATTTAAGATTTTTAGAAAATGAGTTACCAAGACTTTTACCTCAACAGAGCACCCCAGGTCCGGTTAGATGGCGTTCTCCGGACTTGACTCCTCTGGAGTTTTTCTTGTGGGGATATTTGAAAAGTAAAGTATATCAAGAGCCAATAGAAAATATGGCAGTTTTATACAATAAAATCTATGCTTGCGCTGGTGCAATTAATAGACATACATTATTAAGTATAACTCCCTGTCTCTCTTGGGGTTATTTAAAATGAATTCTAAATAAATAAAAATACGAAATTAACAATAAACTAATTTATTAACAAAGTGGTAGAGCAAATGAGAATAACACTACAGGGTATGGGCGAATAAATTTGTGCTAACGAATAAAGAAGTACAAACAAATAATCAAACAAATTCACAGGTGTACGGAGAGACAGACATAACTATACACAAATAAATTATATACATATTTAAAGGTAACAAAATACTCAAAGCAATATACCTAGTGGATATTGGCCAATTCAGTAATTATTCAAAGGAAAAACAGTTATAAAATTGTTCACTCGCTTACTAAAAGAAAATTTAAAACAAACCGTTTTCGAATGAATAATAAAATATTTATCAAACGATGAATCTAAAGATAGTACAATAAAACTTAACTAAAAGACAAATATGGTGTATATACACCAGTGATTAGTTACATATTTTCTTTATGAATAACAAATATTTATATCAAGCAGTTAAAATTGCAGCACATGAGAATAGTGTGTCTATTTATGCGAAAACGAAACAGACGTAAAAGGTAGTTTTCACAATGTCGCGCAAAAAGGTAAGTGCAACCGAAAACACTGCACTAAAGAGTTAATTGTTGAATCGTTGTACAGGAAATAAACTGTTTATTCTACTTACAAAACTCCCGATGAACAGAAAACACTTTCACTGGCTTGCAGTACATCTCTCTAGTTGGGCACCAAAGTGTACGTAGGGTTAAAACACTATCATTTTTACGTAGTTTTACATAAACAAGAATATTATATTCTATTTCTCGAAAAAAAAACAAACATAACCAACCACTTGACTAATTCTTGTTAACAAGGTATGGTTAAATTCTCGAGACAAAAGACAATAAACGTAGTATAATAAAAACTAAACATTTTAATACTGGAACTATTACTTTAGTTCCTCAAATTCAAGTTAAAATGTGATGACTGTGGGCACGCTTACAGCGGCCGTGGAAGTCTTATGGCTGACTCTTTTCGCGATATTTATAATGGGTGGGTGGGGAGCAACATTATGACATAGCGTAACATTTGAAAGGACCAATCATGTGTCTAGTTTTCAAAATGTTACCTCTAGTGGAAGTGGACGTCGTGCTATTGCATGACATCATCCTCCATAGCGGTTAAAATAAGATTAACAAATATCCGACAGTAGCGGCGGTAATTTGTTTTTTTAAAAGGTAACAAAATAGGTAATTTATGCACGAAAAATATAAAATAACGTAATTTAAGGGCTTTTATGACTATAAATAAAAATGACCGTTACACTCTCCCTCTCCTTACTAGCGGGATCCTTCCCAAAAGGATGGAGACCGGAATAACTAAGGTATAGGAAAATAACAGGGAATATCTCTTTAGCTTTTCAAACATACTACATTCGCGTCACATACATCAATACATCTCAAGCTAAAAAGAGGAACAACACAACTAAATACTCGACGTTCGGATTTCACACATACTTCACACAGGAAGGGTAAGGGAAACATAAGGTAATATAGTAAAAGGTAACGTAGTAAGAAGAAGAATGTAATTAACTGTATTAAATTTAAAAACAAAGTTGAATAAAAATGAACCACATCAAAATGAAAACGAACATATGGACAAAGTCGAACCCACGAGGAAATATAAAATTTTAACTTTAAAGTTTATCTATAAAAATCAATAAAGGGACTAAATCGGGACAAAATAGTATTAGAATAAACTAAACAAATTCATTTAGCTTACCAGATACAAAAGTTTTCAAAATCGGGAAGGTAGGCTTATTTGCATAAGATAGACAAGAGAAGGGAAAAGAAACAAAACGAAAGATGTAAACAAATATGTTGAAATATTTGACATCAACAATTTCATTAACTATAATACCAGATACAAACATAAAAACGTAACACTTAAATACTTGAAAACAAAATAATGCAAAGCAATGTTGGATTCCAAATGACAAGGGAAGTAGATCTATAGAAAAGAACCAAGTCATTTGAAGACCTCCAGAGACTAATACATAGGTAGAGTAACAACAAAAATATTTGGCCTTAAAATTTCTTAACTAAGACCATTAAAGCAAATATACAAAAACAAAGCGGTGCAAAGATAAACCAAGACAAATTCACTCAGTCTGCTAAGCAACAAAATTTTTCCAATCAGGAAAATAACACTATATGCAGAAAGCAACTTGTTAGCTTTTAACTAACTAAAAAATCATAACTAGGCAAGACTAGTCAAGATAAAACGCATTTAAAATATTAGCCTTTAGCCAATCACATCACTAAAAAATCCCATACTAGACTTAGCTAGACAAGAAAGAACGGAAATATCCTCTGCTAATATATTTTAGCCAAGGAAGCGAAACGTAAACTAGTGTAAAACTAGCCAGACCCAGCTTGCAACTAACCCTTTTGGTCAGCCAAGACTTACATGGACCTCTGCACTCAACTCTTTGAGCCAGGAAAAGGTAAAGGTAAACGTATATTCTTGTGCTAATTATTATCTTAGCCAAGAAAAGGTAAAGGTAAACGTAAATATGACGCACGAAAACAAAACGTACGACAAATGTAATCGCACATATCGTATGCACGACAAGATAACCTGCACTAAGTAAAACTTAGCCAGCAAAAGGTAAAGGTAAAGTATCGCACGAAAAATTCGTACGAAAAAGGTAAATCTGAACTAATGCTTAGATTAGCCAGAAAAGGTAACGTAAGGTAACAAATATAAAACATCACTCTGTACTTACACACAGAAAGCCAGAAAGGTAACATAAGATACGTAACAAAATGTACGATAAGCTAACGTACATCAAAAGATAGAACAAAATAAAATCCACATTTGCACACAGCAAGAGGGAAAGGTACTTTATACAGATAAATGTACGACAAAACGTACAACGCATAATTATACAAAAAGATAAAAGCATCCTGTGCTAATTTTAGCCATCCAGGAAAAACGCTAAACAAAAAGGTACAAAACGTAAGCTATATACAAAAATACTAAACGCAGCCCTGCTCAAATATAAGTTTAAGCAGAAAAGGTATATACATAAAACATAACGAAGAAAATCATAATAATTATTTCAGGTTACCAAAACTGTAAAATATACTTAAAAGGCAAAATAGAAAATATACAAAAGGGCAGAAAAATACAAACTAGAAAGGTAAACACATGTGAAGGTAAACAAATGAAAAGGTAAAATGCAAAAAGAAAATGAAGGGCGCCAGGTATTTTAAGGGGAAACACCAACTGAAAGGTAACGTAAAAGACTCAAGACTTAATTTCAAAAATGTACTCCAAGAAATTTACTGAAAGAAACTCTACTAAAAATGCTCAAAAAAATATATGACATATGGAATCTCGAACTTTAAGAAAATGTAAAAATCTAAAACTGCCTCAAGCACTAATAGAGGACCAAATTATATCCAAACTAGTACCCAAGCCAACAAGACCCAAACACTAACAAAAATTTGCTACTTACATCCATATTATCATAAGATAATGCAATATAACCGAAATACAGCAAAAATGTATTGCCAGGCCAAACGCAAAATATGTATACTGAAACGTAATAAAATAGTAAAAATTTAATTACTAGACTGAACACAACAAAATGGTAAAAACACCAAAGCACAACGAAATACGTAAAAATGTATACACTGGACAAATCCAGATTTAAATTCAAAACGTATATAAGTTACAAAATGTGCTTATTTAATTCAACATAAATGTACGGCAAAAACCAAAGTAAGGTAGGTACTAAACCTTTACTTACTAAAACTGAACGAAGAAAGGAAACAAACAATTTGCCAACTAACAAGATACTAAAAAATGTACGAATTGGACTGAAACAAAGTTTAAATTACCCCAAAAGGTTAAGGTAATAAACTGAACGAAAAGAAATATGTCACATGACGTCACACACTACTCACTGAAACTAAACATAAATTAATGTACACTAAAACACATTACAAGATACCAAAAACATAGACTCATACTTTAAGAAAAGGTAAAACATAAAATGCACTGCTTATTCACAGATACACCAAAAAACAAAAAAGCAATGTAGACAATGTAAAAGGTATCAAGAAATGTAAAGTACTAAAAAAATATAAAGGACATCAAAAAAGGAAATCTCGAAGGAAATAAATTTAAAAATGCAATAGATTGAAAATGTAAGGTTATGCCAAAATCTTTAAACAAAATCGGTACAGTAACACGGCACAATAACAAAATTAAACAAAATCTACAAAGTCAAAAATATTAATGATTTAATTCAAAAATCCCCAAGCCGTCTCTGTCCACATAAAAATTATCAAATTCCATAAAGCTCACATAAACCGAGACTAAACTCAAAAGATATTAAATCCAACTGAACTTCTACTACTAATTTTACTAAAATAGCCAAAAGATATAATTTAATTTCTAACAAAATTTAAATTGTAAAAAGTGAATCTTCAACAAAATTACTAAAATGCATAAGCGCAAAAAACGAAATCGTTAAACCGAACATAACGCACGAAATGAATTTAAAATTTAGTTCTATTTTCATTTTAAATTTATTACGAAAAATAAATATTTTACCAAAATATTTTTAACATAAGACGTAAGCTACTGTACTCAAATAATGAATGTAAACCGTGTGCGCCAAAGCACCTAGCAAGATAGCAAAAAACCATAGATTCAAACATAAACAAAAAAGTAAAACCGGAAAAGTACTACTGAATCACAGAAACACCAAAGAAATGCAACACACGACAAAAACCAAAGTAAGGGAATCCAAAAATGCAAGGGAGACATAAAATGGATAAGTAAAACAAAAATGACAAATAGTCATACTAGAAAAATACTCAAAATCGATAAACATATAAGACACCAAAATCACTAAAAAATAAAATCGGTACGGTAGCATCAAACGAAAAACAAGAAAAATGTACTAAGTGCAAAAGTTGAACTGAAAATTACTAAAATGTAACGGAAAATAGAAACTGTACGATTTTATTGACCCATACTCACTAAATAAATACTTACAAGCGACCAAATAGTTAACCATTAAAACCTGAAAATTCCTAAGCTAACGGCGAAACCACTAAGCCACTCACATATGCGTTCAAATCAGTTTCGAAAGTCAAAAAAAATTCTACTTTAAAAGTTTGTAAGGCAACTAAACAAAAAGGTAGGTAAAGGAATAAAAAATTTTAAAGTTAAGGCAAATTTAAAATTTCACAAATAACGTACTCAAAAACAAATAAGTCCTTAAAAATTTTAAAGAACCCAAAAAAGATATTAATAAACAAAGTTAAAAAATATTAATAATTAAATTCAAAAATTCAGAGCCGCCTCTGTCCATATATAGAAATTATCAAATTCTTTTAATCCTACAATAAACCGAGACTGAACTAAATGTAATTTAATTATAACTCTACTGCACTGACTACTGAAATAACAAAAAGAATTACTTTAGTTACTCAATATGAAAGGTAAAATATATAAAAAGTTAACTAGGTACGCACAAAGTTGCCAGAAAAATTGACCAAAAAACTAAATGATTAAACTAGCCACTTAAAGCCATACTACATAAGTGAATTTAATGTTACCAGGTAGGTACCATACCGAAATTACGATATTTTATTCAATTTCTTTAAAAAAATGAAACACGCCAACAAAGAATTTATTACGCGACGGAAACCGCTTTTCTGTTATCCTGATACCTGCTCTTACATCATGTAAAGACCAGAAACTTACAAACGCAATAAAAATATAACACGAAATTTACCGGAAAGGCTTACATACAAATATATTGAAAAGACAAAAACTTTCTGCCGAAAAGATATACGTAATGTTTACTGAAAAGGTACTTATTAATTTACTGTTGAAAACATTAGGTAATTTGTTATTTTTCAACACAAGACAAAGATAAAAAACGGTACTGTAAACCGGAATTTTTCGACAAGGTTATGTTTGCTTTTTTAACTGTGAGCAATACAATTTCTTTACACAAAAACGGAACATAAAATTTACATAGGTACATACACAAAAATCACAAATAGGTAACCTGAAAAAAAAATATATATATTTTTCGAAAGCACAAATTTTATTCTCTAATTAAAATTTTAATTAGACCTAGCTCCACGTTGGCACCGCCAATTATAACTCCCTGTCTCTCTTGGGGTTATTTAAAATGAATTCTAAATAAATAAAAATACGAAATTAACAATAAACTAATTTATTAACAAAGTGGTAGAGCAAATGAGAATAACACTACAGGGTATGGGCGAATAAATTTGTGCTAACGAATAAAGAAGTACAAACAAATAATCAAACAAATTCACAGGTGTACGGAGAGACAGACATAACTATACACAAATAAATTATATACATATTTAAAGGTAACAAAATACTCAAAGCAATATACCTAGTGGATACTGGCCAATTCAGTAATTATTCAAAGGAAAAACAGTTATAAAATTGTTCACTCGCTTACTAAAAGAAAATTTAAAACAAACCGTTTTCGAATGAATAATAAAATATTTATCAAACGATGAATCTAAAGATAGTACAATAAAACTTAACTAAAAGACAAATATGGTGTATATACACCAGTGATTAGTTACATATTTTCTTTATGAATAACAAATATTTATATCAAGCAGTTAAAATTGCAGCACACGAGAATAGTGTGTCTATTTATGCGAAAACGAAACAGACGTAAAAGGTAGTTTTCACAATGTCGCGCAAAAAGGTAAGTGCAACCGAAAACACTGCACTAAAGAGTTAATTGTTGAATCGTTGTACAGGAAATAAACTGTTTATTCTACTTACAAAACTCCCGATGAACAGAAAACACTTTCACTGGCTTGCAGTACATCTCTGTAGTTGGGCACCAAAGTGTACGTAGGGTTACAACACTATCATTTTTACGTAGTTTTACATAAACAAGAATATTATATTCTATTTCTCGAAAAAAAAACAAACATAACCAACCACTTGACTAATTCTTGTTAACAAGGTATGGTTAAATTCTCGAGACAAAAGACAATAAACGTAGTATAATAAAAACTAAACATTTTAATACTGGAACTATTACTTTAGTTCCTCAAATTCAAGTTAAAATGTGATGACTGTGGGCACGCTTACAGCGGCCGTGGAAGTCTTATGGCTGACTCTTTTCGCGATATTTATAATGGGTGGGTGGGGAGCAACATTATGACATAGCGTAACATTTGAAAGGACCAATCATGTGTCTAGTTTTCAAAATGTTACCTCTAGTGGAAGTGGACGTCGTGCTATTGCATGACATCATCCTCCATAGCGGTTAAAATAAGATTAACAAATATCCGACAGTAGCGGCGGTAATTTGTTTTTTTAAAAGGTAACAAAATAGGTAATTTATGCACGAAAAATATAAAATAACGTAATTTAAGGGCTTTTATGACTATAAATAAAAATGACCGTTACATAAGAACATCACTTTGACATGTGTATTCAAGCAGACGGAAGTAATTTCAAGCATCTGTTTTAAATATTGTTGTCAAGATGTACTGTATTTGTAAGGTAAACAGCTTCGGCTGAAATAAAGCATTCATTCATTCATTCATTCATTCATTCATTCATTCATTCAAAAATAAAATTACCTTTGTTGTTTTTCCATTTAAATTTCTCAATTCAAAGTAATTTCCGGTAAAATCGGAAGTGCTATTAAAAAAAAAATTCCCACCAGTAAATAATTCTCTTATAGTAGGCAAAAAAATTATTAAGAACCTACATCCGAATATCAAGATTAAAAAAGTTACAGCAATTAAAAAAAATAAATAACACTCAAAAATTAGATAATAAAATTAAAATAACTGCAGATCTGACTTTTTGGAATAAGAACAATTTTGTTTAAAATTTAATTCTTAATCGAATGGTATATGTTTCAGACCTTTCTTGATCGAAAAATATTTTTAAACTGCAACGCCATCTCTGGTGATAATGTTATAATAGTAAATTGTACTTCTTGAAGAAGGCATTAACCATAGAAATACATTACCGTTTACAGGATAAAAATATATTTCTTAGTTTCCGAAATATCATCTGTGGGAATGTTAACTGAAACACACTATATATACTTTTTATCAACAGCATTCAAAACATCCCAATAAGTGTCGTAAACTGTCGTGTTTCTTTGTTGACATTATAGCGGGTAGAAATAACCTGAATTGAAACATTTCAACTTGTTTGATAAACCAGTTTGATAAACATAATAAAAAGGGAGATGTAGGTCGCAAAAAGACCTTGAACTTGGTTCTAGTTTGTCCAGCAATATTGGCCAAGACAATATTATAGGTACTAACTAGTCTGAAAATGTCGTATTTTCAGAAAGTAATTAAGCAAAACCGTTGGAGTAAAGCTTAAAATTTTATAATATACCTATTATCGCACAAAATATTTGTACATATATTCCAGACACCTGCATTATGATGTAATTTTCATGAACATTTTTTTTCCTCCATTATTAACTACTTAATATACTATACCTCTACATATTTTCTTGATTGCTTCTGTCTGTCATACCAAAAAGTATAGTCCATCCACTGCCTTAACAACTCCAATGGTGGTTGCGACCCATACGTTTCTTTTGCTGGCATATTCAAGTCATCTAAAAATGTTACCATATGCTTTCCACCAGGTGGTGCATAATGACCTTTGGTACGTTTCTCCAAGCGGCTCTCGATAGCATCTTGCACGTTTTGAGATGTTGTTTGCGCAGACATGTTTATATTCAAAACTGCATTTTTACTAAAATCAAGTGTCGACAATACTGACTGAGCCGTGGATGTCTTTCCAGTTCCTACTGGTCCAGTCAATAACACTGGGTATCCATAAGCCAGTAAGGCACTTACTAGAAACTCATAGCGAATTGTATCGACTGTTGGAACAGTTATTTTGTAAAATGGACATCTAGAAATAAAATTATGTTAGATGAGTGATAACACTTTAAAGGCCGAATTTGTTGTGACAGTGTATTTCACCAAATTTCCAAGCTTAGAATCTCAGAAAATAAATACCACTCAACCTAAGTTTTTCAACAATATGATAGAATTAAAAGAAACATCAGAGTGATATTTCAAGATTTTGTTAAAACTGCTGTTTTTATTATAGTCTATATATATAAAAGGACAAACAGGCATAAATCATTTCGGGGTTAAACTTTTTAATAGTCTTCCCCCCAAAATTAGAGAGCTACCCATGGACAAATTCAGAACTACAATTAAAATGTTTTTCATCAGTAAGGCTTTCTTCACAGTTGAGGACATTTGTGAGGTAATTAAACACTGTACCTAACTATGTTTACAAATATATTCTGTAACACTATAGCTGTTTTAATGTTTTATATTGCAACTTAATTGCTTTTATCTATTTATTAATAATATATGTTGTACTGTAATAATTTTATTCTTTTCATCCATATTTTAACTTATGTAAATACTTGTATATGTATATTAACATGAATAAACATATTGTATTGTATTGATTATATTGTATTGTATGGTTTTTTGCCCATCATTATATATATTTGGTAAGCAATATTTTACTTTATTCATGTATTCAAGATGCCGTATAGTGTGGTAGCTTAGAACAAATACTAGCCAGAATCGTGATCTGCTGGATTAAAGCGCCAAATTTTGCAGAGTTCTTATATACCCTTAGTACTATCAATTCAAGAGGGAGTGCCCGATTTCAGTGTCCGCCATCTTGAAATACGACGCTATCTTTGTTTTCTTTGGACTATAACTGTAAATTTTCGACTTTTATTTGGTTTTTACTAAATATCTCCTCAACTTCTGAGTTTGTAGCAAAAAGGATTTAATTTAAACTAAATTTGCTACAGTTTGAGACCAGAGCCGCTTTTGTAACTTTAATATTTTGAGAGATACAAGCTTCCAAAGTTTTGGACTTTTTTTAGGTTATTACGAAAATCGGCAACACTATCACCCGGTTTTACAATCGCTGGTTAACTGCCAGTCAGAGTTAACTTTCAGGTTATTATAGAAATTGGGTTTTACAATAGCTGGTCATTTTCAAGGTCGTAGTTATCTAGTAGTTAACTTTACTAGCAGATGAGGTGTGAGTAAACTAGAAGTTGGCAGTTTACTAGCAATTTATAACCTATAAAATAACTGGTACAAAATAATGTTTTGATATTTCGTTTAAAAATGGATACATACGTAAATGCATATAGTAGTGATGAGGAGCCAAGAAGGCCCAAGGTAATTCGGCATAGACCTAAATTTTTTGAAGAATACATTTTTTTACTCTCTATAATACTTATATATTTTTCTATTAAATTTACGAGAATATCCTCCTCATCGGCAGAAAAAATTTGTGCTCCCATGATGTAATTCTTAAAATGAAACACATTTATATTGTTAAAATAAACGTTTCTATGTTTTGTAGTAGAATATAGAATAAATTGTATAATATATTATTCATAAAAAATTGTAAACATTAAATACTACATACTTATGTACTTAATAATAAACCAACTCATAAATTGCTTCCGATATTTATATTTGACAGTAAGTGACGTGTGACTTCGACAAAAATTCATACTTTTTATGTATATTACCCATTTTTCTACTACCAACATTATAAATTTTATTCACAACCTCTCGTTTACAAATCATGACTTAACTTTATATTGAAAAACGCAAGTGTCGCTAAAGTTGTAGTTAACCTGCAAGTAAGAGTCAACTAACATGAAAGTTAACTTGCGATTGTAAAACTGGCTGTTAGCGAATCAATTTTAATCTAGACTAAATTTGCTATACTTAGACTAGATCTGCTTTTGTAACTTTAATATTTTGCGAGATACAAGCATCCAGACTTTCTAAATACAACGCGATCGCATTTTTCTTCCAGTGTTTCTGGCAGTGATATATATATATTTTTTTTTTCATTAGGATTGCCTACGAATCGATGTTGTATGGGACATATACAAACCAGATAGTCCCAAGGAAAATACACGTGTGAAAAGAGGGAAGGAAGAAAGGAGAGAAGTCAAGGGAAACCACACTCCCCAAAAACTTTCTTACATTCCTGAAGAATTCAAAGAACAAGACAGAACTGTTTACCCTACTAAGTGATGCAGTCGCAGCTTATGATGTTCAAGAAGGTAAAGAAATATGCATCACCTATGGTAAATCTGTTTTTTCAAAAAATAGCAGTGCACCGATATCCGAAACTGACCACGAAGAAGCTGATACCAGAATGTGTCTTCATATATTGGATGCATTGAAAAAGGGTGCAACCAACATCCTCATAAGTACAGTTGACACAGATGTTATTGTGGTACTAGTAGGCATCTTTTTCGAGGTACAAACTTACAAACCTAATATTCAACTTTAGATTGCATTTGGTAAGGGTAAACACTTCCGATATTATCATATCAACGCCATTTGTGAAGAACTCGCAAAAAAATATGTCTCAAGCATTGCCTTTCCATGGTTTCACGGGTTCAGACACTACATCACGATTTTTTCGTAAGGGGAAAAAAGTCAGCATAGAAGACACGGAAAGCAGGCACTGAAGGATTTATCTTCTCTGTAAAACATCCATTTCAGCCAGTAGATTCTAAAACAAAGGCATTTGAACTCATAGAACGATTCACATGCATCCTGTATGATGGCACAACAGAACTTGACAGCATTAAGAAGCTCAGAGGGGATCTCTTCACACAAGGGAAAAAAGTAAACATGATGCAAAGTCTATTGCACGCATAGGATGCCCTTATTCAACACCTTAATTGCTGCATCTATCAATCTAGCATCTGGTTAACCAGTTTGAAATCACTCCAAAATGCACTCTACTCCGGCTAGCTTTGGATGGAAAATAAACAAAGAGACATGGCAACCAATTTGGATGTCTATACTGGAAGCAAGCAAAAGCTGTAGGAAATTAATCAAGTGCGGATGTAAGGAGGCTGAATCCCTGTGCTCTAAGGATTGCGTTTGTAACAAGGCTGCACTTGCCTGCACAGCTCTTTGTCATTGCTAAGTCCACTGTGAACAGTAATCAACAATATTATAAATATAATAATAACATTATAGATATAATTTTTATGATTATTTTGTTAACAGTTATTCTGTAATTTTTTTTATTGAAACGTTTGTAACATGGTGAAATACATTATCTCAGCAAATTGTGATTGTAGCAATGTCTTTCTTTACTCACATTGTAGCCTATTTATTCTTCTTAAACATTAATAAAATAATATTTGCTGTAAAACTAACTGCATTGCAGATATTTAGCAAAACCGAAAAAAATATAAATTTTCGCAATAACCTGAAAAAAGTTCAAAACTTTGGAAGCTTGTATCTCGCAAAATATTAAAGTTACAAAAGCGGCCCTGGTCTCAAATTGTGGCGAATTTAGTTTATATTAAATCCTTTTTACTACAAATCCAGAAGTTGGGGAGATATTTAGAACAAACCAAATAAAAGTAAAAAATTTGCAGGTACAGTCCAAAGAAAACAAAGATGGCGTCGTATTTCAAGATGGTGGACACTGAAATTGGGCACCCCCCACTGAATTTATAGTACTGAGGGTATATAAGATGTGTGCAAAGTTTGGAGCTTTAATCCAGCAGGTCACGATCTTTTAGCTAAGCCACCACACTATTAAAGTTAATTGGCATACCAATACAGTGGATGGGCAGTTTATGACCAATTTTTGTAACAGCAGTAAAAAAGTTTAAGTGTAATTTGACATAAACACAAATAAACACTATTATCAACTTTTAGAAAATGGAAAAAAATCCGGCGGAAGCTAATTAGGTGTTTTCACTGTATGCAAATTTGCTTTTTTAATATTATTAAAATGAAGTACTCCATACATTAAAGCACTTACCAATATTTAAACACCATTCTTTTATCAATTTAAAATTTCAACAAATAAATAACAAAACTGAATAACTGAACGGGTATTATACAAAACGGGATGTGACATCATCGGTTGCATTAATATAGCCAACATAACCTCAACTTTTAAGTTTTTTAAGTTTATTGTCATTTTTAATGATTGTATCCGCACTTCTCATTTGAAACCAGTATGGCTCCAAGCGAACATTTAAAAATTGACGCAAATGATGTCTCAATATTGTTGATTAATAAAAATGAGCTGCTAATAGACCGATCCTGTTAAGCGGCTGTGAATACGTCATGCGCGCGCATTCTTGTGGCAATAGTTCGACGATTGCTTAAATTCCTTAAATCTACATAAACTTTTCTCCCACATTTCACAAATTTGGAATTGTACGTTACTTAATAATGTTATTTAACAAGTATATTATTGCACACTGTCGTACGTTCAATGCGTATCTGGGATAAAGAGGCAGGCAGTTGCCACAAGAATGCGCACAACGTACCACGCACTAGTTATTGTCTCACTCAACGCACATTAGGCTGTATATATCTCGCTCGCTTGCCCTAACTGGATAGGTCTATTATAGGTTGGATTTTCAACCTACAAAAATCGCCTTATTTTACTGGAAGAAGATATTTAAAACTTTATGAACATTACATTGACCAAGATTTTAGTTGAAAGTACGAGAACCAAGCGGAAATTTTCATAATAGTGACATATTACTCAGAAATTTTTAAAAGATATGTATTTTTGAGGTTAGGTATAAAACCGATGACGTCAACAATATGGCTTAGTGTTTTTGGCGGTAAAATTTTAATTCAAATTTAAAAATATTTGTTTTGGATATTACTTAACTGATTGTGGAAATTCAAATGTTTTTAGTTATAATTAAGTATTACCTTCACAGGCAATGAGGCTTTAAAATTTGTGAAAACACCAAATTGACATACCTTTAAAGTGGGTGGCTACTGACCGGAAGTTATAATTTTTTTTTTGAGTACTAATATATTTTAGAATTCGAGCAGTCCTTTGGTATACTACCTATTTTTAACAATAATAACACAAATTTACTATTGGTACACCGTTTAAGTGGATGGTATGTTCATTACTTCATTCCAATAATGCATGTAACACGTCAATCTGACTTATGAGATTAATCAGTATGCCATTTTGATAATAGGCCTTTTCATCATAAGTGCGCGCATGTGCTGCAGCTATGATTGTTTGCGGGAACTATGTTCGGATACTTGGTTGTCAAAATTGCTGGACCGGTATCATTTTTTCACATTAATCTAGACGAAAAGTGTGATTGACGGTGCAAAATTAGTGCACAACATTGTGAAAGAACACACTTGCGCTCAATTAAGGCGCTAGCTCAAGTATCCTGGCCGTAAAATGACTGGAAGCAAGAATAAATAAGAACTGGTTGCAAGGTTAGAATTCAACTATCAACTTATCAATTTATATACAAGTGCATTAAATAATAATAATAATAATAAAATACTTTATTTGCTGAATACACATTCATGTACAATACATATTGTTTTAGCATTGTCAGTTAGGTACATATAAAGTACAAACAGGTATAAGCTATTAGAGTATAAATTATATCACATATAAAATAAAATTATTATTTTTCGATGTTCACAGGTTTTTCCTGGTAGGTATTTCAGGTATAAACGGCCTTGCGGCAAGTTTAAGCTGAAGAATTGCGTAGGGTAAGTATTACTATGTAGATGTTATTTTATTGTAGTATATTTCTAACGATGTTGCATGTGGATAATAATGTTGCCTTCTGCATTTCCAGATAGATTTTCGGGGGAAGATTTAGTTCTTTGATAGAGTTATGAAGAGATTTTGGTATTTCGCCGGTTGCTCCAATGACTATAGGTATTATTTTGACGTCAGGTAAGTGCCACATATTTTTTATTTCAATTGCTAACTCATTGTACTTAGATAGTTTTGTGTTGTAGGTTCTCTCTATGTTGGATGCATGTGGAATGGCGACATCGATGAGGAAGGCTTTCTTCTTCAGTTTGTCCACGTAGACAATGTCAGGTCTGTTGTGTTGTAGGTGGTGATCGGTTATTATTGTGCGGTTCCAGTAAAGCTTTCCTTGTTCGTTTTCAAGCGTTGGCTCAGGTTCATATACGTAGTACGGTTTGATCTCTCTATCTTCATATATTTGTTGTGCTATTTTGGAGTGGATTATTTTTGCCACATTGTCGTGTCTCTTATTATTATTATTATTATTATTATTATTATTATTATAAAAATACAAACTTGCAAATTACAATAGAAGAGATTAAAAACAAACAAGGAAAAAATAGATATATACAGATACTTCTTCCTCAGATAAATATATTCCGAGGAGTAAAAATTACAAAGAATGGTACATGTGACGTAATTGTTTAGATATAAGTGTTGCAAAGTGTGTATAAAAGCACCTAAGTGATTAAACACTTGTGTTGTGCTGTAAGAGGTGTGTGATTTAACTAGTAGAAATATTTATATTGCTAGTCAAACATAGGAAGTTTACGGAATAGTGAGCTATATCTATATAATGTTACCAAGGAACAAGTGTATATATTACAATGAGCATTTACACTATACTGTTATCTAAAATTTTTATAAAATCAAAGTAATTTTGAAAAATAAATTTTTTTGACAAGGTTGAAAATTTTTTTAAATTTTTAGTATGTTTGATCTCTATTGGCAAAAGATTATACGCTTTTGGCAGTGTGTATATTAGAAATCTGTGACAAATATTTTTATTGAATCTTGGGGTGGATAGAGCTTCATTAACAGTGCTACGAGTGTGGTATGTTGAAGATATATGATTCTGGAATGTTTTATTTTTAAATGCATATATACATAGTCGGTGGAAGTATAGAGATCGAATGTTACAAATATCTTCAGTATAGAGTAAATTTGTATGATACTGTCTATGTTTCCTATATATAATCTTTAATATATAATTCTGGATTATATTTAGTTTCTGTAATGAGTTTCTATACATTCCTCCCCATACTAAAATACCATAGCGGATAAGAGATTCGACAAGGGACTTATAGATGATTAACAATAGTTTTCGTGAAAGAAATTCTCGCAATTGGTAGAATTTATAAATAAGTTTCCTTATCTTATTCGTCAAATAATCTACATGATTACTCCATTTTAGATGTTTATCAATAATTATACCCAAATACTTGATCTCATATGTCTCCTTAATTTCGTCTTTCATACCTGTGATTTTTATACTAGTAAAGTCTGGTCTATTAGTTTCAGTTAATGTAAGGGCCAGGTAACGAGTCTTATTTGCATTTAATGATAAATGATTCGCATTTAGCCAATTTTTAATTCTCTCTATACCTAACTGTACAGCTGTTTTAGTTTCAGGCCATGAATTCTCACAAAAGATAGCAACTGTATCATCTGCATAGGATACAATTTTTGCTTGGGTTTTTAAGGACAATAGAGAATTTATATAAACCAGGAAGAGTATCGGACCAAGGACTGTCCCCTGGGGTACCCCTATTTTCACAGTCTCTGTTTCACTAAGAGTTTCATTTAGTTTCACAAATTGTGCTCTATTAAATAAATAACTGCGTAAGACATCTAACACTGTACCACGGATACCATAGCGTTCCAATATGTTTAAGAGTTTCTCATGGTTCACAGTGTCAAATGCTTTCGCAAGATCCAAGAAAACCGCGATGCATTTTTTATTTGTATCTAAACCCTCTATAATATCCTTGATAACCGTACACATGGCATCACTAGTTGTTTTATTTGTACGGAAACCAAACTGTAGTTCATGTATAATATTATTTTGGTCGAAAAAGTTAACCAATCGAGATTTCAAACATTTCTCAAAAATCTTTCCAAAATTATTAATGACACTAATAGGCCTGTAATTACATATTTTTGTTTTATCTCCTGCTTTAAAAATGGGGGTAACTATGGAAGTTTTAAATTGAGTTGGGACAATACTTTTTGAAAAAATTAAATTAATTATATATCTAAGCGGTTCTAAAATATATTGATGTGTTTTCTTAATAATGTCAACAGTTATTCCATCAATACCAGGTGCACTGTTATTTTTTAGTGTGGATATATGTTCTATTAATTCATTTTCCGTTACTGGATTAAGAAACATGGTATTGGGATTTACTGGTATATTTTCTTTGTAGGATGTTACATCATCAATGTCTTTGGTCATATTTAAACCAATATTGATGAAGTAATTGTTGCAATAGTTTGCCATTTGCTTATGATTGTTAAAGGTAGTTCCATCATCATTAACAATTTCATACGTATTTTTTCGGTTTGATTTTTCATTGGTAGCTTCAGATATTTTTGTTGTCCTCGAGTTGTCTAAGATAGTAGTCATTTTTTGATTTTTTTAATAATCTATTCAAAGCGTTTCTATATATTTTATATTCGTGTTCTAATTCTGGCGTATAATGCTTGTTTAACCGTTTCTTGAGTTTGTCTCTATTTTTTATTGATGCCATTAAGCCCTCGGTTATCCAAGGTTTTATTCTTGTCATTTTTTTCTTCCTAATTTTAGAAGTTTTTGACATTTGTATATAATTATTAATTTTACCCAGGAAAAGATCAGCAGCAGTCTGAGGATCATTTGAATTTAAAATATCATTCCAATTTTCATTTTTTAAATAATTTTCTAATTCTTCAAAGTTAATTTTCGTAATAACATTATTATTAGTTTTCAAATCTATATTATTTCTTGCTTTGGAATTTATGTTTAAAAGAACTGGATAGTGGTCGGTAATATGGCACTTGAGGATGTAAGGGTTAAAAGTTAGTTTTGGCTTACTATTAGCTGGATATTTTAAAAAGATGTGATCTAAGCATGTTTCAGTTTCATGTGTAACACGGGTTGGATTTAGTATATATGGCACAAATCCATATTTAGCAAGTACAGAAAGGTATTTGTTTACATTTATATCATTTTCATTCATTAAATTAATATTGATGTCACCAATAAATAATTGAATTTTGTTATTTTCTTGATCTGGTCTAAATGTGCATCAAGTTCATCGATAAAAGAGATCAAGTTACTTGGGTTTGGCCTATATAATGCAATTATTCTGAAGCATACATTGTTAATTGTTAGATTTATAATACTTAAAGATACACCACTTATAATGAGTTTATGATTCGTAATATTATAATTTAGATCAGATTTAATGAGTATTAAAACACCATCATTTTTATTGAAGTTGCCTCCATTATGTAATGTTTCATATCCAGGGATCTGGAGATTGTCTATATTTGAGCACTGAAAACATTCACTTAAAATAAAAACATCACAGGTAGTTAATTTATATGTTTCAATAAGTGCCAGGAGTTCATCAAAGTTTTTGTTTGCACTCTGTATATTAAAATGCATTACTTTAAAAAGATTGTGAATATTTAGAAGAGATTTATAATTCTCTGGATTAATGTAGTCTCCACGATGATCTTGTTCTAGCTGACTTAAATTTTCTAGGACCAAGTCTTGATCGATTATTACCATTAAGTGCAATAATCAATTTTATTTTTTAACATCTTAATGTGAAATTGTAATGTGGGACACTTTTGATCAGTTGAATGATGATTGATATCATTCTTTAATTCATATTTAATATTTGAGTTGATACAATTTATGCAAACTTTCTTTTGTTTGGTACAGTCTTTTTGTTCATGTTCTTCACTACAAAGAGGACACACTAGTTTATTATGGCAATCTTGCTTTTTATGATAAAAACCTTGGCATTTAAAACAACGTGGCACTGATAAATCTTCAAAAATCGGGCACCGTTCCCAACCAATAAATACCTTCTTTACATGCATTAATTGTTTGAAAGTAGATGCCGAACATTCTCCAAATATAGTGTTATTTCCATTTCTTCCTTTTTTTATAAATGTTACATTAAAGTCTTCTACCTTATCGTTTTGTTGTAATAAAGACTCAACAATTTCTTCTTTTGTTAGGTCTTGATTAAAGTTTGTTATCTTAATTCTTGGTTTCCTCATTTTTGCTGTTTCTATATTGTAAGAATCCTTCAATTTATCTTTAGCCATTTTCTCAAGAACCTCAGCTTCTTTTTTACTTTTACATTTGATGACCACTGATCCAGATTTAGTAGCTTTCAAGTTATTTATGCCAACTTTTAAGACAGTGGGATTGATATTGTCCATAATGTCTTTCTTAGTTTTTTGAGCGTTTTGTGTATTTTAGGTTTAATGATTACTTCAGGAACATTTTGCAATATTGGAATATTTGTCATTTCAAAATAGGTATATTACAAGCTAAAAATTTATAGATTTAGAAAATAAGCATTATAAAACTTGTCAAAGCAATAAGGGGAGATTTTCATTAATATATCTTTAACTTAACGTCAAGTTCCGCCATGTTTGTTCGGACAGTTTTCGCATGTCAATATTTGACATAAACATTACGTTTTTTAACCAAATAATGATGAATCTGTTACCAATTTTCTGAAAATAGGTAGTGCCATATCGTATAATTTACCTATTTGAAAAAATTAGAAAAAAAGGAGCCAGCTTTATCCACAGAAGGATCGACAAAAAACCTCATTTTCAATTGCGTTTTTGACCCTACATTTTCGTAAAAAAACAGAAAATATTTTTACTGCATTATCAATTACTGCACGAAGAATGTTGTTAAACATATTTTAGACTAAACACATTTGTTTTCTTTTAATGCACTTGTATATAAATTGATAAGTTGATAGTTAAATTCTAACCTTGCAACCAGTTCTTTCTTTTTGCTTCCAGTCATTTTACGGCCAGGATACTTGAGTCAGCGCCTTAATTGAGCGCAAGTGTGTTCTTCCACAATGTTGTGTACTAATTTTCCACTGTCAATCACACTTTCATCTAAATTAATGTAAAAAAATGATACCGGTCCAGCCATTTTGACAATCAAGTGTCCGAACATTTCATAGTTCCCACAAACAAACATAGCGGCAGCACATGCGCGCTTCTATGATGAAAAGGCCTATTAGACAATACATTGAATATCAAATAATAATATATAACTGGCATATCCATTCATAGGATGCTTACTGATAAAAACACAATAAATTGTAATTAAAAAATAATTTGTAAATAAAAAATTATTTTAAAATTCTGAAATAATGCCAGCGTTTTCTTTAATTAAAAACAAACAATTATTAGTTCTTGACATTTTTTGATAAAATGCTTTTCCTCTAACTTACAAGGGGTTGAAAAAAAGAATGCTTTAACAGTGGTGTTGATAAAGCTAAAAAAAGTGTAAAACCTCGGAGCCTTTATGAATCAGCATGTAACCTTTTGCAATATGTTTGTTACATCATACAGAAATTTTGTGGACACATAAGCGGACTTGGGGGGTGGTTCCCACACCTTTTTGGGGGTGAGAAAAAAAGAATTTATTTCTTAGAATTAGAGAATTTCTATCAATTCCTGTAGTTAGTTTTAATTGTTTTCTCCCAACCAAAAAAAAAAAACAAGTCCACTTATATGTCCAGAAAATTTCTATATGATGTGAGAAACATATTGCAGAAGGTTTCATATGTATTTATGACAGTTAACTCTTGTTTAAGAACTGACGCGGTGAGAATAGGCATGATCTAAGCATCAAAATTAAAATGAGTTATGCACATAAGTATTAAATATGGTGGCATTTGAGAAGGTGCAGTAGAGGATGAAAATGAAACCTTCATTTGCACACAGCTTATTTCTTTACATCATGGTTATCAAAATGACACACGGAAACGATTTTTAAGTTAAATACGAATATTTCCTTTTTATTAACGGAGTATATGCAATATGAACCATGCCAAATAATAACAATTTATAGGTCATCTTCAGGGGATATTAATATTTTTTTGGATAAACTAACACAATTACTGAACAAACTGGACAACAAAAAAAGTTCAATTATAACCGGCGATTTTAACGTAAAATTTAACACTAACGATAACAATGCCCGACTCATCACCAATACATTTACTTCTTTTGGCTTAAAACAAACAGTTTTTGAAAATACAAGAAACAATTCCTGCTTGCAACTGTTCATGACATAAAATTATCAGATCAACAAGGCATTTTCTTTAATTTTGAATTGGGTAAACTGCCACCTAAAAAAAATGTTAGGATTAATTACAGACGATAACAGATTATGACCTAACACAGTTGTATAGCAAAATTGAGCAGATTGACTGGAAATTTGTAAATGAACCGCTTTTTGATGTCAACTTTAAATTTAAACTGTTTATAAATAAATTATTAGAAGCCATTGATACCTGTTTTCCGACAAAATCCAAAATGCAAAGTAATTTTAAATCTCAAAAAACCAATTGGTATAATGAAAAACTGCAAAGTATGCGAGATCATCTAAATTTTTTGATAGATCTAAACAAACGAGACCCACATTTGACATCCAAAGAGGTAGTAAACTCCTATCGTAACAAATATCGTCTCTAATGCAAAAAAAGTTGCGAACAATGACCTCATACAAAATTCTCCAAATATGCAAGCCACCATGTAGAAAATCATTAAAAATAACAGCACAAATTACCACACAGAAACATGTCAGTCTTTAAATGCAAATGATTTTAACAAATACTTTTCAAACATTGCAGAATCCTTACTAAATGATCTTCCTCAATCCGCCAAATCACCTACTGATTTTTTTTGAAAATGTATCTCCTAATCTAGGCTTTAAATTCAGGGAAGTTTCTTACAATGAAATTAGAGAAATCTTGGAAAACTTAAAAAACAGCAAAAGCAAAGATGCTTACGATATAAATGTACAGATTATAAAAACAATTAAGAACATCATTATATATCCACTGATAAATTTAATTAACCACTGTATCACGCAAAATATCTTTCCAGATGTAAATTATCCAAGGCCATACCTATCTATAAAAAGGGTTGTACTGCTGATGTATCCAACTACCGACCTATTTCACTAGTTCCCATCCTGGCAAAGATTTTTGAAGCAGTTTTAAAGATCCAAATATCAAATTTTTTCGAAGAAAATAAATTATTCCATTCATGTCAATTTGGGTTCAGAAATAAGCTATCAACAACTTTAGCAATAAATAACCTAACACAAATTGTACTACAAAATTTTGAACAGGGCAATTTCACTAATAGAACTTTTTATGATCTAACAAAGGCCTTTGATTGTGTGTCTCATAGCATTCTCTTAGATAAACTAAAACAATACAGTTTCGATGACAATAGCATATCACTTATAAAGTCATACCTGTTAGATAGAATGCAGTATGCCATATAACAGTAATTGTTCACAGCAAACAATGATAAAACACGGAGTACCACAGGGCTCGGTACTTGGCCCCATTCTATTTATCATATATATAAACGATCTCGCAAACTGTGATGATAACACAACCTTTATATTATTTGCTGATGACACTACAGTTCTTCACTCAGATAGGGATATGAATCAATTAACAGATGATGTTGTGAGTACACAATCTAACATAAAACATTGGTTTTTTGCAAACAAGTTGAACTTGAACCAAAATAAGACACAGTCGCAAACATTTACTCTCCGCCGCGACGACCAAATCAACTATGACAATCTGGTAAAATTTCTTGGTGTATACATTGACCCTAAGCTAAGTTGGGAAGGCCATATAGTAAATTTATCATCATCATTGTCAAAAAAAATCTTTTTACTGAGAAATCTAGTGCATACAGTTTCAAAACAAGTTCTTATTTCAGCTTATTATGGCATATTTCACTGTAACATGACCTACACTATTTTAAATTGGGGGCATTCATCTCACAGTGCAAAAATCTTTAGTCTTCAAAAAAAATGTATCGGAGTCCTCGCTGGTCTAAACTATAGAGACGATTGTCGCCAACATTTTAAGACTTTTAATATCCTCACTATGCCCTCAGCATATATACTAGAGTGTCTTCTGTATATTAGACGTAATTTACAGACATTTGATGAACAGGGCGGGATACACCCACATGACACAAGATACGGACGTAATATAAAACATAACTTTCTCAGACTTACGAAATCCAGAGATGGCACAGGCTACTACTGTGTTAAATTTTATAATAAATTACCAGACAGAATAAAATTCTTAGATTTTAACAAATTTAAACAAAGAATCAAAGAATACCTTAAAATAAAAGCTTACTACAACACTGACGAATTTATTGAAGACAATTTATTAGATTTGTAAAATTGTTAATGTTTTAAATTATATGTATGTGTATTTTATAATCAACTCTTGTATTTCTATATTATTTGTTATACACTATTTTTGTATTAGATTTAAGCTTTTACATGATCGATTTTGATCCATTTTAATATTTTTTTATTTTTCATTCTTGATTTGTGTAAACATTTTAATGTACTGATACTAATAAATGATTATTGTTATATTATTATTATTTTTTTTTTTTTTTTTACTGAATAATATAGAATATGTACAAACAAGCCTTCCAATACAGATTTCCGCGAAAATAATTATCAATTTTTTGAGAAAACAGAAGTTAAAATAAGTGGAGCAACGTTTTAAATTGGTGACGTAGTTAATTTGCCAATGACGTAGGTAGTTTGTATGGATTTGTTGATAGAATGGTTTTATACAAAACAGCGAGGTGTTGCCAAGTTGAAATTCCTTCTCTAGTTCTAAGTAGTAAGGATAATTGAAGAAAACAGGAGTATAAAGCTTATTTATTAAATCAATTTTAATATATTTATCCATGAAATTTAATTTTCTCATGTAAAAAATAATAGGAGTGAATTATTAAATACTTTAAATAATTTTTAATGCCAATTAGATTTTTAAAAACATATTTAGCAAAACATGACAACCATGTCAACGGCTAGTCAAATGACAGATGTGTTCTAACGTCGCCGTCGTGTTGATTTGAAGCATTTCAGTTTCTTTCATGGAGGTATTTGCTGTAATTTACAAATAGTAGATAATGTCATTTAAAAGGTATTTTATAAAAGTTGTGGAAACACAAATATAAGTGCTTCGGAAAAAAATTTTGTAACTGTTCCGAAAAAATTGATATTCAAAGAACTTGGTCTCAAGCTTCCAATATTTTTGATCCCATCCCTTCAAAAATCAAAATTTTGTTATAGAAAGAATCTATCAAGTCAAAATCAACTTTGGGCAAATTGGCAATCTCCTTTCGCAACTCCATCTTAATAGTTTATTGATAAAGTAAAAATCAAACGCCACATAAACAAACAAATAAATCTAACCAGTATATCTCTTTCACACTTGTATTGTGACAAGAAGTGTCAGGTGGCGGCACGCAAGAAATGTTGCCACATAATCCTCGCCGTAAGTTTTGTTTACATTTTTAAGATAACTTCTACATAATAACAAATATAAATACCCTTTAATTCCTTCTAAATACAAGTGTACAATATTTATTGATATTCAAGATATTGAGAAAAACAGAAGTGTCAAAGGTATTCAAATTTCAAATTCAAATTCAAAATTTTATTCATCTTTTGTGCTATTGAGTACAATAGATAAGACAAGTCAAAAAAATTACAAGTGTAAAAGTATGACAGACATCGTAGTTAAACTAACAAATTGTTTTACAATTTCAAACATTTAATATACAATATACATATACGATAAAAGGAGAGTTTAGGAGATATATAGGCTAATTAATGGTCTGGATGAACTCGTCAATGGTATAGAAGCAATTTGAACTTAGATATTCTTTTAAAGTTCTTTTAAAAGTGGAGATCGGTAAGCATTGTAGGTCTGTGGATAACAGGTTATATAATCGGGTGCCAGAGTATAGTGGTGATTTCTCATATTTTGAATAGTAGTGTTTATTTTGACAGATATTGTTTTTCCCTCTGGTGTTGATGGTATGGATATCAGAGTGTTTAGTTAGTAAAGTCCTATTTCCATGAATGTATGTCAAAATTTTAAGTAAGTATATACTGGTGACTGTTAGAATTTTCCTGTCACGAAATGTAGGTCTACAAGAGGTATAGATGTCAAGATTGAACATCATTCTAATTACACGTTTTTGCAGCACAAAGATTCTGTTTATGTCACCGGACAGACCCCAGACAATAATATTGCAGCTGATTGCTGAAAAAAAGTGTGCATAATAAACTGACATCAATGAATCTACGTCAAGTTTGTTTTTCAGGTTTTTTATCAAGTAATATGCTTTATTTAATTTTTTGGATACAAAGTCAATATGTAGGACCCAGTTCAGTTGGCTGTCGACTACTGTTCCTAAAAATTTTGTAGAATTTACAGGGGTTATAGTATTGTTTTGAATAACTGGGTGAAAGGCTGTGTGTTTGTCTATTCTGTTGTAAAATTTTATAATAATTGTTTTATTTATATTAATCATTAACTGATTTTTAGCGCACCAGTCACTAAACTGTTTTATGATGGTGATTACTTTATACTGTACTTCTTCTGTATTTTTACCTGATGTAATTATTGAGGTATCATCTGCATACATGATAGTTTTTCCTCCAGTGATGTGTTCGGGGAGATCGTTAACATACATTAAAAAAATGAGCGGTCCAAGGACACTGCCTTGCGGTGTGCCTATGTTAGTGATGTGTTCTTTTGATTTCATGTTGTCATGTTTCACAATGAACCTCCTATTACTGAGATAGGACATTAATAAGGAGTTGGCATTTCCTCTAATTCCTAAGCTTTCTAATTTTTCCGATACAAATCGAATGTTCAATGTGTCGAAGGCACGAGAAAGATCGAAGCAAATTCCGATGGTACTTTCGTTACTATCAAGTTTATCATGGAGATACTGAACGAATTCTAAGGTGGCTGTTTCTGTAGAGAAATTTTTCCTAAACCCATGTTGACAGCTGGTAAGTATGTGAAATGTGTTAAGATAATCCTTTATTTTCTCTGCAATTACCGTTTCAATTATTTTTGAGAATATGCTTAGTATAGCAATAGGACGGTAATTCTCAATATCATGAGGATCGCCAGATTTTGGTATAGGTATCAAAAGTGCTAGTTTTAATGGTTCCGGAAATTGTCCGAGTTGAATGGACTTGTTTATGATATATGCCAGTGGGCCTGAGAGTTCACAACTACATTTTTTGACAAGTTCAACTGACACCTCGTCAAATCCGGTCGACTTTTTGTTAGGTAGCGAGGCAATTACTTTTTGAACATCGTGTTCTGAAACGGGTGTACAGAAGAAACTAGTTGCTACATTTTTAGTATAAGTACAGTTTTTGGGCAGCTCGCCATTAAAGTGTTGTAACAGTTTGTCCTCTATGACAGTGGAGAAGTGATCCCCAAATTTTTCAGCTATTTCAGAACTATCAGTGATAGTTATGTCATCGATATGCAGAGACGTAGCAATTTTAGCATTTTTGGTTGGATTGGTGTTTTCTTTAATAAGTTTCCAGAGTGTTCGGGATTGGTTATGGGAGTTGTTTATTTTGTCTTTGTAATAATTTTGTTTTTCTGCTCTAATACAATGCTCTAATTCTTTTTTTGAGTGTTTATATTTTTCATTTAAGTATTCACAGTTGAGTTGTTTCTTTAAATAGTTAAGATCTCTAAGATCTTGTAATTTTTTTGTTGTACCAGTACTAAGTTTTATTTTATCATTACGCTTTGTTGCTATTGTTTTCGTGATTTTTTGAAATGCCGCTGAAAAACACCAGGAAAAATGTTCGTAAAAAATATTAAAAATACTATCGATGTCGTCTGTGGTATTATAGAGATTTGTTAAGAAGAACCGATCTTCAGAAAATAATTTTAAAAACTCGGCTATGGAGAGTTCACTGATTTTTCTAAATGTTTTTATTTTTTGTTTGACAACCGTGCCCGTAATATCATCCCACTCTACTGTCTGAGCATAATGATCTGACAGACCAGGGTCGGAGTTTTGACAAGTTAGATTGCGTTTCTCGGCATTTGTTAAAATGTAGTCGAGGCTGGTTTGTGTGGAATGCTTGGCTACGTTTTGAATTCTAGTGGCTTCATTAAATAATGATACGACACCATAGGATTCAATGATGTCGTTTAGAATGTTAGAGTTGATGGATGGCAACATGCTGTCTATATTGAAGTCTCCGCATATAAACAGATTTTTATACTTATTAGTTATTTTTGATAGGAGAGCTGATAACTGTGTGAAGAAAATGCTAATTTCACTATTTGGTGTTCTATACAGACATACTATGCAAGTGTGATTTTTGTAAGTTATAGCAGAATACTCGAAAGATAGTTCGAATGACATGTCACAGATATATTGAATGTTTTTACATTCATGAGCAAAGCAATCCTTAACAAAGATTGCAGTGCCACCATGTATATGGTTTTGTCGGACGTAATTGCTGATTATGGTATAACCTGTTATTTTTACCTGTTCTATTTGTATGCTGGTTGCCCAATGCTCACATAACATAATGTAAAGTAAATAAACAATTTGGCATTCGTATAAGTTAGTTACAGTCTAAGCGAAAGTTGTCTATGATTGGTTAAATTATTTCCCGCCAAATAAAATCATTTGAAATCTGTGTCTAGACGGGCGTATTCTTATTACTTATTTTACTTAAGAAATTATTGTTTTGGTTTAAATTGATTATGCAGTAATTGTTAAAATAATAACTTTACTTGATAAATATCACCAAAACTGAATAAAAAAAAAAAAAAAAAAATGGAAAATACCCTCATTCTAGCTGAATAGCCTTTTAACTAAATCAAGATTTAAATACAGTTGATAATACCGGCATGAACTCGACTACAGTTAACAAATATTATCAGAATAACGTATGGCAACGATTTTTACGTTAAACACAAATATCGCCATTTTCTTTTTTTAGTAATTTTATTACCAACCTTACTAAAACAGAGATTTAGTTAAATGATAGTTGATAATACATATGGGAAAGTTAAAGAGCCTTTTAGCTAAATGGCTGTTTAACTAAATCGACTTTTAAATAAAGTTGATAATATCGGCAGTTATTGTTTACACCTTCCAGTAAGCAACTGAATAGTTTCTAGGCTTAGCAATTAAGTTGATACACTAGTGCAAATCTAAATCAACCTTAAATTTATAAAAATAATACCCAGTCTCATATTTCCAACCATAAGGTAATAATCCCTCCCAAGGGGAGAAACAATAATACTGATAATCGACATAATATTCATAAATGGTATCCTTGATTGGAAAGATTCCTTCTTTTTCTCTAATAAACGCATCCAATTTTTTTCGACCGTCTTCATTTGTAGTGCAACAGACTGACCAAATCATACTAAAAAAGAATTTTTTTTCTCTTTATAGTTTATAATACAAAGAAAATGATGAAACACATTTATTATTGTCAACTAAAAAAATTACCAAAACAAAAACCAATTTTTTGCTTGATCATCAAAGTGTTCTTCATCGTTAGGATTGATTCCATACTCTCGTTTTGTATAAATATCTAGTAGTTTACATAACGACATAACCAAATTTATCTCAGCACAAACAACATTTTCCATGCAATTCAAACGTTTAAAATCAAGTATTTGTTGTAAGTAAGTATTAAATAAATCATTCATCTAAAAAATATCACAATATATATATGTAACAGTCAAAATAAAGTATAATAATAGCTCAATTTATTTTTAAAACTTTATACTGTTTGTCAAAAAACACCCGTTAATTGTTCCTTTGTTCTTTTTCGAATTCGGAATTTGTAATTTCCCACTCCGGCAAATGGTTCCATTTCATAAAAAAATAATCACTGTAAAATATTACTGAGGCAAGATAAAGGGCACATCATATTTACAATAATGGAAATAAATAAAATTGTTTACGTACTCTAGATAGGAACTCGTTGAATTAATATTTTTTATAGTTAGCAACATGTACCTCTAAAATGTCTAATGCCTCATCAGGTCATATAAATATTGAAAATTTTATCTATGTCATGGGTATAAAATGTCTCTTGGAGTTCGAATTGTGCTTCCCGAGTGAGCGGACGCGTCTGAAAAACGCTCCCATTTAAACGCGAGTACATCAGATAAAAGACCGCTAAATTTTATAAAAACTTAGGTGAATTTATAGCCCAAAACATTCCGCGTAAATTGATGTGATAACAAAAGAACAAAGTTGAAATAGAATTAATATTTGAAAATAACTAATACAGTTATTTAGTGGAGAACCGACCAGTGCAGTGTTATGCATAAAGAAACAAGCTTAAAGGACCAGGCAGTAAATAACGGGAATATAAACTAAGTATACCCATTTTCATTTTTAAAGTATCTATCCGCCACCCAAGTTTATTTATCCAAGGTTATTTATGTCTTAATGACTAACAAGAAGTGTCTACCACAAAACCATCGCAGTGTTTTTTAGGTCCAAATTCTAGCTATATACAAAGTGTAAAAGATATAATTTTAAAGTGTTAAGTGAGTGACATAATTTGTATTTGTATTAAAAAGAGTGTGTTTTGGTGGTGTTGCATATTCTGCATTATAAATGCTGTAATAAACTGCTGTGGGGCTGATTCAAACGACTTTCTTAGCAAATCTGAGAAGTGATTTTATACCTAAACCCTTGAAAATATCGACAGCTGTCACTATAAATTTATGGCATTATTGAAGTGTATTATTCCTTAAGATAAACAAGCCATGACTTGGGTAATAAATGGATATAGCAGAGGCGTACTATTGGTAAAATACGCCGGGGCGCTGAACCTCTTGCAGTTGAATGGAAATGCATAGATTTTCCTAGGAAATGGTATCTATGTTATATAAAATTATACGCTTATTATAAAGACTTAGTAATAACAAACCTTCACAGGTATATCATATTACATGATAACGACTTCTCTTATTAATCGCTTATCTTAGAGATATTATATTTCACCTTTGTTTCTCACATTTTATGCTGACTGTCGAATTGCATTTCCTTTGTTCTATATTTTGCTTACTCAGGTTCTGTATGTTATAAATACTACTAGACATGCTTTGTAAAGTCAGTTATTAAACTCACTTAGAATGAAACACTTCTAATTATTATTATATTCCTTCTCCAAGAGCCAACGTTGGCTCCATTTAAGTAAATAAATCTTTTTAAAAAGTCACTCATGTAAACCGTGATCTAACATTGGCGCAGTCGGTAGGATCCGTAAACATCATCAGAACAAGAAGCCTAACTGGTAGTGAAGCGTAAGAGAACAAGGAGAACATCTGCAGAAGGTGCCTAACTAGTACGTGTACATCTACGAGAACAAGGAGACCTTCCTCACTGGTGGTGGCGGATCCCAATCCCTTGACGGACGAAGAACCTACTCATGGAGATGAAATTAACGTAAGTCATTTAAGAATCATCTCGTACCATTTTTATTATTTTATTATTTTTCGCAACTTATTTTATTAAAAGTGTATTATACTGCTAATACACTCGGCGCACAAAGCCAGTTCTATTGTCAAAGTGAAATCCATTCCTTTACAAACGCAACGAAACAAGTTCATTTAATTTTAAGTTTATTTATTTTCGTATTATACTGCTAATACGAAACATTGTGTATTATACAGCTAATATACAATCCATTTACGCACGCTACGTAACAAGCTAATTTTAATTTAATTTAAGATCGTATCATACTGCTGATACGCAACCAGTTTTTGTCCAAATAATATTTAAATACAAAAAGCGAAATGCCAGATAGAGCTCAACCAGAGCCAGTTCAACCAGTGCCACCGGCACCAACCGAACAACAACTACAACAGCAACAACTACAACAACAACAACAACAACCTCAACCAGAGCAAATTGAGCCTTACAAGCTCTCTGCGATATTTTCTCTAATACCTGAATTCGATGGCAATGCCATTAATTTACAAACATTCCTCAACTCCTGTCATTGCGCCCAAAGCATGGCAATTGGAGATCAAAAAATTCTTTTGACCGTCCACATAAAAAATAAATTGAAAGGCAAAGCTGCCGAATTAATAAATTCTCGCAACCCTGGCACCTGGCCAGAAATAAAAGCACTACTGGAAACCCACTTTGGGGACTCCAGAGATTTAACGGCCCTAATTCAGGACCTGCAGCGCATTCACCAATTGCCAGGTGAATCTGCCCTTACATTTGTTTCGCGTTTACAAACGCACAATGCGAAAATGCACGCTGCAGTGCAAAAGCAAAATTTAACCTCGACACAAAGAACCGCACAATCCGACCTCATCGAAACGATGACTTTAAATAACTTACTAACGGGTTTAGAACCAAACTTAGGCCGCATCATACGTGCCAGCAACCCTCCAAATATATTGAAAGCTGTAAGTAGAATTCGTAGAGAGCTACAACTCTCTTATTTCGAGCAACAGAAATTTCCGAAAAATAGTCCGGTAAAAAATCCCGCTTTACAACAAAAACGACCAACTTCAAATTTCCAACAAAAATTCTGTTCATTTTGCAAGCGCAATGGACATGTAATAAACGAATGTCGTACAAGGCAACAGCAACTGTCTATGCCATCGACATCAAATTTTCAGAGACCAAATTATCAAGGAAACCCAAATTTCCAAAATTTCTCTCAAAACAATCAATTTGGTCAGAAGACATTCCCTCAAAACCAACCTAATCAACCTCAAAATAGGCCCTCAGCTATAAGGCCGAATCCAAACTTAAACCAACAAAGACCGTCAGCTATTCAACCTAACCCGAATTTTAACCGCTTTAACCAGCAAAAAGCTCATCATTTAAATTACGAACCTTACGATAACTATGCCGATCAATTTAATCAATACAATGACTATTCACCCGATTATCAAAATGTAAGTGACAGTTATGAAAATTACGATTTAGAAAACGCTCAAAGCTTTTCAGAGAATTATACAGCTAATTCCCCATATGAACAGTACGAGAATTATACTGCTAATTCTCAAACGCCACAGGAGGATTATACTGTTAATCCTCAGGATTTTCGATTAGATCCGGAGTACCCCACGGATACTCCAACACAGCAAACAGACCAATTCGACCAAATAACAAATCAAATACGAACGATGAATCTCAACGACAGTTTCGACCCGTCGCTGAACTTCCCGGAACAAGGGTTCATGTAGAAACGCTATCACACTCATTGTTGACCGTAAATTCAAAAAATCTATACTACATTAAAGACATCACAAACAAATTCAAAATTCTAATCGATACTGGCGCAGGTATCTCTATCTTTAAACCAAAAACAGCGGAAAATTACAAACGGAGATTTTCAGAAAACGTAATTATACAAGGTATAACCGATCAGAAAATTACTATTAGTGAATCTGTTCTTATACCCTTCACTGATAACGACCCACATAAAGTTTACATCTACGACCTAGATATCAATTTTGATGGACTGATAGGAGCTGATTTCCTAGAGCACTATCATTGTATCGTCGACATAAGAAATAAACAATTAATAACCAATTTCAAAACGGTACCACTTTTCAAAGTAACCGACGATTCGTCGAAACCCGAATACGACAAAATCCAATCAAACCACAACCCTAATCAAAATAAGATCCAAATTGAAGGCCGTACCGAAAAAATTTATAAACTAAAATGTAACCTTAGAAACACTGACGCTATTTTGCAAGCGCAAGAGAATGAAAAAGTCCGTCTACCTAATGCTCTTGTTAAAGTAAACGAAAACGGAGAATTTTTAACAACAATAATCAATGCTAATGTCATCCCGAAGACTGTCGATTTTTCCAATTTAAATTTAGAACCTTTACAAAAATTTAAGTCAATTTTTAACTTAAACCGCAAAATTCTGACCAACAACTAACGACGGACAGATCCTTCGAAATCAGGAACGAATTGCGCTTGGATCATCTAAACGAAGAAGAGGCCGAAATAGTAACGCAGCTTTGTTTAGACTTTCAAGATATATTCTATTTAGAAGGAGACAATTTGACTTTTACCAACGAAATCAAACACCCTATTGACACCGACAATTCCCGACCGATATTTACGAAATCGTATCGTTATCCTCAGGTCCATAAAGAAGAAGTTAAGTCCCAAGTATCGAAAATGTTAAGTCAAGGTATTATTCAACCCTCAATCTCACCTTGGTCCTCTCCTGTCTGGGTAGTTCCCAAAAAACTGGACGCTTCTGGTAAACAGAAATGGCGCGTTGTAGTCGACTACCGCAAACTCAACGAGGTTACAATTGGTGACAAATATCCTCTGCCCAACATTTCCGATCTTTTAGACCAACTTGGCAAATGCCAATATTTCACAACCTTAGACTTGGCTTCTGGTTTCCACCAAATCGAAATTAATCCTGCAGATATTCAAAAGACTGCTTTCACAGTTGAGAACGGTCATTATGAATTCGTGCGAATGCCATTTGGACTCAAAAACGTTCCATCAACTTTTCAAAGAGTTATGGATAACATCCTGTTAGGTATTCAAAACGAACGATGCCTCGTCTACATGGACGATATCATTATTTACTCTCCTACAATTCACGAACACATTTCCCGTCTAACCGAAGTCTTTAAACGCCTTCAAAAAGCCAACCTCAAAATTCAACCAGACAAATGTGAGTTTCTCCGCAAGGAAGTCGCTTATTTAGGACACCTAATTACAAAAGACGGCGTAAAACCAAACCCTTCGAAGGTTGACGCTATTTTAAATTTTCCTCAACTGAAAAATCCAAAAGAAATTAAATCATTTCTAGGCTTAGCCGGATATTATAGGCGCTTTATCCCTAATTTCTCCAAGATAACCAAACCCCTAACAAAACTACTACAAAAAGACATACCATTTATTTTCGACAATGATTGTGTAAATTCTTTTCAAAATTTGAAACAAACATTAACAACAACTCCGATATTAATTTACCCTAATTTTGATGAACCTTTCATTCTAACCACTGATGCGAGCGCATTTGCCATCGGCTCAGTGCTGAGCCAGGGGCCCATTGGCAAAGATTTACCCATTGCCTATGCTTCTAGAACCTTGTGCAGCGCAGAAACTAAGTATTCAACGATTGAAAGCGAGCTTTTATCGATAGTATGGAGTGTAAAGCACTTTAGACCATATCTGTACGGTAGAAAGTTCAAGCTTGTAACCGACCACAGACCACTCACCTGGCTATTCTCTATAAAAGATCCAGGAAGTAGACTTGCCCGTTGGCGACTCAAATTAGAAGAGTACGACTACGAAATAATTTATAAACCAGGCAAAATCAATAAGAACGCGGACGCACTTTCCAGAATCAAAATTAATCATTTTTCCGAATGTTCCAAATTCTATTCAAAGGTCCTAGCCGCGAATGACGAAGAGTCAGACGACGACGAAAACCCAGACGATAACAACGAAATCACTAACGAACAAATTTCCCGAGAATTTGAAACTTTCACCAACCTATATAAAACAACATCTTTAATTGACTATTCGAAAATCAAAGCCTCGAACAAACAACTTTTGTATCGAGAACATAAAGATATTATAACCTTTTTCCAACAAAACAACTTACAAGATCTACATCACAAAATTATCGAGGACATATTCGAGGAAAACCCCGAATTTCATAACAATAAAATCAATATTGTATCGAGCAAAACAGTCAGACATAGGAGATATTTTATCATCCCTCTACCTTTTGATATCGAATCTGTAATTGAACATCTATTTTTGGTATTATTTAAAAATCAAGATGTTTTAGACCTTTCTAAGACATACTTTGTCGAAAATAACCTAGACCTCCCCATACTCGAAATTCTATCATTCATTTTTGCAGAAAAAGACTTAAAAGTAGTAATTTGTCAAGATATCGTCAGAACTGCCGACGAAGATGAAATTCCAATTATATTGGAGCAAAATCATTTTGGTAAAAATAATCTACACCGCGGAATAAATGAAACGATTCGAAGAATTAGAGAAAAATACACTTGGCAAGGTCTAACTAAAGACGTTGAACATTTTATAAAAAATTGCGAAACTTGCCAAAAGACTAAAGTATGCCGGAAAAACCTTAATAACCCTCTAGTAGTCACAGAAACCCCAAGAACACCATTCGAAAGAATCAATATCGATTTATTTGAATTCCCCACTCGAAATTACGCTTTAACCATTCGCGACGAATTAACTAAATTCACGCAAGCCTATGCAGTCCCGGATAAATCCGCAAAATCTGTCGTAAACACTTTGTTGTTATATTTTCAACATTATGGTACCCCATTAAGAATTCATTGCGATTACGGTGGCGAATTTGACAACCGTTTGCTCAAAGATCTCTGCACCCTCTACGACATAAAATTAACTTATTCAAGCGTAGGACATCCCCAATCGAACGGATCCATAGAAAGATTTCATGCTACTTTAGCCGAAATGATAAGAATCCACAAAACTGAAAACCCAAACGAACATCCTTTCACGATTTTACCATATGCAGTAATATGCTATAACAATTCGGTAAATAAAACACACGGTTTCACCCCATATGAACTTATCTTTGGTCATACGTCTAACAGACCACCTGAAACCTTATATAACCAAAAAGAGTTAATAACCAAATACGTTAGAGATTTAAACAACAGAATATCCCACTATTATAAAATAGCCCGTAGTCGAACACAATCTCAAAAAGAGAAAGCGAAAATCCGCTTCGACAGAAATGTTCCCCAAAAACGACCTGAATACAAAATAGGTGACTTAGTTTATGTAAAAGAATCACAAATTAAGAACAAACTACAAAACAAATTTAACGGTCCCTTTAAAATAAAAGAAATTTCTCAAAATTCTGCTACCTTACTAAATCTCGAAACAAAACAAGAAACTAAAGTAAATTTTGATAGAATGAAACCATATACTGAAAATTAAATTTATTTTCAGGTTTCTCCTGCTGTTCGGATCAGCACTCTGTCAATATAAAATTACCCCGATCAATAACACTGTTGGTGTATACTACCACCAAGACACGGACATCGTGGTGACAAATGACAAATGGACTCTACTAGTGCATAAAAACATTTCATCCCTCAAACTAGCTTTTGACAAAAATCAAAATATCTTAGACAGAATCTTGTACACTCTCCATAATGGTGATCATAAGTCAATTATTTTTACGAGTGAAATTAAAACAGACTTTAACCTTTTAACACAAATATCCAACTCTATAAAAATGAAATTTGACGAAATCTTTTCAGATACAAAAAGATATAAACGAGGAATACTTAACGGTATTGGTACAATATTCAAATCCATAACTGGAAACTTAGATGCTGAAGATGGCCAGTACTATACTAATTGTATAAATAAACTAAATAACGACGAACATCAATTGGAAAACTTAATCAAAAATCAAATTTCAGTTACAACTTCTGTTATTAAAAACTTCAACTCGACTATACAAAAATTACAAATTGACGAGGAAACGTTTAACAAAGATCTCGAAGAAATCGAACACACAATTCAAACCATGACTCAAGCTATCGAGGCTGCTCACATAAAACTAAAATTCATATACATTTCCGAACAACTAATGGCAAGCTATTTGTATATCGAAGATAATTTGAACGACATTTTGAATTCAATAACATTTGCCAGATTAGGAATCATTCACACTTCAATCATAACCCCTAATCATTTGGTAACGGCATTACAAGAAATTTCACAGAGCTTACGAAGGAACAATTTGCCTCTTCCCATTAAATTATCGGCAGTTGCTAAGTATTTGGATATTATTGAATTACAAGCGTTTCAAATGGATTCTAACTTAGTATTTGTTTTAACAATACCACTTGTTGAACCCCAAAATTATAACACCTATCGCCTATACCCTATCCCGATACTTGATAACAGAACTGGTCTACATCACATTTTATCTATTTCACAAAAATATATCGCGAGAGATGATGATTCTTTGATGTACATACCTATACAAAATTTGAAAGAATGCAAACCACTTTATTTTGGAACCAAACTACCAACTACCAACTACCAACTACCAACTGTTCTAACCTGTTTGCATATCCTATCGACCAAAATGCCATATGTGAAGCCAGAATACTAAAACCATTGCCAAAACTTCCAGAGAACTGTCAAACTTCCTTTATTATTAGTCAGGGATACAACGTCCAAGAACTTGAAGACAACACATGGCTAGTAATTAATTCCGAACCACTTCACATTACCATCAACTGTCCAAAGAGAGAATCCACAACAGAGTTAATCAACAAAAATTCCATCATCAAACTACAACCAGGATGTTACGCCTATGCAGGCATTAGTCGAATACAAGCCAGTGCCAAAGACTTCTCCGAAATTAAAGACAATTCACATCCTATCCAAATTCCTTTTGAATGCTGTAATCACATGCCCGACAAAATCGAAATTCCAAAATTAAAACCACTCAAATTAAACAATCTCGACGTAGAAGATCTAAATATTGCAAAAACCAAATTGGACCAATATTCCAAAGACCTGGATGACCTCATAAACGAGCCTTTTGTGACCAAACACGTATCTTGGTTCACGTATTTCATAATCACTCTCATCATCCTGTTAGTTGTACTTTACATAACTTGTAAATGCAGAAGAAGAAGATGTAGAGCATTGCGAATCCAACCCTCAACGGACAACCCTCCTTCAGAGCGAAGCAGAGTATTCACCAAATTTCCTAGACTTATCCCTCCAAGAAAGCGACCCGGTATTAAACCTCAAGAAGAAGAGGACATCGAGTTAACATAGACTTTCATATGTGGAGTTTTACCCTTGTCTATTAATTTAGACCATTGTATTTTATTCTTATTACATTTATGTAATGTATTACTCACTTATTATTATTATCATTTACCAATTTTAACTTTTATGTATTTTATTATTTTGCTTTGTATTCATTCAACATTGTTTCAATTTATTTTGCATTATATTCATTTAACGTTTCTAACAATTTTCAAAAGTTGCTGCATAACATCAACTTTTTTATTAAGGGGGAAGTTGTTATATAAAATTATACGCTTATTATAAAGACTTAGTAATAACAAACCTTCACAGGTATATCATATTACATGATAACGACTTCTCTTATTAATCGCTTATCTTAGAGATATTATATTTCACCTTTGTTTCTCACATTTTATGCTGACTGTCGAATTGCATTTCCTTTGTTCTATATTTTGCTTACTCAGGTTCTGTATGTTATAAATACTACTAGACATACTTTGTAAAGTCAGTTATTAAACTCACTTAGAATGAAACACTTCTAATTATTATTATATTCCTTCTCCAAGAGCCAACGTTGGCTCCATTTAAGTAAATAAATCTTTTTAAAAAGTCACTCATGTAAACCGTGATCTAACATCTATACACAAGAATGATGGATCGAAGACAGAACGTAGGAACAAAAGATCACATGGTAGGCACAGAAACGGGGGAACGAGCCAGGGGCGTCAAAGCGGGGGGGGGGGGGGGGGGGGGATACAAAAGAAATGATAACACATACACGAGAAGAGGCATACCACAGCAACAATGGAGAGATAAACTGGAGGAAGAAGAGAAAGCAAAAAAGGAACGAAAACAAGTACCAGACTATATACAAAACAACATAGATTATTCCACCCCGTTTCATGCTAGCATCTATCATCGAACCGGAACCCTGTTAAAATCAACACAGCATCAACAAGGAAAAGACAGAGGCGTGCATCGAAGACCTGAGAAAAGACGGTTTCTAGGGTGGGCAGGAGATGATAGCAGCAACAGCAAACTTGAAGAGGAGGACAAAAATAATACACCAGACCTAGGTACAGCCTTTTTGGTGTAATGCAATAGAACAAGTCAAAAAGAGAAGATAATGGAAGGGAAGAGAAGCATCACAGATAGGGATTGTTGTTCTTTGACTTTTGTTGGTGTATGGTTTAATAGGAGTGTGTTTTATGATACTGCATGTTGTTTGTGCTGTAGGTGTTATAATACAGTGTTGAAAATCTAATTTCAAATATTTTCTTAGGTAAAGTACCAAGTGATGTTTTTCAGGCCAAAATTGTGCCCTACGGCAAATGTGTAATATGTATATTATGTAGAGGAGGGATGAATCTTCAAAAAGCGTAACTTGGTAAAGAGCCCTACGGGCAATAGGGAAAAAGATATGTTCACATAAGTAAAATTTCAAAGTTTCAACCCCTAAAAATAGGGGGCACACATGGTGTAGCAGGGTGTAGTTTTCTGTGCTTGCTTATTATGCCCTCTTAAACAACTTCCATAAAAAAAAGTCCGCAGTACGCAAATTTTTTTATTATGTCTAATTCGACTGGAGTATTAGTTTAAATTGATCTTGAAAAAAATATATTTTTAGATAGTAAATTGGACATCCAACGCGCATGATGAAATTCACCTGCATGAGTTCCAAACCCAAACCTGTAGAAATAAGGGTAACGTAATACGTATTTAAATATATTATATATATTTAACCCAGTAAAACATTCTGAGAAAACAGGTAAATGGGCATGGTAGTTATCTCTAAACTTTTACCTGTTTGCGGCATGGGTTCCCATTTTCTGACCCATCCAAAATTTTCACATAAATTATTCATAATATGATGGAACATTTTCGTGGGGTGGGCCACCAAAAATTAAAAAAAAAAGACCTCTATACAGATGGGCCACCCTAGTGTAAAGGTTATTTTCCAACAATGTGCTGGGTACTTCTATTGAAGATTATTTTAATATTATTTTAAGAAGGTGATAAGTTTATACGTGGTAAAACATCTCAAAGAGAAAATATGAAAAATGGCATGAGCTCAAGGTATAAGGAATATCGTTTTGATTCATTCTCTATGTTCACAATCAGCAAACAATAATTGTAACATCAAATTTTTTTTTTATTATTATTCATACCTTGTTCTTAAATGGTACTCCAGAACTAATTTGTTTTTTTTTTAACCATGAGGTGACATAAGGTTGCCAACCCCAATCTTTATAGTCATTATAAACCATTCCACATCTGCTTACAGTAGCAGGAGAAGCGACGCTTAGATCGCCCACCTCAAACAGTAAAGAAACTTGCTCCGGCATCGTTATCCTGTCGCTGTTAATCAAAGTTAGGACTTTATTATCATCCATTACACTGTTCATGTTTTCTATCCAAACAGCGTCAACTGGCCCATCAAACAAAATCCATTTTTCATCAGGACTTTCCTCTAAAATTACAATTAATAAGAACAATTACTATAACGTAATATTTATAAAAGTTAATAAATGCATTTAAATGGGAGATAATTATTTATCAGAGATAAAACTTTTGTAATAATTGCTTTAATTCACATGGCCACTGTTTTAGCGCTTAGAGCTGATACCTATAGGTTAAGTAGCGACCATATGGAAACCTACCTGGACCTCTATTCTGTAAAAACGTGAAAGCCCATTCCCATGAGAGTTCACTTCAAAATAAATAAAAGTTTATTCTGTAACTACGGGAGTGATCACCTCGTGAACTTACTTCTACTGGTAAATCGTGAGGGAATCTGTCAGTTCCCCGGGAGAATGGCGATCCTTTTTATGAGAGTTTGCGTCGGCCAAAAATTATTGTTGTTAAATCTGTGAATCAGAATGGACATTGTGGATTTGCTCATCGCCAATGAGGTAATAATAATATAATTCTTGGCAAATATTGTTTCGTATTTATTATATTAATTATATTTAAATTATTTATTATTGTTTTTTTAATATTATTATTGCTATTATTGTTACTTCTATATATATATATTGTATTGTGAGTTGCCTATGGAAATCGCTTTGAACATATATTTTATTCCCAAGTAGAGTTTTTAAATACTTTTTATCTATCGCGTCTTTCTTGTGACATAAAGAACCTGCCGCAAGCCACAACTGCTTGGGAAGTGTGTGTGAAACGATTCATGCAATCAATCAATTGGATCATAGTGTTAGTTAGTAATAATCGATTTAACGCTATCTATTAAAACTGAACTTAAAAGTGGTTATCGCCCTATTGTGGAGGTCCAGCGACATCAATAGCCGGCCGGCATTCAACGCACCGCAGATTTTTGGGTGAGTTTATGTCACTCTTTTTAAAAAATAAATATCTTGTATTTCTGCTTACATCATTGTTATAAAATATTATTTTGGGTATTTGAAAGTTATCTGCTGAATACCCAAAATAATATTTTATAACATTTATGTCACTCGTTTTTTCCTTAGCTTATATTACAGTCCAAACTCTTTGTATTTTTATTTGGGAGCTTCAGTGCTGAGATTGTCAGCTGATTCCCATAAAAATATTACAATTACTCTTTTAGTTTATTATAGTCATATTTTTTTAAATATATAACGAGGGTATATCCTTATGGAATTTTTAGTCAATAAATAAATTCTAGGTATTACGAGATCTTCGTGATGCCGAGGAGGATTTGGAAGGGGAACGGCAAATTCTTCAAAGGATTAACCCTTTTGCAATCATTGACCAACCACTGAACAGCTGATGCTTTTACTTAAACTTAATTGGTTGTAAATTCGGCTATTCTCAATGAAACACTTTAACTTCATCACCTATTGCGGAATGCAGTCTAGGACGGTCGGGTGAGGTGCCTGTGATGGGAGCTCTCGCTTCGCACGATGAATGCTCACTCTCCCCATAATTACAGAATAGAAGTCCTGATAAGATGAAACGTAATTGAATCAAGAGTCAGAGGTTTTTTAAACTACTATGGTCGAAAATACTTCCGGTTGGATTTTTTTTTGATTTACCTACGTCACCGACTATCAGAATTATATTTTACAGAAAGATTCTGATGGGTCAGTAGTTCAATAAAAACTTGGTGTGCCTTTCCTTACCTCACCGAAACTCGGGCACATCACCTAACCCAGACGACAGAGAAAATTTTATAGTGAAATCTCCAAAAACTTGCAAAATGAATAATTTTTTTTTTTAATGAGTTCGTGAAAGTGTACAGAATAGTATCCTAAAAAGTTTATATTCCGCTCGGATGTAGAACAAAAAAAAATTGTTTTCATCCATTTTTTTTATGTTTATTTTTATTTTGAAAAATGCTTTATTTCATGGGATATCTAAGGGATAAGATTGACTATTAACACTTGAAAAATATTGGGCAAAAGCATTAACTATATCCTGAACATTTTCATAACTCACATTGTGAAAATTTATTTGACCAGGGATTCAAGATCTTTTTTGGAGCTTATATAAGACCAAAATATTTTAGGATCGGAATGAATACCCTGCTTGATACTGATTAAATGCTGTCGATAAGCTTCAGATATACTGTTCTTTATTCCAGCATGAATGAATGAGAACTCGTGGTACTGGATATCGTTAGTCAATTTGAATTCCTTTAATATAAATTTTTTTTTCTTAATATTGTTTATGTTATTTCTTGTATACCAAATGGGGTGTTTTCTTTTGTTACTTCTTGATGTAACATATAATGCAACCCAAAGATCAAAAGCGGTCTCGCAGAGAAACAGTTGGTATACAGGGTGAGTACAATAAGCCCAGGAGGTTGCAGTGCCCTTAGAGTAGTATACAGGCGAGCCTCGGAGGAAGGGGCTTTCGTCAGTAAGATGCTTCCAATTGGATGGATTGGAGCCCACGAGGACCCCTCCTCTTTTTGAAAAAAAAAAATGCTTCTATTATTTTTTTTTGTTCCAAATTCTAGATATATGAATGTAAAAATAACTTACCAGAACAGGTTTGCCTCATTATGGCACTAATAACTCCATCTAACCATTCATTTGTACTTAAGTTATACTCTCCATATAACTCACCCAAATTTAAAGCCTTTGGATTTAGGGGATAGATATGCACATAGTTAAAACCTGGTTTATTGAGACTTTTTAATTTTCCTAAAGCACCTTGTAATGACCTCCAAGTAACTGTTTTGGCTGTTCCAGTTTTTCCCAGAATCATAACAGAGTGTCTTGAGCTTTTTGTTTCATAAAGTTGAATGACTTTTGTGAGGGCTATCGGTATTGGCTAAAATTCACAACATACATACCAATTTTATTGTAATAAATTAATGCCTAACTGATATAAAAATAAAACGAATAAATAAATAAAGCTAGATTGATAGTCTAAGGAGCTAGTGAATTTTTTTAGTACTAATTTTTTCAGTCAGCGAACATCGATAGGATTGTTCAATTAGTGATTCTAAGTAAAAAATCGTATATTATCCACAGGTTTAAGTCAGAGAATGCCTCGGAAAATGCAAATGCATTCCACTTTTTTTTACAGTAATGATATTGGTTCTATTAACAAGTCATAAACTAAAACCAAGTAAAAAAAAACAGTCTGGTTGATCTGTAGACATAGCAAATATGTCTGGCACGTGAACAATTGAAAAATATCTAAAAAATAATGGGCTTGTTACCGATAATTATTTTTTCATTATTTTTTTATTGCATTCAATAGAATTCGATTATCTAGATAGGCTGTTAAAATTTCAGCTTCATAAGTATATCCAATTATTAGATATTCAATGTTAAGATTGAGTTCCAGTACACAGCGCTTCGTAGACTCATGATGTCATTCTGCATAAACACTACTCATTTTAAACCAGCAAGAAGATACAACAGATCTAATTTAACAAGCAAACGCCATTTGCATAGAGAAACACAGTAACACCCGCCACACGCTTGGGGCATGTACATCATATAACTAATAACATAACCTCAATTGTTGTTTTTTAGGTTTATTCTCATTTTTAATGGTTAGATTCCTAACCTGCAAAAAGTATCATTTTATTGTGACAAGCTATTTAAAACTTCATGAACTTCATTGAACTAGTTTTTGGTTGAAAGTACAGGAACCAGGCAGAAATTTTAATAATAGCTACGTAATACTTGTAAATCTTAAGAAACATATATTTTTGAGGTTAGCTGTGAAGTCACATTAAATCTTGACTGTCGCCTGTTCAGCATCTGCAAAGTGATGTCACGTGAAGCTCCGCCCCGTTTTCGCTCAGTCCAACTTTGGTAATTTATTTAAGGGCCTAAATGTTCTAATGAAAACCTAAAAATTTGGAAATTGAGTAAAAAAGTGTTCCACTTTCGATTTCTAAAATAAAAAAAAAAAATGCTGAACGGGCCTATTGCCCTTAGTTTGGTAGTCCTAAAAATTTTGTCAGATGACAGTTTGCATTATAGTCGAATAAAATTAAGCATTAAAAATACGATTTCAACAATTGTTTGGTGGGGGCAATTATTTTCTGAAAATGCAATCTGTATATTATCAGGATGTTATAATAAAGTTTTGTCCAATCTGGGAGTGGAGCGATTTTTGTCTTGTTTTTCTTTAATATCTCGTGTTCTCTTCATCGGATTAGGTCAAACAAGAAATCAAAATATTTGTAAATAAATTGTGAATAAAACTGAATGGGGCCAAATCCGATCCGCCATTCTGTTTTCTTTGCAGAAAAATAAAAACCACGAAAATTTCCAATTTTACATAAACCGAAATTATTAAAAAAATAATTAATCTTCTTTAATGATTCTTGGTGAAATAATAGATCTTGTAGGTGCAATCTGTTTAGAAAATTACAGATTTTTAATCTTACATTGTAGCTTTTTGCAATGGTGATAAAAATTAATTTTTTATATCATTTTAGAAACGAAAAAAAATCTATATATTGAGAATTTGAACCGTGGATCTCTGCATTGCGCTAAAGAAAAACACGTAATTTTTAAACGGTCAGATCTTCGTTAATACATGACTTATTTCTTTCTATTTTGGGTATTATTTGCATTTCTATATTTTCGTAGTTTCACATTCCACTAGTTTGACGTATTGTCGAGGTACGGAGCTTATCATAATTCAAAATTTTCCAGTGTGTTCAAAAAGTTTATATGAACTTCAGAGCATACCTAATTGAGCGCGTACTATTTAAAACCTCGAGATAGTCTGGCGAAGCTTTGGCGATTGTAAATAACAGCCAGATTTGTTTTTTCATGGAATTACAGTTTCATGGACTATAACGGGAAAAATTTTCAGGACTGTGAAAATAAGAGTAACAATTTTTTATTTTTGCAAATTTAGAGGTGCTGCCAGACTCGTTTGCTAATTTCATAATTCAACCAGACTTGTTTTAACTGTATTCAATTTATATAATAAGTTTTAAACCTATAAAAATAAGAATAATGTATCCAAGAAATCGATCTGATTTTCTGATCAGTAACAGAACAATCCATTCAACATTCACCAAATGGAAAAATAAGTAACAAAAAAATTCACTAGCTCTTATGACTGAGTAAAATGAGGCCAAAAAGTTCAGCCAGATTTACTTTGTTCAACTGGAGATGGAGATAAGCCAGATTGCTTTTTCAGTAACTTTTATAATCTACTGAAGTAAATCTATATATATAAAAGAATACCCTGACTGACTGACTCACTGGCTGATCTATCAACGCACGCACAGCTCAAACCGCTGGGTCTAGAAACTTCAAATTCTGCATAGAGGTTCCTCGAATGACTTAGGCAACCACTAAGAAGGGATTTTTCGAAATCCAATCCCCACCCAAGAGGGTAAAAAATGAAATTTTAGGCTTTTTCGGAATCGGTTAGACCTGGATGCATGAAATTTGGCAGAAATATTTTTTGTTGAAATCTATTAGATACGTGTAGGACGAAATTTCGATTTTTACTTTCTGAAGGGATGAAAACGGGGGGTGGTAGATGGTTTAAAGCGCACCGTGTATTTCTGAAATCGCGTAAGTCAGAAAAGTGATTATTCGATCGATGGACTCTTCTGAGGAAATAATTAGACATTTATTCGACGGTTTTCAAAAAGAGACCCCCGAAAGGGTGAACGGGGAAGGGGAGGTTTTTAAGCTTTTCAGAAACGGATAGACTTAGAAGCGTGAAATTTGGCAGAAATACTCTTTATAGAAATCTATTAGAACGAATAAAACGAAATTTCGATTTTCAATTTTGGAAAGGGTGGTAGATGGCCTAAAGAGTACCCGTATCTCTGAAATCACGTAAGTCAGAAACGTGATATTCCAGCCACGGGCCCTTCTAAGGAAATAAAGAGACATGTATTCGACGGTTTTCAAAAAGAGACCCCCGGTCTAAAATATTCATAACGAGAAGAATAACTTTAACTCTATCGAATTTTCCACTGGAAAATTTTTGCCACTCAGAATTTGTTTTTGATACTAATGTATAAGTAACAGAACAATCCATTCGACATTCACCAAATGGAAAAATAAGTAACAAAAAAATTCACTAGCTCTTATGACTGAGTAAAATGAGGCCGAAAAGTTTTATATTTTCTTTTAAATATAGGTACTCTGTTTTTTAGTTACTAATAAAAACAGGATTACAGTTTTTGGGAGTGAGGTGTACGGATGAGGAATGAAACTAGAGGAAGCATTATACTCTTCGCCGATTTACTGAGCTTTTTATATAATTGTTACACATTCTATAGGATACTCTTCGCATTTTTCTTGTAAATAATGTTAGTTTTTGGACATTCTAAATTTTGCGATACCAACTTTGTTGTGAAAAAAAATATATGAAAAAAAAATTCACCATGTGAGGGATCGAACATGAGACCTTTGGATTGCAAGGCAAATGCTTTAGCCATTGGGCTATCTCATCTTACCAGAAAACTTGAATAAATGTCATTCAAGAATTATATTTCAACGGATTAAATACATTATTATGAAATATATATATTGGTAAAATATAAAAAAAAAAAATTATAGAGAATAACATTTTGAAAGGTTTCTATTTAAGTACAAATGACAGAAATTTTGAAAAAAAATTTTTTTTTATTTAAATGATTAATAACTTTTTTATTTATTGATTGATTTTTTTAAAAAACAATAGGGTTCTTCCTTTAGCTAATGCTAACTTACTTTCCAAATTTCAATACAATCGGACTTTTCTTTCTTAAGTAATCGTGCTTACAAGAAACGTGACAGACAGACAGACGGACATACAGACGGACATTTTGAAAGTTGTTCAGAATTCGTTCACTAACACAATGATATGAAAATGTTTTCTCTACGAGCGATATTTCCAGTTTTAGAAATGTGCCGATCAAATGCAATATACTCTTCGTTTTTGCGAAGAGTATAAAATAATACAGGCCAGGCAACGAATGCTCAAAAAAGGGTGTAGAGGGAAATTTTAGGGACAGAAAATTGACTTCGGAACTTTGTTTGGACTAGTCTGGAGATGAACATTAAGTGATGTGAATCAGTCTTGGAATTTAGATTTTTTATTATCATATAGGTTTTAAAAAAGTGACATTGATTGTGAAATGACATAAGGCATTTGGAAAAATGTTAATGATTTAATGATACTTTCCTCCTCCCACCTTTTCTTCACACTCATAACGGTACTTTTATTTAAGCGATAATGGTTAGCAACTGCTCTGTTAGACCATCCCTCTTCAATTTTAGAGAGAATTAGAATTTATTCATGTTCAGTTAATTTCGGCATTTCGAAAATATGACACTGACACTGACAAATAAATTTATTTATTATATTTTTATTATAAAAATACAAACTTGCAAATTACAATAGAAGAGATTAAAAACAAACAAGGAAAAAATAGATATATACAGATACTTCTTCCTCGGATAAATATATTCCGAGGAGTAAAAATTACAAAGAATGGTACATGTGACGTAATTGTTTAGATATAAGTGTTGCAAAGTGTGTATAAAAGCACCTAAGTGATTAAACACTTGTGTTGTGCTGTAAGAGGTGTGTGATTTAACTAGTAGAAATATTTATATTGCTAGTCAAACATAGGAAGTTTACGGAATAGTGAGCTATATCTATATAATGTTACCAAGGAACAAGTGTATATATTACAATGAGCATTTACACTATACTGTTATCTAAAATTTTTGTAAAATCAAAGTAATTTTGAAAAATAAATTTTTTTGACAAGGTTGAAAATTTTTTTAAATTTTTAGTATGTTTGATCTCTATTGGCAAAAGATTATACGCTTTTGGCAGTGTGTATATTAGAAATCTGTGACAAATATTTTTATTGAATCTCGGGGTGGATAGAGCTTCATTAACAGTGCTACGAGTGTGGTATGTTGAAGATATATGATTCTGGAATGTTTTATTTTTAAATGCATATATACATAGACGGTGGAAGTATAGAGATCGAATGTTACAAATATCTTCAGTATAGAGTAAATTTGTATGATACTGTCTATGTTTCCTATATATAATCTTTAATATATAATTCTGGATTATATTTAGTTTCTGTAATGAGTTTCTATACATTCCTCCCCATACTAAAATACCATAGCGGATAAGAGATTCGACAAGGGACTTATAGATGATTAACAATAGTTTTCGTGAAAGAAATTCTCGCAATTGGTAGAATTTATAAATAAGTTTCCTTATCTTATTCGTCAAATAATCTACATGATTACTCCATTTTAGATGTTTATCAATAATTATACCCAAATACTTGATCTCATTTGTCTCCTTAATTTCGTCTTTCATACCTGTGATTTTTATACTAGTAAAGTCTGGTCTATTAGTTTCAGTTAATGTAAGGGCCAGGTAACGAGTCTTATTTGCATTTAATGATAAATGATTCGCATTTAGCCAATTTTTAATTCTCTCTATACCTAGCTGTACAGCTGTTTTAGTTTCAGGCCATGAATTCTCACAAAAGATAGCAACTGTATCATCTGCATAGGATACAATTTTTGCTTGGGTTTTTAAGGACAATAGAGAATTTATATAAACCAGGAAGAGTATCGGACCAAGGACTGTCCCCTGGGGTACCCCTATTTTCACAGTCTCTGTTTCACTAAGAGTTTCATTTAGTTTCACAAATTGTGCTCTATTAAATAAATAACTGCGTAAGACATCTAACACTGTACCACGGATACCATAGCGTTCCAATATGTTTAAGAGTTTCTCATGGTTCACAGTGTCAAATGCTTTCGCAAGATCCAAGAAAACCGCGATGCATTTTTTATTTGTATCTAAACCCTCTATAATATCCTTGATAACCGTACACACACGGAAACCAAACTGTAGTTCATGTATAATATTATTTTGGTCGAAAAAGTTAACCAATCGAGATTTCAAACATTTCTCAAAAATCTTTCCAAAATTATTAATGACACTAATAGGCCTGTAATTACATATTTTTGTTTTATCTCCTGCTTTAAAAATGGGGGTAACTATGGAAGTTTTAAATTGAGTTGGGACAATACTTTAATTAATTATATATCTAAGCGGTTCTAAAATATATTGATGTGTTTTCTTAATAATGTCAACAGTTATTCCATCAATACCAGGTGAACTGTTATTTTTTAGTGTGGATATATGTTCTATTAATTCATTTTCCGTTACTGGATTAAGAAACATGGTATCGGGATTTACTGGTATATTTTCTTTGTAGGATGTTACATCATCAATGTCTTTGGTCATATTTAAACCAATATTGATGAAGTAATTGTTGCAATAGTTTGCCATTTGCTTATGATTGTTAAAGGTAGTTCCATCATCATTAACAATTTCATACGTATTTTTTCGGTTTGATTTTTCATTGGTAGCTTCAGATATTAACTGATACACTTTTTTTAAATTATTTTTGTTGTCCTCGAGTTGTCTAAGATAGTAGTCATTTTTTGATTTTTTTAATAATCTATTCAAAGCGTTTCTATATATTTTATATTCGTGTTCTAATTCTGGCGTATAATGCTTGTTTAACCGTTTCTTGAGTTTGTCTCTATTTTTTATTGATGCCATTAAGCCCTCGGTTATCCAAGGTTTTATTCTTGTCATTTTTTTCTTCCTAATTTTAGAAGTTTTTGACATTTGTATATTATTATTAATTTTACACAGGAAAAGATCAGCAGCAGTCTGAGGATCATTTGAATTTAAAATATCATTCCAATTTTCATTTTTTAAATAATTTTCTAATTCTTCTAAGTTAATTTTCGTAATAACATTATTATTAGTTTTCAAATCTATATTATTTCTTGCTTTGGAATTTATGTTTAAAAGAACTGGATAGTGATCGGTAATATGGCACTTGAGGATGTAAGAGTTAAAAGTTAGTTTTGGCTTACTATTAGCTGGATATTTTAAAAAGATGTGATCTAAGCATGTTTCAGTTTCATGTGTAACACGGGTTGGATTTAGTATATATGGCACAAATCCATATTTAGCAAGTACAGAAAGGTATTTGTTTACATTTATATCATTTTCATTCATTAAATTAATATTGACGTCACCAATAAATAATTGAATTTTGTTATTTTCTTGATTCTGGTCTAAATGTGCATCAAGTTCATCGATAAAAGAGATCAAGTTACTTGGGTTTGGCCTATATAATGCAATTATTCTGAAGCATACATTGTTAATTGTTAGATTTATAATACTTAAAGATACACCACTTATAATGAGTTTATGATTCGTAATATTATAATTTAGATCAGATTTAATGAGTATTAAAACACCATCATTTTTATTGAAGTTGCCTCCATTATGTAATGTTTCATATCCAGGGATCTGGAGATTGTCTATATTTGAGCACTGAAAACATTCACTTAAAATAAAGAATGATTTAATATAGCGAAAAATAGGTGTATGGGATTTTATTGCACAGAAGTGTACATAAGTGTATATGAATTCCTTATATGCCTAGTTCGGTTCCTCGTACCGTATAATTTACTTTTAATGCAAATAATAAAGAAGGACCCACACAGCTAACAAATATTAAAACTTGCTTACCTGCAAATTGTTTTCATTCATATACTCAGTAACAGCAAGATTCATGTCCATATAATCAACAACAGGTAGATTCACTCCTGGGAAAATGTCCGACATTATACCATTAAATAACGGTAAATCATCAGACGTAAATCTAGCAATATTCATATCACGCATACCCAAATAAACAACTTGTTCTTCCGGTAAATGGGGCATTAGCCTTCTTTTTCTACCAGCATAACGCAATAATGCAACCATAGAACGAAGACCAAAGTCATAATGATCTTGCTTACTCAATTGTTGCACCGCTAACTGGTATAAGACAAATACCTTAAAGGAGAAGAAAATCAGAGAAAAACTTACTGAAGATGTCAATGTACCTTTTTAGCTAGAACTTTGGTATTTTGAAATCCATCACTAAATAAAACATTTTCTGCTATGATGCCACTGTCTGGAACCATCATTGATATAGGCCTGAACATAGATTTCAAATTGTCTGGAAGTTCAGTTCTACCAGCATAACCAGGATTCATTGTTATGAAAATACCACAAGTCAATTTCAGATTAATTTCGGTACCTATAATAATAACAATAATAAATGACTTTACTGCATCTTTACAGTATACAAAGGGGAAATTCAGATTGTTCACAAGTGAACTACTGGTTTTACAGTTAACCTATACTAACATATTATATTAATAATAATAATAAATATGTTCTTTATTGTAAAGATACAAAGGGCTATCGACTATTCCTTCTGTTCGCGTAGTAATACAATATTGATAAAAATTGTTATTATAGATTGTGTACACTTAAAGCTCCCCAGACCTGTAACTTTCTTATTTTTTAAGCCATGACCATGTTGGGCACATTAAATTGTAGATATTTTTAAGGCCTTTAAACATCGGTACAGAGTGATTTAAAAAATTTCTTTTTGGAAAAATTGCTAAGAAAGGAAACAATTTCCTTGAATATTTTGTTACCTCACCCTGTACATGAACTGTGTTAATGTTTTCTTAAGGCGGCTACAGACGTAACTGCATACTTGAACGGTATGCATGCGCAAGTTTATTGTACAAGTATACTGGAACGTGTGTTTTATAATACTTGTACAAGTATTGTGATTGTACAAGTGACATGAGACTTGATGAAATTCTATATTGTATACTTGTATATGTTGGGTTTGCGCAAGTATACCTGAGCATGTGTACGGCAGGTCGGCACACTTTTGTAAACAGGTAATAGTAGACTTGGTGAACCTGTGCGATGATGAGCGATTTGAGAAAAAGGAATCGCAAGATTTTCGAAGAATTTATAACGATATATGAAAGTGAGCCATGTCTTTGGCTTATAAAATCGAAAGATTACCATGATAAGGTGAAAAGAGAAGCAGTATACAGTAAATTGGCAGATAAACTAAAAGAAATAGAGCCAAATGCCGATCGGGAAAAAGTGGTAAAGAACAAATTACAGGAAGGAGAAGAAAACAGTTGAAAAAACTCGGTGGTCCGGGGTGGGTACAGAAGATGTTTATGAATCCACCTTGTGGTACTACCATTTTAAGAGATTAATGTGCGAATACTCCTTCCTTTTTTTTTAACCACTTCTTACACCACATATTACGTTTGTTTCGTTGTTTTTTGAGAATTAAAACAAACGCAGTTAAAGCAAGCGTGTCGTCTTCATCCGTTGATGACATTTTTATTCTTTATTCAGTATACTTGTACAATAAACTCGCACATGCATACCATTCAATTATGCAGTTACGTCTGTAGCCGCCTCTATAAAGGTTTTAATTAGCTTCAATTTATGTTATTACATTATATTCGAAATTCTTTTTGGTTTTAGAGAAAAAAATTAAAAATACTCTTTCCGATGCCAAACTGAATTCTTTTAACTTAACTTTGAAGAAAATGTAAATAAGAAATTTTATGCTCTATTTGGAGGTCTGTACTATTTCTCTTATATTTAATAAATCAACCATCTTTGGTAGTATTGATATACATTTATACATATTTTAAGTTAGCCATGGAAGTTTTGATAAGTCAAATTGAAACAATAGGCCAGTCCAACACGCTGTCACTTTGCTTTGTTTGTACTACAGCAACCATCTTTTTTTGTGGTGGGGTAGGGTCTTGGCCGGCCTAAAGGGAACCTTACATGTTCAGTAATAATATCATTCCAGAAGTTCGTTACAGAAACATCATTACTAAAAATTTTCCCGTCATTCCCTGTCATTATTTTCACACCTTACATGTCCATTATTTAAGAAAAAAGCATATCTAGCTATAATTATTGAATTAAGTATGATTGAAAAAACGCGAAAATTCAGGTAATGAGATTACTGAACGTGTATGGTGCCCTTTAGGCCTGTCGAAAACCCTAACTTACCCACAAAAGATGGCTGCTGTAGTACAAACAAAGCAAAGTGACAGCGTGTTGGACTGGCCTATAGGCCAACCATACTGAACGTGTATGGTGCCCTTTAGGCCTGTCGAAAACCCTAACTTACCCACAAAAGATGGCTGCTGTAGTACAAACAAAGCAAAGTGACAGCGTGTTGGACTGGCCTATAGGCCTGTCCAACACGCTGTCACTTTGCTTTGTTTGTACTACAGCAGCCATCTTTTGTTGGTAAGTTAGGATTTTTGTCAGGCCTAAAGGGCACCATGCACGTTCAGTAATCTCATTACCTGAATTTTCGCGTTTCTTCAATCATACTTAATTCAATAATTATAGCTAGATATGCTTTTTTCTTAAATAATGGGCATGTAAGGTGTGAAAAATAATAACAGGTTCCAATTAATGTTATCAAATTTCAGTCTAATTTATTTGTTTAATAGGTGTAGAAAAGGCATAGTATTACATTCGTGATTATGACCATTATTCACTCAGATGATTTGCGCCACTCGCCAATCGCTCATATAATAATATACTATAAGACATGTCCCCAAAAAAAATACTGGCTGTAATTTCAAAATGGCGGCCATATGTTAAAAAAAAACTGTTGCCAATGTTGTTTTTGTCATTTAACACAAAAACTAAAAAAGATGGACAAAAACTTTTTGCACAAAAAACGTGCATAAAATTTTCTACAATTTTGTTCCTATACAATATTTTGATAGGAGTTACCATTTTCCAGATAAATGAGTCCAAAATTAAGAAAACATGGAAATTCATATATCGGTAAATCACTTAGAGGAAATAACTGTGACAATTATTGTAAGGCGTATAATATAACTTTATATTATTAACATAACAAAAAATAAAATAAACTGAAAAAAATTAATAATAACATAATTTGTGGACATTTATCTCGAAAACGGCAACAATGGTATCTGGAAAATGGTAACTCCTATCCAAATATTGTATAGGAACAAAATTGTAGGAAATTTTATGCACTTTGTTTCTTGTGCAGAAAGTTTTTCTCCATCTTTTTTACTTTTCGTGTTAAATGACAAAAACAATATTTGCAATTTTTTTTTAAACGGACGCCATTTTGAAAGTAGAGCCAGTTTTTTTTGGGGGACATGTCTTAAATTGTTCCTTAGGCTTTAATCTTTATGAAAAACATTGTCTCCAAGGATCTGGGGGTGCACGGACACTTAGAGTGGGCTCCCGTAGTATTACGTTTTATATTGAATTTTATATTTTATTTTAAGAGCTGAATCATTTATCTGGAAAATGGTAACTCCTATTCAAACATTGTATAGGAACAAAATTGTAGGAAATTTTATGCACTTTGTTTTTTGTGCAGAAAGTTTTTCTCCATCTTTTTTAGTTTTTGTGTTAAATGACAAAAACAATGTTTGCAAATTTTTTTTTCAACGGACGCCATTTTGAAAGTGCAGCCATTTTTTTGGGGAGGACATGTCCAAAAATGTTCCTTAGGCTTTAATCTTTATGAAAAACATTGTCCCAAGGATTGGAGGCACTTAGGGCAGGCTCCCGTAGTATATGGTACTTTTACCAAACCTAAGAAAAATAGAAGACCTGTGAGAAATGAAAATAATGTAAATAAAGTTATTGCTGCAGTTAACGAGAATCCACACACCTCAACAAGAGCAATCAGTACTAGGACACATATTTTTTCTACTACAGTTAGATGAATCCTCAAAGATAAACGATATCACGATTATAAAATTATTCTAGTACAACAACTTCGTCAAGGTGATTATCAACGGCGACTGAATTTTATAACAGAAATGTCAGTACTGCAGGAAATAAGCAGAAATTTACTTTATAACATTCTTTGGAGTAACGAAGCAACATTTAATGAAACCGGCAGGGTCAATAGACACAGCATGCACTATTGGAGTGACAGAAATCTCCGATGGACGCGGCAAAGATATTTTCAGGTAAAATATAAAGTTAACGTGTGTATAAGTATTCTTTTGAAACTAACTTTAACAACGTAATTTATCTAAATTTTATACGAAATAACTTACCTACTTATTTAGAAGAAGTTCGCCTGCAAGATAGAAGAAATACGTGGTTCCGTAAAGATGGTGCTAATTCACATAACGCCAATATCGTTTCTGATTATTTAAACACGATGTTTGGAAATCAGTGGATAGGTAATTCTGGACCATTGCGATGACCAGCTAGATCGCCAAATTTAAATCCGCTGGATTTCCTTTTGTGGGGTTACCTTAAGACATTTTTGTATGAAACCCAACTTCTTTCAAAAATAGAATAAGGAATGGATGTAATTCTATTCGTCATAATTTATTACGTACAGTTAATGGTAAATTAATAAAAAGAATGAGTCACTGTGTTCATGTTAATGGACAAAATTTTAAACAATATTTGTAATGCACAACTGTAATGCCTAATCTTTTTTTTACCCAGTTGAATTAACTTTAAAAATTAGTATTTATTGTGAAGTGGACGTTATTACAAGCTTTTATTTAAGTACACTTGTCAGTTTGAGTCAAATATTGCAATTCAATTTTCCCCTTAGGGGAAAGAAATTCTATTTAGTACATTTTAAAAAAGATTGTTTTTAAAAATATTTATTCCTTTTGTTTCTTGTTACTGTTTTGTTAGTTCTAATATTGTTTATGATATGTCTATTACAAATAAAGCATAAAATTATTATTTACATTATTTTCAAAGTTATTTTAAAAGAATTCAGTTTGGAATCGGAAAGTGTTTTTAATTTTTTTCTCTAAAACCAAAAAGAATTTCGAATATGACGTAATAACATAAATTGAAGCTAATTAAAACCTTTATAAGAAAACATTACCACAGTTCATGTACAGGGTGTGGTAAAAAAATATTCAAGGAAATTATGTTTCCTTTCTTAACAATTTTTTCAAAGTGTTTGTTTTAAAACCACTCTGTATACATGTTTAAAGGCCTTAAAAATATCTACAATTTGATGTGCACAACATGGTCATCACTTAAAAAAAAAGAAAGTTACAAGTCTGGGGAGTTTTAACACGTTCAGCGCCAAGCTCTCAGGGCGAATTTTCATTATTTTTAATTTAATATAATAATCACATGTTTTAATTTGAACTTTTACAGAATTTGTGAAAACTTTCATCCAACCTACACCCCAATTTGAGAGGAAATTCTAGTAGACCAGAGCTTATAATTCCCCATATAAGATATACGTAAAGTGTGTGCGTTAGCGATACACACGGCCAAAACAGAATATTAGTCGGTGTATCTTTTTTGATACACAATGTTTTAGTAATGTGTATCGAAAAAGATACACTGGCGCTGAACGTGTTAAGTGGCGCACCCTATATATAGGATATTAAAAAAAAAATCTGTATACCTAGTAATAATAATAGTAAAGAGATTAAGTATGTTGGGTTCTTATTGTAGGTGACCAGATATGTCCAGATTTTTTGTATGCCAATCGTTGTGTAGCGCAATGCGATATATACAGGTATGATGAGTTGTTTATAGTAGTATTCCTTTTTGACCGATTACTCGTAGTAGTATACTTCAAGAACGTACTTTTTGTTTTTTTTCTCATAAATTTTATCACATTCAAGTAGCTTAGGATAAATGAATGCGGTTGGTCCCATTTCAAAAGCAGTTGTATAAGCTTTATTTTGCAACAGATTTTTATTTTTCTTTTGTTGACCACCCTATATTTTTTTTCATATTATTCTTCTTCGACAGTTGTGTTAACTAATTGTGAAATATTATCGTCCTCCTTACGTACTCTGAAACGTAAAAATCCGAAGAAATCTCGAAGGGTGATTTTTTCATGATTACAATACTTCCCTCCGGTAAGCGAAGGAAGTAAAAAAATCATATCTCGTCAATTGGGTTGTTGGCAAATTTTCAAAAATGGTGAAATATGGTAGTGGAGGACTTAATTTAGTTATATATTTAATTTGGAATAAAAATTCTTAGCGCAACATATTTTAAAAAGTTGTTAAACTTCGACTATTTGAATGTGCCGCGAAAACGGTAGTGACATCATAACGGCAGTTAGATGTGAACTTATAAGCAGAACAGATGAAGACGAATAAGTTGACATTGCTGACAAGAAAGAAAATAACCTCATATGTCAAAAGTAAATTTGACGTTTAGTTAGCAGTGATTGATGTTTGCAGTTATTGTTAATATTTTTTTACAAAAAGACTAAGGCAGTATATCTATAAAAGCTAATTCTGACATTCTACTTGCGGTAGATATATTTATGGTCAGCGAATTTTTAAAAAGAGACAATCGTTTTGACATTGCAATGGTTGGAAGTGCAAAAGCTGCAAGGTACTTACGTTACAGCTGCTGTAGACAGTACAAACTATTGTAATTTCTGCAAGAAATTCCTTTATTTTATCTTATTAATATTACATAATATGTCTAATATGTATTTTATTATTTAATTTAGATGAATTTGTTAACTATACTTTGTATTTTATTAAATATTTCCTTTTCATTGTTTTATTTCCTATTAACTATATACATGCGTATCTAACTGAAAACAACAAAATAAGTTTATCTACTAAAGAAATAATTTATTATCCATTGATACTCACTTCTAAGAAGAGTCAGAATGAGACTTACGAAGATATCAAGAAAGGTCTGTATTATAACAAAAAATAATAAATAGGTAAGTACTTTATGTTAGTATCTATCTAAGCAATAAACAATGATATGTATTTATAACACACATAATTCAAAGGGCATTTATAACTACAATCCAACGCATTCGTAGCCATTTCCGACTGATTGTGTTCACCGACTTTAGACCACTGAACTTAGACGACTTTCACAGTTTGTTTCATATAGTTTTTCAACGGCGAGTTTTTAAATTTCCTTTCTTAATTTATTGATCATCCTAGTATTATGGGGTGTCTAGGGAGCTTCATAAATAATCAATAGTTAACAAAAACAACTGCATTTTATTCCAACATAAACTATAGTCCAAGATCCCGTGCACGCCAGACTTATGTCATTTTATAAAATCTGAAAATTTTTCTACGGAAGTACACTACTACAAGTAAGAACAATTGGCTACTATGAACAGTCGGTCGCGGTGGCTTTGACAGATAACAGGTAGCAAAGGTGTATAAAATCTGAATTTAATATATGTTACTTGGGCAACTATTTTAAGGTGTTTGTACATTCGTACATCGGTTTTATAAGCGATTATTACCCTAAAAAAAAACAACTAAAATTTTTTTCGCAATTATTTTAACAAAAAAAAAAAAAAAAGAAGGGAATGAGCAGGGGTCGAACCGCCAACCTCGTGACTAGCAAGACGACGCCTTAACTCACTCGACCACCTACCTGTCTGAGAATATTTACTTAAAGACTTTATAAAATAACGTAAGTACAATTACAATTTTTTATACTTTAAAGGCGGGGAGTTGCCACCATAGAAAGTGTCTGGCAGTGGAGGACCTAAATTATTATAGTATCTCGTAAACAATATCAAAAAATTATGCTTTATAGTATGATTTTGAACAGCAATTCTATACACCTTTGCTACCTGTTATCTGTCAAAGCCACCGCGACCGACTGTTCATAGTAGCCAATTGTTCTTACCTGTAGTAGTGTACTTCCGTAGAAAAATTTTCAGATTTTATAAAATGACGTAAGTCTGGCGTTCACGGGATCTTGCTCTACTAGATAAAATACATAAAAGCAGATTAAAGCCATTTCCCTCCTTTTAGGAAGTCAAAGCATGAATAACATTCTAATCTAGAGCCGTTAAGAATACAGTAATACTGTTTTATCCACCAGTTTGGCGGGTAATTTAAATTTGTAACAGCTAGAACGCCACCCAAGTCTTGTAATGCGGCCGTTTTTCCTACAACATAAACCCATATTAAAAATCAAATTCCTACATTAAGATACAACTTACCACAAATAAAACGCTTAGAATACATTGTAATTTGTTACTTTACTTGACATTGAAATGGTCTTCACAATAAGAAGACTTGGTCCTTCTCTGGTGGCTTTGAATCATTCATTATTACGTTCAGCGTTTATTATTGGAACACAACAGTTTTTCTGGTGAATTGGTGGTATTATTTACACAGTACGGCAGAAAACACTATCTGTACTTATATTTATCCATAACTAGATGCTGTTAAACTATACCGAATTGTAACCTATGAACGTCAGTTGAATTTGACGTTAAATATAATGTCAGATTAAACTGTCGTGATTGTCTTTTTTTCCGTCACTATCAGCGGGTTTCTAAATTAGTACCCGTCGTTTTATAACTAACTTCTCTACAGATTGCCGTTATTAAGTCATCTCCGTTTTAAATGCATGTATTTTTGTAATTAATATTATAATATTATAAGACTTTCTTTTCAACTTCTACATGTTTCTAATGATTTTTTATGAATAATTGTTATTGTTTAACATAGATTCTCCTCAAATTTTAACTTAGTGCAACAACCCAATTGGACGGGACTTATCTCAAATTCAAGGTAAATTCATAGTCTTCAAGTTGTATGTTTTAACACTTTTTGATAAAATTCTTGGTTTTCAAGATATTTGCAGCCATGTTTTAAGCCTTCCTTCTTCCCAAAAGTTTAGTCCGCAGACGATTTTGGTCCACGCATGTTTATGAGACCATAAACAATAGTTTTCTGTACTAAAATTTCAGGGTGCATCGCTTTCCAACATAAAACTTAAATGCACTCTACTACAAAGCCACGATAGAGGTGGTGAAGAAAAATATTACTGGGTCAAGCTTTTAGTACTAATCTATAAAATCTGATATTTTGTAAATTAATTTTCGGTTATGTAACTTAGGCAGAGGAACTTTGCATACGTTTTGTGAAAAAAAAAGTGACAAAACCATGCCATTGTAAAGCGATTTTTTCTTTATACTCTTATTACATTTTATCTTTCCATATTTATTAATGTTTTTATCCAAAAGTTCCTATGTTCACGATGATCTTTAAACTCAAATTAGAAAACTAGTCTTTTTCAGAATTCCCACTTTAACATCTAAATTTTAACACCATGAGTCAATTAATGACCAATAAAGGACTATCTAAATCTTTTTATAATAAAGTATTACATTTTTTTTCTACTCTTATCTCACAAAAATCATTGACAATGTAAAAATAAATGTATTGTAAATAAATAATCTACCAAATATTTTTCATACCTTCAAATACAAATAACTTCTGCTTTTGTGATATTGCAGATAGAATGCATAAAATTTGTTGGGCTACCACAGACAAGACTTCAATATTGATTCGATTAAATTCATCAAAACAACCCCATGCTCCTGTTTGTGCCAGTCCAGAGAAACATTTACCCATACTCTTGTAATCCAAGCCTTCAGAACAATTGTTCACTATTACCCACATACCCATTGCTTTGCCTAAATCTTTTACTGTTTCTGTCTTCCCTGTGCCAGCAGGCCCTTTAGGACTACCTCCACGGTATAAGTGCAGAGCTGTTGTTAGTGTTATATAACATCTAAAAAATTTAATGAATAACTATATATATGGTACAACTAAAATATCAAAAATATTGTTTGGAAAAAGACAAAATTAAGAAGTCAATAAAAATTGTTAGTTTATCCGGCACAGAGCTCAATCGGCTAAGGCATATTGTGTGGTGAATATGCTGATCGCACTGTTTATCGTGTACTGGGTTCGAGCCCCAGCTCCGGCGCTGAAAATCCCAGTGGGGTATGGATGTTTGTCTGCGTTTTTCCAGACTCAGATCCTATTGAAATATTAAAAAGCTGTAGAAAATTGACCATATCAAACACCTACAGCTAAAAGAAAGCTCTGTAACTACTGTTCATCGAAGCTGTTGGAATATGTATAACAAATCTTCAAAATTTCGAAAGAAGAATACATAATAATAATAATAATAATAATATAATAACTTTTAATAATGCTGATTCCAGTGCCGCTGATATTAAGAAATCAGGAGAAAATATTTTCTTGTTTGTTTTTATACAGATTGAAGGACGAAAAATATTCGCCTGACAAATATAAAATTATTATTTCAAAAATTTTTATTAAAAAAACCGCAAAATTGGAAATATTTCCTTCTACTTCTGCAGTCGCTAAGTAACATTCTTACAGAAGCTATTGTCAAGTGCAACAATGACTTGATAATAAGATGTTGTGGAAACAGTGGAGCTGGACTAGAATAAATGCAACTGGAACTGATAAGAACTTTAGAAACACTGCACCTAAATCCATATTTTTAATTAATATTGAAACAACCTCACTTTACTTTGCAAAAATTTCAATTGGAAATACAGACTAAAGTAAAATCCAAGAGAAATTCAAACAAAACGCAGTGAAGAAGGCTAACGGCTAGCCGATCTCGTGCGGGGCTAGGTCATGGGTTCAATTTTTTATATGAGCCAGAGAGAGAATCAATAAGTTCACAGGTGTTCGCCCAGCTAGCTTGTTTCGTAACCAAGAAGGCAGTCTTAAAAGATATTTATGAACCAGGCGCTATCCACAGAAAAATAGACATTACACTACCCTCTTTAGTCACAAAACTGGCTGCTGTGGAATAGCCTGATGTTGGAACAGACACAAAACATAAAATGAAAAATCTAAATTTTTAATATAAAATATGAAATTTATTAATCAAATTTAAATTGTGAAAATTCAATGACATAAAAAAGAATTGAATAAATAATTAAATCAAGAAGAGTAGATTTATATATACTTATAGCATAAAATGTGACCACATGGTCTCAACAGAAAATCAAAAATATTTAATAAAATTTAGATTACTGATAGTTTCGGGTAAACACACCCTTGCCTGACTATTACTTATTAATCTAAGAAACAAGACGTGATAAATATTTATGACTCTATAGGTAAAAACATATATATAAATTACAAAATGATTGATAGAAAAAAAGGAGTAATAATTCACTTTAATTCTTGATGTCATGATAATCGGTGCACAAAAATGAACAATAAAGAAAATAAGCACTTTCTCACTAATCCAGTATTACAAAATGGACACTGGGTGACAATGGCTGATGGACCCTGGCAGTTTCTACGTATATTCTCGTTATCCACCTATGACAGGACCCCTGGACTGTGCCATGATATTCTCAGGACTACTTGGATGACGATAGAGTTTTGCTATGTGTTATTATTTGATTTGCCAAGGTTGACTCCTATTGACTGGACTATGTATAACTGGATCTGACCATGAAGTTATAAATTTATGAATCTCATAAGCATTTAACCAAATACTAAAATATTATGGATCTCCGGATCGTTGCAATTTACATCTTCTTATTAGATTAGTCGATGACATAATAAGCAGGAAAGCAGCTAATAGGATAGCACAAAATTGCAAGTAGATTAATTAATTTTGAAATAGTTAAAACATTAACTTTTAACTTTCAAAATCTTTTTTAGACAGATAAACATCTAAATTTTCTTAGATGGACATTTAAAATATTAACTTTCTTTTAGACATTTTAAACAGTTAAATTTCTTTTAGACAGCAAAACTCCTTATACTTGAATGATCACTAATGTAACTGTTGATAATGGCAAAAGGGACACCACGTGTGTCTAATTAATTATCAAACTTTTGGAGTGACTGTAGTTGCTGTACCAGAACTCAGAAAATCAGATTTCCTCCGTAGTGTGTGCAGATGCTTGAGCCTATCCATCATTTGATGCTTAACTCAGTTTGACTGTTATGCTAGATGTTAACTTTGCTCGGTGGCTGTCTGTTGTTTAGGGTTGTTTTTTTTTCTTTTTTTTTTCTTTGGGTTGTCATTTTGTATCTACTGGTTGTTTGTGGGATGTAATGTTTGCTGTTTATTTATTCCTTGGGCGGTTATGTGTACATGTGGTTGTTTGTGTGTGTTTGCTGCTGGGTTGAGGATGGTTGGGGATGGGGGAGCAGTTTAAAATATTGAGAGAAAGGGTTAGTGTTTTGTCCGGAACGGCTCTTTTCGTGGCTTGCAGTATGTATGGTGTTTTTCTTTTTTTTTTTTTTTGTATGTTTTGGTTGATGTTTTTTATATTTTTGGGTTGTTTTACTAGTTTTTTTTTTCAGCTTGCCTGGTTAGTGTTACATAGGTTTTGGCTTCAACTGGTGAGTGGTATGTGGGTTATTGAAATAATTGGGTAACGGTTTCTATAATGATCATTATTTTGTCGGATGTGTCTTTGGCGTTATGGAATCTGTTAATAGCTTGTGCGAGTTTGTCAAGAATAGATTTGATATCGATATTTTTGAGAAAGTTGAGAATTTCCCTGATGGGGTTGTCGGTGTCTTCGCCTAGATCTTGTGGGGGTGGTTGGTTAGGTTTAGGGGTACTTGGCCTGGGCCAAGGTGCTGTTGGGGTTCTAGTGCTATTCTCTTGTGGTATTAATTTTGGGAAGGCTGTATCATAAGTTTGGGCTGGTAGGTTAAAGTTTGTGTCGGTCGTTTTGCTTCGTGGATTGTTTTTGCGATCTCTGGCCTCAGCCGCCAGGTAGGTCAGGCATCCCCTGTAGTTTGCAGCCGCAGTTGATGCATTTGCATTCAGCTGCGTCGCACTTCACACCCTCGTACGCTTGCCCACACCTCACGCAGCGCGAGGTGCGGTTGCACAACACAGACGAATGACCGAACCTCTGGCACCTGTGGCACTGGGGGATCGACAGCCGGACGTACTCCTCCACCCTAACCCTGATTGAACAGAGCTCGGTGAGGGAGCGTACCAGGTCGGCAACCCCCTTGTGCACTGTGAGGATGATTATGTGCGTGGGCTGTCTGGTACCATTTTTTTTAGACATAAGTCTGGTAACATTTTGGGTAGTGATATTTTTGTGGGAGAGATCCTGTTTGATAGTATTTATGTCAATATCTGTTGGTAAGTATTTAACAACAAGTTTTACTGGTTTGCCTTCTGGCGGGTTATATGTATAGAATTCGATTCCATATTGAACTAAGATGTCTATTATGTTTGCATGGTCTGTGGTATTTAGGGGTTGGCATGTTAGGTTGCTGGTATTGAACCTGTATTGAACCTGTATGTAGGCCTATTTGGTATATATTTGTCAATGAGATTAAGTACTTGAAGATGGTGTTGTGTGTAGATGGAAATTGTCGGAGTTTTGTTGATATGATTGATATTGTGCTGGGGTTGATCGGCGATGGATATGTCTGAGAAATTTTGATTATCGTTCAGATTTCCTTTGCTCTGCGCCAGCTAGTATATAAGTATCCCCTCCATTCAACATACCAACTACACAGTACTCTAAAGTATACCAAACGAAAATTACTAGTTTTTAAATTTAAATTAGCACATTGCATTGTGCTATTTATTGTTTAAGATAGCAAGTAGTATGCAAAACTAAAATTAGAATTTAATCAGAATTATGAGGTGGTCATAGGCTTTGCGTTTAACGAGTGTATTCGTAAAAACTGTAACAAGAAATAAATAGACGGTTTAAATATAAAGAATGCAAAAAGGTGTAACTTATATCTAAACAACAATGCTATTATGAAATAATTAGATGTCTGGGCGTAAATAATATATAGTTGGTAAACATAATGTACAGTGTGTACCAAAATAAAGTGTGTTTCATTAGATTTTAATTAAAAATGCATAAAAATCTAACTGGAACGCTACAATATTATGCTCTTGCATGGGATATTGTACTATCTTAAGATGTCGTGTAAAAGCTGGAGTAAACTGTAAGATCTGACAAGAATGTAACAGCAGGCAGGATCAAGCAGGATTAATTTGATTGAATAAAATTACTTATATTTTTTACTACATTAAATCCAAATATTTTTTAAAATAATTAATAAAATTTTATACATACAAATATTTTCCGAGATATTAAAAAAAACGCATATTTCACCCTTTTACATCCCTAGAAAACACCCTTCTGCATCGTTTCGAGTTAAGGATCCATTGGCTTCTTAATATTTATGATGAAACCTACAATCTCCCAAATTTTCATTGACTCCCTAATTTCATCTTTTTAAAAATCTTTTTTTCCGTACTACAAAGCTAGTCATAGTTCTAAAATATATCATACCTATCAGTAAGAGGGGTTATAACTAACCGCCCTGAATTTCCATTATATTCATACCCATAATTAAAAAAAGTGTTAGTTTGCCTGATTACACATTCATCCAATTCCCTATCCCAATAAAATCGAAGTTGGGAAAACCATTCAAAGGCATTAATGTCCCTACAATCTAAATTAACATTTAAAAACCTATAATTATCTAGTATGATAAAATGATACTTACTGGCCTTATATAATCTGTCTATTACATCTCTTGAATGTATTTCAATAGTTATAAGAGCGTTTGCTTTCAAGCGTTGAAGTTTAGTTAAATCTCTTCTGCTAAGTTCTGATAGTTTACTTAATACTTGGTTTTGCTTCTTTCTCAACCGTTTTAAAGGTTTCTTACTTTCCATTATTTTGGCATGAACTAAAGCCCTTGTACAATCTGTGGTCCATTGTATCTGATAAGAAATAGGAATAATTAATTTAATTAAAGTGTCATAAGTAAGAACATTATGTCAATACAACATATTGTCAATATAGCAAGAAGAAACGAGATATTTTATTTACATTTGTAGATCAATTTTTTAATTTAATCAGAGATGGGTCAAGAAAACTTTCCACATTTGATAAAAGTCTGTAAAAGTCATGTAAATAATATAATTGTATGCACTTATTTGGTATCAAAATGAAGCTTGCATCATCACGAATCAGATTTCACCATAAAATAGGCTATCAATATATCCAATAAAAAGTTAAAAGGAAAACTTCCTGGAAACTTTCGGAGTTTTCAAAACGGAAAGTTTCCAGGAAGCTTTCCTTCTAACTTTCCATTCCCAAGGAATAATTTAAAAGTCATTTGGTCTTGAGAAGGTTTTAAGAAAGGTTTGTCAGGGTTAGGAAATAGTCTTGTGCTTTATTGATGTTGTAGTTAAGGCCTTTTAGGCTTCAAGTATACTTACTCTTATATGGTAAGTTTTAAAGCATTCTGTAACACATAATTATAAAGCTAATTTGCTTCTAGGATAATATGTAAAATTCTCCATAAAGCTAATTAGCTTTATTAACGTCTTAAATTCCATTTAGATTTAAAGAGGCTTTGAATTATTCTTTATTTTTTTAACATATTTGCAATGTTTTAACATATTTGCAATAAATCATTTAAAATCCTTTTTAAAATTAGACATTTTCAATGCCTATTAGTACTTATTAAAGGCCATTACAAAACTAGACTCTTAAAACGTCCTTGACAAATGTTGTGATGAAACCGTTATGAAGAAAAAAAGGCCTCTATAAATTTAAAAGGCAAATTTTAAGTCCATAAAACACTTTCTAAAACCTCAATAAAACATTTATTATAAAAACAATAAAAATATGTCTGCCTGAAGTGTCGTTGATGCATGTGTGCGTGGGTGTAAATTAAAAGCATTTCACAACTTACTGATGTGTAATTATGTTTTTTTTGGAAGAAATTATTTTGAGGTTAAGTTTTAAGTTTCTTGTATCAAATGTCAACGTGGTTCGCCTTGGAGGCGGTTCTTTTAAATCCCAAACGTTTTATTACAGCTTTTATCAAGTCCATGTGATCTTCGCCAAGTGCATTTGCATTTATGTAAGGAAGGGATTATTTGTGATAGTATACAAAAAGACTAAAAGGACTTCATTTAGAGTAAATGTTCTAGGTCATTACCATTATTAGAATATATAGTTGAGAGGGCTGTAAAATGACAATTAGGTTTTTAGTTGGTCGGCCATGTTTTTCTTGTTATTTAAAAATATTCAAGGTCAATCTTACAATTATAATTATTAATAATTACTACTTTTTTTTAGCATATGCATTTTGCATTTTCACTGCATTTTCCATAAATTAATAACATATTAACTTTGTAAACATTGGTGTGGGCTATATTTTGGACAAATTTTACTAACATATTCTTAAAGTGACACACGCAAACGAATATTAAACTTCTGACAGTTAATAACTAAACAATTGTAAATTATTCAAATATTTAAATTTAGATTTCTCAATTTAGAGTAATTTCCGGTAAAATCGGAAGTGCTGTTAAAAAAATTTCCCACCAGTAAATAATTCTCTTATAGCAGGCCAAAAAATTACTAAGAACCTACCTCTGAAAATCAAGATTAAAAAAGTTACAGCAATTGGGTTGTTGCACTAAGTTAAAATTTGAGGAGAATCTATGTTAAACAATAACAATTATTCATAAAAAATCATTAGAAACATGTAGAAGTTGATAAGAAAGTCTTATAATATTATAATATTAATTACAAAAGTACATGCATTTAAAACGGAGATGACATAATAACGGCAGTCTGTAGAGAAGTTAGTTATAAAACGACGAGAAACGCGTACTAATTTAGAAGCGGCGACGGAGAAAAAAGACAATCACGACAGTTTAATCTGACATTATATTTAACGTCAAATTCAACTGACGTTCATAGGTTACAATTCGGTATAGTTTAACAGCATCTAGTTATGGATAAATATAAGTACAGATAGTGTTTTCTGCCGTACTGTGTAAATAATACCACCAATTCACCAGAAAAACTGTTGTGTTCCAATAATAACCGCTGAACGTAATAATGAATGATTCAAAGCCACCAGAGAAGGACCAAGTCTTCTTATTGTGGAGACCATTTCAATGTCAAGGAAAGTAACAAATTACAATGTATTCTAAGCGTTTTATTTGTGGTAAGTTGTATCTTAATGTAGGAATTTGATTTTTAATATGGGTTTATGTTGTAGGAAAAACGGCCGCATTACAAGACTTGTGTGGCGTTCTAGCTGTTACAAATTTAAATTACCCGCCAAACTGGTGGATAAAACAGGGTGTATTACTGTATTTTTAACGGCTCTAGATTAGAATGTTATTCTAGTGATGCAGATATTCGGATGATTTCGGTACTCGGATTACACGGAATCGGATGACAAGAATGTTCGGATAAATCATCCGATGTCGAATTAAATTTTCACTATAGGTATTAGTGATGTGATATCGCGATTTTTCAATCACTCTGTCAGTAATTGCATTCGTGGGTAAAGCGAATGCCAGTGACACTGTTGTTAGTAATTTTTCTCCGCAGATCTCAGAATCGATGAGCGGAGGGGGAGAAATCTAAAAAACATTTTATCATCCAAGTGCCACGATTGACAGTTGTTTTTTGTTTTGTACTCAAAATTAATCCGAGTATATTTTATTCGGATGAAATTTTAATACTCGGAATCAAGCGAGTATTTCGATACTCGGATTAACCGAGTATTTTAATTCGAATTCGCCCAACACTATGTTATTCATGCTTTGACTTCCTAAAAGAAGGAAAATTGCTTTAATCTGCTTTTATGTATTTTATCTAGTTTATGATGGAATAAAGTGCAGTTGTTTTTGTTAGCTATTGATTATTTATGAAGCTCCCTAGACGCCCCATAATACTAGTAAATTAAGAAAGGAAATTTAAAAACTCGCCGTTGAAAAACTATATGAAACAAACTGTGAAAGTTGTCTAAAGTCGGTGAACACAGTCAGTCGGAAATGGCTACGAATGCGTTGGATTATAGTTATAAATGCCCTTTGAATTATGTGTGTTATAAATATACATATCATTGTTTATTGCTTAGATAGATACTAGCATAAAGTACTTACCTATTTATTATTTTTTGTTATAATACAGACCTTTCTTGATATCTTCGTAAGTCTCATTCAGACTTTTCTTAGAAGTGAGTATCAATGGATAATAAATAATTTCTTTAGTAGATAAACTTATTTTGTTGTTTTCAGTTAGATACGCATGTATATAGTTAATAGGAAATAAAACAATGAAAAGGAAATATTTAATAAAATACAAAGTATAGTTAACAAATTCATCTAAATTAAATAATAAAATACATATTAGACATAAGTATTATGTAATATTAATACCTAAGATAAGATAAAGGAAGTTCTTGCAGAAATTACAATAGTTTGTACTGTCTATAGCAGCTGTAACGTAAGTACCTACCTTGCAGCTTTTGCACTTCCAACCATTGCAATGTCAAAACGATCGCCTCTTTTTAAAACTTCGCTGACCATAAATATATCTACCGCAAGTAGAATGTCAGAATTAGCTTTTACAGATATACTGCCTTAGTCGTTTTGTAAAAAAAATATTAACAATAACTGCAAACATCAATCACTGCTAGCTAAACGTCAAATTTACTTTTGACATATGAGGTTATTTTCTTTCTTGTCAGCAATGTCAACTTATTCGTCTTCATCTGTTCTGCTTATAAGTTCACATCTAACTGCCGTTATGATGTCACTACCGTTTTCGCGGCACATTCAAATAGTCGAAGTTTAACAATTTTTTAAAATATGTTGCGCTAAGAATTTTTCTTCCAAATTAAATATATAACTAAATTAAGTCCTCCACTACCATATTTCACCATTTTTGAAAATTCGTCAACAACCCAATTAAAGATGCAGATCTGACTTTTTGGAATAAGAACAATTTTGTTTCAAATTTAATTCTTAGTCGAATGGCATATGTTTCAAACCTTCCTCGATCGAAAAATATTTTTAAACTGCATCGCCATCTCTGGTGATAATGTTATAATAGTAAATTGTACTTCCTGAAGAAGGCATTAACCGTAGAAATCTATTACCGTTTACAGAATAAAAATATATTTCTTAGTTTTCGAAATATCGGCTGTGGGAAAGTTAACTGAAACACCCTGTATATGTAAATACATTTTGAATAATATACACATATCAGTTGAATGAATGTAATTAGTATGTGGATGGTATGTGAGAATGCTATGTGGGTTGCTAGCTGTGAAATGTGTACTTACCAAACTACAAGCATTGCACAATTGCCCGCAGTTAGTTAACAGCCATTTGTCACGTTTACTAAGCATTTTTTTTAATTCATTTCTGCAAGGTTTAAATGCAGTTCTCAATACTAATTGCATTGCTCCTTCTATCGCTACCAACCATGTTTCAGATGGTCCATCTAGTGTAACAGGTTTCACAAATTCCACATATTCTCCATCATCTGCGAACATTCCCAGTGATTCTAACTTGTTTAAGCCAAAATTCTTTTGGATTTTTACTTTGGTGATATTATCAAACAATTTCTTTAAATGTGGTTGCACAGTCTCCGGTTTCTTGGAGTTTCCAAGGATTTCTAACATATCATCATTGGAAATAAAATAGAATCTTGGAAATATATGACGTTTTGTTTCTAGATATCGTTCTAAGGCTCTTTGTAGCAAGTCTAGTTTATCATTCATTTTATTTAGCTTATTTAACACAAAAGGTGGTGGTTTGTAGTGGGTAGCCTTTAGAGCTGATTTAGCAAAATACATTCGAGTTGTAATATCTCGCCAATCGTTAGTGAGGATTTCAAAATCTTCAGATTCTCTGGGTAACTGCTTACGAATATCTTCTCCAAAAAAAATATTCTGAAATAGTACATGTTTAATAGTTACTCATAAAAATAAATGTATCAAAAAAAGGAGGTTATGTAATATAAGAAACTTATTTAACTGTTTTTCATAATAGTCGGGGAGCCCTCCCTAGTGTACGTGCACCCAAAATTTAAACAATTTATGTTGCAAAACTAAAATTTTCTATTTTCCTGATTATCTCTGGTCCTAGTAACTTAATCGTATAAAAATAAAAATACCAAATTGTTCGCATTAAAATTTGAAATAACACTTTCCTATAATTTATTAACTTGCCCAAAAATAAAAACTGTTAAAAATTGCTTTTTATATTTATAATTTAAAAAATATGATGTATTAATTAATCATTTTACCAAAAGTAGGTCAAATCATGCCATGCCCTTTATTGTAGTATATTTATTTAAACGCTGAAAATCAAAAAAGATTTCGAGACTTCAATTGCTTACTTTTTAAGTACTTTACTCGTAGAGGGACATTTTTTTCCAATATATGTACTTTACAATGGTATTAAAAACACAAATATTTCCTTTATTTAAACCATTTTTTTTTTTGAATTTGTTATAATTTCCGAAATTGTAGTTATAAACAAATTCAATTTTTTATCAAACTAAAAGCGGTAAACAAACAGTAGATTTTTATCTCTGCTGGTTGAAGACAATCCCTAACTACAAGAAGTTTATTTGTAGGACTAATCATATTGGAAATATTATTCTGAACAATCTGCTTGAAAGAATAGTAACACTTCAAGTATAGAGGAAAAAAAATGTGAAAGTTATGGGACTGGGGAGTGACAAGGGGAGAAGTCATAGGCGGTGCATTCAAAAAAAAATAAGGTAATTTTTTTGGTCACGTTTTTTTTAATTTTTCATTTTGTTAACACCTTTCAGTGGGGACAATCTACTGATAAATTTTCCGCATGTTGTGGTAAATCACCCTGTATGTATCTTTTATTGTTTCGACAATATATGCTTAATTTTGGTGTGGATATTGCCTTCTATATATTATAGATTGACCGTTATGTTAGAGGCGCCATTTTGAATATTTCAAATTTTGTAATTTTTTCCATGCCAAATTTCTAATTCCTAAATAATTCCTAAATAATAAACTTTGTTACACTTTCCTTTATATACAGTGTGTCCAAATTTCCACTGAAACACATTCATAGCTCGATTATTAATAAATCAATTTATTTTAAATTTGGGGAAGTTGTACACCTTTCCAAGGTAACTACAAGCCCATATAACTTTCAATTTAATCCATAGACGTGTAGACTAGGGGGTGAAAATCAGGTAAATTTTCAAGTAAATCGTATTAGAAATAATAAATAATAATATTAATAATAATAAAAATTACCACCATTTTATAGGTCATCGTTTAGAACCCCTTTGTGCCAATTTTTTTAAATATCTCGAGTGGTTTTAGAGTTATAAACAGGTAAATATGACGTTTTATCAAGGATTAATGGCCTTTAACTCTGTTCGAAGTAAAGTTAGAAAAAAAGTTATTTTGCATTTTTTACTACAAATTTGAAGTAATACTCAAAAATATCATTGTACTCACCAAAATCGCAAAAAAAGTTCCGTCTTCTTACCAGGGGACCGTAACCGAACCGAAACCGAAATGAGAGAATAATAATAATAATAATATAATATTTTCCCAAAAAGTAACAAAAATAAATAACATGGTGAAAAAGTACAGGAAAAACGCCGAAGATCAGGTGGTTGTGCAAGACAAACCTCTGTATTTAATCTTAAACGTAGATAACAGCAATATGGCAGAAATAAATAAACAAGTAATATTACAAAATAAATGACAGATAAATGTGTTATTAATATAATGTCGCAGGCATTAAAAATATGCATGTAATATATAATTTTATATTTATATTTTTATTTTTTAAAATTTTTTATTTATATTTTATTAGCTAATACTTGAAAAAATAAATAAATAAATGAGAAGAATTCACCTATGGTGCATTATTTTGTTCAGTCAGAAGATGTCTTTTTAGAGTAGATTTAAAGGCCGGTAATGTTTTACTTTTTATATGAGATGGTATAGAATTGCAAATTTTGGTAATTTGGTAAGTAAATGATCGTTTAAATAATTCTGTGCGATGAAGGGGAGGAGTGAGTGTACCCTTGAAACGAATGTTCAAGTCCCAAGTAACAATTTAAATGCTATGTGGACTTGAATAAGTTTTGTAATAGCTTTATTAAGGATGTAAGTGTGCTAAATGGCTTTATAGCGGTAGTATAGCAGGCCAACAACTCTTTCAGCCTAAGTAGTTTTATTAAGAGTTGTAACAACCTCCTGGAGGCCGAGTTTCAATACCATTTAGCATTTGTTTTAAATCGAGTCTATTGGCACTTGTAAAGGTTTTATGGTGGTGGTCAGCACTACCATGATAAAATCATTTGGCCTAGGAAACCAATTTACCTCAGAGACAACGTTCATAAAACCAGTACGCCTGAAAGTTTTAAAGGGGCACCTGAATATTCTAATCATAAAACTGCTATAAAGCTGTATTGACTTGTATAATGCCAAATGTAACATAAGAACCATTTAGTGTGGATAAATTCCTTCATAAAACCCCAAAAGTTGTAGTTTGACAGGTGGATAAATAGATTTTACTTATTTTAGGTTAATTTTTAATTACTTTTGTGTGAAGTATTTCAAAAAATTAAATATGGAAATATATTTTATTATGGAATAATTTTGTTGCCTTTCACCGAGAGTTATTGTAACGGTCATTTTTTTTTCCAGGCATAAAAGCCCTTAAATTACATTATTTCGTATTTTCCGTACATAAATTACCTATTTTGTTACCTCTTAAGAAATAAATTATCGCCGCTACTGTAAGGTTCTAGAAGGTAACGTAACCGTCGCCTAGTTCTCGGCTTTACTGGTAAACATTTGAAAATAATGCCTTTCCTCCAATGAGAAACCATAGTTTAAATTCGCGGGTTTAAGGAGTGAGGTATTTCGACTACTAGTGGGGGAAGAGATAAATACCGAGCCAAGCGGCAACCATGACACTTCTACGGCCGCCTTGAGCGAGCCCACAGTCAATCTTTTAACCAAATTTGAGTGAAGATATTAAAAGTTCCAGAATTTGAATGGTTTAGTTAAACCATAAAAATTATAAATTAATTATTTATTTAGTCTCTTTCCTTCGTTTAAGCTGGTTAAGGAATTTGACAGCCAGATTATGTGTGCTTTTGCGAGCTGTACATTCGAAATAAGTACTGATATGTGTAATATCCACCTAAAAGTGGCTAAATAATAGCGCGTTCAATCTACGTTTTCAACTTTAAATAGGATTGCAGTTTTATTGGTAATGTCCAAAATGAACTTATGTAAGTACCTATCTGAACTTTATATTTTCCTGTTTATGCACGAGTCATCAATTTGTGGAAGATTTGAGCCAGTAGTTCATCAAGTTGATCTCAGTGTAGTGCGTGTTCGTTACCTTTACGTTTTCGTGAACACTTCAAGCAAGCTTAATTTGTACTTGCTAATTTTTTTATCTCGACTAAACACTCAAATTTACTTTTGGAGTGCTATATGTTTAATATTAAAATTTATCTTTACGTATATCGTTCGAGGAATTATGTAAATTTTTGTGGGTGTATAAATACTCCCATTTGTACCTTTTAGTTAAGTCTTCTAGCTTGTTTTTGCCTTTAAACTTAAATAAATATTTAATTGCTCACTCTTGGATAATTTGCTCGGAAAATAATTCTGATAAGTGAATGAACAATCATTTATTTATTATTAATAGTTTTTTTCCTTGCGGAATTGGCCAATCTCCCTTTATTACGCTTTATCTATTTATCTTTTGTATTTTATACCATTATGTCTGTCTCTCCGTATATCTGTGAATTTGTTTGATTATTTGTTTGTACTTCTTTATTCGTTAGCACAAATTTATTCGCCCATACCCTGTAGTGTTATTCTCATTTGCTCTACCACTTTGTTAATAAATTAGTTTATTGTTAATTTCGTATTTTTATTTATTTAGAATTCATTTTAAATAACCCCAAGAGAGACAGGGCGTTATAATTGGCGGTGCCAACGTGGAGCTAGGTCTAATTAAAAATTTTAATTAGAGAATAAAATTTGTGCTTCCGAAAAATATTTTTTTCAGGTTACCTATTTGTGATTTTTGTGTATGTACCTATGTAAATTTTATATTCCGTCTTTGTGTAAAGAAATTGTATTGCTCAAAGTTAAAAAAGCAAACATAACCTTGTCGTAAAATTCCGGTTTATAGTACCGCTTTTATCTTTGTTTTGTGTTGATAAATAACAAATTACCTAATGTTTTCAACAGTAAATTAATAAGTACCTTTTCAGTAAACATTACGTATATCTTTTCGGCAAAAAGTTTTTGTCTTTTCAATATATTTGTATGTAAGCATTTCCAGTAAATTTCGTATTTATATTTTTATTGCGTTTGTAAGTTTCTTGTCTTTACATGATGTAAAAGCAGATATCAGGATAACAGAAAAGAGGTTTCCGTCGCGTAATAAATTCTTTGTTGGTGTGTTTCGTTTTTTTAAAGAAATTAAATAAAATATTGTAATTTCGGTATGGTACCCTACCTACCTGGTAACATTAAATTCAACTTATGTAAGTATGGCTTTAAGTGGCTAGTTTAATCATTTAGTTTTTTTGGTCAATTTTTCTGGCAACTTTGTGCGTACCTAGTTAACTTTTTATATATTTTACCTTTTATATTGAGTAACTAAAGTAAATTCTGTTTGTTATTTCAGTAGAGTCAGTGCAGTAGAGTTATAATTAAATTACATTTAGTTCAGTCTCGGTTTATTGTAGGATTAAAAGAATTTGATAATTTCTATATATGGACAGAGGCGGCTCTGAATTTTTGAATTTAATTATTAATATTTGTTAACTTTGTTTATTAGTATCTTTTTTGGGTTCTTTAAAATTTTTTAAGGACTTATTTGTTTTTGAGTACGTTATTTGTGAAATTTTAAATTTGCCTTAACTTTAAAATTTTTTATTCCTTTACCTACCTTTTTGTTTAGTTGCCTTACAAACTTTTAAGAATTTTTTGACTTTCGAAACAGATTTGAGTGTATATGTGAGTGTCTCAATGGTTTCGCCGTTAGCTTAGGAATTTTTAGGTTTTAATGGTTAACTATTTGGTCGCTTGTAAGTATTTATTTAGTGAGTATAGGTCAATAAAATTGTACAGTTTAAATTTTCCGTTACCTTTTAGTAATTTTCAGTTCAACTTTTGCACTTAGTACATTTTTCTTGTTTTTCGTTTGATGCTACATTGTTTACATTCATTATTTGAGTACAGTAGCTTACGTCTTATGTTAAAAATATTTTGGTAAAATATTTATTTTTCGTAATAAATTTAAAATGAAAATAGAACTAAATTTTAAATTCATTTCGTGCGTTATGTTCGGTTTAACGATTTCATTTTTTGTGCTTATGCATTCTAGCAATTTTGTTGAAGAATTAACTTTTTACAATTTAAATTTTGTTAGAAATTAAATTATATCTTTTGGCTATTTCAGTAAAATTAGTAGTAGAAATCTGGTTGGATTTAATATTTTTTGAGTTTAGTCTCGGTTTATGTGAACTTTATGGAATTTGATAATTTTTGTGTGGACAGAGACGGCTTAGGGATTTTTGAATTAAATCATTAATATTTTTGACTTTGTAGATTTTGTTTAATTTTGTTATTGTGCCGTGTTACTGTACCGATTTTGTTTAAAGATTTTGGCATAACCTTACATTTTGAATCTATTGCATTTTTAAATTTATTTCCTTTTTTGATGTCCTTTATTTTTTTTAGTACCTTACATTTCTTGATACCTTTTACATTGTCTACATTGCTTTTTTTGTTTTTTGGTGTATCTGTGAATAAGCAGTGCATTTTATGTTTTACCTTTTCTTAAAGTATGAGTCTATGTTTTTGGTATCTTGTAATGTGTTTTAGTGTACATTAATTTATGTTTAGTTTCAGTGAGTAGTGTGTGACGCCATGTGACATATTTCTTTTCGTTCAGTTTATTACCTTAACCTTTTGGGGTAATTTAAACTTTGTTTCAGTCCAATTCGTACATCTTTTAGTATCTTGTTAGTTGGCAAATTGTTTGTTTCCTTTCTTCGTTCAGTTTTAGTAAGTAAAGGTTTACTACCTACCTTACTTTGGTTTTGTTAAGATATATAGACTTTTCATATTTTAGTTACTTTTCTTTAGCATTGTTGGCAATACCTATTTACCCATGTTGACAGTTAGATAGGTTGGTATGACTAGCAGTTGATTTACTGTAACGAAATTGATGTGTTGCTTATTTGTTACTTCTTTCCAATTAATCTAATTCTGTATTAGTTAATAAAAGGTTTAAGTAAATACAAGTTGTGGTGTGTGATTTATTATTAACTGTCACAGGTTATGTGCCCAGTAAACGCCTAGTAGTGTAAAAGAAGTTAATAAATCAAACTTAGAACCTCATCAGTTCTCGACCACAACCGACGCCATTTTGGACGCGACGCGGCTTAAACTCGACAAGAAGTATCAAAGAAAAATTATCAACCATGGATAAAATCGACGTAGCACACGTTAATAAATTCAATGGCACCAATTATCAACAATGGAAATTTCAGATGACCTGTGCATTAAGAGCCAAAGGAATTTTCGGAGTAGTAGACGGGACAGACATAAAACCTGCTGCAGACGCCATAGATGATTTAAATGCCTGGCAACAAAAGGACGCTAATGCTATGTTTACCCTTACCACGGCCATGGACTTGCAGCAAATCACACTCGTTGAAAACTGCACAACATCGAAAGAAATGTTGGTAAAACTAGATTCCATCTATCAACAGAAATCGGAGACGAACAAAATGATAGTACACGAGAAGTTTCATCAGTATAAAATGAGTTCCAGCGACAGCATTGCTCAGCATATATCCAAGGTTGAAAATCTTGCGAAGCAAGTTCGTGAAACTGGAGAAACATTAAGCGACACTGCCATAATGACAAAAATCATGAGCACATTACCAGCAAAATTTAGATATGTACGACAAGCTTGGTTATCTTTAGACGATGCGAAGCAAACGATACCAAACTTGACAGCACGATTGCTGGACGAAGAAGCAAGTCTGTCCTCTTATGAAGAGGTTGAAGTCGCACTGGCTGCAGTGTCACTGAATAAAAGAAAAGGTGAGGTAGCTTCTAGCTCCAAAGGTGCTACAAGTAATTCAAGGGGGCCAATTTATTGCTACAATTGTGGGAAACAGGGCCATATCTCACGAAAATGTCGTTTGCCACAAAAGAAAAAGAGAAATGAAGCCACACATAGAGACAACACTAATGGTGAACGAAATCATGAATCTGCATTCAACGTGACTGACAACAGTGAATTTTCTTTTGGTGAAGACTCCTGGATTATGGATAGTGGTGCCTCTGCGCATATGACGTACAGACGTGAGTATTTTGCAACATTCGAAGAAAACTGTACATCAACTGTAGTACTAGGCAACAACAAAGTACTGCCAGTACAAGGCAAGGGCACTGTTAAAATTCAAAAATTGATTGACGGAAAATGGTATAACTCTACGATAAACAATGTCCTTTACATCCCTGAACTACGAAAGAACTTATTTTCTGAAGGTGTGGTAGCAGACAAGGGAATGAGAATAGTGAAAGAAAACAATCAGGCCAAAATTTACCTAAAAGAAAACGTCGTAGCGTGCGCTGTTCGTGAGTGTAACAACTTGTATAAATTGCTATTTCGTACCGTAATATTGAACGCTAATACCACTACTAGTGACAGTCTCCAAATCTGGCATGAACGTCTCGGACACGTGAATGTAAAATCTCTGAGGGACATGGTAAACAAAGGACTTGTCGCAGGTGTAAACTTTGACAATATTGAAAACTTTTTCTGTGCTGCTTGCGCATATGGTAAACAACATCGCCTACCATTCAAACGGTGTGAACGTGATCTAACGCAAGTGCAAGTAGGTGAAAGAATTTTCAGTGACGTCTGTGGACCGATGGACGCAACATCTGTGAGCGGTAACAAGTACTTTGTTACGTTTAAAGATGAACTCTCCGGTTACCGAGTAGTGAACTTCATTAAACACAAATCAGATGTCCTCGCATGTTTCAAGACATTTAACAACATGGTGAAAAATAGTTTAAACAGTAGAATTAAGTTTTTACATGTTGATAATGGACGTGAATACTGTAACCATGAGTTTAAAGAATACTTAAACGCTCAGGGCATACAATTAGAGACGACTGCACCCTACACACCAGAACAGAACGGGAGAGCAGAAAGAGACAATAGAACTATTGTTGAGAGTGCACGATCAATGATATATGGCTCAAATGTACCGAAGTACCTGTGGGCTGAGGCAGTGAATACAGCAGTGTATATTTTAAATCGCACTCCGTCGGCACAAACCCCAAATTCTACCCCGTTCGAGATGTGGTATAAAAGGAAACCAACTCTAGAACATATTAAAACGTTTGGAAGTGAAGCATATGTCCACATTCCAGATCAAAAGCGCACTAAACTAGATCCCAAAAGTAAGAAACTCACTTTAGTTGGATACGATAATAATTCCTCAAATTACCGTCTGTTTGATGCTTCAACGAGAAAAATAACAATTTCACGGAACGTAAGATTTAATGAAAAAGCCAACGGCTTTGTAGAGAAGCCCGGCAGTATCGAAATAGCCATTAATTTTGAATATAAGGACCCAGTTCCCGAAGCACAACAAAATCAAGTTGTGGAAGAATCAAATCTTGAAGTAATTCCAAATGACGAACATAACCTTAATGAACCTCAAGAAAATGATTTGCCTAACTTGCGTCCTCAAAGAGACATTAGGTTACCCAAGAAATATGAGGAATATGAGCTTAACTATGTAGAAACTGATATACCCTCAACTTACAAAGAAGCTCTTGAATGTGACAATGCAGAAAATTGGAGGACAGCTATAAACGAAGAAATAGAGGCATTAGAGAAAAATCATACATGGGAAGAAGCAGAATTGCCACCTGGAAGAAAAGCAATCGGCTCAAAATGGGTGTTCCGCATAAAAAGAAACCCAGACGGATCGATATCTCATTACAAAGCCCGACTTTGTGCCAAAGGTTTCGCTCAGAAGAAAAACATTGATTATGGTGAAATATTCTCCCCCACAACAAGGTGTGATTCTATAAGAGTTCTTCTAGCTGTCGCAGCTGCTCACAATTATGAAATCCAACAGTTCGATATCAAAACTGCTTTCCTTTATGGAAATCTGTGTGAAGACATTTATATGTCGCTCCCAGACGACATGAACAATAAACCAAACCTAGTGTGCAAATTACGAAAAGCTCTTTATGGGTTGAAACAGGCTCCACGCTGTTGGAACCACAAATTCAGCGATTTTCTAAAAACTTACGGTTTCCAACAATCTGATGCTGATAAATGTGTATACACTGGAAACGTTAATGAAACCAAAGTCTTATTAGTCATATATGTTGACGACGGATTGCTTATCTCACCAAGTAAACAAGCAATCGAAATAGTACTTCTGGAACTACAAAAAGCTTTCGAGGTAAAAGTCAGTGAAGCAACCTACTACGTAGGTATTGAAATCAAAAGAGACATTGATGGGTCAATCTTTATTAGTCAAGAAGCATACATTCGACAAATAATACAACGTTTTGGCTTTGACAATGCAAATCCTGTCGGTGTACCAAGTGATCCACAAACAAACATTACCGGAGCAATAAATAGTGTTTATTTGGAAGAAAACGAAGTTCCTTACAGACAGTTAGTGGGTTCACTTATGTTTGCAGCCATTGTTACACGCCCTGACATTGCCTACGCAGTGGGAGTAGTCAGTCGATATCTGAATAAACACACAAGAACAGTGGAATGCAGTAAAACGCATCGTTAAATACTTAATCGGTACTGTAAATCACGGTATTAAATACGACAGAGCCCATAAAGCGAACTCTTTAACAGGTTACTCAGATTCTGACTATGCTGGTGACCTGCAAACCAGACGTTCTACTAGTGGTTACATTTTTCAAGTTTGTGGTGCGCCTGTTTCATGGATCAGTAAGCGTCAGCCAAGTGTCTCTCTTTCAACGACTGAGGCTGAATATACAGCTGCCTCCCTTGCAACGAAAGAAGCCATATGGCTGCAGAGACTACTGAGTGATATCGGTGAATGTGTAGAAAAACCCACAGTATTATATATAGACAATCAAAGTGCCATCCGTCTAATTCGCAACCCAGAATTCCATAATTGGACTAAACATGTGGACATTAAATACCATTTCATAAGGGAAAAATTCGATAACGGTGACATTATACCTACCTATGTCAGTACAGACAAACAGCTAGCAGACATTTTAACCAAACCTATACCGAAGAATACTTTTAATCTGTTAAAAGATCTGATGGGTATGGAATAAAGTGAAATAAAGGAAAAGAAAATGAAAAGCAAATGTTAAAATGCATTTTACCAAAATATTTCAAAGAGTGGGAGTGTTAAGATATATAGACTTTTCATATTTTAGTTACTTTTCTTTAGCATTGTTGGCAATACCTATTTACCCATGTTGACAGTTAGATAGGTTGGTATGACTAGTAGTTGATTTACTGTAACGAAATTGATGTGTTGCTTATTTGTTACTTCTTTCCAATTAATCTAATTCTGTATTAGTTAATAAAAGGTTTAAGTAAATACAAGTTGTGGTGTGTGATTTATTATTAACTGTCACAGGTTTTTGCCGTACATTTATGTTGAATTAAATAAGCACATTTTGTAACTTATATACGTTTTGAATTTAAATCTGGATTTGTCCAGTGTATACATTTTTACGTATTTCGTTGTGCTTTGGTGTTTTTACCATTTTGTTGTGTTCAGTCTAGTAATTAAATTTTTACTATTTTATTACGTTTCAGTATACATATTTTGCGTTTGGCCTGGCAGTACATTTTTGCTGTATTTCTGTTATATTGCGGTATGTTATGAGAATATGGATGTAAGTAACAATTTTTGTTAGTGTTTGGGTCTAGTTGGCTTGGGTACTAGTTTGGATATAATTTGGTCCTCTATTAGTGCTTGAGGTAGTTTTAGATTTTTACATTTTCTTAAAGTTCGAGATTCCATATGTCATATATTTTTTTGAGCATTTTTTAGTAGAGTTTCTTTTAGTAAATTTCTTGGAGTACATTTTTGAAATTAAGTCTTGAGTCTTTTACGTTACCTTTCGGTTGGTGTTTCCCCTTAAAATACCTGGCGCCCTTCATTTTCTTTTTGCATTTTACCTTTTCATTTGTTTTCCTTCACATGTGTTTACCTTTCTAGTTTGTATTTTTCTGCCCTTTTGTTTCTTTTCTATTTTGCCTTTTAAGTACATTTTACAGTTTTGGTAACCTGAAATAATTATTATGGTTTTCTTCGTTATGTTTTATGTATATACCTTTTCTGCTTAAACTTATATTTGAGCAGGACTGCGTTTAGTATTTTTGTATATAGCTTACATTTTGTACCTTTTTGTTTAGTGTTTTTCCTGGATGGCTAAAATTAGCACAGGATGCTTTTATCTTTTTGCATAGTTTGCGTTGTACGTTTTGTCGTACATTTATTTGTGTATAGTACCTTTCCCGCTTGCTGTGTGCAAATATGGAGTTTATTTTGTTCTATCTTTTGATGTACGTTAGCTTGTCGTACATTTTGTTACGTATCTTATGTTACCTTTCTGGTTTTCTGTGTGTAAGTACAGAGTGATGTTTTATATTTGTTACCTTACGTTACCTTTTCTGGCTAATCTAAGCATTAGTTCAGATTTACTTTTTTCGTACGATACGTTACCTTTACCTTTTGCTGGCTAAGTTTTGCTTAGTGCAGGATAATATATGTTTTACCTTTACCTTTTTACTGGCTAAGTTTTACTTAGTGCAGGTTATCTTGTCGTGCATACGATATGGTGCGATGACCTTTGTCGTACGTTTTGTTTTCGTGCGTCATATTTACGTTTACCTTTACCTTTTCCTGGCTCAAAGAGTTGAGTGCAGAGGTCCATGTAAGTCTTGGCTGACCAAAAGGGTTAGTTGCAAGCTGGGTCTGGCTAGTTTTACACTAGTTTACGTTTCGCTTCCTTGGCTAAAATATATTAGCAGAGGATATTTCCGCTCTTTCTTGTCTAGCTAAGTCTAGTATGGGATTTTTTAGTGATGTTATTGGCTAAAGGCTAATATTTTAAATGCGTTTTATCTTGACTAGTCTTGCCTAGTTTGGGATAGTTTTGATTTTTTAGTTAGCTAAAAGCTAACAAGTTGCTTTCTGTATATAGTGTTATTTTTCTGATTGGAAAAATTTTGTTGCTTAGCAGACTGAGTGAATTTGTCTTGGTTTATCTTTGACCCGCTTTGTTTTTGTATATTTGCTTTAATGGTCTTAGTTAAGAAATTTTAAGGCCAAATATTTTTGTTGTTACTCTACCTATGTATTAGTCTCTGGAGGTCTTCAAATGACTTGGTTCTTTTCTATAAATCCAGTTCCCTTGTCATTTGGAAACCAACGTTGCTTTGCATTATTTTGTGTTCAAGTATTTAGGTGTTACGTTTTCATGTTTGTATCTGGTATTATAGTTTAATGAAATTGTTGATGTCAAATATTTCAACATATTTGTTTACATCCTCTATTTTGTTTCTTTTTCCTTCCCTTTTCTATCTTCCCTTTTCTTTTAAATATCTATATGATATTATTCCATATATGACTTATGTAAATAAGCTTATCTTCCCGATTTTGGAAACTTTTGTGTCTGGTAAATTAAAAGAATTTGTTTAGTTTATTCTAATATTATTTTGTCCCGATTTAGTCCCTTTATTGATTTTTATCGATAAACTTTAAAGTTAAAATTTTATATTTCCTCGTGGGTTCGACTTTGTCCATATGTTCGTTATCATTTTGATGTGGTTCATTTTTATTCAGCTTTGTTTTTAAATTTAATACAGTTAATTACATTCTTCTTCTTACTACGTTACCTTCTACTATATTACCTTGTGTTTCCCTTACCCTTCCTGTGTGAAGTATGTGTGAAATCCGAACGTCGAGTATTTAGTTGTGTTGTTCCTCTTTTTAGCTTGAGACGTATTGATGTATGTGACGCGAATGTAGTATGTTTGAAAAGCTAAAGAGATATTCCCTATTATTTTCCTATACCTTAGTTGTTCCGGTCTCCATCCTTTTGGGAAGGATCCCGCTAGTAAGGAGAGGGAGAGTGTAACGGTCATTTTTATTTCCAGGCATAAAAGCCCTTAAATTACATTATTTCGTATTTTCCGTACATATTTTACCTATTTTGTTACCTCTTAAAAAATAAATTATCGCCGCTACTGTAAGGTTCTAGAAGGTAACGTAACCGTCGCCTAGTTCTCGGCTTTACTGGTAAACATTTGAAAATAATGCCTTTCCTCCAATGAGAAACCACAGTTTAAATTCGCGGGTTTAAGAAGTGAGGTATTTTGACTACTAGTGGGGGAAGAGATAAATACCAAGCCAAGCGGCAACCATGACACTTCTACGGCCGCCTTGAGCGAGCCCACAGTCAATCTTTTAACCAAATTTGAGTGAAGATATTAAAAGTTCCAGAATTTGAATGGTTTAGTTAAACCATAAAAATTATAAATTAATTATTTATTTAGTCTCTAAGGAATTTGACAGCCAGATTATGTGTGCTTTTGCGAGCTGTACATTCGAAATAAGTATTGATATGTGTAATATCCACCTAAAAGTGGCTAAATAATAGTGCGTTCAATCTACGTTTTCAACTTTAAATAGGATTGCAGTTTTATTGGTAATGTCCAAAATGAACTTATGTAAGTACCTATCTGAACTTTATATTTTCCTGTTTATGCACGAGTCATCAATTTGTGGAAGATTTGAGCCAGTAGTTCATCAAGTTGATCTCAGTGTAGTGCGTGTTCGTTACCTTTACGTTTTCGTGAACACTTCAAGCAAGCTTAATTTGTACTTGCTAATTTTTTTATCTCGATTAAACACTCAAATTTACTTTTGGAGTGCTATATGTTTAATATTAAAATTTATCTTTACGTATTTCGTTCGAGGAATTATGTAAATTTTTGTGGGTGTATAAATACTCCCATTTGTACCTTTTAGTTAAGTCTTCTAGCTTGTTTTTGCCTTTAAACTTAAATAAATATTTAATTGCTCATTCTTGGATAATTTGCTCGGAAAATAATTCTGATAAGTGAATGAACAATCATTTATTTATTATTAATAGTTTTTTTCCTTGCGGAATTGGCCAATCTCCCTTTATTACGCTTTATCTATTTATCTTTTGTATTTTATACCATTATGTCTGTCTCTCCGTATATCTGTGAATTTGTTTGATTATTTGTTTGTACTTCTTTATTCGTTAGCACAAATTTATTCGCCCATACCCTGTAGTGTTATTCTCATTTGCTCTACCACTTTGTTAATAAATTAGTTTATTGTTAATTTCGTATTTTTATTTATTTAGAATTCATTTTAAATAACCCCAAGAGAGACAGGGCGTTATATTATTTATAAGTAATCGCGCGATTTAGATAGGTTATTGATGACACTGGTTTTTTGTCAACATCAAGTGTCTATTTTTGCCTTCTAACAAGGATTTTTGTGTTAACTGTATTCTGAATACCATATTTTTAACCTGATACGTACTTTAAACAATTAGAGCCCCACCACACATTTGACTAATCAAAATAATCAAATAAATGTGAGAGACTATCTTCTTCGTATTTATATCTTTTTGCTCTTTTATTTACATTCCATCTGGGTATAAGGGCATATAGCCGACCATTTCAGAGCAACCACAGCACAGCTAAGGTAAGGAAAAAGTAATTAACAAGTGTGAGGTTATATGTAATTAAACACCAAAAAAGTCAAATATCTTTGGGCAATAGGTTTTATGGTGGTTGTGAATAAATCCAACAAATCTTAATATAGGTTCAAGTGGTGTTAGACAAGATCAATTGGTATTAGACAATACCAAATGGTAAATGTAAGAAGACTTAAATTGATTGTAATTAGTAGTAAATGCTCTTGTACGAGAGCATTGTGACAATCTTATCTATCTCTTATTGTGGTATTGCCGCAACCAACAGGTTTTAATAAAAAGTCGCAATTTTTCTACAAAAACATCTTTGTAAACAAAAGCTGCCATGTTGGAATTATTCAAATGAACAATTACTAGTTGCAATTTTTGCAACAATTTATGGGTAATAAGGACTAAAATCATGATTATTATTACTAACGTGCGATATAAGTTGATGTTAACAAAAAATAAACCTTTTTTTAAAAAATGAATTTTAAAATATTTTTTTAAGTTTCCAAAATTTTCAATATTTTTCAAGGGCTTCTGTATTTTTCGACCTACCATGTGTGATATCATCAGTACAATTTAATGTGCAGCTAAATTTTCACTCATGGTGAGTACCTACTGAACTTGGTAATTTTAACCAGTATAGATGAGAGACCAGTTGAAAGCTGAACAACAGCAAATGCTTATTAGGGATTGCAATTTACCGGAAATTTTAATAACCGGTAAATCGGTAAATAAAAATGTAAATAACCGGTTAACCGGTATTTACCGGTAATTTTTAGAACGGATGAAAATGGTAATTGTCTTTTTCCATGTACAAAATTATCTAAATTTAACAAAAAACATTTTTATATAGGTCTATTTGGTATAATGAATAAACAAAAGGTTTTTTATCAACAGTAAAATCACAAGAGCTTTTTTTATCGGATAAATTTCTCTTTGTAACGAAATAATTTTGCCAATCAGTGATTTTATAAGAAAAACTGACATGAAAAAATCGCGAGACCGGAGGTCAAGCGATTTTGTCAAATGTCAGTTTATCGAGCAAAATTACTGATTGGCAAAATTTTGAGTTTAAAGAAATTTATCCATAAAAGAAAAGCTCGAGTGTTTTTTGGCAAGATGAATTAACGACAGAATATGTGAACGAACAACAACAATAATTATCTTTATTTATACAATTATTTGAAGGAACAGTTATTAAAAACACAGTTGTTATAAATTGTTTGGTTTGGTGTACTGATTTCAATATTTTCTTCTCTAGTTTCCACCCATGTCGAATACTCGTAAATTATAGCTGACGGTACAGATTTTAAAGTGACGTACGGCTACTAGATGTACGCTGCTTTTGAGGAACAGGCATTTTTATCAGTGATAAAAAACGATGCACCTTTTTTATCGCTGTCAAAGTGACAAAAATGTGACTGTCAAATAGACTTTATTATACAAGAGTTAATTTATCAACAGTAAAATTACAAGAGCTTTTTTTTATCGCACAAATTTATCCTTGTAACGATATAATTTTGCCAATTTTATAAGAAAAACTGACACGAAAAAATCACGAGACCGGAGGTTGAGGGATTTTGTCAAATGTAAGTTTTTCGAGCAAAATTACTGATTGGCAAAATTTTGAGTTAAAAAGAAATTTATCCATAAAAGAAAAGCTCGAGTGTTGCTTGGCAAGATAAATTAACGATAGAATATGAATGTGAACGAACAACAACAATAATTTATTAAAAATTATTATAATTTTCTCAAAACGACTCATATCGTACAGTATAGTTTCCACAATACTTAAAAATTATAGCTGACAGTACAGATTTCAGAGTGACGTGCGACTACTAGGTGTACTCTGCTTTTGAGGAATAGGCATTTTTATCGGTGATAAAAAACGATGCACCTTTTTTATCGCTGTCAAAGTGACAAAAATGTGACTGTCAAATAGACTTTTTATATATGAGTTAATTTATCAAAAAGAACAAATATAAATGTAATAAATTTAAATAAATAATTATTCTGTAAATAACAAAAATATCCACTTAAATAACAAAAATTATAAACATCAAATAGGGCATTTACTGAATACCTGATCTAAAAATACAATATTTTTTAAAAATAGCCTGTTAAAAGGGTTAGTTTTTCAAAGCTATATCTGTTAGTCGTCTGATATTTGTGCATAGAATACCACCAGCTGAAGATGCCCTTCCTCAATCGATATTGGTGGGTCGATAAGTTAATAAAAATTGGTAATAACATACTTCTAAATGTATTCCCTGGATATTTACGGCAGTGAAATATTCAATTTTCTGTCGTAAGATATTGTCAATGTCTCTCTTGTATTTCTTTGGGCTTGGTGTTTGGAGTTTACTTTTTATAATATTATTTATTTATTGTTAAAAGTGCTCGGTGTTGGGACAGTCACTCTATATTTAGTGAATACTAGTCAGTGACATAAATAGAAACGTTGAATACGTGACATATCGCAAGTTCAAAATTTACCGAAATAACCGGTAAAAAATTAAAATAACCGGTAATTATCGTCATGTGTTTTTTGTCCTAATAACCGGTTAACCGGTAATGCAATCCCTAATGCTTATTATAATATCCATTACCAACACGCGACTAATTTGCCAACATTACCAACTTAGTTTTAATATGATGGCAAGCATAAAACCTTTTTATTATAAAATAACCATACTAACAGAGCAAATAGCTTTTTAAAGTGCAGTTCTAAAGCATTTTAGTTTTATGATGACTTTACGAAGTGGTTTTATAATAGTTTAAACAACGGTTTGTAGATAGTCGCTTAAGGCCAAAATTATGCTTTTAGGATTTATAGTTGGTTTTATGAATAGTTTTATCAAGGTCTTCAGAAAGTTGTAAAGGCTGTTTAGAATAAAACCAATTGATTTTAATATGACTTTTAAAAAAGGCCCTCAGAACTCTTTTAAGAATGGTCCCTCTTAGCTTTATACAAGCTTTATATAAAGGTTTAATAGCATTTGTCAAAGATATCTAGTTTTATCAGAAGTTTTATTAAATAGACTTCAAGAGGTTCTGAAGATCACGATAAAATTTAAATTGTTACTTGGGTGTGAAAGTCTGCTCTATACGAAATTTTTTTATTCAGATATTTCGGAGTTTTGTTATTAATAACTTTATGAAATAGACAAGCAGAATGCAAAAAGCGTCGCCTAGACATATTGAGCCAACCTATTTCGACTAGTTTGTGTAATATACTTTGTCGGCGCTTAACTCCAAATATTAGCCTCAAACAAGAGTTTTGCAGTACTTGTATTCGAAGTATATCCTCTGCACCTAAACAAGGGCCATATACAGTATCGGCAAAATTAAACCTTGATAAAACGAATGATTCGCATAAAATTGTTTTAATTTTTTGATTCAGAAAATGCCTAATGTTATATATTAATTTTAAATTTGTGTATGCAGTACGTATACAGTTGTTAATATGCGGTTTAAATCTTAGATCTGTATCAAATGTAACCCCTAAATTTTTTGCTTTTTCTGTAAAAGCTATGTGATGTCCATCAACATTGATTTGAAGATTTTCCATTACAACTGACCTGTTGTTATGATGGCCAAAAACGAGCCGATGTTTTACTAGCGTTAACGTTTAAGGCGTGATTTTTAGACATTTGTATTAACGAGCATAAATCTCTATTAATAGCAACCATTGCTTCTGCGCATTCCTCTGAATCAAACGAAAAATATAGTTGAGTGTCGTCAGCATAGAAATGCGTCTGACAACGCTCAGCTGCTTTTTCGAAGCCCGATGTATATAACGCATACAATAGCGGTCCTAGAATTGATCCCTGTGGCACCCCAGATGACACGTTGAGAAAACGTTGAGAAAACCGAAACCGTAACTGAAAACCGCATTGGCGCTGCTTTGAAAACCGAAACCAAAACCGAAAACCATATTAACGCTGCTCTGAAAACCGAAACCATAACCGAAAACCGATAATGGTGTACGTTAGGTAACCGTAACCGAAACCGAGCCGAAAAAAATTTCGTTTTCGGTCCCTGCAAGTATCAATTTAATTTTAATCGAAGCCCTAACCGAAAACCGCACCAAAATTACGAATTTTTCCTAACCGTAACCAAAACCTAAAACCGGAATGTGAGAATCTGGAAAACCGAAACGGTAACCGAAAACCGAATTGATGCTGCTTTGAAAACCGAAACCGAAAACCGAAAATGGTGTATGTCAAATAAATTTCTGTTTCGGTCCCTGCTTCCAGTTTACTTGTTTTAAATCTAACCACCTTTTAAATCGTAAACAAAATTTTTAACTTGACAATAATGGAAGCTTAAGTCTTTGTAGTTTCTTTCTGTCATTATTTGTTGTTAATAGGAGGAATGCATAGGTTTAGTAAAATATTTCGCCGCCAGGCGGTTTCCGATCGCCTTTGGGTACTCTATTCATTGTGTTCTGTGCTTTGTAGTTTTGATGTGTTGAAATATGTTTGTTTATTTGAAACCTACGGAAAATGGATAGATTAGTTGAACTAAAAGAAAAGCTTGGCATTTTTAAAGAAGTAGTAAACAAAGATGCACAGAAAATGAGGTTATGTTGCAGTACCCAAACGCGACTCTGACGCCGCCTACATGCATTCGGTCTGTGAAATGTTTTGAACACACTAGATGGGCTTTTTTGTAATTTGAGAGCAACTATCCACTTTCTTCTAAAACTGCTGCATACTGGAAGCTGGTGAAACTTTAAATTTTTATTTTTTCTATAATAGGAAGTGCATTGACGCACACAATTGCTTGGTATTTTTAAAGAAGTAGTAAACAAAGATGCACAGAAAATGAGGTTATGTCGCAAACGCGACTCTGACGCCGCCTACATGCATTCGGTCTATAATCATCCACTTTTTATTTATTTTTTAATCATTTTTTATTTCAACAAAATTTGGCACAATGGGGTAATAATTTTTTATAAAAAAAAACCGCTGCCCAAGGAATCACTACTTCCACATCCAGATTCTCTATCCAAGTCACTCACAACGAAAAAAATTTTATATGTGAAAATAACTGTTTATGGAACTTTAACAATATAATATTTGAAATCTTCTACCCCAAAAACCCATAAAACGATACCCCACATCGGTAGTGGGGTGGGGGGTGGTAGTGGGGGTGGATGAAGTAAAAAAATATTTTGAGGTTTCTGGTTCCTGTACATAGGTACGCTAAATCACAATTTTTTTCATCCCCTTTAATAAGGGGGTGGGGGTGGTAATGGGGGTGGCTAATGCCAAAAATTTTTTGAGACCTTAGCTTCTCTTGTATATACTAAATACCAATTTTATGGATTATTACCTGCTTGATTGACCTATTTACCCCAAATTTACCCCAATTTACCCCCCAACCCTTCGACGGAACAAGATGAAAATATAATCTAGTTCTAGATCTCGTTAAAGTACATAAGTGTACCAAATTTCAAGTCAATATCTTAAACGGTTCCAGAGTAAACGTGCGCACAAAAAAAAGTTACAGACAGATAGACAGACCGACAGACAGACCGACAGAGAGACAGACAGAAATTTTTTTTCGCTCAAACTTAAAATCTCGACGTTTCATGACATTTTAAGCCTATTTGGACAATAAAAATTTTTTTGTCGTTACTATACTTCCACTGGACGTGGAAGTAATACCTACTAGGATTTACCCGAAAATTGACCCTCCTAATCCGCACCTATATGGAATATTAGTTACGAAAGTGTTACCGTGAAAAGTGGGACACACTGTATACAGAAATATTCTTAATAAAATATTTCATTTTAATGTTACTTATAATGCATTTTCCGGACCTGGCAAGAAATCTGTTCTGGTTTATTAAATTTTTTCTGTGTGAACTTGGCTTGTAAATTTACCAATAAGAAACAAGGGCACAGGTTCCCTATCTTTATGTACACTGCATTCTTATTTGAGATGGAGTATTGACCTAACTTTAATATATTGAAATAATTAATGCAATTTAAATTTTACGGTGGCAATTTTGGGAAAGATGGCAGCCATTTTGTTGCGAGAATAAGTGGTTCCCTTTCCTAAACGTTGACTATGCATATTGTCCCTAAAAACACAAACTGGTGTAACCAGCATTTTAGGAATTTTACAGGAAGCTAAAAAAACGATATTGCTTAACATTTGACTTTGTTTATTGCAATTGTTAGTTTTTTGCCGCCATATTATCAAAATTGAGCAGTAGAATACCCTATGTTGGAAAAAAAATTACCTTTGCTATTTTCCAAAATAAGAAATAAAAAATTAAAAAAAAAATAAATAAAAATTCAACTTGCACTGTGCGATTACTATAAGGAACTTGGTTACGTCACTTTGCCAGATGAACGGCCTACTTCATATATCTTGGTAACCGACGTAACTCAATTTTTGTAATTTTGTTGGTTATGCCAGTTAGTGTTATTATGGACGATATGGATATGATGCATGGCAAGTTTAGTGTTCTCCTCATAAAGTGCGGTTCTTTTTTTGCTTACTCGTCCAATTAAATGTTAAAAATATTATTCACTGTAATTATTTGAAATTCTCACAATGGGTTTGTTACCGATAATTATTTTTTCATTATTTTTTTATGGCATTCAATAGAATTCGATCATCTAGATAAGCTGTTAAAATTTCAGCTTCATAAGTATATCCAATCATTAGATATTCAATGTTAAGATTGTGTTCCAGTACAAAGCGCTTCGCCGATTCGTGACGTCATTCTGCATAAACACTACTTATTTTAAACCAGCAAGAAGATAAGACAGATATAATTTAACAATCAAACGCCGTTTCCATAGAGAAACACAATAACACCCGCCACACCCTTGGGGCATGTGCATCTTATAACTAACATAACCTCAATTGTTGTTTTTTAGGTTTATTCTCATTTTTAATGTTTGTATACTCAGTTTTAGCTTGGAGCCAAACTGACTCCAAGGAAATATTTAAAAATTCACGCAAATAATTTTTCAATATTGTTGATTGATACAAATAGGCTGCTAATTATAGGTTAGATTCCTAACCTGCAAAAGTGTCATTTTATTGTGACAAACTATTTAAAACTTCATAAACATTGAACTAGATTTTGGTTGAAAGTGCAGCAACCAGACAGAAATTTTAATAATAGCTATATAATACTTGTAAATCTTAAAAAATATATACTTTTGAGGTTAGCTGTGAAGTCACAATAAATCTCGACTGTTGCCTGATCAGCATGTGCAAAGTGACGTCACGCGAAGTTCCGCCCCATTTTCGCGCAGTCCAACTTTGATAATTTATTTCGTCCTAATAAAAACCTAAAAATTTTAAAATTGCCTTAAAAAATGTTCTACTTTCGATTTCTAAAATGAAAAAAAAAAAAATGCTAAACGGGCCTATTAGCATGCACTCTAGAGGGCATCAGGAAGGTGATTAGGCAAAAGGTTAAGATGTAAATAAATATACTTGAAATTTAATTGTTAGAGATGGTATGTACTCAAGTGCTCTTTAAGAGACTATCACAACTGCAGAGGTGGTCAACCGGGCAAATGACTTACAGGGCCCCGGAGGAGCCGCAAAAAAGTCACTTTCTTTTCTATTTTTGCAACCCCCATCCCCTCATTCATCAATTATTAGACCTGGAAAAAAAACATTTTTTTTTTATCGTACTACTGTGAAAAATGGGCAGGGGCCGGCCAAAGAAGTTGCCCGGTAGGAAAATGGTTTCCAGCCCAGGCCTCGTTATAATCATATTGAAAATTATGATTAGGGACCATTCAACAAATACGTTAGCAAAAATGAGCTATTTTTAACCCTCTCCCCAGCTTACATATACTGAACATATTGGTTCTTAAATTAAACATGAAAAATGTATTTATTTACCTCTAAATATAACCATTGCCTTTGTACCATTAATGCCATTTCTAAACATTCCATAATGTAAGACAAGGCTCGCTCCCAATAATCAACCTCTTTTGCAAAAGGTTCAACAAAGCGAGTACTTTTCATCGTGCTCAGTTGCATTATATGATCCTCTAGAACTTGAAAACAGTCTTCAACACTTTTGATTCTATAAAGTCGTTTTTCTTTGTATGGTATCATTTCATATTTGAGAACACTCCAAGTATCCATTATAGCCTTTAATCCTTTCTCAATTTGTAATTCCATGGTGGCAGCATTTGATATTTCATTAATCTCGTCCGCAAATTTATGAAGTTCCATAGCGTAAATTGCTTCCAAATTAAATTCTTTAGAATTTTCATCAAAATCTACACCCACTGCCACCCTAACTCTATCCCAGTGTCTGGGTCTCATTGCTGGATTTTTCAAGTCACTCAATAGTGGCAGTGTTCTTCTAAATGCGTCTACCTGTGCCCTTGTATCATCAACAATCGTCCACCTAAAAGTTCGTATTGTAGAATGTGTCAGGTGTAAACAATTAAAGCGAAGCATTAGGCAGTCTTATGATGACAGTCGATGACATCACTATACTATCCTGTTTGTACATAGTACATAAAAAAACGGCTATTATAAAGAAATAGTTCTAGGCCAGTAGAAATGGATAAATATGTTGTCGAGGTGGCATCATATTTATCATTCAGCATCAACATCGAATCTGTAAATGTGAACGTTATTTGTCATCCGTTGTTTGATTGCAATCTCACTTCACACAGGATGCTTTGTGTCTGCTCACCGTACTTGATGATTTGTGAATGGAAACTGGTATTTGGCAAACTAAAACGACAAATTGGAAGTCGACGTGCGAAACGCGATATCTTTCACGTCACCAGTGTCTTAATAGGGAACTTGCATAAAAATTTAAATAGGGAAATAGTACTAAAAAACATAAGGTGACATTGTAATAAAACGTATATTTCACAAAAAAACATATTTTCTAATTCAGCGCATTGCATATAAACAATTGAAACTGCTGTAAAATTCAAATTTTATGTCGCACTAAGAAAACGCTATCTTTGGCCGTGACGTCAGAGTGCACAACTACACATCCAGTGCATGCAGATATTAGGCTCGTGGTTAGTTTCTATTCTAGTTTGTGACTGTGAATTACTGATTTATGTATTAGATTATTAGTTCACAATGACTGATGGGGATTTCTCAAAAGGCCAATCTGAAAATTTGCCTAATGTGGATATGATACTGGTTGCAACATTTATAAAAAATGCAGAAAGTTTTTCGCTTGGGGAAGTTCGCGGCGCGGCGTTAAGACAAATAAGTATTGTATTATTTTAGTTAGTCATAATGATATATGAATATTATTTTCTCGTCGTTATGCAAATGCAATCATGAAGTCGTAATGCCTAGTAATCACTTTCAAAAAACAGTTTTTTTCTTGCATTTCTGACAATGTTAAGAGGGTGAAAACATTTTAGAAAAAACATTATTACATTGAAATGATCTACTACATACACAAACACACATGGATACCACTTTTTTTGTGAAATATCTTTTTCATTATTCCTTCTGCAAGCTTTTAATCATTTGGTCCGACGACTATCTTGTGGTTACCGTATAGATATTTTATCAGGCATTCTTTTACACAATGGTACAATACAGTATTTAAAATAGGTTGACATATTTTCCATTGCAAGTTATATTTTCTATTATTGAAAGTATCTATTCAACATTATTTGTATAATGTAAATATGCTGCTAGTGTACTACCCACCTATCTTACCGCAACATTATCAGCGTCGGGCACCGTGACGCCATACGCTTAGGCACTGTTTTCAAATGAATCGTTGAGCGTGGAACTTTAATTATGTATAACAAATTAATTACTTACATTTAAGGCGTCATATTTTGCACATCCTATTTTCTTACAAATTTGAACATTTTTATGCAATAAAAAAATATGTGCAAGTTCCCTATTCCTGAAATGGTGTGATCGAGGGGAATGTATCACAAGACTCGAACTGCTGACTGACAAATCAAATGGCGTAGCTGGGAGATTTCGTCATGTGAAGAATTTGAATCTGTTTTAATATTTTATGGGCTTCTACAGTGTATTTGAGAAAAGACAAAAAACTCGCGTCCTTTATTTTTTCATTGCAAATAGCTTTTATAACTTGTTTTCGTGAATTGCATATTTGACTGAAAGACCTATGTTTTGGTGTAATTTTATGTCATCATTACGTCAATTATTTATTCCACATAACTTATGCGTCACATTTTTTGTCATTTAAGACTAAATTACCCATCTATTCTGAATGTTATATCCATTTTTCTAAGTTGTTGAACAACTGAAACACCCATTGAAGGTCTACTACCCCAAATATAAAATTAACGGGTCTGTGTGCTTGCATAAAATGTTAATTAGGATGCTTTTACCCTTTTTCCTTTAATTCCCTTGAGAGCCTTGTCAACTTGCGGAATAAAGTTTGGGCTGTTTCTTCCATCTCTGTAGTCTCTATCGCCCAAAATTCCCCAGCCTTATATTTCTCCCAAGCAGTAGCCCATTCATCTGCTAGCTGCCATACAGTTTCTAAAGTTGTTAATTCCTATTAAATTCAATAAATCAAAAATTGTCCTTTTAAATGATTAATTGATAAATTACCGCTTCCAACCTAGATAATTCAAGTGATTCTGGATAGCTTAGTCCAAATATTGACAGATCATTTCTTATTTGTTCATCTCTCTGTTTAATCCTCTCTAATTTTGCTCTCATAACCTTTAAATAGCTTAATCCATCTTTGGCGGACCATTCTGATGTAAAGGGTCCTTTTGCTAAAAATTCATCCAATAATAATTTACCCTCTTGTCGAGATGCTTCTGCTTGTTCTAAAAGCGACGACTTGAATTGTTCCTGAAAATATAAATTATTTAGTCAAACAAGCTTTAAGTACCATATTTTTTCTACTACCTTTACAATGTTTGTAGTTGAAAGATGAACTCAAGGAATGAATTAAAGGAAGGAATTGAAAATTTCACAAAATAAACTATGTTTGACTTTTGTATTAAGTTTACTAGAGATTCTGCATCAAATTTCTCCAGATATACTAACATCTACAGTTGCAGTACTACATGAATCAGGCAATTCTATTTTAAATTAATCACATTATCTGATTTCACATTATTTCAAATAATATATTGTAATATCATGTGAACCAGGTTAATATATGATTGGAAGTTTTTTTTTGTACAAAAAAAAAAACTAAACAAATTATTACAGGTTTACATTTTGTTATCACTTATAAGTAGAGCTCGTATCTCAGGTTGCGATTAGAGAGGCGTACTTTGTATACAATGTGAATTGTTCAAATTTACTTTTCCTAGTTTATAAATTATAAAATTGGAAGTGCGTGTAGACACAGTTCTTGATCAACTGGTTTTAAGACTGTTTGGGTACACTCTTTTATTTTCCACCACTTCACTTTTTGCTCAAGCAACAGCCAATAACAGCCGGTTTTTCATAGGTTAGGTTAGGTTACATAGTTTTTGATCAACTGCTTTTAAGACTGTTTGCATACACTTTTATTTTCCACCACTTCACTTTTTGTTCAAGCATCAGCCACTAACAGCCAGTTTTTCAGGTTAAAATTTAGGTAAATTTAATGAGTTTAAATTTTAACCACTATTTTAATAATAATAATAATAATAAATAATCTCCATTGTATTAAGTAAACATAAAAAAACAAAAGTATACATAACACAAAAGGGAGTTATAAACGTTCTTCCACAATCCCTACAGAAATACATATATAAGTGGTAACCGTAATATTAGCTGTAATAACTGTCACAAATTGAAACTTTGATTGTGGGTATTAGTAAAAGTAAATAAAACTTATTATTAATTAAATCATTAAAATATCAAAATCATAAAAACAAAAAATACACAAAATTACGTAATAAATTGTAATTTACGACATATCATTAATTTGGTGAGAATTTTAAACTAGGTTAGAGTTAGCATTTTTCAGTACATCAAATCTTTTTAAAAATTTGGTTAATTAACCCGGTTAATTAAGTAGTGGGCAACATTTTTAGCTATAATGTCCCAAGGTCGTTAATAATACGAAATAATTTTATCCCAGTCTCTAAAAACACGTTGCTTGGTAATATACCTAAAAGCAACGTGCTTGAGGAAGTTGTGATAAAATTATGAGCTATTTATCAATGTTTGAGGGGCATTCGCATACAAAATTTTTTGCAATTTGTTTTATTTATTTTTATCTAATTCATAATTTCTGGTGCCGCAAAAGTCCATAAATGTATTCCAGATGTACTTTTTACTTTTAATTGTATTATATGGCGTGTTTTCCATTACACCGGCTGACAGAAGAGAAAGTGCAGTACCAATGGACACCGGAATGTGAAACGGCATGGAGAAAATTGAAGGCAGCTCTATGCACTGGTCCTGTGCTAGCGTACCCACAACGGGAAGGACTTTTTATTTTAGACACGGATGCCAGCAATTCTTCGGTCGGTTGTGTACTGTCCCAAATCCAGAATGGGCAGGAAAGAGTGATCGAGTACTTCAGCAAGGTGCTGTCCAAACCAGAAAGAAATTATTGTGTAACCCGGAAAGAGTTACTGGCCATCGTTAAATCAGTGAACCATTTTCATAAATATCTTTATGGAAGACATTTCAAGATTCGGACCGACCATGCTGCATTAAAATAGCTGTTGCAGTTGAAAACCCCTGAAGGTCAACTGGCTCGTTGGATAGAACGGCTGCAACAGTATGATTTCAAAATCGAACATCGACCTGGAAGATCTCATAAGAACGCAGACACTTTATCTAGAAGACCATGCAAGGAAGATTGCAAGCACTGCCACCACGTTGAGAAATTGCAGGGTACGGTGGCCGTCAACACTATTAAAATAGTGGTTCCGGATGATTGGACAATTACCATTCTTGAAGATGAAACACGTACAAAGTAATGTTGTTACAAAATCGTCCGAGTCTACCCCTTATAATTACGAAACTGCAACCTGAGATATGAGCTATGCTTATAAATTAAATACACTTTTTCAAAAAATATCCGAGTTTAATTTTGAGTACTTTATAGAATACCGTAACCCACAAACGTAAAAAAAATATATTTTTGTGAAAGTTGCTTATGAAATAGGAAAATATGGGAAAGGGAAACGAAACCAAAAAAAGAAAAGGTTATTTCTCTTTCTTCTTAACGAGTACCTTCGAATAGTTCAGCATCTTCTCGGCCTGGTCCAAAAGCTCTAAATAATTCGCCCATTCTTTGGGTATATTCTTTTCCAAATTCCTTACTGCATCTGGCACAGGTACCGAGTACTTATCAAGAGTTAACAGCTGATCTTTCATCGAAGGAAATTGTTCTTCGCGGTAAGCAACGTCATCCATTAACTGATCATATAGTATTAAAGCCTCCTGCATTTCATCTAAATCTTTGGGTTCCGTCATAATCCTAAGAAATAAATAATGAATCAGTGACATTCAAATCAAAATATAATTTGAAACAAAATTAAATTAGCTGTACAGATACAGTGGTGGATAAATTCGATAGTGTTCACATTTTTTTTTTGGAAAAATCACTCGGTCATGTCAAAAGGTTGATAATGATTGCAATTTCTTAATACATTTTCTAAATCTTTTTGGCCAGTTCTCACAAAGTTATGTCATCAATGTTTTTTTAAACGTCAACCTCCATTTTGTACTGCGAAATTTGAAAGAGAGCATTTTTACATACAATATGGTAAATATCGATGAGGAAATTTAAAAATATTAACTTTACTAGAAATGAAGTAATTTCAAAAACAACTAAATACTTCAGTCGGTAAAGTAAAGAATACACCAGAAGCTCACAAAAAATGTTATCTGAAATTTTCCTTCAGTAACTGTTAGTGGAGGGTTTATACATAAAACCACAAAAATCCGTTCTGGGGAGTGCCGCAACCCCCCCCAAAAAACCACTCCTTAAGTGAAAAAAGCCTTATTTTACTGATAACTCGTTAACCGTTCAAAATATAAAAAAAATGCTCATCATAAAAAGAAAGCTTGGCTAATTTCCTAAAAAAAAGTCCTATTGTATTTTGCTGTATATGCCATGGTTTTCGAGAAAATCGATATTGAAAAAAATTCCAAAATTTGTATTTTTATTGCGCGCGAATTTTCGTTTATTTGAAATTTATTGCTCGCGGCCTATAGAAAAAATTGAATTTCTCGAAAACCATACAAGCTAGGAAGAAAAATCAAAATGGGTTTTAAAGGGGATATAAAATACTCTCTTGTGTTGCCATTTTTGATGGCTATTGATATTTATTAGTATATAAAAATAACAATATAATATAGTTATCTCTTAATTTTTTGCGCTTCTATTCACAGGGCCATAAACAATAACTGACTTTAATATAAGTTATAAATGCATTATATTTTAGTTCAAGGTAGTACAATACAGAAAAAGTTAGGAATAAAAATATTCAAATTTACAAATTTACCAGCATGTTGAAGTTAGCCAAATTTTGGCCAATTTTTTATTTTTTATTTTGTTTTTGCTAAAATGACAATTTTCATATAGGTAATCCAAAGTTTGGCTGTTTTTCCTCTTTTTTCAATTTCCTCCATTTTATTGAATAATTTTTTGAGCTAAATTTTCAAGATGTTTGGGTCTTTTTTTTAATCTTTAGGAAGCAATAAAATAGTGAATAGTTAGAGGCGCAAAAAATTAAGAGATAACTATATTATATTGTTATTTTTATATACTAATAAATATCAATAGCCATCAAAAACAGCAACACAAGAGAGTATTTTATATCCCATTTAAAAATCATTTTATTCCTAGCTTGTATGGTTTTCGAGCAATTCAATTTTCTCTATAGGCCGCACGCAAAAAATTTCAAATCAACGAAAATTCGCGCGCATTAAAAATACAAATTTTTTTCAATATCGATTTTCTCGAAAACCACGACATATACAACAAAATTACAATAGGACTTTTTTTTAGGAAATTAGTCAAGCTTTCTTTTTTATGATGAGCAATTTTTTTATATCTTCAACAGTTAATGAGTTATAGTGGTGGTTTTTTTTTTTTTTTTTGAGGGGGGGGGGGGGTGCGGCACCTCCACTAACAGTTACTGAAGGAAAATTTCAGATAACATTTTTTATTATGTATAAAAACACGTCACACCGAATATCAGCTCTTAAATCGCAGTACTTACTTTGCAATAAATAATTAATGTTGAAATCTCGCCACTCCTCACGAAAAGCACTGTGACGTCACCGGGTGAAAATTAGTCTCACGTGGTGTCCAACAGATGACGCAGTACTTTCAGGAATCGAGTTCTTTTCCGATTCTTGTACTCGAGTACCATAACATAGATTGCAATGTTCAAATTCTTTCAGGGAACATCGATTTATTTGGATGGATCTTATAACGATCAGATTAAAGATCATTATGTTATGTTATCTGTTTAATAGGTTAAGCACCCACTGGTTTTATGATAAAACTCAGCGGGTGTTTAACCTAGCCATCTACATGGCAGCTCATCGTGTAACATATTATATATATTATGTATACTGGAAAATAAGGACCTAGAGCCCGTTTAATTTTGTTTAATTAACATACATAGTTAGTGAATATTTAATGTTATTAAAACCTTTAATAAAAGGTTTATATTCTACATTTACTTTCGTTTCATAAACGTTGAATATTAACGAATATTTATTGTTTTTTTTAATGTTATTCAATCGTTATCAATGATAAAAATATTATTTTGGGTATTCAGCAGATAACTTTCAAAGAAAACATTCGTTTCTTTCATATACCTTTGGTGCAAGTCTGACCAAAAATGGAAGATCGACAAGACTCCCCCCACGGTGACTTGTCGACCTCTTTCATACACCTACCATATCAAGATTCAGCATGAAAGGCAATAAAACAACCACTCTTTCTATATATTGATGATTCAAGTCTGATCATGCTAATATATATAAAATTAAGTATCTCTAGCCCTACCTAGAGGATACTACATCACAATCAAACGTTTATTACATTTCAAAGTCAAGAAAATACTAAAAAGCACAAAGAAAATAGTTATAAAATTTCGCTCACCGCATGCATGTCCAATAAAAGTATTTCATATAATATTTTCGATGGAATAATTCCTTTAAACATTGTACAACCTTTTTGGTTCTCTTTAGAACTCGTCAGAAGGACATAAATCCAATTCGAAATAAAAGTTACTATTGAAAATAAAAATGAAATATTTTCATGTCAAGAAACTGACAGGATGTTTAAAGGAATTATTCCATCGAAAATATTATAGGGAAAAAAAATACTTACAATTCTCCATTCGTCTTCATATACTCATACAGCTCGTTCAGATTTTCTTCGGTCATTTTATATAAAAGACCACATAATTTTTCTTGCCATTGTACACAATGCGAAATAATGGCCGATTTCAAATCGGCACAATTTATTTGCAAAAAATGCACTGCTGAAATAGTTTCTTGAATTTGTACATTATTTGCCATTTCTGTATAACGTGATATATTAGAATCAAATAAAGATGCACTTGGATTTTCCATTTCATATCTTAAAATGAATTTTTCTTTATCTACTTCCCATAAATCACGAAACGGATCCCAATTTCCCATGTAGGTTTTTATTTTTGCTACGTTTATTCTAACCTCTAATAAATAAATTGCATATGTGAGAAAGCCGTCATTTTAAATATATTTGTATTTTTACCTTGATTTAATAAAACTTGCAAATGTTGGCAAGTTACATCTTCTGCAATGATTTCACTATATGACTTAAAGTCTGTTTCGGCAACATGAAACTTATCATTTAACCTGGGCAAAGCTGTTAATGCTTCTACTAAACTATTCAGAACATTAGATATAACAGAAGCAACTTCTACTAGAGTTGGGTCAAATTTAATCTAAAAAATAAAAAAGAATTATTTCTGTGTGTTCCATAGAACACAAGCATGTAAAGGTTTTTGGCAACTTCAGTAGACTATTACACTCAATTGTCACAAAAATCGTTGTTGGAAATGTTATAAAATTCTAGGATAACACCTGAGTCCTTATAGGCCATATTTTGGAAAATTTTATTTCCCTTCAACCAAAAACAATATCAACCAAAGAATTGCCGGCGAGTGGCACAAAAGCAAAATGCCTCCTAAATCTTGCGGCAGCAACACTATATGTGTTCGAAAAGATATTATAAATAGATATTTTTTTATTCATTATCTTAAAAAAATTTATTCTTGAGAAAAGCTGGTGTATGACTAGGGTTGCCATATTCACAGAAATAAAATAATGGACACAATTTTTTTATTTATATTTTATTTACATATTGTGATGTCTTTTTAACTAGCCATATTTCAAATTTCTGACACTAAAACCTACAGGTGCATATATTTGGATCAGTTGTTCAAAACCCTTGCATGTCAGTTATCAGTTTTCTGTTCTTATCTCCTGAGTATTTCCACAAGCAAAAAATTTTGTTTTCAGAACTAAGCTTAGTATCATTACAGTTGTGTATATTTTTATTATTTTTATGAATTCAAATTAACCACCAAAAGTTTTTTGTGGAAGAAATCATTCACAAGTTATAGTTGAATAACAAAAAGTAAAAAAAGACACCTGTGACTCAACTTCTACTACACGCTCTCGATTCTTTGGAGCGCTATATCTTGTGAACGATTTCTCCTACAAAAAAATTTCTAGACTCTTTCTGTAGCAAATTATCTCAGCTCTAAACTAGTAAATTGTTTTTTTTTCCAAGTTCACAGTTTTTAAGATATTTTCAAAATATTGCTTTCGAGAATTTTGACCCCATGTAAATGACCTAGCGGAGGTCAAATCGATAAGTAACTCTCACATATCATCAAAAATCCTAATACTAAAGTGCATGCAAAAATTCAGCCCGTTACAATTTTTTCCCATGTTGGATGTCGAGTTTTTCTGGATTATGATGACTTAAAATGTTTAAATATTCGTATGCATTTGAGACGTAAATAGCACTTTTATTTCTTGAGTTCCTTCGAAAGATTTATTGCTTTTGTATTTATATTGCAACTGAAGTTATTAGTGTATAGTGTATAGTTGTTAAAGAGGAAAAGATTATTATTTACCAAAGTACCGTAGTACCTGGGCATTTACTATTTCTAATATAATTTTAAGGTCAGCAGTTGTTTTGTAATTTTCAGATCTTAAGCGGAGACAATGCCAATCACAAAGTTTCATCGGTAAAGCTAAAGCTGAAGTGGGGCCCTACAATAGCCATTATAGGGCATCTGCACGTGACGTTACAGCTAACCTCAAAAATATGTGTTTCTAAAGATTTAAGAGTATTACTCAGATGTTATTAAAATTTCTGCCTGGTTCCCGTATTTTCAACTAAAATCTAGTTCAGTGTAATGTTTATGAAGTTCTAAATACTTTGCCCTAATAAAATAGGACTCTTGTAGGTTGGAAATCTGACCTGTAATTAACAGTCCATTTTTATTAATCAACAATATTGAAAAATTATTTACGTGAATTTTTAAATATTTGCTTGGAGCCAGTACGGCTCCAAGCTAAAAATGCATATACAAACATTAAAAATGAGAATAAACTTGAAAAACTCAAAATTTCAGGTTATGTTGGTAACATCAGATGCCCTATTTTAGTGCTGTAGGTGGCACCATCTATTAAAAAGCACTGTGCTAAAAATCTTGACTGGAAAAAAGCAGTTTTTAGCCAAACGGCTGGCATTATTAAACTGAAAAAAGGATATTCTTTTAAGTAAATGAATACTACAAAGTTTTTAGCTAAAATTTGTTTATTACGAAGATCTCTCTTCACATTGGCTCATTGCCGCCTGCTCCCCTCTGATTTGATCGCCTTGCTATCTCTTAATAATAATTTTAAATATAATTATTTGATGACTGGGCGAAAGGTTTGTAGTGTAGCTTCTTGGCACAACAACTCAAAAAAAGCAAAAAAAATATGGTGAGACGGTAATGTTTTTTAATACCCAAAAAGACAATTTTCCTTAACTGACAATTTATTAGTTTGTGTTTAGAACACACTAAAGGTAACAAAACATGAAATTGAAATCCATAAATTATAGTTTCTTAAAAATAAAACATTTGTCTTAGAAAATTTGTTAGTTTCTCATAATAAAGAATGCCAGAATTTCGAATAGAACAGGCACTTTATATGTTGGCCTCTGATTGAACGAATGTTACCATGCCACCTATTTAATTTTAGTAACCTTGATAGAAGGCATGCATACTTCTGCAGATGTTTTTTTTTTATCTTGGGTTGCAGGACTGACATTTCTATAGGTGAAGCGCATGTAACGTCACAGTTGGAGGTAAAAAAATTTTTATTATCAATATTATGCATTTATTTATGTGTTGTAGTCGTTTGATGAAATACGTCATTTCATGCAAATTCTTAGGGTTGCACAATCTGACTAGGCATTTCCTGAAACTCCGTGGTCGTCTCGGCACTACACGTTCTGCCGCAAATTAGACCGGCAGATTATGTTTTACTTGCTGCCTATTTGTTTTGTTTATTATGGAAAATAAGAGTGAAAAAGACTTGCTCAATGACCATTACAAAGAGTACTATGAAGCAAAGCTGAATAAATGACCGTATATCACCAGAAAATTCAATGAGGTGCGAAAAATACTTACTTAATATTGAGGTCAGGGTAGGTTAAGATCTTCTATTCGTAATTAGCAATTTCGTTAGCAATTCGAAACTGAAATGTACCAAATAAATTTGGACCTAACCTCAAAATTAATTAAACCTCCATCTCTCTCTCTTTCTTTGTAATGATCACTGAACAGGTCTATTTCACTCTTAATTTCCATAATATACAAAATAAACAGTTCGGTATGGCTTCCAGGCAAATAAATCGACTGAAACGGCAACTACCCTAACCTCAAACACACAACACAACACAATTTGCAGGGTATCAGTCACTTCATGTCAACATCTAATTTGCGGCAAATCATGTAGAACAACTTTAAACAGCATGCGCTGAGATGACCACAGCGTTTCACGAAATGTCTAGACAGATTGTGTAACCTCAAAAAGAGTGACTTCAAAAAAGGCCTAAAATTCGCCTGTTTTTGCATAGTAGATAGTGGGCCAAGGGAAAGAGCAAAATAAATCCTATAAGGCTCAAAGTAAACTTTGAGAAATTTTAAGGTGAGCGTATTTTTTACTTTTTTGAAAAAATTCAAAAATCTCCCCTATTTAAGAGTAGAAAATATTTAAAAAAAGGCAGTATTATAATGAATATTTCAAAAAATAAAACAACTGTTACTCAGATTACTCAGATTTTATATTGTATGAATTATTTACGGATTATATATAATTCTGTAGCGTATTTGGAAGAGTTTAGGAAATTGTCCTATAACCCTCCAACCCCTTGTAATAATTAAAATACCAACCTCAGAAAACGAAAAAATTCATGTCCTATCCACATGATACAATTGTCATGGGATTTTCACTAGAATTATTGTTATGATTTAGTACAGTAAGCGAAGCAGTAAAAATGGTAAAATTCCCGGCCCGAAAACAATGAAAGGAATTTCCTTAATTTTTTTTGCAATATGCTTTATAAAATATGTACATCAAAATCTATATTGTCGCATTACCTGCTTTTTATTTTTAAGGGTGGAAACCACCCCTAAAAACTGAAAAATTAGTAACTCTTCTAATTTTACAAATAAATTAACGAAAATCCGTACATTTATGTTTTTGAGGTCGTTGAATTTGAATATGAGGTCAAAACTTATGAGTCGAAAATATTAAGGTTGAAATACTGAAAAATTAATGTCTTCTAATTTTAGGAATAAAATCACAAAAATCAATATACTTATATCTTTGAGGTTGCTGAATATGATTTACCATAGGAAAAACGAAAATAGTTAGGGTTGAAATAATAATAAGTAATACTGAAAAATTAATAATTCTTCTAATGTTACAAATAAATTCACGAAAATCGATATACTTATGTTTTTTAGGTCGCTGAATATGATTATGATGTTTAATTTATAAAAAATAAATGGTGGATTAAAAATGGTTACAAGAGAGTATAGAAATATGTCTAATTTTATTAAAAATACAGATTGTTTCATTATTGAAAATGGGTACAGAATGAAAAATAATTATTTTAGAAATTCTAAAAAATTTGAGCATGTTAGTAATAATATGCATTAACAATATCTAGAAGGATTTTTAAAAAATTTTAATAAACAAGAAATTAGAGCAATAAGACTAAAAAAAATGGCACCTAAATTTTTAAAAGCGCTACTTTTTTGTTAGTAACTTTTTAGTTTCCATTATAAAAGGTCGTAATATGTCTCAATCGAAAGAAAATTTTAATATCTTTAATTTTTACAAGAATAAACATTTTTCTCATAGTAGTAGTTTTTGAGTAATTTTATATTTTAACGTCGTATATTTTTTTCTGAACGTTTCGACGCCATTTTGAAAATGCCATATTTCCAAAAACTGAACATCAGAGAAAAAAAAGAAAAAACCATTCGATTTGTTTTCGTAAAATCTTTAATTTTGTACCCTTGCATTTTTTTGATTAAAGTCCACATTTTTTAAGTAATTTTAAAAAGAACGTCTGGGAATACTGATTCTAGGGGGTGAAAATTGCAATATTCAGTTCGCAATATCTCGAGAAATATGCATTTTAGGAAAAAAGTTTATAAGACCTTTCTTTCTTATAATTTGATTCTCTATAAGATTATGTGTATTTTTTGTTTTTTTTTTTGCGACAACCCTAAGAAGGGGTGGGAAAAATGACAATATAGATTCTTATGTATATACTTTACGAAATACTTTACATACTTTATGAAATATGTTGAAGAAAAAAATTTGGAAATTCATTACATTGTTTTCGGGCTGGGATTTAAAAGCTTCACTTACTGTACTAACTAGTTGAACTCATATCTACAGGGAAATTGAGCTACCACCTTGTAATAATAAGAAAACCACTCCCAGGAATAGAAACAATTTGTAAGTCCTAATAGTCGGGGAGCCCTACCTAGCTGTACGTGCACCCCCCGCTCAATCCTTGCGGACAATGTTTTTCATAAAGACTAAAGCCTAAGGAACAATTTAAGGCATGTTCTAAAAAAAAAAACTGGCTGCACGGACACTTAGGGTGGGCTCCCGTAGTATAACCACATGATAAAATCTGAGTAATACAGTTGTTTTATTCTTTAAAACATTCATTATATATGCCTTTTTTAAAATATTTTCTACCCATGAATAGGGGTAATTTTTGCATTTTTTCAAAAACCTTACAATTTCTCAAAGTTTAATTTGAGACCTATATGTACTGCCTAGGCTTTTCACGAAATGACGTATTTCATCAAAAGACTACGACATATGGATTATAATAAACATTATTATTACTATTATTATCAAAAAATATTACTACTTCATCTCGTGCAGTATTTTGCGATCACAGTTGACAATACAAAAAGAAGGCATATTATTATCACTGATTGAATTATATCTGACCAACAATATAAACCTGTTCGCTAGTTTTAAAAGATAAATGTTTTTAATAATTTGCACATTAATAATTCACACTTTGTTTACATAAAGACACTCTCAGCAATCAGTTGCTTTTCCTCCAGGGTGCACGTTATCCACTATCCCGTAGGTTGATATGTGTGTGGGCTAATATACGGACCCTTCACTGTGATCATCTGGTCTGTTACTGTGGCTCTATATCACAAGTGTTAAACTGCAGATGTAAAAGGTGATCGTTCACCGCAAAAAGATCACCTCCCTGCATGTGGTGGAGTACACCCAAAAAAATAAATAAAAATTCGTAACTTTTAAAGCATCCCAAATTGGACCACATATGTAGTAGTCAATATTGTTGATCTTTGGATCCTCTATCATCTTGCTAGCTTTGTACGTCTATGAATGGAACACCCTGTATATACAGAGTCAACTAATCCTTACTATATTACAGATTAAGAACATACCCTGTTTTCTGTTAGAGTTGCTTGGAGCTTTATTAATGGATTTGGCTCTGTTGTTCCATCTCCATGTAAAGCCTCATACATGTATTGCAAGGAATTTTTACAACAAATTCGTAATGCCTCCTCCATAAGCGTATCAAAATTGTTTATATATTTGATCCACTGATTCGCCATCTAAAATGTGTAAAAAATGTGATTTTAAATGTATGATGTTATGACTGAAGAAAACATTTTTGAGAAACAAAGATTTCTACTATTGTCCAGTCAACGAAAGAGTTGTAGAGAACATGGAGGAGGGGAGAATTTTCCTCTTCAGGAATGTGTTGGGGGTAGTTAGGAGGTAAACATACTAAAAGTCCCCACCCCTAGCCCCGCCGCTTATAATTCGGAAACGATGCGTTATACGGAAAAAGGTAATCTATGCAAAATTAAACATAATTAAATTTCCTACAAGAATGTCTATACATTTCCTTCCTATGTGTTATAGTTTACGAGATATTCGCCAGCCAAAATAAATAATTAATAAATAAATTAATTAGGTACCTTGAATATTTCTATCAAAGCGGTTTGGTGGTCTGCTTATAAATCACAATCACAAAACAATCTTTATTTTACAACACTCAATGTATTTACTAATGTAATATTTTGTCGAATTCTATACGTTTCCTTAAATATACAGTGTGATTCACTTAAAATGAAGACATCCTTATGACTTTTATTTTGTTTGATTTGAATCAAATACTCAAATATAAAACAAATTAGGATCTACTTATGACCAGAAAAACATTCGCCTGCTACAAACGCAAAGCCGCCGACGGTACCAACATATACTGAAAAAAATTAAAAATCATATTAGTGGGTCTTGACGAATTTTACGTATCCACCACAAATTGCAGAAACTGAGGATCCCCTTTACCACATGAGCTTATGTATCGGAAACCCCCATCAATAACCAAATTAAATTTTGGTGTATGTACGTTTGTGATGCCGATCAGATGCATTTTTTAGAATTTTTAACATTCAAAATTTTATTTTTTTCACATATTTTGGTACCGCAGGTGGCTTTACCTTTGTAGCAATGTTTTTTTGATCATAAGTAGATCCTAATTTGTTCTAAATTTGAGTAAAATTTGATTCAAGTCGGAAACAAAATAAAAAAATTATAAGGGTGTCTTCATTTTAAGTGAGTCACAATGTATATTTAAGGAAATATATAGATTTCGACAAAATATTACGTTAGTAAATACGTCGAGTGTTGTAAAATAAAGATTGTTTTGTGACTGTGATTTATTAGCAGACCACGGTGACCGCTTTGACAGAAATATTCAAGTTACCTAATTAACTTATTTATTTAATTATCTTTTTTGGCTGGCAAATATCTCGTAAACTATAACACGTAGAAAGAAAATGAATATAGACATTCTTGTAGGAAATTTAATTATGTTTAATTTCGCATGGATTAGCTTTTTCCGTACGACGCATCGTTTCCGCTGATCAATAATATTATACTTCTGAGTTATAAGTGAAGAATCGAAAAAAGGAACCTTTCCACCCCCCTCCCCCTCTTGAAGCAGCGGAGCTAGGGGCGAGGACTTTTAGTATGTTTACCTCCCATCTACCCCCAACACATTACTGAAGAGGAAAATTCTCCTCTCCTCCATATTCTCTATAATCTCCTTTTGGGCATTCATTGATTGGACTACTAATCAATATCAAAGATAAAAATTAGGCTCCCCCTCCATATCTCAGTTATTAGTAATCTGATTTCAATCAACTTTGTGTCTGTATCAAAAACCTATATTGCGTCCTTTTTGAATAAAACAAAACTTATTTTAGTCATTGGTGTGAATTTTTATTAAGAGAAAAAGGGTCGATTTTCCGGAAAGTCATGGCCTTTTTTTATTGAAAAACTAATGCAACATTATTGTTCAGCATGCTATAGAACCCTCATGTTCAAAATTTAATACCATTTTTATGGATGGTTTTCGAATATCTTAAAATTGCGTTTTTTATACTTTAAATAACCAATAATCAATAACTTGGAAATTATATTTTTCGGAAAAAAGTCCTCATTTTCACTTTAAATTCACTTTTTCTAGCATCTAATGTCATTGATGCTTTCAAATCTTGTAGGCCAAGAATTTTCATTGATAAATTACCAAAAATGTTGAGCCAAATTATTCGGGCATTAAGAATTACCGACTTTGAAAGTATTGATGACATAGACTGGTAGAGAAAGTAAATTTAAAAAGAAAATGAGAAATGACTTTTTTATTTGAAAAACAATTCGTTTCCAAGTTATTGATTATTTAATATTTAAAAAATGCAATTTTGAGGGGGCCGTAATTCGAAAACCACTAATCAAAATAATGTTAAATTTTGGTTATAGGAGTTCTGAAGCATAATATTATGCTAGTATTTTTGTAAAAACGTGCCTAATGTGACTTCTTTAAAAATTAACCCTTTTTTATAAAAATGCACGCCAATGATTAAAATAAGTTTTGTTTTATTAAAAACAGCCACAATATAGGCCTTTGATATCAACCCAAATTTGATCGAAATCGGATTACTAATAACTAAGATATGAAGGGGAGCATTAAAAGTGAGACACGCTGTATATGGTATCAAATAGATCTTTTCATTTGTACACATGTAAATAATACAAAACATATAACAAACAATAAATATTTAAAAAAATTTAATGGACAATATGGCTTTCGAAGGGGCCTGGGTACCATCCATGCCATAACTCAATTAGTTACTGATATACAATATACTTTTTCACAAAATAAATACTTAGTAACATTTTTTATAGACCTAAAAGGGGCATATGATGCAGTGGACCTAAATAATTTAACTGATATTTTAAAATCAATGAAAATAGATAGTAATTCGGCTACAAGTATAATGGAACTATAAAGAAATAGAACAACTCTTATTAGAGATCACAATAATAGTTTATTTGGGCCTAGAATAATATCTCAGGGATTACCGCAGGGGGCTATTCTTAGTCCAATCCTATTTAATATCTACAATGCCGATTTGCATGACATATTTGACGACTCCATTAAATGTATACAATATGCCGATGATATATGTTTATACTCCATACAGGATACATATGAAAACTGAGTGACACAGCTAAAGTAGATAATGTACTGTTTAAGAGATTGGTTAATAAGTCACGGATTTAGCTTCGCTCCAGAAAAATCAGCCATATTATTCTTCACCAGACATAGAATCAACCTAGAAAATGAAATAAAATTGGGAAATATTCCAATACAAATAACTACACACTACAAATACCTTGGTGACATTCTTGACAACAAATTGACCTGGACGAAACACATCGAATACCTAAAAGGTAGATGTGAAAAAGGTCTAAACATTTTAAAATGTGTGTCAAAAACCAAGTGGGGTGCTGATACTAAAACAGCACTAACTTTCTATAGAAGTTACATACGTGCAATATTGGACTATGGTAGTATCCTGTATGGATCTGCGTCACATTCAAATCTAATCGAAGTCGATCGCAAACAATATCGAGCTATTTGATTGTGTATGGGAGTTATGAAGTCATCACCTTGTCCTGCAATTCTCGCGGAGGCACAAGAACCTCCATTAAATATTAGAAGAAGATTTTTGGCAAACAAATTTTTAATTGGACTAAGAACCATAGATAACAGTTATTCATTAAGTGTAATATACTCTCTTACAATAGAGACTCTCACGAATAAATATTGGGAAATAAAAAAGAGTCCACCACTTGTAGACGCATTATTAGAAACGAATAATTACTCAGAATTGATAACTAATAGCAAGCCACCATCCATATTCCAAAATAATTACTGTATACTATTATTTATGCCCACTATCATATTCCCCACATATTCAGATATACCACAATACAATCAGAATATCATACACTGTATATTAAATAGTGACCCCGAAGAAGTAGCGATATACATAGACGGCTCTAAAACTCTCACTGGCGTTGGTAGCGCCTTCTATGTTCCTATCAATCTATATTACTGCCAGAGGCGTATTGCCGATATTAGCTCCATATACACAGCCGAAGCGTATGCCATAGAGTGCGCTTTGGACTGGGTGAGTGAAGTGTGCATCCAAAAATGCGTGATTCTATCAGACTCCAAGTCTGTACTTCAATCACTAGGTAGCCGCGACTATAAAAAAGCAGATTCCAGAACTTTAAAAATAAAACAAAAATTGACCAGACTTTTTGACAAAGGATAAATAATAAGATTTGTATGGGTAAAAGGACATATAGGCATAGAAGGTAATGAATTCGTGGATAGTATTGCAAAGGAATCGACAAATCTTACTATGATTGACCCAACTACTGACAGAAACGATATAATTAGGGAATTCAAGGAGAAAATAAGGAAAGATTGGGAATGCGTCTGGACGGATTATGTCAGGTCAACAAAAAACCCTTATGCCCTTATACACCCTCCCTCCCAAAGAGTATTCCTTATATCGAAGAATACTCCGCTCCAAAGTTTTATTCTTCTACCATAGCAGACTCAAATTGAATCACGGCGCCTTCAATGCACATTTGTGCAGGATAGGCGTTCAGAACACCTCAACATGCCCATGTGATAATATGTCCTTGGGAGATCTTAACCATTTATTCTTTGCGTGTAAGAAATATACTGCCCAAATAGAAAAATTTTTAAGTGACCTGATTAATCTCAAAGTGAATTTACCCATAAATATAACAAGCTTGCTAAGTTATAATAGAAAGGAAATTTTTGACCTAATCGTACATTTTATTAGAACAAATAACATAAAAATATAATATTGTAACAAAATAATTTTCTGTGGCTGAGATTTTTTTTTTTCTGAAGCTAAATATCTATCTCGCACACAAAAAAAATTTAATAATGAAACTCCCGCAAGTGCTAGGCCCTGGACCCTTGTATATACCAAACTAGCTCCCTGAATTTTTGCCTGTGATATTGGAGCCGTTAGTTGTAAATATCACAATTTTCATAATTTTCTAGATGGTTGAGGTTAATCTTTATCTCCTCGCAGCATTTAAAGTTCCTAGAATATTTGGAAGTGCTAAATCAATTCACACATCGACTGATTTAACATCTAGCCTTAGTAGAATACAATATGGTTTCCCCACTAATTTTATTTTAACATTTTGTGAAAATGATATAATAAAACATTCTATTAATTTACAACAATTTACTTTTCTAATAAGAATTACTTCTAAAAAAATATCGTTAAAACAACTTGCTGATAATTTCAGTGATTTTTAAAACTGGCATTTTTACATGCCAGAATTACGTATCTATCCGGAAAACCAATGAGATTATGGATATAATTGGTTGGTAATAGGTTCTAACTGTGTGTTAAAGGAAGCTTTCCTCTAAAACTCCTCAGAATTTCCTCTTTTATTGCTTGTGCTGTGATTGGTCTAAAGCAGTGGACTTGTAAATATTGGCCAATCAGAATCAAGATAAATGCCACAAAGTTATTCGTAGGTTTAACCTTCACCCGCTTCTGCAGTGACGGTGCACATCAGAAGACTGACCCAAAACTTTATTTATATTTTGAAGTTTGGATTGTTTGGCGTGAAAATATTATCATTTTATCAGTTTCTGGTTTATGTTTTATTAAATCTACGATCAAAATGAGTAAAGTGGAAGAGGGATATGTTAAAGGTGCCGCTGATAATTTACCTAAAGTAGACTTTGAAATGGTGAATAATTTTTTTATAACAAATCTTTTCCCAGATGAAATATTTGTTTAGATTTTACAGCAGAAAACCACTTTTTTAGTCTTTCGATATTAAGTCTGTCAAAAATAATATTGAGGGAGCATTTTCACTAGTATTATTACACAAAGGTACAAAACAAACTTTTTTAGGCATTTTGATAATCCATTACAACTCATAATTAAAAAGTGCTGTATTAAATAGAGGTTATATTTTATATTTTTCACGGCTATCTTATGCAACAATGTAACCGACTTTTTATTGGATTCAGGGGGTTGACGGCTGGCTGTTAAAAATGAACTCAATATTTTTCAAACTTCAAGTTTTTTTTGTTACTATTAGTAAAATTAAAAAGATAACAAATATGCCATAAATCATTTTTTTATATGAATTAAGTACTTCAGCAATAATTTTTTTTTCTGGGAAAACCCCATTGAGTGGTGCCATCTATAGTTAATATTACGAATCGTATAAACAAGGTCTGGACACATTGCGTTATTCCCTCTGGTCTACCAAGAAACTAATAAAAAATACTTACTGATCCCATATGATATTCAAATCCTTCAAAAACTAGTACTAAAAACTGAATGATTTGTTGATAATACTCGCAAAGTTTATCTATAACTGAGTCCATGTATTGTGCTAATTCATCAACCAATTCTCCAATTTCAAAGGCATAATGTGGTCTTATGTTTATTAATGGAGTGTCACAAATTTTTTCACAAATCAACACTATTTGGAGGTTGCAATTTTTATAGTCGTCCACAAATGCTTGTAACTAAAATCAAGAATGACAAAATTTCAATAAACGGGTTTGGTGTCTATTTGTCTGTATATCTACAAAACTATTTGATGGAGAAAAATAGTATTTGGAGGTAGTTGACGTTATTATCAACTAAAAAATATAATGCAAAAAATGTGACGGAGGACACTAATATTTGGCATGCACTTCACATAATTGTCAAGGAAGAAACCTGCTATACTTTTAGTGGAAAAATACCTAAAAAATAATTAACGAAAAAAATGTGGAGGACAAGTAGTTGAAGCCACAAGTAGATAAAGGGTCTATGTGACATTTTCGACAAAAATGAGTTTTTTATATGAATGAAGGCTATAAGTACACAAAATTCCCTTAGGTACATTACATTTGTTATTTGTTTCCTATGCAAAAATATCTGATTTATAAATTAATAAAGGATCTATGCACTGTTGAAGTCGGTAGGTTGTTAAAAACTTTGAGATCAATTATCTCAAAAAAACTGTTGAAAAAAACGAGTTTTTTTATATGAATGAAGGCTATAAGCTATAAGTACACAAAATTCCCCCAGGTACATTACGTTTGATTCTAATGCAAAAATATCTGATTTATAAATTTATAAAGGGTCTATGTACTTTTGAAGTTGGTAGGTTGTTAAAAACTTTGAGATCAATTATCTCAAAATCATTCTGTTGTTACATAGACCTTTCATCCACTTGTGTCTCCAATTAATATTTGACATGTGGTTAACACAACTGTCAAGGAAAACTGTTATACTTTTAGTGGAAAATATACAAGGTGTGACTGATGAGACTATTATTTTCTTGATGTCTATGTTTTGGTTTGCAGGTTAATATTCCTTGAATTTAAGTTTATTATAAGAATATCCCAAGCAGCAATTTTAGTAGTTTCTACGTAATAGTTATCATTAGGGGAACTTTAAAGGTTTCTGCAACTAAGGACTGTTACGTAATGGGAACCATCCTTCTACCAAGTATTCACCAAAATGGGGAATAATAATTACGTGGAAAACTACTATTCCGGTACTTCTACCGTTACCGTGTCGAGAACTAGGTTATTACGTAAACGGGATGTAACCAAGTAGTAGAAATGACTAACTTTTGGAACAGCTCAGCTGACCGAAATGAGAGCGCAAACTATATATTTGGCTCTCTGTTATTCGAATAGCAAATTAATGACTTACTGAGTTTAAGTACATGATATGTCCAAGGTCCAAGTTAAGGTGATTATATACAACATGCATAAGCATATATTATAAATCATGATGTTTTGCATTTACCCTGGGTGTGGATATTAAAACCACCACTTGTTTTCTGTAAAATGTTATCATGATGCTTCGATAAAAAAGACGCCCCCTCGAGAAAATAGTTTTTTCGGAAAAAAAAATTTTTGCAAAAATTATGTGCACAAGCAAAACTGCAAAATTTTTTATGGAAAACGTTTTTTTTTTTTAATTTTATATATTATAAAGTAATAATCTATTTAGAAAACATATTTGTAAATGACTATAATAAAAAGAAATTTTTTATTGAATTATATTTTTATCTGTGTCAATATGGCGTCTTCATTCAACAACAGAAAAATGACGATTTTAATTGCAGTAACTTACGAGGTTGCAAAAACCAAAATTATTTCCCTACAAGTTACATTTACTATAAAGTAGCAGATGCCACCAACGTTATAGTTGTTGTTACTTTAAAAGTGGTGACGGGAACTACAACATTTCACTGTGTAGTTATATTTACCTAGATGTAGCACATGGGACCAATGACACTATAAGATTTTAGTAACTGTTGCTACCAACTTATTTCATGTTGGTAGAATTGGCAGAATCGATATAGATAATTTTTTTTTTAATTGGCAACGCAGTAATAACTGTTAAAGTGTCACTGTCACTGTGTGTGATAGGAATATGTGGATTAAAAATGATTTTATACTTTTACAAGTACTTTTTATTATCTGATATTATTAGAAAGATATTATTTGGAAAGAGCACATATCGAACAATATTTGATGGATGCCCCAGACGGTGAGCATCTTATGTCAGAGGTAGGTGTTTATTATGATCTTACTATTGTGTACCTATTTAATTGTTTGGGTTTTTTAGATTGCATTGATATTGGGAGTTTACGGTGCCTGCCGTTGCGGCAAACTGACCTTCTTAAGCGTCGAAGATATAAGAGATAAAGAATAATATCTATATATATCCATACCAGATACCAAGACAAATAAATTCACAGTTTTAAATGAAGGATTTTCGGTAAACTCACTTGATTCAATTAGGAAATATGTGTCTTTAAGACCGCAAAATGTGTCTCACAAAAGATTTTTCGTAAATTTTCAAAAGGGAAAGTGCACTGTCCAATGCGTTGGATTAAATAAGCTCTAAAAAATTCCAAGAATAGGGTGTTTTCCATATATAACAATTCACTTCAAATGATGCATTAATATGAAGTAATACATAAATATGAAAGCCTAAACGCATTCATATTAATTATATCATCAGATTAAAATAAATATTTAATAAACAAATCGACTTAAAATTCAAATATTTGAATAATTTCGAGAACGTCACCTTATTTGGTAATGATCCTGATGACGTCGCTTCATATATATGTCAGAAGATAAAATAGCTTTGTTCGTTTTCTGTTCAAAAATTCTCCACTATCTGCACCAGTGCAAATCTGTCTCTCTTCAACTTATGTAGAGTCACAATCTATCTACTTCTAATATTTGCACTAGTGCAGCTAATGTAGAGTCGGAACGGACCTATTATTATTTACATGTTTACCATATTTGGCTTGGATATTTGAATTTGAAACCCGTTCCTAGTGTTTCTCACAAATCAAAAAAAAGTGAACAATGATGGTTACTGACAATTTTGTGAAAGTTTCTACAAACAATTTACCTAGTTTAAATATTTTTATGTATTAAAAATGATGATCGATTTCATTCAACCGAGTTGAAGGGCGTAAAAACAGCAGCGTAAGTATTTAAAATAAATAAATTAATTAGTTGTTTGCAACTTGAGCCTAATAGAGTTATTAAATTTATGATTTAGTTTTTGTATTATTACACATTACTATGTTATATTTAATTTGGTTTATTTACGATTATTTATATTAACAACATAACCTTAAAAGAAAGTAGAATTAATAGTCTGTGCTAGAGATATACTTAAATGTTTATTTGCAGATCATCTCGAGAACAACGTGAATAGTGCTTTTGGGTATGTGGAGAAAACTCATTATGATTGTAAAAGGAAGAATTTGCCCAGAGCACTTTTAGACAAGAATTATTAAATATTGATACAAAATCTTCTCGGTGTACAAATAATGAAATATAATTCAGATGTATGGTTCAAGATAAATTTGCAAATTTGTCAGTTTATAAACTTTTGTTGAAATTTGCTTCTGATGGTAGTAAAAAGTGCAGTGATTTTTAGTTTGTTAAAAATAAAATTGTGTGAGGAAACTGAGAAGTTAATCGTTCGCTAGCTGTCGAGTCTATAGTAGATGCATACAAAATAAGAGATAATAAATATATGGAAAGGGGCCGCAATTTAGAGGTGGTGGCCGTTGTGGAGGAAAAAGTGAAAGATTGTGGACTTTTCTTGTCGCCATTATATCTCGTTTTTGCAGCTTTACCTGACGGTACCTATTATTTCAGAGTATAGAATGGAATAGAATAGAATAGAATATTTATTTACCAATTTCTTGATACATAATTATGTACATTTGGCAAGTCAGGTATTACATTAGAGAATAAATTAATATTATTTACAAAATAAAACTAATGGACGAAAGACAATATTACAGGTAATTGTAAAAGACATATAAATGTAAATACGAACATACACACATACATATGATTATTCATACATAATAATTTTTATATAGTAGTAGTACGAGCAAAATAGATCTATCTATTTAAAAACTCATTCACACTATAAAAGGCATCTCTTAGCAGTAATTTTTTTATTTCTTTTTTAAAAGAAGGCACGTTCTTATCTTTAATTGGTTTAGGTAGAGTATTAAACAAGACAATGCAATTATAGTATGAAGAGTTTTTAAAGTTGGTTGTTCTGTGTACTGGAATTGACAATAATTCTTTATTTCTTGTATTATATAAATGACGGTCAGCCAAGGTAGGGAAGGCATGTAAATTAGTCTTAGCAAAAATTAGACATTTGTATATGTAAACACAAGGAAGAGTGAAAATATTTTTGCTCGTAAAAATACCTTTACAGCTATCTCTGCTCTTTAAATTAAAAATCAGTCTCAGTAATCTTTTCTGGGATACAAAGGCTCTCTGCAGGTGAGTCGATCTCCCCCAGGCCAATATGTTCAATGACAGATGTGAATATGCCAAAGCATAATATACACTTAAGAGACCAGTCTCGGCAATTGTGTCTTTTAACTGTAAAATTGCAAAGTAAGCTTTATTAAGCAGTTTACATACATGGTCGATGTGTGATTCCCACGTCAAACTATTATCAATGAACATACCTAAGAACTTGGTTGTTTTAGAGAAGGCTAAGTTCTCACAGGTTAATGTTCTCCTGTAGTTAAAATTTACAAAAACGGTTTTATCTTTATTTAAAATTAGCTTGTTTCTCTGGCACCAAGCGTGTACATCGTCAAGTGTGGTATAAATTTTAATGTTAAGTTCCTCCTGTGTAGCAGCTGATACTGAGACAGTGGTATCATCTGCATACATTGTGGTAACGCCATGTTGAATGTGGTCTGGTAGATCATTAATGTATAACAAAAATAACAGAGGACCCAAAATTGAGCCTTGTGGGACACCCAGAGTTACGTCATGGATATCCGATCTACAACCATTACAGTTTACCACTAGCTTTCGATTTTCCATATAGGAGTTAATACAGCTTAGGAGACTCCCTCTAATACCAATGTTTTCTAATTTTTGTGAGAGAATATTCTTATCCACACTATCGAAAGCTTTTGATAAATCGAAAAAAAGAGATACAACATATCTACCTTCATCTAGCTCTTTATATATATTCTTTAAAAAGTATTCAGTAGCAGTTTCTGTTGATTTAGTTGGTCTAAATCCATGCTGACATTCGGACAGTACCTTGTATTTTAATGTAAAGGACATAACACGGTCATAAAGAATTTTTTCAATTATTTTTGATAATGAGCTCAATACAGATATCTGCCGGTAATTATCTATATCACTTTTACAACCTTTTTTATAAATGGGTATTACTGATGCTATTTTAAGCATGTCTGGGAAAGTCCCATTTGAAAATGACAAATTTATGAGATACAGTAAAGGTGAAATTATGTTGTGAGAAATACTTTTTATTATTTGGGCAGTCAAGCCATCCAGACCAGATGATTTTTTACTTTTTAGGTTTTTAATAACATTTACTAGTTCAGTTTCGGTAACAGGATAGAAGTATATCGAATTTGTTCTATACTTAGATAATGTACATGGCAGTGATAGGTTGTATCCAAAGTTTTCGTTGATTAGATTAGGTGCAATAGTAGAGAAATGCAATGCAAAGCAGTTTGCAACTCGGTTTCCTTCAGATATACCATTGTTTTGAATATTAAGGATAATATGCCCAGGAGCAGTCTTTGTCTTTCCCAGTTTATTATTTACCAGCATCCAAGTTTCTTTTGATTTATTTTCAGCATTTACTATTTTATGGTTAAAATATTTAAGCTTGGCATTTTTAATGTTCTTCCTATGTATATTTTTGCTTTGTTTGTAAAATGATATTTTGTAGGGACAGTAATTACACCTTTTCATTTCGTAATATAATTTTCTAACTGTGTTACCTTCCTCAATTAATACTGTTGATAACCACCCTGTATCATTTTTACAAATGGAACGCTTTTTCGCAAGTTTTAGTGGGCATGCAACATCGAAGCACCACGTGATATTTACCATGAAAAAAGTTAATGCATCTTTTAAATTTAGATTAAATATGGTATTCCAGTTTAAATTTGCTAGACGGTTATTAAATTCCTGAATATTATGTTCTTGATTGTCACGTTTATATAACTTTTCCATATCTGTTACAGCATTATCTTGCTGATACTTGACGCTTAGGGAAAATAAGTGTGCATAATGATCAGATAACATTGGGTCAAAAATCACTACCTTATATATCTCGGAAGGAATATTTGTGGCTATATAATCAAGGCAGGTAGAGCTTGTTTGATTTCTGTTATTTGTAAAAACTCGTGTTGGTTCTCTAGAGGTGATATTTAGTTTGAATGAGTCAAAGATATCACAAAGTATTTTAGTATTCAGTGAGTTATCAAGCAAATTTACATTTAGATCACCACATACCACAATGTAGTCAAATTTACCACTGATTGATGTTAAGACTGAGGTTAGGTTATTAAAAAACACATTTATATCTCCACTGGGAGGTCTGTAAACGCTAAAAACGACAGTTTTAAAATTGTTTGGTAAACAGAAGGAAAAACCACACATCTCAATTTCACATTCAATAGAAAGTTCATTAAATATACTAACCCGAGTAGAATCAATGTTATTCCTAGCAAAAATCAATGAACCCCCATGAATATGAGTACTTCGACAAAAACTACTAATAAGTTTAAAATTTTCTAAACAAATATAATCAATATTTTCACTTTTTATCCAGTGTTCAGACACACACAAAATATCAACTTTTTTGTCGATTAACATAAGCTCTATTTCAGTTGTCTTATTCATAAAACTTTGAGTATTTACATGACATATATTAAACATTTTTATATCTATCTCTACACCAGAGTTAGTTGGGACAGCTTGGGGTATAAAAAATTATTGTCATTGTTCGCCTTAGACATGTTATCTATAGGAGTATTATTTACAAAAAACTGATTATTCACAGAAAGATTTGACAAAGTTTCATTAATATTTACAGTTATTAATTCAGACATCAAATTATTTGAATTGGTATATTCTTGTGAAGAGGAGAAAATTTTTGTCGGATCAACATCGATAATTTGTGCACTTTCATTATGATTATTTTTCGATTCAATAAAAACTAGATTTTTGTCATTTGTTTTTTGAAACATGCTGGTGACGATCATATTACTTAATTTTACCTTGCTTATTTTAGTATTGACACAGTTATTAACATCCACAATATTGATTTTTCCAGGAACATATTTATTTAGTTTCCACACAAAATCACTCAGTTTTTTATTGAATTTATATATAAACTTGTCCACTTTTGAATTCCGGTATGGTACAGTAGTAATCGTAACATTTGAATTTGAACACAGCTTAATTTTTTCCCATATATTTCTAAAAGAAGGGTACTTGTGGTTTTTATTAAAGTTATTTGACCCCGCAATGATAACTATATAATCATCTATTCCATAATTCACAGTTAACGGTCCGATATTTTCGATTACTTGATGAAAAGAAGCCCCTGGTTTAATAATAGTTTCAATATGATATTCACCTTTCAAGATATTATTATGTATAATTTTGTTTATATTGCGGCCATAGTCATCACATACTATAAGAACTTTATGTTTTTCAATCAAGTCGGCAGGCAGTCTTAAGGAGTTGCTGTGATTTGTGAGTTTTATTTGACAAGTTAATGGATCTGAAATTTCCTCATCAAATAATATGCCTTCACTGTTTTTTAAATTTATGGATGTTTGTGTTCCCGTATTAACATAATTTCGTTTCTCTACGCCACTGGCTAATTTAAGAAATGATTCAGTATTTGTAGATATGGTTTTAGATCTTTTTATTTTATTGCTCGTTTGGGTACTAATACTTTTTAATGTCTTTTTTGAATGCTCGATGTTTTTATTGAGATATCTTATCTCCTCTTGTAAGTCATGAATCATTTTTTCCTGCTCATTTATTAATTGGTTCATCTCTTCTTCCATTTTTGAAGCCTCGTCAACAATTAACTTATTTTGGATTTTCAATTTATTAATACACTTACTTTTTGATTCACTGTCTCCAGAAAGTTCGGTAATCGTCATTTCGAGAAGACTTTTCTCTTCGTCTGGTTCACTTTCATAACTATTATTTTCATCTTTGCAGCAAATTATTTTATTTTCCTTTACAAAGGTAATTTGACCTTTATAACGAGACAAACAACTCTTATGAAATACACTTAAGCATCTCGTGCATACATAATGTATAAATTGCTTAGATTTGCAACATTTATAACTGATAAACGGAGAGCTCTTCGTAAACATACTGTCAGTACCCGCCATTACTCATCAATTGAGTAATGTGGAGAACTATATAAAAAAATGATCAAATTACAGACTTTAAAGCGTAAGTATATTTACAAATGTTATGTGCAAATCAACAAAAAGGACTTTTCTGTGTTGCGAACTAAAATTTTGAAAACACCAAAATTGTGAACATTTTAAACATGGATTATGATAACTATAAATAACTGTTGTTGACAATTAAAATTATATATATTGAAAATATGTCTATCTGAATAATAAAAACCAACATTTGTATTTTTAGTATATTGATTTTTTTCTTTATAGGGGAAAACTACAGTTTCATATTTACTACACAAACTACTTTATTTAATGATGGAAGGTTGTAAATTAATAACAGCACATGCAATAACAATAACACTGTCTGTGTGGGCAATCAAATTATGATCTATTACAGAGTGAGATTCTAAATATTTAAGAGATCGTTTTAGTGCAGACGCTGCTCCTTTTCTGTCTGGTTGGCAGTTAAATATGTGTGGAACTACATCTTCCTTCAGAATAATTTTTTCTCCCAAAATTTTGTATCGGATGTAATTTTCCATGACTTCCTCAAGCTGAAAATAATAAACAAGTATTTTTATATATTTGTGACATCGAATATCACTAGCCATGACATGCATCGCTTGATATTTTGGTCATTTTAATTAATAATCATAACCTAGCAAAATTTCATTACAAATGTTCAATAATACTAGAAGCTATAATATATTACTTTCAATTCAAAATAAATCTCATACCATTACAAGCATAATTTTACGGTAAGTATATATGATCTATTTATAATATTGAAGGTAATAATCCATCCATCTAGCTATCATCGGTTAACTTTTACCATGATGAGAAAAGATAAATTATACTTACATTAAAATAATCTTCACAACAATAATATGTCGATTTCGATTTGGGAAAATCGCGCCTCGCTTTTTTAAACCATTTCACTTTCCGTGAATAATTCGCTATAGGAACACATGGGAACTTTTTATTTTGAGCATTTACTGAAGTATTTCTGCACCTTGGCACAAAACACCACTTATTTGGTGCACTACTCATGTTTTTGACTTACAATTTACAATAACAACAAAAGTCATTAAGTAAGGTTAGATTTTATAATCATTGACATATATAGGCAGTGACGTCACAGATGACCAGTAATACTAGATTTGTCTTTTTTGGCGGGAAATATTTAACTTGAATTTATATTTCTTTTAAAATTATAAAAAAAAAATTTTTTGCCGAAAAATTGTTTCAGCTGTAATATTTACCATAAGTATTTTGTATTTTTCGACTTAAAAAAAAAAGTGAAAACACCCTATTGTAGCTGATTATTTGCAACTGCCAGATGCAGATTTGTATACTGGCCATATAGCATGTGCCGTTCCTCATCAACTTTTTTGGCCAATGCTGGGGGTGACATTACCATCCTTAAACGTTACGGTGTGTGGAAATCATCCACCGTGGCGGAGGGTTATTTAGAAGATTCGGTCTCAACAAGATTGTTATTGCTAAAAAAATTCAGGGAGAGCAGCACAACGAGTCAGGCGATACAGACGTCGTTACTAGTATAGAGAAAAATTGTGTACAGAAGAGCAGTTTTCTTTGTGAAAAATCGAATATGATGACAATAAATGTTAACAAAAATATAAATAAATAAATAAGTGTTAGTGCATGGGTTCTTTGTTTTGTTAATTTTCCATATAATGGGGACAATAAATAAATTCCTTGGACTTTATTTTATATTAAAATTACTCTTTAGTGACTAAATCACTTTACCTCACTTTAGCTTACTACTTTATCTTACTAGTGACTTATGGGTCACTTTATACCTTCAAAATCTCATCAATAAAGATCACTTTATATGAAAGTGTTGGATAAATATATTTATTAACGTAAGGTGTATAATAATGGAAAAAATACATGAGTTTTCATATTTATTTAGTGATCAGTTTACATTTAATTTCATTCAATTTATTGTACATAAATAATGACACAATATTTATTAAATTTGGAGTTTTTAATCGGCAAATTCATTTAATATGCTCAGTGGATCACTAACTGAACTATGGGTCAATCTGTGTGTTAAAGACAAGTTGTAATTTTCGAGCAGTACACAGTATCATCAATCACTACAACTGTTATAGTTTTCGATTACTCTTCTTGTGTTGATGGGAGCACTTTTGCACTTGTTGCCAAAGATTATGGTTTTGCTGTGGCGAAATAATCTTTCATGTTTGCATCATATTCTGAAGAGTCACTATTTCTCTACTACTGATTAACTGTTCCTTCAGTTTTCTATAAAACGTGGATGAGTGCTGATAAACTTTATTTCGCTTTCACTGAGCATTTCAGATGCCTTTGGTAAAGCTGTGCAGTAGGCATTACTACCAATTTTCACTTTGCAGTTGAGGATGCTTCAAAGTAATGCAGAGTAGTATCCGCGACGTTGCAGATTCTCCAGCAGTTACTTGAAAGTGTTATAACTATACAGTGCCTAAATTCAGTAGAATCTACTTAATTGTCACTACAAATGCATACCACAAAGTGAATATTACCCTGAAATCGCAAAATTAGTAACAGTTATGTCATTCCTACTATATTAAAGTTCCGATGCCTCAGATGCCAGTTCCCATCACTTTGAATGCTGCTTGGGATGTTACTTACATGGGGTTTTTCAGTTGATTTTTTATTACTAATATAGATATGAAATTTAAATGTCTTTATTTAACTCTTCACAACTTCTCTTTATTAAAAAGTTTTTATTTTAATAAAAACACTTTTGTTAACGATAGAATTTTGCAGAGTGAGAGTTTTTTTTTTTTTTTTGGGGGGGGGACATGTCTTAAATTGTTCCTCAGGCTTTAATCTTCATGAAAAACATTGTCCCCAAGGATCTGGGGTGCACGGACACTTAGGGTGGGCTCCCGTAGTATTACGTTTTATATTGAATTTTATATTTTATTTCAAGAGCTGAATCATTTATCTGGAAAATGGTAACTCCTATCCAAATATTGTATAGGAACAAAATTATAGGAAATTTTATGCACCTGGTTTTTTGTGCAGAAAGTTTTTCTCCATCTTTTTTAGTTTTTGTGTTAAATGACAAAAACAATATTTGCAAATTTCTTTTTTTAACGGACGCCATTTTGAAAGTGCAGCCAATTTTTTTTTTTTTTGGGGACATGTCCAAAATTGTTCCTTAGGCACGAGCACTTAAGGCGGGCTCCCGTAGTATTAGCCAGATGAGCTTATGTATGAGAAATCCCCCATCAATAACCAAATCAAATTTTGGTGTATGTACATTAGAGGTGGAGCGAAAAATTTAACTTTCCAAGACGAATTTGGAATAGTGAAAAAAATTTGTCTTGAGGGTCTATTAATACCTATATAAAATTTTATTACATTTCAACTACGTCTTCTGCCCTCTACAGACCCTTATATTTAGGGAAATCTAGAAATATATCGTATATCAAAACTATAACTTGAAAATCAATATTGACTATATATAAATTAATCATTTATACTAATTAGCATAATTCTGGTCAATTATCACGCTAAATAACGTTTTCGATTTTTAATCTCCCCGATATCAACCCTTGAGAGGAATAATTTTGAAGTAATAATGCGGCTTTTCTGTATTATTTCCATCTGCTGTCAGATTTCTGTTCAGAGCAGTTTTTCACTTGTTTAATGTCAAACAACCCAGAACTCACCATGGGGAGGTGACTGCTCGACGAGTTCCATCCCTCCCACCCTCCAACTGTAACAGAAGCTCTACTGTTTGAATTGCCTTTTTGTCTCAAATTTTGACATCATTCTGCGTGAATCAAAAGTGGTTTTATTAAATCCATCTCGTTTGTCTGAACCAATAACTGATAAAGAAGCATTTGCGGTTGGATCCTGTATTGACTACCGTCCCATCACATCCTATAGCTACAAGGTTATTTTTTTAATTTTTGAAATCTGGAGATGATACGTAGAACGTAGACTTTTAATCTTTTTACCTACTTCTTTTACATCATGCATATTCATATCTCGTGCTATATTCTCTAACGAAGTTCTTCGGGCATCCCGATTTTTGTATTCATTACTAAATACATACCAAAAATTTTCATTGTCTTTGTACAAGTTTACAAATTTAAATGTTTCATCCTCACTCCACCTAGCCATTTTGTATTTTTCGTTTTCACTTGCACACACGGCGTGAACTACCAATTGACACTGGAAGTGCGTTTCGTGTTTACACGGCTCCAGCTGCTGGCCTGTGCTGTGGTGGGGCAATGCCAGTGGCCAGTAAAAACAAAAATATTTGAATTCGCTGGAAGGACAGTCGCTGGCCTGCTGGCCTGTCCAGTTACTGGAATAAAATGTTTACAAAGAGATAGTTACTGGAAGCCAGCTGCTGGAGAGTTCAACTGGCCTGTCTACTGGATTAATCCAAGAAGGTGAAAATAGATTCGAAAATGTGTTTTGCTGAGCCGGATATTGGTGTTGTGTGACCCATGAAATGGGAGCCGAGTTCCTGTATCAATGAAATATGTTCTAGTAGTATTGTTCTTCTACGAGACTTGTTTAATTTTCTCCATCACAAGAGTTTTATCTTTTCTACCATCGAAGTACATGGCTTTTAATGGCTCGGAAGTTCTGGGTTCTATCTAATTTTTGTCCTAGCCCTTCTTATCTTACTTCTGTCAATAACCTTGGTTGCTTGTCAGTCAACACTTGTACTGACTGACAAATGAAAATCTAAATATAGACCATAACCGGCTAAATTTAGTTAGTCGGCTCGAGAATATGACAGAACCGTAACGTAAATAAGAATGTTACTTGAAAATAATGTAATTTCAGTATCCATAATCTATGAAATTTGCTATTCTCCCTTTAAAAGTGATATTTATTCTACACAAAAGATACTTTGGTGTTTTTGTAACCTTATTATAACATATATTTGTATTATTAGCACAAAAAACTTTTCCTTGTTACTATAATTGACAAATCTATTTCACACCTCCTTTGAGTGGTGGAGGCCCTCTCCACCCCAGAAGATATTGTAATATTTCAAAACATTTTTTAGGTTTTCTCTTTGGGATAGTAATAGGCAACTTTTAGCAAGTATTCCAAAATTAAATTTTAAAAATTAAAAAAAATATATTATTTTACACTCCTTTTAATGGGTGGTAGAGGGCAGAAGATATTTTAATATTTCAAAACATCATTTAGGTTTTCTCTTTGGGATACTAATAGGAAACTTTCTGCAACTATTCCAAAATGAAATTTTGAAAATGAAAAAAATATTATTTCACACCCCCTTTAATGGGTGGTAGAGGGCAGAAGATATTTTAATATTTCAAAACATCATTTAGATTTTCTCTTTGAGATACTAGTAGGCAACTTTCTGCAACTATTCCAAAATGGGATTTTAAAAATTAAAAAAAAATGCCCTTTTCACTCCACCCTAATGTACATTTGTGGCGCCGATCGGACGCATTTTTTTGAATTTCTAACATTCAAAATGTTTTATTTTTTTCAGCATATTCTGGTACCGCAGGTGGCTTTGCCTTTGTAGCAGCCGAATGTTTTTCTGGTCATAAGTAGATTCCAGTTTGTTCTATACATGAGTAAAATTTGATTCAAATCAGAAACAAAATAAAAAAGTTATGAGGGTATCTTCATTTTAAGTGAGTCACACTGTATATTTAAGGAAATGTATAGATTTCGACAAAATATTACGTTAGTAAATACGTCGAGTATTGTAAAATAAAGATTGTTTTGTGACTGTGATTTATTAGCAGGCCACGGTACACCGCTTTGATAGAAATATTCAAGTTACATAATTGATTTTTTTTTATTAATGATCGATTTTCGCTGGCGAGTATCTAGTAAACTATAACACATAGGAAGAAAATGAATATAAACATTCTTGTAGAAAATTTAATTACGTTTAATTTTGCATAGATTACCTTTTTCCATACGACGCATCGTTTCCGAGTTATATGCGAAGAATCGAAAAAAGGAACCTTTCCACCCCCTCCCCCTGAAGTGGTGGGACTAGGGCCGGGGACTTTTGGTATTTTTATGGTATTTAAATGTAATAATTGTCACACTAATCACCATATAAGCATGAATGCCACCAACATTACCACCAAAATGCTCCAGAAATTATATTTAAATGTGTAGAGCCAGCTTACAAATTCATATGTAACATATTTTCATTTTACACACCACATTGTTACTTCTCATTATGTAAATGCTAATTTTTTATTATATTTATATATGTTTATACTCCCCTGGTGATGTTTATTTACTGTGATGTAAGTTTAGTTAAGTTTAGCCTAGTGTATTATTTTGTGCAGGTATATATGTTTTATACAGTAAAAATAATACTCTCCAAACATGTGGTTTTTATTACCTACATTTAATTTTTTTCTGTTTGTGCTACATCAGGGAAAGCATGTATTTACTTTTATCTACAATTGCATATTGTTTTTTGTATTTAGTCACCTCACCTCTGAAACGGATAAATAGAAAAACAGGTGTCTCTATTTTATAACTTATCTAAATTATACTTAAAAACAATAAATTTGAACCATTCGTGTTCACTGAAAGTCACATGCACCCTGTACATTTACAACAAAAATTGTCAGAAATTTGAGTAAAATCGCGTTGTAAAGTAATGGCCTCTATGTAACTATGTCAACAAAACTCAGAAATTCATGTAAAATCACATTGTATAATTGCGGCCTTCATGTGCAATTACGCCGAAGAATTATAAGAGTATACTTATAGTCACATCACATTGCGCATGTATTTTTACAACAGTGGTGTAATTTTACTGTATCTTTTTCCACAGCAACAATTTACTAAAGCATGTTTAGTTGGTGTTCCGTCAATTGGACGCAGGCAATAGCACGCGCGACAATTGGACGCGTGCGACAATTAGTCGCGTACGACAATTGGACGTGATAAAATAGAACGTGTTACATTGGACACGTTTATTAAAAATAATCATATTGCATAGCCTTGTCATGAATAAACAGTGGCTGCTGATTATACGAACAGAAGCATTTTGGACTACTTGCGAGGAATTGCCCAACTGCAAGTGTAAATAAATTATTATTTTATAATTTCTATGTTATTATATTTTGATAATTTTTTTGGATGATTATTTTCTTATGTTAACCATATTTTTAGTGTAACCAATTTTTTTATGGTGAGTCTATTTCTATGTTGTATTTGAAATTATTATTATTATTTAGGTTGGGTTAGGTTAGGTTAGAGTGTGTATACATGATTTTTCTTTTAAAACGCGTTCAATTGTCGCACGCGTCCAATTGACGTAGATCCTGTTTGGTTATATCCTCATATTTTGGTCCAAAGAATCTACCCTTGAACTACGGCCAATTATTAATGGTCCACCCTGTATATCACCAAAAATATAATTTTCTTTTGAAAATGTCCTTGAAATATAATTAACTTAGAAGGAAAATAGACCTTAAGAAGTGTTTGTATTTAAGAGTTGTCACAAGTTAAATTAATAACAAATATAATATGATTAAATAAAGAACTTACTTCAGCAGCATTATTACTACAATCTGCAATATATTCATCTCCAACATCTGCACCCCAAGTCAGTCTCGTTAAACCAGGTGCAATTTTCTTTTCTACAGCTGCAAGTAATGGTTTAAATAGTAGACGTTCATCATCGGAGAGAGAAGAAATAATTTTGTTGTAGTCCAATACAACATTTAAAACGCATTCGTAAACAAATGTTATAGAATCTGCCTTTAAAAAGATGGATTTAATATACGAGGGCAATTCATAACTGAGGCATTCCCAATATTTTCCTTCATGAAAAAGGTCAAGTAAAGATCTGCAACATTTATTTTATATTTAGTTACCATTACTTATATAATACAAGAGCCGAGGCTAAAAATTCCCAGGTGATTTGATAACCAGACGAGAGTAGCATGAATCAAAAACTTTTTTAAAGCGAACACATATTGCTGGTGTTGGTAGCGTAATTCCTGTTACGAGCCGAGCAATCACATTATGTCCCTGAAATGTGAAAACATACAATGAGATGTTAACAAAAAAAAAAAAACCTTCGATACTCTGAAACTTTAATCTTTGCTGAATATAGAAAAAATTAACTGGAGTTTTTTTCCTGTTTCAAACCCTTGCCAATCATTCCCCAATGTCCAGCCAATATCGCTACTTACAAAAAAACGTTAATTTTACGAAACTGTATTATTTTCTTTACATTTTAAGCTTGTAAAATTATTTATCAACATTTTTCAGGTCCCTTTATTTAAGAGTGCCTCTGTTTCGTCTTCAGACACATAAATTAATTTACAGAGAATGTTCAGAATCATAAATATGAAACAAGGCAAAGATTTGCTCTTTCTTACCCAATTCATACCACAATTTTAGAAAAAGGCTGTTATTACAAATGCTTGCACTTCTATAACATACTGCCTATTAAGATAAAGTAAATAAAGGAAAAATTTATTACTTATTTGTAGTAAAGAAGGGTGCCAAAGTCTTATGGGACTTTGGGCCCAATACGCCCAAGTTTGTAAAGTGTCCGAATTTATTGTACTTGGTCTTGCAAACAGTCAATAGCCGTAATCCCCAAAATTGAGCTATTTCTAAGATATTAGTTTGCGAAGCCGCTTAAGTGCATAAATTAAACTGGCCTACAAATGGAAAAAAGTCATGCTCAGCGAACTAAACCATTGTATTCCCATTTATTTCGGATCGCTGAAATTGAATATGACTTCAGTTTTGGCTTTACTTATCATGAATTTTCATGTATTTCAAAAAAGTGCTTTTTTCTTAGATGGTATAGCCTTTGTATTGCTATATTAAAATATCATATATAGCCCTTGATATTACTATATTAAAACATCATATTTGATTATAATGGTTTATTTTGTATTATATTTTAAAATGTTAACATTTTGTGCATCTTGTTAATAATATAAATTTTTGTTATATATTTTGTTTCTTCAATTTTCTTAGTTACGCAGCTAGACTTCCAGTGTGGGTGCTCGCACCTAACTTCTACTAGTGTAAGCGAGTCGCTACAGATGGTTACACTGTATGTCAAGATGTTAAATATCAGTTAATAATGCTCTAGTGGGTACCCCATCTTTTTCCACTATACGTCTTCATCAGAATACTCTTGTAAAACTGGTACTAGCGATAAATCTTCGGCAGGTAGTCTTATAAAGTGTTTTTAAATTGTTTTCTCTCTCCATCTCTGAAACCGCTCAATTTTCGGCAAATTGAAGGTCATATATGTAATCAGCATGCCAAAAAACATAAGATAGTACACTTTTCTAAGGTGGGCGCATTGGGCCTAAAATTGGCATCCTTATATAGAATATTATCAAGGAGTTAGTCCACTCAAATTAAGAAAAAAAAATGCCGTTTTAGGAAAACATTTTGCACAGCAGTTTCTCTGCTTAGAAAGTGAATATTAAACTTTTAGAACGATGTTCTGCTTATGCATATTTTCGATAGACGCATTGGTTTTCGGGCAATAAGTGATAAAACTAGGGGGTTGGGTCCCCTCCTTTGTATGTTTACAATATACAGAAAAAAAAAAAAGAAGAATAACATTTTTTGCTAAAATGCTTCCTAAGTGTTCTACGATGCTCACGATATTCGATGATTTTTTTAATTTTTACTCATGAATGATACTTTTTCCTGCTAGTTTAATGTCAGTACTTTCCACCATCACTGAATAATTATTTTAAAAGTCTGTCTTAAGTTATACTTTCAAAGCATCGTAGAGTGGTTAGGAAGTATTTTAGGGAAAAAATGTTTTTTGTTTTCTTGACAAGGGGAATCACCCATATTGCTATACAACTTCAATCCTATATACTATGCTTTTAGGTACCACTTTGATAAAAATGTGCTAAGCATGCCGAACGGGGCCCTCAAGTTTGTTCTCTAATTACTCAAAAACCATTGCAGTTATCAGAAATGTGCATAGGATCTTACGTGTAGTAAACTTTATATGAAATATTATCAATAAGTATAAAATTTTCTAGGGGACCAACTACATCGCGGAAAAATGTGAAACACCGCATGTCGAGTGGATTTTGGGAGTGCAGGGGCCACATTGGTGACGACTGTTGCACGGAGGTGTATAGAGAATTTCTTTTCTAAACTTAGTTTCTAAATGCCTAAGGATACGTTTTAGCTTGGGTACGCGTTTCTGGTATGGGGAGGTTTCTCCCAATATGGCGGCCAAGATGGCCGCCTGGCCCATATGTAGATTTATCAGAAAATGGCCTATATATCGGAAACTATTGCTCGTAGCTCAAAATCGAAAAGGACTAAAATTGATTAGTAGATTATTTGACATTAGATGCGTTAAGGTTTATATAAATAACATTAAATATGAAAAGTTCCATGAAGAAGTTTTTATAAAAAAAATCGAAAAAACTGCTAGATACACTTTCATTAAAAAGAGGACACCAGAGTAGATTAGATTAGATTAGATTACTCTGAAGGAGCGGGCGATTGGCCTTCCCCCACTGCGACCTATCAGGTCTATTGTAGTACTCCTTTTTGTGTGCCTCAGGGCTCCCCATCCAAACATGGTCTTCCTAGACTTCGAGTCTGTTGATAAGGGCCCAGGCACGGTTATCAGCCTCTGTCTTTCTCTCCCCGAGCCGCCTCAGTCCAGTCAGGCTTTTACAGCTCAGCATATGGACTGAGATCTCCAGCGAGAACTTGGAACTTGGGTCACCATTCCAAGTGCTGGACGCGACCGACGTTGCTTAACATCGCTGATCGAGTGCCGGCGCCTAGATCGGAGGCTGTACAGAGAGCCGTTGACACCAGAGTAAAGAAAAGCCAAAACCTATTGGTGTAAAAGTGGAAACGTCGAATGCTCAAAGAATAATTGACATTTCAAGAGATCGTGACTACTCAATTGATAAACTGTTAACATTTGAGCTAACATCGACTTCCTTTTTTTTTGACCAAAGATGGCGTGCTTTTAAAATCAAACGAATCAGAATTGGTAAACAAACTTGAAAGCCAAATAAAAAGTTCCTCCCATTGTCACCCCAATACATCCTGCCTAATTTTTTATTTTATGCTCCATGCTCGCACCATAGCTGCGGTTACTGCAAGTTCAATTGAAAATTTTGGTGATTTTGCTGAAATTATATTGAATAGAATAATTTATTTGTCAAAATCTGCCAAAAGGGTTGATATTGTCTTCGATCTATATGACGAGAATAGTATAAGAACTGCAGAAAGATTGAGACGCATGAAAAAAGATCCAATCAACATGACAATCTCAAGCAGTGTGACACCTTTGCCGAAAGACATGGATGCTTTTTGGGCTTCAATTCAAAACAAGACACAGTTTCAACATTTTTGCCGAAACTATATTATTCAACATAGGGGCAGACTACCAAGTTCAATAGTTTATTTGACTGGTATGGCTGGAGAAGAAGCACACAAAGTAGAAGCAGATATTGTTACAGAAGAACCTCAGTTATGTTGTACACTTGAAGAAGCCGATGAAAGGATATTTTTTCACATAAATCATGCCATTAAGCACTCAAATGTTGAAAGTGTCTTAATAGCATCATCAGACAGATGTATTTGTGTGGGCCGTTTACTATTTACATAAAGTGTTTAAAGCTAATGGTATGAACGAACTTTGGACTTATTCTGGGGTAGGACAGACTTTAACATTTATTCCAGTACATGATGTATGTCAGGCTGTTTCAAACCATGTCATTGAAGTACTTCCTGCTATTCACTCACTGAGTGGATGTGACACTACAAGCAAATTTGGCACAAAGCACGCAGCTTTAAAAGTGGCCGAAGACTGCGCATACTTGTTAAAAGACTTTGGAAAAGACGAACTGTGAAATACAATAATTGAAAATGCTGAAGAGCTTTCGTCACAAGGATGTTATCTAAAGACTTTAGGAATATTAATGACCACCGTACCACCGAATGAAAACTTTAGACTTCACCGAACTTCCACCGACTTTATCTAGTACGGCGCTATACATCAAGTGGGCATATTTACAGGCTAACCAGTGGTATGGTCTATTAGAAGATCTAGGTATACCTTATCCCGGTGACTATGGATAAGAGCAAATGGAAACAGGATGGATTCCTCAAATTTCAGATTTCCCTCACATTTGTTCATGTAAGACTTGTGCACGGCCAAACATCTGTATGTGTAGGAAGAAAGTTGGCTGCTCCAGGTTCTGTGCTTGTGAACTTCCAAAGTGCCATAATAATTGGAATTAACTTTTATTAGTAACATTAAAATATTATTTGTTACTAATAGTCGCTTAATCTTCTTGTCATTCTTAGTAATGTTGCAAATAATGTATTGTTTTTATTAATAAAATCTTTTTTTTAATTACAACTTGTTCATGGTTTAATAACATGTAATAATAACGTAAAATAATGCTCTTATCAACTTTGATACCTTGTAATTTTCCGCTAAGAGCACTAGTTTTCAAGATATAGATTATTTTCTGGTAAAAGTACATATGGACAAGGCGACCATCTTGGCGGCCATATTGGGAGAAACCTCCCCATGCCAGAAACGCGTACCCAAACCAAACCTTGTCCTTAGACATCTAAGAACTCAGTTTTGAAGAGAAATTCTCAAGTCCCCAAAAGACCAAGTCCCTAATGACTCCCATGGCGTTTATGAAATACCTTGCTCCGACTGTCCCCAAACTTACATTTGACAAACAAACAGACGCATTAACAACAGGGTATACGAACATCGCCTAGTAGTCAGAAATACTGACCCCACCTCATCCCTAATACAACACCGTCTCCAGACTGGACATAACATAGACTTTGACAACACAGAAACAATAGCACCTGTATATTCCCGAAAAACACGAACGATCTGCGAAGCAATTGAAATCGAGAAGCGTCCTAATTGTTTAAACAAAAGGGACGACAGTCTTCGACTTCCAACTGCTTGGAAATCACTAATATCTCCACTAACTATACAACCCTCACTAACACCACACAGCAACCCTCCTACCACGTGCAACCGTTTCGCACCAGTGCTCACCACACTCACCAATCCTACTATAAATACCTCACCTCAACCCACAACTCGTCAGTTCTCTCTAAGAACTGAGATTGAGATCTTAGAGACGAACCAAGGTTCGACCTGGGAAGTAGGCAGATTGAGGCCCCGGACTCGAACCATTTCTTACCCTTCCTATATACCTTTATATTATAGATTTTTCCTTTTCTCTTGAAAATGGCTCCAGAGTGGGAGCCGAAACGTCGGGACTCCAATAATTTCAGACGCGGTTCAACCCATGAACCTAGTATTTTTCATACAGACAACCGCGGAAACCTATCCGAGCATATATTGTTTTATATATGTTTATCATGATGTATTAGTCTTTTTGGCTAAATAAAGGATTTTATATATACAGTGTGTCTCCGGATGGAGTTGACAAGAGGAAAAACATCTCTATTATCGATTTTACGACGAAAAGTCATTCCTTATAAAAAATTCTGCTTGTCAAAAAAACGAATTTACCATATAAAAATCTTAGATCAGATGTACTGGGTGTTAATAAATTAAGAAAACATCAAAATTCCTCAAGAGAGAAGTACCCTTTAATTATTATTTTGGACAAAATGTTTATAAGTTGTTTATAATTTAAAATAAAGCCTAAATATAAATTATGAAGTCTAAATTTTGACTTTTACATTTATGTCAACTTACATTTTTTTTTCAAACATTAACATAACATAATAACATTAACTCCAACGATTGTGGAAAAACAATTTATTCTACATAGCCTCCTCCAACCTCAACACATTTCTCCACCCTTTTAATAAATTCACCATAGACCTTACGAATGGTTGAGGGTACATTCACTTCATTCACCGCGTCTTGTATTCGTGCTTTTAGAGTTTCTCGATCATGAGGCAGGTCATCTGCATAAACCTTCTGTTTTAAAACACCGCACAGAAAAAAATCCATTGGTGTAAGAAGTGATCTGTCAACCACTGCCGTACCAAAACTGAGGAATGAGCTGGGCAACCGTCTTGCTGCCAAAAAATGTTACGCCTCACTTCCGGTTGCAGAGTGTTTATAAATGGCAATACAAAGTTTTCCAAAAGGTCCAAATAAACATGCTGATTTAAATTTTCTTCTAAGAAATAAACAAAAATCCAATCGCTTCTCTTCATCTCCATTTTCAAGTGTATGTCTGAACCTTGGCCTAAACGGTCGAACTTTGTTTTCCATATAAATTCTCTGCAAATGACTTTTACTTACTTCCAGTCTTTGTGAGCTTTTCCGTAAAGATAATTCCGGGTTTTCTATTACTGAATTTATTGCCAAAAGTGTTGCCGCATCGTCTTCATTGTACTTTTTCTTGGGTTTTTTGACATCCAATACAGATCCAGTTTCACTGATTTTTTTTACAAGTTTGCGCAACGATTGGCGCGATACCGCTGTGTTAGGGAACTTTTGGTGGAAAAGGTTAATTGCATATCGGTAAGACGTCTCCAATCCCATAACATTTGATCAAATAAATTCTTTCTTGTTTGGTAAACATTTTTCAAATGATCAACAGAACACTAATAAATGCAGATATAAGATAGTAATATTCTACACAATGTTACAATGACGTTTGTCAGTTCAATATTATCGACAGCACACTCTGTTTCTTAATTTGAATTCTTATTAATATTAATAAATTCAACAAAAAAAGATAAACACAACAAAGACATAAAAGTCAAAATACAGACTTCATAACTTGTATTTAGGCTTTATTTTGGATTATAAATAACTTTGTTTTATAAACATTTTGTCCAAAATAATAAATGAAGGTACTTCTCTCTTGAGGCATTTTGATGTTTTCTTAATTTATTAACACCCGGTACATCAGATCTAAGATTTTTATATGGTAAATTTATTTTTTCGACAATCAATAATAGAGATGTTTTTCCTCTTATCAACTCCATCCGGGGACACACTGTATATGTAGGTTTTCACTTTATAGGTCATTGCGTAATGCGATTACTCAGCTCGTAATAGGAATTACACTGCCAATGCCGGCAAAGTGTGTTCATTTTTAAAAAAACATTCGACTCCTGCTTCCCTCGTCTGGTTATCAAATCACCTGAGCATTTTCAGGCTCGGCTCTTAGACTATTAGGTATCTATTATTTTAGTTTCACCTGTCTATATTACATTCTAAAAGTCCTGGTTTAGATAGACTTTTGCACATTAAGGATCTGTTTAGCCGTAAATTAACATCCTCACCAATGCTGTCTATCCATTTTCGATATAAATTCAAAATATTATCTTGTATAGAAGATATTAATTTGTCATATTGGGAAAATACTTCTCTAGATATGCTGCAAGTCATCATCCAGCCTGCATCGTCAAACATCTACAAAAACAAAAACGGTAATTAGTAGTAAAGCAGCTTTCTATCATAATTTTCCACAAAATCAGTTGGGCAGAAAAATTTAGCATGCTTATCTTCTAAGTTTTATAATTTTCTTTCAAATGAGGTAACAAAAGTATAAATGAAATTTATATTTTGACAAAATTTAAAATAAAAAAAAATATATACCTTTTTCAATATCTCTAATCTATTTCTCTTCATACTTAATAAATGAGCTCTTCCGGCATAGTAAGGCATAAGGGCAGGATATAGTTCTGCTTCAACCTGGATATCCTGTTTAGCATCTAAAATTTCATCTCTAAACATTTTGTATACCTACAACAATACTCAGTATAATATTCATTCATTAAATTTACAACATTGTGTAATACCTCTAAAGTTTTCCCATCAAATAAGGGCATTAAAGTTTTTCTCTTAGTATAGTTGAACATTGCTGCCAAACATTCTATTCCCTCTTCAACATTAGCAACATTATCAAAAACTGCATTGGTTAAGTTTTCTACCACTACTTCAATGTCTTTCATACGACTTCTAAATTTAAGAATGTCTTCATACCAATCTGCATTTTGAACCTCTAAGATTCGAGTTTTAACCTAAAAAAATATTACGATAGATATACACAAAATCTGTAATGACTACTGAAATGGTATACATGACCCAAACATCTAAGGGACAGTTGTACGAACTAAGTTGAGCCAAGTTCAGCTTGAACCAAGATTAAAAGCCATGGTTACGATTATTGTAACAATCGTAACCTTGGCTTTTGATCTTGGTTCAAGCTGAACTTGGCTCAATTTAGTTCATACAACTGGCCCTAAGAATATCATATAACCTAGACAGTAGTACAGTGGGTTAATCGCTGGTGAGTGGTCAATACCTCTAGCCATTGCATATCTCGCCTATATTAATACAGTTTATATTGGCAAAAAAACAACAAGGGGTGAATAATTTCTTCAAAGAATTTTTTGTTTGTATAATGTTAGTTCTATCTTAAAATTTGGTATTACCAATTTTGCAGAAAATGAAAAACTTTTATTCAAACTATTTCTCTCTATTGTTAGTATTTTACGATTTACAGTCATCAGAATGTTGAAAATTTGAGCTTCGCTGCAAATTTTTGCAATTATCTCGTACATAGCAGCATAACAGGGGCAGAGACAATGAGCAAAATGCATAAATTTTTTTGACATCACCGAATAATAGATTACTAAAAAGCGTTATTTTCTATGTATTTTTTATATTTTTTTTATCGGAATTAAAGGATAAAAAAATAATTTAGTTTCGCTGAGAATTTAGACACGTTCAAACGAAGCAAGTTTCCCGCCATTTGCGTGTGACGTCATCCGGCATTTAGCATTGGCAATGTTTATTAGTATTATTTTCAACAGATATTTAATCTATGTACTTAGTGGTGGCAAACTATTTAATATAAAAAAGTTATATAATCTGAGACGAAAAACAATAGTTAGTGTTGATAAAAATATTAAAATAATGCATTATGTTTACATATTCTGAGGTTAGGTATCTAAATCTAACTGTAGTAAAAGGATAAAAGTGAGCGTAAACAAATTTATTGTTACGAACAATGAATGATGCATCCTTGTCGCTTTTCCACCTCCAATTTCTGCACTGATATAATCGATATTATTACCAAAAAATTGCTCATCATAAACACGTCGATTTTCGGCAAATTGTCACTTTGAGCTTGCACAAAGTCGCTGTTCGTCATTTTTGCCACTTAGATAAATTAATACACTAATAATTTTTACAAAAATAAACAAATCGATATTTAAAGGTCAGCAGACTAAAATTTAACATTTAATTAACACACAATTTAATATTTCAGCACTAGCAGATGTAAACTGTCAAAGCTATCAAACTTGTCACTTGTCTCCGTACTTTTCTAAATTTACCGCTGGGTGGATAAAATACGAAGCTGATTGGCTGTGTTTTTCAAATTAGCCAATCATATAATGTTATTTCTTACTGATGCGCTCCACCGGTGAATTTAAAATTCTGCGGTCTATGGATGAAACTAAAACGTTATGCCAGATGACATCAGTACCGTTTATAGTCACGTGGTTTTGTTCCGATAAAATTTGAATTTTAAAATGATTTTTTTTTACAAAATAACTTTTTTTATAGTTTCCTTTTATTATATACTCGGCTTATATAATATGTATAATGAAAAAATAATAAATTAATGCATTTTTAAAATTCATGCATCTTGCTCATTGTAAAAATCTACAGCGAAGCACAAATTTTTACCATTCTGATGGCTGTAACTCAGGACTATTTAGGTGAGTTTTCCTTTGTCACATTGGATTTAAATAATAAAGCAAAACACATTTAGCCCAGTCATATAGGGATTTCACCACGGAATGAAAGATAATAAGCTGTAAACTTGTATAAATCTTTGTTTCGACATTTTATAAGTTGGCTCAAAAGTCTCAGAGAATCTCGTGTACGCGAGTCAAGATATTCAAGGTCAAAGTTCGCAAGAATCGTTTTTTTGTAAATATCTCGTTTTCTATGCTCTAAATGACATTTTCATCTATTATAAAAGTTGCAGAGCATAAAATTCTCTAAAAATTTTGTATCAAGCAATATTTTATACATTCAACCGTTCTTGAGATAGAGTGTGAAGAATGGGAGAGCGCTTAGCTGTATATATCATAACGCAAGGTCAACTGTGAAATCCAATAAATAATACTGTAAAACTGTATCTTGGCAACTACGGACGTACGATTTTAAGGCGATGTGTGTTTTATATGTGACAAGTCACTTTCAGAAGGTGATTCTGTAAATGTAACAGACAATGAGGATGATGATAATATATTTGAAATTCAAGTTGAGGGACCAGAAGAAGAAGAAAATTAATTTGAATATTTTCTATTAATAACAAAATTAACAAAAAAAAGTATCTATAAACATAATATCTTCTTCTTCAGCTCGTTTGCGCCCAGTATTGACTATCTGTTCCTATTCTGTGCGACTTTTATCCATAGTAGTCCTGCTACTCTCTGGATGTCATCGTACCATTGAGTTGTTCCCCCCATGGTCTCCACTGAAACATTTTAGCGTTCCATCTGTTGTCCTTGATGCGAGCCATGCGTCCGGCATAGTCCCATTTCAACTGTGTTGTTCTTTTTGTTACGTCAGTTAGTTCTCTGCCTGATCCATTCATTTCAACTCCTTTGTCTTAATTAAATACCGATCATTGTCCTTTCCTTTGTGTCACTTCCAGTTTTGTTATTATTTGTTTTGTGAGGGTCCAGGTGTGAGCTCCATAGGTTATGACAGGGAGAATACACTGGTCAAATATTTTGGATCGCAAGTGCTGAGGTATCTTCTTATTTTTCAAAATGAAAGCTAATTTTTCGAAGGCTACCCATCTCAATCGACGCCTTCTATTTGCATATCTTTATTTTGCTATCCCAGGGTTAAATTTTGTTCCAAGTATATATAATCTCTAACATAATATGTTAAATAGTAAATAGTCAAGGTTTTTCATGCTTATAATATTTTTAATAAATAATTAACTTTATAAATTGTATTATTTATTGGATTCCACAGTTGACCTTGCGTTATGCCATATACGGCTAAGCGCTCCCCACTCTTAGCGCTCTATCTCGAGAATGGTTGAATGTATAAAATATTGCTTGATACAAGATTTGTAGAGAATTTTCTTCTCTACAACTTTTATAATAGATCAAAATGTCATTTAGAGCATAGAAAACGAGATGTTTACAAAAAACCGATTCTTGCGACCTTTGACCTTGAATATCTTGACTCGCGTACACGAGATTCTATGAGACTTTTGAGCCAACTTATAAAATGCCGAAACAAAGATTTATACAAGTTTACAGCTTATTATCTTTCATTCCGAGGTTTACTATTTTTTTTTACCTTATATGACTGGATTAATTGATACCGTGTGTGTAGCCGAACGCTAGGCATAGGGAGTAAAATTACAACATCGCGCGTGCCAGCTGGCTGAAATGAAATAACAGACTGGAATGCTCCGCTCGACAGAGAAATTTACTGCAGCTATGTTGTCAAATCTATCGCGCTACGTGGATGTACATGCCTAACGGGAAAATACACGCACTGTATAAACAAATACAACAAAACTCCTTAACGTATGAGTAACCTAGTCTATACTTTTTTAATATCCATTTATAAAACCTTTACACAAATTGCGACAATACTTTTTATTTGTAGAAATAAAATCAATTTTCTAAAATCTTACTTTTTCTATGTCTGCTAAACTGTCCAAGAACATTTTCTCAATTCTACCGGCCCATTGTTCAAATTCAATTCCTTTAGATCCTCCAAATTTTGGTTTTGGTATTACTTCAGTTTCATCAAATCTGCCAAACACTATCATTGCTTCACATACTTCAATCATATCTTTACATCGTTGTATAAATGAATCAATGTGATTGAAAATTGGGGCTTTATCCAAGTCCCACGGTTGCACACCATATTCGTTATGACTATTAGTAACCTTTAAAGAACAAAACATTATTATAATAAAAAAAGTGATGAATTGATTTTCTATAAGATCTAAATTCGCCCTACAATTTTAGACCTACACTTAATATGGAAATACCGAGACATAGTTTGTCTGTATCAGCAAATGGGCCATTGATCATGGCCGTTAAAATATTCAATAAACTACCAACCTCTTTCAAGTCCTTACCTACTTTTAATCTATTTAAATCGGGTGTTCGTAATATGCTGCAAAAACATAGTTTTTACTCTATTGGTGAATTTTTAAATTGTGACAATATTGCCTTGAGTGATTGTACGTTTGTATTTTTGTATTGAATTGTATTTTTGCTGTTTTATACTATATTTTATTTATTTTTTCTTTCTGTTAAACCTGTAATTCTCTATTTTTCGCTTGTATTTTTATTAACTATTTTTGTGACAATATTCTACACTTATACGTACAAGTCTTATGAAAATAAAGTCTATTATTATTATTATTATTATTATTATTATTATTATTATTATTATTATTACTATATGTTTTACTCCAAAAATAATTTGCTAACTAACAATAGGTATAATATATCCAATATCAATTGAGAAATTCAGTCTAAAGAGTTTGCTACCAGAATAAATCATTACAAAGCCTGCCTGCGATGGAATAACACCATGCTTGATTATTACAAACGATATCTAAAGCCATATCTATCGGATAGTTAACCGAGGGTATATTTTAAATGAAAGCAAGTCATCCTGCAGATATCAAACTCCGGTTATCTTACCTTTCAGATAGTTACTCGCCAGACTCAGGGCGGTTACTAGAGCCTGCGATTAAGCAATGCCGAGGAGGAGAGTTATAAAACCAAATGGCTTGGTACATTGGTGGAGCGAAGAAATCTCCGATCTCAGAGAGGAGTGTGTTGCAGTCAGAAGGAGATACATTAAGGAAAACAGGAGACAAGGAGTGCAAGAGGAGAACGTGGCCATGCAACACTACACAATCAAGAAAAGGCTTCGGAACCTGATGAAATCCCTCCGGAAATAATAAAGCTGGTTGCGGAAGAACAACCTAGGGTTATCCTATGGGTTATGAACCGTGCACCGGAAAGGGAAAACTTCCCCGAGAGATGGAAGAAGGCAAGACTGGTGTTGATAAAGAAAGGGGATAAGCCACCAGATGAACCGTCCTCATATAGGACGGTATATTTGCTCGATACAATGGGCAAGCTAATGGAATATCTGCTTCTGGGGAGGCTGCGGATTGGGGCAAGATAGTTAAGAAGTTACGAAAGTTGAGAATAGCCCCGTACCTGCTCAGGATAGTAAAGAGATACCTCGAGAACAAGTGGATAGGGCTGGAGGTATAGGGCACTACCCAGTGGGGGAAGATGACTTGTGGTGTTCCAGAGGGATCAGTCTTGGGCACAATCTTGTGGAATATAATGTTTGATGATGCATTACGCTTACTCCAACCGGAGAACATTACGGTGATAGGATATGCTGGCGATCTGGCAATAGTAGTCACGGCCAGAACGGCGAGGGAAATCGAGGAGGTGGCTAACACGGCCATTGCAAAAATAGAGAGAATAAGGAGCAAGAAGCTGGAACTTGCTCCTGAAAAAACCGAGCTGGTGGTCATAACCAGAAAGAGGAACCTCCTTGTCGTGAAAATAAGGGTAGGGGAGCTGGAAATTGGCCCGAGCCAGGCGATAAAGTACCTGGGCATATGGCTTGATTCAAAATTGACATACAGGAGGGTGCATGTGACGAAAATGGAGGAAAATGCTGGGCGAGTGGCAACGGCCATAGGCAGGCTGATGCACAATATCAGTGGACCAAAGGCCAGCAAGAGGAGGGTGCTGTGCAGCGTAGTGCACTCCATTCTCCTATACGGAGCCCCGGTATGGGTAAGTGCGATGGCAGTAGAAAGAACGCGAAGAAGACTGGCTAGGGTACAGCAATGTGCGGTACTGAGAGTCCGCAGTGCTTACAGGGCAGTGCTAATAGTGGCAGGGATCACCCGTCGACCTTCTAGCAAAGGAAAGGTGGGAGATATACGAGGAACTGGCAGGAAGGAGGTCAACGATAGACTCTATCAGAGGTGGCAGGAGAGATGGAATATCTCGAGTAAGGGAAGATGGATGAGGAGGCTCATTCCAGATATTAAAAGATGGGTGGAGAGAGGTCACGGGGAGGTTCGGTACTACCTTACACAGGCCCTAACAGGGCATGGATGCTTTGCAGAGTACATTTACGACATCGGGACGATCGAAGATCGACAATGCATGTACTATGGGGAGATAGATGACACAGAGCATACCGTGTTCCAGTGTAACACGTGGAGAGAAGAAAGGAAACGAGCCATGGATAGGCTAGGTGGCCCAGTTACACCCAATGCATTGGTGTTGAGGATGGTAGAATCACAGGAAAACTGGCCACTCTTGGAGGACATGATAACATCAGTCATGAAAACTAAGGAAGTCGACGAAAGGAACATGAACCTCTAATCGTTTCAACAAAGTTGGGAAGTAAGCGAAGGACATCTCTGCGGAGGCAGATCATTTTTAACACCTAACACTAAGATTGACCTGATATTCTGATGGTAGGCGAGAGCAGTTCCAGGATATGAGGAAACGCTGAAGACAGGGAGGGGGCCACTATTTCGCAGGGGTTTTAGCTCGGTTAGAGTCCAGCACTACCCAGCGTGATAGATCCAGGGCGCTGGGTGTCCATGATGAATTCCCCCTTCTCCCCCTCGTGCCGCAAAAAAAAAGTTACTCGCTGGATAAAGCCTATTTATTACACTTAAGTGAAAGTACCGGCCCTAAGGAGCGTAAGTTTGAAAATGAATGATGTAAAATACAGAATGTTGACAAAATTAAATTTTCTCCAAATGCATATTGAAGGCAGACAAAGACCAGATCCGACCCGACCCCTTGAAAAATAATGAACTATGTTACAAGGATTCTGATTCAATGCAATCAACACTTGCTCAAGAATATTCTCCAACTAAAAGTAAATTGAGAAAAACATCTATAGGATTTGATTTTGGAAAACATTTGATGTGGGTCTGAAGCTAATATTAAAAAGGAAAAAAGAAGAGAAAATCAATAAACGAAAAAATATTTGTTTCGGTACTAGTACTTCATTTCAGAATAATTTAGTAGAAATACTAGTAGGCCAATCAATGAATAGATGACATTAGGAGGGGGGGGGGGGGAATTTTCCTCTTTAAGAATGTGTTGGAGGTAGTTAGGAGGTAAACATAGAAAACATAGAAAAAGTCCCCGCCCATAGCCCCGTCGCTTCAGGGGTGGAGGGGGGTGGAAAGGTTCCTTTCCTCGATTCTTCGCTTATAACTCGGAAATGATGCGTCGTACAGGAAAAGGTAGTCTATGCAAAATTAAACAAAATAAAATTCCTACAAGAATATCTATATTCATTTTCTTTCTATGTGTTTACGAGATGTTCGCCAGTCAAAAGAGATAATTAAATTAATTAATTAATTAAATACCTTGAATATTTCTATCACAGCGGTTTACCACGGTCTGCTAATAAATCACAGTCACAAAACAATCTTTATTTTACAACACTCAACGTATTTACTAACGTAATATTTTGTCGAAATCTATACATTTCCTTAAATATTACAGTGTGACTCACTTAAAATGAAGACATCCTTCTAACATAACTTTCTTATTTTGTTTCCGATTTGAATCAAATTTTACTCAAGTATAGAAAATATTAGGATCTACTTATAACCAGAAAAACATTCGTTTGCTACAAAGACAAAGCCACCTGTGGAACCAAATTTGCGGAAAAAAATAAAAACATTTTGAATGTTAAAAAATGCATTGGATTGGCGCCACAAACTTACATACACCAAAACTTGATTTAGTTATGGATGGAGGATTTCCCATACATAAGCTCATCTAGCAGTTTCTGCAATTTGTGGTGGATATGTGAAATTTGTCAAGACCCACTAATATAATTTTTAATTTTTTTCAGCATATTTTGGTACCGCAGGTAGCTTTGCCTTTGTAGCAGGCGAATGTTTTTCCTAATTTGTTCTATACTTGAGTAAAATTTGATTCAAATCGGAAACAAAATAAAAAAGTTAAGAGTGTCTTCATTTTAAGTGAGTCGCACTGTATATTTAAGGAAATGTATAGATTTCGACAAAATATTACATTAGTAAATACGTTGAGTGTTGTAAAATGAAGACTGTTTTGTGACTGTGAATATTATAAGCAGACCACCAAACCGTTTTGATAGAAATATTCAAGGTAATTTATTTATTAATTATTTCTTTTTTGCTGGAGAATATCTCATAAAGTATAACACATGGGAAGAAAATAAATGTAGATATTCTTGTAGGAAATTTAATTATGTCTAATTTTGCATAGATTACCTTTTCTGTAAAACCCATTGTTTCCGAGTTATAAGCGAAGAATCGAAAAAAGAACATTTCCACCTCCCTCCCCTCCCTGAAGCAGCGGGGCTAGGGGCGGGGACTTCTAGTACTTCATCTTGGTAAGCTTTTTTTTTTATTTCATTACATACCTCAAATACTAATTGAAAACGAAAAAATAATTTGGTTAACTAATTATTCAGGTTTTGATGATTTTATTTTTTTAGAAAATGTACTAATATTTAAGTTAGACAACCTAAATTAACAATTATATTTTGTGATTCAATGAGCAAAATGCATAATCTTTTTTGATACCACAGAATAATAGATCACTAAAAAATGTTATTTTCTCGGTATTTTTTATTTTTATTTTTTATCCGCATTAAGGTATTTCTATCGAAGCGAGAGAGAGAGCGATACACGGTGGGAGTGAGATAGCGCGTGGCGACGAAACGTGGCAACATCGCAACTTTCATCTCAGATTTTCGCACATAAACAATGACATGAGAATGTCTGTATAGCATACATTTTAAAGATTCGTGTGTACAGTTCTCTCATAAAGTTATTGAATTAAAACAAGTAATAAAATGTCGGAACCATTGAAATACAGAAATAAATTTAGTACCAAAAAAACAGTTTGTGGAAGACTAGGAAAAATCATATTATATTTTTTTGGGTTTGATATTTATTTTATATATATTTATTTATATTTTTACGTATTTATTGTCATAAATAGTATTAGCATAAATCATATTAATATTAATAAAATGTTATTGCTGACATTGCATTGATATTTGTGATTTATAGCACTGTATGAGCGCTCGCTCGCTTTAAAACGATGGCTGTTAACGTGCATACGTTATCTAACGTGAGATGAAAAATTGGTTTTTGTCTCTAGCGCAAGATACGAACGATTCTAAAGATATCGTTATTTAGCGAAGGATAAAAAATTGAACCCCCGTTCGTCTGTTTGAAGAGCGGGCGAGACTGGCTAATGCGGTGTTGCCAGTTTTCATATATGCGTGAAATTTCTATCGTTTTCAGACATTGTACTTAAAAACCAGACACAAGAAGTTTCTCAAACTTTTGTAACAACCATTGAAACTCACAATCAAAAATTTAAAAGAATCTGATGTTTGAAATATAAATTATGGCGATAAATTCACAGGAAATTACCCTTTCCTATCATTTCCTTGCTAATAACGTGAATTTTGATGTATCATAACTTGAAAAGTAGACACAAGATCGTTCTCAAAATTTGCCAGCGGTTTCATTATCTACATCCTGCCGAAATTTGAAAACAATCTGATGTTAACGAATTTCTCGGTAGAAATACATTAAAGGATAAAAAAATTATTAAGTTTCACGGAGAATTTAGGCTTGTTCAAACAAAGCAAGTTCCCCGCCATTTGCGTGTGACGTCATCGGGCATTAAGCATTGGCAATGTTTATTAGTACTATTTTCAACAGATATTTAATCTATGTACTTAGTGGTGGCAAAGTATTTAATATAAAAAAGTTATATAATATGAGACGAAAAACAATAGTTAATGTTGATAAAAATGATGTTTACATATTTTGAGGTTATGTATCAAAATCTAACTGCAGTAAAAGGATAAAGTGAGCATAAACAAATTTATTGTTAAGAACAATGAATGATGCATCCTTGTCGCTTTTCCACCTCTAATCTCTGCATTGATATAATCGGTATTATTAGCAAAAAAAAGTGCTCATCATAAACACGTCGATTGTCACTTTGAGCTTGCACAAGGTCACTGTCCATAATTTTTACCACTTAGATAAATTAATACACTAATGATTTTAACAAAAATAACCAAATCGAGATTTAAAGGTCAGCAGACTACAACTTAACATTTAATTAACATACAATTTAATATTTCAGCACTAGCAGATGTAAACTGTGTGTCAAAGCTATCAAACTTGTCTCCGTAGTTTTCTAAATTCACCCTTGGGCACACCGGTAGATAAAATACGAAGCTGATTGGCTACATTTTTCAAATTACCCAATCATATATAATGTTATTGCTTACTGGTGCACTCCACCGGTGAATTTAGAAATCTGCGGTCTACGGAAATATGCCAGATGACGTCAGACCAATGGCACACCGTTGAGAGTCATGTAGTTTTGGTTTTTATAGTTTCTTTTTATTATATACTCGGCTTATATAATATGTATAACAGCAGGCTTATACGTGCATGGATTTAGTGGCGCCAGTAGATATTGGCACGCCAGTAAAAAAATATTGCACATATAAACAGTTACTTGCGAGAACTGTTTATACGTGACAGTAACTGTTTATACGTGCAATATTTTCTTACTGGCGTGCCAATATCTACTGGCGCCACTAAATTCATGCACGTATAAACCCGCTATAATGAAAAAATAATAAATTAACGCAATTTTAAAATTCATGCATCTTGCTCATTGTAAAAGACTTATGATTATTAAGAAATTACTTACCAAAACATAGATCTTAATGTACTGGATCATACAATTGACGCAAACTTCAAACATTTTAATCCCTTTCTTCGTTTCTTTGTTAACAAAAATAACATCTAAATCAATATAATTTATACATTGGATAATTATCTGATTGCTTAAGGATCTACATAACAGTATTATTTTTTCATGGGTGTTATAATATGGACTGTTCAACCAAATGTATCTGATCAAATGCAGAATCTTTGGCAATTTTTCTGGAAATTCATTTGGTGAAGTGGTTTTTTCTAACTCATCACAGGGCTTCACAAGTACACTGAGAAATTCTATGTTGGAATGAGACTCATCGATATTTTTTAAGATTTCATCGGCAAGGGTGCGGAACTGGCGGACATACGTAGATTGTACCGAGTTTAAAATGTTGCAAACGTGTTTCAGTCCCTCGTTGCTCAGCTGATAATTCAGTCCCATTAAATTTTCATCTGGAAATTATACATGAATACCATTTATAGTGCAGTTATTTTATGAAAATTAGTTTAAAAAACTTTTAAAAGCCCGGGATTTGGTACATACATAGTACAAGGCTACTCAACTAACAACAAAAAAATACTAAAAGTTTCCGAAAATCAAAAATGTACTACAGCTTAAATCTTGGAAAATGGAGGTCAAAATTCAGTTTTTTGCAATTTCTTCAAGAAATATTCAGTGTATCGAAAAAGGTTCAAATAAACTTTATTCAGTATAAAATTACCAATCCTTTTTGTTATTACCATCTTTTTATTTGTCCAACCCTAAAGCCACAAAATGGCGACAAACGAAAATGGGGACACCTCCTGCACCTCTTCTATGGAGAGATATCAACTGTTTGATAGTTTTCGATGAATATCCTGATTATGGTACAACTAAATGCTATGAACAGCAAAGAAGAGCTAGCAGAAGAACCACTGCTACAATTAAGTTACATGAAAATACAGTAACGACAACATCGCAGGCCGAGTTCTTGGCCAACAGTAGGAATAAAAAAATCATTTATAGAAGTTCAAGATGTTGCTTGTCATTAAACATACAGGTGTGGTTGGTAAAAGCGGGCGCGGATTCTATAGTTGTTTCAACAGCATTGGAGAAGCCATACAATGGTGCTACCATCATAATTGTTGGTCAAGATACAGATTTGCTAGTTCTTTTAACTTTCTCTGCTTCTGAAACTGATTGGTTCTGTTCCTGCACCCTAGTTCTGGTTCTTAAATACGTTCGATATATCACAATAGCAAGCCTTGCTGGGAGGTTCTTCTATTTTCACATGCAGTGATACAACATCTGCCATGTTTAGGAAAGGTAAACTAAACGCATTGAGGCTATTACAAAAAGACTGTGCCCTAAAGGAAAGCATTAAAGTGTCTTCTGTCTGATGAAGGAGGTAACTAACTTATGTAGTATCTGTAGTCCATTGAAATGTTACATTTTTTGAGGCTAACCTTGAATTTTGGGTAGGACAAGATTTTTTTTTCGTTGTGTGGAGGAGGCCGGTGTAAGTTTAAAATTGGGTTTTCGGGGTCGGCGGCTTCCCCAGTTTGGTGGTTCGATCTCTACACACTCTGAATTTTTCTTGTTAAAAACTTTATTAACATTTGCGGCAAATATAAATATTGTTACCTGGCCCTGATTTTCCTAAAGTCGAATGACTACTTTACCTTTTTATAGTAAACCTAACAGATTTTTATTCAGGGCCAGTCGAAAAGTGAGAAATTTTAAATTTGGCTACTAAATAACAAACACCCTATATGAGGTATCGAGCTAAAATATTGTATGGAGGTATTTAAAACAACTGCGAATCGAATATGCTATCCAATTTACCAATAAAAAATTGCCTAATAGTCGATCTTGAAGTTTCGACCCATTTAGAGGAGCTTAGTAGGCCTTGAAAATATGAAAATTACAAATTTTTCACAACAGTGAAATAAAGCTCGAGCACTAAAAAAAAAAAAAATTAAATTGGCCAACGCGTTCCAAAACAACGGGGTGTTGTGGTATTAAATAGCACACACTGTATACCACGGTGTATTAAATAGGTGGTCCGACGTACGGCACTTTCCTATTATAATAATGGCTTCAAAAGTGCATGGTTTCTATTTACTTTAGTAGATGGCGCGAGCAATAAGGTCCTACAATTACCTGGGCATCTGCATCGTATAACTAACATAACCTCAAATTTTAAGGTTTTTTCGTTTATTCTCATTTTTAATGTTTGTATAGGCATTTTTAGCATGGAGCTATACTGGCTCCAAGCAAATATTTAAAAATTCAGGCAAATAATTTTTCAATATTGTTGATTAATAAAAATAGACTGCTAATTAGATTCCTAACCTGCAAAAAGTGTCTTATTTTATTGTGACAAACTATTTAAAACTTCTTACACATTACGTTGAACTTGATTTTGGTTGAAAGTACAGGAACCAGGCAGAAATTTTAATAATAGCTACGTAATACTTGTAAATCTTAAGAAATATATATATTTTTGAGGTTAGCTGTGGCGACACGTGCAATGCTGTATGAAGTGTTGCATATATTCTTTCAATGTTTTAATTTAGCTACTTAATGTCAGATGTCACTGGACTTTTGTTTCACTAAACAAAAACAAAAGGCCGGGAATGTATGCAACACTGTATGCACGTATGCACAGAACCTGTAAAATGATCTATCTAAGCGTAAGTAATGAGAGAACTTATTGGTCCTGCCATCTATTACATTATGTACAAAGTAAGCACTTATGAAGCCACTGTGAGGGTTGTCGTCGCATCACCTATTTAATACACCAAATCCCTTGTTTTTAAGAGTTTTTTAAAACTGATTGCAAAATTTTGGTTTAAAATTGCATTTTTATGCAACCAGTGCAAATACTGTTCTAAGCACAAGATATAAAAATTGTCCATAGAACCTAAGAAAAAGTAGACAACATGTCCAGTGCATAAAACAAGAGCAACAAGAGTATTTCTACAACTGTTAAAAAAATTACAAAAATTGTGATGATTTGTGATGTTTCTAAACCGAATCTGTAAAAGGAAGATAGTAATAAATGCACGTGATCAGCGCATGCAATAAATATTGGCATTTGAATTTGGGGGGAATGTAATTCAAAATAAGTTGTGCAAAGACTTATAATTTATAATTGTTTTCTTAACCACTTCTCAAGTCACCGAAGTAACTCCTTGAAAATCCAGAATGATTTTGTGTTAGGTAAAGACAAATCAGTGTCGCTCTGTTACGTGTCTTGTTTGACATTGATGGGTTAGTTAATCACTCAGCTGTGTATATTAAATACACAGGCTTGAATAATATGTAGCAGGGTAGCAGGGGCAACTGTCCACTCAAACACGACTTTCTTATCTAGTCCCGCTTAACGACGTTCATGGATACGGCTAATATAGTTTTTGTCATTTTTAAGTTGTTCTAGCAAATTTGGAGGGGGGAAACTTCACTATTGAATCTGTACTGTCCTCGTCACTCTTCGTTAGCCTTCTGTGACAAAACCGAAAGCTGGAAGAGCCAATAATAAATTGCTTACACTACTTTAAGTTTTTGTGTGAAAATTTAAACCTAAATTAGGATTTACTTAACACATGTGTCCATTGTCCAAGGACAGCGCACATTTTCAGACACCACACTCGACGATGGCTGAAGAATGCTTGAATTCAGACAGATTTGGTTCGAGAAATGTCAACAAAACACATTATTTTTAATCCAATTCATATCGTTTGCCAAAAAACGTCCTCTAACTTTCCCTTTGACACAGTCACAGGAGGCTATTTTCCCGTAATATCTTTATCTCTAAAAATTCTTGTGTAGGAGAAGCTACCTTTAGAGACAAGGGACACACATCCAATATACGAGTATACTGGGATTAATTTCTCCCTCTGGAAAAATCCCAGTGCCACGGCTGGGAACCGAACCCGGGACTCCTGGGTCAAATAATAATGAATATTACTGAGTGATGATACAATATTAATAATATTATTAAGACAAACTTGAAAAAAGTTAAATGTAGAAATAATAATTCTCATCAACACTTAACAAGTTATTTTTATTTAACGTCTATGTCTGCTACCAAGACCTGTCACCGACACTAGGAGACGAGCTATCCCCAACCTGGAAATTTTGCCAAACCTCTTCTCTGTCAAAGAGTAGGGATCCTTTACTTGCCTAACATTTAATAGACAAGGGGCCTACTGCCTTACATTCTCTTCAAAGGATGGTATATGCACTACGTAATCCTCATATTGAAATTATATAGCTTCTGCGTAAACGCTGATATACAAGCTGCTAGAAGGTGGGACGAGATCGGTTAAGTTATTTGAAACTGACTACTATGTATAAATAATTTTTTACATTATTTCATTCGATGTTGTAGGTACATTTCAATATGATGAATAAAAGAAACAAATTCTATACTTAAATACTTACGTCGAAATTTCCAAAATTCGTACTCATCTTTGGGACACAGCATATCTTCTGAAGTACTTTGATCTTGATCCTGGAGTCCTACTCTAATCTGCTTGGTCCAATATACGACTATGCCCTCTAATCTCTTTATTAATTCTTTATCTCTGTTAGCTTCTTCTAAAGGCATATTGGTAACTTCATAAGGAATGTACAAAACTGTTAACCCAAAGAGCTTATAGTGAACATCTGTAAGTTTTGCCAAAAACATGTGCAAATTGTGACAGAAATCATTTTTAACGCCTACATAATATTAAGGAATTCTTATACAATAGTTATTGTTAACCTCTACGCCTTCATAAACGGGTAGGTTACTGCAGTTTGTCCAAAATCGAAAACTGAGATAAGACCAGGTCTTTACATTTTGAGGTCCCATCAAGAATACAAAAAAAGTGGTTTTTAAATAATGTCTGCATGTACGTATTTGGACACGATAGTGCCGAAACTAAGGCACCGATTTTGATGAAATTTTGGTACAAGGGTAATATTAGTACAACGTAGTATCCATTTTTTATTATACCGTTTAAAAGTAGATCTTATTCTGATTTCAAAGATATTTCATACTTCAGTCTTTTTCGTTAATTTTCCCCTCAAAAAAGGTTAAATTAAATTTTTTTCCTTAACTTTGTTCTATCATAAAATTTAAATTATAATTAAATGTTTAAACAAATTTCATTATACTTGCAGCGGGTTTATTTCCTAATGAGTATCATTCTTGACAGAGAAAAATATTTTATTTTATAATTTTGAACCATACACTTCACTTATTCGCACATAAGATATATTATTTGTATTTCAAAGTAACTTATATGATAAAATATACACAATACACAACCTAACATGTATTTTTGAATATTCTTTGGGACCCTATATTTATTGTCTATCAAATGATACATTATTCTGTATCGATAATGAGGATTTATTACTCTTAATATAGTAGAGGAGAAGATTGAAAAAAATGACTGGAACTAGAAAAAAATTTATGCAGACTTCAAACTTTGGTTATAAGTTTATAATAGACCAGAGTTCACGGACCAAAAAAGTTTAGGAGTTTTATGCATCCGCGGGAACCTATAGGGGGGAAAAAAAAACGATTTTTCTCCATTTTCTCGGGAAATGTGGCATTTACAAAAATGTAGTTCAAATAAAAGTTGTTTCTGGCAAAATCGTCTTTAATTTGGTGTTCTTAAATTAATTTTATAGCAATAATGGGCTCGTTTAACACTTTTTTTTTATTTGATTATCTGAAAGATCTTATCATTTTAAGACCCTGTACAAAAAACTTCGGTTAATAATTATTGCTACAAAATTAAATTTAAAAACAGCAAATTAAAGATAATTTTGTCCGAAACAACTTTTATTGGAACTATTTTTATTTAAATGCCATATTTCCCGAGAAAATAGAGGAAAATCGGTTTTTTGATTAAAAAATACCCCTTTTCGCCCTCTGTAGGCTCCCGCGGATCCGTAAAACTCCTAAACTTTTTTTATTCATGAACTTTGGTTTATTTTGAACCTATAACCAAAGTTTAAGGTCTGCACAAATTTTTTTCGAGTAAGTAAAGTTTTCCTGTACTAATAAGAAACAAGACACATTTATAACAGTTCCTATATACTAATTTAGATTTACATTTAGTTTGTTTCTTGTGTCTACGATATTGCAAATGTTGTAATACAGATGAGTTTCCTTTAGCATTTTGTGGTACAATATCGTACATTGTACACTAATTTGATTATCGTAGACCCTAAGGGCCGGTTTTCTAGGTACAGTTTAAACCAAAGTTTAACTAGAAGATTCTGTTGAGGTCCGAAATAAAAGTAAATAGCGTGTTTAGCAAAGTGTATATTAAGCACATTCATCAAACAGGAAATTAACTTTTAACAAGAACTCAAAAAGACGCTTCTCACAGCAGTTTTTTTACTACAAAAATCATTCGATAACTATCGATAATAACTGACAATAACAACTATCAATACCACAGAATCTTTATTCAAATAATTAATGATTTCATATTTGATGAATGTGCTTAATATACACTTTGCTGAATACGCTATTTACTTTTATTTCGGACCTCAACAGAATCTTCTAGTTAAACTTTGGTTTAAACTGTACCTATAAAACCGACCCTTAATATTATAAATTATACTTTGCTAAGAGTTTATATTAAAAAAGGATACTATCTGGCCAGCTTGTCAATGAAAAAAGTTGAGGTGCAAAAACATCTCGAACAATATCCAATATAGAACCTTCAATGTCACTATCCATGGTTCCAAAAATTATAGTATCGTGAAAAGTCTTTACCTCAAACTTTTGATTTTCTTCTTTGAGGAAATATGTCATGTCCACAATGGGAACAGTAGGTAGGCTTGTATCACAAACTAAATCATCTCCACGAAAATAAATTACAAGCAATGGGCTTGTCCTGCTAACTAACCAGGATTTTATTACAGTGCTGCATTCTTCTGTCCAATCAGATTCTTGGAGATCATATAAAGTAGTAATATCTTTAATAAATGATACCAAAGAATTTAATTCTTCCTCATTATACACAATATCTTCTATTACATCTATTTCTTCAGGTGTTAATATTTTAACAAGTTTCTCTAAAGTACAAATAATTCATTAAAAAAACTTTATATTTTTTTGATAATACACTCACGAACAAAAGTATTGCATATTTTCTATATTTGGTGCTACGTGAAAGGTTCTGTTTATTTATAAATATCTTTATTAATAATGTAATGTAATAATCAAAACTGTCCTCATGAATAAAAATGTAAATATAAACAACCGGATCTCCACTTAAAAAGAAATCAAATTCCACAAGATTACTTAACAAATTTGATTGTTGGAATGGGAAGGCATATGCAAGCTGTATTATACATTAGAGGAGGTAATAAGCGATCTTAAATCTAACTTAAAGATTTTTGTTTCAATGAAGAACGCTACTTAATAAATAAATTGTTGATGCATTTAATTATCGAATTTGTCTTTATTTTTTAATAAAAATATTTGTTTATCAACTTCCAATTTCTGCTTTACATAACATCCCATAAGTCGTATATACTGTTTTCTAAATAAAAAAAAATAATAATAAAGAAAAGGGCAATAAATTATTTTAAAAATTCAAAATATGCAATACTTTTGCTCATGAGTGTATATAGGGAAACAAATTTTTAAATCTTTTTATAGTTTTATATTTTCTCAACTGTTGTATCCCACACAACAAAATCATGTGTAATGTATGTTCACTGCATATCTATTCTGTGAATATGTATATCCACACATGGATCACATACATCTAAAATACATGAAATGGATATGAAATTAACATTCATGTCACAGAGGGCCGGGTCTTGAATCCTGCGAACTACGTGGTCGCAGGAGGCGCCAAACACTTGGGGAAATTTGCAATTGTAACAATTATTTGCAGAATTTTTCTCCATTACAATTTCTTACAGTTTTATTGTCATTGAGATGGGGGGGGGGGGGGGCGCCAAAATATCGTCTGATCGTCCGCTTACACTTGAAAAATGTCTAGAACCGGCCCTGATTTCACATACGCTTGTTGTCAACTTTAATATCCATTTCATATCCATTAAGTGTACATAAATATATGCAATGTATATTCACTGGAAGTGAAACCTACATATACATAATCGTAAACTCTATGGATATACATTACATATCCTGTATATCTAACAGATATGAAATTTACATACACTTTTGTAGCCTAATTTCGTATCCAAGGAAAGCACCTACATAAATATAATTTCTAGTTTAATTTCATTAGGTAAGTTCAGAGAATGCAGTGGTTGGCAACATTTTTGAGCACGGTTCCCTAAGTAACAATGCTGAAAATGTGCTAACCATCAACTGTTGAATGTTTTAGTAGGCAACGAAAATTTAGTTGAGTTTAGTCAGCTGTCAAACTTAACATCTCTACATAATCATGGATTTATAACAAAAAGGCTTTCTGTGATATAACCTCAATTGCAATGACATTTAACAACTTGCTTTTTTTATTCCGTTTAGCGAACTCACAGCAGTTGACCACAATCAAAAAGTAATCAGGTTGAGTGATTATTCTCAATGGTTGCATTCCCTAAACCAAACGTACTCAATGTCGTCAACCTAAGAAAAATTTGTTATCACTACAACAAGAGAGGCCATAGTGGCTTGCAACTACTGATTTTTAACTATATTGGTTATCGCCAGTATCATCAGAGCAGACTGCACAGAATATTCTGCCTGATGATGTCACAGTGTCACATTGTAGACTGATGATAAAAATTTCTGAGCGCATGAATACTCATAGACTAGTGGTAAGACTTAGTCAACGACTTATCAACATCGCAACAGCATAACGTCATAAACTTGTAGTGTATGCACATCAAATAATGTCATTATATTCGCCTGCGAGTTTAATGTAACATATAGGTGATCTACGAACAATCAACATATTAAATAAACTAATGATGTATAGTTTGGTGGAAAATAGCATCTACAATGTATACTGAAAATACAATGTAAAATATAAATCCCTATAAATCATTTGTGGAAACATAGAAAATATATGAATTTTATATCATAAAATTTTCTCCTTTCAAGGTGTTCTCTAGTTTAAAGAAATGAGTTTTTTCAAATATAATATAATATATACCTTAAGAGGAGACAATGCCAATCACAAAGTTTCATCGGTAAAGCTAAAGCTGAAGTGGGGCGAGGGGTAGGCAGTGTGGCCATTATAGGGCATCTGTACGTGACGTCTCAAAAATATGTGTTTCAAAATTTAAGAGTATTACGCAGCTGTTATTAAAATTTCTGCCTGGTTCCCGTATTTTCAACTAAAATCTAGTTCAGTGTAAGTAATGTTTATGAAGTTCTAAATACTTTGTCCTAATAAAATAGGATTCTTTTTGTAGGTTGGAAATCCTAATCTGTAATTAGCAGTCTATTTTTCTTATTCAACAATATTGAAAAATTATTTACGTGGATTTTTAAATATTTGTTTGGAGTCAGTACGGCTTCAAGCTAAAAATGCGTATACAAACATCAAAAACGAGAATAAACTTGAAAAACTTAAAATTTAAGGTTATGTTGGTTACATGATGCAGATGCCATATTGTAGTGCTGTAGATGGCACCATCTATTAAAAAGCACTGCACTAAAAATCTTGACTGGGAAAAAACAGTTTTTAGCCAGCGTTTTTAACGTTATTAAACTGAAAAAAAGATATTCTTATAGGTAAATGAATACTACACTTCTATTGAGAACATTTTTAGCTAGAACTTGTTTGTTAGGAAGATCTCTGTTCACATTGGCTAATAAACAAGTTTTAGCTAAAAATGTTCTTCAATAGAAGTGTAGTATTCATTTACCTATAAGAATATCTTTTTTTCAGTTTAATAACATGAGCCAGTTCGCTAAAAAATGCTTTTTGCTGGAAATTTTTTTTAGTACAATGAAAAATAATTACATTTATAACCGATGCGCACTAATTTCCAATATTTAAACCTTGCTCTCAATGTGTTCTCGACCTTTCAGGTGTGATTGTAAGTATAGAGCAACGATAAAGAAAGTACCAACGTCAAAACTAGACAACCAACACAACAGCTTTCTGTACTTTACTGGCTTATTTCCGCCCACTCCCCTCTGATTTGTTCGCATTACTGCCTCTTAATGGACATATTATTTACACTATTTTATGTATATATGTATCTCTAACAATATGCTGTATATACATTTTATATCATACATTTAAAAATTCTTATAACCAATGATCGGAATTTGGGTTTAATTTCAATAGCACACATAGTATATAAAATTTTACATCAAGAAATTAAATGCATGTTTGTTCTTTTTTACAAAATAAATCGAAATTAAATGTAATACGAACATGCCTTATGAGTTTTTCATTTATTTTGGCATAATAGAATACATGTATATGTATGTACAACTAAAAATGTATGCATATTTTAATAAATCCTTGTAACGACTCACCTGAAAATTAAACTCAAGTTCCGATCACTGCTTATAACACATCTTATATCCACGTACATATCCACGAGATGTTATGTGGGATACGTACAGTTCACAGACCTCAATTATTTTAGGTCTCTGCGGTTCAATTTGGCTTAATTACGCTTGATAATTTAATATTTCTTATGTACGAGAAATGTTACTACACAAATAATAATATATAAAAATAATGAAAACATTTATTTCACCAAAATAACGTTGGGGTATTCTATAAATATTTCTTTATAGTAATCGGTTTTAAATTATAGTGACAACAAAGATGCATCAATTTAATATTTATTTTATTAAGGCAATTAATGCAAAGTTGCCATGACAATATAATTTCTAATAACAATAGTTTTGTATTTTATTTGTAAAGAACTGACGTTTTTATCCTTAAATTTTATTTATACAAATACTCAAGTATATTTTAATTTGTAAATAGAAAATAATTTTAAACCAAGAAAAAGTGTGCTATGTTATACCTATGAGATTAATTTTAAATATATGTAGGCGTAGAGTTCTAACAGCTGCAAATGACATGTAAGTACCTGTATACTCCTTAATTTAAATAACTATATAATTATATTCAATTTAGATAAAATTATAATGGAATAACTTACCATCTGATTTCTCCGAAGAAAAAAGAGAATCTTTGTCTTCTCCTCCGTTCTCCGGCGCTGGCGAAGGAGAAGCCATTTTAAAATGTTTTATAAAAACAGTTTTTTGAAAATAAAATACAAAACAAAATGTTGTTTTATTTTAACCTGGCAACCAGCGAGGAATGTCTGTGTTACTCAGCTTTCAATTTTTTATCTAGTTAGAAATTAGATTTTAAAATATAAAATAGAATTTAAATAAACCTATTCCTCGAGAATATATTTATGCCCAACTTGTACTACTTAAACTTAATAAACAAAAATCAGCTGATCTTGTATCCATAACAACCAAACTAAACCACAGAATAGGCCAGTAGTGATGGGCGATATATCACGAACTGTGATTTAATCACTGATATTAAGAAATCACAGGTAACGACTGTTAGTAAAGTTGGCAGAAAAGCGTGACGTGATCACGACTTTCCGTATTTCGTTCCTTTGCCGTGGTCTAACCAAGACGATATTTCACGATATTAACTTTGAGTCGATTATTGTTTGCGGCCGTATGTATTAACACGTAAAGCAAGCGATCCCGTGCCTTATTAGCGTTATTAGATACGCATTTCACACTATTTAGATATTTATATAAATATCTTTCTTTTATTGACTGGCGATGCGATGTGGCGATTCAAGGCATGGTCGTGACGGAACATTTTTGTTATAACACCAGAAATATAACTACTAAAACCATGCGTAAAAATATTTTATATGATTAAATATACTAGCAATTTTATTGCAAATATTGAGCATTTACGTTTCGGCATGAAATATGAATAAAAATATGGAATTCGACAATAAGCAAATGAAAACATTTTTAAAAAACATCCTTATATATTATAAAACAAAAAAAACAGCATTAAAAAATAAATATACCATTTTAAATTAACAAAAATTCGTGTAAAATAAACATAAATATAAACAAGAAATTTATTGATGCTTCCGAAATGTTAATGTTTGTAGGTACTGTCGTGAGCAAAAAAAATAGGACAACTATTTTTCTAATGTAAATCTGTCTCTATTTGCACACTTGCAATGAATTTTTGACAAATAACTGACAATATCACAAAAATTACAGCTAGATTTTAACAAAAATACGTTATAAAACCTGTCCCATTTTCTTTGCGCACGACAGTCCCATACAGCATGAAATATTTTATAAATATTCTAAAAACAGTGCTTATATGTAAAAAATATTATAAAAAATATTATTAAAATATTTTATTAACATTTTATACACCTTACGGAAAAAATATTATTTTAGTAATATTTAGTAATCAATTATTAAACAGTTTTTAAATGTTTTGAAAATGATTTTTTTGAACATTTTATAAACACTATTTTCATATTATTAACATTGTTTTTAAATGTTCTTATTAACTTTTTTAACATAATTTAAAAAATGTCAAATAAATATTTATAATAGTATTATTCCTGTGGTACTATTTAAAATTTCCCGCGTCAAACCTAGCAGTGGGCCGCCAGTGGCGCCACTTTTACCATCATGACACATGACGACGTATGTTGAATGTCGGTCGATTTGATGGTTTTTATAAGTTTATGTTCAATCTTTGCATAATTTATTATCTGGGTAAGTAGAATTTTAATAATTAATAATGCTCTAAATCTTAGGATTATTATTGTACCTCTGTATTGATACCACGAACTTCATAAATTAAACTTTATGAAGTTCGTGATTGATACATGCTGTGTGTTTTTTACAATACCGTGGATTTGATACCTACCTATATTAAACTAAAACATTGCACTAAGGGTGAGTTTATAAAAAAAGTCCCAGTCCTAACTTAGCCTATCTTAGTCTTAATTTTTTCCCTAAAATGTTAAATGTACAGGTTACCCGTATGCCGTTTATAAAATTCGTAATCCTGTCTTGGTTCTAACTTAACCTAAAATTTTTAGTTTTTTTCCTATGTGCTAATACCACAAAATAGATCAGAAATCAATTCCAATTGGCGTGAAAAGTTCGCGTATATATTTTACGATCAACTTAGAACAAAGGATAGTTTTTATAAATCCGTCTTAAAACATCAGATATATTTTAGGGAAAAATTAATTCATATAAGTATGATATATGAGCTTCTTAACCTTATTTTTTAATAACGAGTACCTACATCGTATTTTTTTGTTAGTTTTGATAATAAAATAATATTTACCTTGTTTAATAGGCAATGTAAAATGTGCTCTATTTAACCTCAATTTAATTTCGCCGTAAAATAAACGTTTTGCTCATATTTCCATTTTGTGTAGATACTAATAGTAGTGGAGTAAAACTGAGAGTCTAAATCGCCTAAAAAGGAATTGTCTTACAATAGCAATTTTTTTTGTTGGAACTTGCCAGAAGCATTACAATAAGGAGTGTAGCAAAAAGTTTTGGAATAAATCGTATTCCCGCAAGGCATTTGTTTAAACAATAGTAGATTGTAATGCAAGTGTGTATGATGTATGAAAGTAGGAACACGAGCGCCGCGAGTGTTCCTATCATACGAGTTTTGCAAAGAAGCTTGCCACGTGTGTTATATACTACTTTTTCTACGGTTGTGAAGTTATTTCCCTTTTTTAAAGTCTTTCCAAAATTTCAAATTTGCTGCCTGTCAGATTTTATTTAAAGTGACGTTTTCCGCAGTCATACTGAAGTTAGAAAATTTGACTTTGTAATTGCAATTCATGTGTAATTAAATGTACATTAATAGAGTTTAATTGTCATTACCAGTAAGTAATATAAAATTCTTTACGGTAAACACACTATTTTATTCCGGTGTGTGAAGATGTAATCAAGGCGTGTGGCAAATTCTTTGCCGCGCGGCAAAGTGATATTTTCTGCAGTCATTTTGAAGTTAGAAAATTTGACTTTCAGCACAATCGTAGAAAAAAGAATGTTCAAAATTGTTTTTTTTACTGCTTTTCTTAAATATTTCTAGTTGTATAGCTCGTATCTCAATGAACAAATAATGAATTGTTCGTAATGAAATTGCGAAGAAAACTGGATTTGTCTGAACCTGCTTGAACATTTTTTTAAATTGTAACAAATCAAAAGAATTGACAATTAAATAATTAATGATAACTTAAACAATAATGCATTATTTTAACTAAACTTTACGAGTGTATACCCCCAATGGAGGTAAATCGTCATACCAAATTTCAAGTTGGTATGTTGAGAACAACACTTAAAAAATAAAAGTCGAAAATTGAATCGTCGATTGTTTAAGTGGATCAAGTCATACAACAAATTTTTTTTTCAGATTGTAGTTTTTTTGTTCTTTTCAGGGATATTAACAAAAAAAAATAAGAAATTTTTAAACGAAATTTTTTAAATTTATTTACTTTTTTTATAAACAAATGCATTTTACTCATCAATATTTGGCCCACAAATAAAAATTGTTAGCATGTATCAAAAGTATATAAAAGAAATAATGTGGGAAAAAAAATGTTTTGTGTTCGCCAATTAATTGGGAGCTGAGATAGGACATCTTTTCCGTTTTAGCCATTTATAAACAAAATAAATGACATAGTCAGAAATCATTTTTTATTTCTTTCCAGGAGCAGTTCGTAATTGTTTTAAAGAAGCCGCAGAGGCAGACATTGTTGACTGTGTTAAGGAGTGGCTGGTCAGAGCAAAATTCAGGGATATCACATAAAAAAACTGAAACATAAGTAATTACTTATTACCCATTTCTATAGTTTTACTTATTTTTTCCTATAGATACGGCTGTTTTTATAGTTTTAAAATTGCATGTTTGTTTAACAAATAACTATATATCGAGTGCGTCTCAAATTGACGCTACATGTGTATTGCCATTTTATTAAAATGTAGAAAGTTTATTAAATGAAGGTTTTAGATAATTTTTTGTACATTTAGTGTTGTTTAACAATAAAAAAAAACTATAAAAAAACTAACGAATTTCTTTTCAGTATGAATGTTTCGCTTGAATGGTAGGGGTGGACCACTAATAATAGGCCATAGTTCAAAGGTAGATTCTCTGGACCAAAATATGAGGATATAACTAAACATGCTTTAGTAAATTGTTGCTGTGGAGAAAGATACAGGGTGTCAAAATTGTAATTTTTTTTTTCTTTTTTTTTTTGCGATATCTCAACCACGTCTTGACCAATCTTCTCCCAATTTGGTAAGGAAACATTTTTTAAGTTAAGAAACAATGATTTATGTATTACGTCACCCTATCCTGTGGAGGGCGCCTCACGAGCTATACCTGATGATGAAATATTTTCTCTCTTTTTTTTTACGAAACGTAGTGGCACCTTTGACTAGAAAATCTCATGCAGGAGTCATTTCTACGTAAAACAGGTAAGTACACTTAAATCCAACCATTTTCGAGAAAACTGCCGCATAGGTCTCAAAAATTTTTTGAAAACAAACTCAATTTGAAAAGGACAAATTGTGCTTATTGAAAAGTGTGCTTTGGTAACGTCTTAGTTCTGTCGTTTACGTACAACTTCATTAGATTGACATTTTGACCGAACTAAGATGTCACCAAAGCACACTTTTCAATAAATACAATTTGCCCTTTTCAAATTGAGTTTGTTTTCAAAGAATTCTTGAAATCTTTGCGGCAGTTTTTTCGAAAATGGTGGTGAATTATCAAGTTCTATCAAGTGTACCTTTTTTACGTAGAAATGACTCCTGCATGAGATTTCCTAGTCAAAAGTGTCACAACGTTTCGTAAAAAAAAGAGAAAAATATTCATCATCAGGTATAACTCATGGGGCAAACGTTTCCTTACCAAATTGGGAGAAGACCGGTCAGAGGTAGTTGAGATATTGCAGAAAGAAAATACAATTTTGCCACCCTGTATCTTTTCCCACAGAAACAATTTACTAAAGCATGTTTGGTTATATTCTCATATTTTGATCCAAGGAATCTACCCTTGAACTATGGCCTATTATTAATGGTCCACCCTGTATAAAATAAATATTTCAAAAATATTTTTAAATCGTGTTAAATAAGTTTTAAAAAACGTTTTAATAAAATTTTATGATATTTTATTTACATTCGTTAAATATTTCAAACATATTAAATAAATGTTTGTAAAATGTAAATGAAATATTCAATTTTCATTAGGAAAATATTTTAAAAATATTTTGAAAAATATTTTTACCATATATATTTCACATGCAAGTAGGTGATTTTTGCTGGTTTATAAAATATTTTAAAAATATTAAAAGGTAATATACAAATATTTTTAAAATATTAGAATATTAGTACTCAAATATTTATTTAATATTTTAAAAACGTGAAAATGTTGTATGGGGTACAACTTTACAAAAATATCCTATTATCAAGTTCCATTCAAAACCTAGTATGCTTTTGCTTTATTACCAATCCATACATCAGAGGTTATTTGGATAAACAAATCATAATATATAATAATATTATACATATTATGCATATCTGCGGCAGCACAGATTACCAAAAGTAGCTAATTCACCATTCACCGTTCACCGTCTGTCGGCGCTTATTTAGGGATCGGGAACAATTAACAATAGGGAGTTATTGGACGCGCAATAAGGGCAAGCAGTATTAAAGTCAGCGTTATTTTGGCATCTACGCCTGCGTAATTTGATCCGCAAATAAGGGATCTCTTATTAAGGATAGTGCTTGCCCTTATTAGTGAAGGGATACTGCAGTGCGTTAAGTTTGCCGTATTTTGACATTTAGCAACTTTGACGTTCGATCGCTCACACATTTTTGTTTGTTTACTGGTTTGAATTACTATAACCTTATTTTTTCGTCAGTGTTATGTTGTGCCGACTGCCGGTGTTTTTTACAAAGTATTTTTGTTTCAGTAATAAATAATATATCATACCTAAGTACCTATATCTGATTCGATTCTCCCCTAAAATTAATAAAAAAAAATACAAGGTTAAAATTTACTTATGGAGACGATCTAGCACTTTACAAAACAATTTATAAACATAAACCCATGCAACCATAGATCCCCAGGAATAAAGAAACTATTCAGCAACATTATTTATTATCACTGAAAAAAAATAATTAGAATAATTAAACAACATATAATATTATTAATAGACATAATATGTTGGTTAAAATATTGTCCAAAATTGCATACTCGATATCCTCATTTGCCCCTCCTAGGATAAAAGCTTCCAGAATTTGTTCCACATTAAATTTAAACAAAGCAATACACAAGCACCATAGGATAGAAAAAACTATATAAAAAAATTATTTATTATTTTTGTTAAGTTAGAGAAAGTAGTGCGCAAGCGTCAGAATTGCACAGAAATAACGACACGAAAAACGAAGGTGTGTTCCAATAACTAACATTTCGCTGATGAAATAAAGGTAATGCACTAATAAAATAAGGTAGCCCCTTAATACTGCGTGGCAGTATTTATAATTTCCAATAACTCTCTAATTTCTCTCGTACGTCGTATTATGAAAGTCGTGATCACATCACGCTTTAAATTCACTGATATAAGAAAATCACAGTAACGATTTACGTTGTGATTGAAAAATCACGATATCGCCCATCACTATAGGCGTCTGAAAATAAGGAGTACGCCACCTGGTGGTCTATAGTCAAACTAATTATGGGCTTTTCTGTCATTGTCTCTTTAGTGTTAGGGATGGCTGATCCGAATATGTTTACGGATCAGTTCGGACCTAATCCAATCCAGAGAAGAACCTAGTCCAAAGATCAGTTTCAGTTCCTAGTCCATGCTAACCAACTCGCACGGTGAACGGCTGAGCGGACCGGCAGTCAAACTGGACTCAGTGGACTGAACCACAGAGTACAGTGTACTCTGTGACTGAACTGATGCAAAGGGACTCGTAATCTTGTACTGTACTAGTCGTACTCGTTTGGTTCAACCAGTCCATACGTCTATGAAGTGCGCGCGCCGCACCGGGTCTCTAAAAAATTCAGCCGGACTCGAAGTACTCGGACTAATATTCGTACCTGCCGTATTTATTAGTTGAGATCAGTTCCACTAGTCCAACCCACCGGACCTGTTCCAAAGTATCAGTTCCAGTTCGGGTTAGCCATAGTGATGCAGATATTCGGATGATTTCAGTACTCGGATTACACGGAATCGGATGACAAAAATATTCGGATTAATCATTCGATGTCGAATTAACGAAAAAATTTTTGAAGAGCGGGGGGAAGAAATTCGAAAAAAAAAAATTTTTGATGAGGGGAGAAATCCAAAAAAAATTTTTTTAGTCCACAAATTTTTTTGATGAACGGGGGGAGGGAGCAATCCACCTTCTGTCCAAACTTTTTACTTTTCAGAGCAGCAAGATTGACATTTGTTTTTTATTTTGTACTTAAAATTAATCCGAGTATATTATTCGGATGAAATTTTAATACTCGGAATCAAGCGAGTATTTTGATACTCGGATTAACCGACTATTTTAATTCGAATTCGCCCAACACTAGTTAGCCAACCCTATTTAGTGTACGATGATATCAACAATAAGTAAAATGATAAACTGAGATGCTAAGTTATTAAAAATATGATAACGTTTAAAGGGGCTACACAAGATACAATTTGCTGGAGCCAACCTAGTCGGTATCCTTTGTAGATTGCAGGGACAATTCGTGAAAGTTGAGTTGGCACGACAATGTTCAAAGCATACCATCTTCAATGTAGACACCTTTAACCAGGCATTGAGGGGGGAAAAGCTGGTGCAAATAACCGTGGCCCGAGTAGCAATAATAATGGCCTGAACAATCACACATTGTAAGTGAAATTTTTGAAATAAGTAAATATATGCAATTTCAGTAATTTAATGATTTAAACTACATAACTGTACATAAATTTAAAGAAATATTTAAGTTTATTAATATTTAACTAGCCGTCTGGCCGCTTATCTCGAAGAAACTACTTTTCAAGGGGAAAACTAGATAACCTAAAAAATATGAATTTTGCTGAATAATGCCATTAACATCTTGTAAATCACTTACAACAAAATCTTGCAAACTTTTAGATCATATATTATTAATGTTATTATTTTTAACGCCAAAAATAGCAATAAACAAAAAAATCGACATAAGTATTCACCAAATAAATAAACAAACGGCCTATAATTAGTTCACGAGTTCTCCACTTTGGCGCTGGCATCTTAAATTCAGACGCCTATAGGCCAGTCCAACACACGGTCATTAAACCCTACGGTTGTCTCAATCTGCAGTTTGATGGCGAGAGAGACGCGGGGGGCGGGAAATCGAACGAAAGAGACAGACATATCTGATTTCCGTGCAAAAGACAGAGACAAAGATGCTTGTAGTCACGGTCAATAAACGATACGGTTGCATCAATCAGCAGCTTTATGACGAGAGAGACGCGGGGGCGGGAAATCGAATGAAAGAGATAGACATATCTGATTTCCGTGCAAAAGACAGAGACAAAGATGCTTGTAGTGTCTACAGGTGACGTAGGCTGTAGACCCTACCGGAATCTTTGTCTCTGTCTTCTGCACGGAAATCAGATATGTCTGTCTCTTTCATTCGATTTCCCGCCCCCCGCGTCTCTCTCGTCAGAAAGCTGCTGATTGATGCAACCGTATCGTTTATTGACCGTGGCTTGTAGTGTCTACAGGTGACGTAGCTGTAGACCCTACTGGAGTCTCTGTCTCTGTCTTCTGCACGGAAATCAGATATGTCTGTCTCTTTCATTCGATTTCCCGCCCCCCGCGTCTCTCTCGTCCTAAAGCTGCTGATTGATGTAACCGTATCGTTTATTGACCGTGAGTCCAACACGCTGTCACTTTGCTTTGTTTGTACTACAGCAGCCATCTTTTGTTGGTAAGTTAGGGTTTTCCAAGATTAGTAGTCTACCAACCTTGAGGGTTTTTGACAGGCCTAAAGGCACCATACACGTTCAGTAATCTCAGTACCTGCAGGCAGATTCCGAACTCACGATACGATTACGTACGATTGATGATACGACACCAAGTTGAACGTGACGATTCCTATATGGTATCGTCGGTCAACATAGGAATTTGGTAGTAATTTTACATTTTAAGAAATAAGAAAATTTTTGAAGTAGCGGGACGAGCTTTGCTTACCTACCTAAACTATATTTTTTTGTATTTTTGTGTGGTTTCATTTTATTTGAAGTATTTTTGTTTTGTTTGGAGATATATATGGACTACTATTAATAATGCTTTCAATTGTCGCTGCTGGAATCTGGAATGGCCAGAAGAATTCGAAGAGCTGCTAATGTACGGCTGATGCGTGAAAGAACAAGAATCCGAAATACAATTTGATTCGTTTGAAACCTTAGTGACCTCCGCATTTTGACCTCTACCACTGCTCCTACCAGATAGGAGATTTATAGAATAATTTAGGTTGAACAAACCGTTAGCGAGAAAATTTAATAAATTTGGTACAAAATTCACTTGACAGGATTTTAAATTTGAATTTTAGCCTCCAAAAAAAATCGAAGTAGGCAGTGTGATGGCGCAGTCGTAGCAAAACTAACAAAGACAAGTACAATATTGAAATGAAATAGCCAATCCCCATAATCGCACGACTGACGACAACTCAAATGCAGTCGTTGAAATATAGACTATCCGCAATACAGTAGACGATTAGGTGTTTTCTTTCTACCAACAATCTTAGCTAAGCTAAGTAGTTTTAATGTCACACGCAAACTGTGGTACACGAAAATTTCACTCATCATATCAGGCGTGACTGAAAAACTACTTAGCTTAGCTAAGACTGTTGGTAGAAAGAAAACACCTAATGTCTTCCACGACCATAGAGCGTCAGAATCCACTATCCGTCGCAGAGAGGAATTATGGCGATAATGCGCGCTTAGTAGTCATTTTGAAGAACTAAAATTTTTGTTGGTTCAAAATTGAAAACGCCATATTTGCGATTTATCCTTGCCCCAAATAAAATTATTTAGAGCAAGGATAATCAGAGAGAACCTCACAAGATTGACAAATCGCAAAATATGGTGTTATCAATTTTCAGCCAACAAAAATTTTAGTTTTTCAAATGACTACTACGCGCGCATTATCGCGACAATTCCTCTCTGTGCCCTTGGTGTCGGATCGTCAATCGTGATCGTATCGTGAGTTTGGAATCCGCCTGCTGAATTTTCGCGTGTTTTCAATCGTTGTATATGTAATATCATTATTACTTTATTACTTTTGCAATGCCACTGGAAGAACATCATATCCGCCGACGGCCATCTTGGTACTTTATATTCTGTATTCTCCAAAATCTTTGAAAAGGCATTTGCGATAAGATTACTTTCATTCTTAAATAAACACCATATTAACACCAAGGCAATATGGATTTTGCAAGAATAAATCAACTCAGGATGCTGTTCTCTCCTTTTATGAAAAAATATTAAGTAATTTTGATGATAAATTAAAATCAGCTGGCATATTTTTTGATTTGTCGCGAGCCTTTGACACCATAAATCATAATTTATTATTAAGAAAACTCGAAATATATGGAATTCGCGGTCCAGCTTTGGATTGGGTTAAGTCTTATTTATTGGATAGAACACAGACTGTTAAAATTAATCAAGAGGGGGTAGAATGTTTTTCAGATAGTGTTAATGTGTTAACGGGGGTACCACAAGGTAGTGTATTGGGCCCGTTGCTGTTTATAATATTCGCTAACGACCTAGTAGCAAGCATAAATAATTGCTTTTTAACTCTTTTTGCAGATGACACCTCCTCTATCATAACTGCTGCTAATGTAGATCAATTAAGTAAAAATGCTACTATGTGTGTGGATAAAATGTCACAGTGGTGTCGTACAAATGGCTTAATACTAAATCAGCAAAAAACAGTGTTTTTAATGTTTTCTCCAATTGGTACAAAGTTGGACTTTAGTCTTCTGATTAGAGGTAGTCATAACCTCCATCAAAATAATTGTGTTAAATTCTTAGGCATACAAATGGATAGTAGTATGTCATGGGAAAACCATATCGATAATTTAACAAACAAATTAGCTAGTCTAAACTTTGCACTACTCCAAATGCGAGACTCTGTTGACACTGACACCATGAAAACATTTTATTACGGTTGTGTTTACTCGGCCTTGCAATATTGCATATTATGCTGGGGAAACAGCTCAGCAATAAAAAACGTGTTCATTTTGCAGAAAAGGATAGTCAGAAGCATGTTTAAACTTACATACAACACATCCTGTAGAAATTATTTTAGGCAACATGGCATACTCACTATTTATTCTATATACATTTTGCAGTCTGTATGTTTTGTGAGAAAAAATATTAACAATCTCTTAAAATGTGGTGATATTAATAAATACAACACTCGCTCCGCAAATAACATCTTTGTATCTTCACATAGATTAGAGCAGAGAAAAAAAGGTCCCTTTATTAGTGGAATTAAATTATATAACCATCTCCCACAAGCTATAAAAGACGCTAGCAATTTTTCATCATTCAAGAGACTTGTTAAAAGACATTTAGTTGAGCGCTGTTTTTATTCTTATGAGGATACTACTTGTCTGATTAAGATCCTTTTACCTTGTGGTTGTAAATGTTTTGATTGTTTGTCGTATAGCATATATTTGTATTTTACTCTAGCTATAGGTATATATGTGTATTCTGTGTATGTAATATTATGTACATATTATGACGTTAATTATTTTTAAAAAATTTTATACATTATTGTTGACAATTCCAACACTGTAATAGTCTTATGGAAATAAATACATTATTATTATTATTATTATTATTATTCTCTGGGTTTCGCACACTGTTTGAGCCAATGAGGATTAGACGGAGTGTACGTACCAGGGTGTATTAATACACCCTGGTAAGTACACAAGGTCCATTTAAGGGCACGGTGTATTGGTCCGACTTTCCTATGATAATAATGGCTTCATAAGTGCATGGTTTCTATTTACTTTAGTAGATAGCGCGAGCTATAAGGTCCTACAATTACCTGGTCATGTGCATCGTATAACTAACATAACCTCAAATTTTAAGTTTTTTCGTTTATTCTCATTTTTAATGTTTGTATAGGCATTTTTAGCTTGGAGCCACACTGGCTCCAAGCAAATATTTAAAAATTCACGCAAATTTTTCAATATCGTTGATAAATAAAAATAGACTGCTAATTATAGGTTAGATTCCTAACCTGCAAAAAATGTCTTATTTTATTGTGACAAACTATTTAAAACTTCATACACATTACCTTGAACTTGTTTTTGGTTGAAAGTACAGGAACCAGGCAGAAATTTTAATAATAGCTACGTAATATTTGTAAATCTTAAGAAATGTATATTTTTGAAGTTAGCTGTGACGACACGTGCAATGCTGTATGTAGTGTTGCATATATTCTTTCAATGTTTTAATTTAGCTAGTTAATGTCAGATGTCACTGGACTCTTGTTTCACTAAACAAAAACAAAAGGCCGGGAATGTATGCAACACTGTATGCACAGAACCTGTAAAATTCTTCGACCATATATACATATAGACCTAGCTTGTTTACACATAATGATGATGGCATGAATAGCGGTGGGGAAAGGAGGGTAGAACTTAATGCAAGTTTGCCATGTCACTCCATTAGTCATGTTATTAAGGAAATTTTAAAACCACCCTATATGTAATTATTACTAATAACACATACGTGTTCTAGCCTATTATCTTCAAAATGTAATGATTTAGATAACCTTATCTATGAATTAGATATTTTTTTACACACTTTTTTTATTTATCTGCAAATTTTATTAAGTGTTGGCAACTGTGCAATACTGGACACATACTGTCAAAAGTGTCAAATATTAATTGTTGTCGCTATATTTAATTCTTGTTGATTTGTGCTCTTTTCTTGTATATTCGAACTGTTAATTAGAATTTTCAGTTAGTTTGAGAATTATTAGTGTTCATCATGGTAAATAAATGCATTGTATGCAAAAAATATTGGGGTAAAGGATGTGGTCGCTCATTTCACAAGTACGTAAACAGAAGTCATAGGCGTGGAAAAGGGACAGTAAATCACTTGAGGCCATTTATTAAACGTAACTTGTTTATTTTTTACAATGATTAGGTATTTCATGAAATCTATGTATTCTATTAAAACTTATTTAGACTCCATTTATTGTTTATATTGTTTATGTATTTTATCATGAAATATATAAATTTTTTACATTTATTTTCTTCACCAGTCTTCCATCCTTTCAAGGTATTGATAACCAGTGTAGGCAATGAAACAAACATGCATATTTTTTTTTTTATAAAAGCATAAATAGTTACATTTATTACAAATATTTCTGTAAAATAATCTATAATTTTGTCAAAGCCTAATGGTAAATTTATTAGTTCCATTTAACAGTTTAAAAAATTCACAATTTTCATTATGAAATTCATTTTTCAATGAATTATATACACGTTTTTATTACTTCCACATCCAGTGGACGTATAGTAACGACAAAAATTAAAAAAAAAAAATTATTGTACAAATAGGCTTAGAATGTAATGAAACGTCGATATTTTAAGTTTGAGCATAAAGAAAAATTTCTGTCTGTCGGTCTGTCTATAAGTTTCTTGTGCGCACGATTACTCTGGAACCACTTAAAATATTGACTTGAAATTTGGTAGACGTATGCATTTTAACGAGATCTGGAACTATATAAGATGAAAATATAATCATTTTCATCTTATTCCATTGAAGAGTTGGGGGTTAAATTGGGGTAAATAGGTAAATCAAGCAGGTAAGAGTCCAAAATTAGTATTTATAGTGTATAGAAGAGAAGCTAATGTCTCAAAAAAATTCTTGGCATTGGCAACCCCCATTACTACCCCTACCTCATTATAAAAAAGGGGGTAAAAAAAAATTGTGTAGTGTAGTGTAGTTATTGTGTAGTGTGTGCACAAGAGCCAAAGGCCTCAAAATATTTTTTTTTACTTCATCTATCCCCACTACCACCCCCACCCCATTACCGATGTGGGATATCGTTTTCTGGGTTTGTGTGGAAGACGATTTCAAATATTTTGTTATTAAATTTCCATTATTAAAGTTCCATAAACAATTATTTCCACATACAAAATTTTTTCGTTATGAGAGACTTGGGTAGTAGATCTGGATGTGGAAGTAGTGATTTCTGGGACAGTGTTTTTTTTTAATAAATATCCGATTTTGATATTTTTTTGTAAATTTTTAATGTGTATTGATTTTTCAATAAATTACAAAAGTTGGTCCCCTAGTAACTGATACGCCCATGGAAAGGATTCTACCCTCCTTTCCCCAACCCCCCTAATGCTGCATTCAAATAGTGATGGGCGATATCGTGATTTTTCAATCACAACGTAAATCGTTACTGTGATTTTCTTATATCAGTGAATTTAAAACGTGATGTGATCACGACTTTCATAATACGACGTACGGGAGAAATTGTTAATCGTTCCCTAAGCGCCGATAGACGGTGAATGGTGAATTAGATACTTTGGTAATCCGTGCTGCCACAGATATGCATAATATGTATAATATATTATGATTTGTTTATCCAAATAACCTGATGTATGGATTGGTAATAAAGCAAAAGCACTAGGTTTTGAATGAAACTTGATAAAGTTGTACAAACATTAACATTTCGGAAGCATCAATAAATTTCTTGTTTATATTTATGTTTGTTTATTTTACACGAATTTTTGTTAATTTAAAATGGTAAATTAATTTTTTAATGTTATATTTTTTTGTTGTTTTATAATATATAAGGATGTTTTTTAAAAATGTTTTCATTTGCTTATTGTCGAATTCCATATTTTTATTCATATTTCATGCCGAAACGTAAATGCTCAATATTTGCAATAAAATTGCTAGTATATTTAATCAAATAAAATATTTTTACGCATGGTTTTAGTAGTTAGTTACTTCTGGTATTATAACAAAAATGTTCCGTCACGACCCTGCCCCCAATCGCCACATCGCATCGCCAGTCAATAAAAGACATGCATAAAGACATTTATATAAATATCTAAATAGTGTGAAATGCGTATCTAACGACGCTAAGGCACGGGATCGCTTGCTTTACGTGTTAATACATACGGCCGCAGACAATAATCGACTCAAAGTAAATATCGTGAAAGATATATTGGCAAGAGCACGGCAAGGGAACGAAATACGGAAAGTCGTGATCACGTCACGCTTTTCTGCCAACTTTACTAACAGTCGTTACCTGTGATTTCTTAATATCAGTGATCAAATCACAGTTCGTGATATATCGCCCATCACTACATTCAAACAGTTGTCTATGTAGAACAAAGAAATGATAGGTCTATATATATATGGTCGAAGGTAAAATTATCTATTTATGCTAAGTAATGAGAGATCTTATTGGTCCTGCCATCTATTACATTATGTACAAAGTAAGCACTTATGAAGCCACTGTGAGGTTGTCGTCGCACCACCTACCTAATACACCCTGATTAAGGGCAAGGACTGTTAACAGTCCTTGTGTTAAGAGGGGACAACGCCAATCACAATAGGTGTTTTCTTTCTACCAACAATCTTAGCTAAGCTAAGTAGTTTTTCAGTCACGCCTGATGATGAGTGAAATATTCGTGTACCACAGTTTGCATGTGACATTAAAACTACTTAGCTTAGCTAAGATTGTCGGTAGAAAGAAAACACCTAAAGTTTCATCGGTAAAGCTAAAGCTGAAGTGGGGCGAAGGGTAGGCAGTGTGGCTATTATAGCAAGATTTGTAGAGTATGAGGTTCCTTAATATAGGCGAGACCACAGTTTAAAAATATACAGTTGGGTCACTTCCCCTCATTTTTGTCCAAGACCCCCCACTCACGCTATCGACGCGTGGACTACACTCAGTAGCAACGGTGGTTTGTTGTTATATTATTACTATTTGACACCGTGTTTCTAACCTAAACGCAAAATTAGGTTATTATTTTATTTTGAATGCAAATAGTTAGAAACAGTTGTAAAAACCAATACTGACACTGATAAAAAATATCATTCTGCTCCCTGGTTGTTCAAGCAGTACCTGTGCTAGAGTGTTGAACCAAGGTGAGATAGTCACCAATAATTTTGTTCGTGTTCTTTATCAAATTTAGTATTGAATGGACACTTTTTCAATAATTGTGCCCAGTACTCGTGTCAGCATTGATAATTTTTGTATCGATTTCTTCTAATTTAGTTAATAAGAGCCAAATAATAACAGCTACACGTTTTGCTATTTAAAGACCTGTAGGTAAATAGAAAAGCAAATGTTTTTCATATCAATTTGTAGCCACACTTTTTAGTATTAAAAGAAGAAGTTTTTTACTTTGAACAGAAAATTTTATAAATGTAGTTTAAATTCATCGATCATATTCAATGATCATGTCGTGAAGTGCATGGTTTGATGTAAATTCTTTGACACATTTGAAAGCAGTAGTTGTTTGTTGGATAAACTGTGTTACATATATGTACTTATAATTTTATTAATATAATTTAATATTTGCCAGGTTACTTGTGGAAACAATTCGTAGATAAATCTGAAGATAATAAATACAGTTCAGAAAAATGCTGTGTTCAACAATTTGGGTATGCAGTGTGCATTTCAAAAACGAGTATGCAAGACGATTCATATAAAAATGATGCATTACCCTCATTGTTTCGTCTTGGTGAGTATACCTATTAAATAAATATAAAAATATGATTTGATGTTTTTGACGAGCACGATTATTTATTTCATAAATATGTAGTAAAAAATAGAAGAAAATCATTATTCAGTTTGTAAAATATAGTTGTTATAATTTTCGTTTTTTAGAGAATTCATTTGTTCAAAATTTGCTATATAAATATAAATAAAAAAGGTGAACTACAATAATTTTTAGATAAAAAATCATTTCGCTTTGTATTCTTATTTTCTATTTGTTAGTTACCTACTTAGGAACATATTTTTATTAAAAATAATGTTTTATTTTACAGAATAATCCATACAAAGTAAGGATGACCATCGTCTAATAACCTCAACGTCTCGTTTAGAAGATATAAGCCATCAAGTGTTGTTTTACTTCAGTAATAGGTACCAACTTGCTTTATCATCACTTGCAATTTGTACTCTCGTCTTTTTTATTGCATTTGTCACGTATGTAGGTAAATATAAATAGAAATATTTTTAAAATGTGTTATATTCTTAATTTTAATAAAATAGTCGTAATATTTAATTGAAAAAAAAATACAAACTCCTGATTGTTAAGTTTCATAATACTTTATGTTTATATTTATTGATGAGGTTTCTCACTGTATTATATTATTATATATCCATCTATTATATTTTTCTTACTTATTTGTTAATCATTAGAAAATACAGAAATCTGTTATTAAATAATGTTTATAATATATTTATTGGAAATTTATGTGATTGTAGTTTTCAATAGTTATTTATTTAACCCCGCTATGAAATATCAAATTTTAAATGCATTTTTCATGTTACGAAATGTCACATTTTTCATAACTGTCAGTTTCCAGTTTCATTACATAACTAGTGATGTAATGAATTTTTTTTTCCTATTTTAAAGAGGGATTAGATAAAATTTTGTAATGTTATGCAAAAGTAATTTTATTTGGCTCATGTAATTTGCAAAACTCGCTCTCTTCGCTCGCTTGTTTTGGCAAATATTACATTCGTCAAATAAAATTAGTCTTTTTATAACTGGTTACGTAAATAACTATTATGTAACCAGTTATGAAAATTAATTTTTCATAACGTGTTAAGTACAAAATTTTATCTAATCGCACTTTAAAATAGAAAGGAAATGACAGAAATCAATACGTAAAAATTCATTACATCATTAGTTCAGTAATGAAATTGGAAACTGACAATTATGAAAAATGTGACGTTTCATAACGTCAAAAATGCATTTAAAATTTGACATCAAATATTTTGAATAAAAATTTATTTACTTATTTAAGAGATGTTTTCTTAACAAATTTTTTAGGTCCTACTCTTAAAAAAAAAACACTCAGATTTTACTTACTTTATTTTATAAATTATTTTGTTAACAGATAATTAATAAAATAACATACCAGCATAAATTTACTTAAATCTCAAAATACATAATTTTTTCCGTGCAAATTATTAAATAAATAAAAAATAACTAAGTCTAAAACATTATACATTTATGTTTGTTTGTTTAAAAAGCAAATTCTTATTTCATTTTAATTAACTAGCTATAAATCTACGATGTTTAACCTACCATTAAACAAATTTGTGCGATTAAGGTATATTAGGAAAGTAACACAAGGTATCATTACTGTAAGAAGTTACAATTAGAAACTAATACAACAGTAAATTTGCTTAAATTTTTTTTTTCAAAAGATACCTATAACATTATTTTGTTATTACTATCAGTACAAAACATGTATTTAAAATCATAGACATGTCTCATCTTTCTCTTCGATTGCAGGTGGTATGTTCGTTTCTGAATATTTATTTTCTGAGGAATTTTTTGTCGAAACAGCATGATTTAATGATATGTTAATTACTTCTATTATTTTAGTTGAGAAGCATAAAGAATCCTTCTCAATTGAAATATTACTTAAATTGTTCACAATATTCCTATGTACTGTACCATTTAATTCAACATTGCAATTTCTTCTATAGGCATACTTTTCCCTAATAAATTATTCTAGATTTATTTTTGTGATCTGAAATATAGTTGCCCTTCCACCTTTCGCACTTTGCCTATGCTCTCATCTTCATAAAAATTTTCTTCATGTCCTCCGATTCCATTCATCATGAACCCAAAATGTCCCAGCGTGCTGATAAATCTGTAATATATTCCAACAGTAGTATGGAAAAATGAACAATTATATAATTATAATGTTACATAACTAACTAAAAATAGATCTGTTTTGAATTTGACAAAATACACGAAGGATTATTTAGAGTTTAACAATGAATTTTTGTGAATGTTGCAAATTACCCTCAACTGATTGTTAATTTTGAAATGAAGCACCCAAAGCGAAAGGTTTATCCCTATGCAATATGGTGTACAGACATCGTCAATTAAGTACTTAAGAGGAAACATGTCCTCATAAATTGGACCATGAATATCTTGTAGTACAGATATGAAATATCGGTATTGTAGTGCAGTGGGCCAAAGCGCATAGGAGAAGAGCACACTTGGCCACATGGTTTATCGTGTACTGGGTTTGATTCCCAGTTCCGATGCTTGCAATGTTGGTGGGTAATGGCTTTGGACTTGAGAGTTGTGTATATATGTATGTATATGTTTTATGCTTGATACTCAAAAAAATAGGAAGAAAATATAAAAAAACACTAGACAAATTAGACTATGAAGCACCGAAATTACCTGGAGAATGAGATACCATAAAAAAAATTCCAGCGGTTGACTCTTTACCAAAGATGATTTTATGCTACTCCTAATATCTACCAAATTATGGCATAAGTCCATGAGATACTGTTCAAAATAAAGACCAGGGATAAATAATTTTTAAAAACGTGATGAATTTTGTTGAGCTGCGATTTATCGTATATACTATAGAAAGGGCAAAACATCAATATTTTTTTGGTCAATTTATATGTAAATCTAATTTTAATATTAATATATAAAATACTCCCATTACCAGATATTTTTGTACAATACACATACCTGGTCCACATTTCTTATTACTTCCATTACTCTTTAAGTAAGAATTTAGCCTTCGACGTTATGATATCATGATTTAAACTTCTGTAACAAAAAAAATATTAAGATACGATTTTTTATGTCAAAATAGTGGTTTATTTATTTATCCATTAATAATAAAACTACAAGTTCTTAAATTATTTAAGAATAAATTTAATAACATACCTGGTATAAGCTCAGTTTCCAATACAATTTTTAGAGTCCTACGAATTTCATTAATATTGTTTGATTCTTGCCTTTATAGTGTATGTTATGTAGCAAGATGAGAATGTTTATTGTTTTAAATATTCAAATTATTTGCATTTTGTATTCTGATTAATTACGACATAACCAACAAATTTGACAAGCCATAGTGACATTTCACCACAGGTCTAGCACCTCTAGTTGCTCGATTTTAAAATTGGCGCGTTCCCCTACATGCGCGTGGACTACACTCACTCGTCCTGGACTAGACATAAAAAACCAAACTAAGGTCCACTGAAGTCCATAATGAAAAAATAGAGTGGGTATACTGTATATTCCTCTACTGTGGCGAGACCTCCGATTAAACATGAACTTATAATCTAGATACATAATGGTATTAGATTCCATATTGGTGAGATACACTATCGCGTGCTTTTCGAGATATTTGCATTCAAAATAAAAAAACACGAAAAAACACATAGATATATTTTTCAAGTCGCTTTTCCGGAAAAACCAATGGGATAATCGGGGAAATGTATAGAACCTTTTTTTGTAAGAAATCGTATTCTGAACACATTTACCTATGTTCATTTAGCCTTAAAAATGCGTACTTTTCTAGATATGAAAGTCTAAATGAAAAAAAACACGATAAAACGTATATATACGTTTATATCTCAAAAATCATGTTTTTTTTCTGCCCATAAGCAAAAAATTGTTCTCAAAGTTGAGTACTTACTATCTATGCAAAGAAACTGCTGTTCAAAATCTTTCTTTTTTTTTCCTAATTTGAGTGGACAAATTATTAATATATATTTTTAATTTTAACCACACTATGTCAATTTTAAATTTTTTAAATTTATTGAACATGATACAGATATACACATGCAGTGACTATTTTAATTGAATAAACATTACTACTCATGTCTAGTGCGCGGTGATCCACCAGAAATTGATTCAATATTCGTAAATAATTTAAGAAAAACACGTATTGAATTTTTTGTTGTTACTAAAGTTTCTGGATTTACACCCGACACCAATGTGCACACGGCACGCAAATCTACCCAGCTCCCGTCTAGAGGCACGGTTTTGCACCCGACACCAATCTATACGCAGATCTACATCACCAGTAAGCGAAGATTCTCAGATATAAAAGCTCAACAAATTCAGTGTGGACAACTCTGACAATCTGTCTTCAGCATGGTGAGCTGGACATATTACAGTTTTATGCATCTCCCAACGCAAACACAATGGAACCAATGCAATCTGACCTAGGGAATCCTTCAGCATGGTGAGCTGGGACCCCTCGAGTCGATAGTCATTCCCCGACGCCGTTTCTCCGCCAGAACCAGAGCGGATGAGCCTGACCTGGAGACTTCCTACAGCATGTTGAGCTGGGAAACTTCTTGAGTCGACGATATTCGCCCGACGCCCGATGCCACTCCAGTAGCAGCAACTAACGTCGCATCGCATCGTTACACTCGCTCTCTCTCTCTCAGATAATAGAAAATGTTATCCTAAGATTTACAGACCTGTATAACCTGTACCTGTATGTTATGTAACACTGCCACACATTACCTGTTTGAAGAAGAAAAATAAATTGTTTATATTTCTATTGGGCTGCGTTATTAACTAGTCTGGACCCTGATTAATCTCCAAACCAGCTACCCGACAACAAACCGTTACAGTACACAGTGATGGGGGCCAATCTTAATTGACAAATGATAGGCGATCAATAAAACCGTAATAAATTATCATCGAGCCTATGGGATTGATAACTAATAGGTGCGAATTATCCGCTAATTAAACTTAATCTTACTAAAACGGAATTAATTCTCAACAAACCTTCTAAACTACAATTTTGATAATAAGTGTTTTTGTCATAAGTCTAAAATAGTTTTAGAAACATTTACAAAAAACTTCTTTTTTACCTTTGACCTCTTCTAACTTTTAAAGCTCCAGTGGTACCTATGAGGACTTTTGACCTTTTATTAAAATACTGAAAACATGCCTCATCCGAAAATTCAGCTGGGTGGGAATTTCTATTCAAACAAAATCTAATTTGATTGTGGAATATTAGTAGTAATTGTTCTCTCGAGATAACAAAATAAATATTAATTTTGACTTTCGCTAAAACTACATACTGTACTTAATAAGCCCCTTAGATAAAAATAATTACTGTTTTTCAGAGAGAATAAAAATGTTAAACTAAGATAATTTTATGCCAGCTATGACAACAAATATGCAGGGAAGATAAAATATTCTACGTTATTGCTTAAAAACTATTACTAAACTAAATTTAAGCATGACTATATTAAACAGTAAATTTTTGTTATTAGATTTGTAAGTTTGTGGTTAGAAAATTTAAATAAATTGTATTTTGAGAAAATACAAATTTTATTTCAAGAACGTTCTGATAAATTTTCTGACTAAAATTTCCCAATTGAGTACTTGTATAATGAATATTAGTTTTACTTATCTTTTTTGAATTATTTCGTGAGCCCCATGGGTAATAGAATAAAAAGCCGGAATGTCTTCTATTCCTTGGTATGATACCAAAAGAGTTTGATTTCTTCTTAATGTTTAACACCTCCAGAGAATTAAAGTATGGCCACCATTTGGCCCTAGACCACATAATAGCCAAATTGAAATGAAAAAAATCTGATTAAGTATATTATTAAGATTAGATCATAAAAAAATTAATTCATATAAAAATTAAAAAGGTTTTCACTACACTTGGAAAATAGTTCAAGGAGTCACAAAACTGTACTTGTGTTAATGGAGTACCTTCTCATTTGAAAGTCATGAGTCAAAAAAGGAGTTATAACTGGCTAGTTCAGAACTCGGCCTGCGTGGCAGGAGTATCTAAAGAAACACTACAAAAATCTCAAGGCTAGGCACTCTCAACATTAGAAAAATGCAGAGATGGATAAAGGAAACTTTCCAATGAAAGTTCCCTGGAAATTTTTGGGAGTTCCAGAATGAAGTTTTGATAAAAATCAGAGATGGGTAAAGGAAACTTTCCATATGAAACTGTCCGGAAAGAAGTTTTGTTACAAATGAAAATGTCCAATAAAATATTCGAATATTCTGAAAGTTCCCTAAGGAAACTTTCCCGGAATTTTGGAAAATTTTAAATATTCAAATATTTTATTGGAAACATTCATTTTTATCAAAATTTCGTTCCGGAAACTTTCAAATTAGTCGGGGAGCCCTCCCTAGCTGTACTTGCACCCCACCACCGATCCTCGGGGACAATGTTCTTCATAAAGATTAAAGCCTAAGGAACAATTTAAGACATGTCCCCCCAAAAAAAACTGGCTGTACTTTCAAAATGGCGGCCATATGTTAAAAAACGTGTTGCCAATGTTGTTTTTGTCATTTAACACAAAAACTAAAAAAGGAGAAGAAAAACAACGTGCCTAAAGTTTTCTACAATTTTGTTCCTATACAATATTTTGAGGAGTTACCATTTTCCAGATATGAGTCCAAAATTAAGAAAACATGGAAATTCATACATCACTTAGAGGAAATAACTGTGTAAGGCAGATAATATAACTTTATATTATTAACATAACAAAAAATAAAATAAACTGAAAAAAATTAATAATAATAATAATATTGTAATTTGCAGACATTTATCTCGAAAACGGTAACAATGATATCTGGAATATGGTAACTCCTATCCAAATATTGTATAGGAACAAAATTGTAGGAAATTTTATGCACTTTGTTTTTTGTGCAGAAAGTTTTTCTCCATCTTTTTTAGTTTTCGTGTTAAATGACAAAAACCACAATGCAATTTTTTTTTTAAACGGACGCCATTTTGAAAGTAGAGCCAGTATTTTTTTTGGGGACATGTCTTAAATTGTTCCCTAGGCTTTAATCTTTATGAAAAACATTGTCCCCAAGGATCTGGGGGTGCATGGACACTTAGGGTGGACTCCCGTAGTATTACGTTTTATACTGAATTTTATATTTTATTTTAAGAGCTGAATCATTTATCTGGAAAATGGTACTCCTATCCAAATATTGTATAGGAACAAAATTGTAGGAAATTTTATGCACTTTGTTTTTTGTGCAGAAAGTTTTTCTCCATCTTTTTTAGTTTTTGTGTTAAATGACAAAAACAATATTTGCAAATTTTTCTTTTTAACAGACGCCATTTTGAAAGTACAGCCAATTTTTTTTGGGGATATGTCCAAAATTGTTCCTTAGGCTTTAATCTTTATGAAAAACATTGTCCCCAAGGATCGGGGCACTTAGGGCGGGCTTCCTTAGTAAATGGAAGTTTCCTTTGCCCTTCTCTGGAAAAGTGTATCAGAAATCTAAATTTAATGCAGCAATAAATTGACTATATTAGTATTTCGGTGGTGTAAAAATTAATGTTGTCATCATCTATAATGCCACCACCTTGTGCAACTGGGTTGCACACAAAACAATTAAAGTTATGCAAATCTTTTAAATGCTACTTCTTCCTCTATGTTCTGTATTCTCTTAGCACATTAGGAAAAATACCTGTTTTAAGAGACAAATTAAATAAGTGGCATAACCCAACTATAGCATCAGAATAGCAGTAACTGAGATTGGAACCTCAAATGAGTAAACATTACGTAATCGCCACCAAATTTATTAAATTTTTAGGTTTAACGGTCGGTACATGGGATGACCTTGAGTTCTTAGAACTTAAAGGTGACAAACTATGGCAGAGCGACTAACTCATGTCACTAAAATGTGACTTCAAAGCAGAGCTGGATTATTATCCATAAGGCTAACTAAGCTATAGCCTAGGGGCACCAATGCGTGAAGGGGCGTGCGCTAGTACATGAAGGCGTACATCAATTTTCGTTTTCGAGAAAAAATTGTTTTTCCATCCAAAAAAAAATTGTTTTTCCCCGCTTGTCAAATTTTAAACTTTGTAACCCTGCCTATCAATAAGAGGGAGCAAATATATGATTAGCTTAGGGGCGCACTAATACTTAATTCGGCTGTGCCTCAAAGTTGCAATCACTTTCAAATAACTTTTAATAGTTGCCAAGATGTTCTACAAAAATGAACTTCACTGTACAAGGCTACTACAAAGTGCACATCCCCTTTTAAATTCACCATGAAGTAAATTTCATCATCTAGTTCCTAATGTAGACCATAGATAAAACATACACTGACACAACAGAATTAACTTATATATACCGGGTGTCCTAGAATTATGTTAACACACGATATTTCCATTATTTGAAAAATATAAATAAAAAACCCACAAAAGGCACAAAGCCGTGTTGCCTTTTGCAACCACTAAGAAATCACCCCTAACTTTTTCGAATGACACGTTGTATATCTAGAGCCCGAAATCACATGCCCACGTCATTCCGAGCACAGTATGCTACAGTTGTTTACCAGTAAACAGCTTCAGGCTGAATAAAGCATTCATTCATCCATTCATTCATTACCTCGACAGTTATGGATAAGACATATTGCAAAATCATGACAAAAAATGTACATCTATCATATTAATAAATTAAGAGATGCTAACAAATGGGCAAACTTCCACAAGCTTCCAAGTATCGCAGCAACTCTCGTGTGCAGTTTGCTCTAAGCATAGCTGGCAATACTCTGCGGCAAGTCTGACGAATCCGATCCAGAAGATAGATGGATAATCTTTATTTGTTCTGAACAGAGATGACAATAGGTTTTTTCCCTCATTGGGAATTTTCCCAAAAATTTTTTTTTTCCTGGAAGGTTAATATGAAAAAAAAAACAGCTTTTTTCCCATTTTTGAATTTGCCACCAATTTTAACTTTTAGACTAAAAGTTAGGTTGTGTTAGAAATTTTCCCAAAAATGGGTTTTGAATTTGCCGCCAATCTTAACCTAACTTCTAGACTAAAAGAAATAAATCAAAGAAAAATGGCATAAAAGCCCTTATGTTATGAATACAATCAAATGTACCTAACATATTTGGAATCAAAATTATGACCAATTCATTTTGATAAAAAAAAATATTCTTCCGGGGAAAAAAACGGGTTTTTTCCCGGGTAAAAAACCCCAAAAAATAAAAACCCGATTTTTATCCATTTTTGGTTCAGAATGTATAAAAACACAATATACCCAGTTGGGTGTAGAACGTGTCAAAATATATACAAAAATTACATTTAAATTAAAACAATTAAAATAATGGTGAAAATTAAGACAATAAAAGGAAAAAAACACCTAAATATTTCATAATATTTCATAAGGTATGGTATATCACTATGCTCAGAATGATGTGGGGATGCAATTTCTGTCTCTAGCTATACAGGGTGCTATTCGAAAAATAAAAGTTAGTGGTTTCTTGGGGGTTGCAAAATGCAACATTAGTTCCAGGAGTGTTATCAGGCGAAGTCTTTCACACCTTTTGCAGGTTTCTTCATTTACATTTTTATTTTTTCAAATAATGGAGATATCACCTATTAACATGTTTCTGGGACACCCGGTATATATTTCTTACCTTACACCTACTTTTCTTCCAGATTTTATAAGAAACTGTTTATAAAACAAAACAAACCACTGCATGTGACAGGTTACAGATCTATAAATGTGAAGTTCGTTAGATACTAGACAGAAGTTAAAATTAGGGGCACGTTCAGTTTAGACGTCGAACACACGACAAGCAACACACTAAATCGTTCAGAAACAATGTCGGGAAAAATTTAACTATGAAGTGGCTCCGGGAACTCTGAACGGGCAATTTGTGGCAGTTACAAGTTTGCTGAGACTTTAGAATGACGCTACAGTCCCACTAAGCATAACTTCACAAATGACTTTAAAATGTTATTTATTGCCATTTCTGCATCAAATATGATAAATTAGTGGATAAAAATTAGTTTCAGGTTCCAAAGAATAAAAAAGAGCTTTCTGTATGTAGGATGTCACATTCTTGCATGATGTTAAATGTTTTAAAGACACTATTTTAATAATAAAAAATGCAAATTCGGGCGTTTTAATTTTGAAGCTTAGACCATTGAAAAATAGTACAAGTCTTGATTTCTAATTTCTAGTATTCTATTGAATTTCTGAGTAAATGAAGTGTAGGAATTAAACATAAGTATAATAAGATCTGTTGCAAGATAAAGGCAGGCAACATTGATTTGAAAGAGTGAGGAGTGGTAAAGATACCTAAAAGTTGCAGCTTCAACTCTACAAAGTCGCCGCTGCATAACCACATCATTGGCACGGCACGTAGCCGGACAACTTCTGGGAATGTCACCAGAATGTTGCAGTCACCCGAAAAATATTCCCCATTTTGGTTGCGTGCACATCAAGGGAACATTCCTATTGCATGCCTGTGACTAGCGGCAAAACACTTTTAAAGTGCCTAAAATAGTCATCACTTATGCTCCAGTAACTAATTGTGTTAGTTAGGAATGGAGTAGCTAAAATACCTATTGAGAAACGTAGATCTTTATGCAAGAAAAATTAGAACATTTTTAATATATTAAGAGTATTAATTAACAAATCAAGTAAATAAAATTTAAAAAAGTATATACAGTAAGCAGAAGTAGCAGTAAGTAATAAATTAAATAGTCGCAGCTGCCAAATCATTTCGCTTAACAAATCTAAGAAGTCTAAAAACTGATGAAGGTGTAACTCCAGGTATCCTGCTAGCCGCAGCAATCTGAAATAGTAGTAGGATTATTTTTTAGGAAAAAATAGATAATCAGATAATCTTACTGTTTGTGGTTGCACTGCTAGTAATTTTTCTCTTTCCTCAAAACTCAGATTGAGGGAATCAGAATTATAATCTAAATCTCTAGGGATAACCAAAGATTCATCTCTTCTTACCTCACGAACTTCCTCAAATTGTTCTGCAGCAGCAGCTTCATACAATGCTTCAATCTGTAGTCTATTTTCCAATGAAGAATCGTGAGTCAATGGTATCAACTCTGGGGCGGCTGTCGCTAACATAGATATAGTGATTTTTTCATTTGTTACGTCTAGCATATCAAAGGCACTGAAAAACATATTGCCTATTTAATAAATTTGAATATAGGCATATTTACTACGATACTAAGGCCCGGTACTTTCATCTATAGATAGTGATATTTATTCTGCAGAATAAATTTGATCCCGATGATAGGCAATAAATCGGTATTTTCACCTACAAATAGTGATATCCACCAAACAAGTATGCTTTATTTCTAGGATAACCTATTCAGTACCTATACAATTGGATAACGCTTTCATCTACTTGATGAAAATAGCCACGCCCACCCGGTTTCACTGTGATTGACAGAAGTGGTGTTTTATGTTCTAACCCAACTTTTACAAGTTTAGTTAGTTTTATATTGTGTTCTAACTTTTTTATAACTAGATGTAAATAATCACATTCACTAAAACAACTTTAGTAAAATAACATCATTATACAGGGTGTTATTGAAATACATCCATATATTCAGATCTGTGAATACTCACATCTTCCTGATATATGCAAAAATATTTATTTCTCAAAATGCCCAAAAATAATCGAGAAAATAAATTTAGAATATTGCAAACAAATATCGAGTACGCATGATGATCTCTCCGCATCTAACTGTAACCTTGAACTATATTTTCATCTTGTCACCACTCCAGCGTCAAATCGTAAAAAGAAATCCAACAGGTGTAGTAGCACAGCAAGTGACAATACTAGAATAGTGTTGTGGTTACTGATGTCAAAATACGTATTGGTCGTTATTCAATTCAATTCAATTCAATTCTTTATTCGTGTTAATACAATAAACTGTTTACACATGTCAAATTAGTAAGTAAAGTAATAAAAGTAATAAACTACAATAACGATGATGTGAACAAACTAACAATAAACAATTAATGTAAAATATAAAATGGAAATAGTTGTATCTTTTAAGTTCCTATTACAAAATCTGAAAAATTGTTATTACAGAATTCATTTAGTGAATAAAAACATTTATTGAGCAAATACTCCTTGATTTTATTTTTAAATAATCTTGGTTGCAGGTTTTTGATATTACTTGGGAGGAGATTGAAAAATTTAGGTCCAAAATAGGAAATGCTTGTACGCGATTTATATACTCTATGATAATCTAAGTAAATACTGGAATTATTTCTAGTTTCATAATTATGTACATCGTTATGCATTAGATACCGATACGCTTATGTGGGTGGTAATAATCAATAATTGTATTTTACGTTTTTAATAATGACGGATTTTTCAAACATTGTTCTTTGTCATAGTGCGGCCGGGGAAAACACGTCAGGTTCGAATAACTTTACCAGTGACGGTTTTCTAATAATATGTATTCCTGACAAACAAACTTTTGTGTCGGCTGTGTAAAATTTAAGGGACTATGGACACTTTCAATTGAGAGCTATTACTTACTTTAACTAAATAAAATATCAACTTTGTATTCGTTTTCAGTTTTCTTTATAATTTGATCAATTTGTGCAGCCTTAGCAACGGTGTAATAAGTGAACAACTGATGAAAATAGGTCAAATGGGTTCGAATTAGGCCAGTTTCGATTCGAATTTTAAATGTCATTTAAATATTTGACACAAGTCGTATAAAGGATATTCCACAATAGAATCCTGTTCATAATAGATGAATCGTTTTCCCGGAAAAATGTAACAAAGAATCCATCTTTAAATTTATATCTATAAAGAAGAGATAAACATTTATATTTTTAAACTTGTAAAAACTGCAACAATCCAAATGCATAACTATTAATAAAAAAAAACAAAAACCTTTTTTGTAAAAAACTCCTGGATGGTGCAACTCCAACACAGCTTCTCCATTTGCTAATAGGCTTGTAGATACTTTTTAATAAAGCGACACCATCTCTAAGTTGGCGATCAACTTCAACCGATTTATTATAACGCTCTCTTGAAACACATCCAATTGCATAGCCTTTTGGTGTTAACCGTTGATCAGCATTATCAGGTCTCAATGTTAAACGAAACTCGGCTCTACTTGTAAACATTCTGTAAGGCTCGGTTGTTCCCAATGTTGTTAGGTCATCTATCATTACACCAATATAGGCTTCTGTTCTACTGATAATTAGTGGAGGTATGTTTAATGCCTAAAGAAAATCAAGTATTAGAGGATAATATATATGTTAACCTCTAGACTGAAGATGTATTTTATTTGGTTCCAAATCTCCTACCAGTCTTTAATGCGATTGGATATCAATATTATATTTGTTCTTGCCTATTGGAGCCGCCATTTTGGATTTTCTGAGGGTTGAAAAGATATTGCCTAGTTCTATCCCAAATATTAAGTTCCTAGCTCATCAGCAAGTACCCAAACAATTTACCGGACAGATAAATATAGGTAAAACATTGTTACACTCTGTTTTGGATATATAAAAGTAGAGTGTAACTATTATGCCTGTAAATTGTTTGGGTGCTTCCTGACTCCCAAAATATTCAAAAACTTGTAAAATGCAAAATGGGGGCTCCAATATGGCGTCCTTGATTCAATTTATGATTTTTAACCCGCACTTACAAAAATAAAAAATAATAACAGCAAATATAAATTTCGAAAGAGAAGATCTTTGGATACCAGATTCTGGTATTGAAAAAATTTTAAAATTCGTTTTGCAAAAATTACACCTGTTGAAAGATTGGTAAATTTAGAGTATACGATTTTCGACTGTGATTTTTCCCTGAATTTCGTGAAAGCAATTAAATAAATTGTTTTCATAAAAGACTTATACAACATCTCAAAGTACATCATTCAATCGTCAATATCCGCCTCATAAAATGTTGATCTTATTTGTTAAATATCGTTAATGTCATTTGAAGTTTAACGTGAGAGGCAGAAATTAATTTTCCAAAAATTGACGTCTCTCAATGGGCTGTGTATGAATGTTTGCAATTTTTGTCACTTCATACATCTTGTAACTTAGTATTTTAAGAGTACGTTACTACAATATGACGTGTTTAACTTAAAATTATGACTGACAGCTTCTTAATGCAAATAAGCAACAAATTTCATAACACTTTTTGTATAGCGCGAGCATGCGCTACACTGTTGAAACTCGTTCAAACAAAATAAAATTCAACAAAAATCTAAATGTATTGGACTAGTAAGGAATAGTACTCAGATAACATAATAAATATAGACATTATCACCCACTCAAAAACATCTGCAAATAGTAATTAGCACTTGCCATTGCAGCTGCATTTATTCCAGCCAAAATACCCTGCGATGCAGCTTCTTCATATCCTGTTGTACCATTAATTTGCCCCGCTAGAAATAACGCCCCAACTCGTTTAACCTCTAAACTTGGTTGCAATTCCCTTGGGTCAACGAAATCATATTCAACACCATACCCTGGCCTTATTAATTCAGCATTTTCTAAACCAGGTATACTTCTTATCAATTGCCACTGAATTTCCTCGGGTAAAGTACAAGAAAGACCATTCGGGTAAATTATATTGCTGGTCAATCCCTCTGGTTCAAGCCACACTTGATGCTGTCTACCAGGGAAACGAAGGATTTTTGACTCGATACTAGGACAGTACCTTGGACCGGTTATTTCTTCTGAAACATGCCTGTTAACATGGAGATTGTCTTTAACCAAATTTTCTATAGCCAGTGATGTTTTTGTTAAATAACAAGTTAGCTGATCTTTGGGCTGTAACAAATATAATAATAATAAATATAATTATATATAATATATTATTTTATTTATACCAAAGGCAGTAACATTAATATATAATAAATGAAGGAAAATACATATTTTTAAAAATAAGAATAAAAATTTTTACATAATCTATAGTATATTCAATATAAATAATCCAGGAAAAAAGAGGAGGTGTACCATGATCCTGTTACACGTGGTATAGGTAATAGTAACTATACTTATTAACATAAAAAAACAGTTTACATAAATAATTTTCTATATGGGCCCCAACTTTCAGAGAATATCACTTTTTTATTCATTTCTTGTAGTTTCAGGTAACATATATAATTTTGAAGCAAGGTAGCCAAATGATTTTGTATTCACTTTGAGCATGAAAATTAAAATATTATATCTTTTGTGTACAATGTTATCATGATGCTTCAATGCTTCAATAAAAAAGACCTCTAGAAAATAGTGTCTTCGAAAAATGCGTTGTTTTCAAAAATTATATTGAAACAATTGAAACTGCAAATTTTTTTATGGAAAATAAAATTTAAGTTGATGTGCTCTAAAGTAATAATCTATTTATAAAACATATTGGCAAATGACCATAATTAGTAAAAAAAATATTTTTCAGAATTAAATTTTTATCCATTACTACGGGAGCCCACCCTAAGTGTCCGTGCACCCCCCGATCCTTGGGGACAAAGTTTTTCATAAAGATTAAAGCCTAAGGAACAATTTAAGACATGTCCTAAAAAAAAACTGGCTGTACTTTCAAAATGGCGTCCGTTTTAAAAAAAAAATGCAAATATTGTTTTTGTCATTTAACACAAAAACTAAAAAAGATGGAGAAAAACTTTCTGCACAAAAAACAAAGTGCATAAAATTTTCTACAATTTTGTTCCTATACAATATTTGGATAGGAGTTACCATTTTCCAGATACCATTGTTACTGTTTTCCAGGGTTGGCATATTTAAAATAAAATACACAATGTGATGTTTTAAGCAACTGTTTAAAACACAGTTTAAAATATACAATTTAAAACACTGTTTTAAACAAAAAAAAAACTGTTTAAAACAAAAAAAAAACAGTTTTTTTTCCAACCCTGCCGTTTTCGAGATAAAAATGGCTGCAAATTATAACATCATTATTATTATTATTATTAATTTTTTTCAGTTTATTTTATTTGTTATATTTAGCAAATTTTGAAAAGTATGCTTGGTGACTTAATCATCCCCAGATAATGCCAACATGGTTGATGAAAAGCACGTCGGGTATAGTATACGAGTGTAGTGTCTTAGTATTTGTGGAAATTCCTTCAGAGGGAACATTACATGAACAGTTCCAACTTCCTCTAGGATTTATAAAATTACACAGGCCGACAGAATTTTAAACCAGAAACCAGACTATACTTTTCTGAAGGTTTTTGATGAGCTGAATCTGAATCCCACCTTAAAATTTCGAGTGGAAAGATCTGTTTCTTTACTATTTTTGAGGTTATGTTACTTCACGAGGTAATTTTTCTCCACAAAGCTCGTTACGGAATCTGAAAATACTACTACTTTTCAAAATCCATTTTTAATTTTTCCAATATCTTCTTTCCTCTCCGAGAAATCGTTAGTTGAAATTTATGAGTTTGGTATATTAGTAGGTATTCGGAAATTGAGTAGCATCAGGTGAAGATTTCAGAAGACAGAAGAATCAAATTATAAATACCTAAATTTACACCTTATAGTAAAAATAAAGTCATAAATATTATTATTAATGTTATGGATGTGAGATTTCGCTTTTAAAATGACTCGCTTGGCCTACGAGAGGATTAAATTAGTTATTAAATGAATACTTTATAAATAAAGCATAGTAGTAGAAAACAACAAGGTACAAGTTTATCAACGCCAAAAACAAACAAGACAAAATAATTTCTACTTACACTCTGGGACTACCCCCTAGGAGGGGATTTGGGCCACGCATCAACTATCAGCCCCAAAAACCAAAATCTAACTATTTTTTAAACCAAAATATTTCCCAGTTGTTACCTTTTTGCAGTTCAGCATTTCCCCATAGTCACAAAGTAACTTGGGTTAATGGATCAGCTTACTGCTGTATCTGCAATTCCTTCGTTCCTAGGTTGATATATGAGTGACAGACCCTCCACTGCAACTATCTGGTCTTTTGTGGCTCACTCTTAATTATATTTCACCCAATAGGTTCAGCTTTTTAATAAAGCCGACTACCTTATTGGGTGAGAGGTTGTCCAGGTCCTTTGGCAGCAGGTGCTCTTTGCCAAAAAGTGAGAACCTGGTTCTTTCTGCAGCAGGACAGGTACATAGAACGTGCGCTGCCGTTTCATCCTCTTCCAAACACAGTCGGCATTCAGCTCTGTCCGCTATTTCGAGTCTGTGTAGGTGGTGATCTTGTCTGCAGTGCTCAGTATATACGCCAACTATTTTGTTATATTGCAATTTTATAAATGTAATAAAATAGCAGTAAAACAAAATTGTTTCAGAAACGACAATTATAAAACAAATTTGTTTATTGGGCTGCAGCATATTAATTACCGCTTGTTGAAGTCTGTATGTTGCCCGCCTGGCCTCTCTCTCCAAATAGATATGGAGAGGGGGTAGATCCAGAAGGATTTCCAGAGCAGCTAACGGTGTGGTACTTATTGCACCAGTTATTGCCAGATATGCTTGCCTCTGTAGACCAGAGAGTTTGGCTTTGGTCGTTTTTGTAGCTCTTTCGACCACCAAACTTGCAACTTGATTTGCTTCAACTTAGCATTGTTTATCAACTCCAGTGATATTAATTTTCATGTAAGAATAAAATGATGTACTGGGTATTTCAAATAAATTTTACATTAATTTTAATTACTGAGTGACAATAACGCTCAACGTTTATTGAACATAAATGTTTTTGAAGCGGAAGAGTAGTGCTTTCAGATGCCGTAACGAGTTTTATGGAGAAAAATTACCTCGTAATGTAACATAACCTCAAATATAGACAAAAACCAGGTTTTTTTCCACTTCTAGGTTAAAATCTCTTGAAAACCTGACGTGATGGAGCAATTCTGAGGTCGGATTCGGATTCAGCACATCAAAGACCTTTGGAAAAGTATAATCCAGTATCTAGTTTAGAAAGAATGAATTAATGAATGGAACTTTATTTAGGTTTAGGTTTAGTTTTACAAAGAAGGTCAGTTAAATTTTGTCGGCCTGTGTTATTAATTAAGGTGTATTTATTGACAACATCAACATCGCTAAATAATCAATGGATTCTCTGATTCTGTAAATTATAGTTTATTTAAAATTAACGTATACAGGGTGCGCCACTTAAAACTCCCCAGACTTGTAACTTTTTTATTTTTGACGCGATGACCATGTTGGACACATCAAATTGTAGACATTTTTAAAGCCTTTAAACATGCATACAGAGTGATTTAAAAAAATTTTTTTTGAAAAAAGTGTTAAGAAAGGAAACTTAACCCTTTAAGGGCGGTTGCCGTATATTAACGGCTTTCCTGACTTTATCTCACAGCCGACAGCCGTATATATACGTTAAAGGTTATTTTTGCTCTCGGGACGGCCGCCGTTTAAATACACTCAACTTTATAAATAGCAACCTCGAGGAACGGTTGCCGTAGTTAAACGGCTCACTCAAACTTCTTCACCAGACGAATGCCTTATAAAAACGGCACTTCTGCGCGACCAGATGCCGTACATAAACGGCATGTATTTTCGGAATGTTGAATAAAACTTTGCTTACTTTGTATTTGCTTTTGACAATTAATGAAAGTAATATAATAAATGAAACTTATAAAATGCCATTTAAATATGGCATTAAATGCATTCGCACTTACAAAAAAGACGCCGTATATATAAGGCAACCGTCCCTACGGCACTCAAAATGGAGCCGTCTGGAGGTAGATTGGTAAAATAAGGAGCCGTCCTTAAGGGTTAATTTCTTTGAATATTTTTTTACCTCACCTTGTACATGAAATGTGTTAATGTTTTCTTATAAAGGTTTTAATTAGCTTCAATTTGTTATTAAAAAAAAAAAATTAAAAATAAAAATTTTGCAATTTTATTATTTAGTACATTTTAATAAAGTTTGTTTTTAAAAATATTTATTTCTATTGTTTCTTGTTGCTGTTTTGTTACGTTGAGTATTGTTTGGGATATGTCTTTTACAAATAAAGTATAAAATTATTATTTACATTTTTCAGTTTTTTTTTTTAAAATCAGTTTGGAATCGGAAGGAGTGTTTTTAATTTTTTTCTTTAAAACCAAAAAGAATGTTGAATATGACGTAATAACATAAATTGAAGCTAATTAAAACCTTTATAAGAAAGCATTAACGCAGTTCATGTACAGAATGAGGTGAAAAAATATTCAAGGAAATTAAGTTTTCTTTCTTAACAATTTTTTCAAAAATTTTTTTTTTAAATCACTCTGTACACATGTTTAAATGCCTTAAAAATATCTACAATTTGATGTGCCCAACATGGTCGTCGCTTAAAAAATAAGAGTTACAAGCCTGGGGAGTTTTAAGTGCCGCACCCTGTATTTTCTTAAAAATTCACATAAAAAAATCAAATTTCTGATTTTTATTGCATTATTTAGCTCAGCTCGATTAGAATGTCTAACAGGGTTCAGACTTTACGTAGCTAGAAAAATTCCATGAACTTTCCAGGTTTTCCTGACAAAAAAAATGGTTTTCAATAGCATATAACAGTAATTATTATCATATTAAATGCAGTTTTAAATATTTAAATAATTTTTAGTGGCGTAGCCGACTTTTAGTAGTACATATTTTTTTAAATTGAAAAACTCAATTTAAAAATAATTTAAAATAATTGTGACATGAAATTCCCTGATTTTAGCGATTTTTTTATAGTTTTTAAAATTCCTTGATTTTTCAGGTCTTCAGATTTTCCATAGGAGATCGAACCCTGTCTAGTCGTTAATGAATTATTAAATGAAAAATAGTCAGTAAACATACAACATACATGTATCCACACTTTCTCATTCATGAAAGAAAATGGTAGTGGCGGCATATCTCCTTTTTGAACATCACAAACAGAATAATCGATAGTATCTGCCTTTAGTCTTGGTGGAGTACCAGTTTTCAACCTTCCCATTTTTAAATTCAGAGATTCCAAGGTATTGGCCAAACCTAAAAAAATGTAATGTGTATAAGGTACTTCCGTATACCTTTAGTCTGGGTGCCAAATAAGGACTTTTACCCTAACCTGGAAGTAGGATATAGTAAACCCAGCAAACACAAAAATTGCGGCCCTTAAATGGGCCATTGTAGCGATGAATGGCTTTCTTATGGCATAGGCTAACCTTTTGTGGTCCATAATAAATTATATGCAGGCGTACCATAGCTTCATGTTGTTATGAATTGCTACATAATAACCAGAAATGGTCAATTATTGTGCAACCATAAAAAATGCTGCTTCGGTTTATACGTTGATGGTACTTTTATGGTAATATGCAGGCTAATATTTTTATGATTACGCGCATGCGCATTGTGAAAAATCTCTCAAGGCTTCACCGAGCATAGCATCCGCCATTTGCATTTTCATTCTATGCTTGGCCTGTATGGGTTATTAAAATTTGTATAATCTGACTTAATCTGACCGTTATTTCTGTAAAATTTGTAGTTTATTTTTTATAGTAAATAATTTGTAATTTGTCATTAATAACTTAATTGTAACGTTTTTTGTAAATTATTATTAATGATATTATTTGAGACTACTCGTAAACATTTATTAAACATTCAAATACTTTCTACATTTTGAAATAAATAGCTACATATTCACATAATATAATAAAGACTTCATACACATCACCATAAATACTGCTTTTAGCATCCGTAATAACGGTTATTAAGATAGCTCAGTTGGTAGAAGAGTCAGTACTGTAATACGGACATCGGAGACATGCAGGTTCGAACCCCACCGACCGCAATTGGTACAGGTAAGTAAAAATGAATTTAATAACTTAATAAACATTATAATTTGCAGGCAACTCTTGTGAAAATAAATTGGAGCTATGGTAAACAATATTAAATATGTAAATAAAATATACGGATGATAACAAACAAATTCATATTACAATATTTATGCATTAATAATTACTTCATTTTTATCAAGTAAAATACTTACATGTCAAAGCTGTACTTTTTCGTAAAAAGCGCCATGAATAATGTATCTATATAAAAAAAATAGAATCTCCATACATCGTACTTTATGGATGTATAAATATTATTGTACACTGTTGGCAAATTGAAGGATGGCCAGCTGCTGGCCGGTGGGACATTTCGCCAATGGTCCGCTTGTGGCTCCCCATAAAAGTGCCAATTATGATAATGCTGGCAACGGTGCGTATGATCATTTATGTGCCAATTATGAGTGTTTGCTGGGAGGGTTTTTTGGCTGTTTTTGGTTCTTCAAAGAGTCAACATCACGATTCCAATTGATGTCACTTTGGCACCCTTGGGCATTTTGAGATATTCAAGATGGCGACTGGCTTAGAGTGAAAAAACAGGTTTTTCCAAATATTTCATTATATGGGTGTGTGGCACGTCGTTTTATATGTCTTTAAGGTCTGTAAATTAGTATTTGAGGTTAAGAATCGTATAGGAAGTTATCTTTAAGTGTTTACTTTATTAAGAGGGCGGCTGATTCGGAAAATAAATTAATTTTGAAGCAAAAAAAATAGTACCTAATTTTGTTGCATAACCAAATTAGGCTTTAAGAATATGTTTAACATCATATCCTTAAAAGTGGTGTACTAAAATGCGTGAGCAAGTTGAACGACCTTTTAAAAACATTGGTTAAAAGGACCTGCTAGCTAAAGAAAAAATTAAACAAATGTAAACTTAATATTCTGTATTTTTTTAGGGTGGAAAGGCTTGATCATCCTTTTTTTATTTTATATTTTTTATGATTTGCTTACTTTTTTGTTTTTTTTTGTATTTTTTTTTTGTTTTTTTTTTAATTCTTATTATGAAAACTGTAAACGTCAAAACCAACATTTAATCTTCTTCGAAGTCTTCACTGCCAGAAGTTATATTTTCAGAAATTTTCGTATGAGGATTCTGGCAAGAATGTTCTGTACTTAGCTGCAGACAATTGCACATTAAACTGCATGACAAGCCATTAGCCAAGCAGCTGCATCGTGTTTGTTACACGGATTTATTGACTTGCATGAGCTTTTGCTAATGCCAAAATGTAATCTGGGGCAATTTGAATCTTCTTTGGCAAGGCAATCGGATGTAATTCCATTTTATCCTCATCAAATGTTTGGAAATGTGTCCTTTTTACGTTTTCTTCAAAACATTCAGTAGCTGGTGGAAGAGCAGAGAATGGCAGTGCTTTTAGCTGGGCTTGTCCGACTTTTTTAGCCTATAGAGAAGTTCTAACATCAGTCATTTTGCTAGCATTGTTTACTTCATAACACGAAGCTACAAAAATTGTTCATTCTTGAAAAACATCCTCAATATTGATGTCTCAATTAACCCAAATGCGTTAAAACCCGACCATCCGTTAAACATTTAATGACTTTTTCCAATCCCATGGTACCGAGCCACCGTGTCGCAACCAGATAAAGAATGTGCGGCTGGTAAATATGGTACGATTTGTTTGTGTTTTAAAACCCTGGCCCTATTATCTGTGGTAGCTCGTACTTAAAAGAAACCATAGAAATTTCGTTTTTCAAATCAAATAAATTATAAGAATATATAAGTAAGACAAAAACATCGGTGTCATCACTTATTACATTTACAACGATGTCTGGATTTCCTTTAATCTCGTGAATAAGTTGCTGTACCATAATGGTTTCCGCTTCTTCATATTGCGTCGCTAGATCAGCCCTCTCAGATATCACTCTCAAAAAACATAAACCTAAATTATGTCCTAACTTTCTTCTGTAATAAATTAAAAATAACTTTTTAATTCCTTACGGAGGAAAGTTTAATATTAAATTATTAAATAAAGGGGAGATTATTTGTTGTAAAACATAATTGCGTCTTATTTCTAAGGTATGTTTCTTTTTGTATCGAATTTGTTTTTAACACCCACATCGACACCCATTTTATATTTTGAGAGGGCAACACAGAAGGAATTGCTCCTATATCTTTTTAGACCTCATATTTGTATTCTTGAACCTGAAAAACATTGAAAACGATGTATCACATGCCAACATTTGGTGAATTAAAATTTTTTAAAAATTACACCTTAGATAAGCCGCCATCTTGAATATCTCAAATGCCCAAGGGTGCCAGAGTGGCATCAACCGGTTTCTTGAACTAGACCTACTAATGTGCCGATAACCGTAAAAAAAACCTCTACTATACATTACTTCCACCTCTTGTGATTGGCACCAAGACTACTTATTTAGATTTCTATTATAAAAAAAAAATTAAGAATATCATATTCATATCTATGCAAGGGGTGCAGTATTAGCAAAAATGTTTTAAATGTGCTGCAGTTAGCTGACTGTTTTTAAGTAAAACAAAAACAGCAAGGTAATCATATAAAAAATCACATAAAAATATGTTGAAATGAAAAATTGACATGTGCTGTAGTTTTGTAGTAAAGAAGGGGAGGGGGTAAGGGGAAAGAGGTAATATTTTTAATCACCTCGATTCACCATCATTATGAAATTCTATTTGAGGTAAATAAGAACAATAAAATAAACATAATGAAATTAATTAAAATAATTACAAGAAAATTGCTGCCACCACCCTGTATGTATAGAGAGAAAGACGATACAATCTAATTGTGAACTCTTGTATTTAGGATGTTTCAGTTTTTAGTTAAAGTACGAATTTTGTTTTTTTTTTTTTAATATAAATTCAGAGGAATTTTTCGAATATTAGCATAAATTGTATAAATTAACAAGTTAACTGCCATGCCGGTACTATGGACTGGCACTAGTATGTTCTATTTTCGCCGTAACACGTCGCCGATCTCGTATAAGGACCTGATAAGATACCGCCATATATAATTAAAGGATGTGCAATGTAGCTAGAAATGCCTCTACTGTTTATATTTAATTTAGCATTAAAAACAAATACGTTTCCAGACTTGTGGAAAAAAGTGTGTGTAACGCCAATCCACAAGTCCGGAAACGTATATCAAGGAGAAAATTATAGACCTAAGCAGTGCTTTCGGCAATGGCCAAACTATTGGAACATATAATCTATGCAAAATTATGGAATGATGTGCGTTCAAATATATGTGAGGAACAACATGGATTCGTAGAAAAAAAATCAACAGTAACAAACCTATTGGTTTTTTCAACTGAAGTTATGGAACACTTGGACCAGAAAAATCAAGTCGATATAATTTACACCGATTTTAAAAAAGCATTTGATCAGGTGGACCATGACGTCATTTTGGGGAAGCTTTGTGGGTTTGGTGCGACCTCTAACACTCTAAAATTTTTCTCATCATATTTACAAAATCGTACATTTTCCGTCAAATTCGCTGGTAAAACCTCAGGAAAATTCACTGCAAATTCTGGGGTGCCACAGGGCTCTAACTTAGGACCACTGTTGTTCCTCATATTCATCAATGACATACCTAAAGTATTAAAAAGTTCCAATTGCCTGTTATTTGCCGACGATATGAAACTTTATAAAAAAATAGAAAATTTAAATGACTGCCAGGCATTGCAGCAAGACATTAACCAAATTTTTCAATGGAGTATTGATAATAATCTGCATTTCAATATTTCTAAATGCGCCGTTATGTCATGTATGCGTAAACGCCATCAAGTAAATTATGATTACACAATTGATGATAAAAATATACCAAGAATAAGAAAAATTAAGGATCTGGGTGTTTATTATGATGATAAACTGTGTTTTAACGAGCATATATCATATGTATCATTAAAAGCACTACGTGTGTTAGGTTTTGTAATAAGACAGTTCAGCAAATTTAAAAATATCACCACAATGTCAAAATTGTATAATAGTTTAGTGAGACCAATTCTGGAATACGCATCCGTAATATGGCACCCGTTTTACTTCAAGTATAATTATATCATAGAAAAAGTACAAAACAAAATGCTGAGATATCTGTACTTGAGGAAATATGGATCATATCCAGATTATAACTTTATACGTACAGCAGCTTTACGGAACGAATTCGGCATTGTAAGTCTTGAAACTAGAAGGAAAAAATGCATGATAATTGTTTGTTACAAAATACTTAACAATTTCTTAAATTGCAGTTGTATTTTAAGTCGCATAAACATAAGAATACCCACTAAACAAACTAGACTAGTAAAGTTTTTTTATATACCTCCGCTTACTACAAACATTTCATCGCCTCTGATTACCATTTTAAAAGTCACAAATAATGCATTTATGTTGTCTGAGTTAGATTTTGCTCTCCCCTCCAAAAAGTTTAATCAGCTACTTAACAGTTTTATTTTAAATTTAGATTGAACTATATCTCCTCGTCTCTTGATTAGACGTGTTATTTTTCATGTCAATCCTTGATAGATCTTTCTCCCACAAAATTTAAATTTTAAAATATATTTAAATGTTATTATTGTACGTTTAAGCTTTGAAGCTAGAATATTATTATAATTAATGTAATTGTTATTATTATATTTAATGTAAGTTGTTTCTATATTTCTCTTGTAATTAGATTTATCTGTTTGAGAAATAAATAAATAAATAAATAAATAAAATAATGTATCTTTGTTTATGGAAATGGACCGGAATGGCTCGTAGTAACATTTTGAACCCAGAAATTTTTGAAAACGAATTGGAGGTAGTAAGAATTTTATTGAACATAATTTTTTAATTTACTATCAATACGGAATAGAAAAATTCAGTTGGCCTGTAGGATTACTTTCCAAAATTTAACTTGTTAAACTATTAGATGTTAACCACATACTAGAAAATTTTCAAATAAAATAATACTTCCTAAGTATAGTCGACAAATAAACTATTAAATATATTTTTCTACCTACCTATTGATGGCATATCACCTATTCTACCAGCAGGATAAACTTCCAAGCCAATATTTATTTGACCTTTTAAAAATGTTCCTGTTGTTATTACTACACTTTTTGATCTTATCTTCGTACCATCATCTGCAAAATTTTAATTGTTTAATGGAGGAAATTAATTTGGTGAAATAGTTCTAAACACCAAGAGCTTTATTCTCACATCGAGACGTTAAAGAAAATCAGAAGATATGTTTATCAGACAATAGGCGTCTTGCATGTGCCGTATATTTGAAATTAATTTATATATATATTAATATAGTGTTACTAAACATTAGCAATTATCAAATCTGTTTTCATAATTTCTAACTGGAAAGTATTTAAATCGCAGACTAATATCCGGGAGAAGGGGCAAATCTGAGAAAACACTCGTATTGGACTTAACGTCATCAATCACTATACCTCTGCACGTGCAATGATTTGGATATATAAGTCGCGCACAGTTTGCGGTTATTTCCTAAAGTTATTTAGTTTCATTCTTCGGTCTGTGATATTAAATTATAGTGTGTATTTAAGTGTACATTATTTAAAACGGTTTAAATTAATTTAAACACCACTGAAAAAGGTTATTTCTAAGGTAAATCGGATAATTTACGCCGTATGCCTGCCGGATGTATGCCATATGCTACTGCGTTACAAAACTATTCATAAATAAAAAACTATAGATGAAATTTTTTTTTTCAAAAACTTCTGTATCTTGGCTTCAATCGCCTCGCCTCGCTGCATGTATAATTTTCAAAAATAAAGAAGTTTGTGGCTTAGTCAAAATATGAGTACATTTTTAGCGAAGTAATAGTCGAGTAATAAGTTCATTGTTGTTTAAAGAAAATAATAAACAATTATCGATAGAAACAAAAATACCATTGGAAAAGCTTATTTGTGTACTTGAATTTAAGAAAAAAAATCAGATCGATAGCTCAATTAGATTTGAAGATATGGCAGTGTAAATATTAAAAAAGACGATTTTTATAATCAATCAATTTCTCAAGTTTTTTCGAAATAAAAAATATCTGTACCACAAAAAAATATTGTAAGTAGCCATTTTTTATGTAGAATTGTTCACTTTATAAAGACTATAAGGTCTGGCCAGCGCCGTGGAGAGGGGCGATTCTCCCCGGGCCCCGACTTGTTTTGAGGGGCCCGGCAAAATAAATTCTGAGATGGAAAATTTTCTCCCCACCCATCAATTTTTAAAAAAGTTTTTCCCCTCGGGCCCATATTTTCTCTCCACGGCCCTGGGTCTGGCCTGGTTCTACGATAATTTTTTTTTTTTTTTATCGAGGACGGAGAGATTTTTATGGTCTATTTCGCTCCACTATCAAGCTATTACAAAGGCAACGTCCATGAATGGAATTAAATTAAAATGTACACTAGCTCTGTGGCTTCTCCTGATGTATGACGTCACACCTTGTTTGCGTGTCTAACGGATTTATTCAAACTTTAATGTTAAATACAGTTTGTAAAGTGTTGCTTTATATTGTCTTTTCTAACCTGAATGTTAGCGAGTCCAGGCATACATAAAAACTAAGTAATTCTTCGATTTCGTATTATAAATATAATGTAGTGGCGTAGCCAAATGGGGAGCCCCCCTCCCCCCTTAAAAAAATTATGTATAGGTACTAATTCTAATTTGAAAACTGATTAAGAAGTCGTTCTGAACATGTTCGCTACAAAAAGTAAGAGGCGTCTGAAATGTACGTAGGGTGACTCTCGTCTATAAATCGATTATTTTTATTCTCAGAATTTTTGGATTATTTATTTTTTTTTATTAAACAATCATGGGTAGTTAATTTTAACTATTTCTTATCAATACTCAGTTTGAATTTTTTTAAAATGTTAAATATATTAATTTTTAAAGCTACGCCACTGATATGTGGTTTAAAAAGTCTTAAACAAATGGAAAACTTTTTCGTTTGTATTTCAGAAAATTGCAGTGCATGGTCTCAGATTAAATCTTAGAGATAGCCCAGGTGCGTACATCAAAAAATCAAACGATCTGAAATTAGCTTAAGAATAAACTATCTATCTTTAATATTTAAGATATAAAAAATATGTATATTTTAAAAGTTGCTTCTATTTCTAAGTAATGTCCAATTATAAAAGGTTAAACAAATCGAAAAAATTAAAGTTCCATTTTTTTTTCTTTCTTGAACTAGATTGATGACTACTACTTTGTTGCAGGAAGTGTTTTCAGTACAATATCTACCAATGGAAATATATTATGAAACAAGTATTGTTCCAGAGCTGTGGAAAACCTCTATAAGTCGCCCAGTGCCAAAAGTTGCTTCCCCCAAAGAAGTGACTGATTATAGAAACATTAGTCTACTTTGCGTACCACTAAAGTTAGCCGAGGGTGCTCTTTACAAGCAGTTAATAGAGTACTTAGACACTTATGAAATATTGCCTCCTCTTCAATCAGGTTTTCGCAAAAACTTTAGCACTACTACTTCATTATTAGAAGTTACGGACGAATTTCTTAGAGCTCGAGATTCTAATGAAGTTGCAGTTTTGACACTGTTAGATATGTCTAAGGCATTTGACAGTGTCAATTATGCCCTACTTCAGTGGTTCAGAAATTACCTTTTTCAAAGATACCAAATCTATCGCAAAGTCTGGAATTACATGCTGGCGTACCACAAGGCTCAGTCTTGGGCCCCCTTCTCTTTAATTTATTCACAGCCGACCTACAATTTACCCCACATCATGCAAAATTACACTTATATGCTGATGATATGCAATTATTCATTACACTTTCCACTAACAACATATGGCAGCAAGTTGAAAACTCGAATTTAGATCTCAATGACATCCTCAAATGGTCTCAAAATAATGGTCTTCTTATGAACCCCAATAAAAGTAAGGTTATATTACTAGGCTCGCAAGTCAAAATAAATACTATAAGACAGCTTAATCCAAGGTTCTACCTTGGTGAGTCGCAGCTGGAAATGTACAGTAAAAAATTTGGGTATCCTATTTGATTCACAATTATCTTTTAGTAGTCAGGTGTCAAAAATATGTAGGGCATCCTACTCGAGGCTGAGACATATGTATCAATTTAAGGACCTATTTCCTATATCGACTAAAATAATGCTTATTGAGTCACTAATATTGTTGTTATTTAACTATGGGGACTGTATATACGGACCCCGTCTCAATGCAACTGATAAAAGAAGACTCCAAATCGTGCAAAACTGTTGTGTAAGATTTATTTGTAACGTTCCTCTTAGGAATCATATATCTCCACATTATAAAGATATTAAAATGCTACAATTAGATGAACGTCGGTTTCTCCATTATGCCTGTCTAATTAAGAAAATAATTGAAACTCAAATGCCCAGCTACTTATATGATAAGATCGAATTTCGACAAAACGCTCACGACAGAACAATACGAAACAATAATATCACTATACCCAAGCACAGTACTGCAGCGTTTCAAACATCATTCTCGTACTTAGTGTCATACGTGTATAATCAATTAACACCAGCCATGTTTCAGACAAGTTTTACATCGTTTAAAACGAATTTAAAAAATAAATTACTGTGTAATGATTTAACCTCCATTACATTAAACAAATTTTAGCATTGAATTTGGACATTTTTTTATGTTCTTGTTTGTACTTATGTAATTCTTTTAAATTAATGACGCTATATGTTATATACTTCATGTTTTTAGGGTAAGGTTTATATATCAGTTGGAGTGACGGTGAGAGGTAAACTCTCATATGGTCAGATGCTACTATACGTCGGACAAATGTCACTGACGTATAGCGACTTGCTATTTTGCAAGTACCAAGAGCGGCGACCTCTAGCCTTAGTGGGCTATACTCACTGTTTATGAAATCGGATTTGAAGGAAACAACTACTCAGCGGGCAAATACCCCGACCGCCCGCTGCCCGCTGAGTAGTTGTTTCCTTCAAATCCGATTTCATAAACAGTGAGTATAGCCCACTAAGGCTAGAGGTCGCCGCTCTTGGTACTTGCAAAATAGCAAGTCGCTATACGTCAGTGACATTTGTCCGACGTATAGTAGCATCTGACCATATGAGAGTTTACCTCTCACCGTCACTCCATTTGATTCAGTTTGTATAAGACTAGCAAGTTGACCACTATCATTTGTCTGTTCTATGACCTATGGCATACTGATGAGAACATAATAAGTTCGAAACCGGTCTATGTCTGGTTAGGAACAGACAAATGATAGTTGGTTACTGATCACGATTTGAAGGTGTAATTCAATGCAGGTCGGGGCATTTGCCCGCTGAGTAGTTGTTTCCTTCAAATCCGATTTCTTATATATCAGTTCTCTGTATCTTATCCATTTGTATGTTTGTAGCTTGTTTGTTATATATTTCATACAATAAATTATTATTATTATTATTATTATAACAGTTCACTTTCTTAAAATTTTTAAGGATTTTTGGCCTAAATGACTTTTAAGGGCAAAAAGGTTATTATTTTTGTTTCACAAAAGTTTATATTGGTTCCATAAAATTTCTTTACACTACACAAACCCTTAAAGTGAGAATGGTAACAATGGTTTATTTCTTTGTTAGAATTGGAAAACTAGTGATATTTTACAATTTGCAAAATAAACTGTTTCTGTTCTTTAATTTTATTTAATAACATGTCCTTCAAATATTGTGTAGAGTTAGATAGACATTCTCTTAATTTTTCTGTTTTTCTTTTTCAATTAGTTTTACATCTGTTCCTGTCATTTATGACTTGAAGTTCATACCGATGGATCTGTCTAATGAAACCACTCATCCATTTGGAATCTTTTTAGAAATCCTTTAGTTTCAACAGAAACGAAATTTTCAATTTTCTTCGATTTAAGTATGTTTGTGATCTACTTGTATTTACTTCATATTCACATTTGCATATCACACTTCTCTGGGGTATAAAAATTCAATTCGTTTAGTTTCTAAAGCCATCATATTACAAATAATGTGAATACTGTTATTTTAATTTCGAAATAAATTTAATTTTGATATTTTGAAAAAAGTGAATTGTTTCTTATTTTAATATTCTTATTTCTTAAAATTATCTAAATGACTAATAGAGTGGTGAAAGTAAACCGACATTTTTTACATTTTGCATAGTTGCATAATTTATCAATACGAACAATTTTAGGATTTTCGTGAGCGAGAAAAAATTTCCGAATTTTTAATTCAAGAGCGGGGGAGATTCGGTAAGAAAATTTTATACCAAAATTACTGGAAATGTATATATTTATTATACTCTTCGCAAAAACAAAGAGTATATTGTATTTGAACGGCACATTTCTAAAACCAGAAATATCGCTCATAGAGAAAAAATTTTCATATTATATCATTGTGTTAGGGAACGAATTCTGAACAACTTTCAAAATGTCCGTCCGTCACGTTTCTTGTAACCACGATAACTTAAGAAAGAAAAGTTCGATTGTATTGAAATTTGGAAAGTAAGTTAGTTTAAGCTAGAGGAAGAACCCTACTGTTTTTGAAGAAAATCAATCAGTAAATAAGAAAGTTATTAATCATTTAATTTAAAAAAAATTATTTTCTTAATTTTTGTCGCTTGTACTTAAATAGAAATCTTGTGAAATGTTATCTCTATAATATATATTTTTTTGTTTATGCATTTTACTAATATATATTTTATAATAATATATCTAATGCGTTGAAATATGATTCTCGATAGATATATATTACAGACATTCAATTTTCGTAGTGATCTCTGATGGTCCAGCGGCTAAAGTTACTTTTAGGTCCATGTGGACACATCAAAAATTTGAATCTAGTTTGTAAGTCTGCCCGTGGCAGACATGAGCTTCTAGCACCTCCCCACCCTCGAATTTATTTCCAAGCCGAACCGGACCTACCCCACCCAGCCTCACACCCACCTCGGCGATGTTCGCCTTGGTTGTCTGGCTGGCTCCAGGCTAGGATCCGGTGAGGCACATATATTGTGCTTGAACTTAAAATAAAATATTATTGTTGTTGTTGTTTGTTTTGCAATCCAAAGATCCCGTGTTCAAATCCTAGTCAGGTTAGATGTTTTTTTTTTATTTTTTTTCTATATATTTTTTTCACAACAAAGTTGGTATCACAAAATTTAGGATGTCCAAAAACTAACATTATTTACAAAAAAAACTGCGAAGAATATCCTGAGAGAATGTGTAACAATTATATAAAAAGCTCAGTAAATTGGCGAAGAGTACCTACGTTTTTAGCTTGTTTTTTTATGTGGTTTCCTCATATCTTAGTAAAATGAAATATTTAATAGTAGATAAAATATGGTAAAAATTATATTGATTGTTTATATTTTTCATACTAGGATTCAGGGGAACGCTAGTATAAGGTAAGCGATAATGAGAGTGAAATAAACTTTTAAAAAGTTTAGTATACTTATTTTTTATATTCCCTAAGCTCTAGCCGCATAAAAATAATATAGCGAATTAATATTAGTCATAATAATTTATTTTGTATACAATCTTTATGCTACAATAAAGGGAAACCGAGATGAAATGGTATTTGCTGTGATTTAAAGTGGTGACAAATAATATCGCTTAAAAAAATCGCAAATAGTTAGCCATGGAATCACAAGTGTCTTGGAATATGTCATAAAACTCACTGGTCAATATGAAAGATGTGTTGTAGTTTGTAACGTCAGCAAGAAAGCAACATGACCGCTAAAATAAAATGAACAGCAAATCATACAGACTCTGTTCTTTTTGCAAAGAATCAGAGCACATTAAAGCCTATCATAAAAATGTAAAGTATTTGACATATCTAGTGGAAGAATCTGGATTAAACCCTGAGCAAGAAAATCTATTGCAAGAGATTACTAGCATTTTTCGTGAAGTTGTGCCTTGTTTTGACCACAAATATAGCGTCCAAAAGAATAAATTGGTATCGCAGTATTATTTGTATTTTATGAGACACAGACATATAGTGAAAAATACCAACGGCTCTGTGCTTTATTCGCCACTGAAGAAAGAAGATGTACAACTGGAATTTTTAAAGCATTTGGAATTAGTTAATGATGTTGTAAAGATAGTAAGCCAGAATTGTACTAATTTGATTTAAAATAAATACAAAAATATTTTTCATAATATAAACGCTATTGTCTAATCATTGCTGTCAAACCAGGGAAATTTCCACTTATTAATCACATAGGTAGGTGCTCATGGGTAAGATTTCCAAAAAATTTGATGGTTGTCCATGTGTCCAACAATGACAAAATAAACGTGTCCAATGGGCTAATAAGGATTGGTATAAAGTTTTCTTAATAACATTTGGCTGTAATTCCAACAGAAAAAGCATTTTACTAGTAGGAAATAGTACATTGTGTATCTAGTACTAAAAGCAATACATTCCCGGACAACAATGCAAATTCTCGGCCAACGCCTCGGCCAACAAGCATCGAAATCTAGGAAAGTGCTTTTACTACTCGGTACACATACAATTTTTTCTGAAATCGCAATCAATGTTATTATAAACATATAAAAATATATATAGTCCGGGAAAGTTAACTTTCCCGGCTTAGGCCAGTAAAGTAACTTTCCCAGGCTGCTTTCTGATAGTTGCAACGTACTACAATAGTATAATAACATATTTTGGAATCTGAAATTGCGCCGAGAAAGTAGACATTTTTTATTGATGTCAGAAAAATTAACTTTGTAAATTTCCAAGGCATACTTGATTTTTTTAAACTAAAATTATGGTACAGAGTAGCTTCCAAGCAGGGCTGAACCCCAGACTCAGAAGATGAAATTTTAACTCAAGTATCTTCAGACTATTTCACCTATTCATGGTTCGATCCAGGGATACACCAGTATAAGTTCCTAAAACTAAATTATTTAAACAATGTCATCTATTTAACTTGTAAAATATATTTTTGGTTTAGAATGAATTTATTCTTATTTTAATTTCTGCTTTGGGAGAAAATCGTTTCATTTTTTTTTCAAATTATCTACATATTTAAAAAGACCCACCAAGTAAACTGTCAAATAAATGGTACTTTACGATCTATGAAAATAAATCAAATTATACAAATTTAGTACAATGTTTTCAATGGTTAAGTACTTCTTATCAAATCAATACTTACTCAAAATGATTCCTTTGCATTCAACACAGCTCTGATTATTTGCATTAACAGTGGGATTTTCTATAATCAGATCCTCTACTGGAGCAACTAACACATCTAGATTTGGTGTGTTTTCAAATAATTCCCTTTGTATATGTTCCTTATACAGATCTCTATCTATCTGAGCACGATAGCCCCAAACTGCAGGTCCCTTCCGTTTATTTAAAACCTGGACATCATTTTTCAATTCAAGAAAATAATGTATTAAAATTCTGTCTAAAAATTACATTAGAGAGTTATGACAAGTATATATTTGTATGTATTTTTTGTGACGTTATCTTGACATTTAAGCATATCCAAATTACATTAAATACTATTTAGCTAGACATGCTGCGTTATTTAAGAATGAATAGTGGGTCAGATTTATTTAAAACATTCGGTAGTTCTTGTATTTCTCTCAGAGTTTCCAGTCAAATTGACAGTACTTTGTGCTATAAGATGGTAAGTGCCATAAACATAGAATAAGGTTTTCAGCAGAAGATAACTTGAGACCATTACATGAAAAATTTACTTCAGAAGTACCTATATGAAAGGAAGAAATATTAGAACTGAAAGAAGAGAAAGGGAAGAGGAAGTCAACAAAAAATAATCAAGGCTTTGATTAAAACAATTGGAAAAAAATATTAATTATTTGTATTTTAATATCTTAAGACTTTTATAACTATTATTGTTCTGTTGTAAATAATATATTTTTAATCCTGTTACACAATAACTAAAAAAAATGAAGTCATTTAGATTTAGAATTTTAATGTTTAGAATAATTTTCTAATAGAAATTTTATAAAATCCCTTTTCTTTTTTTTAAATCAATTATTCTAATCTAATAGATACATTGATCTTTTTACCTTTCTAAAATTTAAGTAGATAGCCATTAAGTTAATTAGGTCTATTTTACGAAGGACACGTGTCGTCTTCTATAAAAATATATTATTTATGAAAACAACGCATTAAAAACATCTTATGTCACCTAAAAATTAAAATAAACCTTCCAATAAGCAATAAATGAACACTAAACATTATTTAACGAAAATGAAAATATAATCTAATATTTTGTGACAGTATGTTATTGTAAGTTTAATTGCTTGTAGAGATCTTTGTTTCCCATCGCATCCTCTCCGTAGTTAACAATGCGATGGAGAATTACATCTTCTACATTATGACCATGGGTATCTCCCAACGCGCTTAGTTATAAAACAGAATTTGACAAATTAACCTGCAAAAAAATACCAGAGGAACAAGAAGACAGTTACACTGATATTTTAAAAACGTTTAACACTGTTAAAATTGACAGATTAGGTGAGTTTCAGTTGAGCTGTCAGTAGAGTTCATGTCAATAATCGCCATATGCGATAACTCTCGTTTGGCACAATCCTAAATTAGATATGGCATTGAATAACGCCAGCTAAAAACACATATCAAATCCATTATTTTGAAATTGTGATAACTCTCTGTTGTACTACTTTTCTACCTTGTACTGTATTCCAGATAAATCACATATTCTTCCACATACTCCATCTAAAGCATCAATTTCCCTCATTAAATGGCCTTTCCCTACACCTCCGAATGAAGGATTACAAGACATTTCACCTAATGAAAGTTAAATTATCAAACGGTATGTGAATGCAAAATTTACCTATAACCAACCTACTGTTTCCTTTTTATGAGTAACAAGTAAAGTTTGGGCACCCATCCTGGCAGCTGCGGCACAGGCCTCACTACCAGCGTGACCGCCACCAACAACAACAACATCATAATTTTTTTCTATAGAAAAACTTCTATAGAAATTACATTTTTGTATCGACTTTATTACGTTTGGTAAACTTTTAAACATCGTAATGTGTTGCGAAGCAATTCTTTAATAAGTAGATGATAAGTAGCCTAGAAGTAGAAGAACAAAAGTATAAATTTATAAATTATTACCGGCATTTTTTCTGATTAGAAAATAGATAATATGTATATTCCTAAAATCGTAAACAAATATATAAAATATTGTTTTTAAAATAGAAATAACCTTAAAAAAAACACAAAAACAAGTTCAAAAGGTCGTTTCCTTTGCACAAGAAGTGTGAAGTGTGACACTAATTTTGAGTGACAGAGATGGCATCAATTCGAACATCATAAGTTAAAGAGAGACAATCTGACACCGTGCAGCTCAGTGCTAGACTTCATAGATGCTAGACTTTTAGTTCAAAGCAAAAAGGATAAGATAGAGCGGAAGGCTCGCGTACACATGCCATCTGTCGAGTTTTAGGCAGCAACAACATATTTACAGGCATCGGCATCAATGAAAGAGATTGTTGTCTATACTATTGACCTTGCTGTTGGTCTATAATCAACAGGTGCGTTTTTTTGCTACAATTCTGACACCGGAATATCAAATCTTGTCGTTTTTTGCTGGCCATTCTGATTCCATACACATGAATGTCGATGCCATTATTCGTTATTTAAGAATCCTAAGAAATTTGTCGCCTCCCACCTAGGAATTTCAGTTTTGTCGTTTTATTGGTAAATATCATTCTGGTAATTCTAACTCTACCGGTCGTGGACAAAAAAACGCACCTAACCTTACAATCATGCAATGCGATCATAATAAATGTCACATGTAGAAAAAGCAAATGAGTATTATATGTGTAAAAAATTATAGTTTTGATTATAGTTATAAAGTATATAATGGTTGTGGCCTGCAATTTTTCAAACTGTCGTAGAAGAAACGATAAATATAAAGGGCATGGGTTTTTTATGGTCCCTAAGGAACTCGAAATGTGAGTAAGATCCCAGATGCCAGTTTGATTTGAAATTGTTATGAAAATATGCTACCAGCTTGGTACCCTCCGCCTTACGAAGATCTTTATCATGTACTTAGCATACAAATCTTGCAAATTGCTAGCACTTAGGGCGAGTTGTACCAACTAAGTTCAAACCAAGTTCAGCTTGAGATGTTATTTCCCATATTTCGTATGGGTCCCACGCGCCACAAACGAGAAAAAAAAATTGAAATATCACCAGCCGCCACTGCATGATCATACCTTGATCATCAGTATATAGAAAGAATATAATTTTCTTGTTTTTGATATTGATATTGTTAGATGAAAGCAGTTGATAAGATGTCTCGTAAGAGTCATTTTTTGTTGATATACTGGTATGATCAGACTTGGATCGATAGTATATGGAAAGAATGAATGGTTTCAGTGAAAGTTATCTGCTGAATTAGTACACAAAATAATATTTTTCGATAATTTGTAATGGTTGTATTTTGAGCTACCACCAATTAGTGATTTTTGTTTTACCCATTAATTTATTTTTAGTATACGATATACGATTTTTTTTTATTGGAGCTGACATGTTTATATTTGTTATTTTTTCTGTCAGTTTTGTGTCCGTTTTATTTATTAATTTTGTATGATTAATTTTTTTCAATTGCACACGTTGAATTCATTACGGCTAGAATTTTTATTTTCTGTTCAATACAACACTGTAGCATAACTATTGATCAGTGTTATACACATTTCTAGTTATAAGTTATTATACAGTGTCATTTGTAGAATATTTTATAAATTATTTATACTATTTAAATTCACTTATTACTAGTAATATTTGTTTTGTTAGTGCAGTGGCTATTTCTTAAAATAAAGTAATTTTTTTCACGTTTATCGCTTCTTTTTTCCTTAATTTTTAAGAAATCCAGTGGCACGAGTGCGGTGCCTCGAGAGTTTAAATTTCCCGGTAATGGCGGTAGTGGGCAGTGGGAGATTTAGTTACGCATCTGACCTGCAGAGGGCGCCGGCTCGGTACTTCCGAATTTAAATTTCCCGCTAAAAATTGAAGGCTGAAAGTTCCTTTACGAGCTCGACCCGCGCAGGGTGCATGGATTGAAGACCTTGAGTTTCAAATTCCCGCTTTGTGTGGTTGTGGGGGGATTTCATGCTGCCTAGGACTCGCCCAGGTGGCGCAGGAAAACCTTGTACGGAAAAATACATTGTGGCCATATGGAACCTTCCACTCTATCCTATCCTTTTTGGTTCAAAGGAATAGACCTAAAGATATCAGATCCACAGATTAAAATTTGTTTTGATCTGTGATCATATCATCATTCATCACACAAAGTGATTAGATAGAAGGGAAGGTTCGCTTCCATATGTCTAGGCAGTTTTGCCATCTGTCGGGTCAGATGCAGAAACACTCGAATATGCACAGTATACATACTGCAAAACCACGAGTGTTGTTGAGCAAAGCGGAATCTTAACGTTCTTTTGAACTGAAACACAAAATCAGTCTTTTAATATTTTTATGAAACTTGATTACTAATTTAAACACACACATTTGTTACACAGGAACAGAAAAAGTCATCGCAAAATAAAATGTATATAGAAAAGCGACTAAAAACGAAAAAATCACGTTTTAGAGCCTTAGGTAAAAAGCCAAACAAAAGCCGGACAGGTCCGAGCATAGTTGCCAACCCTACTGTTTTTTCAGTAAATCTACCGTTTTTTGGTTTAGTCCGACCTGCTAAATCTACAGTTTTTTTTTGCATATGGATCAATTATTTTATTAAGATATTACCATAGAATCAATTATTTTATTAAGGTATTACCACAGAGTACTGGACACAGAGTACATTAACTATACAGAGGTGAAAGCAAGCCTTCCCGCCAAAACCAAATTTATATATACTCATCGCCATTTTTTAAATCGTATATCAATCAGCCTCACTTCTATGTTGACACTGTTGACGTTTATCATGTTAAGTTTGGATTTGTGAATTTTATTTTCACTCATTTTGGGAGGTTGAAACCATTAACCGAGAATTAAAATTCTCATAAATAAAACCTAGTGCACAACTCAATAGAAAATAGGCGCCGATTATAAACAATTCAAATTATAATATTTTTCAATCCAACTCGAAATACACTATTTTCTCAGTGTATCCTTAAAAATACAGAAAACATAGAAATAAATTAACAACACATTTCTCTCAGAGTAGATGCAATTGGTACACAAGGTCATAGAAATCGAGCCATCAAAACTCAAAGGTATCGCCAAAGCTTTTGCCTCTGTGTAGTTACTGTACTCTGTAATTTAATATACAGTATCGGAAAGTTTTGCTTTTGGGATTGCATAGTTTCAACGACTTAACCGACCGTATACAATAAAAGGCGTCTACCAGTACCCTAGCAGAGGCAAAGTGTGACACGCCCCTTAATGTACGTCATTGCTTGCTTCCCTCTCGCTTGCTCTTGTTGCCGGACCAAATCAAACACTTTCCGATACTGTACAGTAAAAAAAAAACAGTAGGTTAACAGTTTCACTAAAATAAATTCCCAGTTTTCTACAGTTTTTTTTTGTTCATCTACTGTTTCCTCGTCTTTAAGAGTTGGCAACAGTGGGCCCGAGATCACTAATTTAGTGATCTTGGGACAGGCCGGACTTTTTTAGCCGGACGAAACCGTAAAAAGCCAAATATGTCCGGCTGAAGCCGGACGTCTGGCAACCTTAATCGCTGAGATAAGATTTATGAGGTTATAATTTGGTTATAATTAAGTCTTCAGTGTAAAAAAAAATAAAATAGCTCTTGTACGAATGTATATAATGTAAATAATTGTATGTTTTTGTCGTAAAATGAAATATAAATATTCTGCTAATATTTGCGTAAGTGTATATCATATTTATGTTCATATATTAGTTGTAATATTTGTATTGTAATTAAGTCAGCAACAAAAAATATAAATTTCGTAAAATAATGCATATGCCTCTGAGTTTTTTCGTAGTATGTGTGGAAGTGGAGAAATTTAATTACGCATCCTACTCGCATCGAGCGCTAATATTCTTCTACGTAAAAAAAATTTCTGACCTTATTTATAGGTTAGGTTATATCAATAATGCAAAGTTAATAACAATAACAATAAATGATACAATTAGTGTTAAATTGAATTAGAAAATTGTAAATAAAAATATATACAGTTTACAATTTAATGTTATATTCCGTGATTATTGGTATGCTTTATATTATAGAACAACCGTTTAAGGAATCAATTAAAGTACAATGTACGATACAAGTGAAGAAAACGAAGAGAATTTGGATGAAATATACCAAACAACAGCAAATAATGTAAATGCCAGTGATTTAGACGAAGAAACAAATGCTAAACTTAAAGGTGATGCAATCGGTGACACTCTGTATAGTCAGTCATTTGTGCTTAGAACATTATTGAAATTTTCTCAATTACAATGGAGTGAAGATATTGAAGAAGATTTGTGTTTTCTGTGGGACATGACTGTAGAAAAGGACGTTTGTAAATATTTGTTTGAAATATCTTTTCCGTCATTAGCTTGTGATGCTTTAGTTAAGTATAGAGAAAACCGATTTATTGAAATTGTTATTGGAATTTTAGGTAATATTCTATGTGCTGATTGTGATAAAAATATAACGGAAGAAGAAATTAGCATTATTTTAAAAGAATTAGATACAGATGATCCTTTAATTTTAATACAGCTTGCTAGATTTTTAAGCGTAATAGCTCACATGTTTGAGGAGTTACCTTTTATTACTGAAAGTATAATAAATAAAATTCAATTCATTTTATGTAATTCTACAAATAAAAGCTTGTTATTAAAAACATTAGAAACCATGGCTAAATTAACTACCAATTGTAAATTAGATAGAAGTCTTATAAACGTGGAAATAATTAATTCAAGCATAACAGCATATAGATCAATAATGATTGATAATGATCATTTTGAATTAGATAATAGAGATGATCAACTAACATGTAGGTATATGCTTCAAATTGTCAGTAATATATGCAGCTATATTGATAGATTTGAGGATAATACACTCTTATTAAAATTTCAAGAATGTTCGAATATATTTATTAATGAAGTAACTAATATACTTACTTATTATAGCAATGATGAAAATTTATTACCTATTACAGACGAATTTATATATTATATGACTATTTTTAGGTTTGTATTGGAAATTCTAAACATAACTTATTTGTCTTCAATATTTCTTTCTTTATGCAAAGTATTGTTTATAATTATTGATATTGAAGAGGTTTCGGAATTGTGTGAGATAACTTTGGAATTGGTGACTTTTTTAATTTACCGCGGATCTCCAGAACTCATATATAAAGATTTAAAACCATTGCCAAAAAATACAGTTAAAACCATTTTGGATGCTGTGAATAGAAATAAATGTAAATTTGATTTCGACGTAAATATTCAATATTTATTGGATAGGTTTAAATAGATGACTTATTTTTTATTTCAAATTGTGCAACAAAATTTTTTGTACATCTGAGATTTTTAAATTGTTTTTGTGTTTATCTACTTTTAATATATTTAACATGAATATAATTTCTTGTTAAACAAATTTATTAGTATTATTTTAGTTAAATAAATATGGTTTATAATAGAATTTTAATTCTAGTAGATATCTGCATTAGGTGTACAAGTAAATGTTTTAAAACAATCAGTGTGTTTATATCTCTCCTTATTATGATTGAAATATGATTATATTTTTAATATCATTGGTATGTGGCCTTGCTGTAGTCTAGTCAACGGGGGGTTTCACCTTTAATTTGAGTGCTAATGAATGAATTTTGATGAAACTTTGTGCAATGTGTTTATAATGACGTTAATAAAAAAGTTGAAAAAAAATTAGAGTAGGAATTTTTTTTTTATCACGAGTTCCGTAACTTGTAGAATTAGGTCAAATATGAAAAAAAAAAAAACAATATCGTGAAAGAACTGCCTGTAACTTGGAAAATTAGCAAGTTACAAGTTTGTCCTAGAGACAAAAAATGTTTAGAAGGCCTCAATGCATACGTCTGAATTTTCTCAAATTTTTAAATTACATATTTTTAAAGCGCTACAATTTCAAAGAAAGGGATAGTTCTTCGTATTTTTCCGGAAAAACTCGGTGAAAACGCACTTTACAGAAAAGTTGCAAATAAAAAAAAGTCTTGCATTTCGATGATACATTCACCTGAATTTTTTAAGATTTCTTTTTCAACTTTTACATTTCCTCTCCCCATTTTTAAGAATTTTCGAGTGGCCATATCTCGAAAAATATGCATTTTTCGAAAAAATTCACAAGAGTAAAAAACATCTTATTTTGGGCCACAAAATATGTAAATATAAATAAAATTATTATTATTATTTCCTACTCTAATATTTTTTTCAACTTTTTTATTAACGTCATTACAAACACATTGCATAAGGTTTCATCAAAATCCATTCATTAGCACTCAAATTAGAAATTTTAGCCATTTTAGCGCTCCGTTGACTGGACTACTACTTGAGGACACAAAGTAAGACTTTTATAAATAAGAAAATCTATTAGTTGTCTTTAAAACCTTGCACTGTAACTTACATTTAACTTACAGTGCAAGCGTCTTTCAATTCTCTATGCGGCAGCATGGTCGAAATTAGTTTTTTTCAATTTTTTTTTCATCAATTTTTATCGCTAAAGCCACGGTATTCCTGGAAAAAAATAGTGAACTGTGCGCAGAGTGTCAAAGTTATTTCACTATTTTTTTCCAGGAATACCGTGACTTTAGCGATAAATTTCATTAGAACATTTTTTGTTGAGAAACTCGTCTATCCACCTGTATTTTTTATTTTTTCCTACTCTGACTTAATTTCAAAATTTTGAAAAAATGGATGAAAAAAAATTGAAAAAACTAATTTCGACCACGCTGCCGCATAGAGAATTGAAAGACGCTTCAAATGAGAGGTCGTTCGACCCCCTTTCCCTATTTAAATTCTTGAGTTAGAGCTCACTGGGGCTAGAGGGTTGATGTGTCAATGTCAAGTTTGACATCAAAAATTGTCCTCCAAAAATGAAGAATCGACCTGTCCAAGCGTTTTTTCAAGAAACTAGTGTCCCAAAACAGGCGTGTTTCGTTTTCAATGGCCCACCCTGTGCACATACAAGCTGGTCACTATGAAACATAATTATGGTAGATGTAATATTTGGACTGTAGTTAACAGAATTATTGAAGAAAAAATCTGACGTACAAAATATTATTTTGGGTATTCAGCGGATAACTTTCAAAGAAAACATTCGTTCCTTTCATATATCATTGATCTAAATCTGACCAAGCTAGATCATCAACAAGGGTCTCCTTAGGAACAGACTTGTCAATTTCTTTATATATGTACTACATCTAACATTCAATATGAAAAACAAGAGAATAACCATTCTTTCTATATATGGAAGATCTAAGTCTGATTATGCCAATATGTTATAAGAAATTCTCCCTTACGAGGAAATCTGTCAAGCATTTCTAGCCCTACTTAGAGGATACTCCATCACCTTTAATTAAATGTATATAGGAAGGTCACTAAAAAATAACTAAACGGTAGAGAAAAATAATTTTTGGCATGTAGTTGATACGAATGCCAAGGGAGAAACCTGCTATACTTTTAGTAGTAGTTATATAGGGTGGTCATTCTAAAAAAATTAATTAAGACTTAATGGAGGAAAATGACATAAGTGTTAGGAAAATAACCATAGTTTTTAGGTAAAAATAATATACAGGGTCGTCATTCAACAAAAAAATAATTAATGATTAAAGGGTGCAAACTGCGCATTTTTAATGAGTCTGTGCGCCAGAGAGGAAAGTTATAATACAGTGCGTGTAATTGCGGACTGGGCATGTACTTCCACGTAGCGCGAGAGATATGACAACCCAGGTAACAGCAAACTCGCCCGTCGGCGGCATAGATTAAAGAGTCGGCGCTAGACCACTAAAGCATCCCCGTTCTCGCAGTTATTTCATTTCAGCCAGCTGGCACATGCGATGTTGCAATTCTTACTCCCTATGCGCTCCCTATGCCCACTACACACTGTATACTGATTTTTGTTTATATTTTACGTTCATTTTCTTCAATTTATCAGTGATCTAGTGGCACAGATTCGAAGCCTTTGAGTTTAAATTTCCCACTAATAAGGGCTGTAGTGGGGAATATACACAGTGAGCGATGAAATTTTTGTTCAAAAAAAGTGTGGCTTTATGGGACCTTCTCTCTGTCTGATACTCTTTGGTGTTATTCATATCCATCGAAATTAATACCAAACTGAAACACTCACTCAATGCTTTACGTATACGAAACCTAGGAAACCACTGAAACATTCTTTTACGGAAAGAGAAACTTGCGTGCACTATTCTGTCCTTGTCTGACTGATGTTTTCAGTTGGATTAGTAGCCGATAAAAAGGATGGAATAGTGCACGCAAGTTTCACACTTTGAGTAATTTTCTCTAGTCGAGTCCCGTTCCAGTTTGGTCTTAATTTCGATGTTCATATCACACACATTTTAGGTCTATTCCTTTGCACTAAAATTGTGGCACTGAGCTGCACTAGTGCAATTTTGTATCTCTTTAACTTACGTTATCCATATTGATGCCATCTCTGTCACTCAAAATTAGTGTCACACTTCTTGTGCAAAGGAAAGGACCTTTTAATTCTAAACAGCACTAATAATAATGTCCTTTAAGTTCTTAGGAACGTTTGTGAGCTCCAAGAAAACTTCTGAATGAATAATTAATACTGTATGTCGAAATTTTACTTTTAGTTGAGCTCCAGTTGTATTTACCAAATTAACTTAGGTAGGTATATTACAAAAGTACTTATAAAATAAATTATATTTAACATTTAAGAACGGAATAAATGCCTATATATATTTTTAAATTAATAGCAATAACGTTAAGTTAAAGTGGCGTCCATAGTTTCCTACTTGGAAACGAAACACCAAGTCATTGCGAAACATTAGATTACGGCTGATCCTGTATTCTTTTGACAAAGCAAACAAGACTTCGTCACTTTCACGTGGTTGAGTTAAATAAATATAATGAAAAATAATGTATAATATTCACACAAAAATACTGACGTCAGATGACAGTGTAAGATAACTATTCCGCAAGTTCAAATTGTTATTGCTGTAAACCGCTTCCACATTTCTAGTCTGTCGTAATAATATCTGTGGCTTTTCCCCTCAAAAAACATGTCATGCGCCGTCAGCCATTCAACAACCAATGCATCCAACTGTCAAAATTGACTGGGTCGATTTTAATGGCGGTTTATAAGTGAAGTGGGTAATAAACTAAAATGTGATAAGTAAAGTGAAATAAAAAATAGGTGTAAATTGTATGTAATAAATGCAATATTTTGAAATTGTGTTGAAAGTGGTGTATGAAACACTGTTTCCAATGTGGAAGCAGTTACAGATGGGACTTCGGGCATTTTTGCTTATAGCATCGAGAGTTTGGACATGCTTATGTTATACATTGAAAAAACAAACTCGAGCTGTAAGTATTAGGAAGTAGTAATATTACATAAATAGTTTTTAACCTGCTTTGAAATTTTTTAATGAACCCCAAGTAGAGAGTTTCATTAACAAAATCGTATGTTTTGACAGTGTGACATTTATAATAACAGTATTTATATTGAAATTTTTATCAGTTTGTAAATAAACTTTATATTAAATATGTAGTATTAAAGCAAAATTCAGGTTAAAGATGCTAAAAAAATAATTTTGGCAAACATTATGTTGGCACTGGTCCAAAATTTGTGGTTATGGATATTTACATTTTTTTCTAATAAGATTATTTATTTTCAGATCATACAGCATCAGTCCGTTAAGTATGATTTATTTCCATTATCTCCCTTATCAAGGCATAGGCTAAGTAAGTATATCACGTGACCTATAATAGGTTAATACTTAATCACAAACTTTGATTCTAAATTATTAGCTCCATATATAACTAACTGTAGGTACAGTTAGTTAATTAATATCTAGATATCTTAAAACAAGTAAAAATTGAGGAATTTAATAAGTGATTTAACTTTAAATCTGCCACATTTTTTCCGCTGTCAGAGGCTACCTTTATGCGATCATGGTGTTAGTTTAGTCTTAATAAAGTCTTTAAAACTTTTAGAAACGAGATAAGTAACAATAACACATATACGAGTATGTTATGTCTTGTCTTCCGATGATATTTTACTCGACAAAATTTTCATGTTCCTCGCATGTCACTCCCCTAGAATAATATAATGGCTAAATTTCCAATTTATTCTATTTTCAACAAATTAAATCGAGTTTTTAGTTCCACCGGTATGTATCATCATATATATTGGCGAACTCTAGTCAGGATACATCCTAATATTAATACTAATTAAAAAATATCAAAGATCCAGGAGGAGTATCTGGATGCATCTCCTGTACCTTTTCCAAATGTATCTTTTTATGAGTCAAGTCCTGAATCAAATATTTAAATGCAAGTTTTGTTTTCGATATTTATTATAATATTTATGGAGTGATATTTTCTATAAATATCATTTATCATAATATATATTAACTGATATAGGCACCGAGCAAATAGTAGCGTCTCGCCTTGCTATGGAAGTCAGCTGTCAGTTTGTCCAATTTTAATAAAATCCTAACCTAATAATTATTTTAATGAGCTTTAACTGATAAATTGTGTTCAAACAGCACAAGCATTTGACAGCTGACTTCCACCGAAAATTCAGACAGTCACTAGTGGTGGCACTAGTTGCAAATTCGCTCAATGCCTATATATCATCAATTTCTGAAACACATCCAAAATAGATTATAATATTGTGAATAATGATAAAAAAAATGACTAATGTGTTTGTGACCTATGAATTCATATTCAAAAGGCACATGCTGTGTCCTGACTATCTAGACCAAATTATTCTCATTGTATAATATTATTTCTGATTCTTTAATTTTTCTTTTTTTTGTTATCTGTGTCTTTTGTTAAAAGTTTCGAGTCCCCCCGTATGTATTTTCTTATAAAAATGAAGTCCGCAGAGTATAAAATAATATGATTATTTATAGGTTATATCACGAGAGCTCTGAATTTTATTGGATAAACTGCGGGTAGCTTTTTTTGGTAAAATTTTGCTTAGAAAATGTTCGAGACTTAATAATTTACCTTGAAAGCCCGAGGTCGAGGGCTTTTTGTGTAAATTATTAAGCCGAGAACATTTGCTTAAAAGCAAAATATTAGAAAAAATATAGCTACCCGCAGTTTGTGTGATAAGATTTAGAGCTCGATGTCACGATTATTTCCCAAATGAACAAATTCCTTTGTTAATTTTAACAAATTCTATACTTTCTTTTTAATTAATTAACGGCAACACGTTCTATAAATGACTTTTGTTTCGTAGCCATAGAAACAGACGCGCTAGATGCTTATTGACTTTTGTTACGCGATCGTGATTGTAAATCCGACAGTTTGATATTAAAAATATTTTTGTAAAATTGCATAAATACACCGTTGGTATAATACAGTATTAAAAAAAAAAAAATATGAGCTGTGTATATTAAACACAGTTTTTAAAAAATTTATAGATGTTATATCATATCTGTAGTTACTTACACAGAATTGTTGATATAGTTTTATTTTAAGCAGTGTTAAATTTGTTGAGTTCTTCCTTTTACATTGTTAACCAATTTGTACAAATATCTACATTATTGTTAAAAGAGAATACACTATGTGATAAAACTTCAAGACATCCAGCTAATATTTAGGCATTGCTTTCTTATATAAGATCCGTAAAATCTATATCTATATTTCTATATCTAAGATTTTATATAATTTTTTTTTATTCAAAAGGTGTCTAGATTTTAAATCTTGTTTTCTTTTGCAATAAATCTTTTCTAATTTGATTTAAATTTTATTTTAGGTATAGTTAAACGAAAAGTTCTGGTTCTTGATTTGGACGAGACTTTGATACATTCACACCATGATGGTGTAGTTAGACAAACGGTGAGGCCTGGAACGCCACCAGATTTTGTACTTAAAGTTGTTATAGACAGGCATCCTGTAAGATTTTTTGTTCATAAAAGGCCCCATGTTGATTTTTTTCTAGATATAGTAAGTAATTTTTTGGTTTGTTTTATTAACTTGGTAACAAAAAAGAAATCCCTATTTAAAGACCCCCATTCACATTGAGACCTGTATCGATATGCAATAGTACTGTCGGAATCTTTAAAGAAAAAGAGGCATTGAAAAAGATTATGAACCAAGCAGTGGTTACATGAAAGAAATAAGTACAGCGTTTTAAATTTACTTAGGAACTATATCATCAGTAGATGTTCCACTTTTGAATGACATTACAACTTTTTTGAATTCTTATCGGAAAACAACGAAAACTATGCATCTTTTTTGTAACAAAACTGCAATACCTTTCTTTGTATTTGTCAACCAGATCTGTTGTTGCTACTTATTGAATTTATCTATTTAAGTAGTCTTTCAACGTAAAATCGTACAAACGTGGATATAATTTATTTTATACATACATATTCAAAGAACCTTCTCAAAACTCTCGTACTTCCAACACAGTTATGTTATTATTATTTATTATGAGCTTTGGTTGTGTGCTACGAGAGATAGAAAAGTACATGCTGAAACAAGTAGATATTCATATCAATTGCATGCTCGTGGTGTTGAAGTTTCTCAACAATCAAATAGGCGGCGATACCATCTAATACTGATACAGTGACAATCAAATACCGATAGAGATTTGTAACAAGATGTCCATACTTGGAACGTGTCGATATAGATCTCTGTGTGAATGGGGCTCTTAAGAAATGTAGGTGTCGAGAAAAACTATTTTCATAATTTTATTCTCCTTTATTCATTCGTGCAGAAGTATGGCTGACACTTTTATATTGCTGATTAAAAATAGATATAGAGCAGAGACAAAATTGATTATATGATTCTAATTTTTCAATTTTTGATTAGGGTCGCTTACAAAGATTTCTGTTTTAAATACATTTAAAAGGTATATCCATTGTTTTTTTTTTTTTAATTTGGTTTTTGTCTATACCTTAGACAGGAAAGGAGGATAATGATGAATTGAACTGTCGATAGTGTCATTGAGCGACGTTGATTTGATAAACCTTTGTAAAATTATTTTGAATTACACCCTCTCCAAATTTAAACGCTAATAGGATTCACTGATCACGTGCATTTATTACTATCCTCTGTTCCGGGCTAAGGCATAGTAGAGAAGATGCATGAATTTGAAAATTATATAAATTTATTATTTTCGTATAGGCTGAGTCTGTTAATCTATTAATCACAGCATTCCTTTTTGATATTTCAGTGTTTGAGCATTAGTAACGGCGTAACTTATCAGGTGTAGAATGTTTTAGTGAATTTAAATTCTCAGCAAAAATATATACTTAAATTTTTTTAAAATCCTTAATTGGGTTGTTGCACTAAGTTAAAATTTTAAAACAATCTGTGTTTAACAATGACATTTCTTCACAAAAAATCATCGGAAACATGTAAAAATTGAAAATAGTCTTATAATCTTACAAAATAAATTTTAAAAATACATGCATTTAAAACGGAGGTGACAACATAATGACAGTCTGCAGAGAAGTTGGTTATTAAACGACGAAGTTATAACTGTTGATAGCGACGGAGAAAAAAAGAGAATAACTTCAATTGAATTTGACACTATATTTAATAAGTTTGTTCAAAAACCCCACACTATACAGGGTGTCCCATAAGTCATGGATAAAACGAAGGGGGATGATAGATGAGTTCATTTCCAACCAAAATAACTACATATGTTGTTATCCAATTTTTTATGGTTCAAAAGTTAATCAACTTTTGTATTTTTGCCCGAAATCGCCTAGTATGTTTAGTAAGAAAGTGGTACAAAAGGCTGTAAGTTTTTTTTCTTTTTTTTTTCTTAAATAGGTTACTGAAGGTTGTACCTTTCTGATGGAGGCATTTTTATGAAGTCTAATTAGCAATTATAATAAAAGATGTTATGTTTGTCATAAAAACATATCTTACTTGTAAAAAACGGAAATAAAAAAAAATTGGTTAGTAAAAAGTGTATGAATTATACCTTGTTAGAATCTACATAAATTGCACTAGTTTTTATTATTACGGGAAATATTTTTGTAGTAATTTTTTTTTTCTACAAGAATCATTTTAAAATTCAAATAACTTCTGATGAACCGAACAATGATCGTAACATCTTTTATAATAATTGACAGTTGCTAACTAGACTTTATAAAAATGTTTCTATCGGAAAGGTACAATCTTCAGTAACTTATTTAAGAAAAAAAAAATCCCTTTTGTTCCATTTTCTTACTAAACATACTAGGCGATTGCGGACAAAAATACAAAAGTTGAAATAACTTTTGAACCATCAAAAATTAGATAACAACATATCGATGGGTTTTTGACAAAACATCGTAAGCGACATTATCTTCATTTTTAGCTTTTTTGGTTCTTGTGGTAGCTTACGTTAAACTACAGGTTCCCAGAAAATCTCGTAAGTGAATTATTTCATATTCTGCTAATATTAAATATTTTAAAACATCGTAAGCACCCACTTTTTAAAAAAATAACCATAAAATATTGTAAGCCGATATCATATACTGGCAGAAAATCGTAGGAGTTGTGTCGGTTACGATACACTTTTGGGCGCTTAAGATAATTTTTCTTGTCCCATAAAACTAAAGGCTAGCCATAGTATTTCGTGTATATATGTACATCTTAAGCGAAAAATTTCAAATAAAATATTTCCGACATAACATCTTAAGCAGCAAAATTAAATCAAAAATTTGTATTATCATCAATAACAATGTAGGTATCAATTTGTAATGATGAACAAAATCGTAATACAAATTTTGGTACAGTTGGAACTAAGAAATACAATTATTTTAAAAAAAGTCGTTTCCTGTAAAATTTACGATTTGTTGCTTACGACTTTTTGTCAAAAACCCATCGATATGTAGTTATTTTTGTTGGTAATGAACTCATCTATCCATGACTTATGGGACACCCTGTATACACCAGTGCTCTTCAACTTATGCATAGTCTCACTCTATCTCCTATTATCTACACTGATGCAGTAGTTTAGACTGTGTGAACAAACCTAATGTCAAATTCAATTGACGTTTCTAGGTTATATTTTGGTTTATTTTAGCTGCATAAAGTTATGGATAAATCTAAGTTTAAGTGGTGTTTTGTGCTGTACTGTCTAAATAATACCACCAATTCACTGAAAAAAACTTTTCTTCAGTGTTCCAGTAATGAATGGTGAACGTAAAAATGAATGGTTAACTGTTTTTCTAATATTTATAATCAAAACTATAGCTGTAACATACCTCACGGTTTTTTGCACTTCTAACCTCTGCAATGCTAAAAAGATCATCTCTTTTTAAAAATTCGTTGCCATAAATATATCTATAGAAGGTAAAATATCAGAATTGGCTTTTGTAAATCCTGCCTCAGTCATTTTGAAATAAAATAAATACCGAACGCTAAAAACTTCTAATTAAATGTCAAATTCAATTTTGACATTTGAGGTTATTTTCTTTATTCGCGAAAATCAAACAAATGAACCCAATAGGGATTTACCTTCGATACACACAAATTCACCAATATGTGACAGCGATTTATATATCATGACAAATTTCCGCTGTTACTTTACTATATAAACTTTTCCTTATACGTGAATTCCTTTGTACCGAAGGTAAATCCCTACTGAGTTCATTTGTTATATTTTCGCGAATTGCCAACATTGCCAACTTATTCCTCTTCTTCTGTTCTGTATATAACTTCACATCTAACTGCCGTTATGATGTCACTTCCGTTTTCGTGGTACATTCAAATAGTCGAACTTTAATAATTTTTTTTAATGTTGCGCTTAGAATTTTTGTTTCAAATTAAACATATAACTAAATTAATGCTTCCACTACCATATTTCACCATTTTTGAAAATTCAACCCAATTCTAAAAAAAATACGACAAGGCATATATTTTAGTCTTACTATCCAACAGTGATAAAAAAAAATCACATTTTCCTAATTGTCAAATTTTCAAAGTAATTCACATAATACAAGTAAGTATTAACAATATTAATGAACCATGTACTACAAAAGCTCTGAAAAGGCCAGAATAATTTTTTAAAAAGTTTTAAATTATTATTATTATTATTGTTATTATTTTTTTTTTAAACCATATACAATGAAAAGCAAAGTGCTATGAGTATTACATCATTGTACAAATGAGTTTCAGCAGGCAGAGGACAGAAATCATAGTAGGAATGGGATACCAACAAGAACAAACTTAAAAAAAATATATGTTAAAACACACCACATAGTAGATTTTTAGTTCTATGAAATAATTTGGGATATTGACATCAACACCAGCAATATCTAATCTGTGTGAAATTTTCGAATTCATTGATTACTCTAGTTATTTTATTTATTTCCACAGGTTTCTCAGTGGTACGAGCTAGTGGTATTTACAGCCAGTATGGAGATTTATGGTGCTGCAGTTGCCGACAAACTAGATGCTGGTAGGGGCATTCTACAGATGCGCTTCTACAGACAGCACTGTACTCCAGATCTAGGATCGTACACTAAAGATCTGAGTGCCATTTGCAATGATCTCTCCAGTGTATTTATTTTGGATAATAGTCCAGGAGCATACAGGGCCTATCCTGGTAAGATATATAGACATATAGTGGTCCCAATGTATCGAGCATGTGACTCCTAAACTGTCGTCACAGTTTTACTACGTTTACATGGTTTGAAAGTTATTAAATAAAATCCTTAATCAAATTATTATGAATAATATTAATAACACACTAACTAAACTTTACCCAATTATAGAACTTTGACTAATTGAAGCAAAATCAATTAAACATGCAAACAAAACGACACGATGTTATTATTCAAATCGACATGTAATAATATACAATGTAAATGAAGTCATCGTCAATTTTATATGTGGTTGTTGAAATGTTAACACGTTTTTACAGTTCTTCCTTCTCACAAAGTGACATAACTCAGTCTGTTATAGTTTCCTTGTAACAGCCGCTTCTGTAACTTGCTGTCTTTATAGTATATTGTTAACCCAACTGTTATTAATACATTCACTACGATTGACGCGCATGTGCGGCCTCTCGATTGCAACCTATGTGCGCTGGATGCACTTATGAATGACGTTAATTTATAATGAATTTCTTCATTGAATTGACGACACACGTGCGCGCTGGGCGGCAGCACACAACTCCAGGTACTGATCCTATGTGCGCCTGACGTGCATGCACGTCGGATTCAAAATTTTGGAAAAGATATTAGAACTGTTCATTTTATCTATATTTGTGTCATATATGTTGTCTTGGGGATGCAGCGAACGTGTTATTTAATCACTCTTCTGTAAAATCAGAAAAAATAAAAAGTGACGTACACTTCGTGATTTAACCAGGAAGGTCGAGTGATGATGTGCAATGTTTGATATATTAGAAGCACTACGTTAACATATACACAAATACAGCATTATTTCTTTATGTAATGGACTTTATTAGTAGTGACATCCCATAATTATACAACCTACTTAAAATTGTCGCTACACCAGTATATAAACTGGTATAAACTGGAAAACTGAAAATTTTAATAAATTGATTCATTGGTTATTTTGCCATTTCTGTAAATGTTTGATAAACAATAGACAAACTATCAAATAATGACCATCTATAAATTATCCGAGTTTGGAAGTTCCGAAAAAGTTTACTTCAGGCCGCCATATTGGGTCGGCTATTTTGAATTTCTAACTTTTATTAACTTTTTTGGGGGTTTGACGTTAGTCCCACTACTTGCATTATTTCAAGTTATTAGCATGTCTGGAAGCTCCCAAACAAATCATGCGAACTAACAGATGTAGCTGTTATATTGCCTTTTAAATAAATTTTTTGGCATTAGCCACCTGCATTATTTTTGAGAGTGATGCTCCATCATCTAGTGGGTAATCTCTGCAGCCCAATATGACAATTTTGATTATATACAAGGTTTAGTTGCATTGAACGATTCAACTACTTCTGTTTGGATGCGCTTTCTGCAGAGCTGGGCGAGTACAGTTAACTCGTATTTTGTTCTCGAGTACTGAAAGTACTCTTTTTTAATTTTTCGTAAGTACTTTTTGGTTTAGAGGACTTAATACTCGTATTTGCAGTACATTAAAAATTACTCGTACAAAGTATTCGACAAAAATTGTTACTTTTCACGAGTACTCTATTTCTCTGGTACAGTAATCTCAGAGATTTAGTTTACTTTAGTGTGCAGTCATTAGTTTACCACTCGGGGCTCAGGCACTAATTAGTCAATTGTTATCTGTCGTCAGCTCAGCAGTGTATATTATATATATATATATATATTTGATATTATACAGGGTGTCTCACTTTTTATAAGCATGGGTAAAAGACCTAATTTTGAGAATAAAAGTGTCCATAATCATTGATCCTAAGATGCTTCGTTTCTGTGACACGGGGCATTGTATTTGTAAATACATTTTTTTATTTTTAAAAAAATTTAAAAAAGGATTTACAAATAACCGCTCGCAAAAAAATTCGTGATATTGCTGCGAATGACTTCTTTGAGAGCAAATAATTCAATACTGAAAACCATTGGTTGCCTATTATTACCAATTGAGAAGATACGAAGATGGAGGGATATTTACTATTCATGAAACTTAAGAAAAAATTATCGCCGAATTGAAATTTTGCAAATATTTTCAAAAAATATTAAACAGCATTCAATTTTCTTTAGAAAATGCCCTTTTGCCAGAAATCGATAGGACGCATCATTTCCAAGAAAAAGCGACAATACTGATTAGAAGCCAAATTATGATTTTACATATTTATTATTTTATTTTATTTTATTTACTTTCGGGAAAATGTGTGGAAAATTTCAATTCGGCGATCATTTTTTATTAAAATAATGAATGCTTTTTACAGAGATTCTTGTAAACCTTTATTTAAAGAATTGAAAATACTTACCATCCCTTCCCTGTATATATACAAATTAGTCTTGTTCGTCAAACAAAATCCAACTGAGTTTAGAAGAAATAACGATATATATCAAGTAATGACAACAAGGTATGGGCCTGATCTCAGAATACCAATTCATCACCACAGTTTTTATGAAAAAAGGTCCACATTAAAACGCTGTTAAGGCTTACAATGCCCTGCCAAGCGAATTAAAATCGATAAATAATATTAATTTATTTAAAAAACAACTTAAATTGTATTTATTTGAAAATGCATTTTATTCTTTTTAAATACATACAAAAATTGTATTGTTTGTTAATTATATTAACCGTATCTACACTTTTACATTTTTAGTTTTAATAAAATTTTAGTTGTATGTTGTTTTATTCCTTTTGCAGCTCTCCTTTTTTTATACATTTCACATATTTTAATGTTTCATATATGTTATTTTATTGTAAGTTTTTTTTATTATTTGATTATTTTGACAATGCTAATGTCTTTCTTTTTGCAAGATCTACAGCAATAAAGTTTATTTCTATTTCTATTTCTTAAAAAAAAAAAATAAATACCCCTCTATTTTCGCCACCAGAAATAATAGGATAGATAGGTGATGATTTTCAGTATTGAATTATTTGCTACGAAATACTAAGCCATTCACAGCAATATCACAATTTGTTTTATGAGCGATTATTTACAAAAATGATAATAAGGAGCAACGTTTGAAAAGACTCCTCAAAATGAGGTCTTCTATGAAGTTCTGCTAATAAAAAGTGAGATCTCCTATGCCTATGGTATAAATAATAATGTTTTTATTTTCTGTGAACCATAATGCCTAATGGTTATTTCGTTAAATTTGTTTTATTAAATAAAAGGTTTTATTTTATTTTAAACTTGACTGAGTGTCTTTTTATCTGTTCTTATCTATATAGTTAAAAAGTTCTATCTAAAAACATTTAAGAAAACAAAGACTATGAAGAGGAAATATTAGCTTATTTTAATGATTATGGGTACTCGTACTTGTTACTCGAATTTATGATGGTTTTGCGAGTATTACTCGTACTTATACTTTCTTATTAATAAAATACTTACGAGTATTGTACTCATAAGTAAAATGAATCGGGTACTCGTACTCGAATTTTTGCAAGTACTTTTTTTTGTTACTCGGCACAGCTTTGGCTTTCTGTTAGTAAAACCAATCATGGAAATAATTTGAATTCTTTAACTTTTGGTTAATTTAATAATTTTTAAGAAAATAATTAATACTTAAGACATCACTTACACAAATTATACGTGAAATAGTACAGTGCTCAGAGGCTCAAAATCCTGTTCTGTAGGGCTCTAAATACTAAAAGCTGACAACTGGCTAAATCGATGTCTTATACAATATGATTTATAATGATATGCGGAAAATAAAATGGTGTACTAGTCTTCAATGTGGGAAAGCCCCTGCAAAATTTTAGATTGCCCCGAGGTAATTTAGTATATTAAAAGTGGTTAAAATTTACGAAGATACACTACTGTTATTGACTAGGTCAATATGACAAACTTACTTGTGAATGAACATATTGGAGATGTTTACATTTCCTTAATTGGCATAAAAAGTGAAGCTGGCGAGTGCGGTCAAAGTGCCGTGTTTTTTGCTTCCGGTTGAACAATCAGGACACCGGCGTGTTATTGATGTATTAACTGAATATCTCTTATATTATCTACTTGTTGTTGCAGAGTTCACTAGCATAGGGTCAATGTCTTTTCGATTATTATATTATCATATTTCGCTATTTTTGTATTGTGATTTGATTAAAAAAAATCAAAAGTCACTTTTACCCGCTCTAGCTTTGCTGTCAATAGTGTCAATCCCAAGGCTGATAAAGTGGTATAGTTGTACCGCGTTACGTCAGATTGGTTAAAGTCATTGGCGGCGCATTTCTACAAAAAAATTAATAGTTTAAAAAACTTAAAAAACATGCTTTTATAAATACTGCACTAAAAAGCAGAAAATAATCATCGAACCTGTTTTCTCTGTCTACCCCGTAAGGGCCTTAGTGTAAGCCGTGTTTGTAATTAAGTATAATATTTGAGTATAAAAGAGTGGGGCGCTTTTTATTTAATCTAATGATGTCTTCAGTGTTTTAATTATCGAACCTGTTCGAAATAGCGTTCGAAAAGCGCTCCACGCTTTTATACTCAAATATTATACTTAATTATAGTCTGGTCACCTCTAAGGTGGCGTGTGTATGTGTTGATACTACGCGTACGATTTTATTTGCTCTTGCACACTCTGCAGAGAGAGATAAATAGTCTTATGTTTTCAATAAGTTCAGCGATTCTCAAACTGTCGATTGTCAATCGTTACTGTGAATTATTTATTTGGGTTAACAGTTGTCTCATACTAGAATTAAATTCGTCTTTATATGAAATATTCAAGTTATTTTTGGTGATAAATAGTGGATATTCGTCCGACAAATGGACATTATCAAACCATTAAAGGTCTTACAATTTCCTAGTACCTACTACATATTACACGTTTTACTAAAAATTTGTTGTCCTCGTTTAGCTAAGTGTGTAAGATATTCTTATAGCGAGTTACTTTTAGGTCCATGTGGACACATCAAAAATTTTAATCTAGTTTTTAAGTCTGCCCCTGGCAGACAGGAGCTTCTGGGGTGTCTGGTTTTGGTAATTTATTTATTTATTTATTTATTGAATATACGGAAAACTCCATTTTACATTAAATTTGTTGTCAATAGATACAATAATGGATCGCAACTTTGAAGTTTCTGCTATTTCTAAATTTTTACTGACTGGTCTTCTCGTGTTAAGGTATAATGGGTGGCTATATTCTAATATTGGTCGACAGATTCACAGATTGTACTGTAAATATGGACAGCAGTTTGTTTTATGATTCCTCTGTTTTTATATGTTAGACCACGGAAATGTCTGCTTCTTGTAATACATTTCTTCTTAACAGAGCTGGGCGAGCACTGCTAAAAAGTGCTCGCGAGCACTAAGCACTCAAAAAAAGTGCTTTATTTTTTCGAGCACTAAGCACTGTTAATAGTAGAGTGCTCGCGATTACTAAGCACTCTGAAAAAGTGCTTTGAATTCAGGAGCACTAAGCACTTTTTAAAAATTTAAATAATGGAGTATTTATTGATTGAAGCTAGAATATCATTGAATTTATCTGTTATTTATAAAAAAAAAGGTCAACAAAACAACCTAGAAAGAAATTGAGAGATTTTTGAGAGAAAATATGTTACAGGAAAAAGTTGTTTCTAGTGCCAATGAAAGTTCAGATGTGAAATTTAAACGTCGGCGTCGTATCTCAAAGTTGATATTCTTGCTAAAATTACGATTAAAATAATTAAATTGAACCAAAGTGCATAATAACATGATAACAAAACATCAATAGAATAGAAATATATAATTTTTTTGGTTTTTCATATTTCTTTAATTCATTTTTACTTCCACATCCAGTGGAAGTATAGTAACGCAAAAAAAAAATAATTTTTAATGTTCAAATACGCTTAAAATGTCATGAAAAAAAATCCTGTCTGTCGATCAGTCTGTCTGTAACGTTTTTATGTGCACGTTTACTCTGGAACCGTTTAAGATATTGACTTGAAATTTGGTACACGTATGTATTTTAACGAGATCTGGAACTAGATCATATTTTGATCTTATTTTGTTGAAGAGTTGGGGGATAAACTGGGGTAAATGGGGATAAATAGGTAAATCAAGCAATAAGAGTCCGTAAAATTGGTATTTAGTATATATATATAAGAGAAGTTAAGGCCTCAAAATTTTTTTTTACTTCATCCACCCCCACTACTACCTCTCTACCACCACCCCCACCCCCACTACCGATGTGGCATATCGTTTTATAAGTTTTTGGGGTAGATGATTTCAAATATTTTGTTATTAAAGTTCCATAAACAATAATGTCCACATAGTGAAGTGCAGATTAGTATTATTAGTATTAGTATTAGTAGTAGTAGTAGTAGTAGTATTAAAATTTTTTTCGTTGTGAGAGACTTGGATAGAAAATCTAGGTGTGGAATTTTAAGATTTATAAACACTACAGGTTGCATTATAATTCGAGTCCTATGAACAAATGAACATCAGCGTACCTGCCTTTCAAGATTATTTTAGTAGGTTGCTAAATCAATATCAATGTTTCAAGAATAGATGAGACGCGTCATCGTGTGTGTCTGGCTTCTACGATTTCAAATTAGAATACCATGCAACTTGTACGGTGTTTATAGATCTATTATTTTCTTCGGTTTCCTCGAGTCAAATGGATGCGCAGTGGGTTAACTGAAGTAGTATGGATGCACAGTAGGATTCCTCGAGTATTTTGGATGCGCAGTGGCTTTTCTCGAGTACTATAGATGTGCAGTAGGTTACCTCAAGTAGTATGGATGCGCAGTGGATTTTCTTGAGTAAAATGGGTTACTTTAAGTAGTATGAATGCGCAGTGGGTTTTCCCGAGTAAATTGGATGCACAGTGAGTTACCTCGAGTAGTATGGATGCGTAGTAGGTGCATGAAGTAGAAGCTTTACTTCTATCGTGTAGTCCACGGCACACAATGATATTTTATATCTTTATCATGCAATTTTCTGCGTATTAATTCCACACCCAGTGGAAGAATATTGATGCGAAAAAATAATTTTTTATAAGTTTGAGCAAAAAATTTCTGCCTGTCTTGTCGGTCTGTCTGTTGGCCTTGTAACTTTTTGGTGCTCACGATTACTCTGGAACCGTTTAAGATATTGACTTAAAACTTGGCACACGTATGTATTTTAAGGAGATCTGGAACTAGATTATATTTTGATCTTATTCCGTTGAAGAGTTGAGGGGTAAATTGGGATAAATGGGGGTAAATAGGTAAATCAAGCAAGTAAGAGTCCATGAAATTGGTATTTAGTAAATATGAGAAATTTTTTGGCATTAGCCACCCCATACCACCCCCACCTCATTATTAAAGATTAGAAATAATAAGAAGAAATATTCTGATTTAGTGTATGCACAAGATTCAAAGTCATCAAGAATTTTTTTCACTTCATTCACCCCCACCACTACTACCGATGTGGCATATCATTTACTGGGTTTTTGGGGTACACGATTTCAAATATTATATTATTAAAGTTCCATAAACAATTATTTCCACATAGTGGATAGTGGAGTGCAAATATAGTGTTTTCAGCTATAATATCCCAAGGACGTTGATAATACGAAATAATTTTATCACAGTTTCCGAAACCACTTGCTTGGTAATATCCCGACGCCGCAGGCGGAGGGATATTACCTAAAAGCAACGTGCTTGAGGAAGTTGTGATAAAATTATGAGCTATTTATCAACGTTCGAGGGGTATTCGCATAGAAAATTTTTTGCAATTTATTTTATTTATTTGTTCAAAACTCTTTATTAAAAACACAATTATTGAAAGAGCAATTTGTAAAATTAAATGTAGATTATGTATTATGTATTGTTTGGTGTGTTTTCCTCTATTATTATATTCATTAAATCATTATTTGCAATTCCAAATCGACATTGTCAAAAAATAAATTTTAAATTATTGAACTGTCAAACTGGATGACATAAGTGAAAAGGGATCTTTTCAGTGTAATTCTGTTGTGATTGGTCGGCTCAGCACACGTGATTAGAAATGTATGTAATTTAATAGGACTGCTATTTGAGCTAAAAATTTTCGTTGTAAGACTTGTATAGGAAGTCTGGATGTGGAAGTAGATTCCTTAGGCAGCGCTTTTTTAAATTATTTTAATCATAATTTTGGCAAAAATGCTACCTTTGAGATACGACCTTAAAATTTCATATCCGACCTTTTGTTGATATTAGAAACAACTTTTTCCTGTAACAATCTCCTCTCAAAATACTTACACTTTACTTTTTGCACAAATTCATGTTTCCTTATTTGTTAACCATCCTGTACGTTATTTCTCTCTATGGCTGAGGACTTTTCAGAGTAAGCAAAACATTTTATGAAGAGTGACCTTTTCTCTAAAAATGCAAAATAACAAAGATTGCAAGTATAGTTGAGTGTTAGGTCCGTCTGGGGACACAGTGTAATACTGCATACTATTCTGATTTTCACCTAGGTGAAGAATTATTTTTTAATGAAAGAGACAATTTATCACTATCATGCTTTTAGATAGAGGGTAGGAAGGTACACCGTTTGTACTTCTAACTAGAACAGAATATAGTTAATAATATGATAAATGATAAAGGTATAATCTTTACGTGAATTTGATAAGTATGCTTATTGTAATGTAGAAATATAACATAATATGATGACTGGTGATGGTTATAGATGAATTTGATAATCCCAGCCGTTTTGGAGCAAAAATGAAACAGTGAACCATCCATTGACTTGGCACACACCCAATTCAGAAAAAAATTTTCGAGACTATTTTGAAAAAAGTAATGAATGAAAACAATTTATAATAAAGCATTTTCTTGAGAATTGTTATTATTGCACGAGATCTGATGCAAATCAAATTTTGATATAATTAATTAAGTATATATATTTTTTTCGTCATAAAATAAATTCTGTTGTCTAAAATTTTTTTTCTAAATTTGGTGCATTCACAAATTTCATGCAGAAATGATTCTCTGCTTGCGAAAATTTTAAAGTGCTCACGAGTCATAAAGTGCTTGGGAGCTTTTTGGAGTGCTCGCAAGCACTTTAGTGCTCGCAAGCACTTTAGTGCTCGCAAGCGCTAAAAAAAGTGCTTACGAGCCTTTTCGAGTGCTTGCAAGCACTTTCGAATGCTCCCAAGCACTAAAGTGCTTGCGAGCCTTTTTTTAGTGCTCGCGAGCACTTTGCGGGATTACTAAGCACTAAGCCCTTTCGCAAAGTGCTCGAAGCCCTAAGCACTAAGCACCGATTTTAAAAAGTGCTCTTAAGCACAGTGCTCCCGAGCACAAAAGTGCTTAGAGTGCTTAGACAAGCACTAAGCACAGTGCTTAGGAACGGCTCTGCTTCTTAATTAGTTTTACATCTTTTACATTTTTACATAAATTAAGCTTATTGTCCATTGTGACTCCAAGGTATTTTATGCAGGTTGGCAATATCTTGTATTATTCTCGATAGTCATTGTTGGACTGTTTGGAGATACTTTATGGTTAAATATGATGTATTGAGATTTCGGGGGATTTGGTTTCATTCGCCATTTGTTGAACCATGTTAATGTTCTATCCATCAGCTGCTGAAGTGCTTCTACTGTCTTGTAGATGTTCTTGTTGTGACTTACAAGTGCAGTATCATCAGCATATTGTAGAATATATAAGTTCAAGTTGAAATATTCTGAGTCCAAATCAAAGTTATATACAGGGTGTCCTCCGATTGAGTTCGCTATAGGTGAAATGGACAAAAAAATTTCAATTTTTTTTTTCATTTCTGCTTTTCTAAAAAATAATTATTGGTGTACTTTTGTTTTTTTTAAATCACGTAGGCCATGATAGTTAAGCAAAAACGAATTTCATAAGTACCTTTTCTGTAAAAGATACAGGAAAATGTCATTAAAGAATGTTATTCAGATTAAAAAGTTATAGTCCTATACAAAATTTCAAGATCATACTCCTACTTTGATGATTTTGATTTTTTCAATATAATTGCATTTTACGAAAGAAAAAAAAATAGTATGCCAGTTTACTAACGTGTTTGATTTAGGATAGAGTAAACACTTTAGTAAACCGGCAACATTTTTTTTTTCGTACAATGCAATTATATTAAAAAAATCAAAATCATCAAAGCAGGCGTATGTTCTTGAAATTTTGCATAGGACTATAACTTTTTAATCTGAATAACTTTCCTTAATGACATTTTGCTGTATCTTTTACAGAAAAGGTACTTTACCTAACATGAATTTCGTTTTTGCTTAACTGTCATGGCCTACATGATTTAAAAAAAAACAAAAGTACACCCAAAGTTACTTTTTAGATAAGCCTCCAAATATGAAAAAAAAAAATTCGAAAATTTTTTGTCCATTTCACGTATAGCGAACTCAATCGGAGGACACACTGACATTTCTGACCTATCTCGAATACATTCTTATTTATTTAGTTCAGACAATGAAGCGACCTTTGGACACGCCAGCTTAGAGTTGACTCGATTATACAAACACGGCTTACACTAAGGCCCTTACGGGTAGACAGAGAAAACAGGTTCGATGATTATTTATTGCTTTTTAGTGCAGTATTTATAAAAGCATGTTTTTTAAGTTTTATAAACTATTAATTCATTTTTTTAATTTTTAGTCTCATATTTAAGGAGAGAATTTTGGCACTTTTGGACCATAATTATAATCTGCAACTTCGATAACCCACAGATACCGATTTTCAGTTGAATCCGACGATAATTGATAAAACCTATCCGCCATGTTGACTTCGCCATTTAGAATTTTTAAGTTTTGATCGCATATTTATTTTCTGTTTATCAAGCCCTTTCTTTTGACACCCATATCAAGAGGATTGTAAAGAAAATGATAATCCTTGGGGTGGCGGCCATTTTGAACATATAATATTAGTCGGGGAGCCCTCCCTAACAGTACCCACCGATTCTAGGGGACAATGTTTTCAAAGATTAAAGCCTAAGGAACAATTTTGGACATGTCCTCAAAAAAAAAAAAAATTGGCTGTCCTACTTTCAAAATGGCGTCTTTATAAAAAAAATTTTGCAAAATATTGTTTTTGTCATTTCACACAAAAACTAAAAAAGATGGACAGAAACTTTTTCCACAAAAAACAACATGCGTGCAATTTTCTACAATTTTTATCCTATACAATATTTTGATAGGAGTTACCATTTTCCAGATAAATGAGTCCAAAATTAAGAAAAGATGGAAATTCATATATCGGTAAATCATTTAGAAGAAATAACTTTGACAATTATTGTAAGGCGTATAATATAACTCTATATTATTAACATAACAAAAAATAAAATAAACTGAAAAAAATCAATCATAATAATATTATAATTCGCAGACATTTATCTCTAAAACGGTAACAATGGGTTACGAACAGATTCGGGTTAAAAGTGTTGATAGTGACATCTTTTGGATTCTGCTGGCTTATTCCAATAAGATTAAATGTAAATTACTCTTTTATACCAGATTTGGCAATAGAAGAAGGCTTATTAACATATCTGCATTAGCAGAAGAGTTTGGACCTCTAAAATGTTCGGCATTACTGGGCCTTCATTCATTTATTGGATGCGACTCAGTCAGCGCCTTTAAGGCAAAAGGAAAGATAAAAACCCCTAAAAAATGTTACTTTCTCCCAAATATACTAAATATATCCGAACATTTCAAGATTTGGGGAGCAGATGGAATATTGATGATAAATTACTCACATCATTAAAGGAGTTTACATGTGCCATATATGGATCAAAGAAATGCTCTAGCGTGGACAATCTTCGCCTAATTGCCATTAGACAGAAATGTGGTGACAAAGATTTGTCTTTATCAGTTGACACTAAAGTTGACTTTTCTTCGATTCCATCAATAGCTTGCCTTATCGAGCATATTAAAAGGAGTGTTTACCAAACGCATATTTGGCGATTAGCCAACGAAGGTATTCCCAATTTTCCAAAGCCGTGGAATGATTATGGATGGCAAGAAAATGGAGAACCTCTTTGGTGTTCAGCAGATAAAATACTGCCTCAATCGCTTACTGAAACTCTTCAGGAGATGATTCCAAATCAAATCATAATAGACGAAAGTGAGGATGATAACGATATCATAAATGAAGCAATAGAGGAAGAAGACTTGGAAGAAATATTCGATGTATCGGAAGACAGTGATAGTGAATCTGAAAGCGAATGAGGTGTTACTTACGTTTTATATTGAATTTTATATTTTATTTTAAGAGCTGAATCATTTATCTGGAAATGGTAACTCCTTGTAGAAAATTTTATGCACTTTGTTTTTTGTGCAGAAAGTTTTTCTCCATTTTTTTAGTTTTTTTTTGTTAAATAACAAAAACAATATTTGCAATTTTTGTTTTTATAAACGGACGCCATTTTGAAGGTACAGCCAATTTTTTTTTGGGGACATGTCTAATTGCCAAAGGCCATGGCAGGTTAAGATAAGTGTCCATGCCTTTGTAACCTTTTTGCATGTGGTTCCTTCCAGTGATCTATCTTTGTGTAAGATACTACCACAAAAAGTTTTAACCTCAAAAACTTCATAATATCTGGGAAAATATATTTTTTTGAAAATCCAAAAAAATATTTTTTTTCTTAATCAATTGAACCAATTTGTTTGTATTTCACATATATTGTAAATATACTCAAGACAATTTATTACTGTTTTTTTCATGAAATCTTTTCATGATGAAAACAAAAATTGATGCTTTTGAATTTTTCGAAAAATTTATATACGTACTTACCCATTATCTATTTTTTTACTAATTATACACCATACAAAAAGCTATAACATATATTCTTTACAAAACTCTATCGAAGTAGTCAAATTGGCAAAGATAATGTTACGTGCTGTCACCCCCCCCTAATAAGGTTCGGAAATTATAACACCAGGGTAACACTAAACAATAATGTATTTAGGTACGCACTAATTACAACAAATAAAGAACATAGAGTATAAATTGGTTAGAAATTCGATATATTAAATATATAAATGAACAACACGTATGGATTACACGTATTGAAAATTTTTTGGAGCAGCCTACGTATTTTTTTGAAATAACGAGATGTATTCTTCACAATACATATATTTTCTACAAAGCTCCATCGAAACGGTAATACATAAAAAAATTATGTGTTTAATAATAAGGATACATAATAAAAAAACATGGTATGCTAATGATATATGATAATATTAGTTGTCTTCATCTTTGTCCTCGTTTATTCTATCACTGATATCTTCTGCGAACAGTTTTATTGATGGTTTCGGAATATCGTTGAGAAACTTTGCATATGATAAATTCATGTTTAAGTTAAAAAAAATAAATTAGTTTTCTGTTAGAGACGGATTTATCATATGCAAGGTTTTTCAACGATATTCCGAAATCATCAATAAAACTGTCTGAACTATTCGCAGAAGAAGAAAATTATAGTCTGTTTTTAAACCAGGAGGACTGAATATAGAAGTCCCATTCACACCATAAAAGTAACCAGAACCTTTTTGGCATTTTTAGCAACCAACAATACACCACTACAGTATATTTGTGTGCATAATGCATCGACCTCCATTTGAGCTTTATGTATCTGATGCACCATCCATACCATTTATGCAATATAAAGGCACCAAGTAATTAGCCACTTTTACCTTCAGATTTATACAAAAGGGATTAAAAACTGATATATAATGTGCAAACGATAAAATAGAAATTAAAACAAAATAATTTATGACATGAAATTAAAATTTATTATATGTCAAAATTTACGACTATTGCCCAGTGTAAAACTGGCGAAGGCGGATCCAATCACAGATGTATGATTTAGCACGGTAAATTTGAAATGGTCCTCCTGGTTTAAAAACAGACTATAGTATGTTAATTATGTGCCTAATTGTAAAATACTCAGAATTTGTATATTTAAGAAAAAACATTTTTCTAACAAGGATGATTTCATGCAGCCTATTATCGCCGAAAGCATAAAAAACCTCATTCGTCTTAGCTACTGTTAGACCACGAAAATCTGTTTTAACCTCCTTCCAGGTCACCTCAACAGTCTAGATCTAGATTTGTCTGAGTAAAGACAGAGCCCTGCAGATAATCATGAAATCCATGCCACTTCTTGGGGAAAATTAACTATGAAAATTTTTTTCGCTGTGTGTTACTCTAACCCATTTTGCTGGGAACTCTTTAGAGTGCAAGTTATGACACTGAGCTGCCGATTCCCCAAATCGAACATTTAGTTTAGCTCTTTTTTAAATGTCTTCATTTCTAATAAAGTTAGTATTTTAAAATTTCAAGATAGTTTTTCTTAATTTCTCATGCAACCTATGTCAATATTTACCATCTTTCAAATTTCGTAACAAAAAATAGGGGTTGCCATTTAAAAAAAATATTGATGTCATAGATTTGTGAAAGTTTGCCAGAAAAATTTAAAAAACATCAAAATTATCATTATGAACCTTTTGACTTGTCCGAGCGATATTAAAAAAAAAATTGTATACTTTTTATCGAAATCATCCACTAATTTACGAAAGCACTGTATATTCTTGTTACCTATTCTTATTATTTATATAGTATTTAAAAGTAGTTATAGACTTTTCCTTTTGCCCTTTACAGATAATGCAATACCAATTAAGTCCTGGTTCTCGGACCCCACAGACATTGCGTTGCTCAATCTTCTTCCGGTGCTTGATGCTCTTCGTTTCACGGCAGATGTTAGGTCCGTCCTGTCCAGAAATCTCCATCTTCACAGGCTCTGGTAGAAAGGTGAGTTTTCATATACCTCATTATTATTCAGGCATTGTTAATTTCAGCCGTAACCGAAGCGATATACCCGGCGGTTTCTCGAAAACACAGAGAAACGAGTCGACAAATGATTTTAAATTAGTCGAACAAGTTGAAAATTGCATTGAAAATATCGTAACACAAGTACAAGAACTTGAATCTCCCACTAAAGATAGCGGTAAAAAATTTAAATCTCGCATACCCCAAAGAACGTGTAATTAAAATTACGGGATAGACATTAATTAACAAAAAGTTGATAAGAACATAAATAAGAGAAGGCCATTTTCTTCAAGAAAGTTGGATAGAAATATTGTAAAATTTTTATGTATGTTCTTTCAATGTATCAGTATTTTTAAAAAGAGAAATTGATATTTAAAATATTGTTGGATGAATTTATTGGTATATTTTATTTGTATACTGATTTAAAAAACTGCAGTTCCTTACGCTTTATTTTTATGTTATAAAGTTATCTTTATATTGTATAAAGGTATAATCGTACAATAGTTTGATCTATCTTTCTATAAGAATGAATGGTCCTAAAAATATTTTTTATAGATTAGTGCTATTCTTTCATAGACCAAGTTAAAATGTGTTAGTGACTGTTTTTAATTTTAGATATGTATATTTAATTATTTAAATTATTTGTACATAATTAAACAATAAATTGTTTTTTTCCAAAGAATATTCTCTTTTTGTGGTGTCTGTTCTGTGTTTTTAAACCCACACTAGTTATTTTTACACTCAGATACAACTTAACAATAGAACAATTAAGAAAGGTATTTCTATCCTTAAATATAGCCGAAAAACTTACAAAATTAAAATTACCTAATCAATAATGTAAGTAATTAAAAATGGTCATAATTTTTCGTCATACCTGTGTCCATTGAACTGAAAATATGAATTCATTCCGTAAGTAGCATTTCTATGTTGCCAGATGTTTTCATGGCAATTTAATAACAATGTTATTCCCAAGAAACTATACAATTTATGATTGGAGATTAACATAATATACACATTACATATAAATATTCAAACAAACAAAATATGTAGATATACGTATACACATACATGTACCTATTTAAATATAATAACTTACTAGTAAAATGCACAGTACAATCAATATACAAATAGCTTCAAGTTAACATATTTTTTTACATTTGTTTTAAGTTTATTTAAATTTTTTATATTTTTAATTTTCTTTGTGTGATGCAAAGCAGTCGGTGCCTTGTCTGTTAAATGTTAGGCAAGTAAAAGATCCCTACTCTTCGACGGAGAAGAGGGGAATATGGAGAAATTGGGTAACCTCCCAATTTCTCCATATTTTTCATACTCGTTGCGGTTTCCATATGATATCAGTTATTTGGTAAAAGTCCGTAAAAGTCACATAAATGATATAATTAGATACACTTATTTGTTATCAAAATGAAGCTAACATCATCTCGAATCAGATTTCACCATAAAATATTCTATCAATATTCTCAATGAAAAGTTTTCAGTAAAATTTTCTGGAAACTTTTGGAGTAATCAAAACTCCGGGAGTTTAACATCTCTGGTCGGCAGTCAACCTGTTAAACTCCAACTTGACGACATTTCACAGTGGCAATATTTCTCAATCATCGATTGAAAAATATGGCTCCCTTCGTATCTTGTCTAGGAAGCCAGGGCGGGAGTACCCTATTGATTTCCACCCCTAAACTGTGATGTGGATACATTTGTGAAATTTGAGATAACATTTTTAAATCCCTTAAACAATTTTCTAAATAAAAAAGGTACCTTGTCTGATACTGATGAAATGACTTATTTTCGGAAAATTGATTCTTGTGATAAAAATAATCTATAAATATTTGTCATCTCATAAAGAAAATATCCATAAAATTAAAGGTGCTGATTAGAAATTGACTAATTTAGATTTATTATGATTTTAGTAACTGATCCTATAATAAATATTAATTTTCTCTAATTAATTTATTATCAGTCATTTGAAACTAGATGACTGGTTTATCTTTTGGAATAGATCTGATGGGGTAAATTTTTTCTTGTAAGTTAGTAAGCTTCTCATTTCGAGTGTGAAATATTTTTCAAAAAAGAGAATTCAGATTGTTATTATTTGAATATAGATACATATAGATTTCTAAGCGTATCTAGATGTATAAATTAAAGATTGCCATATAAAAATATTGCCATGTCATTAAGATATAAGATAATTGTTATGGGTACATATCGTATCATTCAATAGTTGGATTAGGGAAATTTATTTGATTATCATTTTAAAGGGATATTTAAGTGATTCTTATTATTATCACCATACACTAAATTGGCATTTATAGGCTCTGTTAAATTTACACAGAAAAGAAAAATTAAGAATCGTAGTAATTTATCTTTAGCCAATTTTAATGTTTCTGCAAAAAGAATTTACCTCAACCATAATTCTTCAGTTAACTGAATTCCTTAACTCTTTCGTAAGGGGTTTATATTCCATCTATAGGAACAGTGTGAAACTTTATAGGGTTATTGTAGTGGAAGAGACGTGCATAAAAGAACAACTTTTAATGACAGAAGCGTGCTGCTTGGTATAGTTCTTAAAGCAGCTAATGATCATAAGATGCCGATGTCCTGAAAAAAGAAAAAATATATATTGTTTATAGAGATTCGACTTGCCATACTTTTTGATTTTGCCGATAGAATCCAAAGTGACGCGCACGAACTTCATAAAATAAACTGGACCTCACATAAGGTTCAAATGCTGACACCCCCCATGCTGGCCGCCATGATAGGTTTTCAGATTCGTCTTTCAGAATTTTTGTTCAAAGTCAGGGACGGATTGAAAATGTTATCACTATTTACCAATAATTATTTAATACAATATTAAACCTCCTCTATTTTTCACACATGTAAAATCTAATGTTAGAAAAAAACACTCAAATTTAACCAAACTTTGTGACTATAACTTCTAAAAAGCATTAAACACTTTTGAAAACAGTTCTCGACTCACATAGCAATGGGCCTTTCCCGCTATTTTTTTTTATTGTGTTATTGGAAAGATCCTATCAAAATATTACCAAAAATGAATTTTAATTTCTTTTCTGAATGCATAAAATACTACAGAAAATATTCAAATATTACCTAAATCAACAGCAGATTTAAACGATAGCATTCGGGCGGCAATGTGACGTCATCATAACCACACCAATCAAATATGATCTTAAACCGCTGCCAGAATTAGCTATAAAGGTGCATTCTCAAACCAAGTTCCCAAACAATCTCACTTGCGTTCTGTTTTCCATATCTTGCAATTCTATTGGTGCCTGAAGTATATTTATGAGGAACCACCAATAGAATCTCGTAAAGTAAAGTGCTAACGTTTAATTGAGAACGTCCGTTTATAATCCCGATTGACATTGCGTAAACGTAAATGTGATTTTAATCTAAACAGACAAATAAAGTATAAAATCAAGCCCACTAAAAGGAAGTTAATAACAATATACACATACGTTAAAATGATCTTCACAACAGAAAAATCCAGTATAAACAACACCAGGAACTTTTGCAACTTTCCACCACAATTTTCGAATTTTCAAATTTGTTGGGACGCGCAAAAATAACTTGGTGGTATTTTCACTAGTGATTGGACACACTGGTACAAAACAAACCCTTGTAAGCGGCATTTTCTAATTATAAAATAAAATTATGAAAATATCGTATCAAACATAAACAATAGAAAGTGAGGTTATCGAATATGATTTGAGCATCGACCTACTATAAATAGACTGCGCGTCCCAAAAAATTGTGTTGTCAGCATCTTAGGCAACCAGCAATACAGATTAAGGGCATTAAGGGTAATGTTTATTATTCACACAACCCTCACAAATAACTTATTTATGTTTAATTTCAGGGACTAACTACAAAATATGCCATAAATTTAAAATTACATTTTGGAATTAGTAGGTTTCTTTATTTTATTTTTAAATGTACTTAATTTTTTGTAATTTGAACAATTGTTGTATTTCTTCTATATTTGTGATAAACAATTATAACTAATATTGTTTTCAATTAAAAACCAGTCAAAAATCGTATTTGTAACAATTTGTAGTATTCTCTTTAACAACACCTTATGTTTCTAATAGAATTACGGAGCTTTTTGCCCTTAATGCGTAATGTGGGTTGCCTAAAATGACTCTATTATGTTGACAACATTCCACTTGCATTCTAACATAAGGAACGCGCAGTCCATTGTGTAGTATGTCAATGGATTTGAGAATTTCAGTACAGCGTTGCCAGATGATATTGATATTATACCATATGTGAACCAAAACGATCAAAAATAGAGAATATAAACATGATATATGAATTTTAGACTCAGACAGTGAAAGGTTGACAGAATTTTTGCTTTTATTTAGCATCAGGTTAACGAAGAGTACGTTGTAATGAAAAAAAATGTACTATTTAAAGTAGACAGTTGATATCGGAAATACGATGTTCACATAAAAAGACATACATCTGGCAATAGACAACTCCCTTTAAAAATACGACTTTTTATTGGTCTAATCAGACTGACGTTGCAAGCTCGCGCTTTAGAACTCATGTTTCAAATTAAGTGAAATAAAACTGATTTTGAAAAGTAAATATTTGGTAGAACATACAAAATTGCAAGAAACTAAATTAATATAAAATTATATTACAGTTTATTATATGGTTTGGTCGTGGTGAAATAGTAAAATTCAGTCATGCGGGAAAGGCCCATTGTAAACCAAGGACTGTTAACAGTTAACAGTCCTTGATTGTAAACAAAGTACAAAGTCGGTGTTGTCAGATTTAATCTAGTATTATCCCGTTGGTGTTGATAGGCAAATGATTGCCCGATTTTAGAAATAACTTCATTAAAATGAGAGTATCAATAAGTATTTCTTATGATAACTTACCCTAAGTATTATAGTAATCTCACATTATGAATAAATTTCTTGTTATTAGAGAAGATAAAGTAGCATTTTGGGAGAAAAGTATTCAAGTTTATCGAAAATATAAAACTTTTGGCAATGCGCTACAAAATAACGATAATCAGCATTACATTAGTTGAGATTCCTACAGAGAATTGCCAACCTCAAATAAGTTGACAGCCTATCATAGCGACCATGGTAAGTGGTTGTCACGAGCTTTCGTTTGGGTAATGTGCGTTGTGAAGTCCAGTTTAGTTTATGAAGTTCATGGTGACGCGGCAAAAAATTAAATTATAGTTTTATGCTAAGTAAACGAACTAAAAAGTTGGATACTTCTGATTTGTATCTCTTGATTTCTCTATCTATTCATTTGTCCATGCTAATTCTGCCGATGTTGACGTGGTTCTTTGTAATGCTTTAAAAAGCGTCATAAGAACATCTGGCTACCAAACACAAGGTGCATCTTTTTTTTTAAGGTTAGTTGAGAATCACAGGTTCCAAGATGAAAGGGCAAGGGCGGATCTGGGCCTTGAGCTTGGGGGGGGGGGTAACGTTACCCCCCCCCCCCATAAATCCGCACTTGTGAAAGGGTTAGGTGAATTACAAGCTATCTGAGGAAATCTATTTAAATTATAGGCAAAAACTTATTTTGTCCAACTCTAAGATATTTATTAACTAAAAAGTTAACTAATAGACTATTAGTGAATGGAAACGTTAGACTCACGAATATCCTACATCCTACAAACTGAAATATAAATAATGGAGCAATAGACAATATTTGTAGGATGAAAATTAAAGATTTGACATCAAAACAAGAAATAATTTACCTTTTATGAACACAACGTTAACTGTTACATTATTACTTCAATATGACAAAAGTCTGATATTTTGTTTTTATCTGAATTTTATATAGGCTCTAAACGTTTCTCCATTTCTCAGATACTAGTTGAAATATGATATTAATTAATATAATAGAGTATCTTTCATTGATTGAAAATTTAGCCAGATGGGGCTCTACAGTTTTTTGTGGAATCTCAACCACTTCTTGGTCATAATTTTCTATGAAAAATTTTTTTGCTATGTGGGGTTTGAACCTGCTAGGAATGCCCAAAGTACAAGCTAGACATTCTAACCACTGAGCTACCGACCTCTGGGTTGAAATTGTATAAAGATAGTTCATATGCAGGGTCAAATAAATACAGCTAAAATGAAGCTAAAAAACCTTGGCTGATGGTTTTTTGGAGACTTGTTCCAATAAAGATTGTTATTATTATTATTACTATTAATGACGCAAATGAAAATCCAAATACACCTTGAGAAGAGCTGTGCAATTCAATGTAGTATAGTGATGTAGGAGTCTGGTAAATATGAGAAATTTATTGACACCTGCCCCCACGTCCGGCATATCCATGGATAGTCGTCACCGGCAGCGAACATATTTTAACATATATTGTGGATTATTTTTTCTGCTTCATAAGAACAGGGGCGGCCCTTGCAAATTTTTCAGGTGGTGCGAGATCTCATTGTGGCGCCCGCCCTCCCCTCAATATGCAAGCGCTTATTCGTGATTAGGCTGTACATAGAGACCGTAGATAACATACAAATTATTTTTTTTAGTCCGAAAACAGCGGGGGGGAGAAATCCGAGAAACATTGTTTGAAGAGCGGGGGGGGTGTTAAAATCCGAAAGAATTTTTTGAAGAGCGAGGGGAGAAATCCGAAAAAACTTTTTAGTTCAAATAAATTTTTGAGGAAAGGGGAGAAATCCCAAAAAAAAAACAGGCACACGTTAAATTAATTAAAAGCTAAAACAAATAATATAGATCATTTCACGGAAATGGAAGTTGTAAGGTTAAGTGATATTAAGGTGCTTGTGTTTTATTTTTTACGCAGACGAACTATCATTACATTTTCGGCGCCCCCCCCCCCTCCCCCCCCAAGAAGGCGCCCGGTGCGGCCGCACCGCCCTAGGGCCGCCCCTGCGTAAGAACTTCTGTTCTAGAATAGTTTATCTGGTAAATTATGCAGGATCATTTTTTTTTTAATATTTATTTATTTATTTAACGTCAGCCTATTTCCAATACCAAGGCCTATTACCTATCAAGATAAGGCCGTACAAATACATAGCCAAACATTTGTAAGGTGTTTAAACCAAGGTGTATTAAATAGGTGATGCGACAAGTGGCTTCATAAGTGCATGCTTCCTGTTTAATTTAGTAGATGGCACGACCTTTAAGGTACTACAAAATCCTGTATATAGATAGATGAATTTGCTTTGCTGCGTACAGTGTTGCATACATTCCCGGTCTTTCGTGTATGTTTAGTGAAACGAGAGTCCAGTGACATCTGACATTAAGTAGCTGAATTAAAAATATTGAAAGAATATATGCAGCACTATATGCAGCAAATTCATCTATCTATATACAGGATTTTGTAGTACCTTAAAGGTTGCGCCATCTACTAAATTAAATAGAAAGCATGCTTTTATGAAGCCATTATTATCATAGGAAAGTGCCGTATGTCGGACCACCTATTTAATACACCCTGGTTTAAACCAACATATTGTTACATTTGCCACGATATAAAGCATTGAGTAGACGATTTTTCTAAGAGTATATGTGTTTGATTTCTCTTTAAGCCTCAGATATCAGACAGTGTCATTGACCGAAATAATAATAATAATAATTTATTGATGTTCACATACAAATAAAAGTATTTACATAAGTCATAGATTTATTCACCATTTTTATTAGGGAGTTAAGTTAGAGGCTAAGGGCCAGTTGTACGAACTAAGTTGAGCCAAGTTCAGCTTGAACCAAGATCAGAAGCCAACGTTACGATTGTTACAATAATCGTAACCATGGATTTTGATCTTGGATCAAAGCTGAACTTGGCTCAACTTAGTTCGTACAACTGGCCCTTAGTGGAAAATATTTGACAATCGTAGTTATGAAACAGGAAGAATAATCTGTAAAGTAGTATTACTATGAGAAGATGCCAGCAAAAAATATGCGCAGAAACGAGATTGTGCGCTCCATCATTCTAAACCAATGACAAAGAATTACGTGACATTCAATGTCAACACCAGTGGCGGCGGTGCCCTGCAGTAGAGCGGCAGCGACGGTAATAATAATAATAAAACAACTTTATTAGGCAAAGTTTAGTAGAACTTACTATTCTTACACTTCTCCTAAACAAAGATTACTCGTAACAGTTGGCAAGTTTTAATCTACTCCATTGTCATAGTTCCTTGACCGCGAAACTTTTATTGCAATTACACATTCCTATACCCCAGATAAAGCTATGCCACTGGTAAAAATATTCGCGCATTTTGGCTCCGCCCTGGCATCTTCTCATAGTAATACTATGTTTATCAAGACTACTTAACAAGGTTCAAAAAGTTGTGCTAACAAAAAATGGCTGGCAATAAATGAAACTGGTCCAAATATGCCCACTTCATTTATATGAGAAAATGGTGAAAAACCATCTGTCACACAGCACAGACAAATTGTTTCTCATGCCTAATACCAGCTCTATGGTTTGATATAAAAACAGTCCAGTAGGTGTTTGTGAATTATCCGAATGAATTAAAAAGACTGCAAATATTTTTGAATTCTCGTCAAGCCAAATTCAGACGGCTGGTATATTGGGCACATAATCATCACTCGCAAATACTTGGTGTATCATGTAATTAGTTTACTTGCACAATAGGCATGTCCACAAAATTTTAAAATGAATAAATAAATATGTTCTTTATTGGAAAGATCCAAAGGTCCTATCGACCGAAGTCCTTCTGCCCGTAGAGTAATACAATATTAATGAAAATTGATATTCTAGACTGTACAATTGTTATGTTCATATATTATATAGGATAAAAAAAAATCTGTATACTTAGTAATGGTAATAATAAGATTAAGATCGACTTCTTATTGTAGTTGTTTTATCTTCTCGATTAAGGTATATTCTGGTGTCTTAAATTTAGCTCTAATGTTGGGATTTCGTATTGTGCAGAATTCATCTATTTTTTGTATGTTGTGTTGAGTATTGGCGAACTTTGTTTGTAGCTTAGTGAGGCGTGTTTGGATTGGTTCTATTTTTGTTTTTTGGTGTAATTCAATATTTGATATATTGTGGAGATGGTTACGTGGGTGTTGTAATTTGGTAATACTACGAAGGGCTGTTCTTTCTTCCACCTCTAAATTCTTCTTGGCTTGAGGTCCGCTGTTAAAGTAGAGTATCTGTCCATATTCCAATATGGGTCTGCAGATATTTTTGTAGATTTTTGCTGCTGTTAATGTGGATATTCTGTTATATTTATAGGTCAAGGCTCAGAAGTGTTTAGCTCTTGTATTTATCCGTTCCTTCATCAGGACGGTGTGCTGGTTGAGATTCAGTTTGTGGTCGATCTGGATTCCGAGGTATTTGGCTGAATTTTTGGGTCTTATTGTTTCGTTACCAATAGTTACTGTGGGCGACCTTAGATTGGGATTGTGATTGAAAAGTACCAGTTGGGATTTCAGAGGGTTTGGTTTGAGTCGCCATAGGTTGAACCAGTTTTCTGTGGTTATTATCAAATGTTGCAGTTGCTGGATTGTACTGGAAAGGTTTGAGTTGTGCGATATTAATGCTGTGTCGTCAGCGAATTGTAAAATGTAGGTTCCCCTGTTGAAATATCCTGGGTCCGGCTGGCTGTGGCTGTAGATGTCGTGGCAATAAATGTTATATAAAATAGGTGAAAGAGGTGACCCTTGTGGAACCCCCTGTTCTAGGACAAAATGTTCGGAATAGCTGTTATTGATTTTTATTTGTATTTGATGCAGATCCAGGAAGTTTATTATTAAGTGTATTATGTAGTCGGGACAGTCCAGAGATTTTAGCTTATATATTAGTCCCATATGCCATACACTGTCAAACGCTTTATTGATGTCTAAGAATAGGGCTGCTGATTTATTTCCTTCTAATTTGGCCGTTTGAACATTTGATATTAGTATTGTGAGTGGATGAAGGGTAGAAGATTGTGAGGTAAAACCAAATTGGTAACCTGGTATTTTGTGATTAACATGTTCTTCGAGTAATGTTTTTATGATTTTTTCGAATATTTTCACCAGTGCAGGCAAAAGTGTGATTGGTCGATAGTTGTGAGCTTTAGAATGATCTCTGTTTGGCTTGGGGATAGTTATTAGGACTCCCCTTTTTCCATTCTTTCGGAAATTCACGTTCTGGATACAGAAATTATAGATTTTGATAATGTGCTGTTGGATTTCGTAGTTCAGTTGTTTTAAAATGTTGTATGAAATGTTGTCGATACCAGGAGCCGTGTTTTTTGCTTTCGATAATAGGCCAAAATAGGTCTTTTCGTTAATAATTGGGTGGTTGATAATGGGAAAGTTGTTACGATAGTTTTGGTACCAGTTGTTTATGGCATTATAGTTTTCTTGTTTGAAATCTGGACTCTTTTCTTCAGAGTAAGCTTTTTAAAGTGCTCTGCAAATACATTAGTTTTGTCTGAATCCTCTGAGTAATAATTTCCGTTTTCTTCTAGGATAGGTATGTCGATTTTTTTTTATACCTTGATAACTTCTTTACTTCTTGATAAAAATTTCTCCCTTGTTTTTGGTTGATATTGGCACACGTTGTCTAGCCATTTTTTGAGTTCTATATTGCTGAATCATTTTATGAATGTTTTTATTGTAATCGTTTATTAGAGTTTTTGTCAGTGAATCTGGGTTATTTCTGTACATTCTGTACATTCTTCTTTTTGTTTTTATTAGTTTTATTATATAGGGGGGTAGTTCCTGGGAGTAAAATTTATCGTTTGATATAGGTGAGTTTGTTGTAATGCAGTTGGAGAGTTTCTCATTCAATTTTCTTACAGTTTCGTGAGTCATTGTTTGTTCTTCTATTTCGTTGAGGTATATCAACATTTCTTGGTTAACTTTTTCTACATTACACTTGTAAAAGTTGTGTTTGGTTGGTTCGTTATTTAAGGTTGGTTTCTGCAAGTCAAAACTGATTTCTATGGCTAAATGGTCTGATCCAATATTTGGTGTAAGTTCTACTTTCAGAAAGTTATTGCTTAGATTATTAGTATGTAAAATAATATCGGGGGTCGAATCAACATTGTTTTGCATTAAGAAGGTGGGTGGTGTATCAAATTGGGAAAAATTGGGATTATTTAGAAAATTGTTAATTTGTTTTTTCTTTGTTCTATTGACGTTGAAGTCTCCTATTATGATTACATATTTATATAATATAGCTTTGGTAAATATGTTCTCCTCTATTCTAGAATTGGGATGTATATAGACTAGGAAAATGTGTAGTTTCTCGTCTTGAAATGGTATTGACATATGTAAAGTTTCCTTAAGAGGGTTATTTAACCGTGGGGGATTTTCTTTGCGCATTGCTAAATTGGGATGGCTCTGGATTATGCTTCCTCCTCTTGCATAGTTTGTGATTAGATTTCCCTTATGTTCGATGGTGTTCCAGTTGCGGTATTTTGTATTGGTATCTTGTTTATGTTTTGTTTCCAATAACATAGTGCAATGAATGTTATTGTTTTCTACATAGCTATATAGTAGTTGTTTTTTTGTGTGATAGCTGTTGATATTGTTGTAGAGTATACTAATATTAGAGTTGAATTTGCTTGTTATTTGCTCTTTGTATTGGTTCAGTAGGGGATTCTGAGTTAGGTAGATCCAAGTCAAACATTAATATGTAAATTTTATTAGCTGAGAAAGCAACTGTTGTGTCAATATTCACAAAATTTTAATTTCAATTGGAAATTATAGATTTATCGGTATTATAAACTAATGTAACAATAAAAAAATACATATATTTTTATTTTGCCAGTTACTCATAATAGAACTGACTCCTATGCAGCGAGGCTAAGAAACGTTCCCGTGTAGAGGTTAGTAATATGACATCACCTCCTTGCAGGCATGCACTGTATGTGTAATCCGGGCCCATTGTTTTTTTTTTTATTGAAAGACTGATGTAATATTATTGATCAGCATACTATATCCAAAATTTAAAGACATTTTGATTTTCGAATTACGGCCCCCTAATATTATATTTTTCAAATATTAAATAATTAATAACTTTTAAACAAATTGTATTTCGAAAAAAAGTCATTCTTCATTTTCTATTTAAATTCACTTTTTCTACAACTCAGCATCATCTATACTTTCAAATTTCATAGGCCAAGAATTTTCATTGAAAAATTACGAAAAATATTAAATAACAAATAATTTATAATTTGGAAACGAATTTTTTTTCGAAAATTTTCTATTTAAAATCACTTTTCCTATCACCCAATGTCATCCTTGTTCGGGAATTCCTAATGCACGAATAATTTACAGGGCTGGTGCTTCAAAATGTTTGGTAATTTTTCAATGATTATTTCACTCATTAATGCGATAGCCAATGAGAGCCCGTTTTTTCACAACATTGCACCAATCAAATGTCATTATTAGTGGTAATCCAACCTAGATCGGTTTCTGACACTACCAACATGCAAAAATTATCGCTTTAATTTTTTGTGTCGCCACATTGACAAATATTGCGATAATTTTTGACATATGTCATGTTTTGTTTCGTGAAATGTTTTCTGCAAATAGGTTGTTTTTAAATTTTATCTATTCATTTTTCTCTAGCTTATTGCTTATTGTTAACGTACCTTCTAAATTTTAATATTGTATTATGTAGTAGGAAATGTAAACATAAACACACCACATATGTAGTAAACAACCAACCCCCAGTTCAAAAGCGAAGCCTGTCTGAAATATGTAGGCTATAACCTTTGCCTATTTGTAACTATTTCAATTTCCCTACTTTTCAATCTGGTAACAGTTACATACAAAGATTGTACTTAATATAGCTCATACAGAGACAAGTTAAGCACAGCTTTCAATAGCTCAATAACATAGTTACCAAATAATTATCACTGACAGCATCTAAAATTAAATAGAAATGCCTGCGAGGTAAGCAAATCATTTATTACATAAGTACAAGTAAACACATTCGCTCTGGAAACAAACTAAAAATGTACTTACATACGGTAATCTATCAGAAAGTAACTCGTTGAATCAAAGCTGTGCACTAAACATAATTTGTTGTATTTAAAGTTCTCTCCGCTTAACAAAGCAAACCTCAACTTACTTTTTAAACTTACTTCTTAAGTTAAAAATAGGGATTAAATACGTAAATATGTGTCAGCGAACATTTATTATTATTATGCTCTCTGGAATATAATTCTAGTAGCTCTAGATGGCGCTCCATTTCATCTCGGGAACCATGAGTGCATAATATATATGGGCGGGACATCGGCAATAAAGTAGTGCTCTCTCTATCGTTCGTCATATTACAGCTCAGAGAGATGTAAGCCAGTGTATATATTATAATAGCTAAGGTTTCAACTCATCTTATTTACTAGTTGCCATAGAATCCATCACTAGATTATGTTTAAAATATAGCAAATTCTGCGTAGTTTCTGCTGCGTCTGTTTCAAATTTTGTTTTGACAATATGAGTCGGTTTGAAAATATATAAAATTAATGATGAAACTCTAAAAAGTGACAAGAAAACATCTGAAGTCAATTAATTACAAAACATAATATTGAAGATGTACTTAATGAATTATTTATTCGTGAAATATTCTCCCCAAATACTACTCGTGCTTTTAAATTTGATTAAAAATTTTTGCTCAAGCTAAGTTGCCAAAAGGTAATATAACTCGTGTAAATTGGCAGTTTATTATCAAAGATTAAATCCCTCCCGTTAAAACACTCGGGACTTAATCAGATAATGAATTGGCAATTTATACTCTTTATATTACCAGGCAACAACGCTTTCGAAATAATTTTCGATAAAATTTTAAGCATTAGTGATATTACATACGCAAATTCTTGGCCTATGAAATTTGAAAGTATAGATGACGCTGAGTTGTAGAAAAAGTGAATATAAAAAGAAAATGAAGAATGACATTTTTCCAAAATACAATTCATTTAAAAGTTAATAATTATTTAATATTAGAAAAATATAATTTTAGGGGGCCGTAATTCGAAAACAAATCAAAATGTCTTTAAATTTTGGATGTAGGGGTTTTAAAACATGTTGATCAACAGTATTACATTAGTCTTTCAATAAAAAACAACAGACCCTCATTACACACACGGGCTGATGTGCTTGCAAGGAGGTGACGTCATATCTATCAACCTTGGGAACGTTTCTTAGTATCACTGCATTGAGGTGATTTCTATTAGGAATAACTGCAAAATAAAAATATTTATAAATAAAAAATTTCTGATTTTGGTACTACGGGCTCTAATGTATGGTTTTGACTAATATTACGTATATTATTTTTTTTTGTGGACAGCAGTCCTTGAGTCCAGCTTTAAAGAGATTACAAATTTACTTCTATTTCAAGTTATAATGAAATTATGGCATTTACATTTTTATAACAAAAACCCATTTCTCGGCTCTTACAACTTTAATGTGACATTCAGTGCTATTACTAGTCTCCATCGCTAAAAATATCGACTATCGATAACTTTAATGTAGATAATTTTTTTTATCAAGTTTGTCCTAAAATTCAATTACAGAACCAACATCGATAAATTCCACCGAGACCGATTAGTTTATATCTACTCGATAATAATGGAGTGAACTTAGCTCATAATAATATGTAAAAAGAGTTATTTTTACCGATGCCATAAACTCGACGGGTAGATAAGATGGGTTAAACAGGATCGATAATTTTATCGAATGAACTGGTAATAACACCGTTCGTCAGTTATAGATTTACTTTTTTTCTATTAAATGCGGATCATAAGTAAGATTTTTGTGAGTCTAAACTTCCTCAAATTGACTACATAGTGTATAAGTTTTTTTTTTTTTTAATATTATTTTAAACAAAGTTCTATATAACTTTATAGCTCATTTAAATGTTTTACTGCAGTATATTCTTCAAGAAGCATTGAAAAATGTAAACTGAATGAAAATGATAAAATAATTATAAATATAAAATACAAACACAAAATTATATTGGAATAAAATTTATTATCCATCTAGATACAGATAGCTGAAATATAACTACTTAATTTATCCAAAAATATTTAGATTTAACAAATGTAGAAAACCAGATAAAACAGCGTTAAATTACAGGTATTATTATTGCGGTAAACATGTATTCGGAGGCGGCTGGTGAAATTTCAATATTTTTTTTCTCGTCTGTGGCGCATGGGACCCATACGAAACATGGGAAATAACATCTAGAGAAGCACTTCTCTAATGACCCCTAAAAAATTTTGAAAAAGTAGTTTGCGAAAAAATTTATGAAAATTCGGTAGCCTTCCCTGGGGTCTAGGGACTCCTGTTTATTTTTTATTTTTTTTGTCATATGCATTTGACTTTTCATAAAAATACAACAATGCGTTCTGGAGTTAATGAAAATATTTTCATTATTAACTGAAACACAATGAACTGAAATTTTTTAATTTACAATTTAACAAATTACAATATTTCAATTTGTTATCAGTTAGTAATGAAAATATTTTCATAAACTCCAAAACTTATTGTTGTATTTTTATGAAAAGTCAAATGTGTATGACAAAAAAAATAAAAAATAAACAGGAGTCCCTAGACCCAGGGGAGGCTACCGAATTTTCAAAAAGTTTTTCGCAAACTGCTTTTCAAAATTTTTTAGGGGTCATTAGAGAAGTGCTTCTCTAGATGTTATTTCCCATATTTTGTATGGGTCCCATGCGCCACAGACGAGAAAAAAAATATTGAAATTTCACCAGCCGCCACTGCATGTATTGTATTAAAAATATCTTTATGTAAATTTTAGAAAAATTGAATTGAAATGTAAAATTTATCTGTATAGCTAAATTAAATGTTCTGTGGAGAATAATACCGCTGCAGAAAATTGGAAAGGAAATTTTAAAATAGTAGTTTATTTAAGATTAGAAAAGGTATCTAAATTCTTGTCTACAATTCACCGGAACCATTTTTTAAAGTTTAGGTAAAATTCTTGTTTCTGTTAGCCAAAGATAATTTAAGTTTATTAAATTAAAAATTATTTTCACGTATACTTATTTGACGAGTTGTTTTAGCATGTTTATTATTTAACTCCTTCTAAGCTGACCTTATAATTTAGCAATAAAAATTGTATAATACAACTCTATTATATTCTTTTTGACTACAATAACAGTAACTCAGGATTCCTTATTTTTTTCATATAAATCCACCATATTTATGTGGTAAAGTAGTTCCATCGTTTAAAATATTTATTAAATTAGTTAAACATCTTACCATATTGGCACCATAATTAAAGTAGAGCATTGGATAGTGTCATATTTCTAACATATTGTATATTTGTCAACTTCGATAGTTTTTCTGTGATGAAACAAAAAAAAATTGAGCTTATTTAAAAAAGAAAATTCCTATTTAGTTCAGTAAAATTTTGGAAAACGACTTAATTGCGATGCTAATGAAAACTTAGAAATATTTAAAAATACTTACCTTTCGAGAAGGTGATGAATTCCAAGTAAAAGAGTAACCGACTTTGGAGGTTAATATAAAATGATATTTCATTTGCATGAAAAAAATTGTACTTTTAATGAAGTATGGAAAATGACCATAAAATAACCCCTTTCCTTCAATAATCCCAAAGCAGATAGGTGCCCTTTCAATCGGGATCAGTTTTCTGAAAAGTGAGTATTTTTAAACATATCTACAATAAGATTTCCTTAATTAATATCACAATTCTGTCCTTATTATAGCAGTTTTGGTGCCAATTTTACTGTGTTAATTGAATTTATCCACCGGATGTAACAGGATCATGGTACACCTGCTTTTTCTCCTTTAGCTTTGAAGACTATTGATTGAAATTTGGGATATCCTATATACATAATAAGCGGCACTTCTTGACATACAAGTGATTTTTTTTCACTTCCGGTTTCGCCGGAAGTGACACTAACTTTCGATTTTTAAATGGAACACTCTGTATATTATTGCATTTTTGAATTCTGCATAATTTTCTGAATCCAACGATACGAAATAAGTGACATTTCAAATGTCAATATTTTTTATAATATAATTTTTAGTTTTCCATGATGGATTTATTCTAAATGATCACTTGTATGTCAAGAAGTGCCGCTTATTATGTATATAGGATATCCCAAATTTCAATTAATTGTCTTCAAAACTAAGGGACACCCGGTATATCAAGAAAATATGTTTTTATTTATCTGGTTTAAATTACATTAAAATGTGTATACACCAAAATTTACAACATACAGTATGAAATAGTAATTATATCATTAAATACAGGTAATGAGATGTAGTGATCAAACTTGGATGACTTTGTTACTGTTCCAACTTCCAATCATCTATCAACAAGAAGTTTCTTTGTATACAAATTGTAAATATTCAATTATAAATTGCTTATTTGTTTGTATATATTTATTCCTTGTTTTATTCAAATATTAGTTTGAATTTTTATTTATTTTATTTTTTGTTAGGTTTGTTTAATTGTCCAAAAATGAACAATGTGAAAGAGTTGCACTTCAAATTGTTAGGAATTAGTTGGCTCTTGGGCGATTTTTTTTGCGGGCGCAAAAAAATTGTACCTTCGTAAACCGCGACGATAAAAAAATTATATGACACTTTTAACGCAAATTACCCAAATTTAATTTTAGAGAATATAAAAAATATGAAATCATTGGACATTTTTTCCTTGCCAAATATGGCCTTTGGATCTATTAATTCTTAAGAGACAAGCTGAAGTTATAATAAATACTGTAATGGTTTTATTTTCCTGTTTCGATAGAACTCTGCTGTATAATCACAATCGGTGAATGCGTGAAATTCGGGTAGAGCCTGACATAATTGAGGTTCCAAATTTTCTGCAAATTTTGTGCAAATAATATACGTTACATCTGTATTTTAAATAATCGTACTGGATAGCCAAACTTTGAAAACATTCAATTTATGAATATTTCCCAGTAAAACTATTAAAATGCTTGTATCTACCGCTTTTAGTATTACTTTCGAGTTCAATTCGCATGTGCTTAGGTGGGAAATAATTCTTGTATCGACCTCTTCATGAAAGGGTATAACAAAGATGGGTGGAGAAAACTTTCCATATTTGATAAAAGTCTGTAAAAGTCCTGTAAATAATATAATTGTATGCACTTATTTGGTATCAAAATGAAGCTTGCATCATCAAATTTCACCATAAAATAGGCTATCAGTATACCCAATTGAAAGTTAGAAGGAAAATTTTCGGAGTTTTCAAAACGGACAGTCTCCAGGAAGTTTTCCTTCTAACTTTCCATTGGGTATATTGATAGCTTATTTTATGGTGAAATCTGGTGATCATTGATCATCTGATGATCATTTTGGTACCAAAAAAGTGCATACAATTTTATTATTTACATGATAGTCTAGGTGCCCGTCGCCATAATTGCAATTTATACATATCCTCGTATAACTTCTTGTACGGCATAGTTGCGCCTAGTCTATCACTTTTTTCCTCTGCGAAAATTTTCGAAAACGCGGCGTTCCTCCTCGGCATGAAAATGACGACTTCCACGCATCGGACTGGAAAATCGGCGAATATATTTTGTCGGACAATTTGAGAATTGGATTCTACATACATATTTTATATATTTCTACAAACTGCCCGGCAAAAATTTTGGAACAAAGGGTGTCTACCACCCTAAACATAACATAACCTAACTTTAAAACATTTATTGATAACCAGCTGATTTTTTCAAGATTGCTTAATAAAAATATGTAGAATTCAATTTTCGAATTGTCGGACAAAATATATTGGCCAATTTTCCAGTCCGACGTGTGGAAATCGTCTTTTTCATGCCGAGGAGGAACACCGCGTTTTCGAAAATTTTCGCAGAGGAAAAAAGTGATAGACTAGGCGCAATTATGCGCCTAAATATGGAAAGTTTCCTTGACCCATCTTTGGTTTTTTCCTTTGACGACGATATATCTTCATAATTCTTCCTTATAATATTCCCACATTTTTCAGACGATGTTAATTAATAAAATATTTTTGAACAATTTATTTTTTGTAATCGTATAATACAATGCTAGTACGCATTTGCTGCCTTATAGACAGGTAGACGCTGTTGGTAAGAAAAATAAGTCTGTCATACATAATATGGGAATTTTCGTCCGGCATAGCAGACCAAGAAAGTTCAAACTTAAAAACAAAAAAAATGAGTGTGATGTTCGATGAAGGTAGAGAGAAATACTGAAAATCCTACTACCTTGAAGCGATCTGCTGAGTACTTCCGTCAAAACTGGGTTAGTCAAACCAAATTATTATAAAAGTGCATATACTAATTAAACATCTTTCTGGTGGGAAACGCTTAGGAAGACCAGCGATTTCATATTTCTTATATGATTCTATTTCACATATAATGTTTTCGTCATGATGGTTTAAGAGGCTAAAATTTTGTTGGGAACTCTCTGTCTAAGTATATTAATTAAGTAAAAAAAAATGACATGAATTTTGAAGTCATTTAAGTTTACATACTGTATAAATAATTTTAATTTATTTATTGGTATGCATCTTTAACTTGTGAGTATTTTGAGGTGTGGCACTCTTTAACATAATATGTACACATATTTGCAAAACCAAAGACACAATAATTTTGCCTTTCGAATTTAAAATGTAAACAAGTTTTCAGGAAAATACAAGCGTCACATTATTATGTGACGTGGAAAAAGACAAACATATTTTTTATATTAATATTGGTTAAGTAGTATATATTTGAACAAATACTTGTAAGTCATATTTCCTTTTAATATGTTTGTTTATATTTTATTTTCTTTCAGATGGTTAAAAAATTCAAGGTCTAATAACTCTGTAATATTTATATGAAACATATAAATTTCTGAAATATATTTGAATAATGTTTTTGGTCTGCATTAAATATTAGAAACAAATTTTTTGTATACCGAGTGGTCAGTGACTAGGGAGCCGACAAATTTGTCTATAATTAATGAAAAAATAAGTTCCGGTTTAACTCCATGATTCTAAGTTTCTAATTTTAAATAGTACCCTGAATAATTAGATAATTTTGGGAGATATTTCTTTTTGCAGAGCTTTAGGTTTAAAATTAGTTCCATAAGTGACCTAGAAAATGACATCAGTCCATATAAATAGAATACAAAGCAAAATAATTGTCAGCTGTAAGAATGTCTGCAAGTTTTAACCCTTTCGTGATGGGCCAGGGAATGATATTTCCTATTGTGCCAGCCGAGGGCAGGAAAAATATAAACTATAAAATTATTATTTTGTATATGACACAAGGGCACATTCATAGGATTAGATATCGTACTAGTACGGCACTCGGCCATCAACAGCAGCTTAACGAAAACGTACATGTACGTTATTAGTGCTTAATGGGTTAAGAAAATCATTACTGTTATGAAATTGTAATTGTTTCTCAAACCGTTCATTTCTTTATAACCCACATATGCAGACTGATATTTAGAATAAGAAAGTTATAGGAACTTCTGGTTACACCGTTGATCATTTTTATAATGGGAAGGTAAAAAGAAAAATTACAATCTCTTCTCCAGATTTTAAATTTTTTATCTTAAAAATTTTGGAAAAATTTGGGGATTTATTCTAAACAAAGTTGAAGGACTCCGGTCGATAGCCGTTTGAATATGTATTTTTTATGTATTCGACAAAGAACTTTTATTATTATTCTAAACACTCAGTTTCGGTAATTCCAATCAACTTTGTATTTATATTGCAGAGTGGTAGACCTGTTTATATTCAATTTACTGACTGTGAAGTCTTGTTAAAATAAAGCTATAGTAAATGTTTCTAGATTAAGTATTTTTTAATATGTAGAATTATAAAAATTTTCTGCATCAGAAAATTTTATATTTTATTGTATATTTTTTATATATCCAATAATAAACGTTTATTTTTTAATTATTATTGGGTATATTTTTTATAAACAATACATGTGTACATAGTAATTTATAGGTAATAAATCCATTAGAAAAATATTATTAGTTATTTTATAATTTTTTTATTGTACTTAAATTTGCATTATGCAGGTACAAATTTTGCCATTTCGTTCAGTTTTTTTAAGTCTTCAGTTATTACTCTTGCCAAAAAGCACAAATTTTCATAAAACTTAACCTACTAATTTCTTTGTAAATATTTTGTAAAAAATGTAAGCGATATCAAGAATTTTAAGGGACGATTCTATATTTCCACGCAAATACAGTAAAAAAAATTGTGATAATGCCCATTATTGAATATTTTGGCAAATTTTTACTATGTATTCAAATTGTATAATTAATTTTTAAAGCAATTTTATTTCTCATCCTCTGTATCGTAATTTAAGTAAATGAATTGTTGTGTTAGTATATTTTAAATGTATAAATTTTGCTTTAAGGAATATGAACTATGTAGTTCATTTTTAGAGAATGTATTTGTATATAAAATCATGTAGTAAATTTTGTGTTGTAAATTATTTATGATTTTACCAAATATTGGTATTTAAAGATGTTAATTTAACATGAAACAAGAAGTACCTAATATTGACCTTTTACAATGAAAATGTAAATTAAATGATTAGAATAAAATTTAGGTAGATTTTTTTTACTCTTTCCCTTTTCTCTGACCTTTTATTTCGGCGAACAGTAAAGTAGAAGCAGTTTTTTGAAGAGTGTATTTACTAATTCTTTATATAATCCAGATATGGTTAATTGGGAATGACCCACTGCATTTGGAGTTGAATTTGTTTTTTTTTTTTTTTTTTAGATGTGATTTTACATTATACAGGTTGAGTCAGTAGTGTGTAGACAGTCAATATCTCCTCAACCATTTGAAATTTGAAGAAATGTCAGATAAAAATTGCGAGAGATCAAGAATGACATATCCTAAAATTATTTTAAAACTTACAGGGTGTTTCACGGAGTGGTCACAAGCAATACTAGAATTTTTTAATGGAGCACCCAACATTTTTTTATATATTTGTATTTGACTCTTAATTCTCTATCCGAGCATATATTATTTTTGTACTTACACCACATTTTTTTTTTTTCCAAAAATGGATTTACAGTGGTGAAAAGTAAGATTTACAAAAAAATTCACAAATTAGACCGTGGTTTCTCTTTGGATGTTAATCAAGACCATGTATGAATTTCCAGATCTCTCGTAGTTTAACCCATTTGTAGAGAATGTTCACCACGATGATTCAAACTTTCACATTTTTAAAGTGCCATAATTCAATTTATATTTTGTATATTTTTGTTTAAAATTTTTCGTCAATGATATCCCATATAGCGACTACTTTTTTCACTTGAAACCGTTAAAAAACCGAATTAAGAAATAAAATTCGGAAAAATGTTGAGCTTTTAACAAATACTCTTGATTAAGCAAATAAAAAAAAGTGGAACATACCTATTATTTAATCATCTGTAGTCATGGACAAATTGCGACTTATGGTGTTTGACATGAGAGGTGTGCACCTGGTGAAATGAGGTAAGTGATGCCACAGGTACAATTTTTTTTTAAAGAGCTGTGGCCTATTTTTAACTGTTTTAAAACTACATGAGCATTGGGATGGCAATTATTAAGAGCATATTTTTTTTAAATTGGTATTCAAGAAGCTGTTTATAATTTTATGGTTATATTGATTTTGTCAGATCATGCAAAATTTGAACCTCTACGAAGAAATTAACCCATCACTGACTATGCCTATAAAAAATATTTGTATAACTGGTATTGAGTTGTTAAATATATTGCATAATTGAAAATCCTTTTTTCTAAGAATGTTAAAAAAATTGTACTTTTTTTTCATTAATTTTAGTGCGTAAAACATGTTTATGGTAATAGTGAAAAAAAGTAAAAAGCGTGAAAAATAGTATATTATTCAGTGAGCATTATAATGATAGCTATTACTCACGAGGATGATGTTTACGACACGAGCCGAAGACGAGTGTCGTAAATCATCCGAGCGTGTAATAGCCATTATAAGCAAGCAGAATACTATACTTTATCCTCGACTGATTGTTTAAATCGTTTAAAGTTAACAGTAAAAATTCGTTTTGATGTCTAAGATGTCAAACACGAAAACATGCGGGCTCCCCCTTGGAAATAATGGACTCGCCCGTTGGTTATGAAAATTGTTAGTCCCTGATTGGTCAAAGGTGCCTTATACTGAGATTATGTTCATTATACGTTAGGTTGGAATTATGACTACCATTATTCGTCAATTGTTACATGTGTTGTGCAAGGATTATACGATAGTCACAGATAAAGTAACATTATTTCATACTTATGTATAGCTGGATCCACGACTGCATTGAAAACAGTTGAAGTTATCTCTCACGACCTTCGCTTTAGAAACATCGAGGGGGCAACCGCTGGCGAAATTTTGTACACCTAATACCTATTCTAGAAAAATACCCTTTATTTCCCCTTTAATTCCTTGTAATTCCCCTAATTCCTCAAATACCTTTATTTCCTCCCAATACCTTAATATTTTGTAGATTATCTCGGGAACGGTGCATTTTTTGATAAAAATACCTATATACAAAATTGTTCCTTATAAAATTCTCTATCAAAAATGTCTACACTTTTTTCCTAAAATTAATAGTACCGTGGGAAATAAGGCGCACACATAAGAGTTGGTTCCGGTCAACACAATAAATTGTAATCTTTACTATAATCTACTTTAAAGTTCAATACTTAACGCTAAAGCAGTAGCTACTAAAGTTCGCCTAAAATTATAATAAATTCCTCTCACCCCTATAAAATAATGCGATTTTTGATGAAGCGAGAATATTGTATACCGGGTCGCTCAGCCGATAGGGACACTGTTGTAACTTTTGAATGGGCGAATGGATTTTTTTCAAATTTGGTGTGGTCATATGGGATATAATTTCCAATTATATAATGTAAAGAACCAAAATGGCCGACTTCCGGTTTCGATTTTACCCGAAAGTGGGTTTAAAATACCCGGTTTTTGCGTAAAATCCCGCACATTGGCAGCCCTGAACAGTAGCAGCGTTTACAACAAGCTCTAAAATAATGCAGTAACCTTGGGTCGTCTGAGATGTAGTGGGAGAAATTGAAATTTTTTACATTGTGGTGGTGTATAGATATTTATACTTTTTTCGCGTAAAGACAGCTTTGGAAATAGCCATACGGATATTCAGCGAATTATATGACCTGCGCTGATTATATTTGCGTCTCATTTACCAAAGTACTATTAATTGTAGGAAAAAAGTTTAGAGAAGTTTTTTATAGAGAATTTTATAAGGAATAATTCTGTATAAAGATTTTTTTATGGAAAAATGCACCGTTCCAGAAATAATCTAGAAAACCTCAAAATGGGGGTGGAAACGACGTCCTCTAGGGGATGAAGCACGCAATTTTTGAAACTTTATGAATTTTGTCCAATATATTACAATTTTAACTGTTATATTACTCAAGTATTACTAGACATCGTGCAAAGTTTTAATAATGAGAAAGCTAGTCATGGAAAAATTGTGGACGTAGGAGAGCGATTTGTTCTAGCTTTATACAACTCTACCTCCGCAGAAAAAAGTCTAGATGTACACAGATTTATGACTTTTAACAAACTTGTTGGTAAAGCAAACAATACTGTAATATTATCAAAACTATCAACAACTTCTGCTGCTGCTCGGCAACACTCACGTTTTTTACCAAATTCAAACATGGAAAAACGTTGCGCTAGAAGCTACCGATTGGGATGGAAAAAAGTTGACGGTATATTAACCCGAACTATGACAACAAACGAACTGGCTCCCGAATCTGTTATAACACTAATTTCTTGTTCATGCAAATTAGGCTGCGAAAACAAGTGCAGTTGCAGAAGAGTAGGCTTACGTTGCTCCACAATGTGTTACCATTACCACGGACAAGCATGCATGAATGTCGAATCTATGGAAGACGATGAAGATTAATTAACGTAGGTAACCTTTTGATAATTAGTGGATTCGGCCTGCAGGGGACACCACACGCCAAGTACTTTACCTCTAGGGTGGCGTGGAAACAAGTACAATATACAATATTCTCGTTTCTTTAAAAGTCGCGTTATTTTATAGAGGTGAGAGGGTGGAAATGGTACATTTATTATAATTTTAGGTGGAGTTTAGTAGCTACTGCTTTAGCGTTAAGCATTGAACTTTAAAGTAGATTATAGTAAAGATTACAATTTATTGTGTTGACCGGAACCAACCCTTGTGTGCGCCTTATTTCCCACGATACTATTAATTTTAGGAAAAAAGTGTAGAGACGTTTTTTATAGAGAATTTTATAGGGAATAATTGATCAAAATGTGCACCGTTCCCGAGATAATCTAGAAAACCTCAAACTGGGGGTGGAAACGGCGTCCTAGGGGATGAAGCACACTATTTAGGGGTGGGAACTTTTCGGTTTAGTAATTCTTATGCTATCCTTAACATTTCTGCCAATTTTCAAAACATTATAAATTTTGTCCAATATAAATCCTTATATTACTGAACTAGAAGTCGATAGTATCAATTAAATTAAATATTTTTTCTTTACTAGATATTTTTAGCGCTAATCTCGGCGCTAATGTTTTTACAACACTGACGTCCTTTATATAAGAATTGGTATGTAATTCTTCAAGATAAACATTCCATTTCAATATTTTTACGCTCTAATTCCCTCCTAATACCTTTTATTTCCTCTTAATTCCCTTCTAATACCTCGTAATAATATTTATTTCCTCCAAATTCCCCTATAATTCCCTTAATATCTAATAATTCCTTCCGAAATACCTTCAATTCCTTCCTAATTCCTCCGATTTGTACACTATTTCCCCTCAGCGGTTGCCCCCTCGAGAAACATCAAATTATGAATTTGTATTTTGAAGTTAAAACTAATTTTGAAATTTGTCTAAATAGGGAAATTGAGGACTGTCGTAGAAAAAAAATTGTATGAAACTCAACCATAAAGTGCCTTTTTTTAACTCATGGAATTGCCGAACATCGCACATTAACCCTTTCACTGCGCACGGCCCAAATGCCGTGGCTGTTGCTGTGCGCAATTGTTTTGCTGCTAGCGAGTATAGTCGTCTGGAGCAGTATGGTTCGAAGGAGTATTTTTTTTATTTCTTTTTTTCAGTTAAAAAAAAAATTTGTCACAATAAAGTATGTAATTTTGAAAAAAATCATAAATCATAACGTATACAAACTAAAAGAATAATTTTGATATGGTACTATGGCTAAAAAAAAAAAAAAACAAAAAAAAATTTGCAGCACGATTGCAATCGACCGATTCCCACCCATAAACCTGAACAACGCGAGAAAATCCGGCTAAAGCAGTCAGATCCTATTTAATTTTGAACCGCGTGTTATCTCGTCTGGAGCAGTTAACCCGTTGGCGAGTATACTCGTCTTGAGCAGTGAAAGGGTTAAGACTCATATCTTGGAAACTCTGACTTGTCTAATGATTCCGTTGACATCCGGTATATGAATGCCTGTAAAGGATTAAAAATTTATGGAGCATTTCAAGGGAATATCGACTTTGTCTTAAAGTGACAAAAGACGAGGCTTACAAAATCCTTTAACGGCATTCATATATGACGCTATGATTATTCATAATCTATTAAAACACCAAATAAAAATAACAAAAAAATTTATTTAAAATCAAGTTATAAAATAGCATAACAGGTCAAAACAATATAACTACTACATTCATACTTATAAAATAAATCATTTAAAATAATCGCGTTCAAACAATTTCCTTGTATTTAATTATAACATTAATATACAACTTTAACAGTACTCTGTTGATTGTTTTAAATAAGTTTTGGATGATCACCACCAATATAATAGAAAGTATGAAAATTTCAAAACTGCACAGGTAAAATCCAATTATTTGATTATTAAATAACCGGAAAATTGATTATTAAATAACCAAACTTTGGCCGAATTTGGTCCTACATGCCATTAAAATTAGATGCATTGCCATATTTTAGAGGTAGTCGATCTTTAAACATGCATATGCCATGTATACAGAAATCTTGGAATTCACTGTAAAAGTTTACTAATGAAAATGCCTTTACTTTTAAGTGAATTGTAGGAAACAGACAACGGTTGTAAAATAAAGATAAGAAAATAAAAAATTATCAATGTTTAATGGTGAAACAAATGAGTTAATTTTAAATCATATGTTTATAAAAGATTTGCTAAGACCTATTGGTCGAATGTAGGTCAGAGAACGCTTTGAATACAAGATAATATTATTTGTAGATTAATTGTGTCAGATATTGTTCATTCATATTTATTAATATTTCGATGTTAAACATGCCATTTTACAGTCAAAATAATTTCTTCCGAGTGATGTAAATTCGAACTGTTAAATATTTTCGATAAATTGAAATTTTGAACCTTTGATATCAATTGACCAGTTGTAAAAAGTCGATCATTTTAACCACAAATGGATAGGTGAATAACGTTCTTTGATTCACAGATAGAAATAGGAAAGGTTTGGTAAGTGGAGTGTTTCTGCATATTCAGGTGTATTTTAATATAAAAAAGGCGTACCTAGATTTGCAGAAACTAAATATTTCGTAATAACTGTAGAATATTTTCCTCAATTTAATAACGAAAATAATGAGCACCCGCAGAACTTTGTATGACTAATACAACTGGAGATATTGCGGTAAGTATAAAAAGTATATTACAAAAATACATTATTACAAAAATGTTCATAAAAGAAGAAAGTTTTTTTTTACCATTTTACAACATTCAATCCTATATATATATGGTTCCAACCATAGTATAACAGAAAATTATTTGAATTAACTTTGTTAAAGAAAGGTCATAAGTTTTATAAATAAGGATGAAATAAACATTTTTGAAACAGTATATCGTTACTTTGTAATTTGTGACCAATATATTTTACGTGTTCTGTTAGTTTTATTTTCTATAAAACATTATTATAAATTATTACCACATATAATTTGAATTTCTTGTAAGTTTAGAAATGAGGTTACAGCTGCAGAAGCAGTCCAGAGAATCCTTGTCCCCCATTCAATTACAATTATTTTATAATTGTATCATATATCAAGATCAAGTATATTTGCAAAAAAGTGAAAACTTAAACAGTTATAGAATTTCTTGGACAATTTGTGTGAAAATTCTATCCGAATTTACTTGATGCAAAACAAATATTTGGAAGCTTCAGATAATTTAATTTTAAAATGTCGTATTTTATAATTTCTTGTTATTCTGCACATATGTTACAGCTCCATTCAAATGTAAAACGCACACAATGGTCTATGTAGATGTGGCAAAGGTCGTAAACGGTCAAAAACTCACATAAGATGCCATTTTGGGAGCAATGATACAGTACAATTTGTTAAATTGCTTAATCAATTCAGAAAACAAATAGGATTAATTTCTTTTCTTTTCTGAACAAAATTCCACAACTGATGAACGATTGAAGCAATATCTGATAAAATAACAAATTTATTGTATATAATTAAGGAATTAAAACATTCTTAATTTGGGTACAGACTGGGTCTTTGTGACAGTAAACAATAATAACCCTTTCACTTCAGTGTGATAGATTGTCTGTTTCTGTTTCTAAAAGTTGTTGAGCGCATGCACCACAGGGAATTTGACAGATGGTGGACATATAACCTCAATCTTTTTAATCCAAATAGTAAAATATTTACAAATCGGACAATTTTACAAAAAGTAAATAAAAATATTGAGCTTGTACGTACTCCTTCGGAATATAGAGTGATTAGATTCACTTAACCCCGCCCTATCCAGAGCAACCATTAAAGCGAAAAACGTTAGTATGTGAAGTATTTTAACACATTCACAGCTGATGTCGCCATATGGCGACACAGTAGTATATTGCGCACTGCTGGTGTCGCCATATGGCGATCTGGTCCTATATATTCTATTATTGCCAATTTAAAAGTCAGCATCTGGGGTTACTTAACAAAATCCCATCAGCAGCTAACATGTTAATCTGTCAAATCCCCTATGCATGCATGCGCTTTTTCGCAGCTAGATTAGTAACGTTGAGTACATTTTCACTGAAGTTATGAAAAAGGATAGTTATTTCAACCATAGCAGTTGTAAACAGATTCTGAGTGGCGTAGTATGCATGTAAATATTTTGCTAGATGACCAAAAAAAACTATGTGGCCATAGTTGATTAATTTTGTAAACAGATTCTGAGTGACCCACTAGGCATGTAAATATTTTGCTAGATGACCAAAAAAAACTATGTTGCCATAGTTGATTAATTTTATAAAAGGAGGAGGGTCTCTAAGGCCGGTTTTCGGCCTAATTTATTTCTTGAGGAAAAAATTTGAAAAACATTCTTTTAGTATCTACTAACAATATTTAATTGATTCCACCCCAAACGAAACTTTCCCTTCTACCTTTTTACCCACTGTCACCCCCTCCCACCACTTCCGAAACAACGAAAATACACATACAAAATCAAAAATATCCTTATTCAGCAACAATCATGTTAAAATGTTTCAATGGCCTCCAAAAAAATCAACTGAATGCTGATTATTTAATAGTTTAGGGGGGTATAAATAGGGGAGGTGAGTGCGGGAAAGTTTCGTTTCGTCGACGTTTCGAACGTCAATTGAAAACCAAAAAGTTTCCACTCTTAAAGGGCGAACTTCATCCCCTACCCATTAAAAAGGATTTTGCGGTTTTCCGATTTTTAGCAAAACTGTGTCTTATACAAAAAAAACAAAAGTGTAAAGGAAAATAAATATTACTCGTAAAATTTACTATAAAAATGATCCTCAGCTTTGATAAATCTAATAGATTTCGAGTTATATGCTGCTGAAGTAGGGAGATGTTTCTCACAACTAAAATTTGTATTTTCCACCAGATTCTCTTAAAAACGGTTTTTCCTACACTTGCAATGCATAGAACGAAATCAATAGAGCAATGTTTTTTGTATAAGATGATGGTATCCCTTTTTTTATTTCTATTTTTTTAAATAATTGTCACTTAATGCGTAGCGAATGCAAAGACACGTCTTTTAATTCTATAATTTCCACTTCAAGAAATTAATATTCTTTTAAAGCACATTTGCAAAGTAAATCCTAGAAGATAAAAGATTTTTCACTCCTAAGTGGGAACCTCATCCTTATCCTCTTAACAGGTTTTTTGAAATTTTTATGTGTCCTTCCTATACACGAAAAAGTGCATGAGACAAAATTTTCCATAAAGAAGATCCTTACCATATTTTAACACATTCAAGTTATAGACTACTGAAATGGAAATAGGTTTAATATTAATTTGCCCATTATATATGCAAAAATTGCCTTAGACACAGAAGTTGCAGACTTGGATGAGGATTAGTTGTATTTTTATATAAAATACATATAATTTAAGCGGAATAGGTTTACCTCAATGGTGGTATAGAAATGAGTTTATACTTACCGAGACAGAATCCTACCTATCTAAAATATGACCAAAATAAATTTGTTAAGGACATTTTTTAAGTAATATTTTTCTTTAAAAATTATTTTTGCAAAAGATAGTACAGGAGTGTTTCACTTAAAAATTCGAAAAATAGCAAAAGAGTAGTGCTAAAACTAAAACTAAAAGGGATTGGAACTCATTTATTATTCAATTTTACTTTGTGAATATGACAAGATTTTAAAAGATTGTTAATTTTCTGAAACTGAAATAGAATTAAAAATAAATTACAGTAATGATACATTTTTTTTTACAAATCGTAACCATTTTATTTATCTATTTTTTTTTTTTTTTAGGAACAGATATGAATATAACACACGTTTGTTATTATAATTGTACCTAGGCCGAAGGACTTCCGTTGATGACCAATTGGATCTTATTCAATAAAGAACTTGTTTATTTATTTATTAGAATTAAAAAACTCGCAACGCAATCACAATTAAGAGATTAATTAATTTTAAAAAAATGCAAAGAAAGGTTACAAACATTTTATAGAAAAAAAGTTGCTCTAAAAATTTAGTTATATGCATTTTAAGCACAGAAAAACCATTTTCGAGAAAATTTTGTGGGAATTATAAATTGTAGTTGTGAGATGATACATTCAACTCTTCAGCAACCAACTCGAAATTTATTTAGATCTATCAAAACTATAATATGGACTAATTTTATAGAAAATTTTATGAGCAATATTTGCTCTTTTTACACTTTTCTTTGTATAGGACATTTTGTTAAAAAAAATTGCAAAAATTCACATTTTTGAGGCGGTAGGGGGGTGAAGCTCGCCCTTTTGGGGTGGGAACTTTTTAGTTTTCAATTCTACATTTCTATATTTTAAACATGTCACCAAAATTTTAAAACAATAATTTTTTCTTCTAAAATGTCTAATTTCCACACTACAAAGGGACAAAAGTTGAATATTTTATTTGCATTAATATTATCATCAATATCATCAAGTCCACAGTAAAATTAAGCAGGATATGGAGCTTATTTCCTTAGTTAGAATTTTACAGTCTTGGTCTCGGAATTAATGTTTATTTAGATCAAGAATAATTTTTTTAATCTAAATTTCTTTCTACTATTGACCGAGTTATTTATAGTTTTGTGGACATTTGAGATATTTTAATTCTCACAATAAACAAAGTAATAAGATATCAAAATATGCTTTGTACCTTATAAAGATTTATCATAAAAACGGTCATTTATCAAAATTAAGTGAGATTCGTAGTGCAATAGGATAATATGTACAAACCAGAGCTTTGGCCCAGAAGAGTAGATGTGAAGGGATTCCACATGGATCGCTACAAAGGAATTTTAAACATTGGTGGTGGAAATTTCTAAATTTTAAAATTGGGGGCGAAAAAGACTAAATAGGAAATAACAGTAAAGAAAACAATTACATAGGACCTGGTCATGCTGAAATGAGTGTGCTGCAACAAAATTTGCAGCCAATTGGTAACAGTGAGGATGTGTTGGAGGAACTTATCAAAGACAATGGGCAATGCCAAATTTTAAGCATAACCGAACATTGGAAGCCGCAGGAACAACTAGAAATATACGGAATAAGTGGCAAAAGTTTGCCGAGGAGAAAATGAACATGGAGATGCTGCTGTGTTCTTAAGAGACAAGGTGATAGGGAGAGAGAGAAGTGATAAACAGATACTGTCAATGTGTAACGTGATAGAATGTGCCGCTTGTGAAATTAAAAATAAAAATTATCGTGTTGTCCGTGTATAGACCCGTAGTACAAATGTTGAATTATTTTTAGATCGTTTTGAGAGAGTATTAGGCAAGTATAATGAAAATAGTAAGGTGGTGATAGCAGGAGATTTTAGTATAAATTTGAAGGAGTCAATAGAAATTTCTCTCGCTGATAAATTCATTTAACATAAAGCACACATTTAATGAATACACTAGAATTACTCCCAGTCCCAGATCTAAATCAAGCTTGAATACAAGCATGCTGAGGTTCTGCACGTCTGCATTTCAGATCACTCAGCTCAGATGCTAACGTTTGAGATCGAGAGTAATGCAAATAAAAACAGTTATTGCTGTAAAAGATTTTTTAACGAAGAGAATGAGGATGTTGACTGGGGATTCATTAATCAAATAGAGAGGATTGAGAGGAATAATATTAATAGAGAGTGGGAGTCTATGTGTGTCTTCTTGCATATATTTAACGTTTTCCAGTTAAGAGTGAAAGAAAAAAAAATGGAAACGACAGGGTCTTCTTACGAGTGATCCTGAAGTGGAGGAATGCAAAACGCGTTTAAATATATTGTTCACAGTGAGTAGGGTAGATGATAGATTTTTTGATAGCTATAATAGGGAGGTAAAAAAAGAGTATATAATCAGAAATTAACTACTAGTAAAAAAAAACTCATTGGTTACCTCTGGTCTGGAAAACAGGACTTATGTGAGCACTATTGCTAGCAACATTCCATCAATGTATGTAAAACCAGTAACTGAAACAGAAATTATAGAGATTGTAAGAAAACTTAAAAATAAAATGAGCAGTGGAGATGATCAGGTACCTACCAAAATAATTTTAAAAAATGCATAGAACATATTGTAAAGCCCCTTGTATACATAATAAATAACTGTTTTGAGTTCGGAATGTTTCCTGATCAGCTGAAAATGGCTTGCGTAATCCCCGTTTTTAAAAAAGGAGACCCAAAAATGGGTATTAGTTTGTTGAATTCATTCTCAAAAATGTTTGAGACTAATAGAGCATCTCAATTCTTTGTATCCTGTAATTTACTGAGCATAACTCAACATAGTTGCCAGCAAAATCTACACAGAAAGCTGTTTTCCAATTTGTGCAGTATGTTCTAGGCACTCTGTAGGGTGACAATTTGTATTTGGGTCTATTTCTAGACCTATCCAAGGCCTAGGATTGTCTAGACCATGAGATAGTACTACATAAGCTTGAAAAGTATGGTGTGAGCATTAAAGTGGTTTAAGTCATATTTACGCGATTGAAAACAAGTAGTTAAAATTAAGAAACAAAATACTGAGAGAAAATCTGGGGAAGTAACAGCTAATGTGGGTGTACCACCAGATACCACCACTGCTGTTCATCATGTACATGAATGAACTCAATGTTATACTAGCTAGTAAAAATTGTAATCTAACTAGCTACGCAGATGACAAACATTTTGGGGAGTGCATCTGTTATGAGAAGGCTCATTTTAATTGCAGAAAGAGAACTGTAGCAAAGGATTGGTTTCTAGAATAAACTAGTTCTTAATGAAACAAAAACTAGTGTGGTATTGTTTAAAACTAATTATGCTAGACCTGAGATGCCAAAAAATATTGGATTAAATAATAGTGAATTTGAGGTCACAAGTAGTACCGAGTTTTTGGGGTTGTATATTGTTGGTTTTCTCTGGTTGAAGAGCCATGTTGAGAAGTTATGTAATAAGTTGAGTCGGGCATGATTTAGCATCAAGGTGCTCAGGAAATACCTGGAATTGGGCATCTTAAAGATAGTATACTTTACAAATTTTTAGTCCAAAGTCAGGTATGGAATAGTTTCCTATGGAGGTAGTAGTATAGTCGAGAGGGTGTTCTTAATGCAGAAAAGAGTGTTAAGAACCAATTTAAACTTAGATTGTAGAGCATCATGCATGTATATTTTTAAAATTCTAGCAGCAGCAGGTGGGTTTATTCAGGAATGTTTAATTTTTTTATTCAAAAACAGAGCTAAGTTCACTAACTATGAACCTAATAAGGTGTACAACTTGATAAATTTACACCTAGTGTCTCCAAAACATCGCTTAACAGTCACGGAACATGGAGTCGTGTACAACTGTATAAAGATCCATAATAAATTTCCTGATACAGTAAAAATGATATCAAATGTAAAAAGTTTTAAAAATAATGTTCATGATCTGTTGATTAACTTGGAACCATATTCTGTCACAGAGTATCATAATATGTATAGGTAAGTGTATTGTGTATTTTTTGTTTGCTTGTGTTGATCCTATTTTGTTCTTCATAATAATGTGCATTATTATTATTATTATTATTATTTAAGGACCATTCAATGTGGTTATATTTATCTCAAAAAACATTCCAATAACCTTGGAACCACAATTTCTTAGGGATTGCAAACATGAATAATTGGAGTGTTTCAATTCATCCAAATGAACTCACTAACTCGATTCGCTCAGTCTGATTTGTCGAAATAAACAAGATACATTTTATATTTGTTTTTGTATATATGATGTACTGCCATGTTATAGATCAAGATTTCTTCATACAATACTTTGTCACTAATGTTACTTTTCTACAATTTATTATAACTACAAGGAATTTTAAAGATGACACTATACTTAAAATGACAATTTATAGTCATCGACATTATTCACAGTAAACTAATAGTAATAAAATGGAAAGGCAAATAATAAATATAAATCTAAATATTGTGTGGTTTTGTAACTGACAGCCTAATACCAGGTTTACACGTGCATGGATTTAGTGGTGCCAGTAGATATTGGCACGCCAGTAAAAAAATATTGCACGTATAAACAGTTGCTGGCGAGAACTGGGGAGCAAGTTTTGACCTTGCATGCTCGCCAGTAACTGTTTATACGTGCAATATTTTTTTACTGGCGTGCCAATATCTACTGGCGCCACTAAATCCATGCACGTATAAACCCGCTATTAATGTAAAAACTTAAAAAAAATATTGCACCAGTTTCTCTGAAATATTATCAAAAAGAGACATTATGAGAGCTAAAATAATATTAAAATATTTGCTATTGTTTAGTACATATTTTACATTATATTTTACTTCCAAGAACTAAATGAATAAAAATCATCAACGATGAAAAATTTTTATTGACATTCTTTTGTCTTTTTTGAATAAAATATTTGATCAATAGATTTTAGTGTCATTTTATATCTGTTTTACACAGCCCATACAAATAATGCGATTGTAACAAAAAAAACTTCAATATTTAAACTTTTTATTATATACCTCACTTTTAGCACTACAGTACTATAAAAAAATCAATAAATTAGTCTTCATTATAAGTTTATTGTAAATTTGAATTCATCTTTAAAAATAACTAAGGCTCTTAAAGACACATACAAGTTTTTGCAGACAAATGGAAATATTTTATCAAACAAGGTTTTTCAATAGATTGGTACTCATTGTTTAAAGGACCACGCACACAATACATGGTATTTCATACAGCCATCGATTTGGCTGAAAATTTGGTATGTTATAATCCATAACTTCCTAATCAAAAGTGCCTATGGCCACAAAGCCCAAAATGTCCTAAATTTCGAGATATGGAAGGTCAAAGGTCATATGAGCTATCACTTATTATAGCTACCAAGTCACCTTCAGGTGCCTCTTTGACCCTAGAAATATTACTCTGGTACAAAACTCGACGACCTTGAACAGATCTATGACCTTGGCCCATGGATCATGGCCAAAGTTACCTTAAAGTGCCATACCAACCATAGTAATATTTATCTGGCACATAAAAAGAGTTTTTTTTTAGCTCGACTCTTGACCCATGACTCACGGTTCAAGGTCAAGGGTCAGTGTGTCATGATTAACGACACCTTCTTACTCCAATTTGACTTTCTACCAAAGGACTGAGTCGCCATCGCTATAATAAGAGATAGCTCATACGACCTTTGACCTTCAATATTTCGAAATTTAGGACATTTTGGGCTTTGTGGCCATAAGCACTTTTGATCGGGAAGTTATGGACTATAACATATAACAAATTTTCAGCCAAATCGACGGCTGTATGAAATCCTATGTATTGTGTGCGTGATCCTTTGATAATAACCATTTATTATTAAATTTTGTCTTTATGAAATATAAAGAAATTATTTTGCATATTTTAGGTCTTTGATTACACAGGTCTACAAAAAAAAAAAAATCTGCTACAAGAACTAAATCTATCATGCCTAAAGTATTTTTGTATGCTGAAACCAAATATTAAATTTAAAAAATTTTCTACCGCGTAGATTTCGAATAAATGTCAAAAATTGTCAAAAAACCGTATTTTGACAATAAAAACCGGGATTTAGACCTCAGCACAGGTCTACAAAAAAAAAATTTCTGTTCCAAGGACTAAACCTGTCATACCTTAAGTATTTTTGTGTACTGAATCCGAATTTTCAATTTAAAAAATTTTCTACCGCGTAGATTTCGAGTAAATCCCGTTTTTTATCGTCAAAATATGGTTTTTTGACAATAAAAACAGGAATTTACTCGAAATCTACGTGGTAGAAAATTTTTTAAATTGAAAATTCAAATTCAGCACACAAAAATACTTAAGGCATGATAGATTTAGTCCTTGGAGCAGAATTTTTTTTCTTTTTGTAGACGTGTGTTATTGACAATAAACACTTAGAACACCCACGAAATTATGAACCCATTAAATGAAAGACCGTCATTCCTTCAAAGCAAATGTCAAAATGTGATTTGCAAGCACCGTATTGTCAGTTGTTATGTCACCAAAACTAATCTATAACAAAATGAAACCAAGTAGTTGGTTATTTCCTAAAGTTTATGACAATGATCACTCATGCTAACTTCAACTTAAAATAAGTATAACAAGTGCCAAGCGTAAAAACATTGTTAATCCTTTGTATACATTTTTCATATTTAATGTTTAACAAAATTTTTCAGTAAAACCAAAGCAACTACACAGTTTTGCCTGGAGGATTGGAAGTTGTTGAAGAGTGGAGAAAAAGATTCAAGAATTTTGTTTTAGTAGTAATGCCCCCAGATTAAACATGATTTCTTGATCATACCTCATTTATAGTGCACGAGAAAGCTTCAATATTTTTTTCAAGGTGATAAATACTCTACTTTACATAAATCAAATTTATAAAAGCAACTGAATTTCGTATAATGTGGGGAATGAATTAAAATCAAGGAAATTGTTTCAATAACAATACAATATTAAAATCAACCAATAGGATCTTTTTTTTAGAATAAAATTCTGCTACATTGCACATCCCATTATTTTTCAAATCTGGGAACATGTATAAAATATACATCTATAATATACATTAACAGCCATATTTATAAAGATTTACGTGTATACTTTATCTTTACATGGAAACCTCTAAGCCCTTTTACACGGTCGAAGATACACCTGAATTTATGATTATGTAATGTGCAAAAATAAAATCTGTCTATAGTATATTTTAAGTAAGCCCCCATACCTACCACATTCATTGTTCATACCTAATAAAACCAGAGTTGGAAGTTAATATACAAAAAGAAATGTATGTTTAAAATATACAAATAATGTATAAATAAAATTCATTGTGTTAAAATTTAGTTAGACTTGTCAATGTCTTCCTTATTACTTTTTCTACTATGGCAAGACTCTGAGTCGCAATCCTTTGATGAATATCTGAAAAATAAAATAATTAGAGAGAATATTAAAAAAGGAACTATATATAATTACATTATCACATAAAATTAAAATGTTTAATCACAGTCTTCGTGTGTTCTGGAAAAGAAACAATTTTGATAAAAACAGAAGTTTCTTTCAATAAATTTTTGAATTTATTCAGTTATAATTAGAGCTCGTATCTCAGGTTGCAATTTCGTAATTATGAGATTATTTAGACGGGTTCCTTTCAGCGGCGGCTGGTGAAATTTCAATATTTTTTTTCTCGTCTGTGGCGCATGGGACCCATACGAAATTTGGGAAATAACATCTAGAGAAGCACTTCTCTAATGACCCCTAAAAAATTTTGAAAAAGCAGTTTGCGAAAAAATTTTTGAAAATTTGCTAGCCTCCCCTGGGTCTAGGGACCCCCGTTTACTTTTATTTTTTTTTGTCATATGCATTTGACTTTTCATAAAAATGCATCGACAGATTTTAGAGTTTGTGAAAATATTTTCATTACTAACTGAAATACAATGAACTGAAATTTTGTAATTTACAATTTAACAAATTACAATATTTCAATTCGTTGTATCTCAGTTAGTAATGAAAATATTTTCACAAAAATCTGTCGATGCATTTTTATGAAAAGTCAAATGCATATGACAAAAAAAAATAAAAGTAAACAGGGGTCCCTAGACCCAGGGGAGGCTAGCGAATTTTCAAAATTTTTTTCGCAAACTGCTTTTTCAAAATTTTTTAGGGGTCATTAGAGAAGTGCTTCTCTAGATGTTATTTCCCAAGTTTCGTATGGGTCCCATGCGCCACAGACGAGAAAAAAAATAGTGAAATTTCACCAGCCGCCACTGGTTCCTTTGTATGTATTTCATGTGCAAAAATTATACAATCATACCTTGTCAACGTGGTGATGCTAAAACTTTGTGGAATATACACAATACAACACTTAGGACACCAAAACTATACATTTGGGCCGGCACAATAATAAAAGTTAATAAGTAAAAGTTCTAAATGTCCAAAGTTCAAAACTTTCATGTTTTTCGTAAAAAATCCAAGAATACTCCGAAAATGACCTTTCAACGTCCACAGACATAGTAGAGACATAATTAAAGGATTTATAATATTTTAAAGATGACACGTGTACTAGGATGGTCCTTATTTTGCGACATTGATTTTTTTCGGTCTCACCCTCTAAAGTGGTTCTAATTATTTGAGAAATGAAAATTTTTAACTCGATCGGATTACACTAACTCGTGGCTTAAGGTTATTAAAATTAACCACAAAATGCAATTTTCATTTTCAGTAGTATTTCATGACCGATTGATCATTTTGAACATACCTAATCGAATGAAAATTTGATTTTCTAAAACATTTATTTGTATTTTTCTCGTACATTTAGTAGTTTTGAAAATAATGGAGTTCTGATTGGCGTAAACAGGTACTAGAACATTCATGTTATCGCTCTTAATGCCTTGTCAGTTGTTTCGTATTCCATGAATTATTTGAATTGGCTTCTCAATAGTACTTTACAATCAAAACTGTGTATACTGCCGGCCATGTAAAACCCGCCTCTCATATTTTCATAGTGTAATTCTTTAAACTTCATTATTTGCTCATTTTCTACGTTATTTCGAAATGATTTGAAACTAATCTCAAATTTATATTGCTTGAAATAAAAAAAATCTGTTTTCAGCTATCTAAATAAAATCTAACTCTGAAGTAACATACACAATCCAAAGCCAAGGCTGCTCGGAAGTGGGTTACAGATTTTGAAAAATGCAGACGTACATCCATACCCACCGGACTGTCAGTGCTGCACAGCCCTGTCAAAGCTTTTCCTATTAGCTCCTTGATGATATCAGCACAACGTTTAGCAAGGTGGCCTCTTCGTTTCTTGCCATTTGGTTTTCCCAGAATCATCAACCATTCTATATTGTCCCCTCTTCCCCTTTGATAAAAAAAATAGAGTTTATCTTATTTTCAGCAAAAGTTTTCTTCTTTTTTAGCTGTTCAACTCCCCTCTTCAAATATTTTTTATAAACCTCTCTACCTCTGCACAATGTTGTTTATTACACATTAATATCCAGACTTTTTGTCAAAATATCAATACTTCGCAAATAATAAGCATAAGCTTTTACAAATTGTCATTTTAGCTTCTCTGAAATGAATTAACTCATTTAAAACTTATCTGCTAAATGGCAGTTTGTTGCCGATAATTTAATTAATATAATTTCTAATTAGAAAGATTTTAGCAGCATTGTGAAGACTCGTGGCCGATGAATCCAGTAATACGCGATCAAGAATAATAACTACGAACAATTGAAACTGATCGGAGTACTGCTGCATCACCTTACTGACGAGGACTTTTTAAACCAAACTATGAGACTAAAATATGATATATTCTAGCTTCCAAGCAAATTTTCAGCATCATATTCACTCACATCCTAAGATGTTTTTGTCCGCATCAACCAGAAAGTAAAAGATAAAATGGTTAATGGTTCATGAAAAATCAGATGGTAAATGGTAAAAGAAATTTACCCGACTCAAAGGTTCAGTATGCTTACGGGTTAGCATTGAGACCCGGATTTGAGGGTTTCTGGCTAAAGTGTGGATGTTTGGTGGAGTTTTTGGAGAGCTAATGAGACTATCGCAATGGCCTAGACCGCAGTTGAGTGACACAACATGCTCGTGGTCGAGTTGGAGCCTCAGCTGCAGCAGATGGCAACATCGCAGGGAATGATTGTTGTTAAAAAACAACTAATCAAAAAGAGATTCGTTGAGGTCGTACACCTAGCAGAAAACTGTGACAGATGCCATGTTGATATAAGATACCTTTAGCTATCTTGATTAGTTCATGGGAAATAAAACATCTATCATGAATGTTCTAAAGCTTCATTGTTTCTATTAAACTAACTATTAAATGTACGAGAAAAATACAAATAAATGACGTTTCATAAAAGGAAATTCTCTTTCGTTTATGCGTCTATAAAATTTAGATGAGATACTATTGAAATAGATGGATATTGAATGTGGTGGTCAATTTTAATAGCTTTGAGGCACTGGTTAGCTTTATCTGATCAAGTTGGAATGTTGAATATTTCATTTTTTAAATAATTGGAATCTCTTTAGTGGGTGAGAGAAAAAAAATTAAAGAAAAAAATATCGTCAAGTATACGTTGGGTAATTAAAAGTCCTCTTCTTATCCCATAAAAAGATCCACAATAAAAGAACGTGATAAATCCTGGGTTGCCATGTAAAACTCTATAAGCCAAATTTTCTTGAATTCAAGGATCCATGAAAGGCTGATAAAATAGCAACTGCATTGTTAGCATAATTTTTGCACTACTTTTTACTTTCTCAAAATTTTTGTAGTTGTAAAATACAGTCTGTATCCAAGTGCCTCACCGCATCAAAATAGGCTGTGGAGGAAGTGGCGTCTTGGGTAGAGTATCGCAAAATAATATGCTACTTTTAAAAACACTTGCTTTACACTTGATATACCTGTTGACATCTGATGCAAAACTGTGTGTCTTCATAGACATCTGAACAGTTCATGTCATATACAAAATACATTCGTAAGATTGCATCTGAGATACGAGCTCTGGTTATAATTTTGCGCAGTTAATACATAATGTAAAATATGTATGAATTTGTGTTCTGAAAACTTAAAAAAATATGTAGCTGAATGACTTTAAATATATTTACATTATTTCTAAACTGGATTCACTAGTCTTCATTCCATGTTCAGGTTCGGAAGAACCAGAACCTGATCCAACATCTAGTAGATCTTCTTTTGTTTCTTCTGCATCACCATCATTATCATTATCGTCATTATCTGGAGAAACACTAGACATCTGCCATGCTGGTATAGAAGGGGGTACGACGGGGCTATTTGCTACTGAAGGAAATTGTTTCCTGAAAAATATCGTTCAAATTAAATTATAATATAACTCAACTTGTTTATTTCATTAATGATGATCCGAAATCTATCTGCATCTTTTTATCGTCTTGAAATTTATTAAGGAATTTTTCTCCCCCTAATATTTACCGCAAATTTCTTAAAAGCCGAACTAAAAACTAACAAACAAATTTAGTCACATAACTGCACTTATTACTTACAACTTACAAATTTTATTTGACCACTTTACATTTGTGGCAAGTCAAAAAAAAAAAATACAATTTGTAATATGAAAAGCATTTAAAGTATAAGAATATATAAAATATAATATAAAATAGACGGACAATTAAAAATTTATCCGACAATACTATCCAGGTTAAAATATGATAAGACGTCGAAGTTTGGAGGGGTGTCATAAATTCAATAACCGAGTAAAAACAATACAAATGTTTAAAATGTTTAGTTACTTTTTTGAAATAGTTAAAATTTATTTGTTTAACATTGTTTGGTAGATGATTATTAAAACTAGTATCTGAAGAATTGTTCTCTGATTTAGTCCATCTAAACCTTATAGGTTTGATGGTATAATTAGGAAGTTTCCATTTTTCTCATTTTCTCGTAATAAATAGTCGTAAAAATCTAAAAAAATATCTGTAATTTTTATTTTTTTTATCTTAATAAATAAAAAAGTTATCATCCTTCAAAGTTTAAAATGCCGCGCTCATCTGGGCTGAGGCTCGATTACGTCATAGTACATGATATCTCCATTTTTTCACCGTAATTAATCGGTAATTAACAGAAATCGATCTCATATACGATGTTCACTTAATATCATGTACTACACTGACGCTCCGTTAATCTGGGCCCTTCGAAACAAAGGTTTCTGAGACAAATTATTTTTTTAAGATTTACATACATTACAGCTTATGTAAAGAGAATTGATTGGGCTTTCCGACACTTTTTTTATTTTTTCTGTAACATAAAAAACAAAAGACTTATGACTGAATATACATATATTTGATGTCAATCTCTCGTACAATTTACTAACGTTTATATACCTTAATGAAGTGCCAACGCCAACTTCCATCCACACCTTCACTTCACGATGCACAAATTTCATACTGCTTAACATTATTATCAATATATCGGGTCTGAGCATCGCACGAGAACATTAAATGGTGGCTGAAGCTCTTCGAAATTGCAGACATGAAGTTGGGAGGGCGTGTCGATGGATCTCTAATTTCAATTTTTCGACCTTGACGGGTCCCTCTCAAATCGTGCTCGTGATCTTTGATCGAAGGAGAGGAATAAGTATCAAAAACGATTATCACAAACTGTGCATCATTTCTCAAAAACAATAGCAACCATTTTTTTGATGTCTGCATTAGTCATTGGTGCTACTACATAATTGTCTGCAGCTCGACCACTAGCAATATTAAAAAGTAAATAAAAGTGATTATTAACACATCTATAAGAAAACTGTCTGTTTTTTAATATTAATGAATAATATAATTCATGATTTGACACTATGTATTGCCATTTTGGCAACGTCTACCAAAGATTTAGCCATCTTTCAGCGGAGGTAGAATGTGATTTTTAATCGAAATAGTGCATAAAATGCTTGTAGAAAAAAAATCAGCTTTGTAGATTAATATTCAGTGGCGGAAAATGCAAAACTTCTCCGCAACGGCCGCAGTCACGCGCTTGCATTCCATTACGTCTACCGAGTCTTCAGCAACATGAGACGATAGGTAGACTGTATTTTTTGGATGTCTTATTAAATAAACTATTCCAGAAAAAAAATTCAGCTTTGTAGATATAAGTAAAAAATGTTTGTTTTTCCACACTTTGCGTGGTTGGTAGACCAGACAACGCTTCCGACGAGGTAGAATATTATTTTCTGGTATGTTTTTATGTCATCTGTGAGTATGTAGAATTTCAATCTTGTAGACATATATTTATATATACATTTATGCAACTTTTTATAACATGTTGTTTAGTTTTTTACTCATTTTTTTAGCACTAAAAGTTTCCTTAGACTTGCACTTTCATCATTAATACTTTTTATGTTAGAGAAAAAATAAAAAAAAGTGTCGCAAAGCTCAATCAATGCTCTTTACATAAGCTGTCTACAAATTTTTCGAAAAAAAAAAACGATAATTATCGAGATATTCGAGGAAATGTAGGAAATTACACGTTTTCCTATTGAGTGTATGTAAATCTTAAAAAAATAATTTTTCTCAGAAACTTTTGTTTCGAAGGATCGAGATTAAAGGAGCGTCAAAGAAGTACATGATATAAAGTGAACGTCGTATATGAGATTGATTTAAGTTAATTACCAATTAATTACGGTGACAAAATGGAGAAATTTTACCGAAAAAAAAAAAAAAGTCCCAAATCCCGCCTCCTCTAATTCCTTCATTTTTGTCGGAATTCAAAAAATAGAAAAAAAGCTTTTGCAAATTTAATTCTATTTAAATTAGCAAGAGTAGTTTCTGGCGTAGGAACCCAGATGCCCGAATAATTTACAGGTCTGATGACCTAAAATTTTCAATGAAAATTCTTGGCCTTCGAATTTGAAGGTTTCGATGATATGGGATAGTAGAAAAAGTAAATTTAAAGAGAAAATGAAGAATGACTTTTTTTCGAAAAAAATTTCGTTACCAATTTATTAATTATTTAATGTTTAAAATACGTAATTTTAAGGGGACCGTAATTCGAAAACCAAAAATCAAAATGTTGTTAAATTCTGGATATAGTGGTTCAATAATATTGCATTAGTTTTTCAACAAAAAAATGCCTAATATGATTTCTCGAAAAATCGACCCTTTTTTTCTTAATAAAAATGCACGCCAATGACTGAAATAAATTTTGTTTTACTCAAAAAAGATATAATAAAGGTCTTTGATACCGGTCTAAATTTTATTGAAATTGGATGACTAATAACTGAGCTACGAAGGTGTTACCGTGAAATGTGGGACACACTGTATAACGTAACATGACATTCCGCTAGAGAACTAAAAATAGTTTTTTTTTTGTGTATAATATAGATAACAAATATTAGAAACACACCTTATATTGTCGAATTTTTAATAAATAAATGTCTTTTCGAGTTTAATGTATGAAGATAAATTATACGTGGTTAAAGAATTGAAGCGTCCAGTTCCAGATTTAAGTAAATCGCTAACTAACGTAAGTGTAGGTGGCACATCAAATCGGGCTTTCAGTAAAACCTAGTACGAAAAATACGACTGGCTTACTTAGAGAGTAAAGTAAATTGTTTTGTTGACTATGAATTTATTCAACTGAGGAAGTAGAGAATTCCTTATACTCCAGTCAAATAGGGAAAATTAGAGGGAAAAAAATCTCATAAAGTTTTGAAACTTGGCAGAGATGTTCATTAACCCTTTCACATCAGGCGTTTTTTAGGCGACTGGCCTCACAAACGGGGATTTATTGCGTTCGTGCAATCGTGCATCTCCAGCATATCATTTTCGTGCATTAGTGCGCATCCCGGCTCAAAGATACGCGCGCTTATATGCGCAAGTTGAAATTAACGAAGATATAAGATAAACCTTTTAATTAATAGGTATGCAAACATATAATATATAATTATTAAAAGTATACAACGTTCTTACTTCACTAATAATGTAAAAAAAAATTATTTTAAATGGACTTGCCACTTTATACAATTTTTTTAAATAATATTTCCACTCATATTGTGATGTACAACATTAACATAAAACAAGCCCAAACTAATACAAAAATAAATAAATATTTGATATATTTACAATTTTAATTTGAACAAATATTTCCTGGCTTGATTGGAACCTTTGGAACAAGATATTGAATTTTCTTCCAATTTTAGACTGTTTTCTATATCTGTGTCAGACTAAATAATATAATACATAAAAACGTGACACTACGAGCAATCCCATTCATAAATCTCACTTGGGAAATTTGACCTCAGGTATTTAATTCGGAATCTCCATTTGGCAACTCGGCAATGTAGAACTGCTACGGTGAAGGTTATCAAAACCAGTGTTGGCTCTAAGTGATGTGTAATCGAGTAAACATTTTCATGCATGTGTGATTGTTAGATATGTTTTTCTATTTTTTGTTTGTGTGGTGGCGTGGAAGAATGTTCAAACGAACATCACCTTTTGTAGTGTATATTGTATCTATGTATACATTTATATATAACACAATAAATATTTTTCTATTCTATTCTATATACAAATAACACTGTACGTATTGTACAAGGAACCATGGACAAGATGACACAAGACGATGAAACGTTAATATTTCATCATTTCATGGTTTTTATATTATTTGGGAATGTCTCATTCGTTTTCTACAATATAATACATCTATGTAAAAGCCATCTCTGGAACATCTGACACAGATTCGGGAAAGCTAACCTGCTGACGCATGTATAAAGAAACCACGGGAGGTTTAATTTGGTAGCATGTCTCTCTCTCTCTCCCAAGAAACGAGCTTCTCTTTTCGAGTGTCATGGCTTTATATATTTTATTATTTAGTCTTTGTCTGTGTCATTTTAGCTTGTTGCTTCTTCAGAGACAACACTGTCACTATCAATATTGTGGTTATCTTGTTCATAATCACTCTCTGAATCACTTTCTGGGTCAAAATCCAATAGTTGATGTACATCATCATTATCTGATTCTTCCCAAATTTTTTCAAGCTCATCTGCTAAATATTTATTTTTTCTGCTCATTTTATAAAAAATATAATTTATTTTATAAAAAATTTGCAGCTGTCTGACACACTCAAGAATAAACTGAGAGTATACAAGTGTTTTTCGGACTACAGCTTCTCTGCAACTAACAAGCTACAGCTTGAAAATGCTTTAAGTGAATATCGAACCACAATCTTGCGTCGCCCGATTTTAAGTAGTATTCACGGCGTACGAAAATATGCGTCTCCCGCAGATATGTCAATCAGAGATTTGTGCGTTTTTGCGGCTCCCGTCGAAAAAGGCCCACTGTTAAACATACTGAAAGTTGCCAACTCTATCTCTTGCGGTCGCGCCGCCATCTTGGAAAAATGGTACCCTGATAGTTTTTTGCTTATATCCCGCTAACCATTGGAGATATCGAAATTGTGTTTCCTATAAAAAATAAAGCATATAAAATTCTGTACGAAAAATGTTATATGCATTTTATTCATATCTATCATATTCTTTAGAAATACGAAAGCAAAGAATATGTTGCATTTTTCCGGCTCGTGCGCAACAGTTTGAGCTGGGGACTTTTAGTATGTTTAACGATAAACCTTAATGAACATCTTTGCCAAGTTTCAAAACTATCAGTTTTTTCCATCAAACGTTGAAATTTGTTCTAATTTGACTAGGGTATAGCAAACCTAGCTAGGTACCTTTACCTATCCGAGTATCTAACTGGTTTTTTTGTTTCAAAGTTTTTTTTTTTTTGTTTAAAACAAGTTTTTTTCAATGTTTGAATATGTTTGTATGTTTAAAACAGGTTTAAGACTCTATTCAACTAAAATTAACTTTGATGTTTTTAAATGTGTGTTTTGATCATTTATCTTTATAATTATTGTGTTATATGCTTTTTTGACTAGTCAGATAAGTTGATAATGTTTTTTTGTTAGCTTTTATGATGAATAAATTATAATAATAATAATAATTATTATTATTATTAAATGGAGCCAAGTTACCGTGTCTGCTACTACTACTTGATGTCAGATGGCGCTCTTAAATGGATTTTACAGCACTTTACAAATAAAATGTTCAGTTTAATGCATATTTGACCACTGACCATTTGACTCATATGTGTAAGACTACAGAGGCTATTTTTTTATGAGTGTGTTTACTGTTTATATCGGAATGGACTATAATCGGCATTTTTCCTGCTTTTCCACAAACTCCAAAATAATACATTTGTTTAAAACATCGCACTGTGTATTAAATATATTTTAAACATTTGATTAAAACATGTTTTAAACGTCTTGTTTAAAATGTTTTAAACATGCCAACCCTGTCAGCTTGTCATGCCACGAGCCGCCACTGACCATAAGTGATATGCGACCAAAAAAGTGTGAAATGAGAAGTTAGTAACACCTCAGAATTTAAAATCTTTTTTTTGTTGCCTTGGTAAAAAGTTTGCACTAGCTAATTTCTCACATAAGTGATTTACGTGACCTGACCAATTTAAATTGTTTTCAAGAACAACCCCCAGCTGCGCCATATCTGCATTTTCATCATTTTAAGCGGTAATGGATAAGGGGAGCTGTTGTGTCATGGTATTATTTAAATTTAAGAAATTTGCAGGAAATCATTTCTCGACTTTAGTTTCTTCGTTTATTGTTAGTGTTTACGTTGTTTAAATCTCTATTACTACAAATTAAGGTTGTGTCATTTGCAAATAACAACAAAAAGAAGAGATCCCATGACAGAGTCAGACTATGTCTAATTAAAAGAGCATTTGAAGTTTGGCCGTTTAAACAGACACACTGTGTCCTGTTATTAAAATAACTACTTAGAAGATCGTGGCTTCCATAGCAGCTTAACTTCTTCAATAACAGCTCGTGATTGACACAGTTGAAGGCCTTGGTAAGGTCATACAACATTACAGACTTATGTAGGCCCAGTTCAGAATCCCGGACTGTGTTGTCCACAATTTCAGACACGGCTTGAACTGTCGATTTATATTTGTGGTAGCAAAATTTAGTAACGAGTTATTTTCAAAGGAAATTTGTGTTTTAATAATGATTTCGAAAATTTTCCCAAAAAAGAGGTTAACAGAGATGTGACAGTAGTTGTCGACCGGGTTTGTGTCGCCTTTTTTGAAAACAGGGACCACTATGGCTAGGTTAAATAGGCTTGGGAAAACACCCTCATCAGTAATACAGGCATTGAATAGCTCTGTGAGAAGCAGAGCCACAATGTTAATAGTCTCCTTCAAAATTTTACTACTAGTATTATAATTATCAAATGAGCTACCTAGTACTATTTAAGGAAAAAATTGCTCTTTTCACCTCAGTAACTGGAATAGGTTCAAAAAAGAGTTTTAGAATTTAATAATTTCAGTAAGTCTACAGGGTCCAGTTTATTTTTAGGAAAATTCATTATGATATATTTTGCTATTATGGTAAAAAACTTTTTAAATTCAGAAGGATTGATATTTATATCATTTTGTATAGTTTTAGTATGGTTACATTCATAATTTACAAGCTTCCAACTGTCTGGTTTTATTGATAGAGTTAACGAAAAAATTTTATATGCTTCTTGTTTAGCGGACATTATGACATTTTTATAATCATTTAATACATTTTGTAATTAAATAGTCAGATAGATCCTTGGTTACATCACAAACAACTTTAATGTTTGATAACGACCCTTACTTTTAAGATGTGTGATTTATTTATACTCTGACATATTTTTTACAATTTTTAAGCATCACAGTAGTATATAAATTCACTGCGTGTAAGCAGTTTGCCTTCTACACACATTTACCGCTGTGCAATGGTGAATGTTAGCATTCACTAATATCCAATGTTTTGGCAATATCTCCCAATGAGATATTGTCAAAACGTTTATTTTGCGTAATTTTTGTAAAAAACGTAATTTTAATAATAATAATAGAATCAATTGGCTTTATTCACAGAAAATTACAAAATATATAAAATAAATTTCTTACAATCACGAAGCCTAGCCTCAGGCTATTCAACTTGACCTATAAAATATATAACTAGAGAAATTTAAATTTAACAAATTATAGTACAGTTCATTTCAGACATAAGAATTCTCAAAGGTTACTGTCAGTTAATATATGAAGACAATATAATCTTCCTTATATTAAAAAAAATCGGTATTAAGTATGGTGATATAAAAAGGTGGCCCGACAAGGCCTCCTTTCCCACATAACAAAGTGTAATAATTCCAAAGCATTTCCAACAAAATATTCACAGTATTAGTTGTTAGAACTGTTGTCAACTGTGTGCTTCAAATATTTAATTAATTAAAGGTAAAACAATGCAAGTTACCGAATTGTAAAATGTAATACTTGAGGAATAAAATATTGGTTTTTGATGTTTTAAAATTTTAGGATTTTAAGATGTTGTTTACGTGATAAATCATATGTAAAAAACATTTTAATAGTTAGTCTATGTAATGAAGGAAGAAATAGTGTAAATATTTCGTGCAGACGAGATTACCTTCCCTCCTCGTTTTCGAGGGTGCTGAACACAATGCAAGTGGTGGGAAAAGTTTTTGATCGCCGCAACCCCCTGAAACGGCCACCTCTTTAATGGATCCCTTTATGTTCTCATATATAAACGGATCTGGGGAGTGATTTATTGACGGGTTATACTTAAAATAACTTGGAAGTGGGTTATAGAGTAAGTGGAATCCAGACAGCAGGCCTAGGGTGTTGATTAAACCCTTCCGCAAGGGGTGGAAAATCATTTTTTTTTTCAAATGATTCAGTTCAAAACCTATTTTTGGGGCCGCTGATCATGGGAAAAATATTCATTTTTAACTCCAATCCCTTCTCATCCCTCAAACGGTGAGTGAGGGGTGGTTTCTGCCCGTTTGAGGGATGAGGAGGGATTGGAGCTAAAGATGAATATTTTTCACATGATCAGCAACCCCGAAAACGGGGGATATGCGTTTGAATCGAATCATTTAAAAAAAAAAGATTTTCTATCCCTCGGGAGGGTTTAATCAACTCCTAGGCCTGCTGTCTGGATTCCATTTACTCTATAACCCACTTTCATGTTATTTCAATTATAACCCTTCGATAAATCACTCCCCAGACCCGTTTATATATGAAAACATAAAGGAAAAACATAAAAGAGATGGCCGTTTCAGGGGTTGCGGCAGTCAAAAACTTCTCCCACCACTTGCACCGTGTTCAGCACCCTCGAAAACGGGGGGGGGGAAGATAATGTCGTCTTTGCACGAAATATTTACACTATTTGTTCCTTCATTACTTAGAGTAAGTAGTAACATTAGAAATAGCCTTACAGTTACTAGCAAAGACAAATAAATCTTATTTGTGATGTATGTTATAAAAATAACATACAAATACAAACATTCTAACCTCTAAGCTGAGAGGTTGTCTACATATGTCGATCTTATAATGTGTCATTATTTATTTTTGCTTTGAAAATACTTCCACTCTGAACAGCTAACACCATCTGATGGCAATTTGCTGAAATGCTTCAAAATGACAAATGTCTTTATATCACTGTGGTATTAAGCGAGGTTTTATTTAAAAAAATGCTATTCTTTTAAAAACTACTCTTAATTAATGTATTTTATTAGAGGCAATATTGTAATAAAAATGCCCAACTTATTTTTGTGTCATGAAACAATCACAATGCATGCCTTTTAAGGCAATAGGCAATCATTAAACAAAACAGGGCAAAAAAAGAAAAACAAAACCATTTACATATTACTAAAACAAGTACAACAAAATATAAAGAGGGGGTGGAAGACTATACCACAGTGCAGTGTGTTACTAGAGCCGCCTGTGGCAAGTCTTGTATCACACTTTGCAGAACGGTTATCCCCATAAACGTGGGGGCTTCTGCTCTCTATTCCTTATGCTCTCAACCTTTAATAAAGATTTGCATATAAATTATTGGTACCAGTGATTGTATGGCGTTTCTTTTATGTCTTTATATCTCCGAAATAAACTGTACTTAATTTTAGAATATACAATATTATTTAATAATTATAGCAACACAAAGCCTTTTGTTGAAACACGGTTTACTGGATTGACTAGTAGACTGATATAATCGATTATCAAGGAGAAACATTTTGAAAGGTCCAAAATAACTGCTATGGAAATTTTTTTAAATGCTCTATTTACCTTCCTAATAGAAGTCCTTTAACACTAGAAACTTCAGACTTTAATTCCACCAGTTGTCTATTTGTGTTATTTTCTGAACTTTGGCTTATCTTCTCCACTTCTACTTTGACATTTTTTATATCGTCTTTCAATTCGTCTAATGACAATTTCATATTGCTCTCAAGATCTACCACAGTTTCTTCCACAGACTTTTTCTTTTTTCCAAATAAGTAGGGAGCAATAAATTTCTAAAAAGGAATAACACATTACACTTTTCATGCGCTACGAATTTTTAATTTTTCATCAAAAGAACAAGTGGGTTTCGTTCGATTTGTCTGAAAATTCAGTATGTTGTAGTTTTCAAGTTTCTGAACAAAAGTTCTCATGGGCCCAACTCGGTCCTATGTCTAGTTTCCGAAATACAACTATAAATTCTTGTAAAATTCTGTATCTTATCGAATTTTTAATTTATTGATGGGGTATTGGTCAAAGAAGCAATTTCGGAAAGTTTTTCAACTAAAGTTTTTTGATCAGGAAGACACATATTTTATGTAAAAAATGTTTTAGCCAATTTGACCGAATATTTTTTTCACTTGTTATTTTTATATAGATTTCCCGGCGCCTTCGCCAACATTTTTCAAACTTTAATTTTTTTTTACGCTATTTTCATTAAAACAACAAATGTTTTTAGTGCAAAATATTAAATTATATTAGAAGATATCACAATATAAAATGTATGAAAAAAAAATCATAAATTCGAAATTTTTTTAATTGTACAAGAGATCATTCTTGTACATTTCTTGAGCTGTATCTCGGGAACTAGACATAGGATCGCGTTGGGCCCAGGAGAACTTTTGTTCAGAAAGTCGAGAACTACAACATACTGAATTTTCAGGCAAATCGACCGAAACCCACTTTCCATTTGTTTTGTGCGAGGTCCTTTGACTGCATAAGTGGTTTGATAGAATAAATATTTTTGCAGATGCATATTTGGCCATTTGTCCTTCTTATGCACCCAAATTGTCTCTATCTAAGACCAAAAACTACAAAAAATTATGACAATACAAAAACGACAAATATCACATTGTTCTGATGGTTGAGAAGGACTATGTCAGGCTTGTTGACTTAAATTAGCCTGATGATTAGAGACAAGTAGTTCCAACAAATTCGACACCTCTTGTTCTTGATAATGGTCTAAATATCTCTAAGGGCATAGGATAGCGTTGGTGTCTGATATACTCTGTACGAGTGCGACAGATGGTAGAATATAATTTCAATTTCATTTGACCATACTATTTTGTCTCAAAAAATAAATGAGTCAACTAGAATTTTAAAGTTAGACTTATGAAAAGCTTTTGATAGTGTGGCCCATAATGTTTTAATAGAGAAATTCGAAAAATATGGACTCGGGGATAACACATTGCAATTACTAATATCTTACCTAAGCAACAGGGCAATGTGTTATAGAAGCAGAGCAATGAAGAATTATTAAAATTGCGAAGTCTGGTAATAAAGAGAGCGGTCCCACATGGATCAGTATTAGGACCAATCTAATATACTAACGACCTACCCATGGTACTTGACGAATATACAGTTCAATATGCAGATGATTGTTCCTTAATTATTAACTCATCAGATGAACTGAATTACGCCAAACTGCGAAAAAGCACTACAAAAATTACTAAGTTCCAAACTGGTTTGCAACAGAGTTGTCAGGACGATAAGTTGATCAGGCTTGAAATGCATTAAACGCTGTAGGGACGAATATGTGACTTAGTCATATTGATGGCATCAGTGCGCCAGAACAATATACCCTCGGTCAATTTGACCAAGGTAGCACCAGTAGTAAACTTTTTCTCAGTCATATTGACCAAAAAGGCAATGAACATATTAAGTTCTTACAGTATACATCATCCTGGAGTATGTCCATACATTGGGTTTATCGACATGCTGCCTAAACAGATTTTGCTGGTTGGCAGCTTTCATTTGGGCCTTCAGATGCTTTGTGAAGCTCAGTGACTAATTCTGGGTCAGCATCATGTCAGCTTACTCGCCTGACGGCAAATACGAGACCAAGTTCATCTGCGGTTCTTTCTGCTACCTTGAACAATCCTGCACCCACTCCTGCATTTTCATGATCTCTCTCTTGCATACCATACTCAGTACTACTTCAGACCCAAGAGTCCCCCCATTTTTCGGTGTAGTGGGATGTACCACGGACAATCCGGAATTATTATTATTATATTAAAAAAAAAAAGGAAGATAGAGAATGCCTTGAAGCAGGAGGTGGTCCATTTCATTTTCTTTTATAAATAAAGTCTTCTTTAATCTTTTCTTATTAAAATCTCTATACATAGTTACGTTTTAATCTTGTATTATGTCTATTGTCTATCAGATATAACACATTATATTATGAGCACAAGCAGAGGTTATCTGTTTAGGATAAATGCTTTGACACAGATTACTTAGCCCAAATGAATGTTTAATTGTACATAATATGGATGCAGTGGATTGCAGAAATTAATTTGACAAAATATAATTTTAAATCTATATAAGCAGTCTTTAGACCTACAAATCAAAGTTGAAAAACTATAATATTTGTCAACCAATTAATCTACAATCGCTCATATTATTACATAAACAACAATAAGTAATATAAAATACGCCCACAATTTATTCATTTATTTTTTCTATAAACATTATAAGCATATGATCAGGAGCGGATCTAGGGCTTTAGGGGCCCTACTCTTTATGCATTTTATGACCTCTGAAATGAAATTTATTGTGATGAAAATTCTCGTTCGAAATCATTAAATCTAATATGCTATTATCTTCCCTCAGGGCCCATTTTACTCTGAGACGTCTGAGGCGTATCTGTAAATCCGTCTCTGCATAAGATATATTATATTATCTGTTAGTACGTAAGATGTAAGTAAACATAACATAACTGTACATAAACTAGAAGATTTAGGTTGTTGGCCAACTGAAATTTCCAATAATAATAAAGTTAATAGGTTTGTTCAAAAACTCTGCAAAATACACTTCTGTGCAATAAAATCACATACGCTATATTAAATCATTCTTTATTTATTTGTCCGTGTCAGTGTCATATTTTCGAAATGCCGAAATTAACTGAACATGAAGAAATTCTAATTCTCTCTAAAATTGAACAGGGATGGTCTATCAGAGCAGTTGCTAACCATTATCACTTAAATAAAAGTACCGTTAAGAATGTGAAGAAAAGGTGGGAGGAGGAAGGTATCATAAAGAGAAAAGGCAGTTCAGGCCGAAAAAGAAGTTCAAATCTCGCTCAAGATGAAACGCTCCTTGGCTATTTGAAGGAAAATCAGTTTCAAACAGCAGTAGACGCTGTGTCCATGACAAATTTTCCAGCATCGAGGTCAACAGCTAGCCGAAGGATAGGAAAATCGGAATTAAAAAACTGTGTAAGTGCCAAGAAGACCATATTAACAGAAGAACATAAGCATACAAAATTTTTTTTTTCTCAAACTTAAAATCTCGACGTTTCATGACATTCTAAAGCTATTTGAACAATAACAATTTCCAATTTTTTTTTTTGTCATTAATATATTTCCACTGGATGTGGAAGTAAAATTATCACAGGCAGACACCTGCAGAACAGCCGTGCAGAAAACTGCTTTTTAATGTTTTGAGCTTTCAGAATCTGGCCTTATCTCGGACACAATTTTTCAACGTCAATTTTTACATTTGTTTTAAATCGAAATCATTAAATCATTAACATTTCTCCAAATATCTTACCTATGACATTTCACAATCAATGTCACTTTTTTATAACCTATATGATAATAAAAAATCTAAATTCCAAAAAGACTGATTCACATCACTTAACACGTTAGCTGCGATACATATCCCCCATGATATGTATTGAATTATTTTGATATGCGCGCCACAAATTTGACATAACCTTCCAGCATGCGAAACCAGACTTAACTACTTATACTTAGAATTTTACCACTTCAAATATAGCTTTCGAATCGTCGGAAGTTACTGAATTCATATCAGAAACAATACAATACATATCGCGAGGGTTATGTAATGCATATGAATAGAAAAACATAGTTCACTTGCGGCACATATCCTCGAGGATATGTACAGGTTTTAGTAAGTCGGTACGTGAATCTGCGCTTATGTATCTATCAGCTACCGAAAAAACACATCAGTACAGCGTTGCCAGTGTTAGTTCGTTAGTGCTACTTTCATTGTGTCAGTTAATTTTTTGTATGAAGTTTTACTGGCTTACTTTGTAACTTTAGACTCCTAATTTAAAGAATTTATTCGGAAAACGAAATAATTATTTTTTTTTCGGATTTGTCTCTCTGCTCATCAAATTTTTTTTTTTTTTTGGGATTTCTACACTCCCACATTTGGGAGGAGGAGGAATTAAACCTTGATTTTAATAGTGGTATTCAAACCGAAACTAATTTTGATTCTGATGAGGATGAAACGGATATCTTAGAAACACCTGTTGGTAGTGAAGAGTGAGATATAATCGTTAGTCCTACAAATGTTTCTTTTGATTTGTATTATGAAAGGTCTTAAGATGTTTTTAAGCACTTTGTTAATGATGAATTGCTTGAGTAAATTGTTACTCAAACAAACTCAACAAACGTCTATCAAATAAGTCTAGGATTAAATCATGGACTGACACCAATAAACTTGAAATCAGCAAATTTTTAGGAGTTACACTGGTAATGGGCTTGACAACAGTTCCTAAATTTAATGGTCAAAAGATCCCCTATAAATCTGGTATCTGATACAAAATTAGGTATAATTGAATTTCGGCACGTGCAACTTACTGAGAATATAGAAAATATTACACCTAATGCACGAACACATACTTTTATCAAATCTGAGGGACCTGGTAAAAAGAAAAGAAAACCCTGCAGAGGGTGCTATAATAAGCTGAGGGCAACGTTATCCAGTCGGGAAGCGGACAAGAAAATTCGGCGTGTAATCATCTTTTGTGACAATTGTCCGAAGAAACCGGGCTGATATGCCTTCCTTGCTTTAATACAGATCATATTTGAAATATAAAATATTTGAAATTATAATATATATCACACATTGGTTGAAAATATTTGATTTGTTACGAATGTTTCCTCACAAATAAACCTTAAAACTGTAGTTGTTAATTTCCTCATTCATATGCGGTTCTAGTCCTCAGAGATATGTACGGCCGCAGTACCATATTAATTGACTATCGAACTAACAGATTTCAGAGTTAAAAGTTTTTATAATTTAGCCTACTCTAGTCTAGAGGGCAGTAATCTCGAAATAGTTTACATATCCACGGAGATATGTATCGCATGCTAGTACAGTTTTCTTACATATCTTTGAGGACATGTATCGCAATATTGGAGAGGCATCAAATTTCTCTATCGCAGTTAACGTGTTAATAATATTAAAAACTGGATTACTGGATTTTTTAAGTGTTCGGGATTTTATTGCACAGAAGTGTACATTAGGGTAGTATGTATTAGGTGCAATGCATTGCAGATGATACTAATTTGGAGAACTACAGTTTTACACTAGCTATCAACATAGAGTAAAAGTGTTGCCATAAGTGCATTGCACTGGAAATTTGTGAACACCGAATGTTTTTGACAACAGCAGCACCAAGTTTCTTGAACACCGAGTAAAAGATTCAGTGTATTGCACATTATAGAATATTATAAAATCAAATTATTATTTATGGCTATTCGACTTTCACATTGGCCCTGATTTCCTGCCCCATCTAAAGGTTTTTTCGACAAAAACTAAAATAGCAGCGCTATTTCTCTTGCAGTGCTGGTGGCCCAATCCGCCACTGCCCATTTATGTGCATGCACCATTGCGGCATATCTCCAGGATGTTCTGTTGGTAATATAATCTAACCTAGGTGACTAATTTTCACCATCATTCCAAAACAAAACAAACCTAATAAGATAGATCTAATGTAGGTACAACATGTAGATTTATAATTCTGATGTAATAATTATTTCAAGTAGCGTGAATGTCCCAGTGAAACGCATCTCCTGCAATATGTTCCATTACTTAGTAGGTTTTTTTAATATTTTCTATATAATGAATGTCAAATAAAGGCTGCACATTTGGAATTGAGTTTATGGTGAGGTTTTGAATCTTAAAAAACTGCAATCAGAAAACAACTAATGCTTTGAAAAATATAGGGTTGTAAATATAATTTTTTAATGTATCTTATCCTCTTGTTATATACAATAAATATTTTTATTATTATTAATCAATTCTAATTTTTATATAAGTATTTTATTCTTGAATTTCAAAGGTCAAGGTTCTAAATAAAATTTATCTACGATCGACATATAAAGTAAGTTTTTTTACTAGCATTTTGAAAGTGCAATGTTGACGTTTTCCAGGCAGCTGTGGATAATGTCACTTTAGCGCACACATCTTCCTTGGCAACGTGCATTAAAGTACTTTAAAACACTCTTCAGTGCATCTGCACTTGAACAAGTTTGGTCAGATCATTGACAATGTATTTTTATGAAATAATAATGCCCCAAAACTATTGTTAATATAATGAGAATTGATTTAAGAGTAACAATTAATTATCTAATTTATTTATATGAACTTTATAATAATTAATAAAACTTAAATAAACTGGCAGCGATTGAGTTTTGTTCGTCTATTTATTTTGATCAAATATGCATAATACCTATGTTGATGAATCACCTTTTTCAACCGAAATTAAACTTAATTATACCTTTTATTTTGATATTTTCAAACGATCGTAGATAAAATTATGCGTGTAATTCGAGCACAAAGTGTCATTGTTGCTCTCAAGCGCTAGCTATTTTTATGTATCTTATCCTCTTGTTATATACAATAAATATTTTTACCTACAATCACTATTGTAAATAGTAAAAAACACACTACCTGCCATCTATGTAAGTTGAATTTTACATATTGTAAACAAAACGCACTGTAAACAAATCGCACGGTAAACAAAACACACGGGACAGAGCAATTATAGGTCGCATATATCGCTGACGCGGGTTTAAAGAAACAAATGCACCTAAGTAATTTTCAAATGCTGTCAAAACTGACATAATATTTGTTGAATAATACTGTTGAATAGTAAACTACATCCAGATTTTACTAAATATGTCTGAAAAAAAATGCCAAGCGATAGTGAAAATGAAGTTTATGAATTGGAGATTAAAAAATGATATCAGACATACACATTAAATAGTTCTTTTAATTTTAATAAATATGATCGTAGGTAAGTATAGTACATAATTCGAGTTGTAAAGCAATTACTTAATATGCTTCTTACAACACTTATTACGTAATATACTATTATTACACAGCCCCATGGAAAAAAAAAGTGGTTTGGCCGGCAGACCAGACCAGTGTATCCCTATGTATTTGAACACGCTGAAACCGAATCCGAAGTCAGAATTGTCAGATTGGCTCGTTTTTCACCCTGAACCCCAAAAAACACCCCCAAAACAAAACAAAAAAGGTTGGCTGCCCGACGGACTATACTAGGGTATCCTTATGTATTTTGACCTGCTGAATCCGAATTCGAAGGTAAAATTGACAGATTGGCTTACTTTTCACCCCTAACCCCAAAAAAACACCCCCCAAAAAAAATGATCTATTCGGCGGACCATATCAGTGTATCCATATGTATTTAAATCCGCTGAAACCGAATCCTCAGTGAAAGTTGTCAGATTGGCTCGTTTTTCACCCCTAACCCTAAAAAACACCCCCAAAACAAAAAAGTGCCTGGCGGATTATACCAGTGTATCCTTATGCATTTTGTCCTGCTGAATCCGAATTCGAAGTCAGAATTGTCAGATTGGCTTGTTTTTCACACCTAACCCCAAAAAACACCCCCAAAATAAAAAAAGTGGTCTGTCCAGCGGGCCTTACCACCGCATCCTTATATATTTGGACACGCTAAAACCGAATCCGAAGTCACAATTTTCAGATTGGTTCATTTTTCACCCCTAACCCCCCAAAAACACCCTCCCCCACCCCCCGGTTTGGCGGACCATACCAGCAGGGGTGTCGCTATGGGAAGGTCCCAATGTCGTGGTCGAGTTGGGAAATTCAAGAATTCGGGAAAAATTTCACCTGTCCCGGTCATCAATTTTGGAGACATTTTTTTTTGAGGAGTTGGGAAAATTTCTGTAGTGAGTTGGGAATTATCCCCCCCCCCCCCCCAAAAAAAAAATCCTAGCCACATCCCTGGCATACCAGTGTACCCTTATATATTTGGTAAGGATACACTGGCATGGTCCGCCGGACAGACCACTTTTTTTGTTTTGGAGGTGTTTTTGGGAGTTAGGAGTGAAAAACGAACCAATCTGACAATTCTGACTTCGGATTCAGCGGGTTAAAATACATAATACACTAGTATGGCCCGCCGGACAGACCACCTTTTTTTGTTCTGGGGGTGTTTTTCCGGGTTAGGAGTGAAAAACGAGCCAATCTTACAATTCTGATTCGATTTCAGAGGGTCCAAATACATAAAGATATACTGGTCTGGCCCGCCGGACAGACCATTTTTTGGGGTGTTTTTTTGGGATAGGGGTGAAAATCGAACCAATCTGACAATTCTGACTTCGGATTTGGTTTCAGCGGGTCCAAATACATAAGGATAAACTGGTCTGGTCCGTCGGACGGACCACTTTTTTTTTGAGGGGCTGTGTTATTATTGTTTATTGAGAAAATATTCGTAAAGTATCTGTGTAGCATTGCATACCTAGCTATTTTACTAACACGAATTTTCTAAACAAGTTACAGATCCCCTACCATATTACCGTCACAAAAAATGATAATTGATAATCAAATAAGGATAAGGATAAGGAATAAGATTGATGCGGTTTATGCGTTGCAGTGCAACCTAGTTTAAGAGGCAGTATGTCTAAAAGTGTTGATATGATCAAATTCAATCTTCGTAACAAACAGAAATTGTTTTGTCACATTCATATCAATAGAATAATAGGTATCAATAATTATAAATATTTAGTTCTCTTTAAAGATAGAATATACACCAATACAACTGTTTCTTTACCTACGTTATGACTTACCTCATAAAATTTGTGGATAACATAGGCGACAATACTAAGAATTGCAATATTATGTACTAATTCACGTATTCTATCAAAGACACTTAGTTGCGTTCTATGGTATGGATTGTATGAGGTAACTGTAGTGGATATTGGAGACAAAGGTGGTGGAAGTCTGTTTTGTTCATGGTGAATATAAGCTCCTGATTTATCACAAGCTATTTGAATTTCTCGATCTGTTAAACCTTTACGTAGTAGAAATTTCTGTTTCTGAGCCAAAGGAGTATTTATTACATTTGGATTTTCTAAAAATTTGATTGCCGTTTGTATCTACAAAGAGATAAAATAAACATTGTAAAAATTAAGTATGTACTTATAAATATTTACCATGTCATCCCTAACTGGTGTATTTTCATTAACAGTTAAATCTGCAGAATCAATTGCAGCTGTAGCCATTGTAAATTATTTAACTTGAACTGTTAAATATAAATATAACTAAATGGCTTTCAAAGTCCAGTGTCCAGTTTGATCACCTAATTTTAACTTTCATCTTCTAGACTCTAACCTCAAAGTAGAATTGCAAATCAAGTGATTTACTCAGGTGCACCACTTGTCGAAAAGGAAATATACCTACCTAACTTTAAGGACTTTTTTGCGACTTCCCGTTCATGGGGTATGTGATCCATGCCCGTTATGAGATATGAGGTTTAAGCATAGGTTTAAGGTTCATTCAGTCAGTTGCTAAATGCGAAAACTGTCTGAATGAGCCTTTATCCTTTATTTTTTAGCGTATCCAAAACAATTGTTCCCAATGTGCATTTTGTGAAAAAAAGCGGTTACGTGCGAGATAGAGAGAGAGTGAGAGAGAGAGAGAGAAAGAACGGTTTGTTTTGACTTGCTCATCATAATCTCAGTTGAAAGCCAAAAAAATGTTTTTCAATTGTCTCTTTGAAGACTTGTATTTTGATTAGGAAAAATTGGAAGTTTACGTTTCTACGCTACAGTAGCGTATTCGGGTGGGGGGGGGGGTAAAGGTGGTAACTAGCCCCCCCCCCCCCCCCCAGGACTAAGTAAAATATTTTACAAATTCAAAAAAAAATTACTCAGAAAATAAAAATCGACCGTCGCGCGTCGTGTCGTCGTAGCTCACATGGCATTACCCCCCCCCCCCCCCCCCCCCCGAAACACGTCCTGGAAAGGCCCTTGCTACGCTAAGTCAATGTGGTTCTATAATACACATAAATGCTTCGTCCATTTAGTTGCATAAACGCAAACTTCAAGTACGCTAGGCTAGGTATTAAACAATACCCATTTTGGTACTAACCACTAGTAACTTTGTCCAATAGTCGGGAAGTAATTTCATTCCCGTTATGCAAGCAATTACTTAATTTAATAACACCTGCACAATATTCCTCTATCCCTGTCAACATGTTATATCATTCCTTACAGTCGTTCGGATATGACCGAGATATACCTACATCAAATCTGTACTAGGTATGCTATTTAGAACCAGAGATGGGTAAAAGAAACTTTCCATTTAAAAGTTTCCTAAACGCAATTTTGCTAAAAATGAAAGTTTCCCATTAGGCAATCCAGCAACCTATCAAATTATTTTGTTGTGGGCAAACACGGGGTTATTTTAATTAACTCGCGGAAATGTAGACAAGGCAACCGAAAAACAAAAACTCTTTAACAAGCGTTTAACGTTTAACGAATGAAAACAAACGTTTGCCGGATGTTTGCCCACAACGCTATGTTAAAAGTCACGTAGTTTGGATTGCTTAATAAATTATTTGAATATTTAAAAGTTTCCAAAATTGCGGGAAAATTTTATTGGAAACTTTCATTTTTATCAATACTTCGTTCCAGAAACTTTCATATGGAAAGTTTCCTTTACCCATCGCTAATTTTTATCAAAACTTCGTTCTGGAAACGTCATTTTAACGTCACCTGTATATATCTAATTGAGGAGCAGACGGAAAGAAAAGAGGTTAGCATTTGTAAATATTTGAAGACAACAATTACCCCAGTATAGGTTTAAATGTCTTGCCTTATATGCTTCCCGTCAACAGGCAAAAATGAAACGGTTACAATTTCATTATAACCATCGATGAAACGGGAAGTCGCAAAAAAATCCTTTTGCATTATGAGAATGAATTTATTTCTTCTTCTTCCCTAAAGATGTGTATTATTTATCTTTTTTGTGTTTTTTTAATTTAAATATTCGTGCAATTCTTGTAACATTTGATACTCTGATAATTATTTGCATTAGAAATAATTAAATAATGTTTTTTATAATTTGCAAAGCTTATTATTACTAGTTATTATCAAAGACATTCTTAATTTATAATTCCATAACTAAATTCAAATTCCCACCAAAATGGGGCAGGAATGTCAAAGCTGCAGATAATTCTTTAGCTTCCGGCAGCCATATTGCAGGTGCGTTTGTAGAAATTCTTTGACATTTCTACAAATATCCTGTGAAAATAGTGCAAAATAGTGTTGTGGTCAAGTTAAATGTGAAGAAAAAGCGGTTCTAAAAGAATATAAAAATGGCTCGTTACGGCCAAAGACCAGAAAATGCTTTAAAGCGAGCAAATGGTAAGTTCCTTGTACAACCGGTACATATGGTTATTTCCACGCAGAATTGCCTAATTTATTATCTTTCAAAATCTACTTCCAGAATTTATCGAAGTTGGAAAGCCAGCCAGGGCTTTAGATACTCTACAAGAAGTGTTTCGCAATAAAAAATGGGCGTACAATTGGTCGGAGTCTGTTTTGGAACCTATTATGTTCAAGTACCTAGATCTATGTGTGGAACTAAAAAAGTCCCATATCGCAAAAGAGGGTCTTTTCCAGTACAGGAATATGTTTCAATCAGTTAATGTAGGTTCTTTAGAGAATGTTATTCGTGGCTATCTCCGAATGGCCGAGGAGAAAACGGAGAATGCAAGGGAACAGTCAGCTCAAGCTGTAATCGATATTGACGATCTTGATAATTTGGCTACTCCAGAAAGCATATTATTAAGGTAAGAGAAATTAGGTAATATTGGGTCATTCTGCAGTTTAGCAGGAAATTGAAATTTTAGGGAAATTTTTTCATTGAACATGATTCTGAAATTAGTTTTTCCAAAAAAAAATTAAATTTTCTACCATAACACTCACTCTATCAGTGTAAACACTAAAAACACCTTGAATTTCGGCCAGTTTGGACCTCTTATAAGTGCTTTTTAGAACATGCACTTTTTATTTTCCACTTAAACTTTTTATTATCATCGAAAAAATGTTTTAATTTCCAGTCTTTTTTGTAAATACAATTTTTTTCAATACATATTTATTTTTTTAAAAGTTATGATATCAATTATTATTCATATTGTACATACTACCCTTTGAAATATTTTTATTGGTAAGCATCGCTTTTCTTTTAAGAAACGAAACTAAATATTATTCTACAAAATTAAATAATCTTTGAAAATATGTCATTAAATTTTTTAACTTAAGAGGGAGCAACGCGATCAAATCAGAGGGGAGTGGGCGGAAATGAGCCAATAAAGTACAGAGAGCTGTTGTGTTGGTTGTCTAGTTTTGGCGTTCGTACTTTCTTTACTATCGCTCTACCTACTCACAATCACGCGTGAAAGGTCAAGAACACATCGAGCCCAAGCTTCAAATACACGAAATGAGTGCGCTTCGGTTATAAATGTAATTATTTTTGCAATCATTTTTAATTATATCGAAGTGACTCCATCTACTAAAGCAGCATTGAATTAAAAAGTTTCCAGCAAAAAGCATTTTTTAGCGAACTGGCTCATGTTATTAAACTGAAAAAAAGATATTCTTATAGGTAAATGAATACTACACTTCCATTGAAGAACATTTTTAGCTAAAACTTGTTTATTAGCCGATGTGAAGGGAGATCTTCCTAATAAACAAGTTCTAGCTAAAAATGTTCTTCAATAGAAGTGTATTCATTTACCTATAAGAATATCTTTTTTTCAGTTTAATAACGCCAGCCGTTTGGCTAAAAACTGCTTTTTCCCTGTCAAGATTTTTAGTACAGTGCTTTTTAATAGATGGGGCCACCTACAGTACTACAATAGATCATTTTCGGTTGACGTCATGCTGTCGGCGATGTCGGCGTGGAGGACACCCAACTAACTATTTTGTTTTCTAGAGATGGGTACAAGCTGTTATTTTGTAATAAAATAATAGGTTGTTAAATAGCAACTCATCTCTAATTAATTGTTTTCATTTTCATTGCCTGTTATTGGATGAGGTTTCGTGTGCCCTCCAACAGCTGCGTCAAAGTCATGTGACCGAAAATGATCTATAGGGCATCTGCATCATGTAACCGACATAACCTTAAATTTTAAGTTTTTCAAGTTTATTCTCATTTTTAATGTTTGTATACGCATTTTTAGCTTGAAGCCGTACTGGCTCCAAGCAAATATTTAAAAATTCACGTAAATAATTTTTTAATATTGTTGATTAATGAAAATAGACTGCTAATTACAGGTTAGATTTCCAACCTACAAAAGGAGTCCTATTTTATTAGGACAAAGTATTTAGAACTTCATAAACATTACACTGAATTAGATTTTAGTTGAAAATATGGGAACCAGGCAGAAATTTTAATAAAAGCTGCGTAATACACTTAAATCTTAAGAAACACATATTTTTGAGGTTAGCTGTGAAGTCACGTGCCCTATAATAGCCACATTACCTACCCTTCGCCCCGCTTCAGCTTTAGCTTTACCGAAGAAACTTTGTAATTGGCAGTATCTCCTCTTAAGGTGGCCATATTTATGTGCTAAATTCTGCGTATACTGACATGATTTTAAAGCTATCTTTTTTAAAAAGTATAAGTCATATTTATAAAAGTTGCACATCAACGGAAACTAGAATCTTTAACTTAGGTAAGGGGTGTTTTTATATTGTTAAAAAGTGATATTTTCATAGATAAAAAAAATGTTTAACATGTACCTTAGAAACGATGTCAGCTCGTCACTTCAATAATTATTTTACACTAGTTAAAATAAAAAATAAGGAAAATCAATACAGGCCTTACCTAAGTTAAACATTCACCCATGTTATGAAAAAAAGAAAAGTCGCGTTAAACACTTCATAGACTAGAAAGATAGAGTTAAATTTTGCTATGCACTTTACACATGTTTACTAAATATACTGACATTTTATTTAGCAGAGACACAGTAAAGAGGGGAATTTTATACAATTTCAGATGCTATAGGCTATTGTCTTAGTTCGGTTACTGTCTCATAGATGACGCAACAAAAAGAAGTGATTTGGTCTAAATTTCATGATTTTATATAAGGTGAACTAAAAAATGTTCTATAAAACGGATCTAATAAATCGATAAAATCGTTAATAATAATTATTCCCGACAGGTATTTTTTAAAACATCTAAAAAATAAATGATGAATATAAAGTAAAATTTCATATTTATTTTTGATTTTAAAAATGTCTTAAGTTTTAAAGGTTTATAGCTGTTCTGCATTTACACATGTGAAATTTGAAAAAATATAGGCCCCATAAGAAATTTCCTACATTTAATAATACCTACAATAAATGAAAAATTGTGTAAAGGTTATGTATGTAATTCTTGGTTGTTTTGGATGAATTACGATAAAAACACATTATATTAACATTAACAAAAAAACGGTTGTCTGTTTACCTACATTGAATGCAACGGCAGTTATTGGGCTAAAAATTTATTTGGTAAACGTTTGAGAAGCAAAGAAATCTGATGAGTCAAAAAACTTGTGTGGTACAGTCGTGGATCCCATTTCTTTACTCACTTACCTTACCCTAGGAACTGTATTGTAATCGCGAAACAAGCATTCTCCTGTCTCTGATATTTATTCGATTTTTTATGTTCCAGATTAGGGTAGGGTATATCGACTATAAGAATTAATGTCTTTCAATTCTGTCAATCTGCGCTATATTTATAAAAACTATTTTATGGAGAAACGTAATATTTTGTTATAATATTGACAAGAAACGAAATACCTAATACTTTTAGTGAATAATATCCCAAAAACATAATGAAAAAAATAATAATAATAATTCTTGGAATGTAGAAGAAAGAGAGCCTGTTATATATTTAACGAGAAAAAGTATACAAGGTGGTAAAAGAAAAGAATAATCTGGACAATAATTAATAAGTAAAAAATGCCAACTATAGAGTGAAGTTTTATGTAAACACTTACAAATTTTTGTTTTTATGTTAGATTTAGGAGATTAAAGATTATTATAATCAGATATATAAAAGAATTTCTTTTTAGTATAACTTTTAGGTGCAAAAGTTTGGCCTACGAGTCTGACATGCATATAGAATCGTTTACATTGACTTACACTCCTTACAGACGACCGTATGTAATGGTGGAGTGAAATTAGGATTTTAATGTGAATTGTCTGGTCAGGGCAGTTCTTCTGTTTTAACGTGTTCAGGGGGTCAACTTAAGTTCACAGCTCAGTTTTGCAGTTTCTGCGATGTCGACGTATTGTTTATTTAAACAATTTAATTTTTTAGACCGTGTTTTCCATCGGTTTTCTTTGAATATCTCGAAATTTGTAAGTCCTATGGAAAATAATACTGTACCAGTAAAGTACATAAATTATAATTCATTCAAATTGTCATTATTATTTAAAAAAATTGAACATTGCAAAATTGTGCGTTTTTAAACAAATTACTATTCTTTAAAAAATAATGGATAATATTCAATGAAATTTTGAAATAATATAGCTCTTATAAAGTACAATCACCATTTAAAATTTCAAATTGAAATGATTACTAAAACGGCTCAAATATACAATTGTTGCTAAAACTTTGCACCCTTGTGAAATCCTGCCATCAAGACCAAGAAATGTGTACGATGGCTCAAATTGTAGCATTCTATAAGCATTTTAAAATCACGGAGAAAAAAAAATTTTTTTTCAAAATTTAAACCCGTTTTATTGCAGTTGTAATTTTAGTTATAAACAAATTCAAGTAACTCTGGTCTTTTTATGAAATCAAAAACGGTAAACGAGTAATGAACGTAGATTAAAAATAAACAACTTTAAAAAAAAAATTAATGCTCTAATTGCATTTAAAGCTGATATACGTTAGTTTTTATGTTTAGGTCACTTATAAATAAACAAATTGATATTTTTTATTGAAATTTGGGCTGGTTATTTTCCAATGCTTATTATTTTGTTTCTGCTATTTGAAGATAATCCAAAGCTACAATTGGTAGAATAACAACGAATAATGCGGCTTTGAGAACATAATGCAAATTTTCAATTTTTTTATAACTTTTTTTAATTTTTGTCATGAAAACGATAAACCAACCTAACTTGAACAGCTATCCTTATGTTCATGTATACAGCTTTGTGAAATTTTTATTATTACTAATACAGTAAAAAAAAATATTTCGCGAGTAGGATTTGAATCCCGTCAAGACGTTCTCATCCTGAATAAAAAGTGCTCGTCGCGTTGGCTTACCCACTTGGCTACCTAGCGACTAAAGTCCGCTTTGTAAAATCTATATATAACATTCGAACCTTTTTGGTGATTTTTCGGATCTCTAACAAAATTGCTAAAGACCCCACTTTCGGGCCTCTATACAGTATCTTTTAACAATTATAGCTTTGGATTATTTTCAAGTAGCAGAAACGAAATAATAGACATTGGAGACTTACCAGTCCAAAGAGCAATGTTAATCCGTGATAAAGTGTGGAAGACATCCTTTTTTACTAATTTTGAGGTGGTGAAACGAATCCGTCACCCGTTTTGCCAAAAGATGTCCGAAACACATTCAAAACCCACCCTTATTTGGTGGTGACATTGGAATTTTGCAGGAAATTCTCTTAAATACTAAGTTTCGATAACTAAGTAGAAAAAGAAGTAAAAGAATCAAATTCACCTTTTCAACCCTCCTCGCCATTCTTTAACCGCCCCTAAGAAGGTTGTAAGCTGCAATGACTACTATGTAGTTATCTACATATTTAAAAAAAAAACAGAACACCTCATTGAGTCATTACTATCAGAATATAATAATCTGATTACTTCTGAGTACACTCATACGCCCCATCACCTCCAAAAGGGCCACCCCTTCACCTTCTTAGGGATATTGATCGGTTTTAATTACAAAAAAAAAATCCTAATACACAGTTGGATGTTTTTTATCATATTAAGGTGACTTGGCCAATTCAGATCACTCCTGAGTATTTCTTACCCCTCTCAGGAGGGGGTAAGAAATACTCAGGAGTGATTACTGTTTTGTCCCGTTCGTGGTAAAGTGTGTATTTTTTTTACTAATTTTGGGGTGCTAAATACGAATCTGTCATTCAAATTGGCTAAATACACCGGGAAGACAGTAAAAAACAACCCTTATTTGGGGGTGGCATTGAAATTGATATAAGAACTTCCAACAAAAAGTTATTCTTTGAGGCTGGAAATTCTTTCAAAATACTCAGTTTCGTTAGGTAAGTAGAAAAAGAAGCAAAAATTTCTAAATTCACCCTCCCCCTCGTTTCCCCCACCATTCACCACCCATAAGAACGGTGTAAGTTACAATATCTAATATACGGTTATTTATTCATTTAAAAAAAAAACAAAACTCCTCGTTAAATGACTATTATCAGGTTATAATGTAATTACTTCCGAATACTCACACCCATCCCCACCAATTAAGGTGGTGAATTTTATCTTTTTAGAGTTTTTTATTGCTTTTTCATTGCAAAAGAAATTTCTAATCACCCAGTTTGTTGTTTTTTTATCATAATAAGATGATTTAGTTAATTCAGATGAATATTTCTCACCGAGATATTTCTGAGATAGTAATCTCTGTGCCTCATCCCCACCTCCCGCAAAACGAGTACCTAAATGATACGTTAACATATATATTTTCAATAGGTATTTAGGGATAATTTTTTGAAGTCACTGAGTTACTCTGTTATGATAGAAATCCATGTAAGAGGTAATGAAGGATTTCTGTTGTAATAAAAACGACTCGAAAGTCCCAAAATAGTTACTCCCACCCGTTTCGTGGGTAGATTTGGAATTTGAGGGGGCCATAAAATGAAAAAATATTCCCATTCTAACAAACAAAAATTATTTAAATAACTAAATAATTTTTTACTATAAAAATCATGCAAATTTTTTAAAGGGGATATTGACACCTTACACCGCCTCCTTAGAGGGGTAAGAAATATTCAGGAGTGATCTGAATTGGCCAAGTCACCTTAATATGATAAAAAAACATCCAACTGTGTGTTAGGATTTTCTTTGTAATTAAAACCGATCAATATTCCTTAGAAGGTGAGTGAGGAGGCATATGAGTTTACTCAGAAGTAGGGTAATCAGATTATTATATTCTGATAGCAACGACTCAATGAGGTGTTATAGTAGTTATAGTACCTTACAACTTTCTTGGGGGTGGTGAAAGAATGGCGAGGAGGGTTGAAGGGGTGAATTTGATTTTTTTACTTCTTTTTCTACTTAGTTATCGAAACTTAGTATTTTAAGAAAATTTCCTGCAAAATTCCAATGTCACCCCCAAATAAGGGTGGTTTTTTAATGCGTTCCGGGAATTTTTCGCCAAAACGAGTAACGGATTCGTTTTCAGTACTCCAAAATCAGTAAGAAAAGATGAATTCCACACTTTATCACGATTGGGCCAAAAAAGCCATTTTTTTAACATTGCTCTTTGAATAAGAAATATCGATTTGTTTATTTATAAGTGACCTAAACGTAAAAACTAAGGTATCTCAGCTTTAAATGCAAGTAGAGCATTATTTTTTTTTTAAAGTTGGCTTTTTTAATATACATTAATTACTCCTTTACCGTTTTTTATTTCATGAAAAAACCAGAGTTATTTGAATTTGTTTATAACTACATTTTAAAAATTATAAACAGCTGCAATAAAAAGGGTTTAAATTTTGAAAAAAAAATCTCTCTCCGTGATCTTAAAGTACTTATAAAAAGCTACAATTTGAGCCATCGTACCGTTGAGTGAAAAGTTATACTCTTCAATCAACGATCGTACATATATCTTGGTTTCGATGGCAGGATTTCACAAAGGTGCAAAGTTTTAACAACAATTGTATATTTGAGTCGTTTTAATAATCATTTTGATTTAAAGTGGTGATTGTACTCTAAGAGCTATATTTCTCCAGAATTTCATTGAATATTATCCATTATTTTTGAAAGAACATTGATTGTTTAGAAACGCATAATTTTGCAATACTCATTTTTTTTAAATAATAATAACAATTGGAATGAATTACAGTTTATGTATTTTTATTGTACAGCTCATAACGAACATTTTCCTTCTTTTTGTTGTTTTCCATGTTTTCCATATACGCACATACACACTAAATGACAATATTTTTTCATCCCCTTATATAATGGGGTGGGGGTAATAGTGGTGACTAATGGCAAAAATTTCTTTGAGACCTTAGCTCCTCTTATATTTACTAAATACCAATTTCATGGACTCTTACTTGCTTCATTTATTTATTTACCCCAATTCACCCAAATTTACAACTCAACTCTTCAACGGAATAAAATCGAAATATAGTCTAGTTCCAAACCTCGTTAGAATACAGACGTGTGCCAATATTTAAGTCAATATCTTAAACGGTTCCAGAGTAATCGTGAATACCAAAAAATTATAAGACTAACAGACACACCGACGCGACAGAGATTTTTTTTGCTCAAACTTATAATATTGACGTTTCATGACATTCTAAGGCTATTTGAAGAATAAAAATTTTCAACAAACTTTTTTGCGTTAGTATACTTCCACTGGATGTGGAAGTAATACCTAGAAAATAGCATGACAAAGATATAAAAATCATTGTGTGCCGTGGACTAAACGATAGAAATAAAGTTTCTACTTCAAGCATTTTCTTCGAGGAAACCTACTACGCATCCATACTACTCGAGGTAACCCACTGTGCATCCAATTTACTCGAAGGAAGCCACTGCGCATCCATAATTCTCGAGGAAACCTACTGCGTCCATTGTACTAGAGGAAAGCCACTGCGCATCTATACTACTTGAGGTAACCTACTGCGCATCTATAGTACTCGAGAAAAGTCACTGCGCATCCAAAATACTCGAGGAAACCCACTGCGCATTCATACTACTCGTGGTAACCTACTGCGCATCAATGGACTCGAGGAAAGCCACTGTGCATCCATAACACTCGGGTGGTGGTAGTGGGATGGTAAAAAAATTTTTTGATGTCTTAGGTTCTTGTGCTTGGTTCACCTATTTACCCCCATTTACCCCAGTTCAACCCCCAACCCTTCAACGAAATAAGATCAAAATATAATCTAGTTCCAGGTCTCGTTAAAATACATACATGTACCAAATTTCAAGTCAATATTTTAAACGGTTCCAAAGTAAACGTGCGCACAAAAAAGTTACAGACAGACCGACCGACAGACAGAAACTTTTTTCCAAATTTAAAATCTCAACGTTTCGTGACATTCTAAGCCTATTTGGACAATACAAATTTTCAATTTTTTTTTGCATTACTATAATTCCAGTTGATGTGGAAGTAAAAAGACAACGTAAATAAATTTTAAATATAAAAATTCCACACTATAAATACTTAATAAATAATAATACATCAATGCAAGAACTTATTTTTCACTAAATAAGGTTGTAAGTAACGCATTCCATAAATAATGGTTTAGTAGAAATATTCCCAAAGGCTGAGGTTCCGATAAGGCACGGGGAAAGGGGATTGGCATGCGAATATGACCTGCGGTCGAAGCAGGTAGACACTGTTGTTTACATAATTTCGATTTTGAACACTCGTTACAAAGGATGACTCAAGTGTGTAATATGTTTACAACGGGTTAATTTAATTATAGAGTTCCTTGTTGGATTTCACGAATATGCGCCTGTAATAAAAGGTTTGTCCATTGCTCACTAGGTACCACCACATATCGGATGGATAAATGCTATTCTTCTCTATGACAGTTGTCGAGGTGGTTCTCTTTTGCGAACATGGCGCCCTTAAGGTAGTACTGTCTATACTGCAAGAGGCAAAAGTATACACTGCCCCGTTTGACTTACGCAGTATTTAGACTAGGCAACGTCGCGGTGTTATTCCCCCAGACCAGTACCAACCCAAATTTTTTCTGACAACTGTCAGATATGTATTACTCTTCAACAAAACCATTAAAAACTTTATCATAAACAAATATGAGAACGGTGTTGTTAAAGTTACCAAACAAAAAACATATTACAGAGAATTTTTAATTTTTTAGAAAATAAAGAAAAAAATAACCAAGAAATCATTATAAGATTAATTACTAACAAAATGAAATATTATCTGTAATATTATTAGTCATTTATATTTTACAACATTGCCACGTCTAATGAACTATGATATAAAAAGTACACTTTTGACATTTAATCGCTAATTACTACTATCACATGCTTTAAATCTGTACTTTTAAGTGTCTAAAATGTTTTATACATATTTTCTCTCGTTTTCTCCTTTTTTATTGAAATCTGAACGGTACTTTTTGTAAAATATGATAAAACCTGTGATTTCTCATAAGGATCAATGTTAAAAGCATAAAATTTCAAATGTCAATATTTTTTTACTGGTTCTCTGTAGCTCTTCAAAAATTTAATTGAATCATTCTCTTACAATAATCTACTAATATTAGAATTTTATTAAATTCTGAACATTAATTCTAAGACCGACAGTACTACCTTAAGACATCTACAAACTAGAACATAAAAACAGCAAAAGACTGCCAATAGGTATATTAATACTTAAACATAATAAGACAAGTGTTAATAAGTCAAAAGATGCTTAATTATTTTAACAATTGCTCAATATGAGCACCATTGTGATCTAAACATAAATTGTAACATCTCCTCAGTTCATTAAATGTTACTACTTTTCATAAAACATTACCATTTAGTTCTGCACGAACATTGACAATTTTTTGTTTTAATTCGATTACATTATTGGACTTTGTTTTGTGAACTCTGTTTTTGAGAGGACCCCGCAAGAAAAAATCCATGCATGTTAAGTCTGGGGACCTAGCAGGAAATTCTAATGGGCAATAAGTTTATAGGATTTCGCACACAGCAGAAAGAATGATGTATGAAAAATCAAAAGAAAATCTACCTAAGAAAATATTTTTAAATTTTTGCATTCTGTTGATAAACTACTTCTGGTTATGCTAGAAATTAAGGAGTCCTAAAATTAATTTATTTACAAAACAACTAAGTATATTCAATTAATAATGAAAAGCTAATTAAAATAAAAGAAATTTTTTAATCTTTGTAATTCTCTGACGTGTACCTGGTTGTGCTAGATATGCTAAGTTATTGCCAGTGATCGGAATTTAGGTTTAATTTTCAGGTGCGTCGTTATAAGGGTTTATTAAAATATGCATACATTTTTATTTGTACATGTGTATACATGTATTCTATTATGCCAAAATAAATGAAAAACTCATAAGGTATGTTCGTATTACATTTAATTTCGATTTATTTTGTAAGAAAGAACAAACATACATTTAATTTCTTGATGTAAAATTTTATATACCTATGTGCGCCACTGAAATTAAACCCAAATTCCGATCATTGGTTATTACAGTGATAAAGAGTGTTGTGGTAAAGAAAAATAAAAAATGTTTTTGGAAAATTGCATTTGCATTGAAAGCTAACTTCAAATTCGTATCCTGCGTCCCCAAATTACTGTATCCTGAATTCATTTCGCAAAAATTCCAATGCCCTGCTAAATTGCAATCACCGAAATTAGATAACAGATACAATCTCATTTCATTATATCCCCTTTAGTGCTGTCTCTGGCGAAGATGCCCAAGATCGTTCTGATCGTACCATTCTTACTCCGTGGGTGAAGTTTTTATGGGAATCTTATTGCCAGTGCTTGGAATTGCTACGTACTAATGCCCATGTTGAAAACCTCTACCATGACATTGCAAGGATGGCTTTCCAATTTTGTCTTAAGTATAATAGAAAAACCGAGTTTAGGAAACTTTGTGACAAACTTCGTAAACATCTCGAGGATATTTGTAAGCTACCAGCTCAAGTCGCCAATGTTTCCATGTCTAAACCTGAAACACAACAACTCAATCTGGAAACAAGACTTCACCAGCTTGATTTTGCCATTCAGATGGAATTATGGCAGGTTAGTCTATAATAATAGTTTATTGCACCACATCAGCAAAGCAAAACATAAGCCAGTTACTGCAATTTACAAGAATAAATAAATAAATACGTACTAGTACTATATAACATAGCATAACACAGATTTGTTAGTTATCCTAATAAGGATTTTCTAAATAATCATGAATATCATATGTTTCTAGGTCACGTAGTAAGTTAATCAACTTTATCTCAGTTGTGTCGAAATTGTGTTCATTTTTAGTAGGCCTAGAGAGATGACTGAAATCTAATAAATGATGAGAGAGAGAGCACCTCTTTCGAGCATTGCACCATGAAGCTGGGGAAAGATATAGTTTGCCCCATCCCTTGTATCATAATGATTCATCATTTTATATGATTCAAAATAAATTCTATTTTTAAAAATAAATTTAACACATAAATAAATAATACAGGAATTGTTAACAGCTTTAAGTCTTTAAAGTGACCTAAATATTTTAATTTTTTCATAATTCTAGCAGCTTTTTTGCACTTAGAAAACCCTATTAGCTTCCACAGAGGAACCCCAAAGAATGACATAGCGTAAATACGTGTAAAAATTGGAGTTCACACTATTATGAATAAAGTTACATACGATTTTAGTAAGTTACAATAGGATAATTATGTTTTATGCTTATTGAATACAAGAGACAATGACTTTGGTGCTCCTATTTTTTGTCTTTCTTGAAAATCTTATTAGACTTGCTGGTTAAAAAAATATATAAAAAGTTATTTTTATAAAGGACACCACACGTTTTATAGGTAAATTGGTGGCCTGTCAAATTTGATGAATTTTTGATATGTTGTAGTTCAATTGATTCTGAATAATAAATTCCTCTGGCAAAACTTCAAATTATGAACAGTTTCTCCGATAGATGGCTCCAAAGACTGGACCTACCCCCTCGATACTTTATCAACAATTTCTCAAAACGTACTATGATAACTACTGGAAATTAATAACCAGACTATTTACCATTATTTGATCTTAAATTGATGTACCTCAACATCCGGTTTTGCCGGAATCACGTTTTTCTCAAATGCACAAAACCCGTTTACTTCAATTTAATGCATCATATTTATAAGTAGCTTTATTAAAATTCACTATCTTAGTAAATAAGTAATTGATTGACAGAACACTGATGCTAGCTTGATACCAGGTACATCATAATCTTGATACAAAACAAAGTTGATTTTATTTTTCAAGATATAAAATTACAGTTGTGTCTAGTCAATGAAAACTAATAATTATTTGTGAGACCTTTAAGTAGAATAGGCAGTTTTTGTTTATTTATAATACACTAAACCTCATTATTTTTAGTAAAATTTGCATAGCTGATTATTTTTTTTTTTAATATTTACTTATTTTAATCATTCATTAGTAGAAATCAAAAAAAAAAACTTTATAGGGATTCAAAAGGACAAAAGCAACGATTAAGAATATAAGTTTCGTAGAACTATAAGTAACTAATTTAATTCTAGTCTAGTCATTAAACTTTGACAAGGCCCATTGCGTCACGGTCTCCAGCATCTTCAATTACCTCTAAGATATTCATGGATGGATATTTTACGTGTACTTCGTATTGTGTATATTTTAAACACTAAATCACATTTGCCAGGTGCCAACAAGTTCCTACTGTTCGACTTCCAGTCTTGCAAGTATAATAATAGGTTACAATTGGTTCTTTACGTACAACAACTTCTCCTACTTGTCCCATTTGTTGGTCGTAATTATAATACACCCACAATTGATACTTAATCGCATTGCGATGCCTAGACCTAAGACGAATTCTTAACCATTCCGGCTCATTCACACTTTCATCATATTGGAAAGCATTGCCCCCTTCTTCTTGGTTGCCTTGAACATATGATGCAGCCATTTTAATTTGGATTTTGTGCTAAATGTCAAATCTCTTAAATAATCTAAATCTAGTACGTGGAAATCAGGCTAATGATTCTCCTGCAATAATATCCATCTTCCATGTCTAAATCGTAGTCTTTCCGCTTCTACTCTAGCTTGAAGAAGGAATTACAAATACAGATAACGGCAGCCAAGTACGTACACGTAGCAGATTGAATGCACAACGATACAAAGGTATTTTAATGGTTGGGGCTCGATCGAGACAAAATCCGGCCCGCTGTACGTGAGAGAGAGAGAGAGATATTTATTCATATGAGACACTGGTATATACACGTTAAATTTGCCACATGGACAAGATACAATAAAAAGTGAAAATCTTACAAATTAGATAGACATAATGCACATAGTAGCCAAATAAAATTTAACAATTTAGCAATACAGTTGTGTAGACATTCACAGTACATATTAAAATTTAGGATTTAAACTGTGTGAATATTCACAATACATATTAAAATTAGAATATAAAAACTGTGCAGACATTCACAATACATATTAATATTTAGGACGTAAAATAATCGTAAAATTCCTGTACATCATAAAATACATGTTCCTTCAGAAAACTTTTGACTTGCTTTTGAAACTTTAATACGCTTAGATCTTTCCATTCACGGGGTAGTAGGTTGTAGAATTTAACGGATAGAAATCTATATGAGGAGATATTTTTTGTGAGCCAAAAATATGGGGCAATCAGAGGCTTATGTCTAGTGTCATGTTTATTTACGATTTGTTAGTTATAAATATACTTTCTGGCATAATTTATGCATTCATAAATATATTGATTTGTGCATGTTAAAATTCCCAGGCTTTTAAATAATGGTCTACATGAGTCACTGCTCTTAGAATTTGTGAGGATTCTGATTGCACGTTTTTGGAGGCGTAGTATTTTTATGGCATGTGCAGAGCCACCCCAGAGTATGATCCCATAATACATAACACTATGAAACAAGGCATAGTACGCCATCAAAATAACATTACTATTTACTGAGATGGTTAAGCTTTTTAAAAGGTACACACAACTAGATAATTTTTTTGAGAGAGAAATAATGTGTGGTTCCCAAGATAACTTGACGTCTACGGTAATACCTAGACATTTGGCAGATTCACTGATAACCTTGTTGTGAAAATTAAGATTGAAAATGATGGTTTTAGTTTTCCCGTTATTTAAACATAATTCAACACTATCATAGTAATCATTGGCTTTAGACTGTATTTCGTGCGTACTTGCTTGCCACTATTTGTGTACGCGTTCCGATTGTTTTTCTAAGTTTCAAAGTAAGTTATTCTGATTACGAAACCTAACATGCCGCACGTAGGATTTATTTTCTGCACGAATAAGATTTAAAAGTATAATGTACTATAAATAAACAAAAACTGCCTATTCTACTTAAAGGTCTCACAAATAATTAGTTTTCTTTGACTAGACACAACTGCAATTTTACATTAGAAGAATTAGAATAGGTTTATTGAATGATAAATATTACAGTAGGTAGTAAACATAATATATAAAGTAAAGTAAATAAAATAGGAATACATATATATAGAGATATTAAAAATATCATTCAATGGGTATAATTCAGCAGAGCTGATTTTCAATTATACCCTAACATGCTAAAAAATTGTGTAAAATTATATGTAATCAGAAAAGAAAAATAAATAAACAAATAAATGTAACAAATTTTATCCAAAAAGATTACACAAACACGACGCAAAATTAATTTAAACCAGTACTTGTTGATTATGCAGCACCCTATCTTTAATTTTTGAGTGAAACGTATATTTACTTTGGCAAGAAACAAACAGGGAGACATATTTATTATAGATTGTGCTTGACATATATTCAAAGGAACCCTCGAATTTAACCGTATTGTGTTTAGGGATGGTAAGTAGGTTGTTGTGTCTAAGATATAGGCCATGCACATCAGAGCGTTCAATTAGCAAAGTATGTAAATAAGACGGTGCCTTATTTTTAATGATATTGTATAACATAAGGGAAAATTGCAATTCAAATCTACCATTCATTTTTAATATACCCAGACTATTATAAAATGGTGTGACATGGTCTCTGTAATGAATATTATTATAGGCAAATCTGAGACAGGTATCTTGAATAATTTGCAGCCTATTTTTAATAGCAGCTGTGAGAAAGTTATAATAAACGGGACTACGATAATCTAAATGACTCAAAACCAGGCTATTTACAAGATTCCATTTTGTATCAGATGGAAGGACATATTTAAATTTATAAAGGGATTTCAATTTAAAGTAACAAATACTGGATTTCTTATTTATATGTTTTTCAAAGGAAAGTCTATTGTCAATAAGAAGTCCAAGGTTTTTCGCCTCTTCAGTCATCTTAATTATGGAGTCGCCCAGTTTTAATTCGACAGAAGCAGAAGGACTTGCTTTTGCACAAGCGGAATTAGTACCGATACACAGTGCTGTACTTTTATTAGGGTTAAGAATCAAACCATTTTCACAGGACCACTGGTTAATTAAACGAAGGTTTATATTTAGTTCACTAATGGTAGAATCGACAGTTGATGTAGAACTGCACATGTAGAGTTGGGTGTCGTCTGCATACATGTGGATAGAGCAGTCTGCTGTTAATATAGTTGGTAGATCTGCGGTGAATATTGAAAACAGTAGCTTGAAAAATAAAATAAACTTGTTTGTACCAAGATTATGATGTATCCGGTATCAAGCTAGCATCAATGTTCTATCAATCAATGCACGTACTTACTTATTTACTAAAATAGCAAATTTTAATAAAGCTACTTATATATATGATGTATTATACTGAAGTAAACGGGCGTTGTGCATTCGAAAAACTTAATTTGACGTCACTTCCGGCAAAATCGGAAGTTCAGGCACATCATTCTAAGACCAAATAATGGTAAATAGTCTGGTTATTCATTTCCAGCAGTTATCATTTCAATACCTGCAGTATGTTTTAAGAAATTGTTGATACAGTATCAAGGGGTAGGTCCAGTCTTTGTAGCCATCTATCGGAGAAGCTACCCATAAAAAAATTTAATTTCCGTTTATTAGATGTAAAAAATCAAATGCAAAATCCTAGCATTAAATAAAATTTACCTTTTCAAATCAAAATTTTTTCATGATCAAAATCAAATCAAATCAAATTTGGTAATTAATGATGTTTGTCTATATTAATAAAATGAATGACTAGTCTTTCCACTTTATAGCTTACTATGTTTTTGAGTTAATAACAGAAGTTTAACCCTCTCCCATACAAAGTCGTAATTCCTAACAATATAGGACAATAATTGCGACATATTTTTCCTCTATTTTCATGAAAAGTTAAAAAATTTGACTGTAAATTTTAGAAACACCCTGTGTATATATGCAATAATTTTGTGTCTACAGGAAGCCTATAAAGCGATCGAGGACATACACAATTTGATGAATCTTTCGAAGAAAATGCCTGTTCCAAAAACTATGGCTAACTATTACCAAAAACTTGCTATGGTTTTTTGGAAAGCAGGTAATTATCTGTTTCATGCGGCTGCTTTATTTAAACTTTTCCAATTATCGAAAGAAATGAAGAAAAATATAACACCAGAGGAGCTGCAGAGGTGAGACAATTTTTTAATTTTATTTTTGACATAAAAAATTGGCGCTAATCTATTTTGCATTATCATTTCTAAAGTTTCACTATGTATGTAACATTAAAAAAATATATCTTTACAGAATGGCATGCAGAGTGTTGATTGCAACTCTTGCTATTCCGTTACCTTCAGCACATCCAGAGTTTGATAGGTTTATTGAAACTGACAAGTCCCCATTGGAAAAAGCACAACGTTTAGCTGTTTTATTAGGATTATTTCAACCTCCAACTAGAGCAAGCCTTCTTAAAGACTTGGTAAGAATATTTTTATGTAAATATGGATAATTAGTACATTTTTCAAAGAATAAAATTCATCAAGACTTGAATTAATTAGCTAACCAAATTATTTTTTCGTTTGCATCTAGTATTTAGAGTATGAAAGAAGTAGATAATGATATTTAAAAAAGTTTGCCGAGGTGAAGTATAGTTGACGCCAATCTTATACTGCACATAAAAAACTCAAAGCTGCCGACCGAGCTAATGTAACGAGAGACCGGGGCATGCTTTATTTTTCTACACTATGTTAAATAATAAATATAATGTATTACTTAATAGATAAAACATCATTACTCTTATGTAAAGTATGTTCTGGCATGAGAAATAAATGGAAACACGTCACTTAGAAATCTTATTTAAAAGAGACGTGTTTCCATTTTAATTCGAACTCTTGTGATTAGTTACACGAATGAGAATGGCACGCAGTTTATTGTCGGTTTAATGCCAGGGTCAGAGATAAACAGGGCCATACTTTGAATTTCTCTGTCAAAGTCGCGAAGGATGGGCAGTGCATCCAACAATGCATAAGATATTCAGGCCTGTAGCTAGGGGGGGGCCCAAGACGGGCGATGCCCGTTCTGGCCTACGCCTGACCTACGGTGATCGTAATGGAGGCAATTTTAACTGTCTTTAATATTTTGAGATAGATTTGGTAAAATTTTTTAAATTTTTTTCAGACTAAAAATTTTTTTTTTGATTTCTCCCTCCCCGCACATTAAAACATTTTTTTGGATTCCCCCCCCCCCGACTTTTTTTACGGGCCCGTCCTGAAAAATTGTTTGCCCGCCCTGAAAGCACTTTCTAGCTACAGGCCTGAAGATATTCCTATATACGTTAAGTTTCTACCAATTTTTTTCTGGAAATGCAATCTGTAAGTTATCTTGATAATTCACTCCTATAAGGATTCCACCTCGGAATGGAAGGTAATAAGCTATAAACTTGTACAAATCTTTGTTTTGGCATTTTATAACTTGGCTCAAAAGTCTTATAGAATCTCGTGTTGATGAGTCCAGTTATTCAAGGTCAAAGGTCGTGCAAGAATCTTTTTTTGTAAATATCTCGTTTTCTATGCTCTAAATGAAATTTTGATTTATTATAAAAGTTGTAGAGCATAAAATTCTCTACATAATTTGTTTCAAGCAATATTTTATACATTCAACTGTTCTTGAGATAGAGCACGAAGAGTGGGGAGCGCTTATATCATAACGCAAGGTCAACTGTGGAATCCAATAAATAGCACGATTTATAAAGTTAATTAATTAATTATCAATCGTGTCTACTACCAGATCCAAACTTGGTTAGGGAATGATTTAGAACCCCAGGAATGGGGCTGAGTATTGCAAAATGAAGTCCTCTAACCAATAACAACATTATTACCACCTGCACCAGATGAACTGCTCGATACGATATTTTGCAACTGTAAGAATGTGGTTTGGGTTGCGGATGCAGAAAATCAGGGTGGCAATGCTCTTCAGCTTGTGGTCATTGTAATGGACAAGCATTATTATTTATATAAATTAAGAAAATATATCAAACGAATGTATGATTTATGAATAATGTCTATAAATATAATATATTATATAGTAAATAATCAAAGTTTTTTATAATAATTTTAATAAATAATTAACTTTATAAATCGTATTATTTATTGGATTCCACAGTTGACCTTGCGTTATGATATATACGGCTAAGCGCTCCCCACTCTTCGTGCTCTATCTCAAGAACAGTTGAATATATAAAATATTACTTGAAACAAAATTTGTAGAGAATTTTATGCCCTACAACTTTTATAATAAATCAAATTGTCATTTAGAGCATAGAAAACGAGATATTTACAAAAAAACTATTCTTACGACCTTTGACGTTGAATATCTTAACTCGCGTACATGAGACTCTATGAGACTTTTGAGCCAACTTATAAAATGCCAAAACAAAGATTTATACCCCAAGCAGCACAATTAGTTTATATTACCAGTTTAAAGTCACATTAACCTAAGATAGTTGATATAACGTAATTGCAACCATTGCTTTCAACTTTGAAGGTATATGGACTTAATAGTAATTTAGTAAGCAATATTTGTAATATTTTCTTATGAAATGCCTGATAAAGTCACATTGACTTTAGTGTAATTTACAAGAAATATTTACGTTACTGTTCCTTAAAATTTAACTCTAAAGTTAAAGTGCATATTGAGGTCTATGTGTAAGAAAATATTATATAATTTTAGACTAAATTTTTAACTTTGGAGTCGCTGTCTCTTGTCTGAATAAAAACAGGGAAATTTTACCAATTTCTTACGTAAGTATAACCTGAGTTTTGTCTTGTCCTTGTAGTCAGATTTAGGTTATAACTTTAACCTCATGGTCACAACTAGTTCCAATTTTAGGTAAAATTTACCCTAATTTTACTTCTCCACTAACCTAGCATATGTGTTTAACCTAAAGGCAAATATTACTTCATAAAATGGCCTGAAAGTTATTTTTACTTAAAAAATAGAATTAGGTCCCTTCCTGGAAAGCAAAATTACGTTTTCATTGTCTAAATTACTTCAAAGGACTATAATGATTGTTTTATGTTGATGCTCTTCCCAGTGTCAACTGTACTTTATTCGAGGGATAATTTGTAGCAATTTGTAACAATTTATTTTGTTGTTGTTTGGGTTTTCTGTTTTCGTGTTTTTAAAAATAAAATTGAAGGTGTTTTGTTTTAAATGCGAGAAAGTATTCTACAGCCAGTCAACCTTTAGTCGGCACAACTGAAAAGTGCACAAGCAAATAGGACATAATTATAATTATATCTAATATGCGGTGTACTTAAAGATACTTGTAATTGTATTTTAACTTTTCTATTACCGACTTGTTTGCATTCGAAGTAATGACTACATTATATCAGGTAAAACAGTTGTTAATCTTTCAGAGTTTAGTACAATAAAAGTATTTTTTTTCTCTAGATTTCAGTACTTAGTTTGCAGAATGAAAAGCTAAGTGAAGTTCAGTAGTGTTAGTAGTGTAACGGAGTGACTATTTGGATTGTATTCAATGTTTCTGAATGTAGTCACTGAAGAGAAGTTGTAAAAATGGTTTATGGCCCTATAGATGGTTTAAACCTATACCTATGAACAAATTTAAGTTGATAGATGGGGAAGTAGTAATTAAGAATTAAAAAACAAGTTTCATATGATGTGTTTTCTGTTAATACATTTATTCAAATAAAAAATAAAGTATTAAACTAACCAACAAAGGATTAATTATTTTACCTGAAATATTTTTAAATTCCAAATTCACCGAATCCGTGATGTGATCATGTTTTTCTATCAAATGCAAACGCAAGTCGTTACTAAAGTTAAAACACAATTTGCACTCTATGCACAGGTATCTTTTAGGCACTGTAGATTTGATATAAATACGTCGGATTTGTTTATTTATACACAATTCTGTTGTGCCGATTTAACACTGACTGGCTGGAGAATACTTTCTCGCATTCAAAACAAAACACATCCATTTTTATTGACAAAATACAAGAGAAACTTGAAGGAATAAACCACAAACTCAGAAAACAACAATTGCAGCCAAAGAAGTTTGAGGTTAGAAACAGAAGTGACGTCACTCAATTTACCGCCTTCTCTAACCTAATTTGGGAAATATGACCAATTTAGTTCTGCATGAACTTTAAAGACTTTACAATTTTGAACACTACAAAATTATTTTAACCTATATTGGTCCCATTTAACTTTAAAGTAAATAATATAAGTTTTAACACTTCGTCTCAAGGAAAAACGTCAATGAGGCCTAAAATATTGGGAGAGAATACTTTGAAGTCGCATAGCACTATTTTCGCCATATTTTTCAACCAGCTGTAAGGGGCCATTTTACAATGAAATTTTGATGAGTATTTAATTGAAAAAAATCATTAATATAAGGTTATTTAACAGATACAAAGTACAATATTATAATGTTTTATGCCCCAGGAAAGTCCTGCCGGGCAATTGAATGAGCTTTTACAAATATTTTTAAAATACATTTAAGCTAAAAAAAAAATTTGTTTTTCTTTAAAGACGTAAAATACTTGAGGCCCCTTTAATATTCCGAGGTAGAATGGATATATTTACAATGAAAATTGATTGGCAGTAAAAAACACACACAGAGGGGAAGTGGGCACATTATTTCACAACTACGTATGACATTATATGATGCACTCCTACTCCATCATTATAATAGAGATGTCTGATGGTTTCTAGTTATGTCAGTGCTGCTTATGCCTGGTGACTTATAAATAAATCATTATTGTTGTAAATAAAATCTTATTAGTTATTTCTGAGAAAGAAAGATTGCAGTTGAAAAAGGATAACTGGTTTGGTAAATATTACCTATCAACGACTACAATTAAATAAAATTTTTACGTTTAAATTACCTGTTCAGGGAAATATGTTCTATAACCAATAGGTCATTATAACTGAGCAGCCTTATTTAAGAGGTATTCATGACGTCGTCTCATTCCCCATTTACTTATATTTTACGTAAATTTTAAGTCAATTAGGTTAGGTTAAACGGGAAAACGGGACCAAAACGAGGGCTACATTACGTAATTCTGACTTAAAGTGCTACTTGGGACAAGTTTATAGCTTATTATCTGGGTCATTCCATGCCAAATCAACCAATAAAAATAAAATTTTGAAACTTGACTTCTCCGATTTTGATAATTTTTGGAGAAAATGTTGTACCTGTCAACAACATGAAAATTTCAATTTTTTTATTTTTTTTTTTTGATTATTAGTTTTTGAGTAATAACGTCTTTGAAAATTAAAAGAAAGTCAGGAATTTTGGAAAACAGGGATTTTTAAATCACAATATCTCCAGAACGGTAAGAGACATAAGGGTGGGACAAACGTCAATTTATTGTGTTTAAGCAATATTTTTCTATTACTACTAACGACTAACAAAAAATGTTTGTAAATGTAAATATACACTTTTAACAATTTCCACCAAAGGTTAGCTTTTGGATACGAAAAGTATATATTTTCTCGGGGGTTCGAACCTCGCTGACCCCCCTGGGTACGGCCTTGAGTACACATCCTAGCCACCAGAAATCATCATACATGGCAGTGACAAAGCCAGAAATTTCCTCAAATTAGGTAAACCATCTCCAAGGTAAAATTCAGTACTCTTACTGCTATTTAAATAGAATTTTCCTCTCAAAACCATATCTTTCTTAGGTATGAAACAATGGTGTTGTTGAATTCCATGAACAGGTTTCACTTTGTCAAATCTGCTTTCAAGAGATAAAGTATAAAGCATTCTGCTGATGGTCATCATCTGTGCAATAAATAATATTAATATTTTTTATGCTCTCAGTCACAATGTTGTATAGCTGTTGAGGTGTTAAAATTTGATCAGAGTAAGGTCGTTGTAGACTTGCTTTCGCCGCAAGTCGTTTTACAGTTCCACCTAGTCCATCACATACATTTTTACCATGACTGGTAGCAAAAAAATGCCATTCTGCTTTTACGTTATAATAATCAGACTCGCGAAAACACAGATTTAACATATTTTGTCGGTTTTTATCCATTGCTCTATTGATAAAATTAAGTAATATATTTTAATTTGATTTAAAATGTTCAAAACCTGATAAATATACACCCAATTATACACTATCCGCGGCAAACGACGGGTGTAGACTAGTCGCGCGGCAGGTCTGACCGACGCGGTTAGGCGATATTTTATACAGCGCATGTACCAACACTTTTATTATTTATTTACTTACTTATTTGTCGTCGCCCCATTTTCAATATTGGCACAGAGGTACAGGAAAGTTCAGTTAATATTACTTAATTTTTTTAGTTGAAAAAAAATTACTTTTTTAGATAATACCATTTGAGTGTTTATGATCTTCAGAGTGACCTTGACATGTCCATTTTTTTAAATAGAAATAAACTTTAGTCCATAAGCTACAAAACGAGTGCTTACACAAAAAATTTCTTCAGCATTCTGAGATAATAATTATTAAAAATACCCCTGTTGTAATAAAATGTGTTAATTTTTTATTCTTTTGAGTCCTATAGAAAAAAAAAACTACTTGTCAGAAAAATTTGAAATTCTGGATTTTTAATACCTTGGAGGGGTTAAACCAAAATTCGTTAAAATCTGAGTGGTAATTTTTTTTTGCTTGGTTGATTTGATATGGAATGACCCATCTTTCATTCTGAAGGTTGCTCTTTTTTTACCCTATATGACTGCATTATGAAATTAAAGTAAAGTTTTGTGTAATCTGGGAAATGTTTCTTGTTTTATTTTAATTCAATGATTATTAAAGGCATTATTACATTTTCCTTCGGAGAGCCCACGCAATTTTGCGACCCAATGGTGGATGTACTGATCTGTCTGTCCCATATTACACTGCGATAAACTCACAATGCTTTTTAATTGTTTACTCGAAAACGAGGGCACCTATGGAAAAAAATGCTTTGAACCTTTTGTTCGTAAAATTTCCACAAAGTTTACTTATTGTTAGTTAGTGAATTATTTTTGGGGCAAAACCCATAGAAAATGAACTAAATGTTAAAATAACTAAAAATGAAATTGTTAATATCAACGTGCATTACATATTAGATATAATCGGCAACTACGAATTAACAAAATTTTGTGAAAGGTCCGAGTAAATGTAATCAACTTGGCCAGCCCTCAACTTCAAGATCTGTATAACTGGCTGGAAGTGGAGTTCCATCCTCTGTTGCTGTGCAACCGTGTCCACGAAGTTATCAATTCTTTACAAGCTGAGGAAAATTCCCCACTTCAGCAATACATCCCAGCTCTGCAAGATGTTACATTGGTGCGTCTTGTAAGACAAATAGCTCAAGTTTACCAGACCATAGAGTTTGCAAGGTTACTGCAACTCGCTAAGTTTACTACGCCATTCCATTTAGAAAGACTTCTTGTTGACTGTGTTCGTCACAATGACATGCAAATTCGCATAGATCATGGTAAACAATGTATTCACTTTGGTATGGATTTGAGCGAGAGCCAACGTGAGGATAAACCCGAGGGCCCCACTTTACAAGTTATGCCAAGTGAACAAGTTAGGAATCAATTAGTCAATATGTCTACTGTTTTAAATCAGGCAATTCATGTCATCAATCCTAATAAAAAGAAGGTGAGTTTTAAATTAACGATATTTCAAGGAATGGAGTTTTTTAATGTTAACAGAGTCGTAGTTAACCTAACGTCTAAATTTTCAATAAACAGTATAATTGTTGTTTTGACACTTGTTAATTTGTAACTGTAATTTGTCTCATTGTGTTATTTCTACTTATAGTCTGGGAGGTGGCATCAATATTTTATGCGTCATTTCAACACGACTTCTTTGTTTTTTTTAATGTTAGTTTTCGTTCGAAAAACAACTAAAATAGGTGTCAGCTGACGCAACCGTGGGGATTAAGAGCGTGGGAGGCTGCGCATTTGGTCGAATAATTTTGTTTTTTGCATCAATCCAACAAAGCTACAAAACTATAAATAGTTTATTTATGTAATATAAATTTTAAAAAATGTGTCAGCTGCATAGGGTAGAGAGCGAAGGTCGTCAGCTGACCTAGTCAATATGTATAAAAAACACATGAAAATTCGTTATTTCAACAAACCTGAAATTCATTTATATGATAGTTTGTGATATAAAAAAAAACAATTAAAAAGTGTCAGCTGATAATACCGTGGGACAAAACCTGTCAGCTAGGCCTTTTAAGTGTACCGCAGCGTCCAGGTGCTCACCGCACGCGGTATCTTCAATGCCCCAGTATGAGACTTGAAAGAAGATCATATTTGTATGAAATATTAGACATACATATTAGAGAATACTCAGAGATTGCAATCACTGATTGAGAATAGTGAGGATTAAATAATCAATATAAAACTAAATATTTGTATTATTTTCACTCTCACTGCTGTATTCTAAATTACCTTCCTCTTTGGAAGTGTTATCTGTATGGTCTTACAAATCTAGATTTTCCTCAGATTCTCGAGCGTCATCGTTCTCATTATTGTCTTCACAAATATCTGCCGAAAAATATTGAAAATCATTGAAGTGAATAAAAGAGAATTCATGTAGAAGTAAAAGATTATATGCATAGAATACCATTTATGATATTTTCAATTTTCGGTAATTGATCGCCTTGAAACCACTTGAAAATATGCTTCTTATCGTGTTCTTCCCATCCATAATCAGTTGGCAAAGACAAACTTGGCGTATGCAGATGTGCATGACTCCACAATTGAGCAATGTAAGAAATTCGTAAAAAATGCTGTTCCAATTATGTCTTAGATGGAGGTAATATAGATCCTTCGAAATTCTGGTCAATCTTCAAGACACCTTCTTTCTGATTGACATTATATAGAACCGTACATATGACAAACAAATTCTCCCAGAATAGTAAAATTCTCTTAGAAGTTTTTCTGTACAGTTATTTTTTTATTGGGTAGAGAATTTTTAATAACAATAATCTGTTGAAACAAAATATATTGGAAAACGATAAGTACCTACCCTGGATGTTTATTCAATTGTGATCTAGATGGCAGTATCGTCACCGATATCAGGAGTGCCTGTACTGCCCGTGATGCTGAAGCCGATGCTGTAAGTTAAACGGAACCGATAAAGCCAGCCCTTAGTGTTTTGACATGTCCGTGACACTCACAAACCTTTAGATTGGTCAGAACTCTCAAAGCTCTCTTTTGAATTCTGAATACCTCTTAAATGTTTGATCCACCCCAAAAAATTGTACCATATGACATTGCACTATAAAACTGTCCGTAATACGCTGTAAGAAGAGCATTGTGGTTTACTACTTTTCTTAGTTCTTTCAAAGAATAGCATAAGTCTACATTCGTACCTGACCGCGACAAATTGAAGGGAACTGGGAATCAGTGCTCTCACTTGTGTATGTAAGTTTATAACATGAAAGTAAATAATAATTGTTAATTTGTTTTAGTTTGTTTTGCTTAAATATTTAATGTGTTTTTTTTTTAATAAACTATTACACCTATATCAAACTTATAATATATGTCTCTTTAATATACACAGTTGTTTATTTAACGGATTTTACTTATTGATAGATAAAATGCCACTCAGAAACAGGGACCGTAACCGAACCGAAACCATAACCGAAAACCACACCGTAATTACAATTTGTTTCTAACCATAGAGAGATTCTGGAAAATCACAACGGAAAACCGGATTGGCGCTGCTTAGAAAACCGAAACCGTAACTAAAAACCGAAAATAGTGTACGTTAGGTAACCGAAACCGAGCCGAAATAAATTTCGTTTTCGGTTCCTGCAAGTATTAATTTAATTTTAACCAAAAACCGCATCGTAATTACGAATTTTTCCTAACCATAACCGAAACCGAAAACTAGAATGTGATATTCTGGAAAACCGAAACCCCGGAGTGTGTCTGTTATCGCTGAAGAATTCCCTTCCTTGAATGTAACTAAATTAGTTATAGGTAATTTATAGTATGTAAAATTATAACGGTAAATTAATTCTATTAGATGGAAAGAGAGAAGTTGAGAACTGCTATGGTGCAAAATTACCATGAAACTAAAGTTAGGGAGCATCAGAAGATTCTGCAACGACATAAGATTATTGAAGATAGAAAGGAGTATATTGAGAGACTGAATACAGTTCGAGAAGAAGAAGAACAAAAGAGGTAAGAACGTGATAAACTTTGAAAAAATTATACTTATAATTTTTTAATTAGGTTGGAAGAAATGCAAAGACAGCATGTGCTTGCCGAGCAAAAACGTTTAGAACAAGAAAGAGAAGAGAGAGAAAGAAAACGTGCATTGAATGAAATCCAACAAATTAAGGATCGACACCTTAAAGAAAAATTGCAGCAGATCAGTCAGACAGGACACGGTCAGAAGATACTTAAAAAGCTTGATGAAGACGTAATATTTTTGAGAAATGTGAATTATTTGTCAGCTAATGTGTATTTCTCTTTTTTAGGATATCAAGAAACTCGATGCCGACCAAATTGCTGCCAAAGAAGCAGAAGAACTTCAGAAGGAACGTAGAGAGCTCCAGGCCAAACTGAAATCGCAAGAGAAGAAAGTGGACTACTTCGAACGTGCCAAACGTCTGGAAGAGATTCCTCTCCTCCAAGCAAGCATGAAAGAGCGCCAACTACAAGACCAGAACTTCTGGGAGCAGCAGGAAAAAGAACGTATAGCTGCCGCCATTGAAGAACGTAAGCTAGCGGTTGCTACCAGAGACCGTTTATCTAGAATGAAGCCAGACAAAGATGAATTCCTTACCAAGTTAAAGAAGGAGAGGAACATCGTTTACGAAGATAAGCTGAAAGAATTCGAAAAACTTTTGTCTGAAGAAAAGTCAAAGAGATTGCTGGAGCGCAAGATTAAACGAAAGGAGGAGAGACGTGCTAAATATATCAAGGAAAAAGAAGAGGAGGCTGAACGAAAGGCTGTGGAACAACGGCGCCGAGAAGAGGAAGAACGTTTGCGTGCCGAGGAGGCTGCAAAGAAGGAACGTGAAGAAAAAGAGAGGATCGAAAAGGAAGAACAAGAGAAGAAGATGAAGGAGCAGCAGGAGATGTTAGATAGAGTCGCTGCCAGACAGAGACAACGTGAAGAAGAAATTGAGAGAAAGTTGCAAGAAGAGAGGGAAAGCAATAGAGATAAACCAAAAGAATCATCTTGGCGTAGGGGTGATAAAGAGGGGCCTAAAAGGGTTGATGGGAATTCTTGGAGAGGGGGCGAAAAACCTAGTGACGAGCCTAAGAAGGTTGACGCTTGGAGACCAGGTATGTATTATATTTTATTAAAATAAAAATAAGAATCCGTTCTTCAAACTGATTAAGAAATAGATTTTTTTTATTTTTTTTTTTGCAAATTGGTACATCGAATTTGGACAAAGTTTTATTGTAATTTCCTGATAATGTGCAGAATGCATTTCCAAAAGAAAATTACCCCTCCCCTTCTTAGCACTTTTATTTGACTATAGTATCTTTAAAGAAAAGAAAAAACACTTAAAATAGTATTTTATATAACAAATGACTAAAATGGTGGTTTTTTTTTTACAAGTGGAGCGTTTATAGTACAAGCCGAAGGCGAGTGCTATAAACCACACAAGTAAAAAAAAAAACAAATTTTAGTCTTCGAGTTATATATAAAATTTTTTGTAACGCCATTCGAAATTAGAAAACAATATAATTTGGTAAAAATAGACTAAATTCTGTTGCTTTCCATAGAAACCAATAAGTTTTATTTCACACTGTTAAATAAAATTTCTTTATTTCACTCTTTTTTCTTTATTTTACACTTGTCAATAATGACATTGTTTTGATTCATTGAAACAGTCAAATAAGTCATTTTAGGATATGGCGTTGCAAAAAATCTATTATTTATTACAATTTATTTGTTTAGCTCGCTTCAGAGGTACTGATGAGCCCGCAAAAGGTGGAGACAGTTGGAGAACTGCTGGGGATGATAGAAAAGAGGAAAGGAGAGATGACCGCCGCGATGAAAGGAGGGATGACCTCCGAAGCGAGAGAAGGGATGACCTTCGTACTGAAAGAAGGGAAGACCTTCGAGGTGACAGAAGAGATGATGTTCGCGGTGAAAGGAGGGATGGAGATCGCCGAGATGACAGAAGGGATGATCGCCGTGAAATCACCCGAGGTGGTTTCGACAGAGAGCAAAGAGGTGATCGTGATAGATTTGGTGATAGAGATGGAGGAAGCCGTTTCTCTCGTGACGATAGAGACCGTAGGGGAGATGATAGAGATCGGAGAGGAGGAGATGACAGAGATCGTAGAGGAGGAGATGATAGGGATCGTAGAGGAGGAGACGATAGGGATCGTAGAGGAGGAGATGATGGCGGCAGTTCGTGGCGTTCCGTTAAAAAGCTGGATGAAGAAGCACCGCCACGTAGACCAGCTCCCTCAAGAGGGGGTAGGGATGGTCCCTCAGATTCAGTGTGGAGGGCTGGAAAGGATGGTGGAAGAAGGGATGAGCCTTTAAGGAGAGGTGATGACAGAAGAGGAGCCCCACCACCAAGAGAAAAACGTAAGTAAATATTTAGTTATTTTACCTGAAATTCTTACCTTTTTTTTTTTTTTTAATTTTTGGTGTTAAACTAACTTTAGAGAGATTTCAATTTATGAGGGAAAAGTTAAATGCTTTGATCTTTGTATTATTATTTAGTTTCCAAGTATAACCTATTATGCAGATTCTATTCTCAAACATAATTATAATAATAATGTTACGTTAATATTTAATTTTTTGTTGGCTTAATTTCAAAGATAATTCAGTATAAAGGAAAATGACCCTATTATGTTTATAATTTGTTAATTGAAGACCTAAGTGGATAAAGTTTTGAGTTGGAACTTATTTATTTTGTCTTCGATTCAAATGAATAATAATACCTCATAAAATAGATAATTTTGGATTATGTTCTTTTGTTTACACTAATATTAAAGAACAATATCAAGCTGTTATGAAACTAGATTTTTCTGTCCAAAACTGTGTACATCCACTAAAATTACTGGTTGTATGTATGACTTGGCGCCTTTATAATTAAAAAGTTTCTATAAAATATTACAAATTTAGAATTCACCGTTTATTGGGTGTTAAATCTAAATCAAGGGTGTTCAAAAATTGCATAAAGTAATTTTTTTAAAAATGCAACATAACACCTTTATCCACTTAGGTCTTCAATTATTTTAATAATTTTAGAATTGAAGTTACCATAATACAATTATCTAGAAAAAACATATCAAATACTGTTGTTATTTTTATTTCTGTTACTAATTAAAGATGGTAAATTTCCTATTTATGATGGAGAAATTTCACTTAAAATTTTGACCCTGAGGAGACTGAAAATTTATAGAACATACTTAAAGTAAAGTAATTGGCCTTTTCCACATTTGTTTTATTCGCTTATAAAATATATATTTAGTTATGCCTAAAAAATATTTTTTTAAATTTTTTTTTTCGCCACATATATTTTTAAAAAATTGTTAAAATTACCATATATTTCAAATAACGCGCCATTGACGTCATACTCCAGTTCATTTTTGTCTGTTGGCTGCCCTGCCGCCATCACTGTCATTTATATTTTGTCTTCTGTCAAGTGAAGTGTGCTTAACCTAACTTTCGTTTTGTATTTTGGTTAACTTAATTTGAACCAGTTGGAATATAACAAACTTTTCTAATAGACATTTTAAAGTGACTACAGAGTAGTTAGAACACAGAACGCAGCAAAATTACAAAACAAACCACGACGAAACACTACACAAAACATAAATACTAACCATAACCTAAGTTGTCAAATCAAATGAAAACGATATTTGTTGATTCTAGCATAGATTGTGCAGTGTTGTCACTTTTAGCGAAAAATGCCTAAAAATCTTTTGCTCGAGGGATAAATCGTAAAATAATCATGTTGATTTGCTTTAGTAATAATTTATGCAGAATATTTCACTTAAAAATACATATTTTCATTTCAAAATTACCATTTCACTTAAAAATACATAATATTTTTATTTCAAAATTGTCAGAATGTAAAATTAATGGTTGTTAAGAGAAAAGTCAAAATATATGTAGCAACGTGGAACAGTTCTTTAACTTCTCTACATTTTATTGGCTAATGGAGTGTGATGTCAGCGAACTGCGCAGTTTGAAATGATTCATGAAGACTGGTCACTTTGTACTTGGATAAGTTTGCTTAATTACAATTCTTTAATAAATTGGGTCGACTCTACCTTTACTTATGTACCAGTATAACGTTTGATATTAATTAAATAGTAAAATTCAATTTAGTGAAAAAGGCCCATTCCAATATATCGGGGTGCACATCATCACTAGTGATATGCTGATATGACATGAACATTTTTTCATCTTTTTTCATGTAGAATCTACTCCAGAAATTAGTAACTGGTATTTCTGGACACTCTGTATAGTATAAAAAGATGCCCAGTTGTACATTTCTAATTGTAAAATTTGAAGTGAAATTTAACATCTATAAATTCAGCTCTAGTAATGAAATAAACTCCCTTTAGTAAGATGTAGTCCATTTTGTGTACCCTTTAAAAAAATTAATTTGCTTTTCTATTTATATTTATTTGTTGATTTTTGTTTTAATTTTAACAGCCGCTCGTGAACAAGCACCGCAACCTGAAGGGGAAGAAGGCTGGTCTCAAGTCAAAGGGCGTCGCTAATTTCTAATAATATAAAACAATACGGACTTCATTTCTGCCTTATTGTCTGTCATACATCCTAAAATATTTAGAATAACGTTTTTTATTTTATTTACAGGTTTTTATGGAAAATGGTTATAGTAGTACATTTGTAGTCTTTATTTTAAAGCAGTGCAGGCTTTTATTGTATATTTTGAAACCTCATATTACGTGTTATTTTAATCGATACAATCCACTGAAACCATAACTGTATATTTAACATAATCCCATTGTTAACCTAGGTTCCGATCAATATACATTAACTTGTAAAAATTGTTTGTTGGTAATTGTTTAATTCTCTCAGAGATCAGAAATTGCACAAATATTTGTACATATTTCTTGAATCACATTATGAAAAGCTACATGGTGTTTTCTTTTTAAGAAAATATATTTAGACCAAAATTAAATTGTTTTTTTTTGTGTTTTTTGCACACAAATTTTAATATCAATAAAATAAGATTCTATCTTTATTTTGATCATTAATTTCATTGAAATATGTTGAATTTGGCATAAAATTGAATTTGAAAGATTGAAATCTGGTCATTTCCGGTAATATTATATTGCTATTTTTTCAACATTATCTTAAATTGTTTGTTTTAAAAACTAGTCATACAAAATTTCATGCCTTTAGCTATGATCAAACTATTAAGCCCCAAAGTTGCCGCGGACGAGAAAAGAAACTCGTGCCCGTGTGACAGCAGCAGCAGCTTCACGCGCCTGCCGTTTTACAGTGTTAGAATTTATGTGTGCATAAAGAGACTTGTAAGTGGATACTTATTTATACTTTGTACGTTTTAAAAATTAAAAATGTGTGAAAGGGGCTTTATAAAAGCAGATTCTTCTAATCTTGCTAGGTAGACTTGCTAACGGTTAAGGAGTATTTTAATTGCAATCACAAATATATTTAAGTGCAGAAGTGAGAGGAACTAAAATGCAAAGGTAAATAAGATTTTATTTTATTAATACATATATAAAAATTTGATTTTGAAAATAAAACCAAATATGTGTATAGATGAAATTTAATAGAAATAGAAAATTGTGCAAAAAAGATCTTATCTAATAGTTTGCCAACAACAAGCACTTGGACACTAAACAACTGTTTTAAGGGCGAGTAAGGCAAATATTTTTCTAAATTATTCTTCTGTAAAACATTATTACCTGCTTAATTCCTAGCGAATATTAGTGAAAATAATTATTATATTAATTAAATATATTTTTACGTGAATTCTTAATAACTGATAAATTATAATTGTTTTACTTGCTTTCTAACTAAATATTTTAAAATTTTCTTGGCTTTTTGTATTTCAGATCAGCTCGACAGAGTTATGGCGATAATGCGCTTGGCTATATACAACTGAGCAAAGAAGGAGATATTCGTCATCTATTGTCCAAACTAACCCCGGAACATAAAACAAATGCAAAAAATTATAAAGTTTCCTATGTGACAAATGAAAAAGAACATAATATTTTAGAGGTAAAGTGCGAAGATTGTGCAGCTTCTGCACATAAAAAACTCAAGCTGCCGACCGAGCTAATATTTAATGAGAGACCGGGGCATGCTGTATTTTTCTGCACTATATTTATAGAGTTATATTAAAGCTATAATAATAAAGTAAGTAAGTAAAGTATTTATTTAGCAACTGCTATTTATAAAAAATACAATGACAATGTAACATTTTGTACAATATAAATGAAACAGCAAAAAAAAAATACCAACAGATTATCACTATTTTCAGGTACAATTAAATTAATGATACTTAATAACTCGTCTTAACATATCTATTGATTTCTCTTTTAAATGTAGTTAAATTCTTTATTTGTTTTACCTCGTTAGGGAGAGCATTGGACATTATTAATCCTTTAAAAAATAAATAATTTTGTGCAAAACTTTTTTGCCTAAAGTGTATATAAAAGTCATTTTGTTGTCTAGTGTTGTGATTGTGTCTTTGAGATATATAAGTGATACGGTCTTGTAAGTATTCAGGCAACAGTCCCTCTCTTATTTTAAAAATAAAAATTAATGTATTGTAACATATTCGTTGTTTTACTGACATAAACTGCAATGTTTCTATCGTGTTTCGTATAGGGGTATATCTATTACATTTTAAAATATAAAAATATCGTTCTAAAGATTTGTATTTCAACTTTCAAAATATAATTTCAATAATAATTTTTTGGTTATTTTATAACCACGGTAATTATACATATATTCTCATATATGTGAGTGAGTACGCTATATATACTTCCCCCCTGCATAGGAGAAAACAACTTACCAAGGTATCAATATTAAAATGAGATTTAAAAAGAAAAGTCAAACTTGACTGATAGATGACAAGATAGCATATTAAGCAATCCAAACCACGTGACTTTTAACATGGCGTTGAGGGCAAACATCCGGCAATCCTTTATTTTCATTCGTTAAATGAGTTTTTTTTCGGTTGCCTTGGCTACGTTTCCGCAAGTTAATTAAAATAAACCCCATGTTTGCCCTCAGCGCCATATTGAAAAATAATTTTGACAGGTCGTTGGATTGCCTAATTGTTCAAGAAGGAAAACTCATGTTGTGCGATAAAATATCTGCAATATTTTCTTTAGCGTGAGCATGTACTTGTTATTGGTAAATTGATATAATTAAAATAGCATGTACATGACCGATGCTAAGTGAAATGAAAGTTCACAATCTATAAACTGAGCGTCTTTAGTCGGTAATTGATAAAAATAGCATGCATTTTATTGATGCTAAGTGAATGAAAGTTCACAATCTATAAATTGAGCATCTTTCGGAATTAATTGAGTGCACTGAAGAAATTGAGGTAAGTGATAAAATAAAATAGCATGTATTTGACAATGCTAAGTGAAAATGAAAGTTCACAATTGAGCGTTGAGAGCGTCGAGATTGAGCGTCTTTCAGCAATTTAAAATTGGTTGATTGAAATGAATTGTGAATTATTTAAGATAGTAAATAAATGATAAAATAGAAAAATAATTGATACGTTGGTAAGGTGATCTTACATGCAGGGAGTATAATATAAATAAAGTACCCACCAGCTAATTTACATAATGTTATATATAATAAAAAGTTTTCTGGAAATCCTGTCTGATTCGTTTCTCGGTACCATCTTCATGGAGAGACAGGAATCCGTATCTAGTGAAGATATCTATGGAACAGCCGACCTTTAGCTGGCTGTCTTCGTTGTGGATGTCGTTAAAGCGGTTAGCAGCACGAGCAGTTGCATTCGGCCCCATATTCTCGGCGCGACTGACACAGCTGTCTAGAATATCCATGGGAGATTATTTTCGGCATAACTATTTAACAACACTGTCAAAAGCTATTAACGTTCAGTTTTCATTATGAATTTTTTGCCTCTCAGGAGGCATACAATGCGTGAAGACGTTCGGGGTCACCAATATATAGCGTTATATTAAAGCTATAATAATAAATATAAAAATATCTTTCTAAAGATTTGTATTCCAACGTTCAAAATATAATTTCAATAATAATTTTTTTGTTATAACCATAGCACAGAAGACGGGAACTATAGTTCCTGTCTTCTGTGACCATAGTAATTATACATATATTCTCATATATGTGAGTGAGTACGCTACAATATTAAATAATAAGATATAATGTATTACTTGATAGATAAAACATCATTATTCTCATGTAAACTCCTATGTTCTGGCATGATTAATTGGTGGTAAAGTTGCCCTATATGAAAATATAAACACTAAAAATATTCTATACTTACTTATTTATTTAAAAAATATACCCCTGTTCTAAGTTGTATATTTATTAGTATTTACTTTTACTATTAATTTAATTAACTTTTTAAAATGATCCTGAGAGCAATAGCTCCTGTTCATTTAACAGGACAGCTTGACGCATTGCTCGTTGCCAAAAAATGTTTTTCTTTTTGTCTGTCGGCAAACAAATAAAATATTTGTCTGGTGTTGAAGCCGTCGTGCCAGGGGCAGCTCAAGGTAAATTTTCCACCCGGGCGGCGGGAGCACGGACGTACTTCATACTAAAGTACAAGGATATCCCTTTGGACTCCGCGATCACTATCTGAAAAAAAAATTTATCGCCTCGGGGGGTCGAATAGAAATCCGAAAAAAATTTTTTTATCGCCTCATAGGGAGGGGTGCTATTAGAAATCTGAAGAGAAATTTTATCGCCTCCTGGGGGATGCAAATAGAAATCCGAAAAAAATTTTTTTTTTTCGCCTCAGGAGGATGCTATTAGAAATCTGAGAAAATTTTTATCGCCTCAAGGAGGGGGTACTATTAGAAAACCGAAACTATTTTTTGCCCTCCTTTACCCTCAATTTAGCGCCCCTCCGAGCCGGCGCCCCGGGTTGTCCGGCCCTTAAGCCACCCTGCGTCGTGCTTTTGCATTCAGGAACATCACAATATTTGTATTTATTTTTGGTGTGGTATGATAACATTTTTAATTAAATCGCATAACAAAACACAGTTTTGAAGTTTAACAATATCTTTTATCCTATGATTAGCAAGACTGGACTGAACTAACCCAACGAGCGCTACAGAGCGCGCCCACTGACCGCAGGTGGCTTTGCCTTTATAGCAGGTGAATGATTTTCTGGTCATAAGTAGATCCTGGGGGCGAGCGTAGAGGCGACTTCAATGTGAATATCAGTCAATATTCCGTTGAAGCAACGTCGAGCGCGGTTAGTACTTGGATGGGCTCCCATCTTGGGAAATACAGCGTTCTCGTCCCACCTTCTAGAGGCTTGTATATCAGTGTATACTCGGAAGTTACGTTATTTCAGACGAGGATTACGTAGTGGATATACCATCCTTCGGAGGGGATGTAAAGCAGGTGGTCCCTTGTCTATTAAATGTTAGGCAAGTAAAAGATCCCTACGCTTCTTAAGGGAAAAGGTTCGGCAAAATTTCCAGGTTGGGGGTAGCTCGTCTCCTGGCGTCGGTGATAGGCCCTGGTAGCGGAAATAGGCCGACGTTAAACAGTTAAAAAAAAAAAAAGTAGATCCTAATTTGTTCTATACTTGAGTAAAATTTGATTCAAATCGGAAACAAAATGAAAAAGTTATAAGGGTATCTTCATTTTAAGTAAGTCACACTGTTTATTAAAGGAAATGTCTAGACTTCGACAAAATATTACGTTACTAAATACGTCGAGTGTTGTAAAATAAAGATTGTTTTGTGACTGTGATTTATTAGCAGACCACGGTAAACCGCTTTGATAGAAATATTCAAGGTACACATCAATTGTTTTTTTTTTTTAATTATCGATTTTCGCTGGCGAATATCTCGTAAAATATCACATAGGAAGAAAATGAATATAAACATTCTTGTGGGAAATTTAATTACGTTTAATTTTGCATAGATTATCTTTTCCCATACGACGCATCGTTTCCGAGTTATAAGCGAAGAATCGAAAAAAAGGAACCTTTCCACCTCCCTCCCCCCTGAAGCGGCGGGGCTAGGGGCGGGGACTTTTAGTATGTTTACCTCCTGACTACCCCCAACACATCCCTGAAAAGAAAAATTCTCCCATCCAAAATGTTCTCTACAATCCCCTTTTGGGCATTCATTGATTGGACTATTATGAAACAAGTCAGTACATAAAAGAAATATTAAAACACATAAATATATACATACACTGTGTGTAGTGGCGGGCTAGGTATAGGGAGTAAGAATTACATCGCGTGTGCCAGCTGGCTGAAATGAAATAACTGAGAGCTAAGATCGGGAACGGGCGAGTTTGCTCTGCAGTGTTGTCATATCTCTCGTGCTGCGTGAATGTACATACTTAATGGGCAATTACACGCACTGTATATCTAGGTATAAAAGTAAAACACATAAAAGATGATAAAGGTATATATAAACAATAAACATTGTTATTACTATCAAGATATTCTTCTTAAAAATAAAGACGTTTTTTTAAATTTTTGTATCATGAAGGTAAGTGGTTATATAATTTCACAGGGTGGCCACTTTTCTGGACAACAAAAAAGTCAGGGAATTTTATGTTGGTCAGGGAATTTGAAGGTAAAATCAGGGAATTTTAAGAAATATTCTGGGAAATTATGTAAAATGCATTTATTTCAGAATTTGAAGAATATGCATTTTTTTATTTAATCCCATAAAAGACATAATTTCACCCAATTTCATTAAAAGGGTCTAGCCGTACTTCCATGGCGAAACTGCCCCCGATAGGAACCTATATCATAACCTATGTTATATTGTAGAGGGCACTTATAATAGTTGATCGAGTAGATATTACCTCTATATCTTAGTTAATTGAGGAGCTATTTGAAAAAAAGTGTCCGGAGGCGACTTTTTTTCAAAGCGATATATCTTAGTTAATTTTAAAGCTAGGAAAATAAAACTAAATGGCAGTGTTATGGTACACTTTACAGTTTATTTTATAGCATTTCTTATGGGCCAAGCCTAAATAAAAGTATTTAAAAAATACAATGAAAAATTTTATCAATCGATTTCTATCAGATCTAATTGAATTACCAATTTTAAAAAAATATATAATAATAGTCTATGTCTTGCCTAACAGCATGCCAAGTTTCATTAAAATCCAAGAGGTGCAACATGCCGAAAAAAAATTTAAAGTAAGTGGACTGACTACCTTACGACCACTATGTTGACGCTTTTAATTTGCATTACATTTCAATAGTTGCGTTTTGACAGCTTATAAAAAGTATATCAACGGTTGGTGGTGTCAACTAGCCTATCACAATGTTTTTTTGATCTACTTTTATAGTGACTGTAGTCGGTCTCAGTTAAGAATGCCGTTGTTTTCGTTATGAGCGGAGCACAGTTTACACAGGATATGGGAATTCCCAAGTAAGTAGAATCCCCCCATGGTCGACTCAAGCCAGTTGGTACATAAAATAAAAATTAACGGTTTAAATTAGGGTGACCATACGTCCGGAAATTCGCTGGAAAGTCCAGCATCTTGGAGTACTGTCCAGCATTTACAAGTGTCCAGCGAAAGTCCAGCATTCTGACCATATGTCCGGAATTTTGCTGGAAAGTCTTACAAGTGTCCAGCATAAGTTCAGCATTCAGGTTATAGTGAAGTTACAGCATTACATTTTGTTTGGAAAAAATTTTTTTTCGGATACTTGCTTCCCGCTCATCAAAAAATTTTGTTATCGAAATTTCTCCCTCCCGCTCATCAATTTCAATTTTCGAGGAAAAATATTTTTGTTATTTTTAGCCCAAGCTCAAGGCCCAGATCCGTCCTTGAGTGCCCCCCCCCCCCCTGTAACCTTTCTGGATCCGCCCTTGGCAGAAATGTCCAGCATTCACTTAACAAAAATCTGGTCACCCTAGTTTGAATTGGCTTTTCTTTGGCATTTGGCTCTTTTATAAATACATTGAAATTATTGTATCTTTGATCTTTCTCGCGCAGCGCACATCGCACATCGAAGTTTATTTTATTGTTTTATGATATTTATGAATAATAATAATAAAAGCTTTTTATTGATATACATACATATCAAAAGGCCATCGACCGAGGTCCTTCAGTCTGTCTTTTTTTATAACAAATAGGTCATTTACAAAGTTGTTGTACTAATTGTAAATACATACTGTAGAGTAAAAAAAAAAAAAATGTTTATATTGGATACTTAAATATAAACAGTATTAAGGATTTTCAGATAATGAAATTAATATTTCTTGAATTGTTTTTTCAGGAAACTTGAACTTGGAGGGTTGATGTCTTGGTCTGGTAATAAACATATGTTGCATTATTTCCATATTATGATGACGATTGGCAAACTTTAAGGATAGCTCTTTTAATCTTTCGAGAATAGGCTGAATATTTGTTTTGCTGTAAAGCAATTCATTTGAAGGATTATGAAGTGGATTTGTGGGGTGACGAATTTTCGTTATAATTTTCAGGGCTGTAGTTTCTGCCGTTTTTATATTATTAAGAGTTGGAAGTCGACAATTGAGGTATAAAACATGTCCATATTCGAGTATCGGACGACATATGGATGCATAAATTTTTGTGGCAGTTCGGGTACTTATACCTTTGTTTTTGTAGGTTAAAGCTCTGAAGTGTTTGGCTCTTGTTATTGTACGTCTTTTTATTAATTTGGTGTGGTGTTTTAAATTCAATTTGTGATCCAGCAGAATTCCAAGGTATTTAGCAGTTAGGGATATTTATGAATATTAATACAAAAGAAATTGTACTATATAATTGTTCATATATTGTTCGGCTATTTCCTTCCATTTTTATTAATATCAGACTGTTATAGTTATATTTATCTCTTTTGTTATAAATAAGGATTCACAAACACGGTATCGCCTGTGCTAAACGCTGTGCGATGTGCGAAGCTCAAGTTGTTGATTTCATCACTCTCATTTAAGAGCATGGTTCTATTTAATTTTATTGTGCGATGTGCGAGGGGCGTCGATATGGCCACTCTCATTTAAAATAATGGTTTATTTAATTTCAGTGTGCGATGTGCGAAGTGCGGTGCTATGTGCGCTGTGCGGTGCCATGTGCGCTGTGCGGTGCCATGTGCGCTGTGCGGTGCACCGACGCGACGTGACGACGTGGTCATGCACTTACACGGAGGTTATGATATTTGTGTACACTTTTTAGGCAGGTATAGGAGAGAGATCAAAGATACCATTCAGAACGGCAGAGACAAGAACAGCTCGCCTGATATCGAGCAAAAGCAAGTAGTAGGTTTACCCATTTCTTATAACGCTTTGAAATTTTTAGAGGATTTACGTCTATAATGAGCTTTCATTACTCTAAATAAAATATGTTGCAATATGAATTAAATAATTTCAATGTTTTTATAAAAGAAAAATGCCAAATAAAAGCCGATTTAAACAGTTAATTTTTATTTTATGTACCAACTGGCTTGAGTCGGCTATGGGGGGATTCCACTTACTTGGGAATTCCCATATCCTCTGTAAACTATTCGTGCTCCGCTCATAACGTAAACAACTGCATTCTTAACTGAGACCGACTATAGTCACTATAAAAGTAGATCAAAAAACATTGTAATATTCTAGTTGACACCACCAACCGTTGATATACTTTTTATGAGCTGTCAAAACGCAACTTTTAATGAAATGTAATGCAAATTAGAAGCGACAACGTAGTGGTCGTGTAAGGTGGTCCACTTACTTAAAAATTTTTTTCGACATGTTGCACCTCTTGGATTTTAATGAAACTTGGCATGCTGTGAGGCAAGACATAGACAATTATTATATATTTTTTTCAAAGTGGTAATTCAATTAGATCTGATAGAAATCGATTGACAAAATTTTTCTTTGCATTTTTTAAATACTTTTATTTAGGCTTGGCCCATAGAAAATGCTATAAAATAAACTGTAAAGTGTACCATAACACTGCCATTTAGTTTTATTTTTCTAGCTTTAAAATTAACTAAGATATATCGCTTTGAAAAAAAGTCGTCTCCAGACACTTTTTTTCAAATAGCTCCTCAATTAACTAAGATATAGAGCTAATATCTACTCTATCAACTACTATTAGCGCCCTCTACAATATAACATAGGTTACGATATAGGTTCCTATCGGGGGCAGTTTCGCCATGGAAGTACGGCTAGACCCTTTATGCATTATTACGTTACAGGTATCTAACATGTTGAATACTTCAGATAGTTCCATTTGTAATCATAAAAAGTAACAAAAAGCACTGTTAAATGTAAAATTCTGAAACCCAGTTTCATTTAAGCTGTACTAAATTGTGCAACGTAAAAATTATTAACGACTGCAATAATAATGTGAAAATATAGGCAATTCAGGAAAATGATGCCGCATCTTTTGGTATATAGAAGAAATCTCTGGCATAGACAAAAAAGTAGATGATATCCTATTATATATGTACATATATTTACCTATGATCACTACTGTAAATAGTACAAAACACATTACCTGCTGTCTATGTAAGTTGAATTTTACATATTGTAGTAAACTAAATCCAGATTTTATTAAATAAATAAATAAATATGATCGTAGGTAAAGTATAGTACATAATTCGAGTTGTAAAGCAATGATTACACACTCATGGAAATACGCACTCATTACGTAATATACTATTACACAAGAAGCCAATAAGCGATTTTCGAAACAAAATAATTATTTTAAATAAACAATATGATCTAATGAATGAATTAAATAAGTACAACTCTAACAAGTGAGCCAAATAAAACATCTCATAGCCCACGTACAACTACCAATGGCAATAGAAATTTAGGGAATTCCCAATAATAATAATAAAAGTGCTTTATTGACATCACAAGAACGCCATCAAACGGAGTCCTTCAGCCTGTGAAATTCCAATTTAATAGGGAAAGAAATATCAGCTGACCTAATAAAAGGCTCTACCGTCCAGTTCTAAACAATATCATGAGTAAAATGTTGATGGTGAATGGCTAAAAGTTCATTATAATTGGAAAAAGAAAATGATAGTTGGTCAAAATGAGGATATTTTGAAAAAAAGAGTGCCAAAAAATGGCACATCCACATGATACAGGATGGACTGACACAACAGTGCATTTACAAAATTACTAAATAAAAGTTACTTTTCCGGAGGGAATGTTCGTGCCCCTGGGACCTAAAAACAAAGATCTAGTCTTATCTCAATTTTCGACTTTGAACCAATTATTATGAACGGGGAGGTTAAAATAAGAAAGTCTATGTGCCAGTATATAAACATCATCCAATATGCACTTTTCATGCAAGATATTTGTATGATCTGCTATATATTTTTAAATTTGGTTACTAGCACTGGGTTATGGAGCAACAGAAACAATAAAATATTTTACTTCTGTATAATTTTTTATAAATAAAACTTAAATTATACTTCATATAAATAAAAAAATGTACATAACTACAAATTATTAAGAGGCAGTCTAGATATTTACATTTCACTAGAGAATAATAAAACTTAATACAACATAATGGCTCCGTTAGTTTTTTCTTCTAAAACTGGCACAACTGTGTCAACTTCTTTTTCACTATTCGCTATAAAAATAATTATAATATTTACAAATGCTGCTACGCCTGCACCTACAACGAACCTATAAATAAAGAATTTACAAATTAGCACTGATTGAAAATGTTTTAAAATTAAAATAGTAAAATTGAAGGAAGTCACTTCAATGTCTTCTAACTTTTTATAAAAATAAATCAGCATCAGTGGCTGAAGACAAACATTTAAAAAATTGAGCATTAAAATTTTCATATTATGTACATAATAACTGAAATGGAAAAAAGATGATGTAATTTTAAAATTAGTTAATCTGTTAAACTTCTAGATTTATAATTCATTCATTTTAATATAGCCCAGTCGATGAAGGTATTTACCCACAAAATTTTGCAAACTGAGTAAACTTTTTTTTAATGAGTTTGTGAAAGTGTGCATGTAGAATAATATCCTGAAAAGTTTACATTTCACTCCGATGCAGAACATAAAAAAAAGTGGAAAAAAAATTTTTTTCATCCATTTTTGCTGGAAAAAAATAAAAAATACAGATGGATAGATCACATATTTGTGAACAAAAAATGTCCTAACAAAATGTATCGTTAAACCCACGGTTTTCCCGGAAAAAAATAGTTAAGTGTAACGTTATAACTCGGAGAGAGGTCCATGCGTGCACACACTTGAATACGCATGACTGTGACACCGATGCACTGAATTACATGTCACTAAATCAGAATTTGTTCTGATATGAGTGTTGGGTCATTTAAAAGATAGAAATCGTAGCTTTCTGATGCTTTTTTGTTTTAAACAATATAAGCAAAGGATGGATGGGAAGAATATACTTATATATATATTATCACTCCCGAACTCAATCGTCGCAATAAACAATATAGAAAAAAATTCTTTCTTCATTGAGAACTGTTAAAAAGTATGTACATTTCGTGATTATTATGGTTTATTAAGTTGTAGTAACGAGGATTAAAAAAAAAGCACATCTCAAATAATTTTAATTTCTTTGCTTGATGATTTTTTTGGTAAATATATACAGTGTGTCCCCCCGATTGACATCGCTATAGGTGCAATGGACAAAAAAATTTTCGAATTTTTTTTGTTCATATTTGCTTATCTAAAAAGTAATTTTGGGTGTACTTTTGTTTTTTTAAAATCATGTAGGCCATGACAGTTAAGCAAAAATGAATTTCATGTTAGGTAAAGTACCTTTTCTGTGAAATATAGAGGAAAATGTCATTAAGGAAAGTTATTCAGATTAAAAAGTTATAGTCCTATACAAAATTTCAAGAACATACGTCTACTTTGATAATTTTGATTTTTTCAATATAATTGCATTTTACGAAAGAAAAAAAAATAGTATGCCAGTTTACTAAAGTGTTTGATCTAGCACATAATGGAGTAAACACTTTAGTAAATCGAAACATTTTTTTTTTCTGTAAAATGCAATTATACAGGGTGGACCATTAATATTAGGCCATAGTTCAAGGGTAGATTCTTTGGACCAAAATATCAGCAAACATGCTTTAGTAAATTGTCGCTGTGGAAAAAGATACAGGGTGTCAAAATTGTAATTTTTTTTTCTTTTTTTTTTGCAATATTTCAACTATCTCTTGACCGATCTTTTCCCAATTTGGTAAGAAAACATCTTTTAAGCTAAGAAACAATAATTTATGTATTACATCACTCTAGCCCGTGGAGAGCGCCTCGTGAGCTATACCTGATGATGAATATTTTTTCTCTTTTTTTTTACGAAACGTAGTGGCACTTTTGACTAGAAAATCTCATACAGGAGACATTTCTACGTAAAAAAGGGTACACTTGATAGAACTTGATAATTCCAACTGTTTTCGAGAAAACTGCCGTATAGATCTCAAAAATTCTTTGAAAACAAACCCAATTTGAAAAGGAAAAATTGTATTTATTGAAAAGTGTGCTTTGGTGGTCTTAGTTCTGTCAAAATGTCAAACTAACGAAATTGTATGTAAATAACGTCACCAAAGCACATTTTTCAATAAATAAAATTATTCCTTTTCAAATTGGGTTTGTTTTTAAAGAATTTTTGAGATCTATGCAGCAGTTTTTACGTAGAAATGATTCCTGCATGAGATTTTCTAGTCAAAGTGCCACTACGTTTCGTAATAGAAAAAGAGAAAAAATAATCATCATCAGGTATAGCTCATGAGGCGCCCGCCACAGGCTGGCGTGATGTAATACACAAATTATTGTTTCTTAGCCTAAAAAATGTTTCCTCACCAAATTGGGAGAAGATCGGTCAAGAGATAGTTGAAATATTGCAAAAAAAAAGAAAAAAAAAATACAATTTTGACACCCTGTATCTTTTTCCACAGCAACAATTTACTAAAGCATGTTTGGTTATATCCTCATATTTTGGTCCAAAGAATTTGCCCTTGAACTATGGCCTATTATGGCCACCCGATATTGAAAAAAATTAAAATCATCAAAGTAGGCGTATGTTCTTGAAATTTTGCATAGGACTATAACTTTTTAATCTGAATAACTTTCCTTAATAATATTTTCCTGTATATTTTACAGAAAAGGTACTTTACCTAATATGAAATTCGTTTTTGCTTAACTGTCATGGCCTACATGATTTTAAAAAAACAAAAGTACACCCAAAATTGGTGAACCTCCAAATATGAAGAAAATACTCGAACATTTTTTGCCCATTTCACCTATAGCGAACTCAATCGGGGAGGACGCTGTATATTGGAGGTTGTAACTTGTCGAGAAATTGACCCATTGGAAAAAATAAAATATCACTATTTCGGAAAAAATGTATACTTTTCGAATGTTCAAACACAAAATCGTTTATTTGTATGCATTTTTTTGAAAATATGATCAATCATCAGATCATAAGAAATTGCGATTTCCACGATCATATCCTTATAACTATGAAAATATCTTTGATTGTTTTGAATATAACTTCTGGAACTTTTCCAATACATTAACAAATGTATAAGGAATCTATTGGATGGTGTACCTGTAATAAATACAATGCAGTAAAGACATGTAAAAATTCATGCGAGCGATTCAGTGGCTGTATGGTGTCCGTGTATGCGTCTATAATTATATATTTTCCCTCCATACTCTCTATTTATCCTCCTATTCACTAATAAAAATGTTTAAAACATGTAATCAGAAAGAGAAAAAAGCTTTATTTTATTCGATAGAACAGGTAAAAATTTTTAGAGGTTCCATAGTATGCATTTAACCGTGCGCTGGCCGCGCAGAGTGACAAAGTTACTTCACTATTTTTTCCAGGAGTACCGTGGCTTTAGCGATAAATTTTATTAGGATATTTTTTTGTTCAGAAACACGTGGTCTATCCACCTGTATTTTTTATTCTTTCCTACCCTGACTTAATTTCAAAATTTTGAAAAAATGGATAAAAGTTTTTTTTTCACTTTTTTTTTATGTTCTGCATCCGAAAGAGATGTAAACTTTTTAGGATATTATTCTATACACTTTCACGAACTCATTAAAAAAAAAAAATTATTCAGTTTGCAAATTTTTGTGGGTTTCACTATAAAATGTTCTCTGTCGTCTGGGCTAATATAAAAGACCCACTTTGCAAATCATTAAATAGGCCAGTCACCAGGGACTTCCATAGTGCAGTTAGACAAAAATTGTGAAAGTTTTTAAATTTTGTAACAACATTGGGGGAGGTAGAAAAATAATAAATCCAGTTTTGCACTCTTTTCCGCCCCCAGGAACAATGTTAAATTAACAAAAAACGACGTAACTTTTTGAAAAAATTTCCGAAATGTATGCAAACCTTGGAGAACATTTTAATAATTATTAGACATCTATCAAGTTTGCACTCTGCTACGATGACTGAAAAAAAAAAATTCATATAAATAAAAATATTTCTACACTCAAAGAAATAGTATGGGTAAATTCAACAAAAAAAAAATGGTTAACTAACAATATCGTTAATTTTGTTAAACCAAACTATATTGATGCTATTTTTAAACAAGAGGTGATTGTTATTTTAATTAATAAAAAGTTGTCATACAACAAAACAACACATTAACTTAAAAAATAGATGAATAAGACTATTATTTTGTTCGTCTGACTATTATTTTGTTGAATTCTGTCAAATTAAACTAGATAATAGTATATTTTATTTTTAACTATTATCGAATTGTTATTCTAACCCAGTATTAGTTCGCTGTACTATTGTACTTGGTAGACAAACCAATATTATTGTCGTCTTCTAGAAGTTCTAAAAGAATTACCATAAAATTTGCTTGTTTACCATGTAGTCTATTACAGAAAGTATTCCCAGATGACGCCACATACAAATCACTCACAATAATCCATCATGCATTTTCTTGCACTCTTATGAATTTATAGAAAATTAATAACATGATTGCAGTGTTCAGTGTTCAAATTCTCTCGGGGGTCATCGATATATTTGGATGGATCTTATAAACGATCTCTAATCTTTGGTTTGGGTGGTCTGATGTCTCAATACTGAGATTTTGGCTAACCAAAAAAAACTTCATCATACAATAAAGTGTAGATCAACCTAAAAATTAGTTGGTGAACAAAAAACAAAGTCGTACTATTTAATTGTAGACCAAATTGAAAATGGTTAGTGAACATAAAAAGATGTCATTGTACTATTTAATTTGTTACAAGAAGATATGATTATTAAACTACTATTTTGTTTACGAAAACAAAGTTGTATGACTATTCTTTACTGATTGATTTAACTATGAAACTAGATAGGCGCGATTTCATATGCTCTTTTTGGTTGAATTTACCTATCATTTTCTTTGAGTATAGACGTTTATATAAACGACCATTTGCATAACTTTCGAAATTTTTAATCGACTAAATATATCGAAGTAAAGTTAATAAACAACTATTTGCAACGTTCTGGTCATCGTGGCACGGTGCAAACTTGATAGAAGATGTCTAATAATTATTAAAATGTTCTCCAAAGTTTGCGTAAATTTCGGAATTTTTTTCAAAAAGTTACGTCGTTTTTTATTGATTAAATAATGTTCCGGGGGCGGAAAAGGGTGCAAAAACCGGATTTATTATTTTTGTTACCTTCTCCAATGTTGTCTTCAAATTTAAAAACTTTCGAAATTTTTCATACCTTTTTTACTCTAGTGACTGGTGTATAAATAAACAAATGTGTTTTCTCTACCCCTTACTAGTCTAGTATGGGACTTCTTGAATGCCCTTATGGACCTAGGGAGTCAGAATAAAGTGACTATGGAGTGGGTACCAGAATATAAGGGGAAATGAACTGGCTAGGGAAGGCACGTCTAAAGCCCTTGCAGTATGGCTAAGCCATGCATACGAGTATTCTTTATCAAATGGGTACAAAATAAATCTCTGGAATAGTGGAAGAGTTTGCCGCAACAGAGACAGGCCAAAGAGTTCATTACAGAATGGGGATGCCCGGCATGACAAAATTTGAGAACCACCACCACAGACAAAGGAGAGGAAAAAGTCAACTTGTATTATTGGTTAAAAAAAATTAATATCTATTTAGTATGTATTGTCGTGCTCAAAAAAAAAATGGGACAAGTCTTATAATGTATTTTTGCTAAAATCTAGTTGTGTATATATAACTTTAATTTTTGTGACATTGTCAGTTATTTGTCAAAATTCATTGCAAGTGTGCAAGAACTAATATACCCCATATAAGTGATTTAGTTAAAGCTGGAATCATTGCTAAAGCAGAAGATGGATGGCCAATGAGACAATTGCACTGCGTTATAATATTAACAAAAATTCGGTGTGTTTTACATTTAAAAAAAGTGGATAAACGGTACGATTAGTAGAAATCCTGGATCAGGGCGACGAAGGATATCAACTCAACAAGATGCAGTTGGTAAATACATTAGTAGAAAATCCATTTTACTCAGTTATTCAGGCTGCTGAAGCGAATTTTCCTGGATAAAGTAGTACTGGTCGCCGGCGACTAAGAGAATCGGAGCTACGCTGTCATCCAGAAGTACAGAAATACTTACTTAAAGCTGAGTATAAAGAAGCTCGACTACACTGAGAAAATCCCTTCAACTAAAAATGTTACTTGGAATTTTCTTAGTTACCATAAATAAATTTCCATGTAATTTGTGTTGCAGTAACACAGCCTTGCTATTTACCACTACTAAAAAATCTATTTTTCCACTTCTAGTAGCAGTAAATAAGAATATTGTAGCCACAATTAAGTAAGTGTGTTATTCTCTTTATTTAATAACCCAAACTTGTTACTGTTAAAATATTTCTATTTGGAACAACTAACAGTAAATATTTAATTTACTTTGATTTGTGACAACTAGTTGGCCATTTGTGATAACTAAAACACAACTGCATTTTTATTAGCTGTAACAAAATAATTAATTGCAGTAATAATAAATGTTTGTAGCTTTATCTCGGCTGCTTCCGATATTTTACGATCTCGATCTAGTCGGCCATTCCCCGGTCACTTTGTCTTTGCTCGTTGAAGTGTTAGGACGTGTTTCTCTTGTGTTGTGTGCGAAGTTTTCTACTTTTCAGTGTCGAGTGGTGAAATTTGAGATGTTCATATCTTGATAACAAAACGTGGGACCCACACCATATTTTACGTGATGACTGGCCCGTATAACAACGATTTATAGTGAAAAATCAATAGAAGGGTCTGGAATATTTGCAAAAATTTTTTTTACAATCAAGAGACTGTTATTCTGTTATAATACAAGAACACGTTTTTTTCTGTAATTATTTATTATACAAGTTGATTTTTTTAAAAGTTACCTACATCAGGATTTTAAAATTTGTGAAATATAAGGGTTGATTCCAAATTAAAATGCAAATGGCATAACTTTCAGAAAAGTATAAATTTTGTATACAATAAATAAACATATGTTCTTGTTCTAGTCTCTTAATTATAAAAAATATCTTGCAAATATTTTATTGGACCATGTTGAAATAGGCAGGTACCGGCGCGGCGGCCACATTTTTGTACCATTTTTTCGCAAATTCAATAAAAATAAAATCACTATAATGCTATGAGGCCCTAATAGTCATTACCTAAAATATAATAAGGGTCCCTTGTTTCGTAATCGAGATATGACGATCTCAAATTTCACCAGCCGCCGCTGCACTTTTATGCTTCTATTTTACTATTTCTTACTAATAGTGGCAACTAAGTGAATTAGTTACCACACCTACCATATTTTTTAGCCACAACTAAAAAATATAGTTGTGACAAGACTTTGTATTTCTTGTGACAACAAAACCATTTATTATTGTAACCAAAAATATTTAATAAATGTTTAGTCACAATTAAAAAATGTAGTTGTCATAACATTTTTCATTTGTTACAGTAACTAATAATATTTAATAAGTGCAACTAGTTGATTTTAACTAAAATTATTTAGTAATGACTACTAAGAACTTCTAACAAATTGAATTTAATTACGACAACAAACCTACCGTCCTGTCCTCTATTTTATTAGGAAAATTTGCTGTGGTTATGAGTTTTTTAGTTGTGGCTACAAATATTTTTCCTCAGTGTAGGATTTGCATTTGAATTTTTAGTGGATGATGTAAATTTTTGGAACAAAGTGGTTTTTACAGACAAAAAAACTTTCCAGTCAACACACAGCGGTCGTATTCGTGTTTACCGACCTCCGAATACTCCATTCGATGAGAAATATATATCTAACAATGACAAAAGTGGTAGATTTTCCGTTAATATGTGGGCTTGGATATCTGCACGTGGTTCTGGTGTTTTGTGGCATTTCGAGGAATGATTTAATAGTGAAACGTATATTAAGATTTTAGACAATATATTATGCTCCTTCTGTGTCACAATTATTTCCTAATAATGAATGACTATTGTATAAGGTTATTTAATTCTAGGCCAAACAGACTTATAGAAGTTATAAATAGAAATGGTGCAATAACGAAATATTAATAGTTAGTTTCTTGTTAAGGTGGATATCCTTTGTCCCCTGATCCAGGATTTATACTTATTCAGGGGCGGCCCTAGTAAATTTTTCAGGTGGTGCGAGATCTCATTGTAGCGCCCCCTCAATATGCAATCGCTTATTCGTGATTAGGTTGTATTGTCGTGGGCAAAAAAAATAGGACAACTATTTTTTTCTAATGTAAATCTGTCTCTATTTGCACACTTGCAATTAATTTTGACAAATAACTGACAATGTCACAAAATTAAAATTAGATACACACAACTAGATTTTAGCAAAAATAGGTACGTTATAAGACTTGTAACATACATTTTTTACATCTTTATATTATTAATAACTCAGACCTCCGAAAGATTAGTATAGTAGTAGTATGCTCAGTATAGATGAGAAACTGTAACATAACAGTTAATAGGAACAATATTTGTTTGAGAAGGTTTATTTAAACTACTATGGCGCAAGACAAGCATACGTCAAATTTACATCGTAAATTAATTAAAAACTGAAACAAATGAATATGATCTTTTCACGGAAACTGAAGTTGTAGGGTCAAGTGGTATTATTTAAGGTGCTTGAGTTTTATTTTTTTGCGCAGACGAACTATCATTGCATTTTCGGCGCCCCCCCATGATGGCGCCCAGTGCGGTCGCACCGCCCTTGTACTTATTGTGCCGTTTATTCTCCACTTTTTTAAAATGTTAAACCAAAGTTTTTTTAATGCTATAACGCAGTGCAACTTATTATCTCATTGACCATCCATCATTTGCTATATAGCAATAACTACAGCATTACAATAAGTGTTAACTGTTTTATTTCGGCTACTCATCACATATTCAAATAGAGACAGATTTACATTAGAAAAAAATAGTTGTCCTATTTTTTTTTTACTCACAGCAGTACCTTGAAGACAGGAATAATAAAGAAGTAACCAAATTAATTAGTACAAAATAATAAACTTACCAAAAAGAATAGCCCAGTTCGGCCATGTTTTCAGATGTCCATTCATTATCTTTATCTTCCCTAGATAACACGCTATATTGGATGTTCATGTAAAATTGTGCTATCCATAAACAAACTGCTGTTATGTCACAAATAACTAAAAATAAAATATTCAGTTTTACAAGAAGACAATATCAAAATATATCTCATATTAACAAAAATTTTAATCTACATGAAATTTCACATAAAAAATTCAAAAGTTCATAGTGTAAATTTTACCAAAATTGTAATTGTAGAAATTTAACAAAAAAAAATTGTCAACATCTCTGGCGGGCCCCCGCGCTTAATTGATCAGCGGGTGGGGAGAAATTTGAAAAAATCTTTTTCTCAAGATCTGTGGCGAGCCCCAGCACTTAATGATTGATGAGTGGGGGGGAGAAATGTAAAAAATAAACATTTTTCCAGGTCTCATACTTAATGAGCAAGGATTGCGTTTACTAGTCTAGCCCGGCCCAGGTACCACGGTACCTACTGACCCCCCCCCCCATTGTGAGGGCCCTGATTTTAGATTCGAATCTCACACAGATAATGTGTTAAAACAATAATATTGATGCTGTATGAAACTTTTATACTCGACAGATTTATTGAATGGTGGTTTCAAAAAAGTTCTATGTGAGTAGCTTGTTTTATCTGCATTTAATTATCGTCATTTTATTTATGGTCCCTGCCTTACTCTGGCTTATAAAAATTGTATTCAAAAGGTTCAAGATTTCTGTGCTCGCTATATTTTTGGATTACATAAATTTGACCACATATCACACAGAATTAATGCACTCAAGTGGCCAACCATGGAGAATAAAAGATTACTTCACTTAAACACATTTGTTCACAAATTATTAAATTTAAATATTGACTGCTTGTTGAATTCAAAGAGTTATGAGATCTCACGTCCACAATGTTAATATTAGACAAAACAATATGTTTACTCTTCCTCATCATTCTACAGCTGTATTCCAACGAAGTTTCACATATAATGCTGCTAAGTCTTACAATAAACTTCCTGCTTCTATAAAAACTCCTAATTTTAAATCTCACTTTAAACAGAATTTATTATTGACGCAATGAGTCTGTGTATGGGGAGTGTTTGTGCTGGGATCGACTTCTTTTGGAGGTGCTGTCTAGCCTGGTTTTGGACTTGAAATTCTCTTTTGAGTTTGTGATCGGCGCGCGGGCAGCGTTTTTTCGGGGAGGAGCGGGCCTAGGCCCAGCTGCTTCTCACATGCAGAGTTATAGTTTAAGATTTATACTTAATATAATATATACTATATAGTTGCTGCAAGGTACGTACCTTTAATTCTTTAATTGTATGTATTTAAAAAATGATAATGTACTGTACCTACTGCTATCACACACTACCTGCAGCATGTTGAGTGTAAGAACAGCCATAAGCTAAACTTCGCGTGTAGCGGGTAGTCATACCCTGATAAATTATGTAATTTATTATTATTATTATTATTAATAAATACATGTGATCAGTGCATGCAACAGATCCTAGTGGCGTTTAAATTTGGAGGGAGTGTAATTTAAAAATTTTTAGTTTCAAAACTGTATCAGTTTTTTCCCTCCAATTTTCCCTATTTTACTGGAGTATTGGTGGCGGTATTTTTGATACTTACGAGCTAAAAAGTTCCATAAGTACAGTCCAGGTACACTTGTTAGGTATCTTGATGTTGTGGTGGCGGTATTGACGGCGGCAAAAACAGCACTAATGGTAGAAAATAGTAGTCCTAAGCAAACAGTTATAACTGTCCCCAACCAATATCCATAAATCAAAAATTCCGGTTCATATTTAATAAGATGAATAACTGAAAATATAAAATAAATTTTATAACTATTAAGAATAAACGGAGTTACATATATATTAAAAGTAGTGGATTTATGTCTAGATATAAGATCATTTATATTATAGGTGAATTATTCTACCCCATCCCATTATTTCTCCCACTATGGATCTTCACTCTTCACCTTGTACATGGTGAGGGGGTTTGAGTGCTTCAATGAACTGAGAGCTATACCAGGTAATAGCCTATAGCTACCGGTAAGGTTCCTTTAACGGACACATTGGCGGCTGGTGAAATTTCAATTTTTTTTTTTCTCGTCTGTGGCGCATGGAACCCATACGAAATATGGGAAATAACATCTAGAGAAGCACTTCTCTAATGACCCCTAAAAAATTTTGAAAAAGCAGTTTGCGAAAAAATTTTTGAAAATTCGGTAACCTCCCTTGGGTCTAGGGACTCCTGTTTATTTATTTATTTTTTTGTCATATGCATTTGTCTTTTCATAAAAATACAACAATACGTTTTGGAGTTTATGAAAATATTTTCATTAATGAACTGAAATTTTGTAATTTACAATTTAACAAATTACAATATTTCAATTCGTTGTATCTCAGTTAGTAATGAAAATATTTTCATAAACTCCAAAATCTATTGTTGTATTTTTATGAAAAGTCAAATGCATATGACAAAAAAAAAATAAAAATAAACAGGAGTCCCTAGACCCAGGGGAGGCTACCGAATTTTCAAAAATTTTTTCGCAAACTGCTTTTTCAAAATTTTTTTTTTTGGGGTCATTAGAGAAGTGCTTCTCTAGATGTTATATTCCGTATGGGTCCCAAATATTGAAATTTCACCAGCCGCCACTGGACGGATAGGTTGAAGAGAGGAGCCAAACCAAGAAAAATCCAAGTACACAGATACACCTACAATTACATACATACACACACACACACACACACACACACACACACACACAGACAGGTTGCAAATGTGAGCTTGGATAGGAAACTGATGCACTTTTAATTTCTCTTTATTTGGTGTCATCCCATAAGAGGCTCGAATAAAAAAACGTATGTGTATACGTTTTTTTATTCGGGCCCTGTATATGTATGTATATAATATATACCAGGTGTCAATGGAATCATTAGACAAGCCGTAGTTGCCAGAGCGTTCAAGAAATAAGACTCAAACTTCGCAGCGGTATCATACCAAAAATGGCAACATTTTCATTATTTGACACTTTTCCATACCTTCCGGCTTCTCCGAAAATGGCCGAACTATGAAATTTTATACGAAACACCCTGTATATCTTTACATTCTTGGATTTCGGAGATGGTTTTTAAAAAATATTCATTTTGTCAACAGAGATTTGACCAATCCAGAAAATGCCAAGAAGAAGACGGAGATATACTTTGAAGAGGAAATGAAAAGTAAAAAATCAAAATTAATTTTTTTTAAAATTTTTTACCCGAATTTAATTTCCTAATGCAAATCAAGCAGGACTATCCGGATCTCATAAAAGATAAAGATTTTCCGCAGATTCTGTTTATGGTTCATCATATTTATAGCTAGGTGAAAATAGAAATTATCTAAGCCTTCACAAGAACACTTAATTTTCAATCCATAGAAATAAATTTCTTAACTTCATTAAACTAGCTAAAAACGTACTCTTCGCCAATTTACTGAGCTTTTTATATAATTGTTACACATTCTATAGGATACTCTTCGCAGTTTTCTTGTAAATAATGTTGTTTTTGGACATCCTAAATTTTGTGATACCAACTTTGTTGTGAAAAAAAATATATGAAAAAAAATCCTGGGAAAAAATGTCTGGGAACACACGATCTTTAGATTGCAATCAATCAATAACAATTTATTAAGAGTTTTTATACATTCCACATCCAGTGGAAGTATAGTAACGACAAAAAAAATTTTTGAAAATTTTTATTGTTCAAATGGCTTAGAATGTCATGAAACGTCGAGAATTTAAGTTTGAGCGAAAAAAAAATTTCTGTCTGTCTGTCTAACTTTTTTGAGCGCACGATTATTCTGGAACCTTGTAAGATATTGACTTGAAATTTGGTGAACGTATGTACTTTAATGGGATCTGGAACTAGATTATATTTTCATCTTATGCCGTCGAAGTGTTGGGGAGTAAATTGGGGGTGAATAGGTAAATCAAGCAAATAAGAGTTCATAAAATTGTTATTTAGTATATCAAAAAAATTTTTGGCATTAGCCACCCCCCATTACTACCCCCAGTCCATTATTAAAGGGGATGAAAAAAATTGTGATTTAGTGTGTGTACAAGAGCCAAAAAGCTCAAAATATTTTTTTTCATCCACTCTCACTACCATCCCCCTATCACCACCCGCACCCCACTACCGATGTGGGATATCGTTTTGTGAATTTTTGGGGTAGACGATTTCAAATGTTATATTATTAAAGTTCCATAAACAATTATTTCCACATACAAAATTTTTTCGTTGTTAGAGACTTAGATAGAAATCTCGATGTGGAAGTAGTGATTCCTTGGGCAGCGGTTTTTACTTGTTGTAAACCAAATAAGTTGCTGTCTATTGAATTCTTTGCACAAGTTTATATTAAACAAAAATATATTTCTTCCAAATCCAGTCAATTTTAATCTGTTTAATTTTTTATGCAATCATTGCAATCATGGGTACAACGTAATGTTTAGACTGATTAATTTTTTTCCTATTGTATAATTGGTTATAATAGCTCCATTACATGCTTCTAGGAATGGAATAATGTGTTCATTGTTATTTATATTTTTGTCACATAACGATTTACATTTGTTTTTAAAACGTGACATAATAAGTTATGCATTTGCAGGTGTCATTAGAATAATAATAATGAAAGATTCTACCTGCTACTGTAGCATGCGTACTTTATTCTCATGGTTAATTGGTGTAACTTTCATTTCTAGAATTAATTTTTAAGGTGCCCGGTACCCTATTGTATAATATCGTTGTTTTGCAATTATCTACGCAAAAACAAACAATAATTATGTTAGTAACAAAAAAATATTCACTCTTTGGTTTATACCAGAAGAGAAAATTAGCAAATAACTCGTGATCTTCATATACTTATGAAATAAAACTTTGATATACCTATCTGAACAGAGACTTATTAGATGATTTGATATTTTCATTAAAAATTCCACAGACACTCCTGGTTAGATAATCAAACGGAACTAATTTGTTACAGGTGAAACCTTCAAAAATCGATGGTGTCAGTGACCCTCTTTAATTAACGTATTTTAAAAAAGAGTATGGTTCTCAATTCGATATTTATGCGATATGCATGTTTCTTTATACAGGGTGCCAATAAATCGATGTTACAAACTTCGAGTGCTGATTCCTGACGATAATTTTAGACAAAAAGTCTATATGAACATGTGTCCCAAAATCACCCCCTGGGGTGTAAGACCGCCTAAATGGGGCGACTAAAATTCACTTTATAAGAACGCTCTATCTTACCCAATACAATAAAATTTGGTAATTGGATATGTATGCATGTGAGAATTATCAGTTATAAAGTGATGTAGTCGTATTGTAATCATTATGATCATGGGCGTACTTAAAGAGGGTAAATTAAAATATAGCTTTTTTTAAATTTTGATTTTTTGTTATTCTGGTGACGTGATTTTTATAACAAGATTTGTGATATTTTCGTTCGACTGCTATTAAATCTATAATTGCCCAGGCACACAAAATAAAAAAGTGGTTTCTTCCGAGGTTTCTTCTTCTGACTAGACCAACTTATCTTTATATATTTTAACGCACTGAATTCGAATCCAGAATTTCTCCATCATTTTTTTGTAAGTCGAGAAGACATCCTAAAAAAAATTCATAATTTCGGTTGTTATTTTGGCGACTTACAAAAAATGGCGCGTGATAGAGCAATTCTGACTCCGGATTCGAACTCAGCGCGTCTAAATGCATAAAGATAAGTTGATCTAGTCAGAAGAAGAAACCATTTTTTTTATATTTTGTGTGCCTATGTTATTACTATTATTATTTTTTAGAGTATATGTACATAAGTATTTCATTATTATTAGCTTTCAGTATTTCTACTAAATTATTCTGAAAAGAAGCACTGATAACTAAACCATTTTTTTTATTTATCGATTTCCTTCTTTTTCTCTTTTTCAACATCAACCTTAGACCCACAAATGCAACGTTTTCCAAAATGAAATGCTAGAAACGTTTCTTTCAATTTACTTTTAATTAGAGAATAGGTGTTGTTGAGCAAATATAAATTGCACTGTACAATTGTAATAATATAGTTCGGTATTTTTCAAGAGGGCTTATCTTTTATCTGCATTCCAAATTGTGCAATATACAACAAAGTTGCATCGAAACTCCGATTAAAGAACTTATATCTAGATACATAATGGCATTGATTTATTTGTCGCTGAAAGACTCACAATCTAAGGCACTTCTTCCCATAAGTTTCTGATTGGTCCATAGGCGTATTCGCGGCCGCTCGTGCACAATCGGCTTCAGTTCGATTATCATAATCTCAGTTGACAGTTCGGCCATTAATGTCAATAAATGTTTTTCGCAACGAGGTCTAAAGTATAGAGGGGCAATCCCAATTCAGTATACGTACGGTTTGTTTGGACATACAATAAACGCCCGAGGGACGCTTTTGTTGGCCCTAGTTGCCAGGATTTGCAGTGGAGTACTGCTTTGAGGGATACAATTAATGGATGAATATTGTTTTTTATTGCTGTTGTATTATTAGTTGAGCTCAAATCTATTAGTCAAATTGCTGTAGAAGTAGTAATAAATTATACTATATTTAAAAACGGAGTAAATGTTGCTGTATACATTTTTAAAATATTCGCAAATTCCATAACGTTAAGTTCAAGTGACGCCCATGCGGACTAGTTGCTTGAATATGTTCTGGCCACGTGCCACGCCTACTTTTCCAGTCTCTTCTTATTATGTCGCTGGTTTTTCGTGTTCTCCAACCAAAAATTGGTGAAAAAGTCAGGCGCGGATTTATTGGGGGGGGGGGGGGGGTTAACGGGGTAATTACTGTACTATCGTATGCCTACATCACGTTATATAAAGAGCCGGTAATGCAGGAATTGCAATAATTCATTTTAATGAAAATATTTACCATTCTACACACACAACGCCACTGTTGCCTATGGGATGTGATGTTCATCTATCCATTTTAATGGACATATAATGTGACTATGTTAGGAGCAAACAAGGTATATAGTGAAAAGATAGCCTGTTATGTATCTAGATATAAGTTCTTTAATCGGAGCATCGAAATTTTAATTAACCAACATTTGGAAATAGCCCAGTCGAGAAGACATCCTAGATGAAGGTGTATTTACCCACAGAAAGTTGCAAACTGTGTAAACTTTTTTTTTGATGAGTTCGTAAAAGTGTATAGAATAATATCCTGAAAAGTTTACATTTCGCTCGCATGCAGAACATAAAAAAAAAGTGAAAAAAAATTTTTTTTCATCCATTTTTTCAAAATTTTGAAATTGAGTCAAGCTAGGAAAAAACAAAAATATAGATGGATAGATCACGTATTTATGAACAAAAAATGTGCTAAGAAAATTTATCGCTAAAGCCACGGTTTTCCCGGAAAAAAATAGTCAAGTGTAACGGTATAACTCGAAGCGAAATACATGCGTGCGCGCGCTTGAATAATACACATGACTGTGACAAAGACGCATTGAATTACTTGTCACTAAATCAAAATTTGTTCAATCTATATGAGTGTTGATTCATTTAAAAGATGGAAATTGTAGATTTCTGATGCCTTTTTGTTTCAAACAAAACAAGCAAAGGATGAATGGGAAAAATATACTTATATATATTATCACGCCCGAACTCAATCGTCGCAATAGAAAATATAGAAAAAAATAAAAGCCCTTCAAAAAAATTCTTTCTTCATTGAGAACTGTTAAGAAGTATGTACACTTCATGATTATTATGGTTTAAGTTGTAGTAACGTGGATTCAAAAAAAAAAGTACACCTCAAATCATTTTAATTTAATTGCTTGATAATTTTCTTGATAAATATATATATTGGTGGCTGTAACTTGCCGAGAAATTGACCCATTGGAAAAAATAAAATATCACTATTTCGGAAAAAATGTATACTTTTCGAATGTTCAAACACAAATTCGTTTACTTTTATGCATTTTTCGAAAATATGATTAATCATATCATGATAAGAAATTGCGATTGTCACGATCTTATCCTTATAACTATGAAAATATCTTTGATTGTTTTGAATATAAATTCTGGAACTTTTCCAATACATTAACAAATGTAAAAGGAATTCAATGGATATAGCTAAAATGTGGATAGGTGTATCTGTAATAAATATAATACAGTAAAGGCACGTAAGAATTCATGCGAGCGATTCAGCTGCTATGTGTGGTGTCTGTGTATGCGTTCATAATTATATATTTTCCCTCCAGACTCACTGTTTATCCTCTTAGACACTAAGAAAAATGTTAAAAATGCGTAATCAGAAAGAGAAAAAAGGCTTTATTTTACTTGTTAGAACTGTTAAGAATTTTTAGAGGTTCCGTAGTATGCACTTAACCGTGCGCTTGGCCGAGCAGAGTGACAAAGTTACTTCACTATTTATTTCCGAAAAAACACGTGGTCTACCCACCTGTATTTTTGTTTTTTCTAGCCCGACTTAATTTAAAATTTTTGAAACAACTGATAAAAAAATTTTTTTTTTTACTTTTTTTTGTTCTGCATCCGAGCGGAATGTAAATTTTTCAGGATATTATTCTATACACTTTTACGAACTCATTAAAAAAAAATCATTCAGTTTGCAACTTTTTGTGGGTTTCACTATATAATGATCTCTTTAGTCTGGGCTGGTCTGGGCTAAAAAGATTATCGTTTATTTGACTGAATTTCTAAAAAATCAAGCAGCTGTCGGTTTAAAAGCACATATCCGCCAACTTGATTTATACGTTGCGATGATGTTTTTACACCGCACTCAGTGGTGAAATTCTGCTCGCCTACTTGACATTTTCCACTTTCTACAAACGAGCTGTGTGCGTCGTTTACGCCTGCACGTACTACTGTCTTTACTATTGGCGTTCGGTATTTGAAGTTACTGACTTATTGTGCGCGAAATGCGAGAACATCCAAATAAAACACATATTTGGAGTCATGATACCCTATTTTTCATAATATTATGACTTGGAAATAATGTGTTTGCAAAAATAAAAATTAATTGAAACAAATATAAAGTGGATTTGTGAATAGTGAGAACTGTGTGTAATTGGACCGTAAGAATTGTTGTTCAGTATAATTAATGTAGAATGTAGAAAATGTGTTCAGAGTATTTTACTGGGCCTTTTACGTAAACTAGGATGCGTCATGGATTCTATATATGCCATGAACAAGGTAGGTGCAGACGCGTGCTGGCCCACGGAGATACCGGGAGTTTCCCGGTGGGCCCTCCAAAGTGCCTCGAAGGGGCCCCGTCGATTTTCTCCTCCCCGCTCATCAATTTTTCATTTTGTAGGAAAAAAGCAACACGCGCCTGTCTGAGGCCTTTTCTAAGTTATTTTCCCGGGGCCCAAAATCGTCCCAGCACGCGCCTGGGTAGGTGCATGGTGCTTTAATTACTGATTTCGTAAAATTTCTGCGAATAGAGTAGTGTTATTATGAGAAGATGCTCGCAAAAAATACGCGTAAGGATTCAGATAGCAGAAACGAGTTTGTACACCATCAATCTAAGCCAAATAAGAACGAATTACGTTATATTCAATGTCGAGACCAACGGCACCGTTTGAAGTTTTTGTTTGCAGTAGAGTTGTGACCTCCATTTTGAGTGCGAAATATCTTCACATTCTTTCGCCGCTAGGGAGCTGTGTGTAATGTATGTAAATATAGTCCATACCAAAGTTGTAAAAAAAAGGGGTTAAATCCCAAATAAAGTACAAGGGTAGCAACCAAACATGCTACCCTCCGTTTTCGATGACCACCAATACGATGGAGATAGTCGCATGGTCTCTACCCCCCTCGAACTACGCAAAAAACTATTCCTTTTTCCCATTTCTCGTTATCGGGCATGCGAGGACATGTTGGATTGGTTTTTTTCGTCCTGTAAAATTTCGCAACCAGATATCCTAACGACCCCTGGGGTTGAAACCACCCCCTCCCTCAATACCGAAACGCAAAAAACATGCAAACGTGTTGAAAATTGTTTTCTACACGTTTTCAAAGGCGGGAAACACGATGCTAATATTATTTAGCCTCCTACTCCCAAAAAACTACCCCCGAATGCATAAAGCCACCCATTTTTCTCATTTCTCGTTATCAGGCATGCAACCCCCAACAGCACAAGTACATGGACGTAAAATGTACATACTTTTGGACTATATTTGGACATAATGTACGTACAGTCGATGTCCGCTTTTGTTCCGATTATCCGATTTTGGTACAATAGACGTCCAATGGACGTCCCGGTGTCACAACTTTGGACGAATATTGGACGTATGTACGTACTTCCACTGGATGTCCAAAGTACGTACAGTCGCACTTAAAACGGTATGTATATGGATCCTAATTACGTCCAGTAGGTATTGAAATAAGGTCGTGGCTATGTCCCACGCACGTACTTTATTTACACTTACTGGACGTAGCACAAGTACATCCAATGGACGTAAAAAGTACATACTTTTGGACTATATTTGGACATAATGTACGTACAGTCGATGTCAAATTTTGTTCCGATTTTGGTACAATAGACGTCCCGGTGTCACAACTTTGGACGAATATTGGACGTATGTACGTACTTGTACATCCACTGGATGTCCAAAGTACGTACAGTCGCACTTAAAACGGTAGTTCACTGGACGAAGTATGTATATGGATCCTAAGAGACACGATAATTGCTTACAACTATCGATTTGTAACTGTTGGTTATCGTCAGAATCATCAGTGCAGCGCATATTGTATGTAAGATTGTTTCAAGGTATCACACCGCAGAATTTATATGTTAGATTGCCAATACGAATTATTAAATGAATACTCATAGACCAGTAGTAGAACCAAGTCGGCGACTTATAACCAAATCTATCTACCAAAATCTATTGCAAACTTAGAACTGCTTCGAAATGAGTCAAATACCAATAAATACGAATTCTAGATAAACGTGACTTATAACAATTAATTGCCTTCTCTGTGTAGCGACATTATTACATAATTGGCATTTGATGCCATCTCTTACCAAAATCGGACATCGAAAATGTACTAAGCCGGAGAAGGATGGATTTACAATGGAAGTACGTTGTTGTACATCTCTTAGATGGCAGAAAATGTACGTACAATGAGAGAGAGCCCATTTGTAATGGTCAAATGCCGAACTTTTATGGACGTACAGAGGACGTACCAAAATTTACTAAGCTGTAGAAGGATGAAAAATGGATGTACAGAAGACGAACATTGATGTGCATCCCTTATATAGAGTAAAATGTACGTACAATGGGAGTCCATTTCTAATGGTAAAATGTAGAACTTTTGTGGACGTCCACTGGGCGTACCAAAATGTGCTAAACTATAGAAGGATATAAAACGGACGTACACTGGAAGTACGTTGATGTACATCCTCTATATGGTTGAAAAAGTACGTACAGTGAAAGTTCATTTGTAATGGTCAAATGTCGTACTTTTGTGGACGTCCACTGGACGTACCAAAATGTGCTAAACTATAGAAGGATATAAAATGGAATGGCGGAAAAAGTACGTACAGTGAAAGTTCATTTGTAATGGTCAAATGTCGTACTTTTGTGGACGTCCACTGGACGTACCAAAATGTGCTAAACTATAGAAGGCTACAAAATGGACGTACACTGGAAGTACGTTGATGTACATGATGATGTTGATGGCAGAAAATGTACGTACCATGAGAGTCCATTTATAATGGTCAAATGTCGAACTTTTATGGACGTACAGAGGAGTACCAAAATTTACTAAGCTGTAGAAGGATGAAAAATGTACAGTACAGTAGACTTACATTGATGTGCATCCCTTATATGGAGAAAAAATGTACGTACAATGGGAGTCCATTTCTAACGGTAAAATGTAGAACTTGTGGACGTCCACTGGACGTACCAAAATGTGCTAAACTATAGAAGGATATAAAATGGACGTACACTGGAAGTACGTTGATGTACATCCCTTATATGGCGGAAAATGTACGTACAGTGAAAGTTCATTTGTAATGGTCAAATGTCGTACTTTTGTGGACGTACCAAAGTGTACTAGCCGTAGAAGGATGAAAAATGGATGTACAGTGGACGTTCATTGATGTACATCTTTTATAGATAGGATTTATGATGTCCATTGTACATCCAAAATAGGTTCATGGATGTAAGGATATATTCTGGATATTAAACGGACGTCCAATGGATTGAGTGTGCTATGTGGGAAGGACTTGTTGGATCTGGGTTTTTTTGAGGAAACTCAATATGTAAACGCCGAAGAATAAATTAACATTTAATAATCATATAAGGTGCATTCCTAGCATAAGAATAAAAATCACGTACATAATGTGAAAATAAATATATAATATAAAAGCCGACTATGCATATACGACTACATATACATGCGCATAACCTGTCCTATCAAACTTCTCTTAAGCTGCAATCAAAAGATTCTCTCCCTAGAATACCTGATCCAGTGAGCGTTTGTGATCTCACTATACTGGACTTGCAAGGGTAGTTTTTGAGGGCTAATATAGGGAAAGTGATGGCACGATCGTGTTCTCTTTAAAACCTTCTCTTTGGGGAACACTTCAGGATTGAGGGAGGGGGTGGTTTCAACCACCGGGGGTTGTTAGGATGACTGGTTGCGAAATTTTACGAGACATATTCAGTTTCCTCAATAAAAAGTCCTCGCATGCCTGACAACGAGAAATGGGAAAATGAGGTGGTTCTTTGCGTTTAAGGGTAGTTCGAGGGGAACAGGGACCACGCGACTGTCACGATCGTGTTGGCCGCCCTCGAAAATGGGGGGGTAGTCATGTTTAATCGCTACCCTTGCACTTTTGGGGTTATTGCAACTTTGGCATGGACTATAAATATCAGAGTTGGCAGTTTTATTCTACTGCATTACGCACATGAATGTGGATACGATATCGCCGAAACTAGCGACCCGATATTGATTAAATTTGGCTCAAGCGTAATGAACTGAAGAGGTTTTGGTGCAGATCGGTGACATTTAGTGCGCTTTTGGCAGATAGACTTACTTATTTTTCAATATAATATCAATTTTTTATTATACGTTTCGAAATTAGATGTTATTCTGATCACTCTTTCCCGTTCATTTTTCATTGCAGTCGGCAACGCTCGATTGCAACTTTGACTCTTAGTAGTCTTATTCAAAGTACTTTCAAAAAATTTGGTATCACCCAATCTACGTAAACTTCGTTCGTATCTGAAAGCACACTAGATTACATCTTCGTATTTTTTTGTGCTTAATCAGGAACCTTAGTATAATTTTTCGCTAAAATTTTAAGAAAACAGTGAAAAATTGTGACAGAAGTGGATATCTACTTAATAGTTGTTAGTCATCGTCAATCTTGAATGAACTTCGTGATTTAATATGTAAGCATGCAACAGTAGAAATTCAGTGAAATGAGAAAATGTAGTACAATGAAGAGAAAACAATAATCACAGGAAATCTTTGACTGAACACATGTTATATAATCTTGATTAATTCTAATTCTTCTTCAGAAAACTAAACAAATATATTTTTTTCTGCTATAACGCAAATATTCCTGATAAACAGATGCGGGATTTCAGTAATTTTATTGTTTATAATTTTAATTATCTGGAATTACTGCGGATCTAAATGTAGTGGGCGCCATCCTGGCCGCGATTGCAAAAAGGCATAAAAAGAATTCTTCCCAAAATTTTGTATTACTGAAAATTGGTTAATTCTATTAGTCCAATTAAATAAGTCGGCAAATCAAAATTTTGAGGTAAATACTTGAATTTTTGATATAACTTACTTTGATGTATTAGAACATGATTAATGAAAGAAATTTTATATGTTCCCATCGCATTTACAGTTCTATTTTTTAACATTTTTAATGATTTTCCAATCAATGAAAAGCATATATTCCTTCTAGATTCAGATGCTAATTGTTCCCAATTATTCCCGAAACTTAGGGTGGCCACCATACAATACTATATAATTTTTGGCAAAAATTCATGGCAGAAAATAAGCCAATGTTGCCTAGTTGTGCAATTTTTCGCGAAAATAACTTTGATTGACTCGCACAAAATTCGCAATGTATAAAAAAATTTGGCTGCAAGCAAGAATATAATTAGACTAAAATAAATGCGTTCTACACAATTTTCCTTGACTATTTCTTAAATTCCCTGATTTTCCTGACCAAAACCAAATTTCCTGACTTATCCCGATTTTCCAGAAAGTTTCCACCCTAATATTGTTGTTAACAAATGCTACAGACATTGTTTAAACAAAGCGTACCATAATAGTGCAGTGTAAATTTCAGCATAGAGACATTTTTGAAACTATTGCAGATAGGTGCATACTTCTATGTTATGAAATCTGCAGAAGTAATTCAGGGCAATTAGCCAAAAAAAGGAGGAGACCTGGACAAAATGAGTAAAAACTGAATTTTTGCACAGACGTTCTTTGAGGTGTCCCAAACCCAAATCCACAAAAATCCCAACATGGCTACCCAAGATATTGAAGGTCAAAGTTTTTTGCAAATATCTCGCGTACTATGCATCGGAAGCTCATGAGGTAATGTGGAAGTTGTAGAGAGTTAAATTATCTACAAGTTGTCTTTTTTATTTATTGTCCACTTTATTTTTATTTCAATTTTTTTTCATAGTCAGGGGCGGCTTAAGGACTGGGCAATCCGGGTAACTACCCGAGGCACCAAACTGTGGGCAAAAATTGTTTAATTTTTTTTAATGTACTATTACTATTCTTATTACTTTTCGTTGGCAAATAATATCAGTATCTATATCAGCTAAAATGGTAATAAGTAATGCCGGTTAGTCGAATAACATTAAAACCTCCTAAATAATTCAAAAATGTAACACAAACGTTTTTGCTTAGCTATGAGATACCATGGTACTTATACCTCAAGCTTCTCGTCCTGTTATTGATTGACACGGAATCGATCATTAAAGATTTTGCATAAATCAAGGCCGGCATTCATTCACAAAAAACTCAGAATATTCAGAAAATTGTTATATCAACATACCATTGTATTTCTTGGAAACGAATGCAATTTAAAAAATATTTTTTTAGAAACTGTAAATTTACCAATCTTGCAGATATTCAAGTTCTCTACTGCTTGTATGTAGACTTTTTTTTTTTTTTGGCTTTGGGTCAAAGACCATACAGCCAGTCGCTATCTGTTAATATGTTAATGAACTAAGGTAGACTTCGTCGATGTAGACTTCGTCGCGGTCCAATGCATAGGGAGCGAGATATTCGCGAAAAACCGTTTTTCTAAACTTCGACCTCGAAAAGGGCGAGGTTTTGGAAAAAATGCAAAATACCAATCTCGAAAAATTTAAAAATAAGAAAGACAACTTATAAGATAATTTAATTCTCTACAACTTTCACGTTGACCTCATGGGCATCCGATGTATAGGACGCGAGATATTTGCAAAAAACAATATCTTGGGTAGCCGTGTTCCGATTTTTGTGATTTTTGTGGATTTAGATTTGGGACACCTCAAAGAACGTCTGCGCAAAAATTCAGATTTTTACTAATTTTGTCCAGGTCAAATGCTAATTTCCCTGGACTAAAAAGAATGGAGCAGTTTTTAGTGAAAGAATTATCTGCATTGCTTTGTTGTTGTAAAATATTTGGTTATTTTTGTACAGCGCTCCGTTGTTCCCGCTACCGTTTTGAGTTATTTTGGTCGATCAGTACTTGCACCACAATACTCTATGATTGCAAGACATTTAGAAAACGTTACTTATTACTTACACATAAATATTATCATTTGTTATCATTAAATAAAAACAGAAAAATTTAAAGAGTAATTTACTTGCAAACAGAAATTATTACGTTATAAACTACAACTTAAAATATTCATGAGATACAGAAAACAACGTGCAATAAATAAACTTAAATTTACTTCTTGTGCATGAAAAATACCAGTATCGAAATTATCTATTTTATATATGAATTTCCACTGTATATATGATTTGCATTAATGGTTTTATTATTTAATTGTGATCTGGCATATACCAATAGATTAATAAGGAATAAACAGGGTAGTGTATCCCAAGTTGTTTATAAATGACTTTACAGCTGGTTCGCCTAGTTACTCAACATATCAGGTAAAGAATCCCAGGCAATTAAGGTTTAACTAATGATTGATTCAAATGCCATAAGAACGCAACAGCAAATAAAAGTCTTTATGAGCAACGGTGGCCTGAAAGGCAAGACAACACCCCTGCAGGCAATATTCCTCATTTTTAGAGAGGAAATTTAGACAAGAAGAAAATTCCGAAATCCACAATTTCGCTATCGATAAAGCAACAGAAATCAGTGTCTTGTGTTGAATTGAATTCCACTGTTTCGGTCAGAGAAATAGAACACAAATTGGATATAAGTCGTGAGTCAGATACAAAAAATCTAAAAATTTTGTTCATATAAATATCAGTTACATCAACATTTATATGAAGATGATGCTGATCGAAGGCTATATAAATTACTGCGACTGATTGTTTCACAATTATGATGAAGACCAGAATTTCAAATTTCTCTGATGAATCGCGATTCACGAATAATGGTATGTTCAATAGGCAGAATACTGGATATAAGGCTCAAGAAAATCGACATTTAATGAGGCAGGGTAACTTTCAGGAAAGATTTGGAGTCATTGTGTGGGCAGTAATAATTAAAAATAAGATTATCGGACCAATACTTTTTCAAGGACGTCTAAATAGACAACGATATTTTAGATTTTCTACAAAATGAGAAGGACTTTTCGAAAAATTTCCTCTTGAGATTTTGAGGAGTCTATATACTTTCAACAAGATGGGGCTCCTCCCTATAATGCTGCCCAAGTACTAGATCATTTGACAGATAGGTTTGATGAACGAGTTATTGTAACCAATGGTTCTTCTATACGTTGGCCCCCACGTTCTCCAGATTTTTCCTAAAGGGCTATTGTGTATATTGTATATTACACCTAGATAAGAAATTGTCGTGGAAACAACATGTACACTTTGTCTGTAATAAAATTTCAGTTAACATTTATCTATTACGAAACCTTGTAAATGAGGTTTCTCAAGAAACATTGATTACTGCTTATCATGGTTTTATTCATTCTCAATTATCATATGCTACCCTAATTTGGGGACATTCCACTCATAGCTCCAATGTTTTCGGCTTACAAAGAAGAGCAGTACGGATTTTGTGCGGCCTAAAATACAGAGACGACTGTAGACAAGCTTTCAAAAACTCAAAAATATTAACGTTACCTAGCGTGTAAATTTTGTATTGTTTATTGTACATTAAGGTACACACATCAAACTATACTTCTCATAACGAAGTGCACAGATATTCCACGAGAAACAATAATAACATATATTCTAACTTTTAAAGACTTTTTAAATCTCGTAACAGAACAAATTATTATGCCATACGGTGTTTTAATCATCTGCCTTCAGAAATCAAAGAACTTGAGTACAATTTATTTAAGAGTACTGTAAAAGCTTTTTTAATAACCAATGCTTTTTACAATTTTGAGGAGTATTTTTCTTCAAATTTTAATACTATGTGTGAATGATCACTTTTATCTATATATTGTATTGTATATAGTATCTGTTTCCTTTTTTTAATTTTATATACAAACACTATTGCGTTATGTAATATGTCCGTTTTTTTATACTTAAATATGTTTTATATTTCTGTTTTAACTTATATGTATTGTTTTTCTGACTTGTGTAAATACTTTTGTATAATAACACCAATAAAATTATTATTATTATTATTGTTATTATTATACATTCTCAGCAACGTTGGTACGCTCTGGACAGCCGCTCGGTAATTTAACCACCTCTCTGCTCCTGATGCTGTCCAAATATTGGGGGGCAACTCCCCCTTGCACCCCCTAAATCCCGCCATTGCTAATAAGAATTTTGTAGTATTCAAAAACTAACCCTTTCAAACTGAAATACACGATAACTAATAACTATGTGCATTCTTACGTTTTTTTTTATTATAATATTTATCATGACATTACAAATTCTGCAATCCTGATATATAGGTACTTGCCTACTAACTTGTTAAGAAGTGCAAGTGGTAATATGCAAATGCATTTATATTGTGAGTCATTACCTAAAAGTGTGTAGATTTTGAAGAAACACATACACTCCTCTCTGTACTCTTCCTCAAATGGAGAGAGCTATTGCTACTAATCAAAATATATTGAAATATCTATTTCTCGACTACGTTCAGACTCTTGAGGTTATAATAACATAATTGATTATAGGAATCCAGAACTTAGGAATTTCATTAATAGAAAATTATATGAACTCACCATCTATCTCATAAGTTCGCCACCCGTAAGCCACATTTAACTCCTTTTTTCCATCGAAGAGTCCGAAATTGATTTTTCCATCACTTTCCATAGGATTTTTTATTCTTTTAGCCTTAGCATTGACCCAATATTTCGTACCCAAACTTGCTACCAACAAGGCTATTGAAATGCAGGCCCCAAAGAAGGTTACGAAAATCATTCCTCTTTTGAATAAATGCATCGTTAGCTCATTTTAAAATTGACAAATTTCTTTATTATAAGTATATGCATTAAATTTTGATCTCAACTGATCTGTTGTCTCGAACTTCTGTTTTAGGTTAATTTTTACTTTTTCTAACTCTTTTGTTCACTTATCGAGCGGCGGTTGGCTTGGAAATCATCGAACCTGAAATCCGGGATAGTATGTTTCTTTACCTCTCATTAAAGTCACTTCGAATCGCTGGTAAAAAAATATTAGAAGTTTATCAAAATTTACGTATCCTGAGGCTAATACTCGTGACAAATATTTCACATATTTGTCCTACATATTTGAAATTTACAAACAGTACATTTTTCCATCACATTTTTTTTAATCGCCACTATTTTTTATATAAAACTTTGGAAGATTACTTTGTTGCCTTATTTCGAACACTATATGTACACTGACCACTTATTGCACTTTTTTAACACACTTTTCGGTTGTTATTTGTTATAATTATAAAGGTCGAGGAAAGCTGTCACGCAACTCATACTACGTTACCTGAACCACATTATTCTGTGCTGCCTACTCTTGCATTTGCACCTTTCCGCCAGTCGAGTCGCGTTGAGCAGATAGTAAAATACAGAACCGTTATAAGAAATTTTTAGACAAGCGGGTGAAATTTTATTTCATTGTGTAAATATACAGGGTGTTCCATTCATAGACATCCAGAATGAACAATGTGATAGAGAACTTCAAGAGCAACAATATTTGAAGAGCTAAGTGGATAAAGGTGTTATGTCACAAAAACACGTTATTGAGTAATTTAACTCGAAAGTTTTTAGGCGAGAACTTTTTTGTTATAACGACTATATAGCTTGCATTTTGCGATGATATTGACATTTGATGTACTTTTCAGAGACAAATAACTAAAGTTGTCAGTTGTCGTTATTTTCGAAAATTTAAAAAAATTAATGTACATAACACCTTTATCCGTTCATAAGTTTCTCTGAAATGAATAAGGAATTAGTGAATAAAAGTGTTAAGAAATTAAACATATTTTATTATTATTAAAACATTGTACAATTTTTAGGTAGTCGAACACAGTTCTACGGTTTTGAGCCACAGTTTGGTCATTTCCAAGTATGTTGTGATAATACGGCCTTACCATTCATTTATGAATGGTAATTGTTCTTTAAGATTGGCCAGTTTTCCTACACTTAGGCTGCCCTTGTTTTCATTAAACACCGTTAGAGCAATACCGTCGGAATTTATCTTATGCATATTCCTTTTCTTTAAAATATCGACTTTGTAAAATGGAGTCATTTCATCTAGTGATGTAATACTAGCACTCATAGGTGCCATTTTATACCGTCGCGAAAATAAACCTTTTCATTGTTCAAGTTTTTCTTCCTGTTGTACAAATTGAGTTTTGAGGCAATTCCATCAATATCCTTGAAATGATTCTTCATATCTATGACAACGGCGTCTTTGGGAGTTCTTAAAATTTCTCGATACTGGTCCGGAACGTAGATGTTTTGATGTTTCCTTAAAATTTTCTCGACTCAGCCAAAGTCTCTGTCTGAATCTAAATATGAATGTCCCACCTCCGAAAATTTATGGTCGATAACTTTAAATTCTCTCTTTAAAATCAACAACTGGTAAAGTGTAATGATATTGAAGTTTTTATTTTGTCCACCACAGGAGTCGGGCCATATTATAATGTGATCGATCTTTTCTTGGAAATATTCATTGTAAATTTGTGAAAAGGTATGTAAGCAACTAGCAATTTCTAGGCTTTCACGGCTGGCCATATCTTCAGTCCATCTGAAAAAGAACGTTTTTTTTTTTTTTCTTCAGTATTCCTCAATGTATGTATGCCAAGGTTGTAAAACCACATTTGACGAAGGTAAAATGCTTTCGATGTACTTAATTTTGGCAGCAGCATGGTTTGCTGAAGATCTAAAGTAAGAAAGCAAATCGTTCTATCTACTGTAACTTTTGCTCCGTCACGCTTTTGTTGTTCGAAAGCTAGTTTGTAATTTTCTCCGTATTCTTTAGTATTATTTCAGCATCACATTTGGGAAAAAATGTGAGTCATTTCATGATCTCAATTAAACAATTTTGAATACCATGGACGTAATTTCAGCATTTTTATTGGGTAGGCAGGGATTTTTCACAGATAACCCAATAGATGTAAGCATAGCGAACCCTGTAATTCTTAAACGATAACCTTACAAACCCAAATGACCTTTGACTTGATTGGCGTAATTAGCATACTTATTATTTTTTCCGCAAGAATTTCGGAATTCCCAGATTTGCCTTAAACAATTTAATGCTCTTTCAAAATATTGGGTGGGCAGAAGCCATACCAGATATCAGTTTTGCTCTTGTCATAAAAATTTCTACGGTCCAGTCCGGTTCTACTTGTCAGCATAAAAATGTTTGTACAAAAATCAACACCGCAAAGCGTCACTTTCCAGTATTTCTGATTTACAGACTAATTTGCTAGAATACTTTGGTAAATTCGTATTTTATTATTGCATTTTATATTGATAATGTTTTGTTTTTAAAACATTATTAAAACTTGCCTGGGAAGATATTGCCACTATGTGACTGATTTCTGCTGAATTGCCAAAAGGTATAAATGTGTTTACAGCAATTAGATACTCAAGTACCATCTCGACTTTTGTACCATCTCATACCATTTCGAAATTGAACGAAATGAATATATGGATTAAAACACTATAAGCACTGTTTCCAAATATTAGCCAATTTATAAACATCTTACATGATTCATGAAATCGTTTATTCATTGCCATTTGTAATATCAGTTTACTACGACTGGCCATTTTCACTATAATAGTAAGAAACACTTAACACAACTTGTCACATTAATGTCAATATAACATAGGGATTGCAATTTACCGGAAGTTTTAATAACCGGTAAATCGGTAAATAAAAATGAAAATAACCGGTTAACCGGTATTTACCGGTAATTTTTAGGATGAATGATTAGGGTGGCGAAAATGGCAATTGTCTTTTCCCATGTACAAAATTATCTAAATTTAACAAAAAACATTTTTATATACGTATATTTAATGTAATGAACAATCAAAAGGTTTTTCATCAAAAGGAAAAAAATATAAATGAAGTAAATTTAAATAAATAATTATTCTGTAAATAACAAAAATATCAATTCAAATAACAAAAATTATAAACATAAACTCAAATAGGGCATTTACTGAATACCTAATCTAAAAATACAATACTTTTTAAAAATAGCCCGTTAAAAGGGTTAATTTTTCAAAGCTATATCTGTTAGTCGTCTGATATTTGTGTATGAATACCACCAGTTGAAGATGCCCTTCCTCAATCAATATTGGTGGGTCGATAAGTTAATAAGAATTGGTAATAACATACTTCTAAATGAATTCCACGGACATTTGCGGCAGTGAAATATTCAATTTCCTGTCGCAAGTTATTGTCAATGTCTCTCTTGTATGTCTTAGAGCTTGGTGTTTGGATTTTAATTACTTCCACATCCAGTGGAAGTATAGTAACGACAAAAATTTTTTTAAACGTTTTTATTGTTCAAATAGGCTTAGAATATTATGAGCGTTTGAGCGAAAAAAAAAATTCTGTCTGTCTGTCGGTCTGTCTATCTGTCTGTCGGTCTGTAATTTTTTTTCTGTGCGCACGTTTACTCCGGAACCGTTTGAGATATTGATTTGAAATTTCGTACACATATGTACTTTAACGAGATCTAGATTATATTTTCATCTTGCTCCGTCGAAGGGTTGGGGGGTAAATTTGGGGTAAATAGGTAAATCAAGCAGGTAAGAGTTCATAAAATTGGTATTTAGTATATAGAAGAGAAGCTAAGGTCTCAAAAAAAATTTTGGCATTACCCACCCCCTACCTTATTACAGGGGATGAAAAAAAATTATGATTTAGTGTGTGTATAAGAACCAGAAACCTCAAAATATTTTTTTACTTTATCCACCCTATCACCACCCCCACCCCACAACCGATTATGGGTTTTTGGGGTAGAGGATTTCAAATGTTATATATTAAAGTTCCATAAACAATTATTTCGTTGTGAGTGACTTGTATAGAAAATCTGGATGTGGAAGTACTGATTCCTTGGGCAGCGGTTTTTCTATAATATTATTTATTTATTGTTAAAAGTGCTCTGTGTTGGGACAGTCATTCTGTATTTAGTGAATACTAGTCACTGACATACATAGAAACTTTGAATACGTGACATATCGTAAGTTCAGAATTTACCGAAATAACCGGTAAAAAATTAAAATAACCGGTAATTATCGTCATGTCTTTTTTGTCCTGATAACCGGTTAACCGGTTAACCGGTTAACCGGTATTGCAATCCCTAATATAACATAACTTTAAAAGCAAAGTGTTTTGGATTAAAACAATTTAATATCGCACAGTAATGGATAAAGGTGGTGTATGACACCTTTATCCATTAAATTATATAAAAACCATATGTACATAACACCTTTATCAAACATTAAAACGCATTTAGGAAAGGTTTATTATCCTAAAAACTTATTGAAATGATAGATTATAAGTTAAAATAGTTGTCTGTGTAGAAATCTCAAAATTTTCAAAAATGTCACATAACACCTTTATCCACTTAGCTCTTCATTTGTCTTTACATATGGGGTCCGATTTTGGACGGTTTAAAAGTTACGAAAATTTTTCTAATTTATCGGGCCTACTCCACCCCACATTAAGAATTTTATTGATGTGAAGAAAATAACTGCCTGTGATTTTTTTAATTGGTGATAGCTAAATAGTGTACTCATCTAACCAAACATCATTCATTCAATTATCATTGCAACAATCGAATACACATTTTTTTTTCAAAATTTTGTGCAGTACTTATATCGTGATACTTCACAAGTACCTAATAAAATGCACTACAGAAAAAATTCTCGATATTTGAAAAACTACCTTACTATGTCCCTGATTAAAATTGATAAACATAAAGGATCTGACATAATAATAGGCCGTGTATACTTTTTTGTCATAATTCTGTTAATTTTATTTTATTTTTTGGACATGTTTGTCCTTTTATGTCATGTTATTGTATTTCTACTTTGCATTTTTTTGTTTTAATTTGTATCCAGTTTTAACATCATATTGTTGTTATGTTGTTCCCTATCCTGTAACTGGGACATAATCCCGTTGGATAGCGGTATGTAAAATAAATAAATAAATAAATAAATGAATGAATGAATGAATCAATAAATAAATAAATAAATAAATAATATGATTGACTATCCGGCGAACTTTGACAATATGTAAAATGGATTATTCTTATATAAGTTAGCAATGAATGGACCGTCAGCTGTTTGGGTAGCGCGGTGGGGTGGCTGTCAAGGGGTAGTTTTGATGGGTAGAGACCAAAAATAAGGCTCATAAACTGATAATGAATTTCGGTTTTTATTTATTTACATAGATTTAATAGTTTCGGAGATATGAAAGTTTACAAATGGCGTCCGAACGTTTATGAGACGAAAAATGCAGTTTAAATGTTAAATATCTCAGAAATTGTGACACTTACGTCGCGCATGCTAAGAAATGAAATTAAAGACAATTAATTGCGCTTTCAAATTACTTTTTACTCGTTTCTGTAGCATAAGAGAAGAAGTTATGATGGAAAAATGTGCGTGTTTATATTTTTTTATATAAAAAGGTCGCCATTTTGTTACTCTAATTAGCTAGTACTTAAAAAAAAAATCTCAAATACAGTTTTTCGTTAAAATGTAGCATTACCTAGATGCTCAATTTTTTTGCTCATTTAAAGCACTTGCTTTAAAAAAAAATGCATTTTAAATTTTAAAGGTATTTTCGAAACACTTAGATGCAAAATATAAACTTAAGTATCTCCGAAATTATTAATCCTACATCAATAAACAAAACATATAATTAATTCCCAGTTTGTACTTTCTGTAATTGGTCTGTAACATTTTTTCGATAAAGTAATACTTTCCGAGATACTTGACGAAAGCCGTTGGGAAATACCTTTTTTTAAGCTAAAATCGCAATTTTGTTATAACTTAAAAACTATCAATTTATGTGAAAAATTGCTTAGAACCTTTTCTTCTTAAAATTTGATTCTTTTTCAGCTCCAAGGGGTAGCACCCTCCCCCTATAAATTAGCAAGCCCCCGTACAATATAGAAACTTTTCTGTGAACATTTACTGTAATACTGCCAAAAATGAACGAAATCCGTTCAATATGACATTATTCCGAAGTTAAAACCTAGTTACTGTACTAGACTTCAATATCGATATTCGGTAATAAGGTTCAATTAACTGGGCGACAAAGAAATATTTTCATAATTTTTGGCGACCTTTTGAAGACAGTTGAAAGCAGTTCTGTTTTTCAAAGTTTTTAAAAATATATACGTTATTTGTGCACGATTCCATACCTCGTGAAAAGTCTCAATGTTTCCAACAGTGCTATTAAAAGGCAACTTGATCTGCCAGTAGTGCCAAGCCGACTCTGCTTGCTAATAATTCGTCAAATTCCGGATTATCTCGTAAAACGTGTTTTAAAAGTTAGTTGTAATTACACATAAATTCGAACTTATAATTATAATAGTCAGCATATAAATATGAATTTCACAATACACATTATACAGTTCATTTCAGAATTATAAGTACAACATAAAAAATATATACAGTATGTCCACAGTTAGAGTGGATAAAACGGTAAACTTTTTTATTTCTCATTTTACGCCGAAAATTTAATCTTCATAAAAATTTTTAATTTTGTTAAAAATATAATTGCCATGGAATGAGTTAATGTGTCATGTTCAGTGCAATTTTATGAACACCTACTTTCTTGCTTTACCTATTTACCCTCATTTACCCCCGAACTCTTCAAAACATTCCAGTTGCAGATCTCGTTATAATACATAAGTGTACCAAACAATTCGATATAATAAACGGTTCTAGCACAAAAGAAGTTGCAGACAAAATTTTTTTTTGCCTCAAACTTAAAATCTCGACGTTTCATGACATTCAAAGTCTAGTAAAAAAAAGAATGTATTACTATACGTCCACTCCACTACGTGGATGTGGAAACAAAATTCATCAAAGCGGCAGTGACTATTCCAGACTCCTTTGCAAGTTTTAAAAAAAACATTGATAGCCCAAAAGTTGAATCTCGGAGCAATTTTTTATCATTTTGCCACACTGTGCGTCGCCTCGTCAAAATTTTATTGTCACTCTTTTGAATTATATCCACTGTGACTATGTCCCATTTCATTTCGTGAAGCGATAAAAAGTTAAAAATATTTTGCCTGACTTTTGAAAAATATAATATATTTTTTCTTCAAACGTCAGAAAAACATGACATTTCTTAACTCATTTCATGACAGAAGTTTGACTTTCTAGACGGCTGTGCGTTGTCATTAACAACGGAGGCAATATTAACACAATGCGTTTTTGGTGATGAAATTCGAGATTTTTTATCTTTATTTATTTATTTTTTTATCGACATTTGAAGTAAAAATAGCGTGTTTTATTCGGAGTAAAAACCACTTGTGAATCGTCTGTAATTGTCGGACTCACTTCATTCGTCCGGCAAACCTACAGACTCGTCAAAAAAGTATCTCTTTAACTCATTGTCGACAAAAAATGTTAGCGTACTTTTGATTTGTTCACTTTCGGTAAGTCTCTGCAAACGTGTTAAGGTCTTTCTGTGCCAGTCTTCGGCGCTGATGTCTTTAATTATGGTGCCTTGTTAAAAACGTCCTCGACGAGTTCTTTCAAATAAGTCGAAAACTAAGTTTTATTTGAATGACTGGCGCATCCGCCAAAAGTGCGAATATACTGGTAATTTACACCGGCGGGCGCGGGCGCGGCACACACAACAATTTTTGAAAAAAATAGAGCCAATCAGCCGAGTACCAAAAGTGCATGGGAAATAAGTACTCGTATGCGTATAATATATCTCTATGCGACAACGCATAGAGATATATTATAATTATACAGTTTTGTTCTATTGTGTAGGTTGTGTGCTTCCTTTAAAACTGAATTTTAGTGTGAAAAAGTGAATTAAAATTTTTGGTTTTGACATCGTCAATTTGTTAAGGCAGTCAGCTTCGTTTTAAACATTTTACCGAACAAAATTACTTCAATATAAGTGATTAATTAATTAAATAACTTTGAATCAGTTGTAAACAACCTAATAAATACAACAAAAAAACTTATCAATAACTCCAATAAAAACGTCAGTGCAGACAAAAAACAACCAACAAACATAAGCCTGAAATAAATACTTGGGGTTGTACTTTAACATTATGAACTGCAGTAAATGGAAATTAAGGATGATCCGCTGGCCATCTGTGACAAATGTTCTGCAAAATTTTGTCAAGATTGTGCTAAAATATCTACTACAGAATACAGGGCAATCACAATGAAATCATCCAGAGTCTTAATATATTGGTGTTTAAGCTGTAGAGCAGATGCAATATCCGATAATAATCAAAACATTAAACAACTGATATCCGACACAATAAGAGAGGAAATAGCATTAGCAATCAATAATTTACACCCTTCCGATAAATACAATGATGCTTTAAATGTAAAACTTGATTCTCTATCCAACGATATTCGTAATTTAAAGGATAGTAATATCAAACTTATCAGGTTTCTTACTAACGATAATCCACGACTAACTAAGCCAGCTCACGATATGTCCGAGGGAGAAGCCTTATACGAGGATCTTTTAAGTACTCTCACTAATAAGTTTGAAGCTAAATTTAGGCAAATTAATATGGAAATAATCTCTCTTAGAAACCTAATCAAGAAAAATCCATCAACGTTGTCGGACCCTCTTCCTCATAATAATGATACCAACAACAAAACTAGCTTACTTTCCTCTGAAAACCATAAAAAAACTAATAATACAATAAGCAATCCAAATAACCAAAACCACAACATAAGTACTTACAGAGCACAGAATATCTCTAGTAGTCAAAGGAATAGCGACAATCAACGCAGTTTTGCCCCCGTTATTGGAACTAGGAAGGTTGAAAATACTAAGTTGACAGCTGCCAAGCTATATCCAAAAACTGTAATTCAGTGAGAAAATTGGGCGAGCAAGTCACCGAAGAAGACCTGAGGGATTATTTGGAATGTACGTTTGGAAAAACAGAAAAATTCAAGACAGAAAAACTTACCGTGAAATCAGGAGATTATGTCAGCTTCAAAGTAGAGGCGCGGGCCGATCTTTTAGATAACTTGTTGGATCCTTCAAACTGGCCTGAAGAAATTGAAGTTAAAAAAATTTTTCGATATGAAGCAAAACAATGCCAAATATACCTCAAGATCAGAGTACAATCATAGACCACACCGGTACAATCGTAGATACTATTAAATATAAAAGTAAAAACTTCAAAATTATTACATTATTACATCAAAACATTCAATGTATTTCTAACAAAATTTTACTTTTAGAAATGTCCTTAAAGAATCTAGATATTGATATTCTCTTGATAACTGAACACTGGAAAAATTTTGATGAGTTAAACTGTATTCATCTTGTTAACTATACTTTAGCTGCTAGTTTCTGTCGTAAAGAAAAAATACATGGTGGTTCTGCTATTTATATTAAAAAAAATAATACTTTCAAGTATAAGGAGGTCTATGGCAAAAATATTTCTGCAGAAGGCATTATTGAAACTTGTATAATAGAGCTTGAAGACCTGAATATGTATGTTGTTGCCATGTACAGACGACCCTCTGTTAACATTCAGTTGTTTCTTTACTCATTTCAGGAGCTACTTGAATCCCTAAATTCTGACAAAAAAGTGGTGATAGCAGGCGATTTTAATCTAAACTTTCTATCTAATGAAAATAACATCATATTTTTCAAAGATATGTTGGACTGTTATGGATTTCAGTTTTTAATATATGAACCCACTCGTATTTCATATAATTCCAGCACATGCATCGACAACATATTAATTACTAAATGATAAATGTATAAGTTATAATGCAGGTATTGTCGATTTGAACTTATCCGATCATATAGCAGAAACATTAACAGTTGTAATAAATAAAGAGAAGCCTTTCAAAAAAATTATATATAAACGAAGCTTTAATTCTGAAAATACTGCTAACTTTCTTAGGATGTTTACTAATGAAAATTGGCAAGATGTTTACAATTCAACATGTGTAAACAATGCATTTGATCACTTTTTCAATATATTCTTCTATTACTTTGACTTAAGCTTTCCTTAAAAGAAATATTATATTGATGACAATGATGATATTAACCGTGACCACTGGATAAACGATGAGATAATTATCCATCTGTAGCGATTTTTCAAAAAAATATCCCCAATTCACTGAATTAAGAGAGTTTGAAAACTTCCTCAATAATAGCTGAACGCTCAATATATTCAAAAAATTAATTTTTGCTTAATCCATTTTTATTAGAACGTCGATAAGTAAATCAACAAATTAAAAAAAAAAAAAATAAATAAATAAATTAAGATTCTAAAACCTAAAAATGTATCTCGAGAGGATTTTTTTTTTTGTTTACATTCTGTAGTATTATATATCATATGTATTGTCTCTTTTTATCTGTTTGTATTTTACAAATTTTATGTGAATTTTTGACTTGCCTTATCCACTTTATTGTGGCAACCAGAGGTAAATAAAATTATTATTATTATTATTATTAAAAAACAAAATTCAACAAATATATAATAATAAACTTAAAATAGCAAAATGATCATACTATGATACACAGATTTGTCAAGCCGAAAATAAACAAAAACAGATGTGGAAAATTATATCAAATTTACAAAATAAAACACACTCCGATTATAATATAGAAGTAATTGAAAATGACATAGTGTTAACTAATACAGTTCTGGCCAACAGATTTAATCAATATTTCACTACTGTGCCGATTCCAAGTACCAATAACGATTTCGAATTTTTAGAATCAAACGTGCCAATGATAAACAATTCTCTGTTTCTATCGCCATTGGTAAGCTCTGATATGATTGAGATAATAGGCAAAGTAAATGCTCCAACTCTAGCAGCTTTGATAACATATCGAACAACAGTAGCGCAGCCAGAAAATTCATCTGGGGGGGGGGGGGGGGGCAATAGAAGCGGCCTCCCCAAAGAGGATAAGGAAAATTTTTCAGAAAATGGTTGAAAACGGATTCCTCTACTAGATAATATTGGCATTAACTACAAAATATTTATTTCAAGGGATAATTTGGATACTGCTTTGTACTGATAGATATTATTATTATAGATTATATTATTTTTTGGCTCATGGAAGACGGCTTGGGGGGGGCCCGGGCCCCATGGCTCCCCCCCTGGCTGCGCCCATGTCGAACAATATCTTGAAAAAGTGTAAGTATCTCGTTTGTGATCCTCTGTCATTTATAGTTAATTTAATGTTTGAACAAGGAACTTTTCCAGACAAACTTAAATTAGCAATTGTAAATCCATTACATAAAAAGGGTGATACAAGTATAATATCTAACTATAGACCTATTAGTCTCCTTTCAAGCTTTTCCAAAGTTCTAGAAATGGCAATAAATGATCAGCTAACAATATATCTTTATACGTACAAAATTATTTCGCCAAATCAACATGGATATATGAAAAACAGAAACACCGATTCAGCTGTAACCAACTTTGTTTTTGAAATCTTTAAAGCAATTGATAGCAAATTACCTGCCTTGGGACTCTTTATAGATTTCAGTAAAGCTTTCGATAATGTCAACCATGAACTCTTGCTCGCAAAATTATTTAGATATGGTATTAGAGGTGTAACTTTAAATTTGATTAAAACATATCTTCAGGGACGTACACAAAAAGTTCAATTGTCACATGGAAAAATTAGCTCTGCATGCGACATATTAGCTGGTGTACCTCAGGGCTCAATCCTGGGCCCCACATTTTTTGTAATTTTCGCAAATGATCTGAATTTCTATCTAAGAAATATATCTACAACAACTATACAATATGCTGATGATACTGACATCTTGATAACAGCTGAAAGTGTAGACATTCTTATGGCAGTTTCATGTAGAGTGTATGACATGATTACAACGTGGACTCAGAAAAACTATTTACTTACAAACCAACAAAAAACTCAGTGTGTACTGTTTAAATCACAAAGATCCGCATTTTCTTTGAGCAATAACTTTCCTTTGCAAACTAAAAATAATGTTAAGATGTTAGGTATCACTTTAGACTGTCACTTGCAGTGGAGTTTACACATTCAAACTCTATGTGGAAAATTAAGTAAATCTTGTTATGCATTACGTTTTCTAAAAAATTTTTTAGTATTCACATCCTCAAAACCCTGTACTTTTCCTCATTTCACTCGCATTTAAGAAACGGCATTATAAACTGGGGAAGCAGCTCGCAGACCCAGCGTATATTCATTTTGCAGAAAGTTGCCATAAGAATATTAGCAGATTTAGGGTTTCGTGATTCTTGCAGAGACTTTTCGCCGTCTTCAAATACTAACAGTTGTTGGCATTTATATTTATGAAGTCTGTTCCTTTGTTTTTAAAAACAGATCCATATTTTCACAAAATGCTGTCTTACATGATCATAACACACGCCATAAATTGGATCTTCAACCTGACACCCATGCTACCTCCTTATACCAAAAAAGTATTCAATATAATGGCTGCAAATTATTTAATTACTTACCGCAAGAAATAAGAGAATCGACAAACCACTATATTTTCAAAAAAAAACTTAAAAAATATCTGTTAGAAAAAAACTGCTATACATTGAATGAATTTTTTTCTACTTAGTATGTCATTTGTAATGTTTATTTTAATATGTTATTAGTATTACCTATTGTAGTATGTAATTTGTACTGTCTATTTTATATCAACCTGTTTCTATTTTATACTTTCTTTTGATTGACGTACTTCTTCAAATATGTATGTATATTGTTTTTATAATGTATATGTATATCTGTTGAAAATAAATATATCTATCTATCTATCTATGTTTGGGATTGACAAAAATTCGAAAATACTGGTAAAGGGATTCCAAGCAGACGCAATATACTTATACTGATTTTTTGAAGGCCTTTGATAAAATCGACCATGATATACTATTATTTAAATTGATTAATTTAGGTTTCTCTCAAGATTTTTTGAAATCTTTAAAACCCTATTTCTCAAATAGAATCCAGCATGTGGTGTATCGTGATTATAATTCTGTCGAAATATCAGCTACTTCAAGAGTCCCCCAAGACTCTAGAAGTAGCCGATATTTCGACAGAATTGTAATCATTCCCGTACGGTTTTTTATGTATATTTTAGACAGTAAATAAATACACGCAGACAAACCAACTCACATTAAAATTGCATTTATTAGTAAGCAGTTATATTGTAATGAAGAAATGTTATGCATTAATACAAATTTCTTAATTTATAAAATATTGTGATTTCAGAAAAAATAGTATGTGTACCTCGGTATGAAAGCACATTCCCGGGCAACGATGCAAATTGTTGGCCGAGGTCAACAAGCATCGAAGTATTGTTTTCACACCTAAATACACAATATACTGTTCTCGTCCTAGGCCGGGAAAGTGTCTTTCCCGTACTATTTTTTATATCCATTTTAATATGTATTATATTTCTTTATTTTTATATATTTATGATAAATATTTATTGTGATTTCAGAAAAAATAGTATGTGTAAAGTAGTATTATTATGAGAAGATGACAGAGGCGGAGCCAACATGCGCGGATATTTTTACCAGTGGCATCTATGGTATAATGATATGTGTAATAGTGTGGGCTGAAAAACACGAAAATTTGAATTTGCAGATATCATAGTTTCTAATTTATTACTAGGTATGTATCTAAAACTAATTCAGGTAAATTTTTAGCAAAATCGGTGAATATCTAGCCGCGCCCCCACGGCCTTGAAAATGAAAGAAAGGGCCAATTTTTCGATTTTTAACATTTTTTAAATTGACATTTGAAAATTTTTTTTGACTCATTATTAATGTCTAAACGCGTGTAGCAAAAGTTTTCCGTATAAAATATTTTTCAGTTCCAATTTGTCACTAAAACGTAGAATTCGACGAAAATAAAGTTTTCTGTATAAAGTTTCTAGTTTCCTTGGAACTGAAAAATATTTTATACGGAAAACTTTTGCTACACGCGTTTAGACATTAATAATGAGTCAAAAAAAAAATTCAAATGTCAATTTAAAAAATGTTAAAAATCGAAAAATTGGCCCTTTCTTTCATTTTCAAGGCCGTGGGGCGCGACTAGATATTCACCGATTTGGCTAAAAATTTACCCGAATTAGTTTTAGATACATAGTAATAAATTAGATATCATGATATCTGCAAATTCAAATTTTCGTGTTTTTCAGCCCACCCTAATGTGTAATTGCAATGAAAGTTTTGCGGTCAGGGAGCTCTGTAATGGAGTAGATTAAAATTTACCAACTGTTACGAGTAACCTTTGTTCAGTGGAAGTGTAAGAATATCAATTTGTACTAAACTTTGCATAATAAAGGTGTTTTATTATTATTGTTACCGCCGTTGCCGTTCTACTGCAGGACACCGCCGCCACTGGTGCCGACCTTGTATGCCACGTAAATTCGTTCTCATTGGCTTAGAATGATGAAGGGCACAAACTCGTTTCTGCGAATATTTTTTGCTGTCATCTCATAGTAATACTACTCCACCTAGTAGCAAAAACACATTGTCGGATTTCAATTTACATCGTCGTCCGGGATTGTATTGCTTTTACTGCTAGACACACAATGAAGTAGTATCTGTCAACCACGCGAACGAATATAGAAAAAAAAATTATCCTCTGTACAATATGTGCAACAATTATAACAATTTAAATTCCTCAATTGATATTTTTTCCTGAAATATCCCGTCAATTAAAAAGTTGAATTTATGATTGGATGTATTTCCCCAAGCAGCATTCAAAGTGATGGGAACTGGCATTTGAGGCATCGGAATTTTAATACAGTAGGAATGACATAACTGTTACTAAATTTGCGGCTTTAAGGTAATATTCACTTTGTGGTATGCATTTGTAGTAACAATTATGTAGATTCTACCGAATTCAGACATTGTATAGTTATAACACTTTCAAGTAACTCTGCCGCAGAATCTGCAACGTCGCAGATACTACTCTGCATTACTTTGAAGCATCCTCAACTGCAAAGTGAAAATTGGTAGTAATGCCGACCGCACAGCGTTACCAAAGGACCACTTCTAAGTAACGATAACTTCAAGTGTTCAATTTTAAGTCCCTGATACGTTGTTGGGAAATTTTCTGGAACCTCATTGTTGTCTAACTTATTAGTGACATCTTGAGTAAAAAAAGAGGTTATTTCTACGAACATAGGGGCTTTGAAGTTATTTTTACTACTCCCCACTAATTGAAAATAACTACAAAGTTATATATACCTTAAAAAGCTACTATAAAGTGATATCAACTTTTAAGACAATTTATATCATTATTGGCATTGAATAAAATGGCGGCATCTGAAATGCTCAGTAAAGCAAAATAAAGTTTATCGCCACTCATCATTGTTTTATAGAAAACTGAAGAAACAGTTAAACAGTAGGAGAAATAGTGATTCTTCAGAATATGATGCAAACATGAAAGATTATTTCGCCACAGCAAAACCATCATTTTTGGTAACAAGTGCAAAAGTGTTCCCATCAACACAAGGAGAAGAGTAATCGAAAACTATACTGTTGTACTGCTCGAAAATTACAACTTGATAGAATTATCAGAAATCTACCAGCAAATTTTACCTACCAAACTTTAAAAAAATCCTTAAAATTCTACTAAAAAGAAATAAAAATCTACCAAATGTGGTAACGCTGGAGCGGGGAGACAAACAAATGGGAAAACTTTTCTAGGAATAAACCAACACGGGACTTTTGCTGGACGGCACCTCAAAAAACGGAACTGTCTCTCCTAGTCCGAGACAAATAGTCACTTTAGGTCAAACGGACCCTTCCTGCGGGCCCCTAGACTCTGTACCCAATAGATCCCCCCATACGAGGGGCCTGCTACTAGATACACAATGAGAATGAGAATTTTGAGAACACTTATGTTTAGGCCGGTTCAAATGTTTCAAAAATTTGTATTTTGTGTTGCCGCTTGCTGTAACGATAATCAAAAGAGCGAGTAGTGGCCTCTAGTTAGAATTTGATTTTGCAAGAAAACCACGCGGTGAGCAACATTGTTTTCACGCGGTAGAGATAGTGAAGTTGCCGTAGATTAATAGCAGTTTCCAATTAATCAAAATTTTATTAACTAGTGTCGAATAGTATTTTAAATATTATAATAATTTTGAGTTAGTGCAAATTTTGTGCTTGAGGTGCCCCTTTCCTAATCCTTGTTTTCTTTCCTTTTCCTTCCAAGGGGTGGAGCAACAGAAGCGACAAAAGGCAGCAAAAAGGTAGGACTCAATTATTATTAAATTAGCACCAAATTACAGTCTACTTAAAAAGCCATAACATTGTTTGGTCCTTATCAGAGCCGAATTGAATCATTTTTAGTAGTAGTTTTCCGATTCAAGTCCATATGCAATATAAAATTTTGATTAGTTGAGTTACTGGAAACTTAGTTGGTAATAGGAAATTGCATCCTATTACGTACCTAACTTATTGCCGTACCTTTTTAGTTAGTATAATAATTTGTTTGCCATAATTATTTAAAATTCATAGATAAATAAAATTACCTAGTTAAAATAAAGTCATAAATCTCTGGCATATTAACGTGCTAGAGAGAAACGACGAGTTTTTGTCGGTTGAGAGTTTTTACAGTAAATTAGGAATAAATGCCTCCGCTCTTTTTGTGAAGTTATAGTAGATATAGTCGGTTTCAATAAAGTTGAAACTTATATTTTGGTATTCTAGATTGAATAAATTTTAGTTTCTATATTATTTACCTATATTTAGCAAACGTTAATACCGAGTCTCGCCATCCATCCGATTTTACCTCTGCAGTTTGGTTACCGATTTTAAACTCAATTATAGTTGATATTTCGCTTGTTTAACCCTCTGATAAATTCGTATTTTATTGATTATTTATTCCCTTGGCATAAGTACTTAATATTGTAAAAAAAAAATGCCTGCTACTCAAGCTGAATTAAAGTTAAATAGATTAATAGCAAAACGAGAAAACCTTTTTATACGTGTTCAGCGTTGTTATGAAGCTGGTGAGCAATTAAAGCAAAATAGGGAAAATCCTGCCAAACTAGAGAATTTTAAAATTCGTTATGGTACACTAGCCAAAACACAGTTAGATTATCAAGAGGTCATTCAACAAATAATTATTGTGAAACAGGAAATTAATCCTGAAGAACCTCCGAATTATAGTATTATGGATGCCTTTGAAGATTTGTGTGATCATATTAAATATTTGGCCGACCAATTACTGGGGAATATAAATAATACCGCGTCCAGTAATAATAATAATGTTGATGGAAGCCGTAATGACAGACCTCGAATTCATATGCCAAAAATTGAGTTAATCAAATTTGATGGTAGTGACTTGACACTATGGCCATTATTTCACGAAAATTTTAAACAGTTAGTACATATAAAACCAGAATTTTCTAAAGCCGAAAAGTTACAATATTTATTAGGTAGCTTAACTGGCAAAGCCTTAAAGACTTGTAATGCAGTCGCAGCGATCCCCGATAATTATGAGATCATTTGGAAATTGTTAGAAGAAACGTACCATGATAAGAAATTTTTATCTAGTATATATTTAGATCGAGTGTTAAATTTTAAAACTGTTCCTAATAATAACCCTAGTAATCTACAAATATTTTTGGAAAAATTTGATACTAATATTGTTGCTTTGAAACGTTTAGATTTGAAAAATTTAGGTGATTATATTTTGACTTACATTGCCATGTCCAAATTATCACAGGAAACCTTGAACGCCTTTGAATTAGTTCGTGCTAGCCCAGAATTACCGACCTATGATGAAGTAATTAAATTTGTTCGTCAGCAAAGTAAAATCATAGTTAAAAGTGAAAAACCTCGTACAAATCCGTGGAATCATAATTTTAGTCATAATAATCCTAAAACTACCAAAACTTTTGTGTCTAATATGAGCAGTACCGAGGGAAAAAATTGTATTTTTTGCAATAGAGGTGTCCATTTGTTAAAAGATTGTAAACATTTTAAGGATAGTTCCCACGAACAAAAATTTAAATTAGTGAAAGAGAAAGGTATATGTCTTAATTGCTTCTCGTCAAAGCATAAAGTAGCTTTGTGTCCGTCTAAATTTAGCTGTCAAATATGTAAGGCGAAACATCACACTTTATTGCATAGAGGTGAGCTATGTGGTAATGATAATCGAAATAATGTTTCCCCAAATTCCACTGTTATATCATCAACTCCTAGTACGAGTCGAGAAAATAATAACCCAGTAAACGAAAATAGTCTTAGCTTATGCACTAAAATTAATGCTGCCGGAGCTCCAGCCGGAGTTAATAAACAAGTTGTATTGTTAAGTACAGCCCTGGTAAAAATTGTAGATAAATGGAATCGAGAACAAAACGTTAGGTTCTTAATTGATAGTGGTTCAATGTCCAATTTATTAACTCTTGATTGTTGCAAAAAATTAGGTTTTTGTTATTCGAAATTAACATCGAATGTCATTGGTATAGGGGGAGCCCAAAAACCGATAATCGGCCGAACGAATTTAACAATTTGTTCCCATATAAATCCAAATATTAAATATCCGATTGAAGTGTTACTTGTAGATAAAATAACTAGTTTCTTACCAGATGTAGCTATAGACACCAACTCGTTTAACCATTTAGAAAATTTGCCTTTAGCCGACCCTAATTTTCACACTCCTGGTGTAATAGACGGAATTTTAGGAGCGTCTATATTTGCCGAAATAGTGAGTTCTCAACGTGTGATTGGATTACCCGGTACTCCCACTGCAATCCAAACCGCGCTCGGGTTTATAGTGTTAGGTTCGGCGCCTCCTAAGGAAAATATTTTTTTTAATAAAACCTATAGTACATTCTTAAGTTTAAATTCTCTTGTAGAAAAAATGTGGGAACTAGAAAATTACACTCCACCCGTTCCTACTAGTGAGGATGCCCTTTGTGAAAATTTATTTGTGGAAACGGTCGGTAGAGATCCTTATGGCCGGTATACAGTGGCCTTACCTTTTAAAGATGACCCTTCCAAATTAGGTAATTCGTATTTTTTGGCAGAAAAACGATTGCTATATTTGGAAAAACGATTAGATAAATCTCCCGTTCTTCGAAAAATGTATAGCTCCACACTCCAAGACTATTTGGACCAGGGACATATGTCTATAGTTCCAAAAGAACAACTTGACATTCCGTCTTATTGCATTCCCCACCACTGTATATTCAAACCGGATAGCGTTTCTACTCCATGCCGTATTGTTTTTGACGCCAGTATGAAAACGGAAAATGGAATTTCATTAAACGATATTTTATATACCGGGCCTAAATTGCAAAATAATGTATTTACCATTTTATTAAATTTTCGCTTGCATGCCATTGCCATGACATCTGATGTTAGACAAATGTATATACAAATTAATATTACTAAAGCCCATAGATCCTATCAAAGAATATTGTGGCGTTTTAATATAGACGAACCCATTTCCACTTTCGAATTGAATACCGTCACTTTCGGTGTTAAGTCTTCTCCGTTTTTAAGCCTCCGTACCGTGAAACAATTAGCTGTTGATGAATCGAAACTATATCCCCAAGCCATTGTATATATCGGTCGAGATATGGATATGGATGATTTAATTTGTAGTTTACCTAGTACACAAAAGGCATTTGAAGTTCATTCCCAGTTAGTTAATTTATTCCAATCCGGTGGATTTCAAATGGTTAAATGGATGTCAAATTGTCCCAACCTACTGAGAAAAATTCCTGATTGTTTAAAGTTAACCCAACCTGTTGAATTTGACAAAGGTCACCTGAAAGTTCTTATTCGTAAAGTTATTGATTAAACGGGCTTGGGAGATACATTTAGAATGGGATCAAGCCGCTCCTAGTGAAATACAAACCTTGTGGTTCAAATTTCAAAATGAGTTGGATACATTATATAGTTTAGAAATTCCTCGTCATGTGTTAGTTTTCGAAAATACCTCCTTGATTATTGTGGGTTTTGCCGACGCTAGCCCATCTGCATATGCTTCAGTAATTTATACTAGAACAGTAGACTCTTCTGGTCAAATAAATGTTACTTTCCTGTGCGCTCAGTCCAAAGTTACCCCCATGTCAAAGGTTACCCTTCATCGCTTAGAACTTTGTGCTGCGGTACTATTAGCCAAACTTATAGCACATGCTAAAGATACTTATTCTCCTAGACAAGATATCTGTGAAATTTTTGCACTCTCTGATTCTATGATCACACTAAATTGGATACACACCTAATCCCCTAATAAATGGAAGCCATTTATTTCCCATAGAGTTTCGAAAATTCAAGACTACTTACCATCACCCCATTGGTATTTTGTACCTGGTAAGCAGAATGTTTCGGACTGTGCTTCCAGAGGCCTTACCCCTTGTGCCCTAAAAAATCATCCCTCCTGGTTCTCGGGTCCTTCATGGCTTTTACAGCACCCCTCGGAGTGGCCAATCAAATCCTTCAATGAAAGTGACGTTGAACAAGCAACAGATGAAATGCTGGTACATGTTATTTCCAGAGAAATAAATTCCCCCTTGTATTCCTTGATAGAATATTTTCGATCTGGTCCAAATTACTTAACGCCACCGTTTACGTTTTAAGATTTGTTAAAATTTTACCCTACCATAATAAAATATTGAAATCTGATTTAAACAAGGCCGAATTAGCGTTAATTCGCGCTGTACAGAAGCGTCATTTCCATGCAGAATATAAAACTCTTTCGGAAAATAAAATTTTGCGGTCTAACTTACGCCGCCTGAATCCATTTATTAGTGATGGAATTATTAGAGTAGGTGGAAGATTGTCGAATTCCGCAATTAGTTTTGACCAAAAACATCCGATCTTGTTACCAAAATCCGACCCGTTTGTGAATCTGCTTATAGACTATAACCGTAGAAAATACTGCCATACAGGTGCGCACTTATTACAATCGTTATTGCGTCAAAATTATTGGATTCTCTCTAGTCGAGACATTATTCGTCAACGCGTCTGGAAATGTAATCATTGTTTTAAATTAAATCCAAAACCTCGTCACCCTATAATGGCAGACTTACCATTTGAGAGAGTAAACCAAGCTAAAGCCTTTGTGTCAACCGGAGTTGATTTTACGGGAGCTTTCTACATAACCCTAGGTCGACGTAGAGGTGCAAAAAGCCAAAAGGCTTATGTTTGTTTGTTTATTTGCCTAGCGACAAAAGCGGTTCACTTGGAACTAGCTTCAGATCTATCTACCAATTCCTTCCTAGCTGCTTTTAAGCGTTTTCTATCTCGTCGTGGTAATTGCGCCACTTTATTTTCGGATTGCGGCACTAATTTTGTAGGTGCAAGTTCAAAATTAAATGATATCTATCAACTCACGCAATCCCTTGAGTATAAGGACGCTTTTCAGCGTGAGCTAAATATTCACAAGATTAACTGGAAGTTCAACGCCCCTTCATCCCCCCATTTTGGCTGGATTTGGGAAGCCAATATAAAAAGTGTTAAGTCTCATCTCTTTAAGGTTATTGGAAGTCAAATACTAACATATGAAGAATTCAGTACGGTACTTACACAAATCGAGGCCCTACTGAATTCAAGACCATTATGTTGCGTTGGAAACGATCCTAACGACCCAGTTGCATTAACCCCCGCACATTTTTTGTATGGGTCTCCTTTAAATTCATTCCCAGCAGAGGATTTATCTGCAGAACCTCCTAATCGCCTAAATAGATACAAATTGTTGGATTCTATGGTCCAACATTGTTGGAAGCGTTGGCATCTGGAATACCTGTCCACACTTCAAGCTCGGCAGAAGTGGAATTTGGAGAGTAACCCCGCGAAAGTAGGCACTGTGGTAGTTATTATGCAAAACAACATTCCCCCCTTACAATGGCCTTTAGCTATAATTGAAAAATTGCATATCGGTAAAGATGGTGTTGCTCGAGTAGCTACCGTAAGAACAAAAACTAGTTCTTATCTGCGTCCGGTTGTGAAGTTATGTCCACTTCCCAACCAATAACTGTTTAAATATAGAAATGTATCCATTAGTTAGTAATAGTTATAGTTAGTTATAAAATTAGTTATGTTACTTTAAACGCAAGATATTCAGTCTAGAATGATCAGTTTTGTTTTCTTCTGCTTGTTCTGTTGAATTACCTTTCAACCCGGCCCGGCAGGATGTTTAGGCCGGTTCAAATGTTTCAAAAATTTGTATTTTGTGTTGCCGCTTGCTGTAACGATAATAATCAAAAGAGCGAGTAGTGGCCTCTAGTTAGAATTTGATTTTGCAAGAAAACCACGCGGTGAGCAACATTGTTTTCACGCGGTAGAGATAGTGAAGTTGCCGTAGATTAATAGCAGTTTCCAATTAATCAAAATTTTAATAACTAGTGTCGAATAGTATTTTAAATATTATAATAATTTTGAGTTAGTGCAAATTTTGTGCTTGAGGTGCCCCTTTCCTAATCCTTGTTTTCTTTCCTTTTCCTTCCAAGGGGTGGAGCAACAGAAGCGACAAAAGGCAGCAAAAAGGTAGGACTCAATTATTATTAAATTAGCACCAAATTACAGTCTACTTAAAAAGCCATAACAACTTATAATCTCTTTTGCCTACTACACTGTACATGTACAGTGTAGGATCCTCTCTGTTAAGGTGGGCTCGGTGAACGTAATTTGACAATTTCTCCTGCATCCCAGAACCAATTCAAAAAAATGTTTCTATGGGCTTTTAGAGACAATTTTATAGAATGATACTAAGCTATTGGAAACTTAAGAAGGAAAATCTTTTTTCTCGTGCGAAATTAAAAAAAATAAAAAATTTGTTGATTTCAATAGTCTGTCATTCTATCAAGTTTTCTGTAAAAGCCTATCAATTTTTTTTCAATCGAGATTTTATCCTGCTGACGTTTGAGAAAGAAAGCAGACAAAAATATAAATTTTTTATTGCTATATTTAATTAAAATATTTGAATTTGTTTATTTTACCTTTTCAATTACGACGGCTACATTTAACATTTCTAGATATTTACAATTTTGCTAATGAATCTTTTCTTTACCTATACTTAACCAAAATATATTTTTCGTTATTATATAATGTTTTTTCTACAGGGTGTCAATGAATCGATGTTACAAACGGGTGCTGATTCCTGTCGATATTTTTAGGCAAAATCACCCCCTGTGGTGTTATGACCCCCTAAATGGGATTACTAAAATTCACTTCTTTTGGTTATTATCTCCGGAATGCTCTATCAAAATATAATAAAATTTGGTAATTGGATGTATGTAAGCTAGAACAATCATGTGGAGTCATATTGTAATCATCGTCGTCATGGGCGAGCTTAAAGGGGGGGTAATAGGGTAAATTTAAATATAACTTTTTATAATTTTGATCTTCTGCTATTCCGATGACGTACTTGGCTCTCTGCTCAAAAAATGAATAAATAAAAAGTATATAAAAAAATATGACATTCTACATAATTTATATTTTTAGATACTTTAAAATTATATAAATTTATGTATTTTTTATAAACAAAATTTTTCCAAACGTTGCAAAACTATAAAAAAATATGCCCGAATAAAAAATGGTGCATACTTGCTTTTTGTACTGATTTTCCAGCATATACAGGGTGTTTGGTACAGCCATTCTGACTTTAAACAGGGGTTCATTTGGCATCTATATGACCAATCATACCTATATGAGAAATGCTACGTTTTTTTTGTACTGCCAGTTTCGTATTTTTTTTTAAATCTTCATTTCTCATTAATTATATAATTATTACTAATAGTGTAGTGACTTGCGTCTCGAAAATGCCTCAATACTTCCACTTTTGAGTAATAGCAAATCCTTTTAACCATGAATACAACTAGTCAAAATAAGTAAAGAAATCATGACTGCCCCTCCCCCCCTCAAAGGAACATATATTTTCTTTTCTCAAAAATGGTAGGAGCTAGAGGAACGATCTTTCCGCCATTCGATAGCGTATAAAATTTTGAATAAGTCCCTTATTTTGCTTTTTGCTATTTTATTTTTTTTAAAGCCCCACAGCAAAAAAAGGGGAGGAGCCTTCCAACAACGACACATGTTTGGATATATCTCTAAAATGGCCCAATAAATCAAAATTCTATAAGATATAAAAAATAAAGACCAGAAAGGGGAAAGCAAGACATTGTTTTGAAGTTGATTGGATATATCTTTACAAGATACATATTTTAGATTCTTTGCATTGCCAAATTCTATCCATATGACCTGATTTTCATTTTGATATTGATAAAAGGGCGCTAGTACCAGAACATCAGTATCTACAGTCTTTATTAATATTTTCTTTAAATTGTTCTCATAGCAATCTAAAATATATATCTTGTAAAGATATATGAGTACCTACACTATGGAGCCATCCATAAATGACGGCACACCAATTTTTGAAATTTTAGACCACCTCCCCCCCCATTGTCACGTTTTATCACGCTGAGTTAGACTCCCCCCCAAAAAAATTACGTCACGCTTAAGTTTTTTTCGATTCCGTTATTTATTATTCACGATATTTTAATTATACTAAAACATTTGTAACCACATAGTTGTTCATCGTATGAAATATAAAACAATAAAATATTGAAATAATACAGAAATATACGTATTAGATTCGTTACGTCACACTGAGTTAGACCCCCCCCTCCCCCTTATCACACTTAGATCCGTAATTACGGACCCCCCCCTGGAGCGTGACGTCATTTATGGATGGCCCCTATATGAAAAACTCGGTTTTTGCAAAAATTAAAAAAACGCGGATTTTATGTTATTCAAATATAAAAATGTATTGTTCACAAGACTATTTAACCAATGAGATATATAAGTGAGTATTTTCAATGGAAAATAAGTTTAAAAATCTAACGCAGATGCGAAACTGCGTATTTGTTCGGTCCTGTCAGACTCATAACTTTGTATTTACTAACGACCAATAATGTCGCTGGTATATGTATCACGTGAATCAGTAGTTGGCATCTATTACTGTGGTCAGTAACCACTCCAGTGATAGGGAGGATTTTGATGAAACTGAAGTATCACTATAAGCTTAAATTTTAATCACGTGAAGGTATTTTTCAATAAAACGTTGTTGGTAAACAATTTAATTTTTTAACAAAACCTTACCTTCAAAGCTTTTTTTTATTTTGCCCTTTTCAGTTGCAAAATTTGATCTTTGAGCGAGATAGATGCAAAACTATGTTTTTGAATCTTTCAACTGCAATAATTTTATAAACTACATAATTTTGAAGGAAATTTATTAAGTTTTGTAAACATCAATTATCCATATTATATTAGTTATATACAATAATTTTGAAAATGTATCCAAAATAAACTTATGAGCGTTTTTTGCGTTTTTCTCAAATTCACTTATCCTGCAAATGCAGTGTTTTGCATCTAAGGTACTCAATCCAATAAACTTCAAGAAAAATGTCTTGCTCTCCCCTTTTTCCATTCATTTACGGGTTGTGACACGACTTCTTCTTTTTTTTAGAAAAGGAAAAAAGAAGTGTTGGTAAGCTTGGGATTCTTTTCCGGATGTCACCGCCACTTTCATAGATTTGGTTACAGATCCAAAGCAGCCAAATCATGATCAATTAAGAATGCTGTCAAAATTTGTCATAATAATTTATGATAAATAAGTATTCCGACACAGATGATATCGACCTCTGTCGAATGCAATTATTTTCACAAAGAAGCTGTTGAGAACTTACCCCCAACAATGAATGCCTTGTCAATTCATATCAATAGATGATTTATCAAGCAGGATTTGTTTGGGGTAAGCTCAGTCAATCGATCATAGAACTGCCATGTCCATCCAAATGGGGATTGACTATGGATAATGATGTATGAATGCCCCTCTGGACTACTTCCAAAAATGGGAACATTTCATCAAATGTATTATTAAAATGTAAGTGCAAAATTTGTGGGCCTAAGTGCAAATGTTTTTTAAAAAATTTAAAATGTACAAAACTATGTTCATGTGTAGAATGTTGCAATTAAGTTATTTAATTTAAAATTTACTTTCATTAAACAGGTACTATATAATTTAGTTATTTTATTTTCTATTAAATGTTTTTTGTTAATTTTATCATTATTTATATATATTTTTTGTTAATGTGATATAGAATCAAAAATAGTGAAAATATTGGGCTTTCAATATATATAATATTATTAAAAATAAGTTATAATGCAATTATATGCATTGTTTCGTCTAAGCACGACACTGGCGACTTTATTTAAATAAATAATATTTTTAAATTATATACCAATTGGCAGAAAAGGTTATAATGCACTTTTTTTATTTAGTAAGTGCGTAATTTATTGGGTCGTTTGCGTGACAGCCAAAAACTTGTTATAGCTAGAATGCCCTCACCATATTTTTTTGCTAAGGGGTTTTATATATCAAAAAAAATAGTAGAACAAATAATGTGAAATAATTTTGAAAAGGTAGAATCAACATTTTCGTAATTTGTAATAACAACAATAATAAATTATTTTAAATAAATTCATTATGCACATGTGCAGCTTTCTCTTTGTATGCCACTGACGGCTTTATTTAAACAAATACTATATCAATCGATAAAAAAAATAAGGGTCTTTATTTTTTATATCTTGTAGAATTTTGATGTATTGGGCCGTTTTAAAAATATAGCCAAACATTTGTCGTTGTTGGAAGGCTTCTTCCCCCTTTTTTTTGCTGTGAGGCTTTAAAAAAATAAAAAAACAAAAAGCAAAAGAAGGGACTTATGCAAAATTTTATACTCTATCGAATGGCGCCAAGATCGTTTCTCTAGCTCCTACCGTTTTTGAGAAAAAAAAATATATAGGCAGATACAGGTAGCCCCTTTGAGAGGGGCAGGGGGAGCAGTCATGATTTCTCGAGGTGGACCTGTTCGAAAATCTGCTTATTTTGACTATTCATGGTTAAAGGGATTTGCTATTACTCGAGAGTGGAAGTATTAAATACCTAAGTCACTAAGCTATAACAAAGTTTAACTTTTGATATTCTGATATATTTCTTTTCTTTATCTGAAATAAATATACTTCACGTCACGTCACATTTTGCGAGTAATAATTACATGCTTAAGTGATGAAAATGGAGGTTTTTTAAAAAAGTACAAAATTGACATTGTAAAAGAAACCGCAGTATGTTTCATATAGGTATGTTTGGTCATATATAGATGCCAAATGACACGCCATATTCCCCTGTTCAGGGTCGGCAAACACCCTGCATGAAGTGTTTACATATTTTGAATGTTAACTATAAAAATATATGATTTTGTGAATAACGCTCTTTTTGTCAAAATGCATTTTTACCCACTATATTGAGAAACTTCGTGGACATGGGCCCTCCACAAAAATCGCGACAACGACAAATTATAGTGTCAGTCAGCCACTGACAACAAATATTTAATGAGTATTTTTCCTCACTCAAGGAATTACTCGGAGATATAATTAGAATTATGTATTTAAAAAGAGTATATTATACAACGGCCATTTAATGATGGCTATTAAGACACGAGCATAAGATTTCGCAGTAGGCGAATGTCATAACGAATGCATGCGTTAATAGCCATTAAATGTAAGTTGCATACACTATTTTTTCTAAGATCAGTCATAATAAAATAGAAAATTAACACCTTATTTCTGAAATTTATTAATTATTATAGATTACAATTAAGGAAATAAATGAAAACTAAACTTAGGAAATATTATGGATTATTATTTAAATTTCACTTTCAATATCACACCTGTTCACTCACTTTAATTACAAGAAGCACAAAGTTTGAAAATTTGCTAGTAAGTATGACTGATAAATTTTAGATCTGTCATATGTTCAAGGCAATAGTTGATATTGACAGAATAGTGCTGTGTGTCTCGTTTTTATTGGCTATAAACTTGTATCTTAATGGAAAATTTGTATCTTAATGAATCTCATTAAAGTACAGGTAGAGAATGTCTAATAAACGAATTGAAGTATGGGAGTAGAAAAAATTATTTATTTTATATATTATACAAAGGAAATGTGTAATAACGTATTTTATAAAAAAGATTACAATAAAATGTTCATCTTAAAATAAGTAGAATAATGGCACATTCTAGTTCAAAGAACCACTAACAACAAATATAATTTTTTGGAATAAAATAAACAGCAGTCGAATATTGTGGGGCAATTAGTAATGCCGAAGCCAAGATGAAAGATATACCTACTATACGAACTTAATACCAGTAAGTAGTGTGTTTATTTGTAATAAATTATTAAATATGTGAAAATATTTACGAATATACTCTATCTATAAAACAAAATTCAGTTAATAATTCAGGTCTCAGTACAAATATATTCCTGGATCTGCGTTATCTTCTCTTTGAACCATTTTATGTCCGGGATCGTTTGATAACAGATACTGGCGGACGTAGAGAAGAGCTATGCTACCAATATAGAAACATATAGGTATGATGTTTATCCTAAAAAATAAATATAAATATATAAAATTAAACCGAAACCTCTTTAAGTAAAGTAGGTCTCACTTCCGGTGATAAAATTTAATGTGACACCCGCAATATAAATTTTGATTAATTTGTTGTACTTTACTTGAAGAGGTTCAAGTTTATGCACTTGTTTAGAAATTTCAAATATTTATTCTTTTTTTTATACTTAAGAATAAAAGTGATCGAAATAACTATTTGTGTATTAAGAGCGCAAAGTGCCTCATTGTCGCTCGAAAGAATAAGTTGAGGCGCGACGCGAAGCAGACCTCGTCAAACACTTAAGAGCGACAATAACATTTTGTGCTTTAATTGCACACATAAATTTTATCTACAATCGCTTGAAAGTATCAAAGTAAAGTACATAGGTAATTAAGAAAAAAATTTGATTGGAAACTGCGTTTTATGAGCCACATGGCACACGCATGTGATCAAAATAAACAAAATAGGAATGCTGCAAATGTATTCCAGTTTTATTCATTATTATGAAGTTAGTATCTTTGTTCTAAATATATAAATACATTATTTAATTGTTACTCTTGCATCAAATTTTATTATATTAGTGACTATTTCATTCTTATAAATTTCGTCCAATCAAAATCGATCATTTTAATCAAAAAATAGTTTCGCATCGACAAAATTTAACATAGGATTGCTCAACCAATACAAAGCCAGAATGGAGCAACCAACCTGTTTTTCAGCGGCAAATTTTCCTTTGTTTTTTGAAAACATAGTAACCGATTCAACAAGTCGGCATCCTTACAATAATTTTTGCAAACGTCAGTTATAAAAATGTGCGAGAATAATAATGCTAAATAGTTTATTTGATATGTCAAAATTTACTTACTATATCTAATAAATTTGTTTTCCTTTGTCTAAATTTTTATTCATGAAATAGTCATGACGAATATCATTCGTGATATAAATTCGTCTGGCAAAATTTAATGATTATTCTACTCAAGTTTGTTGCTTGGGCAATTTCGCTCTTGACATTGACAAAAATAATTCGCCTGACGGCTCATTATTTTGATCTATCAATGTCAATCGCGAAATTGCCAAGCAACAAATTCTCTTAATAATCAATAAATTTTGCCGACAAAATTATATCACTTATGATATTATATATGACAAAAGTTTTGAGGCATTTATTACATAAAAATACATTGTCAAATTTGTAACCAAACTTGTCTAAAGACATGCACAAGCGTGCATTAAAGTACTTTTTTTTAAATCGACACCAAAGAACCTCAAAATCATCATTAAAGTGATAGAAATAGTCAGTAAAGTAATCCAATATTATACGATTTCTTGAATTGGCGGAGGTGACAGATCCACGTTAATATATAAATCTTTCATTGCTAAAAATAATGGTTTTCTTACAAAAAATAATTCAGATTTGACATTTTAACAATTATGACATTTCTTATTGTCACTTAAAACTATTTAAAAAATGGAGTTGGATTAATCTTAATTTCACAATTTCTGGATTTCAAAGAAAACTTAATATGTACCTTGGCCAAAGTCTCTTTTTATCAGTTATGTGGTTTATTACCTAAATTCCAGATCGTGATAAAAAGTTTAACTTTAGTGTCTAGACATAACAATATATTATTCAACGAGCGGTAATGTAGATAATAACTCACGCAGATGAAGTTTATAGCACAAGCCGCAGGCGAGTGCTGTAATTCACCAAGTGAGTTATTACCATTACCGCAAGTTGAATACTATACTTTATCTACGATTATAACAATAAATATTTAATTGAGAACATTTTGTTTAAATTACTCAGTTTGTTTATTAATAAACTTAACTGTAAAATTTAATTTTTGTACACACTTTTATTTATTCTGCGATTTTTCGGGCAATAAATTCCTCCCCTCAATAATAATGGGCCGTTCTATTTCACCGTATCGGAAAAGAATTTCTCTCGGACAGAGCCACCTTTTTCGTGTCGCGCGTTACGTCGATTGGACAGGCTAGGCATGAAGATAAAGGTGATTGGCTCTGTACCTAGTTGTTTTTTTTTAACTATTTAACGTCGGCCTATTTCTGCTACCAGGGCCTATCACCGACCCCAGGAGACGAGCTACCCCCAACCTGGAAATTTTGCCGAACCTCTTTCCTTAAGAAGAGTAGGGATCTTTTATTTGACTAACATTTAATAGACAAGGGACCGCCTGCTTTACATCCCCTCCGAAGGATGGTGTATCCACTACGTAATCCTCGACTGAAATTACGTAACTTCCGCGTATACACTGATATACAAGCCGCTGGAAGGTGGGACGAGAACGCTGTATTTCCCAAGATGGGACCCCATCCAAGTACTAACCGCGCTCGACGTTGCTTCAAAGGAATATCGACTGATATTCACATTGAAGTCGCTTCTACGCTCGCCCCTACTCTGTACCTAGTGATTTATAATAACTACTCATTATAACTCACACTATTTGTTTATGGATACTATTAATTGTTCAAAAGTAGTTTATTAATTAGTATATAACCTAATAAGAGTAGATAAATAACTATTATCGCTCGTTGTCATGGGAGGCGAGCGTTAAAGTGACATTACGCATAGCTCCTCGGTAAACGTCAACTTTGTGTTGTCAAATGTGAGAAAGAAAGCATACTTTATATGTTAATTGTAGTTAAATACATTTATCTATACTTATTCGATATATAAAGTTGTTCATATTTGACAAGGCAAAGTTGACGTTTACCGAGGAGTTATGAATAATATGTCACTTTAACGCTCGTCTCCCATGACAACGAGCGGCAAAGTACTTTTTCTACGATTGTGCTGAAAGTCAAATTTTCTAACTTCAAAATGAGTGCAGAAAATATCACTTTGCCGCACGCCGTGCGGCAAAGAATTTGCCACATGTCTTGATTAAATCTTCACGCACCGGAATAAAATAGTGTGTTTACCTTAAAGAATTTTATATTACTTACTGGTAATATCAATTAAATTCTATAAATGTACATTAATTACACATGAATTGCAATTACAAAGTCAAATTTTCTTACTTCAGAATGACTGCGGAAAATGTCACTTTAAATAAAATCTGACAAGTAGCAAATTTAAAATTTTGGAAAGACTTTGAAAAGGGAAATAACTTCACAACCGTAGAAAAAATAGTATGTAACACACGTGTGGCAAGCTTCATTGCAAAACTCGTATGATAGGAACACTCGCTGCGCTCGTGTTCCTACATCGTTTTGCAATGAAGCCCTTGCCACACTTGTATTACAATCTACTATTAACACTCTCTCGCGTGCATCTGTCCTTACTCAAGTTTGGTCGGATATTTGACAATGTATTTTTGTGAAATAATAATACTCAAAAGAATTAATTACCTAATTTATTTATAAGAAAAATACTGACTTTATAATAATTAATAAAACTGAAATAAATTGACGGAGATTGCGTCTTGGTCGTCTGTTTATTTTGATCACATATGAAAGGCATTCTGATAAAATGTTGATAAACCCCGATTTACAGCCAAAATGCAACTTAATCATTGCTTCTATTTTGATATTTTCAAATGATTGTAGATGAAATCACGTGTGTAATTCGAGCACAAAGTGTCATTGTCGCTCTCGAGTGTTTGACAAACTCTGCACTCCGCTTCGCTTAAAATTTTTATAGAAATTGTCGCTCCTATGAGTATTCGAGGTATACTTGATATATCAATCAAATAAATATCTTTTTTTTTTCCTCAACATGTTTTCACAATGTTTCATATTTGATTGGATGTAATGTTTTAATTACCCAGTAAAAGTACTTGAACATTTTTAGAGCATTTAAAGATTGCAAAAAAGGCACTTCTGAAAATATTAGTAACACAAAATGATCGTGATTTCCTCTGGTTGTATGTTCTTTATAATTATAGAATATAACTTTGAATAACAGAGAACAGAGTTTATTGTGAAAAAAACGACGAGGAAAAAATTTGATTGATGTCAAGAATATATGGAGTATTCACATCGAGACAGCTTCCATCAAAATTTGAAAATTATATCACCTATGTAACGTAAACTATTGAAAACATTTTTTTCTGTCTCATTTTGAGAGGATGCAGTTCCTCAGGGATACAATTTTGATCTGAGATACGTTGAGTTACATGGCTCAATATGAGCTCAGGAATGACAGGTTCTCATTTGGGAACTCAATTTTGTGACACCTTGTATATTGAAAAATTTTATTCCAAATGTTTACCATATATTGCCGTACTAATATACCATATGTCCTGTATCCAATTTTACATCGTCAAATCTCCGTTATTTCCATCTTGATGTTTAACACATACAGTTTTATGACATCTAAATTCATTCTGCATTTACTTTTATATTTTTTATTAGTATACTTTCATTAATTTTTTAAACCCTATTGAAAATGTCTAATAATATTGTGGGTGACACATTAACGAATATAGTATCATTGGAAGTGATAATCTTACAATTCTTAGTATTATTTAATTAATAAAAAGTTTGTTTATAGATTCTTTCTAAGAATTAACTTGATTCAGAATACACTTTGTATACATTTCAGTCAAATAATCCTTAAGATTAGTAAAATATGTATTTATTATGAATTTTAAATTCAATTAACATCAACATATGACGTTTCTGCCAATAGATTCATCGTATAGTATAGCCGAAGCAGGGTACCTTTGACGACGTTTATACAGCTTACGTTCGCTTTATTCGTAATCATTACGGCCAAAAAGTGACTGTAGTGCTTGACGGATATGCTGACAATGCCTGCAGTACGAAGAGCATCGAAAGACAGCAGTGACTTTTGAAACGCATTTCACCGGAAATTATTTTCAATGAGAACACGCACTGACAACTGACTGAAACGCAAAATAAAATGATAAATAATCTCACAAACAAGGAACGGTTTATTTCGCAATTGGTGGAGAGATTTAAAAACGAGGGAATCAAAACAGTTATTGCTGTAGACGACGCTGACGTACTCATAGTTCAAACCGCCTTAAATGAATCTCATGAAAACGATACAGTGGTCATCGTCGGACAAGATATTGATTGTCTCGCATTGATTATCGCTCTCGCACCTCAAGATAAAGATATCCGTTTCTTAAGAGAGACTCAGGGAAAACTAAAGAATAAAGCTTAAGACGCAGTTACACGGCGCGTGGTTCGCCGATCCACGAACCTGGTGCGTGGTTCGGCAAACCACGCGCCGTGTAACGGATAACGACCCAGATGTGTCAATACGGCGCGTGACCAATGCAAATTTCGTGTGGGGTTGTGGATTGTAGGCTCGTCAAAACTGCATGGATTGACTGATGACTGATCTTCAGGCGCAGATGGAAGACGCGAGCCGACGCGAGCAACGTCTCCTGAGTCGCAAGCCATGCCAAGTTGCCTATGTCACACGGCGCGTGTTTCGTGACTCGCCGAGCCAGGCTCGCCTAATCACGCGCCGTGTAACTGCGCCTTTACAGTTCTCGTGACTTGTAGTCCCCAGAAGTTTTAAAAAGCTGTAAGGAGACAGTTTTGTTCAGTGGCGCAGCCAAAAAATTAATCTGGGGGGGGGGGGGGGCAATAGAACCGGCCTCCCCAGAGGATGAGGAAAATTTTTCAGAAAATGGTTGAAAACGGATGTGTATGTAGATTCCTCTATTAGATAATATTGACATTAATTACAAAATATTTATTTCAAGGGATAATTTAGATACTGCTTTGTACTGCTTCTTTATTTTTTGGCTCATGGAAGACGGGGGGGCATGGCTGCGCCCATGATTTTGTTTGTCCACGCGTTCAGTGGGTGCGATACCACTTTGGCTTTCTTTAGTAGTGGAATGCGTCATTAAAAGAAAAGATCTCGAAGAGGTTGTCCGTATATTCAACAACCGTAGCTCAACGAAAAAAGAAATTACAAGTGCTGGAGAGCAATTCGCGCTAGCAGTTTACAAAGCCTCAAAAAAGAGACATTTTTGAATCATCAAAGATTCATTATCTTCAATAAGTTAGTCGGTCAGTCTAGTACTGCCGGGATTCTACCAAGACTGCCACCAACATCTGAGGCATTACGTCAACATTCTTACAGAGTATTTCTCCAAATTCATGCTTGGCGAGGAGAAAACTTGGAACCAACGCAATGGGGTTGGAAGAAAGTAGGCAACATTTTAGCACCCATTTATACCACCGAGTTACCAGCACCAATTTCCACCCTAAAGCTACAGCTGCAAAATGGGTTGCGGAAAACGATGCAGCTGTGTTATGGTTGGATTGCGCTGCTCAACAATGTGCTCTAATTGCCATGGGCAAGGATGTTTAAATTCTGAATTTGAAGAAGAGCTCGTCGATGAGTAAAATTGGAAAGAATTTTAGTGAAATAGGCCTAAAGGAACTTAAAAAAAAAGAGCTCTACCTCGTGGGTGGTGTGGAAACGAGCTCAAATTGAAAAACACAGCTTTGTGGAAAAAAAGGGGAAAATACATAAAAATCACTTGCGTCAAAACCCGCTATGTATGCATCTTATAGAGAAAATTCCGCTGTATAAATTCATTCCTGAGCATTTTTCTCGTTAAAGTAACCGGTTTTAAAATATTCGCTGTGAAACATGGAATAGGATCGATTTTTACCTCTGCGCCCCAACTACCCCCCTCTGTTCGGACGATGTTAACGCGAAATAGGTGAGGATAAGCTACAACGTTAATAGGACATTTTTTATGCAGAATTTAACGACAAATTTTTTATATTCTATGTTTTTTTCTCTTTCGTCGAACGGTTTAAAAGATAAAAGTGAAAAACCAGCTTTAAGTTCCCGTTAGGGGTGGTTTTTTTGCAAAAAAAAAGGACGTTGGGGGGAAACTTTTCGGGTATCTATTTCTAATCCTATCTGGAGTACGTACCCAAATATTATTACTTTATAAATTATTTCTTCTAAAATATCTAATTTATCTAATATCTAATTTACGTGGACTAGATGGAGCTAAACGGACTCCTGATTCGTATTCAGCACTTCGAAATACAATGGAGTCCTAGGAACATACAATTTTTTTTCTTGTGTGTGCCTGTGCAATATATGAATATCACCGGATCCTCCGCCATTTTATAGAAAACCGCGTATGCAAATATATTACACAAACACACAAAAATAAAGTGAAAAGTGGGCTGTTTCTGGGCCTCCATTCGGTAAGCAAATGTATTTCGACATGCGGAATACGAATCAGGTGTCCGTTTAGCTCCATCACCCACCAATTTTTAGTAAGTCGCGAAGATAACCTAAATTATGAGTTTTTTTAGGTTATTTTTGCGATTTACAAAAAAATGGTGGGTGATGGAGTTAAACGAACACCTTTTTTATCTTGTGGAACTATGTAATTATAAAGGGTGTTTGGTAAGGCGATGCTGACCCTGAACAGAGAGGTAGAGGGGGTCATTTGGCATCTATATGACCAAACATACCTATGCGGTTTTTTTTATATTGCTGGTTTGTACTTTTTTAAAAAATCACCATGTTTCATCATTTATTTAGGTATTATGTACTAAATTTAACTTTTGATATTCTGAAATATTTTTTTCTTTATCCTAAATATATAAACTTCCAATAAAAGAAAATAATTAAAAGCTTCTGTCCCTTATAAAAAAGAAATGATATTTATTAGAAGCAAATTTTAATGGTAATTAAAAATGTCGAGTTTCGAAGTCTTGCAAGATTTTGAAAAAAGTCATTTAGATATTACAATTACTTTTAAAACTTCTCTTTTTATCCTCTTTAAGTGGCAATATCATACATACCATCAAGTTTTACTAGTCACTAAAAATAGACAAAAGACTATCAATCGGCAATAATTTTTCATTTTATCGAAAATTTCATACCTCACATTTTTAGCCAATCAAAAGTTTGTTCTTGGTTTCGTTACCATAACAACCCAAAAAATTTCCGGAAATTTTTATCCTCCAGGGTACCCTGGGCGAAATTAATAAGTGGAAAATTTTCTGTCAAATTATTGACATGATCATATTTGACATTTGCTTTTACATAAAAATGGAATTTTATTTGTCATATTAAACGAGACAATTATAAAAAAATATATTGAGCTCGTGAAACAACATTTTATTTCATGTTTAATTATGATACTGAATATTTCAAATGTGTTTGAAAATCCTTTAAAAACTCCTCGCGTTTCAATGGTGAATACATCGGTGAAGAATCTATATCAATTAAATGTCTGTCCTTGACTACATAAATATAATATTTTGAAACAATTGTTCCACCTATTTTAGTGAACAAAACTTATTTCATAACACACAAATAGAGTTGTCTTAAACAATTTTCAGTAATTTTTTGAAACTAAAATGGGTGAAAAAGATATTATTTATCTATTATACGAATATAGGTATTCTGGTTCGCTCAAACTGTTGTAACATTTGAAAATAGAACAAAAACAGAATTCCACACATTTTAGTGAAGAAAACGTAATATCAAACATTTCAGTGAATATTTATTAACCCCTCATGCAGTAGTTTTTTGCAACTAAAATGGATGGAAATATTTTTTTTACTTTTGTTTCCAAAACGCGACATTTTACTAACTCTTATATTTATGACTTATGACACAACAATTACTAATTCCGATGCGTTTCTGTCATTTTGTCAACAAAACCCATTTATGGCCTATTAATCTTATATCTTGTTATGTCTTAGAATAATCTTAATGTCAGTTGAAATTAGTATTTATTTAATTTATTTAGGTATGAAATGTTCTTACCAAATATCCCACGAGCTTAAATTAATATCCGGAAATTTTTCCTCGTTCATGAATATTTTAAGAAAATTATCCCTCGCCTGCGGCTCGGAATAATTTTCAAAATATTCATGACCTCTAATAAATTTCCGGAAATAATTTAAGCTCTAGGGATATTATAGAGCGGCAGCTAGGTGGCTTTTTCGGCAGCTCATCGCTTTATGAACTTTGAGATATTTTTATGGATTAATGGATGATAACGATTCATAAAATCGACTTCTGGTGGGGCACCTCCTGTCAGGAGCGTCACGAAAACTGTTTAAAAATCAGTGAAATCATGTCATCGTTACAAGGCTCATTTTATTTTGTGTGTACACATTTTATGTTTAGAATGAATAAAATATGATTGCCAGAAAGTGTGAGCCGTCAGGAGGCGCAGCCAGAAAGGTAATAATGATACAATACGGCACGGTACGGAGTCAAGTTAGCCGAAAGTGTTAAATTCCTGTATATTTAAGAGCCTATGGTACTTTTGTTGACACTAAGAACTTTACGGGGAGGCTATTCTATTGTTGAAGGAGCTTATATTTACGTTTTAAAAAGGAGCCAGAACTTGTAACGCTGAGTTTAGAGTTCTGAGATGAAATATGCGAAAAAAAATCCTAAACATTTTCTTTCTGGCTAGCCTTACTGACGGGAGTATCTTTCTGGGAATTTTTTTCTGTGTTCAAAACATTTAAATAAACATGCTCAATCTTAAAAAAGTTTGTAACGATGATGTTATACAACTCCGTTTTTTTACCTCTTTGACCTTTCTGGTTGCGCTCCTGATGGCCCACACTCTCTGGCGATCTTATTTTATTCATTCTAAACATAAAATGTGTACACACACAAAAAATTGGCTTTGTAACGATGATATAATTTCACTGATTTTTATATCTTGAACCATGGCCAACTCGACGGGCTGACATATGCCAGAAGTCTATTTTGTCGTTATTTAAGTTCGATAGAATTAATCAGCGCATAGAAAATGCTTGTAACGATGAGTGCCCGAAAGAGTCACTTAGCTCCCGCACCATTATAAGTGAAAATTAAATATGCGCGTTCTTTCAACAAAAACAAAGCTATCGTTTCAAAAACAGTCAAAAACAGTCATTTGTTTGTTAGTAATATCACCGACAGGCTGTCAACGCCCACACTTTCGTATTTCTTGTGTTTTTAAATTAATTTAAAATTAATTTCAGTGGCTACTTTTAGCAACCAAGAGTATGCTGACATACTCTTTTACTATGGCAAAGCAGATGGGAATGCTTACCTTGCTGCAAGATTGTATCATGAACGATTTAATCCACGTAGAAAGACTCCAGATTCGCGTGTACTCAGCAACACTTATCGCCAAATGGTGGAAACAGGTAATTTACATCAACATGAGCCAACTGCAGGACCTGTTCTCCATCACCCCGAAGATGACGAAAATATTCTAGCCGCATTTGCTACAGACCCAACAAGCGTTAGACAAGTGACACTGCAACTTGGATTATCAATTTTGAAGATTTGGTCAGTAACGAATACAGAAAAGAAACATCCTTACCATTATACTTCAGTACACGGCCTCGAAGAATAGCATGTTGTCGCTTTTTATTGAATGCTGATATTGAGTAAGTACTTAAAATCTATTCTTTGGACATATGAATCAAAATTCTCCCGTGAAGGTATAACCAATTTTCATAATCTCCATTATTGGGCGGACAAGGGCGACAACCCGCAAATGAACAAACAAACTTCCTTTCAAAATAAGTTTAGTGTCAATGTTCGGATGGGTGTAATTACTGGACATGTCATTGGGCCTCATTACCTACCAGATAACCTGAACGGAGACGCTTATCTTGACTTCTTGCAGAATGATCTTCCTCCGCTCCTGGAAAATCTGTCAATTAACCTTCGCCACCGTATCATTTTCCAAATCGACGGATGCCCAGCTCACTACCCCTTGACAGTCCGCCAATTCTTAGATCGAACATATCCCGATCGGTGGATTGGGCATAGTGGACTTATTCTGTGACCTCCAAGGTCCCCAGATTTAACGCCACTGGACTATTACGTATGGGGTATGATGAAAGAACTTGTGTACAATGAGGAAATACAAAGCCTTGTTCAACTAGTAGCAAGCGAGCCGCTCTACAACTGCGACAAGAAATGAGATTGAGGACAACTACTGCTGAAATTAGAAGACGGGCGAGGAAATACATTAGAAATAATGGGACCCATTTTGAACACCAAAAATAATAAATTTGTTCTCAAATAATAATTTTTGTTTTAAATAAAGTTTTTTAAAAGGATAGCTTTGTTTTTGTTGAAAGAACAGGCATATTTAATTTTTGATTAAATGAAAAATGTTGTCGATTGATAGTCTTTTGTCTGTTTTTAGTGAGTGGTAAAACTTGATGGTGTGTATGATATTGCCACTTAAAGAGTATATAACAGAGGAGTTTTAAAAGTGATTGTAATATCTGGATGACTTTTTAAAAAATTTTGTAAGACTTCGAAAATCAACATTTTTAATTACCATTACAATTTTCTTCTAACAAATGTCATTTTTTTTTATAGGCGACAGAAACTTTTTTTTTGTTTTGTTGGAAGTTTATGTATTTCAGATAAAGAAAAAATATTTCAGAATATCAAAAGTTAAATTTAGTACGTAATACTTAAATAAATGATGAAATATGGAGATTTTTTTAAAAAGTACGAAATCGGCAATATAAAAAAAACCGTAGCATTTTTCATATAGGTATGTTTGGTCATGTAGATGCTAAATAACCCCCTCTATCTCCATGTTCAGGGTCGGTATCGCCTTACCAAACACCCTGTATAAAAGAAATAGTTATTTCTGACTTACCAAAAAGAATATCCTAAATTGGCCGTTTTGTCAGAACTCATCGATCCATTTAGTGTATAAAAGATGGCCACATTATGGAATGTTACCACAGCGTGCATTATACCCCACAGAGCCATAGCTAATATCATAAAGCAAAGTGCTGCTGCATTGTATATATACAAACCAAATATACTGAAGTAAACTTGCACAGGATTAGATACTGTATTCCAGAGGGCTAAAGCTGACGCCACCAAGCCAAAAATAAGTGAAATTATGAGGAATATAATTGTTGAAATCCAAACTCCAGCATTTATGAATTTTCTATCACCTGTAATTAAATAATCATTTGACTATATGTATAAAAGTAATAGTATATAGTAGATCTTTGAATGGACCATAGACCGAAATATTTTTTATTTAAATTTGTTATCTACAAAGAAGTACTTTAGGCCCGCAATACTACGATTATAAGTATTATTATTATTATTATTTTCACAACTATGTGTTGGATTTCTTGGTTCATAGTAAACGGGAGTTAAGACGACCATCACCCTTCGAACAGTGCTACACATAGCTAGGATTGTAGCTTTTTGTGCAAGTCCTATCACCCTCTGATGGTCAGTTATACCCAGTTGATTTAGCGCTCTAGGCAGCTCTTTATCCATCAACGCATTTGCTGATATTACTATGGGCACTATGGACACCTTCTCAAGTAAGTAAATAGCCTTCAGCTCATTTGCTAGGTCTTGGTGCTTACTGATCTTTTTATTTCTCGCTTTTTTATATTCTCATTAAAAGGTATTGTAACGTCTACAATGTGAGCACATTTTTCCTTTTTATTTAGGATTAATATATCAGGTTTATTATGTCTGATTTCCTTATCTGTTACAATTCCCGTGTCCCAATATATTTTGATATCTTCGCTCTCTAGAAAGACTTCTGGACTATAGTTGTAGTATGGCACGATTCCATTAACAAAATTTTTATTATCATTATATTATTATAAATATCATCATATATGCTATCGATTAACTAGATTAGTATTTTATGCCTACTTCTTTAATCTTGAAATTTATTATTTCAGTTAGTCATCCGCCACAGTTTAAAATATTTCGTTTATTTAATAATAATGCGTATATTTTTTTTTAATCCAAGATTTATTCTGTCTGTGAGTGACATTTATCCTAGCATTTATACTATAAACACAGTAAACCAATCATGCATTCACAGATAGATGTATTATCCTTGTTCTACAATGAATTACTCAGTTTTGCTCTTAAAACCATACAGGCTGTTGGGGAAATTTTTGTCCATTTAGGTGCTGATTTTACACAGAAAAATAGTAACAAAAGTTCCGATAAACATATGTACCCCGTGTATTGGTTCTTGCATAACTATATGAAATGAGGAAATTAATTGTCCTGTTTCTTGCAAAAGAAGTTTTGTCTGAAAATACACTAAGTATGTTAAAGGAGCAATGAGAATTCTTAAAAGTATTTGAAAATCCCCAGATCCTCCGCCATTTATTAGAACTCTATATAAGTAACTAGCTGACCCAGCAAACGTTATTTTGCCATATAAATGATAAATTTTTATCCAAAAAATAAAAAGAAAATTTCTGGATAGGACCGCCCTTATCACCTAGGGGTATAAAAAATAGCCTACGATCTATTCTCAGACCTACACCAAAAATTTCATAAAAATCGGTCAAGCCGTTTCGGAGGAGTTCGATAACAAACACTGTGACACGAGATTTTTATATATTAGATTAACCCACTTAAAAAACGATTATAATGAATCTTTCATTACATGAATCTGGATGTACGGAGAGAAGTTTTACGCATACTCATGTCAGGGGTTCTGAACATTTTGCCACTAAAAATAAGGTGGAAATATATATATATATTTTTTGTAAAAGGCATCTAAAAATTATAAAATAAAATTTTACCCGATATTGCCTAATAGTGAAAACTACCTTAACCAAAGTATTTAGAAGCTTATCCTTCGATGAAATAAGAAATTACGACCCTTTTGGTTAGTCGAAATAAAGGATAGAGCCAGAGGCCGCAGGGGAGTGTACTAGGTCCATTATTATTTTTGATTTTTATCAATGATATAAAAAACTATTGACAATACTTTTTTAACACTCTGCTGATGATACGTCTCTCTTATTTCTGCCAATAACATTGAAAATCTTAGCAAAAATGCTACAAATTGCGTTAAACAAATGGCAGGGTGATGTCAAAAAAATGACCTAGTCCCCAATACTCAAAAAACAAATCTTTTATTATTTTCCCCTGTTGGAATCAGCAATAATATCAGTTTAATGGTTAAAACAGGATCTCAGTTATTACATCAGGATGAACATGTAAAATTTTCATGTTAAAATTCTACCCAGTCAAGTAGCTACAAAAAATTATGCCATCCTGCAGCTAAGTAGGGGTAACTGCACTGGGATAGAGAAAGTGTTTCTATTACAAAAGAGAATAATAAGGAGTATATTTCAACACAACTATATAACTTCCTGCGGACCCTATTTCAAGCATCATTTAATCTAAACGGTTTACTCATTATATATTTTAGAATGTGTGTGTTATGTCAAAAAAAATATTGATCGAATACCTAAATGTAGTGACAAATAGATAAACCACTCCACTTAATTGTTTTTAATCCTTATTAAAATCATTTTTATAATAACGTAATGTCCCTCAGAAAAGCTTTTAACATCTTTATTGCTTTATTTATAAATGGTTATGTGGGGAGTTGGCGAAAGATGCAAGCGAAAAATCTTAAAATAAAAATGTAACGTTTGTAAAATTTATTGTTTTTAAAATTTTCCAAATGGCGAATTTTTAAAGGTGTTGAAGGGATTAACAAAAAATTTCAAAAAAATAGTTTTCTTACTTTTAGGCATTCAGGCGTTTTAATTTTTGCCAAAAGATCACCCTAATATAAACTATACAAGGAATATAAAATGATATCAAAATTAGAGACAGAGAAAGAGAGAGACTTTCTTCAAGAGAAATAGGTTCCCTAGCATTAAACTGCTAAACTCCTTACATAAAGGTCCTACTTTTTCCAAAAAGAAGTTCAAATTATCGTAAAGTCTTTCTCACATATTTGAAGAATTTTAGGAATTTTATTTAGAAATCGTCTCTCTTATTTCTCTTACCCAAAACTTCTTTTTTATTGTTCCCATGATGTATACTCATACGCCTCGTAGAACCCAATAATGAACACGAAAAATAACAGTATTCTCGTACAGAATATGTATATATTCATGTAATTCGTAGTTAGTTAAATATAACTATTATATTGTATACTGTTTATTAAAACTTGAGATTACGATAAACAATTTATTTATCATGCGAGATTATTTTTTATTTACTTTCATTTTTAATTTTTTTCCAAATTCCCGAATCCATTTCGAAATTTTACCAATACCCAAATTATAAAATTGCGTTTTTCGGATAAAGTAACCGAATTTCGATCTATATGAGTCTTAAAGGATTTAACTCATATAAAGATAAAATGATGATAAATTCATCAGAACTGTAGGTAAACATAAGATCAGCATTCCATGATATTCAACCATTATTTTACTACACAAAATATAACAAATGTAATATTGGTACTATTATTAGTATAAATGCACACCTCGCTGGGTGTTAGCTGTATTTTCGCTCAGCGCAGCAGCACAGCATTCAGTTTCGCTGATAAAAGTTATTTTTAATTTTTAATTCTGCAAGGAATCAATTTTGATTATAGCTTTTTGAAAAGGGAAGTTCTACTCTAAAGAATGATACTAGTTTTTGGTTGATTTGAACTTTTATTAAGTTCCAAAATGGTTATTGAAAAATGAAATACGTCTCCGTCAGTTGATTTGCACATACGTACGTACGCAGGGCCGTGGAGAGGAATTACGGGCCCGGTAGGGAAAAACATCTTTGAAAATTAAAAAATATTAAAATATGCCAAGAAAAAATTGTAATACAAATTTTTAACATTTCAAAACCGGGCCCATCAAAACGAGCCCGGGCCCGGGGAATCACCCCCTCCCCTTTCGACAGGCCTGTACGTCAGCGGCGGCTGGTGAAATTTCAATATTTTTTTTCTCGTCTGTGGCGCATGGGACCCATATGAAATTTGGGAAATAACATCTAGAGAAGCACTTCTCTAATGACCCCTAAAAAATTTTGAAAAAGCAGTTTGCGAAAAAATTTTTGAAAATTTGCTAGCCTCCCCTGGGTCTAGGGACCCCTGTTTACTTTTATTTTTTTTTGTCATATGCATTTGACTTTTCATAAAAATGCATCGACAGATTTTAGAGTTTGTGAAAATATTTTCATTACTAACTGAAATACAATGAACTGAAATTTTGTAATTTACAATTTAACAAATTACAATATTTCAATTCGTTGTATCTCAGTTAGTAATGAAAATATTTTCACAAACTCCAAAATCTGTCGATGCATTTTTATGAAAAGTCAAATGCATATGACAAAAAAAAATAAAAGTAAACAGGGGTCCCTAGACCCAGGGGAGGCTAGCGAATTTTCAAAAATTTTTTCGCAAACTGCTTTTTCAAAATTTTTTAGGGGTCATTAGAGAAGTGCTTCTCTAGATGTTATTTCCCAAGTTTCGTATGGGTCCCATGCGCCACAGACGAGAAAAAAAATATTGAAATTTCACCAGCCGCCACTGCTGTACGTACACGTATATGTATGTATGTATGAACGAAAGTACTTTACAGATCTACTTGATTTTTCGTCTACGGTCAGAATAGAACCCTCAGTCCGTCGGAATTATACAATGTGACTATACCAAATTGAAGGTTTTTACATTAGAAACAAAACTGTCACAACTCGCAGTCATAAAAAACGGTGATTTCCGAGAAATAAACATTATGTATATCGCGTATTCACGTTTTTTCGTCTTTTTTCGCCTTTTTTCACATTTTACTCTAAAACTGTGCATTTTGGAGAAAATATTCAAGAGACAAAAATTGTAGAGCGGAAAATTTCCGATCGACATGGATATTGTAAATGTTCCTTTAGTAGTTGGTTTTCCCGCGTGAGCACGCTGGTGCATGTATGTATATATGCTTTTTTGCACTTTTCTTCTGTATTTTGCATTTGCATTTGATGCATTTTATGAAAAATAACAACAGGCAAAAGTTGATGAGCGGAAAATTTTCTAGCGATAAAACTTTTTTTTTATAAACTTGTGGCTGTTGTTATTTTTCATAAAAATGCATCGCAATTTGTGCGCAAAATACAGAAGAAAAGTGCAAAAGTATATATACATATATGCACCAGCGTGCTCATGCGGAAAACCAATTACTAAAGGAAGAAAAATTTCAAATACCCATGTTGATCGGAAATTTTCCGCTATGCAATTTTTGTATCTTGAATATTTTCTCTAAAATGCATAGTTTTGGAGCAAAATGTGAAAAAACGCGAAAAAATGCGAGAAATTATATATATATGTTAGATCACGATTTACATTAAAGACTTTTTAAAAACTTTTATTAAAATTAAGAAGAGTCAACGTTGACTCTTGAAATGAAATTATAATATTATAGTGAAGTGTTTATTACGACATGAGTATATGAACTGAATACAAAAGATTATCTAACTAATTTATATCCTCGGTTGGCTGTACTTAGTCAGCATTAGTATTGTTTCCCAAGCTAAGCCAAAGGAAATATGATATTACATATCAGCGATAAATAATATGAGGGAATTCGTTATCGACACGTAGCTGAAATATGATATGCTGAGATAGTTTAAAAGGAATAAAAGTCACGTACAAGTTTTTATACAGTGTACCAAATATTATATAACAACTTCCCCCTTATTAAAAAAGTTGGTGATTATACAGCAACTTTTGTAAAATATAAAAGCAGAATAATAATAAAATGAAAAAATAAAATTGTAAAATATAAAAATGCAAATAGTATATAAGAATATTTAAAGATGTACATATAACATAAATTAATATTAATCATGAAATAAAATTGGTAGCAATGTAGGATGTCTTTAAGTTAGTTCCACTTCTTCGGTTTCTTCTTCTCTTTGGATACTGGGTCTTCTCCTTGGATGTAAGATACTGGTGAAACTTTTGTCTGTTCTTCTTGGCATCGGTGGAGATGGTGGAGATGGAGGTGAACCGTGTGATGCATGAACAAGGGCTAACTTTCTGCTTCTTTTTCTGCATTTGCAGAATAGGTAAAGGAGGATAAGGGAGATCACTAGGGTTATAGTGAAGTACGTGAACCACGAGATGTGTTTTGTCACGTAGGGTTCGTTAATGAGGTCGTCTAAATCCTTGGAATACTGGTCTAATTTGTGTTTCGCAATTTCGAGGTCTTCTGTATTCAAATTATTTAATTTCAATGGTTTTAAATTTGGTAGTTGAGTTTTGTCTGGAAGGTCACTGCAGCAATCATACGGAATTTCGATTGGGTGAGTGTTATCTTTGACATCTAATACTTCATTGGAACTGGCCTGGATTTTGGTAATACCAACAAAGGCATAACAGCTGGGTTGTAATTTTATAATGGAATTTTTCGTGATGACTTCTGTTTTTGAATTTCTCTTCGGACAATTAACGGTAACATGTAATGGTTCTGCGTTGATGACTAGCCAGGTGTTTTCTTGGAGTTTTTGTACATTGTATCCTTGACTGATTATGAATGAGGTTTGACAATTTTGGGGTAGAGTCATGAGGTTTTTGAAGAGCCTTGCTTCATATATGGCATTGTTATCTATCGGGTAGGCGAACAGGTTGGAGCATAATCTGGTTCCCATGTAAAGTCGTTTGCACTCGTCTAAATCCGGGATGGGTAAGAACATTAAGGAATCATCATCTCTCGCGATATATTTTTGTGATACCGATAATAAGTGGTGTAAACCAGTTCTATTATCCAAAATATATAGGATATAATTGATAGGCTGTGTAAGTTTGTAGGTCTACTAAAGGTACTTTTAAAACAAAGATTAAACTTGAATCGGTCTGAAAGGCTTGGAGTTCCATAATATCCAAATATTGAGCAACTTTTGATAGCCTTATTGAAAGCGGTAGGTTATTTTTATGCAAATTCTGTGAAATTTCCTGTAAGGATGAAATTAAGTCTGTTGGAGTGATGATTGACGTATGAATGATTTTCAAGCGTGCAAATGTTATTGCATTTAGAACATCATTTAAATTATCTTCGATGTACAAATAACTTGCCATTAACTGTTCGCAATAATGTAAGAATATTAATTTGATTTCAATGGCTTCGATATGACTTGTCATAGATTGAATTGTGCGGTCGATTTCTTTGATATTTTTGTTAAATGTTTCTTCGTCAATTTGAAGTTTTTGAATAGTTGAATTGAAATTTTTGATAACGGATGTAGTAACTGAAATTTGATTTTTAATTAGATTCTCCAATTGGTGTTCGTCATTGTTTAGCTTATTGATGCAATCAGAATAATATTGACCGTCCTCGGCATCTAAATTTCCGGTTATTGATTTGAAAATTGTGCCGAAACCGTTGATTATTCCGCGCTTATATCGTTTTGTATCCAAAAAGATTTCATCAAATTTTGATTTTATAGTTTTAGATATTTGGGTTAACAGATTTAGATCTGTTTTAACTTCACTCCTGAAAGTGATCGTTTTCTGATCGGCGGCGTCCAGGGTGTTTAGGATAAGCTCTAACATTTTTTCGTTTCTGTCAAAGGTTGTTTTTAGGGAGGAAGTGTTCTTGTGAACCAGTAATGTCCATTTGTCGTTGGTTACTATTACGTCAGTTTTTTCGTGGTAGTATATTCCTATGGTGTTGTTTATAGGCGTGATTTTATATTGGGAGACCACTAGTGTTGCTGATCCGAACAGCAGGAATAACCTGAAAACAAGGTTAGCTTTCAAAATAAGGTTTCATTCGGTCAAAATTGACTTTACTAGTTTGCTTAGTTTCTGGGTTGAGTAAGATAGCTGAATTTTCAAAGATTTTGGTAATTTTGAATGGTCCGTTAAATTTGTTTTGCAATTTATTTTTAATCTGTGATTCTTTTACGTAAACTTTGTCTCCGACGTTGTATTTAGTACGGTTTTCGGGGACGTTTTTATCGAATCTAATTTTGGCTTTTTGTTTTTGAAGTTCCGTTCGGTCTCTAGCAATTTTATAGTAATGGGAGATACGATTGTTTAAATCTCTGACGTATTTCGTTATTAATTCCTTTTGGTTATACAAGGTTTCTGGTGGTCGAACTGATGTATGACCAAAAACTAGTTCGTATGGCGTAAATCCGTGTGTTTTGTTAGCAGAGTTATTGTAGCAAATTACAGCGTAAGGTAAAATAGTGAACGGGTGTTCGTTCGGGTTTTCTGTTTGGTTAACTCTTATCATTTCTGCTAACGTTGCGTGGAATCGTTCAATTGAGCCATTCGATTGCGGGTGTCCTACGCTTGAAAAGGTTAATTTTATATCGTATAAAATACATAAATCTCGTAATAATCGGTTGTCGAATTCTCCTCCATAGTCGCAATGTATTCTTAGAGGAGTACCATAGTGTTGGAAATATAGTAATAAGGTATTTACTACAGATTTAGCGGATTTATCAGGGACTGCGTAAGCTTGTGTAAATTTGGTTAATTCTTCGCGTATCGTTAAAGCATAGTTGCGTGTGGGAAACTCGAATAGGTCAATGTTAATTCTCTCAAATGGTGTCTTTGGTGTTTCGGTTATTACTAACGGACTGCTTAAATTTTTCCGACAGACTTTACTTTTTTGACAAGTTTCACAATTTTTTACAAAATTTTCTACGTCTTTAGTTAGACCTTGCCAAGTGTATTTTTCTCTAATTCGTCGAATAGTTTCGTTTATTCCGCGGTGTAGATTATTTTTACCGCTGTGATGTTGATCTAGAATTATAGGAATTTGGTCTTCATCAGGGGTTTTGACAATATCTTGACAAATTATTAATTTTAGGTCCTTTTCCGCAAAAATGAATGACGGAATTTCAAGTATAGGGAGGTCTAAATTATTTTCGACAAAGTAAGTCTTAGAGAGATCCAAGACGTCTTGGTTTTTAAATAACACCAGAAATAAGTGTTCAATTACGGATTCAATATCGAATGGTAGCGGGATGATAAAGTATCTATACAATATTGATCTTGTCATTGCGGAATTCTGGGTTTTCTTCAAATATGTCTTCGATAATTTTGTGATGGAGGTCTTGTAAATTGTTTTGTTGAAAGAAAGTTATAATATTTTTGTGTTCTCGATACAATAGTTGTTTGTTCGAGGCTTTGATTTTTGAATAATCTATTAAAGATGTTGTTTTGTACAAGTTGACAAAGGTTTCGAATTCTTGGGTAATTTGGTCATTGGTAAATCTAGCGTTATCGTCTTGGGTTTCGTCATCTGATTCGTCATTTGATTCATCGTCTCCGTTCGCGGCTAGAACTTTGGAATAAAATTTGGAACAATCATTAAAGTGGTTAATTTTGATTCGGGACAAGGCGTCTGCGTTTTTATTTATTTTTCCGGGTTTATATATGACTTCGTAGTCGTATTCTTCGAGTTTAAGGCGCCAGCGAGCTAATCTACTACCTGGGTCCTTTATAGAAAATAGCCATGTAAGTGGTCTGTGATCGGTTATCAATTTAAACTTTCTACCGAATAGGTATGGCCTAAAATGCTTTACTGACCACACTATAGCCAAAAGTTCACGTTCTATCGTGGAGTATTTAGTTTCGGCGTTGCATAAAACTCGGGAAGCGTAAGCAATAGGTAAATCTTTACCAATTGGTCCTTGTGAGAGCACAGAACCGACGGCAAATGCGCTCGCATCAGTAGTTAGTATGAAAGGTTCGTCAAAATTTGGGTAAATTAATATTGGTGATGTAGTTAGTGTTTGTTTTAGGTCGGCGAAAGAATTTTGACAGTCGTTATTAAAGTCGAAAGGAACATCTTTTTGCAGAAGTTTTGTCAAAGGTTTAGAAATTTTGGAAAAGTTTGGAATGAATCTTCTATAGTAACCTGCTAGTCCTAAAAATGATTTGATTTCTTTTTGGTTCTTAGGTTGCGGAAAGTTTAAAATGGCATCGACTTTACTAGGATTTGGTTTCACACCGTCCTTTGTGATGAGGTGTCCTAGGTAGGCGACTTCTTTGCGTAAGAATTCGCATTTGTCTGGTTGAATTTTGAGGTTGGCTTTTCGAAGGCGTTTAAAAACTTCTGTTAGACGGGAAATATGTTCGTGAATGGTAGGCGAGTAAATAATGATGTCGTCCATATAGACGAGACACCGTTCATTTTGGATGCCTACTAAAATATTGTCCATCACTCTCTGAAACGTCGATGGAGCATTTTTTAGTCCAAATGGCATTCGCACGAATTCGTAATGACCGTTTTCGACAGTGAAAGCAGTCTTTTGAATGTCTGCGGGATTAATTTCGATTTGGTGAAAACCAGAAGCCAAATCTAGGGTTGTGAAATATTGGCATTTGCCAAGTTGGTCTAAGAGATCGGAAATGTTGGGCAGAGGATATTTGTCACCGATTGTGACCTCGTTGAGTTTACGATAGTCAACTACAACGCGCCATTTCTGTTTGCCAGAAGTGTCCAGTTTTTTTGGGACTACCCAAACAGGGGAGGACCAAGGTGAAATTGAGGGTTGAATGATACCCTGACTTAACATTTTCGATACTTGGGACTTAACTTCTTCTTTATGGACCTGGGGATAGCGATACGATTTTGTAAATATCGGTCGGGAATTGTCGGTGTCAATAGGGTGTTTGATTTCGTTGGTAAAGGTCAAATTATCTCCTTCTAAATAGAATATATCTTGAAAATCTAAACAAAGCTGCGTTATTATTTCGGCCTCTTCTTCGTTTAGATGGTCCAAGCGCAATTCGTTCTTAATTTCAAAGGATCTGTCCGTCATTGGGTGTTGGTCGGAGTTTTGCGTATTTAAGTTAAAAATTGACTTAAATTTTTGTAGAGGTTCTAAATTTAAATTAGAAAAATCGACAGTCTTCGGGATGACGTTAGCGTTGATTATTGTCGTTAAAAATTCTCCGTTTTCGTTTACTCTAACAAGAGCATTAGGTAAACGGACTTTTTCGTTTTCCTGCGCTTGCAAAATAGCGTCAGTATTTCTAAGATTACATTTTAGTTTATAAATTTTTTCAGTACGGCCGTCAATTTGGATTTTATTTTGATTAGGGTTGTGGTTTGACTGAATTTTGTCACATTCGGGTCTTGACGAATCGTCGGTTACTTTGAAAAGTGGAACCGTTTTAAAATTGGTTATTAATTGTTTATTTCTTATGTCGACGATACAATGATAGTGCTCTAGGAAATCAGCTCCTATCAGTCCATCAAAATTGATATCTAGATCATAGATGTAAACTTTATGTGGGTCGTTGTCCGTGAAGGGTATAAGAACAGATTCATTAATAGTAATTTTCTGATCGGTTATACCTTGTAGAATTACATTTTCTGAAAATCTTCGTTTGTAGTTTTCTGCAGTTTTTGGTTTAAAGATAGAGATACCTGCGCCCGTATCGATTAGAATTTTGAATTTATTTGTGATGTCTTTAATGTAGTATAAATTTTTTGAATTTACGGTCAACAGTGAGTGAGATAGCGTTTCTACATGAACCCTTGTTCCGGAAAGTTCAGGAACGGGTTGAAATTGTCGTTTAGATTCATAGCTTGAATTTGATTCGATATTTGATCGAATTGATCTGTTTCCTGTGTTGGAGTATCCGCGGGATACTCCGGGCCTAAACAAAAATCCTGAGAATTGGTATTATAATCTTCTTGAGGCGTTTGAGAATTAGCAGTATAACTCTCGTATTCATTTTGCCAAATATCGGTATGGTTTGTTTGTGAATTTTGAGAATTACCAGTATAATTCTCTTGTGGTAAATATTGGTCGTTGCAATCAGTTTGGTAGTTTTGGAAATCGTTGTATTGCTGATGGTCGAAATTATCAGGTTCATTATAGTAATTAATATGTTCATAGTTTAGAGGATCACAGTAATTGTCAAAATTAACGTGATGCGTTCTTTGTGGGTTTTGACGATTGAAATTTGGATTTTGTTGTTGATTTGGGAATCTTTGTTGGAAGTTGGGGTTCGGTCTTATTACCGAAGGTCTATTTTGTTGTGGATTATTTGCTTGTTGGGAATTTTGCGGAGAAAATTGCCTTTGATTATTTTGGCTGGAAAAATTCTGGAAATTTGGTCTTGAAATTTGCGCTTGACTGGGATAAGCGTTTGGAATGAAACTAGGAGATGAAAATTGTTGATTTTGCCTTGTGCGGCATTCATTAATTGTATGTCCATTCCTTTTGCAGAAAGAACAGAATTTTTGTGGAATTGGAGGGCGTTTCGCTTGAGTTTGAATGGGATTTTTATTTGGGTTACATTTGTTGAATTTCTGAGATTCAAAATAAGACAATTGTAATTCTCGTTTTACTCGGAGAGTTGCATCGAGTACAGTAGCCGGGTTTCCAGCTCGGACTATCTGGCCTAATTTGGGTTCAAGTCCGGTTAACAAGGTATTAAGGGTCATAGTATCAATTAAGCGTGTTTGCGCATCTTTCTGTTCGTTTGTCATAGCGATTTGTTTGTTTACCGCGGAAAGCATTTTCGCGTTATGGGTTTGTAGCCTAGAGATAAAAGTTAATGGTGATTCGTTATTTAGTTGATGGAGTCGTTGCAGATCTTGTATAAGCGAGGTTAGATCGCGTGCGTCTCCAAAATGAGACTCTAATAAGTTTTTAGTTTCACCCCATGAAGTTGGGTTTCTTGAATTTATTACCTCGGCAGCTTTGCCTTTTAATTTATTTTTTATATGTAGCGAGAGCAATGTTTTTTGGTCTGCCACGGCCATGCAATAGGCTTGACTACAAGCATATAAGAAAGTTTGTAAAAATAAAGGGTTGCCATCGTATTCGGGCACAATTGAGAAAATTTCACTTAATTTATACGGTTCAAGAACCGGTGCTGGTGCTGGTGCTGGACCTGATGCTGCACCTTGTGCTGTACCTTGTGTTACTTCGTCGGGCATGTTGCTCGATATTTAGTAATTTAAGGAGTTAAAATGAATTGATTAGAATAAAAAAATGTTGTACCTTTGGTAGATCGATGGGGTTTTTAGTGATACGAATGTTGCATTAACAGTATAATGCACAGTATTTTAAATTAACTCTTACAATTTTAGTTGAGCATTAGCAGTATAATGCTGTAGATTAATCGTTTGTGCTTAACGTCTAAGCTTTAGTTTGTTTGTAATAATAAAAATAAATATAAATGGGGATTGGATAATAGAAATAGTTTTTAGATAACTTGCACTAGTTAGGCACCTCGTGGAGATGTTGTCCTTTTTCTTGTGGGTCACTACCGGTTAGGCTTCTTGTTCTAGCGATGTTCACGGTATCCTACCGACTGCGCCAATTGTTAGATCACGATTTACATTAAAGACTTTTTAAAAACTTTTATTAAAATTAAGAAGAGTCAACGTTGACTCTTGAAATGAAATTATAATATTATAGTGAAGTGTTTATTACGACATGAGTATATGAACTGAATACAAAAGATTATCTAACTAATTTATATCCTCGGTTGGCTGTACTTAGTCAGCATTAGTATTGTTTCCCAAGCTAAGCCAAAGGAAATATGATATTACATATCAGCGATAAATAATATGAGGGAATTCGTTATCGACACGTAGCTGAAATATGATATGCTGAGATAGTTTAAAAGGAATAAAAGTCACGTACAAGTTTTTATACAGTGTACCAAATATTATATAACATATATATATATATATATATATATATATATATATATATATATATATATATATATATATGTCTATTTCTCGGAAATCACCTTTTTATGACTGAGGGTTGTCACAGTTTTGTTTCTAATGTAAAAACCTTCAATTTGGTATATGTCATATTGCTGCACTAAAAATGTCGACCAAAAATGCTAATTCCAACGGACTACCTATTAAATTTTATAGTGATCCATCGAGTAGTCGAACTATTGTAAATAATTTTATTTAGCACCGTCAGGAGTTTTTGCCGACCATTTCTCTCGTTTTCGGCGTCTATTGATATTATTTTTGGTTTAACTCGCTCTAACTCAAGAAGGGAAAATTGAACTGGTCTGAAAATCTTATCCAGTTATCACTATAAACTTTAACAAAATGTGTTAATATGAAGGTCAAAGGGCCCTGCACTTTTTAAAGGTATTTTGGTGATCAATAGATTTTTCTGATTTTTTTATATGTTAATTCTTTAGGTATGTTTACCAACCCTGCAAAAGAACAATCATATGGTGTTCATAGTTTAGACAGGAGAGGGCGTTGAAATTGTCTTTGTAAGTTTTATATTTGCTTCCATTCCTTCGACCATATATTATCTAGACTCGGCATGTGGGCGTGTCGCATGTTACAAGATGTTTTTGCGGGGGTTTCAAGGTACCCTGAATTCTATTGGCTAATTCAAACGTCGCGGGTCGAATGTCGAAAATGCATTAAAACTTTGTTTACATCGCCATTGTTATTTGTGGCTATTTTTGTTTTATTTATGTGTTTCTTAGACTTCCACAACATCCAGACAATTTTTCTGTTTTCAAAATCGGTAAATAGTGTTTTATATACGATCCCGCGTTAGAGAAAGAATGGAATAAATCATTTTGTAGGCAAGTATTATCTTATTTGTAATTATTCCTCAGGCGTAGTCGTAGGGTTTCAGGTGCTCTCTAAAATAAAATAATATATAAGTAGATAATTATTTTACAGACTTAATACATATTTTTTAATAAAGTTGAATTTGTCTATGAGGCATTTCAGATCTTAGACTAACTAATATTGACAAGGTACTCTTAGTTTTTCAATGCAAATAAAACTCAAATAAGTAGGTACTGCTTATTAAACCAGCTTCTGTATATTTGGTTTAAATTATATAGGTATTGCATGAGATCAAATATGAGTTAATAAACTGATAGTTTAAGTAGGTAGTACAATTTATTAAGTGTCATATAATATATTATATCTATTTTTAATGTTTTAGATTTCTAAAAGAATTGGATGCCCAAAAATAGTGACGGAAAATTGGACCATCAGTTATAGAGACCACAAGATGTATGCAAAACGTCGTTCAATAAAGTAAAGTACTCAGAAAAAATACCATATTATCTATAGCAAGCACGTTAAATATTCAGAACACATTCTGTTGGGTAAGTATAATCTACACTACCGATGATATTTTAAAACGTATTGATCAACTGCGTGCGACGTTCAATTTTGATTCTTTTTCACTACAGTACAATTACTTTTATGTGACTTTTATGAATGTATAGCATGAATAAATAATAAAATGTTTGTACTTCTGCTCATATAACAGTTGTTGCTTTAAAAATTGGTACATTGCAAGATAATAAAGAATATTTCCGAATGACTTATTTTATAAAAAAAATAATCAGGATAATCTTAGTATGGAGTACGAAAAGAAACAAATTGAAATATCTCAAAAAAAACGGTGATACAGACAGTAAACATTTTTTTAAAAACAGCTGTTTTGAATTCAATTTAGGTTAACAATGTACATTTCCATGAAAATCTGAATGTCAGTTTATACATTCACAATACTTGCTTTAATAGCGAGTTTATATGTGCATGGATTTAGTGGCGCCAGTAGATGTTGGCGCGCCAGTAAAAAAATATTGAACGTATAAACAGTTACTGGCGAGAACTGGCGAGAACTGGCGAGCAAGTCTTGACCTTGCATGCAATGATGCAAAAATGTTAGGAATTTCCAACTTTGTGGCCCGCCAGTACCAAGTTGTACGCCACTATGAAGTAAAATTGACATAAACTTTGAGTTGTCTAGAGACACTATCCTGGCTAGTTACTTGTACTAGTAGCTGGTACTGTCGTGAGCAAAAAAAAAATAGGACAACTATTTTTTCCTAATATAAATCTGTCTCTATTTGCACACTTGCAATGAATTTTGACAAATAACCGACAAAAATTAGTTAGATGTACAAAACTAGATTTTATACGATATAAGACTTGTCCCATTTTTTTTGCGCACAGCAATACAAGTAACTATACTAATATAAATTCGTCTATAGAATATAAAAATGAGCATTAAGAAAACAACAAATAACAGTGGATTTCTGAGGAAATTAAAAAATTTCTTGAATTATATGAAAAAGAGGCGCGTTTTAATTGTTATAAAAATAGAGAATCTCGAGTAATTGTTCATGAAAAAATAGCAACAACAGTGGCGATTGATGGTTTTGACAGTGTGAATGTAAGGCTAAGATTCGTTCAATAAACGGTTTCTAAAAAATTCAGGATCTTCTATTGAAAGTTTTAACACTCTTTCTGATGCACCTAAGTTTTCTCTACTTGCAATCCATTTTCTTAACCAGATACGGTCTCTTTGCTTATCATTTAGTTTATTTTCCACGTTGCTAATCTGTTGAACAATCCCTCATAGAACAATGCAGCACCCGGTATGAATTATTATTTTCTTTAATTTATTACTTGACATTTTGTCTCAATAACCACCTGCACTCAGAAGTCAAAGAATAAGACTGACTAGATAAAATTTAAAATTGTGTGTAAACCTCTACTGGCGCGCAAGTTGGGCTGGCGTGGCAACTGGCGCCAGTAAATTCATGCATGTATAAACCTGGCATTAGGTACATTTTATGAAAAAGACAAATTATTCATATTATTTGTTAACAAACAATCATTTGTTAAAGCACCGTTTATTAATAATATTTGATTCAAATATATTTGCATTATTTTTTGGAAAGTCATCATCAAATGCAATAGGTAATTATTTTTTTCTTTTATTTCTTTTCCGAGACTTTTGTATACTTATATTACATTAAAAATAATACTCTCTATGTTTTATTTCAGCACCAACCTTTACCACATTGCTTTGAGGATGGTTCATCAGATGATATACATACACAGAGTCTAAGAAGAAGAGCCAGATGAAGCTCAACATACAAGAAATTACTTTAAAAAGTAAAAATTAACATCGTTAAAACAGGAGCTGACAGTCTTAACTCGCTAAGCTATAATAACGAATTATTACCGAACTAACCGCTAGTAATATTTTCTAATAATGCTAATATACTAGATATGCACTGACAGATTTTCCAAATTTATTAAGGTACCTATCACCTCTATATGTATAACCTTAAAATATTCTAAATTAGTTTTAAAAACATATCGATTTCAGTAGAAATTAATTAAATGAAAAATTATTATTTTCAAATAAGATTAAATAATATCATCAAATAATTTTCTCGGTTTGACCTAAATGCCACTAGACATTCAGTAAAGATAATGCAAGTGGCTGTAAAATATGTTGGGTGCATTTCTCAATATAGTATAATGAATTGGTCATTAGATTTTAAATTTTTTGCCTAATCATCAGCCAATAAGTGAATGTGTTATGTGAACAACGCAACTAATTACCATATCTATCGTAGTTTTAAGTTTGACTTTTGGCCCTGCTAGAGAGTATAGTAGAAAATTGTTGTACTTCTCATTTTTCCAAATCGCCCCCCTTTGGCACAGAGTACATATACTTTTCATCACTTCGATGAGGATAGTGATGCGAATTTTAGAAACTAAAAATCATAATTGAAGTTATTCTCAGTCTTGGTGTCATATCTTTAATTTTTGGACAGTATTTATTTGACATTTGAGCGTTACTTAACCTTTTAGTCTTTTAATATATTGTATATAGTTTAATTAGTGAATGGGTTTCATATATACCAATTTTTGTAGAGAATAAGTTTTTGTTAACCCAGCTGATACGGATATATGCAGCGATTAAGAATCGACTCATTTATTGTATTGGAGGTGTATTTGTTAATTAACATAGAATAAACGGCAATAAGTTATAATAACCTAGTATTATTAATTTAATGTATTTATATCTTCTAATAAAGAACACGACACTTTTTATATTTTTACTGTTTATTTAATTACTTATTTATAAATTGTTTGTTTTCAGCAACGTCTTTATTAAATTATGATCTAATTAAGATGTACTTATACTTAATAAAATATCGATACAAAATGTGTGTTTTAATTCTTACTTTTTTTTTGTGAAAAACATTTTGCCTGTAAAACATTTACTTCATATGATGATCGACCACGATAACTCAGTCGGTGTACTACATAAAGTACACCGACTGAGCAAGGATAAACTAGTTGGTGTCTATAGCCCTGATGGGTTCAAATGGCAGCCTGAGATGGCAAATTTTTTAATGCACGTATGTACTTAACTTTATTAGAATTTATGTGATTTGTGTGAATTGTTTTATGTTATTTATGTCACACATTACCTACCAATACAAATTATACAATACAGACAAGAAAGGGAATACCATCAGTGACTATTTATTACTATTTGAAAAAAAAATATGAAAATATATTTTTTCCCTCGTGAAAAACAGTAATTTCTAAACCTAAATAATGACTAATAATTGTATTACTAATTTTTGGCAACATCTCTGCTTTATACAATAACAGAAGTACTTTTTTTATTATCTAGAAAAGCTAAATTAATATCTCCATTTGCAATTTTCCAGTAGTAGAATATTGTTGTAAAAGTATGCTTATAAATTCGAAAAAAAATTTTACTCGGGCTTAATTTTAAACATCACAATGTTAATTAATTTTATATATTATCCAACATTCAGACCATTTCGCGAATACACGCCATTGGCAAGGGTACCGTACACAGAAAAATATCCCCCTTCAGCACCCGCGGCTGCCATAGTCAGCGCCGCCTTAGTATACATAACAAACTCTCTATACTTTGGCTAAGATACCGGGTCTAGGTAATATATGGTCGAAGTTCCATTCCGATAAAACCGTTGAAGTAAAACTCACCGGGAACGATATGTGTATAAGTACGTCATTTATATCATAAAACGATTATTGTGTCGCATCCGTTTGTACCAGAAATGACGTAAATTGCAGATTTCGCACCAGAATCAGTGGTACGGCGTATAAGTATCTAGATACATACCCACGTCTGAATTAATTAAAGGCGTAATGACATATTTTTGCCACATCTATACAGCGTGATTCATTTTTAGCATATACAGGATGATGCAGTGAAGATAATTTTGAAGATGAAGATTTCAAGTGCATCACATCTTTGACCAAGGCACAGTTTCTAAGACTATTTGAATGTTGTGATCCAGTACAAATGTATGGGAACAACCGGAATGTGTCAAAAAAAGATTTAATAACATTCTTAATGAAATTGCGTCAAGGATTGTCGGATATATTTATACAGGCAATTTTAAGCTATTCATCGCGGCAAACAGTAACCCAGTAAACACACATGTATATGATATGTAGCATAGGAAGCTTTCTCAGCGTTAGTTCAATATAAAGACGATATAGGAATAGTTTTCACCCCTGAAGGGTTGGAAATTTTTTTTTTTTGATTGTACAATCCCCATTCATCTAAACTCAATTCAAAAAGTGAAAAAAAAAAAAATTCCATCATTTTTCCATTTTACGTCAATATGCTCCTCTGGTTAACCCTCAGCATAAAATTTGTCCTTATTTTAGATAAACATACTGAACTGGCAAAATATCATTACAATTGGCACATTCATAACATTATTTTACAGTATTAATCACATTAACGCGAAAAAAGGGATGGTTTTTGGCATTTTCAGGGGTGACGCATTATCTTTAGAGCCGCGAGACCCCGATTTTCGTAATCAGCGACCCAGAAAACATAAAATACAAGTGGTTCCGATGAGGGGGGCATTCCGAGAGTCAGAGAGAGACTAGCATATACTCAAAGAAAATGATAGGTAAATTCAACCAAAAAGAGCATATGAAATCGCGCCTATCTAGTTTCATAGTTAAATCAATCAGAAAAGAATAGTCATACAACTTTATTTGTTTTCGTAAACAAATAGTAGTTTAATAATCATATCTTCTTGTAACAAATTAAATAGTACAATGACATTCTTTTATGTTCACTAACCATTTTCAATTTGGTCTACAATTAAATAGTACAACGACTTTGTTTTTTGTTCACCAACTAATTTTTAGGTTGATCTACACTTTATTGTGAAGTTTTTTTTGGTTAGCCAAAATCTCAGTATTGAGACATCAGACCACCCAAACCAAAGATTAGAGATCGTTTATAAGATCCATCCAAATATATCGATGATTCCTGAAAGAATTTGAACATTGCAATCATGTTATTAATTTTCTATAAATTCATAAGAGTATAAGATAATGGATGATTGATTATTGTCAGTGATTTGTATGTGGCGTCATCTGGGAATAATTTCTGTAATAGACTACGTGGTAAGCAAGCAAATTTTATGGTAATTCTTTTAGAACTTCTAGAAGACGACAATAATATTGGTTTGTCTACCAAGTACAATAATACAGCGAACTAATACTGGGTTAGAATTACAATTCGATAATAGTTAAAAATAAAATATACTATTATCTAATTTAGGTTGACAGAATTCAACAAAATAATAGTCAGACGAACAAAATAATAGTCTTATTCATCTATTTTTTAAGTTAATGTTTGTTTTTTTTGTACGACAACTTTTTATTAATTAAAATAACAATCACCTCTTGTTTAAAAATACCATCAATATAGTTTGTTTTAACAAAATTAACGATATTGTTAGTTAACCTGAGCACTGCGCCACCGGCTCGGTGGCGCAGTGCTTAGGATGCTAGGTTTGCGATCACAGAGTCCCGGGTTCGAATCCTGGCTAGGGTATGGATGTGTAGTGGCGTTTTTCACGTGTTACCGAGATGGTAGCAGTGGGCTAGACTGCGGTTGTGTGAGAGACAACACGGTCTAGTCGCTCTCCTCTCCTGAGTTCGAGTCTCAGCTGCGGCAGATGGCAATGTCGCAGGGAATGGGTGTTGTGATGTTGTCTATGTGTGAGTGTCTGTCCTGGTAGAGTGGAAGATCAGCCTACGGCTGAACTCCGCCAGGACATTAATATAAATAAGGCTAATAAAAAAAAAAAAAAAAAAAAAAAAAAAAAAACCATTTTTTTTTGTTGAATTTACCCATACTATTTCTTTGAGTGTGTTGTTCATTTCGATGTAGGTACTGAATTACATGCAAGGCATACTCACAATATGTTGATGATTCGCGGTTTGCAGACAAAATTCAACCCAATTACTCCTTTTATTTTGATATTTTCGAATGATCCTATATAGGGTGTTGCACGAGGAAACGGACATGCTTTAATGGAAGATAGAGGACACCGGGGTAATCATAACACAGGCACACAAAATAAAAAAAGTGCAAATTTTCTGAGGTTTCACATATATACTCCCATGTATTTTTGACCGCTGAACACGATCCCGATGTCAGTTTTACTCCATCAGGTCAGGCCACAAAAAACAGGGGAAAATAGGCCAGAATAGGGTTTAAAATATAAATTAAAGGTTTTAAATAAGTAGACCATGTATTCGATGTATTTTTGACCGCTGAACACGATACCGATGTCAGTTTCAACCGATCTGGTCATGATTTATTCTTTTCTATGGTACCGTCCCTTTTGTTTTCAAATGATTGCCTAATAGTTTTTTTTTTTTTTCGTTTTATCCTTTCGTTTTCACATCCCTTTTCAATGTCCAACAGCAGTTTGCCATCATATTAACATTCCATCTACCTTGATATCTACGCTCCATTTCCTTTATGTCTTAGTGAAAATGTTCACCATGCTCTTCACTATAATTACCTAAATTTTCCGGAAACTGGTATATATGAGAATGCAGGATATGCAGTTTTAAATTCATTAGACAAACTCATTTTCTGAATTTTCCTGCCATGTTGGATACCTTTGTAGTCTTTGTTCTTATTGTTTTCTAAAAATTTATCAACAACTTCTTTGAAGCTCTGCCAGTTCCCTTTTCCGCATCTGACATTGTAGTGATGAATTTCTTATCTCTTACATCGAATACATAGTCTACTTATTTAATATTTTTAATTTATATTTTAAACCCCATTCTGGCCTATTTTCCCCTGTTTTTCATGGTTAAAAGAAAATCCTGACCTGATGAGGCAAAACTGACATCGGGATCGTGTTCAGTTGTCAAAAATACATCGAATACATGGTCTACTTATTTAAAATCTTTAATTTATATTTTAAACCCCATTCTGGCCTGTTTTCCCCTGTTTTTCGTGTTTAAAAAAAATCCTGACCTGATGGACTAAAACTGACATCGGGATCGTGTTCGGCGGTCAAAAATACATGGGAGTATATACGTACACTTTTCTTATTTTGTGTGCCTGTGAATCATCCATAGAAAAAGATAGTTGTGCCCTCGTTGATTTCTTTTGGAATGGAATAATAAGTTCATATTTGGGACATATAATACACTAGTAATCCTGAACAAGTACTTAGTACTTGTATCACGCACACAAAAAATCCAGATACGGACTTGAAAAAAAAAAAGTTTTTTTTTGTTCTTCAAGAAAACAAAACTCTACATGTTTTTTTAACTTTCAATATTAAATTCGAAAAGTACATAAAAAACTGAACAAAACGGCTTCATTACTTTTTTGCCACATCTTTGCCGCCTTTGAAATAAATTTCACTAAATAATGCAATATGAAACTTTAGAAAATATCGATGAAATGATACGCGCAAAAAATGCTTCCACTATTAAATTGGTATTTACTTTTCTTTTCGGCAAAAATTATTATGTTTTAATTACCAATTTTTATGAGGGGGTAAAATTAATAAAGGAGTAATTAGAGGACACCGAATCAAGAACCTATTTCATTCCTCTCTTTTATTAATAAAGACTAGTAATACAGCAACATAACATACCTATTATTAACAACAATAACTGTAATACCGAAGTTGAAATCAATAATGCACATAGTAACAAGATAACAACAAAATATCAACAGAATAATTGTACAAAAACAAAAAAATGCAGATATTGTTATAAAACGTACTTACAAATTAGAATTATAATCAAATTTTATGTTCAAAATGTCCTCTTCAGGTTCAGTACATTTCCTAGTGCGGTTCACGAGATAACTGTATCTTGACTGTCTCTAATTTCGTTGCGTTATTCAACATTCCTATGAATTAATTGATCTAAGTGACTCCCATAAGACATAATCTGAAACTAATACTACGGGAGGCCACCCGAAGTGTCCGTGCCCCCCGCCCCCCCTCCCCCACCCGGATCCTTTAGGACCATGTTGGCTGCACTTTCAAAATGGCGTCCGTTTAAAAAAAATTTGCAAATATGGTTTCTGTCATTTAACACAAAAACTAAAAAAGATGGAGAAAAACTATCTGCACAAAAAACAAAGTGCATAAAATTTTCTACAATTTTGTTCCTATACGATATTTGCATAGGAGTTACCATGTTCCAAATAAATATAATACGTAACACTACGGAAGCCCACCCTAACTGTCCCTCCCCCCGCCCCTAACTGCTCCCCCCCCCCCGATCCTTGGGGACAATGTTTTTCATAAAGATTTGAGGGGGATTTGCAGTTGATAATGCAACTTTAACTCGATTCTTTACTTTTCACTTTCTTTTACCTTTTATTGTAACTGCATTAGTAATTATTCATCTACTTTTTCTTCATCAAACAGGGTCCAGAAATCCTAAGGAACAATTTAAGACATGTCCTAAAAAAAAACTGGTTGTACTTTCATAATGGCGTCCGTTTAAAAAAAATGCAAATATTGTTTTTGTCATTTAACACAAAAACTAAAAAAGATGGAGAAAAACTTTCAGCACAAAAAACAAAGTGCATAAAATTTTCTACAATTTTGTTCCTATACAATGTTTGGATAGGAGTTACCGTTTTCCAGATACCACTGTTACTATTTTCGAGATAAATGTCTGCAAATTATAATATTATTGTTATTATTATTTTTTTTTCAGTTTGTTTTATTTAATTTTTATGTTAATAATATAAAGTTATATTATACGCCTTACAATAATTGTCACAGTTATTTCCTCTAAGTGATTTACCGATATATGAATTTCCATGTTTTCTTAATTTTGGACTCATTTATCTGGAAAATGGTAACTCCTATGAAAATATTGTATAGGAACAAAATTGTAGAAAATTTTATGCACGTTGTTTTTTGTGAAAAAAAGTATTTGTCCATCTTTGCCAGTTGTTTTCTTTTTTAGGTCATGTCTTAAATTGTTCCTTAGGCTTTAATCTTTATGAAAAACATTGTCCCCAAGGATCGGGCGGGGGTGCACGTACAGCTAGGGAGGGTTCCCCCACTATAACTGATTTTACGATTAAAGGGATTTTTTAAAGTTGTCATTGTCGATTATAGTAAGCCTTACTTCAAAATGACAACTAATAGAAAAACAAATGATGTGACAACTTTAAACAATACTTGCTTTGTTTCTACCAGTGAACGGAGCTAAACTTAAAAAATCTTAGTTGGGCGTTCTATTTGATTTTTTTTTACCTTAGGTTAGCTCAGTCAAATACCTTCCCCCTTACCTACGCCAACTCTACTGGATTTCATCCTAAACTTTAGAATCTTGTCCAAGTTGATTTCAAGGTGGCGAATGGGCATATTACCTGAATCTTAACAACGCGCATGCGTAAAATTTCTGGTCTGTTTTAATCATTCCTTTTCCTTTGGCAAATTAGTTTTGATAAAATTCGTTACCGCGAATCTTTTAGGAAATGTAAATATCCGAAGTATGTTCTTTCAACATGATGGGGCCCCACCGCACCTCCATCCAAATTAGAAACCATTTGAATAATACATATCCAATCAGATGAATTGATCACGAAGATTCTCATGTATGACTGACAAGTTCTTCGGATTTCAACCAAGTAGATTATTTTTTATGCGGTCACTTAAAGAATGAAGTCTACAAAGTGGCATTGATTACAGGGATCAATTAACTCAAAGGATTGTTGAATAACACCTAGAAATTAGAAACTGTCCAGATGTGATCAGAAGATCAATCGGTCATCTCGTGAACCGGACTGGAAAATGTACTGAAGCTAAGAACATAAAATTTAATTATGATTCTAATTTGTAAAAACATTTTATGACAATATCTGCATTTTTGTTTTTGGTAGAATTATTCTGTTGATATTTTGTTGTTATGTTGTTACTATATGCATTATTGATATATAACTTCGTTATTACAGTTATTGTTGTTTGTAATAGGTATGGTATGTTGCTGTATTACTAGTCTTTAATAAATGAGAGGAATGAAATTGATTCTTGATTCGGTGTCCTCTATTAGTCCCCAGTACATCGTCCTTTTTTGAAAATTATTACAAAAGTGGTAAAAATGGTCTTAGCGGCTTCTAGCTAAGTTCCTACGATGGTTGATACTTCCCCTTCTGAGTAAAAGCAAATCTCTTTAAGGACACATAGAGTAAGTCACAATAAAAAGATTTAGGGGCAGACCCACCTCGAAAACCCGCGGAGGCACCCCCACCCCCTGCTTAAAGGGGTGGCGCGCACAGTTGTATATTTTATTTTTTTCCTCGAAAACGATAAGAGATAATGACTTACGGTTTGCGCCAATCGAAAAAAAATAAAATTTTACATACGACTACATTTTTTTGGCTGATCAAAAATTATATTCTTCTCCCCCATTACAAAAAATATTTGAGGGGGCTACTCTGTAATGTCACATTTTTGCTTATTACTCCTGAACGGCCTAATAAATAAAAATTTACAAAGAGTTAAAAAATAAAGCTTATGATTTTTCCTATTGAATAATATATGAAAAGTGAGTGATATCTGTTTAAATAATGCTTACAGTGGCGTAGGGATTTATTTGCATTCGGTAGAATTAATTGCAACAGCGTTTAATAATAAAAAAAAATCTCAAAAGAAAGAAAATAATCTTTTACATCAAGCAGAGATTTTTTAATTGATTAAAAAATGGTAACTTTTTGTCTTACTACAATAAATATGGGAGGGGGTTATTCAGTAATGTTACATTTTATCTTATTACTCCTAAACGGCCCAACAAATAAAAATTTACCAAGAGTCGAAATTTAAAACAATTTCTGCTGTCTATTAATGTTTCAAAAGTCCATGATATTATTTAAATAATACGTACAGTCTTGAAAAAGAAAAAAAATGATTTCTGGTTTACACCAATCGAGCATGTGAAATTTTACTTTTTTTTTTTAATTATTTGGCTTTTGATAGTGGAGGGAGAGAGGAAGGTGGATCTAGAAATAAAACAGTAGACTGGGTTAACCGGTTAAATGTTTTTTAATAAAAATAAAAATGAAAACAGTGTAAACGATCAATAAACTCTCAACTCAATAAACAAAAGAATTGCAACATTCCTTACATGTACATAATTGTGTACATTTTAATTTTTTAAAAAAACACTTACATTTATGACCACAAACTTTGCAATTGCAAATGATTAAAACTTCCTTCCTTAATTTTTCATTATTAATAGTTGTCCAAACTGGCAACCATTTTTCTTGCTCCAGTGTCCACCCCCATTGGGACGGACACGGTAATGCAACGTTTCCTATGGTTAATTGGCTCCAAACAAAACCACCCAGTGCATTTAATGTGGGGGGAAGATTTTCTATAGACCTATTTTTTTTAGTAAATAATTCCATTCGACAAACGTCCAGACTTTGAGCCTCTGAATGTTTATCATACAGAAATATGACAAATTTTTCTAACATATGCATTTGTTCTGCGCTAGGTTGTTTGGGATGAAGTGTCAGCTCTTTGAACGTGTCTGTAATATCTAGAAAAGCTTCCCTTGCTTCCCAACACTTTCTTTTTCCTTTCCCGAAGAAGGCCGATGTGACATCGCACCCAGTAAAAGCGTGAAAAAAGGGAAGACCTAAACATTTATCCTTCAAATTGTTACTTATTTCCATGCAAGATACGTATTGCAAATTTTTTCCTATACCAAACTCTATCCAGACGTCTTGCTCTTGATGCTGGTATTGGTAAAAAATGGCAAGAATAATAACATCAGTGTGGACAGTTTTTATTAGGATTTTTTTTAAAATTATTTTGTAAACAGTTTAGGGAATGAACAAATATTCTGGAATCGGCTTCATGATTGCAAACACCAATCATTTCAATTATATCTGAAGAGCTGCTGTTGTAGAAGGTTTCCTCATTATTGTTGCATACTAACACTTTATTTTCGGCCAATGGCACATTCTTGAAATAGTTTGAAATTGAACTAAACAAATCTTTTTTATTTTCTACGTGTCTTAAAAATTCAAACCAGTTTCTTGGAATAGTGGTGTTTAATCTTACTAATTTCCTACTTCCTTTACATTTCTCTAGTGCTTTCCTTTAAGCTTTTCTCTATATAAATATCCCAAATGATATCAATCCTCTTGGTGGTTTCCAAAAGTTTAAAAATGTAAGGCTTTATAATACGAGAAATATAATCTTCAAAATTTAAGCAAGCCTTAGGTTGAAGCATGTGTACCAGAGCAGCTCCATCTATTAATTCAGCATCAATGTCCATGAGTTTGCCCTTAACTTTAATATATTTCTCGAGGCATCGTAATAAATCCGATTTTGTGCCATGATACATTTGCCCAAGTTGAGCCAGTGAGGGGGGATAGGGGTTTTCATATTTAAAAAAATTGTTGAGATCTCCGTCTCTATTTTGGGAAATAACATAAAGTCTACTGAATAAATCCACATCCGACTTCAATTCACTTTCTCTGCTTGATTTTTTTTTATTAATTTTTTTGTTTTTGAAGGGAATTTTGTTACTTTTTGTAATGGGTTCAGAAATAGATATGTTTGAATTTATTAATCTATCGTTAAAAAAAATCTTTGCATTGATGAGTGCCCGTCTCTAATAAGATCTGTAAACTTTTTTCATTTACGACAATTTTGCTATTTAGGGCGAATAATTCAGTGGAAGTTCCTGAAAAGGATTACCATATTCTTTAAAAGTATTGACTATGTTGGTAACTGCAAAAATAAACTTTTCTTGTAAAGCTGAAGATTCTTCGTGATGCTTGTGAATACTTTCCTGAAAATCTATGGAATATTTGTATTCACTTCCCATATTTTTTGTAGCGGGAACAAAATAGGATTTTTGATAAGTTAAAAAATATGATGGGGTGTAACATTTTATTTTCTTTCAATTATCGCCAACGTCAACATATCTATAACCGTTTTTTGAAAAAAAAAAAAAAGTTTATTAAACGCTGTGTTGCAATTCCACCAAATGCAAATATATTAGTACGCCACTGTACGCATTATTTAAACAAATATCATTCACTTTTTTTATATCAATCGATAGGAAAAGCTATAACCTTCAATTTTTAACTCTTGGTAAATATTTTTTTATTAAGCCGTTTAGAAGTTATAAGCAAAAATGTGATATTACAGAGTAGCCCTCTCCCATATTTTCTGTAATGGGAGAGAAGAATATTATTTTTGATCAGCCAAAAAATTGTAGTCGTATGTAAAATTTTACTTTCCTTCGATTGACGCAAACCGTAAGTCATTATCTCTTATCGTTTTCGAAAAAAAATAATAAAACATATAACTGTGTTCGACACCCCTTTGACAATGGGGTGGGGGTGCCTCCGCGGGTTTTCGAGACGGGTCTGCCCCTAAATCTCTTTATTTTGACTTACTCTATGCGCCCCTAAAAGGATTTGCTTTTACTCCGAAGGGGAAGTATCTGACCATTTTTAAGCTCGTAGGCTCTTAGCTATTCATTTTAACGAGTCTACCACGCTGTAAAATTTTCAGAGTACGGGATGGGCGCTTTTCCGCACGCGCAGCACCTAAACCTGTCGTTCTAGCGCGGTTACGATTTTTTTATTACAAAACTCAAATTTTTTATTCTAATTGAAAGATTATGCGTCAAATTAAAAGAAAATTTTTTTGTCCGAAAAAAAAAGAGGGCGTGATTGTCGAGACCGACACCTGGAATATATCACTCTAGCACGGTACCGTTTTGTTATTGCACAACACCTAATTTTCAATTGCAATTGCTCATAATTGCCTAAAAAAGATAGTCCATAACTTGTCCGACAAATTTTCAGCCTCGTTTTTTCAGTCCGACAACCTGAATATGTCAGTTATGGCAGTTTGCGATTACAAAAGTTATAATTTTAATTTTTTTCACTTTCAAATAAAATATGTATATTAAAAAAATAGGTGTCCGACAAAAAAATGACGCAAACTTATAAAAACTAATTAAAAAAATTATTTTTTTTTAATTTTTGAAAATAGTGCCAAAGCGCGCGCACTAAACTATGCTAAAGAGTGTGCGCGGGAAGAGCAGCTGATGAATTCATCGCCTCATGGTCCGCCAGGCTCCATTTTTATATATATGCTTTGCTTTGCCGGCTTCGTTCTCGCACCCATGTATGAGATAAACAATCATTATACAGAGCGTTGTTTTACATATGAGAATAGATACCACAAGTCATAACAGACGTTTCGTGTATACTGTTGGTCGGTCTCCCTTTGCTGCATGACACGCCTAACAGCATAACTCCTTTTATCGTGGTTACCTGTTAAGTTTACAGAGACATAGCATTATGCACGATAGCTATTTTTAAGAGTTTTCCTTTACTGCTTGGTGTCCCGCATTTTATCGTGGTTGCTTATTACTCACTAAAATTTAATATTTTTGTGTTGTTATAACTGACTAATATTGATTTGAAAACATATAGAGTACCAGTTAAGTGAGTTTAGTCAACTCTATGAGATAAACAATCATTATACAGAGCGTTGTTTTACATATGAGAATAGGTACCGCAAGTCATAATACATGTTACGTGTATACGTATGCACTTTTGGTCGGTCGCCTTTTGCTGCATGATACGCCTAACAGCATTACATCTTTTGTCGTGGTTACCTGTTAAGTTTACAGAGATATATCGTTATGCACGATGGCTACTTGAACTTATATTTTTAAAAGTTTCCCTTCACTGTTTGGTACGTCTAATAGTATCCCATATTTTATCGTGATTGCTTGTTAAGCGTACGATCTCACTAAAATTTAATATTTTTATGTTGTTATAACTGTCTAATATTTATTTGAAAATATATAGAGTATTAGTTAAGTCAGTTTAGTCTTGTCTGGCGAGCTGATTATACAATATGAACGATCGACATATTGCAGATAATCTAAGTTCTAGTATAGAAATGTTATTAAATGAACTAGAGAACCTTCGTTTCACTGCTCTATAATTAGTATTTATTTATTAAGTTGCATAATATTATCTTCTCTAAAGGTATGAATTTAATAAAATATAAAAGTTGCTAAGAACAAAATTTGGCCTGATTAATTTTTATAATTTTTTTCACAAAAAAAACTAAAATTTACTTGAAGTGAAAGCCAGAGCTTTTTTAATATTTATTCATTCATTAATTAGTATTTATTTATTTATTAGGTTGCATAATTATCTTCTCTAAAGGTACCTATGAATTTAATAAAAGATAAAAGTTGTTACGAACAAAATCAGGTCTGATCATTTTTCATAATTTTTTTCACAAAAAAAAACCTAATTTTATTTATTAATTAATTTATTTGTACTTATTTATTTACAATACATTGCACAATTATCCTCTTTCAGAGTATAAATTAAATAAAATCATAATACAACATATCAACATTAATTTACATAATATTTGCAGCTAATTATATACGAAAATAAAAATTCGATTAAGGATGCACCGTATTAACTTTTTTTTTTGTCGGACTGGTAATATGATCCACTATTTTTGTCGGACAGTGCTATATTTAGTTCAAAAACGTACCAATCTATCACGTGTGATTTTTGTCCGAAATTTTGCAATCGCAACACATAACCTGCCATAACTGACATATTCAGGTTGTCGGACTGAAAAAACGAGGCTGAAAATTTGTCGGACAACTTATGAACTATATTTTTTAGGCAATTATGAGCAATTGCAATTAAAAATTAGGTGTTGTGCAATAACAAAACGGTACCGCGCTAGAGTGATATGTTGCAGGTGTCGGACTCGACAATCACGCCCTCTTTTTTTTTCGGACAAAAAAATTTTCTTTTGATTTGACGCATAATCTTTCAATTAAAATTAAAAATTTGAGTTTTGTAATAAAAAATCGTAACCGCGCTAGAACGACAGGTTTAGGTGCTGCGCGTGCGGAAAAGCGCCCATTCCGTACTCTGAAAATTTTACAGTGTGGTAGACTCGTTAAAATGAAGCCGCTAAGATCATTTTTACCACTTTTGTAATAATTTTCAAGAAAGGACGCTGTACTGGGGACTATATATTTTTTTCTGTAGACCTTTGCACAAGGTCTACAAACAAAATTCTGTTCCAAGGACTAAACCTATCATGACTTAAGTATGTTTGTGTGCTGAATCAGAATTATACTTCACAGTCCTGTCCTCATTATTACCACTTGTAGTAGTGTTAACTTCTACCAATACCGTACAACGTTTAAAGAATTTTTCTTCGCCCGTAGTTATCCTGTCCCTGCGCCGGCCCTGTTGTGTCTTACTCGACGCGCCACCTATCGTGTTCATATCACATCCTCACTTTGTTAATTTGTACCATTCCGTAAACAACGAATTATATAACACAATGGAAAAAACTTCCAAAAAAGTCGAGAAATCGACCAGAAAATGAAAGAAAAATACGAAAATGTTAAAGGAAATTAAGAAGTTACAAAAGAAAATGGAGTTGACTTCGTCAAGCAAGTATCTCATTGAATTTTTAGGTTTTTTAGCTTCCGCAAAATGGCGAACACGGACTAGTTTAAGAGAACTTGAAAAGTGGTATGATCACATGAAGTACCTAAACTTTTCACATGGAAATAGTTCTAGTTAGTCGATTTTATTGCAATGGTAAATCATAATAATAATTATACAAAGTGGTCTGATCACGTGAAGTACCAATACTTTGTTCACCAAGGAATCCAGGGGCGATTTTTAAGGGAGAGATATGAGCAATCACCCCTTAAACTAATATAATATACTGCTGGCATAGTATGAAACAATTATAGAAATCATTATCCTTCAGAAATCCATAGATGACAAATGTGTTGCATTTTTTAGGGAAAGCCTGAAGCTGTTCGGCCATTGATAATAATTAGTGTTATCACACGAAGCACTATTTTCCCTTCTTTAAATAACGAGTTCTGCACCACAGATAATCCCTTAATTCAGGTTCTGACTCGGTTTCTAGTCTTGACTGACTCAAGAACCAGTGACTTATCAAATGAGGACGTAGTGCTTATCGAACAACATATTATCGAGCAGGTTAATGACAATATAATTTTTGGGTGAAGACCCACTAGGTAATATGCCTTAAGAACTCCTCACATTTCAGCTCGTTGGGCAGAAATAATTTAAACAGGCGCATTATTATGTGACTTACATTAAGCAATGTCAATACATATTAGGTTTGTAATGGCACCGCACAGTAATCCCAACATTAGAAAGAAACACAAAGAAGGGGGAAGGGGATCGTAGAAACCAGAACGCAGACTCAAGTACCGACACAAGAAGAAGACATCAGAAGGAAACCCAAACATCATTATTATTAGAGGGAACAGACAAATATGCTGGTCGACTTAAATCACTTAACGAATGGCAAATACTAACAGATAATTCAATTATCCTATATATGATAAAAGGTATAAAAATAAACTTTTACATCCATCCCAAACCAAAATTGTTTGCCGAAAGTGAATCTGGGCAATGATATATCAAATTTTGAAAAAGCATCGGTCACCTATTAAATATTGGGGCCATAGAAAGTTGTGTTCACAGAAAGGGGGAATTTCTTTCCTCGTATTCTTTTAAACAAAAACCAAGGGTGATTACAGGTTTATTCTAAATTTAAAAAACCTAAACAAGTTCGCTAATCCACCTCATTTTAAAATTGAAGATTATCGTACAGTTTTTAAAGCTAATCTCACAGAATTCCCTCCTCACAGCCAGTGACGTGAAAGGGTGTAAAATACTGAGGCAATACTTAGTCAGTTATCCACACTTGGTTTCGCAATCAATAAGGAAAAGAGAGTATTAACACTAAAAGACATGCACATGACAATTTCTAGGCTTCGAATATAATTCGGTAGATATAACAATATCAGTGCCGAGAGAGAAATGCGTCAAAATTTTAAAATTACTGAATAATTTTTTGAAATGTTCTAGTTGTAAAATTCGAAACCTGGCTGAAGTAATTAGTACATTAATAGCTATATGCCCAGGTGTACCCTATAGCTGGTTGTATACAAAAATATTAGAAAGGTAAAAAATGTTAGGTCTTAAAAGGAAGGGAAATTACAAGGGAATAATGATTATCAAACAACAGGTTAAGAAAGACCCACTACGGTGGTCAGTCACATACCAAATGCAAACAGTTCTATGAGATCTTTACATCATCAACTTATTACCTATACCAATGTTTTTACAACAGCTTGGGGTGCTTCCCGCGGAGACAAGATTATTCATGGTTTTTTGGCCTCCGTCATCAGTGATGAACTAAAGTATTTGCCGCTTTATTTACGCAAACCTAAAATTGCCGCCTCTAATAATAATAAGAAAGTTGCTAATTTCATATTGAATATATAAAAAAGAGAAAAAAAAGTGTAACTTATTGTGACTTCTTTAATACCTAAATAATCATTTCCAAACATGATAAAAGCAAATAAATAAGAAATAATTAGGTAATTGTAAATATAATATGTATTAAAACAGTTTTCGCCATGATTTTCATGGGACAAAGTCATTAATGGTAGGCTGAAAGTCAATATCTACCGCCCCTAAATATCTGCCACTTTACGCATGTGCGTAATTGGCATATAGGGTAATCTAGCACTGGCCTCCGCAAGAAGCAGCATACCATATGAACTATTTAGAATTTTTGGCTGCTGAAAATGGTCTTAAAACATTCACAAAAAACATGTGAAACTGCGATATTCTTTCTGAGGGTAGTCAGCATAACGGCCATTTTTTCACATAAACAAGGAGTAAAAATTGAAAATCTAAATACAAAAGCAAGAAACATCTGGCAATATTGTGAACAAAAAGGAATAAAAAGACTATGCTTCTTACATAAACTTAAAACTCAATATAGAAACAGATACAGAATCAAGGAGTCCCTCTGTAGATACTTAGTATGAGATCTCTACCTCTCACTTCAATATTATTTGTAAGAAATTTGGCATGCGAGATATATTTGTAATTCACCCAAATACAAAATGTAAATTATATGTCTCATGGCAACCAGATCCATACTCAATATGTACAGGTTTTACTATTTCTTGGGCCAAGATATTTTTTCTTGTGCTTTTTCTCCATTCTCCATGGTTCCCAAAGTTCTCAACAAGATTATTATTGAAGAGAAAGCTAGGGGGGCAGTGGTAATACCTAAATGGGAAAGCCAACCTTCGTTTCCCTTATTTTAAAACTGGTAGAAAAAGTCAACCCAAATCAGACACCTTTCAGAACATCACAGCCAATGTGGAGGAATATTTCACTGAAGACAGTCTTGTTCAAAACTGAACTTCCCGGAAGCTGGAATTCATGCAATAATTGCCTCTATATCTGCGGGACTCTTAAATAGTATGAATTCTCCTACACAAGATGGTGGGAATTTTGTAAAAACAAGCAATAAGTTAACCCATTCGCTTATAATTCAGAACATTTTATACAATTCTTGAACGCATTAAATATAAAGGGTAAGTCTTATTAAGCAATTAACAGCCGCAAATCGGCTCTTATACCTGTTTTCCGATCGCCAATAAAAACGAAGAATTAATAGATTCCTCAAAGGAATCTATAATATAAAACCTCAAAAAGCTAATCTTGTCCCGATATATTTGGAGAAAGCCCACATACAAATTGTTTTCTGAAAATACGAGTCGTAAGTCGGTGACACACTGCTAGCAATTATTTCAGCTCACCGGTTACAAACCTTTTCAAAATAAAATTTAAACATATAAAAAAGTTCGAGGACAGGTTTGAAATATATGTCCCTGATAGAGTTAAGACTACTGGAAAAGGAAGATACCAACCGCTAATCATTATACCCTTCAATGAAAGGACAAATTTGTGCCTTGCGAGTTTACTTACTGCCCACATAGAAAAGACAAAAGATTTCAGAACTACTGATAATGACACATTAATTCTTACCTATAAGAAGCCTCCATAACCCAGCAGCAGTGCAATCAATAAGCAGCTAGGTCAAAAAGGTACTTTTTCAAAAGTGGTGTTGATACGTATTCAAGGGTTGGTATATATTCAAGCTGTACTACTAGTCACGCTGCAACCTCAGCGCAGCCCGCAAAAGGTCTGGGTGGTCAAGTAAATTCAGCACTTTTTTAGATTTTTTATAATAAGCCTACCAATATGTTGATACAAACTCATTTCCTCAGGGGATTTTAAAAGACTCGGCAACCTCAAGCCGAGTAGTTATACTAAGTTTTTTATTTTTACTATCAGTATCATTTTGTTCAGCCTTAAATGATAAGACTGCTTGCAGACTTTCTCAAGTCTTGTTTCTAGGATAAACTTTTGTATTCTTATTTTCCAAGTAAGTTTACAGTTAAGTAACTGCGATAACAAGTGTTATCAATTCCTGTAAAACGAAAAACGTGTTTTATATCTACGATAGAAATACATTTATAAAACGTATTTTTTCAAAACAACCCTCCAGCTCTATAGATCGTTTATTTTTTCTCTAAACATCTACAAGTGGTAATAATGAGGACAGGACTGTGAAGTATAATTAACAGATCAAACGACTTACCTGTAAGGAAATTTGATCCTAATTATACGAACAGTCCTGTCCGAAATTATTACACCCCTCCCAAGTGCCCAAAAATGTATACGTATGTATAACGTATAACGAAACCCCCATTGAGTTATAAAAACGATCTACAGATACAGGATTCTTTAAACTACAGTGAGGATGTGATATGAACACGATAGGTGGCGCGTCGAGTAAGACACAACAGGGCCGGCGCAGGGACAGGATAACTACGGGCGAAGAAAAATTCTTTAAACGTTGTACGGTATTGGTAGAAGTTAGCACTACTACAAGTGGTAATAATTTCGGACAGGACTGTTCGTATAATTAGGATCAAATTTCCTTACAGGTAAGTCGTTTGATCTGTTAATTTTCATTTAAAAAAATTTTTTACCTCGTAGATTTCGAGTAAATCCCGATTTTTATCGTCAAAATACGGTTTTTGACAATTTTTGACGTTTACTCGAAATCTACATGGTAGAAAATTCTTTAAATTGAAAATTCGGATTCAGCACATAAAAATACTTAAGGCATGATAGGTTTAGTCCTTAGAGCAAATTTTTTTCTTTTGATGAATTTATGATGAAATGAACCAACACTTGTTCCAGTGTCTATTTAGTTCTTAGGACAGTAGTACGTCACTGATGCTATACTTATTTCAAACATATCCTGGTTATAATTTTACAATAATATGATGTACTTACTGTTTTCATCTGTACTAAATATGGATATTGGTCTATTAGCGTAGGTGTTCACTCGTTGGACCGATGGACAGTTATTGTTGTTTTGGGAAGCAGCTGGATCGTTATTGTATAGTTGTGTTAACAGAGTATGTCGTTCATCTTGATCTCTACCACATAATAGTGCACAGACATTCTCCTTCATCAAACAGGTCACTAGAAAAGACGATACACTAAAAAATATTGCAAAAAGTTTTACAATAAAGGAATTAAAATCCAGTATTGCTGACGTAATAAATATGTCTTATGCAAGAATATCTATTTACTGTGCATTATAAATGCAAGTTGCGTGTACTCACACACACACATATTTAAATATTACTCGTTCTTGTGAACCATGATTTCATTTTTTTAACTTTTGCGCTTTGCCCTTTTAAAATCGATGTTGAGTGCCTTAATAATATGCTTGGTTTTGTTATGGTTAAGATTTATTTAACTGGACGACTGGATAAAATTCTATTTCATAATTTTTAGTGATCTCCCAGGCAGCAGACTGACGTCATTTTGAAATTATTTTTTGGTAACATTGGTCGCCGACGGCAGGTGACGAAATTATGACGTCATGTTGAGACATCGATGTGACGTATTGGTAGCGTCATTTTTTTCATTTTTTACAAGTTTCTGAATTACCACGCAGTTTGTTAAGATATTATTTCTAGATGGCGCCACCTACAAACCACTGACAATAATCAGTCACTCTTTGTCTTAACCCTAATGAACTTATATAAAATAAATAATATAGATTGCAATGTTCAAATTCAATCAGGAAACATCGACTGATTTGGTCACGGTCACGTTAAAAGAACTCTACTGGAAGTACGAATTTTACTGTTCGATTATCATCGATTCTTATCATCGGTCCTTATTATTCATCGATGATCTGATATTTATAATACAGAGTTCATCATCGATGTTAAAAAATCGATGTTTTGCCCTTTATTATCGATGAACGTCATCGCTCATCCCTGTTCTGTGGCTGGGCATAAAACCAGTGGGTGCTTTAACACCCATTAATTGTCTATTCATTACATGGCGGCTCATCTTGTAATCCATAATACATTGGAAAATGGAGACCTCCTAGAGCCCAGAGTCCTTGATTGACATGCTGTTGATGATTCACATGCTATTTTGCACCAAATTGGTTTATTATATTTCTCAAATGTACGTTTATTTTAATTAATCAAAAATGGCTTATGTTTGGTTAGATAAACGTCGCTAAATGACGTCAATTTAACGTCACAAAATTACGTCGCTGGGCTGTGACATAATGACGTAAATTTTACGTCATTGTTACGTCATTCCAGATGTCAAAATGACGTCTCAAGTAACGTCAGTCTGCTGTCTGAGCTTTTTTAAGGTGATTTGATTTTTTTACAAAACCAGTTTTATTAAAAAGAAATGCAAAATTCATATTTTTCCCGTGATCAGCGACCCTGAAAACGGGGGATAATCGTTTGAACCGAATTTTTTGAAAAAAGATTTTTCTCCCCTGCTGTCTGGATTCCACTTACTCTATAATCCCCTTCCATGTTATTTCAAATATATATAACCCGTCGATAAATCACTCCCCAGACCCGTTTATAAATGAAAACATAAAGGGAACCTCATTGGCGGTTTCAGGAGGTTACTGCGGTCAAGACCTTCTCCCGCCACTTCCATCGTGTTCATCGCCCTCGAAAACGGGGGGGGAAAGGTAATCTCGTCTTTGCACGAAATATTTACACTATTTTTGCCTTCATTACATAGACTATATTGGCCTCTGCAGTGAATGCACTACTCAAATCAATCTAATGGGACAAGACGACAAGAGAATAGTATATTGTGTATTTAGGTGTGAAAGCAATACATTCCCGGACGACGATGCATATTGTCGCATCGAAGTATCGAAGTCCGGGAATGTGCTTTCACACCGAAGTACACATACTATTTTTTCTGAAATCACAATCAATATATACATAAAAAACTGTACGGGAATGTTACTTTCCCGGCCTAGGCCGGGAAAGTAACATTCTCGTACGGTTTTCAGGTCTGTTTTCTGATAGTTTCTTAGACTTAGCAATGGACTACAATACTGGAATTGTGGATTTTTCGATCTGAAATCGTGCCGAAAATGTAGACATTGCCGATCGATTTCAAAAAAAATATATAAATATGAGATTTTTCGAATTGGTAAGTACCTTTACCGGGTGGCTCAGCCGATAGGAACACTCTTGTAACTTTTGAATGGACGAATGGATTTTTTTTTAAATTTGGTGTAGTGATATGAGATGAAATTTTTAATTATATGATGCAAAAGACCAAAATGACTGACTTCCGGTTTTTATGTAATTGACATGAAAATCAAATTTTTAAATGGGAAGACCTGTATATTTTTGCATATTTCGATCCTGCTGGCCAAAATACATATGATCCTCAAATATTATTTTGATTTTCATAAAATCTATTGCCGCTATTTTGCCAAAATTGTTAAAAATTGGTCTACAGGCACCTTTGAAATATTATCTCTTCAAATACTAACATTAAACACGAGCGTGACAATGTATGACACAGAAGGAGAGGTGGGGTTCAAAAATTGGCAAAAGAAGCGTGACATCATTTATGGACGGCCCCATATATCCACTACACCAAATTTGAGAAAAATCTATTCGCCCATTCAAAAGAGTGTCCCTGTCGGCTGAGCCACCCGGTATAGTGCCTGGGACTAAGCAAAATTTCTGAAATTACCGAGGATATCACTAATTTGTAATTACAAATTAGGCATCGGTAAAGTCAACTTTTTCAAATGGTCAACCTAGTAGTTAAATACTAATTTTCATTAAAATTCCAGTGATAAAATCGAAAATCGGTTTGATACCTATTAACCCACACACAAGTTCTTTGGTGAAAAATAATTAAAAAATCGAGAAAGTACCCTTATCAAGTATGCCGTGAAAATTGACAGAACACTTTCTTTATTTGCAGTATTCTCGGCAGTTTTTCTGTAGACAAAGTGAATGTTTCAATCTTGTTTTATTCAATTTCCGTGGCCTACTTGATAAGGGTATTTTCTTGATTTTTTTTATTATTATTCACCAAAGAACTTGTGTATTTCGGTTAATATCAAACCGTTTTTTGATTTGAAATTATCAATGGATTTGTCGTGCTGAGTGTCATTTGAGTGCATTCATTGCATTCTTGATGCAAAAATAAAAATGGCTATAAAAAATCAAGTGGTCAATTTTTTTAAAATCGTCTCTGGAATCAAAAAAATATAAAAATGTACAGGGTCTTCCATTTAAAATTTCAAAGTTGGGGTCACCGGGAAAACCGGAACTGATGAAAAAGCGTCAAATTATGAAGAATGGTCTCATTTATCATATTTTTTTAATAGGGTCATTTAGTGATATGGCAGTTTCCTACTTTTTCTTCCTCATTTTAAAGTATAACAAACCAATAGCCTCAGAAAAAAATTTCAGCTCAATTGAATCAATAGCCACAGAGATATTCGCATTTTAATAGAAACACGCTCGGCCGGCCAACAGTCCGTAGAGTGACGTCACTTGGCGTGCGCCGATACCTATATTAGAGCAGCGATTTGGTAAGTTTATCGTGTCGGTTTTTTTTTTTGGCGTCAAACATGTTAGGTTCCTTTGAGTATGTTACCGGGCATATGAAATCATATTTTACGACATTTTTTTGTGGTCTCGAACTTTTTAAATCAATAAAAAGTGAAAAAAATGTATTTTTAAATAAAATTGTTTTTTTTGTTTCCATCGCCATATCTTTAAAACTATTAAAGGTACCGAAATTTGTTTTGTGTCAAATTAAAGCACACACTATAGCGTTTTTAGTAATATAAACGGTTTGGGCACAATTCGCACTTTCATTTCTCTAAAAATCAGATAAACTAAAAATATATATTTTATGTATTGAAATTTTCACCAATCGATAAACTTTTTTATTTTTGAAAATATTTACATACATGCAGCGAAGAAAATAAAGCCTAATAATCACAAAAGTTTTTGAAAGAATATATATTTTCCTAAAATGTACCGTGTGGCAACAGTGATTTTTTTTATCAGCGCTAAATGCAACATTGGGACGCAATTAATACACCTCGCATGCAGGGTTGGTCAGATTAGTCGCGTAGAAGTGGCGGTTGTAGAAAAAATCATTAAGTATTCATTGTTCGGATAAAAATTGTGACAATCGAAAATGTGCTTGTTTTAAGGAAGGCCTAAAATGTTGCAACGAGTGCAAATGTCGTTCCTGTAACAACATTATTAAAGATTTCGAGGCAGATATGAACGAATTAGAATGCTATTAATGTAGGGCGTACATAAACTACATACTACATATTTATCTATCCAAATAGAAAATTTATTTCAACAATAAAACTCATTTTATGCGTACGTTTTTACTTTCATTCGTTTAAAAACTTACTAATTAGGTGGGTAGTTAGTAACACTGATTGATATTTATAGATTAGGTATTTATATCTACCTACCTGTCTTTTTATTATTAAAAGGAGACTATTTTATATTTATTGTACAATTTCTTAATATGATCAATACTACTGTACAATATATGAAATATTGAACAATAATATTGATCCTCTAGATGCTTTTGATCACTACTGGTTTTGTATTGTATCTATTGATATAAGTTAAACTACTACATACATCCCGATCGGGACCATCAGATCGTTGCAGTCGGCAGGCCTGCTACAGCCGATCGCGCAAGAATATGACTTTGGCCCGTTAAAAAAAATCACTGACTCAATACTATGAACGGGACATGAAAAATTTTTATCCTAAAAACTTTTTTCAACTATTGGCTTCAATTTGTACGCAGCATGTATATACAAATTTTCATAAATAAATTTTTTTCTCGATTGTCTAAAATTACGCTACTGAAAATAACAAGTTTGAGTTTCCTATTATTTTTCCAACTTAAAAAAAATAAATCGGGTTCACGTGGGACGTTTTTCGAAGCGCTATTGTGTCTACTTTAATCTAAAAGAAAAATAGCTTGATAGTACAAATATTTTCAGAGATATAGCGGTGGAGACGTTAAAAAACATATTTCATTAAAAAATCTATTTTCCGAAATAAAAAAGTTCTCGACCACCAAAAAATGTCTTAAAAAATGATTTCGTGTACACGATTATCTTACTAAAGAATCCCACTAAGTCTGGTTTGGTTCTACGCCGGTTTTTTTTTCTCGAAAACTAAGCGACTTTACTTCCAGATTTTACCCTACTAACTTGCATTCACAGCCGTGTTCACTGGGCGGTTCAGCCATCTGACGTCACAACTCGACTACATGGTTATCCCGAGCGTTTTTAAGCGCGCCGACTTTAATAATTTTTTTATACATGAAGGCGGCATCAGTAAATTCTAATTTTTGGCATACTTACTATACTCACCAAGCTCTTTCAGAATATGTAATAATAAAAAATTGTTAAATGAGCCTATTGCATTTTCTAAAAGATCTCTTAATTTTAGAGCGATATGCAAAAAATCAGATTATCCTAGGATCTCTATAGGCTTTAAAGCCGCACTTTTCTAAATTCACCGGTGGACGCACCGGGTAGACAAAATACGAAGCTGATTGGTTATGCTTTTCAAAATAGCCAATCAAATAATGTTACTGTTTACCGGTGCAATCCACCGGTGAATTTAGAAATCTGCCCAAGTTAATCAAGAACATCGACGCTGCGTGACGTCATTCAATCCTAGCATTTTCATTCCCCTCTTTTCGGCACTTATATGATGCATTACTTTTATGTTAAAATACTCGAATCGTCTCCGAATCACCACAATCAAGTACATCTCTGGCAGATTAGACAAATCTACTTTTAAATAGCCGTAAACGCAACTTCGAAACAGACTTTCAGATACAATGATGTCAGCACTTTCAGCGCATCAGTTCATGTTTAAAGCAGTACATTTCTGAAACTACATATCGGATCGACCTCAAATTTTCAGTGTTATAATTATTCGACGATTACTTCGCATAAACTCAAAACTGAAATATGAAATTTGACTAAATGGCCCCACTGACCATTTTTGGTATATATTACCCCTACACCAAGTTTAAGTCTTATACCTTGAAAACTTTGGAAACTAGGCTCTATTGCGTACTGCGTTCGATCCACAGCCCCGGCAATGACAATGTCGTGGAGTATGGATGTATATCACTCCGTTTATTCAATTTGGTTTAACAGTGTATCTGCAATAGCCTCTCTTATCTTTTAAGAGATTTTGATACTATTATGAATCCTGTGTGCATACACTTTTTGTTTAAAGTACCGCACCGCCACAAATAAAAGTCAATAATGGTGAGATCAGGGCTCTTAGGTGGCCAAGGTATCGGTCCGTATCTTCCAATCCATTTATTCCCAAATTGATTATTTAACCACTGACGAACAATAAGAGTAGAATAAGGTGGATATTTAACTTGTTGGAAGTACAATAATCGACTTGCTAAAGGTAAATTATTCAAATAATTAAGAACATGTGAAGATGTTAATGTTGAATGTTGATATAAATTGTGCTCAAAAAATATTGGCTAAATGATTCCAGAGTATGTGAGTACATACCAAACGTTGGCTTTTTTCAAATATTGCCTCCTACACTGTATACGAGAATTTGGATTATCGCTGCTCCAATACCTAGAATTTTTGCAAAATTCTAGATATTTGAGCAGCGCCAAGGTGTGCTCCAATCAAATTTAAATTAAAGTTGTTGCTACTCGGAATTTTTTTTTACACATTGAATGTATATAAAACCAATTTCCAAGATATTTAAAATCGTTCATCGCAGAAATTTTTTTTTACAAGTATTTTACTTTTTTTGTTTAATGATGCAGTCACACAAAAAAAGTGGTCGGGCCTATGGACCAGACCAGTGTATCCTGATGTATTTGGACCCGCTGAAACCGAATCCGAAGTTAGAATTGTTAGATTGGCTCTTTTTTCATCCCTAACCACAAAAAAACAATGGTCTGGCCTGCAGACCATACCAGTGTATTCTTATGTATTTGGATTTCAGAATTTCGTAAACAGCATAGCACCTCTACTGTGTTAATAGATCTTGTAGATGATGTCTTGAAAGAACAAGATAATGGTAATGTAACCTTGTTGGCACTACTCGACTTATCAAAAGCATTTGACTGTGTTGATATTTCATGTCTCATTGCTATTCTAAAATATATAGGACTATCAGAAAATTGCATACTGTGGTTTGAATCATATTTATACAATAGACAAATAATAATTTCAGTCAATCAGAACAATATGTCACAACCAAAAGAAACTAAAGCCGGAGTACCACAGCGTTCCGTTCTTGGACCTACATTATTTAATATAATATATAATGTCTGACCTAAAAAACTTAAATATCAATACAAAAATTCATGCATATGCCGATGATATTGAAATGTATTTGCCGCTAAATAAATATAATGTATGAACAGGTGTTGCAATTTAACAGGGACTTGCTCACAATTGAAGAGTGGTGTGAGAATAGAGGCCTATTGTTAAATACTAGTAAGTGTGCATACCTCTACCTAGGAACATCTAATAGAATACAAAACATAAGGAGTTTAAATTTGAAAATTAACATTGTAATGCAGTAATTCAAAATGTGGATTCTGCTAAAGTGCTGGGCATAATATTTGATGAAACACTATCTTTCACGCAACATGTCAGTAAATTGACGATTTGCACGAAAGAAAGTTCAGTAAAAAGTGTCATGGCGCACAGTATAATGTATCACTGTAATTCACTGCACATGTTGACCAACTCGTCTAATTTCCAAACTTTGCAACAATTAAATACCTATAATATAATAATCATAACATCGTTTTCATTACCTTTAATGTTAAACCTGCTTACATTGAATATAAATAGTCTTTATTAGGTTGTTTCGTAGTCTACAATATTTAAAAAATGTCGAATTAAGCAATTTGTCAAACACTGTTTCCAACTCTCAGTTTACTAGAAGAGTTGGCAGCAGTGACTGACAAATTGCATAATTTGACATTTTTTAAATATTGTAGACTACGAAACAACCTAATAAAGATGATTTATATTCAGTGGAAGTAGGTTTAACATTAAATATAATGAAAACAATGTTATGATTATTATATTATAGGTATTTAATTGTTGCAAAGTTTGGAAATTAGACGAGTTGGTCAACATGTGCAGTGAATTACAGTGATGCCATTATACTGTGCGCCATGACACTTTTTACCAAACTTTCTTTCATGGAAATCGTCAATTGTGTCAGTCATCATTTTTAAAGTTGAAACAACTATACAGTACCGTGAGTACCTTAATGAGTCAAATAAAATTATGTTGACAGAATCCCTTATACTGTCAATTTTGAACTATGGAGACTGTATATATGGTCCCTGCCTTACTCTATCAGACAAAAACCGTTTGCAAAAAATTCAGAATTGTTGCGTATTAGGTATATTAAATATATTCCCAGAAGAGAACACATCACTCCACACATCAGGTCTTTACAAATGTTAAAACTAACAGAGAGGCACTTCATTCATTATGTTAAATTAGTTTGCATGATGTTAAGTAACACAATTCCATTGTATTTATTATCAAAAATTGAGTTTAGGGCAATGGTGTACAATAGAGAACTTAGAAATATAGGTAACGCAACTATCCCACGGCATAGCACTACAGATTTTGAGTCTTCATTCTCATATTTAGCTTCCAACATAATAAACAATATCTCAGTAAATATAAGAGGTAGGAGTATAGATAGTATAAAAAACAGTTAAAATTTGAACTATTACAGGAAAATAATTTAAATATTAATATAAATATGTTTTAATATGTTTGAATGATAGGGTAAGATTGTAAAATCATTGAAAACTGTATCTTGTCCTTTTGTGTTGCACAATAAAGAGTATTTTATTTATTTATTTATTTGGACCCTCTGAAACAGAATCTCAGGTCAGAATTGTCAGATTCGCTCGTTTTTCACCCTCAACCCTAAAACAAAAAAAGTGGTCTGGCCTGCGGACCAGACCAGTGTATCCTAATGTATTTGGACCCGCTGAAACCGAATCCGAAGTCAGAATTGTCAGATTGGCTCGTTTTTCAGTTTTTCAGACCAATGTATCCTTACCAAATACATAAGGATACACTGGTATGGTCCGCCGGACAGACCATTTTTTGGTGGGATGTTTCTTTGAGGTTAGTGGTGAAAACGAGCCAATCTGGCAATTCTGACTTCGAATTCGGTTTTAGCGGATCCAAATACATGAGGATACACTGGTCTAATCCGCAGACCAGACCTTTTTTTGTTTGTTTTGGGGGTGTTTTCTGGGATTAAGGGGGTGAAAACCGAGCGAATCTGACAATTCTGAGTTCGGATTCTGTTTCAGTAGGTCCAAATACATAAGGATACACTGATGTATTCCGCCGGACATACCTTTTTTTTTGGGGGGGGGGGGGGGTGTTTTTTGGAGGTTAGAGGTGAAAAACGAGCTAATTTGACAATTGGGTTGTTGCACTAAGTTAAAATTTGAGGAGAATCTATGTTAAACAATAACAATTATTCATAAAAAATCATTAGAAACATGTAGAAGTTGAAAAGAAAGTCTTATAATATTATAATATTAATTACAAAAATACATGCATTTAAAACGGAGATGACATAATAACGGCAGTCTGTAGAGAAGTTAGTTATAAAACAACGAGAAATGGGTGCTAATTTAGAAACTCGCTGATAGCGACGTAGAAAAATGACAATCACGACAGTTCAATCTGACATTATATTTAACGTCAAATTCAACCGACGTTCATAGGTTACAATTCGGTATAGTTGAACAGCATCTAGTTATGGATAAATATAAGTATAGATAGTGTTTTCTGCCGTACTGTGTAAATAATACCATCAATTCACCAAAAAAACTGTTGTGTTCCAATAATAAACGCTGAACGTAATAATGAATGATTCAAAGCGACCAGAGAAGGACCAAGTCTTCTTATTGTGGAGACCATTTCAATGTCAAGTAAAGTAACAAATTACAATGTATTCTAAGCGTTTTATTTGTGGTAAGTTGTATCTTAATGTAGGAATTTGATTTTTTATATGGGTTTATGTTGTAGGAAAAACGGCCGCATTACAAGACTTGTGTGGCGTTCTAGCTGTTACAAATTTAAATTACCCGCCAAACTGGTGGATAAAACAGGGTGTATTACTGTATTCTTAACGGCTCTAGATTAGAATGTTATTCATGCTTTGACTTTCTAAAAGGAGGGAAATTACTTTAATCTGCTTTTATGTATTTTATCTAGTTTATGTTGGAATAAAGTGCAGTTGTTTTGTTAGCTATTGATTATTTATGAAGCTCCCTAGACGCCGCATAATACTAGGATGGTCAATATAAATTAAGAAAGGAAATTTAAAAATTATATGAAACAAACTGTGAAAGTCGTCTAAAGTCGGTGAACACAATCAGTCGGAAATGGCTACGAATGCGTTGGATTGTAGTTATAAATGCCCTTTGAATTATGTGTGTTATAAATACATATCATTGTTTATTGCTTAGATAGATACTAGCATAAAGTACTTACCTATTTATTATTTTTTGTTATAATACAGACCTTTCTTGATATCTTCGTAAGTCTCATTCTGACTCTTCTTAGAAGTGAGTATCAATGGATAATAAATAATTTCTTTAGTAGATAAACTTATTTTGTTGTTTTCAGATACGCATGTATATAGTTAATAGGAAATAAAACAATGAAAAGAAAATATTTAATAAAATACAAAGTATAGTTAACAAATTCATCTAAATTAAATAAAAAAATACATATTAGACATATTATGTAATATTAATAAGATAAGATAAAGGAAGTTCTTGCAGAAATTACAATAGTTTGTACTGTCTATATCAGCTGTAACGTAAGTACCTTGCAGCTTTTGCACTTCCAACCATTGCAATGTCAAAACGATCGTCTCTTTTTAAAAATTCGCTTACCATAAATATATCTACCGCAAGTAGAATGCCAGAATTAGCTTTTACAGATATACTGCCTTGGTCGTTTTGTAAAAAAATATTAACAATAACTGCAAACATCAATCACTGCTAGCTAAACGTCAAATTTACTTTTGACATATGAGGTTATTTTCTTTCTTGTCAGCAATGTCAACTTATTCGTCTTCATCTGTTCGGCTTATAAGTTCACATCTAACTGCCGTTATGATGTCACTACCGTTTTCGCGGCACATTCAAATAGTCGAAGTTTAACAATTTTTTAAAATATGTTGCGCTAAGAATTTTTCTTCCAAATTAAATATATAACTAAATTAAGTCCTCCACTACCATATTTCACCATTTTTGAAAATTCGTCAACAACCCAATTCTGACTTCGGATTCGGTTTCAGCGGGTCCAAATACATAAGGATACACTGGTCTGGTCCTGTTTGTTTGACAGTGTTTTTTTGTGGGGCCGCGTCACTGAACAAAAAGAGTAAAGTACTTGTAAAAAAAATGTCTGCGACGAATGATTTTAAATATCCTTAAAATTGGTTCTATATATATCTAAGAATGTGTAAAAAAAAAAGAAATTCCGAGTGGCAACAACTTTGATTTAAATTTGGTTGTGGCGCACCGTGAGCGATAACTAAGTGGTCCATTAGTACAAATGGTTGCCGCATTGGAAAAATTATATTTAAAACCAAACGTCTATCTTTATATAAGAGTATTTTCTCCGATCTACAAACAAAAGTCCAAAAGCGTTAACTTCTATATGGTGTGATTGAATATCGGTTTATGACCGAATCTTATTCTGATTCTCACCAATTAAACGAAAGTTATCAATCTAATATGCAAAGAAATGCAGATTTTCGTTATTATTAGTGATCGAATATCACGAAAACTAATTTTACAGAGTCTATTGCTATGAAACTAATATCAGAATAGAAAAAGAAATTATTGTTGTTTCCCTGATATCAAGTAAAAACATTATTTAAAAATCTTTCCGAAAATATTTTCAAAATATCTGGAAATTATTCATAATCATATAAAGTTTTTGATTTTTTTTTTCCGTAAAATCAAGAATTAAAAAGTGTTTTCCCTTCCACACTCCATCCGTGGACACACGGCATATATATAGTATTTAATTTTTCTTGCGACAAACATAGATACACAAATAAAATATGCAGTTATTTTTATCTCGATCATATTTACCCTCTCTCGACACTATATAGGAATTCCATTTATGATATCATATCAGATAAACATTCTAATTTATTTTGTCTTTCATGATCAATAACAATAAATCAGTCGTGGCGTAGCACATTTATTGACTTACTTGTAACTTGTAATGTTAATGGAGAAGGTTCTTGTTGACTAAAATATCCCTGAAATAATCCATATTTGATTGTGCTTGAGGATGTCAGTTCTGGTCGTAACCACTTAGCCGAATCCGTAACTACCCATTCTTCGGTTGCTAATGAGATTATTGAGAAAAGTGCTGCTAATCCAGACAAAACACAAGTAGCAAAAACATAAAGTCTCTTAACTGTTGCCATTATTCACTAAACAACTTAAACAATATATCAGGTATCTTTTATTTGCACATTATTATGTATTCTTGAACGAGGAGACAGAACTACCTAGTGTATCTATTACTACGTTACAAAAATGTAGGTGATTGTTTTATCAAATCTACTCATTTCTATTATCTTATCAATTATTTGTTGAAATCATTATTTGAGTTAATAATATAAATTATCGTGTATTATCTATTTAGATGCGGGTATATTGCATCACACTTAGAATAGAAATAAACACTTTTTCGTAATAAATTTTAAATTAGATAATGCCACCATTCGCGATTTTCGATTTATTGGAATTTTGGCGTGCTACCTATTCTACAAGTATGTCTTACTTTTCTTCTTAAATATTTTGTATCCTTATTCTTATTAAAGCAAATGTATATGCTCATTCAGGTGTATATGTTTACAGGTGTACAGCTGTGTAGATCTGATAAATTCGATAAAAAGTGTACAAATTACTTACTTTTGGGAAAATCGCTCGGACGTGTAGTTGTTTTGATTGGTTCTCCAATAACGAAGTGTTTTAAAGTATTTACCCATCTAGTATATTAGCGTGCCCAGATTAGGGTAACAATATACAGAAAGTAGGTAATTTCATAATAAATAAAAGGGTGTGTGAGTTGCGATTTGCTTAATACCTAAATAATAATCTCTAACTCTAATCATGATAAAAGCAAATAAACAAAAATAATTAATTGTAAAAATAAATCAAGAATAGGCTTATAAATAATGAATGAATGTCTCTATACCCTACTGATGAGAACTAACGAGTTCGAAAAAACTTGTACAACTTTTCTAAAGTTGAAATAGAATGTAAGGTTCAATAATTGTTGTGAATGACTGAAATTCAATAAATGATTTAAGTATTTTCAATATTTTTTGTTGCCTTAAAATGCTAGGAATCCTATCATGTAATTCAATACTTCGTCAGTATTAGTTACAGGGCCGGGCCCAAGGGGGCTCCCCCCCCCAAAGTTCGGGCAGTTGGTTTCAAACGTGGTTGGCGTTGGAAAAATCTAACTAATCATCACATACAAATATATAATTTGTATTTTACACTAACTCCCACAATCGCGGAATTAACACAATAATTATTATTAGGCGATTGTAAAAATTTTATTTTATCAGTAGTGTGTTTTCCATTGAAGCTAGGGAAGCAAAGCTTCCCTTACACGACACGGAATCCCCGTTTTTAATATTAATTTATTATACATAAATTCATTTACTAGAAATACTAGAACTAGCAATGATTTTTAAATAGAATCTATATGTTTCTACTACTGATCTAATATAATATTATCAGGTATACATGTTGTATAAAATTATACGCTATATCATCAAGATATAAAGCGACATTACAGATAGCATCATATTACAGTATTAGATAACAGCTTCCTTTGAATTGCTTATCTAGATATTAAATATTATTTTAACTTCTCACAATATTATGCTGATTAGCTAGCTTGCATTTCCTTTGTTCAACTTTGGCAGACACATCATTTGAAAACTTATAAATAAGACTAACGAGCATTTGTACCAGTAGTTATCATACTCACTTCATATTAAATGTATCATACATAAATTGTATCTTTTATTCAGGAATCAACGTTGATTCCTCATGTAACTAAATAAAAAGTTTTTAAAAAGTCAATCACGCAAACAGTGATCTAACAAATGGCGCAGTCGGTAGGATCTAACTAACATCGCGTGTTCGGGAGCCTAACTAGTGGTAAACGTATCCAGCGGAACAAGGAGTCCATCTGCAAAAGGTGCCTAACCATTGGAAAAGAACCATTAGAACAAGGAGAACTTCTTAGCCGTGGTGGTGGATCCCAATCCTTTAATTAGAAGAATCTACTAACCAGATGAAGAAAATATTCACGTAAGTCATTTTAAGAATCATCTCGCTTACTTTATTCATAACCTATTTAAGTGAACAGTTCTATTGTCAAAGTGAAATCCATTCCTTTACAAACGCAACGAAACAAGTTTATTTAATTTTAAGTCTATTTATTTTCGTATTTACGAAACATTGTGTATTATACAGCTAATATACAATCCATTTACACACGCAACGTAACAAGCTAATTTAATTTAAGTTCGTATCATACTGCTGATACGCAACCAATTTCTTTTTGCAATCCAAATAATTTAAATACCAAGCAAAATGCCAGACAGAGCTCAACCAGAAATAGCTCAACCAATAGTACCAGCACCAGCCGAACAACAACAACAACAACAACAACAACAACAACAACGGCAACTACAACAACAACAACCAGAGCAAATTGAGCCTTACAAGCTCTCTGAAGTATTTTCATTGATACCGGAATTTGATGGCAACGCCATTAATTTACAAACATTTTTAAACTCATGTCAGTGTGCACAAAGTATGGCAATCCATGACCAGAAAATTTTACTAACAATCCACATCAAAAATAAGTTAAAAGGCAGAGCTGCCGAATTAATTAATTCACGCAACCCTGGCACCTGGCCAGAAATCAAAGCACTCTTGGAAACTCATTTTGGGGACTCCAGAGATCTAACGGCCCTGATTCAGGACCTGCAGCGCATTCACCAATTGCCAGGCGAATCCGCATTAACATTTGTATCGCGTCTACAAACGCACAACGCGAAGATGCACGCCGCAGTGCAAAAACAAAATCTCACGGGAACGCAAAGAACTGCACAATCAGATCTTATAGAAACCATGACGCTTAATAATTTGTTAACGGGCTTAGAACCAAACTTAGGCCGCATCATACGTGCCAGTAACCCTCCAACCATACTAAAAGCTGTTAGCAGAATTCGGAGAGAACTGCAACTCTCCTATTTTGAACAACAAAAATTTCCGAAAAATAGTCCGGTCAAAAATCCCAATTTACAACCCAAACGACCAACCTCTAATTTTCAACAGAAATTCTGCTCATTTTGTAAAAGAAATGGACACGTCATAAACGAATATCGTACAAGGCAACAGCAACAGTCTATGCCATCGACATCAAACTTCCAGAGACCAAATTATCAAGGAAACCCAAATTTTCAAAATTTTTCTCAAACCAATCAATTTAATCAGAGGACATTCCCTCAACCTAATCAATCTAGTCAACCACAACAAAACAGGCCATCAGCCATAAGACCGAACCCGAATTTCAATCAGCAAAGACCCTCTGCTATTCAACCAAACCCAAACTTCAACCGTTTTAATCAACAAAAAACGCATCATCTAAATTACGAACCTTATGAAAACCAATGCGATTTTAATCAATACAGTGACTATTCTTCTGACTACCAAATTGCAGAAGATTCTTACGAACATTATAACTTTGAAACTAACCAAAATTTCCAAGAGAATTATACAGCTAATTCTCAATACGAACAGTACGAGGATTATACTGCTAATCCTCAGGATTTTCGTTTAGACCCGGAGTACCCCACGGATACTCCAACACAACAAATAGACCAATTCGAACCAATTACGGAACTAGAAACTCAAATACAAACTATGAATCTCAACGACAGTTTCGACCCGTCCCTGAACTTCCCAGAACAGAAGTTCTTTTAAATACACCCCCGCATACCTTACTAACCGTAAACTCAAAAAATCTCTATTATATGAAAGACGCAACTGGTAAATTTAAAATCTTAATTGACACAGGTGCAGGCATATCAATTTTTAAACCTAAAACAGCTGAAAATTATAGACGTAGATCTCCTGAAAATGTAATTATACAGGGTATTACCGATCAAAAAGTTTATATCAACGAATCTGTTCTCATCCCCTTTTCAGATGAGTCACACAAAGTTTATATCTATAATCTAGATATAGATTTTGATGGACTACTAGGCGCGGACTTCCTAGAACATTACGAATGTAAAGTAGATTTTAAAAACAAACAACTAGTCACGAATTTTAAAACCGTACCATTATTTAAGGTCACGGAAGAAACTACAGTAAATTTACCTGTACAACCAACTATTAACTCTAACATCAAAAACCAAAATCTAAATTTAGGCAGCATCAAAAATTTAATTTCTATCGAACCTCGCATGGAAAAAATCTGTAAACTAAAATGTAACCTGCGAAATACCGAGGCTATACTGTTAGCCCAGGAAAACGAGAAAGTACGCTTACCAAATGCCATTGTCAAAATCGATCACAATGGAGAATTTTTAACTTCAATAATAAACGCAAACGCCATCCCAAAAACCATAAACTTTTCAAACCTTAACCTAGAACCAGTACAAAAATTCAAATCAATTTTTAATTTAAATACTCAAAATTCTGACCAACACTTACAGACAGACAGATCCTTTGAAATCAGGAACGAATTGCGCTTGGATCATCTAAACGAAGAAGAGGCCGAAATAGTAACGCAGCTTTGTTTAGACTTTCAAGATTTATTCTATTTAGAAGGAGACAATTTGACCTTTACCAACGAAATCAAACACCCTATTGACACCGACAATTCCCGACCGATATTTACGAAATCGTATCGATATCCTCAGGTGCATAAAGAAGAAGTTAAGTCCCAAGTATCGAAAATGTTAAGTCAAGGTATTATTCAACCTTCAATCTCACCTTGGTCCTCTCCTGTCTGGGTAGTTCCCAAAAAACTGGACGCTTCTGGTAAACAGAAATGGCGCGTTGTAGTCGACTACCGCAAACTCAACGAGGTTACAATCGGTGACAAATATCCTCTACCCAACATTTCCGATCTTTTAGACCAACTTGGCAAATGCCAATATTTCACAACCTTAGACTTGGCTTCTGGTTTTCACCAAATCGAAATTAATCCCGCAGATATTCAAAAGACTGCTTTCACAGTTGAGAACGGTCATTATGAATTTGTGCGAATGCCATTTGGACTCAAAAACGCTCCATCAACTTTTCAAAGATTTATGGATAACATCCTGTTAGGTATTCAAAATGAACGATGTCTCGTCTACATGGACGATATTATTATTTACTCTCCTACAATTCACGAACACATTTCCCGTCTAACTGAAGTCTTTAAACGCCTTCAAAAAGCCAACCTCAAAATTCAACCAGACAAATGCGAGTTTCTCCGCAAGGAAGTCGCTTATTTAGGACACCTAATTACAAAAGACGGCGTAAAACCAAACCCTTCGAAAGTTGATGCTATTTTAAATTTTCCTCAACCGAAAAATCCAAAAGAAATTAAATCATTTCTAGGCTTAGCCGGATATTATAGACGCTTTATTCCTAATTTCTCCAAGATAACCAAGCCCTTAACAAAACTACTACAAAAAGACGTACCCTTTCTCTTCAACAATGATTGTATAAATTCTTTTCAAAATTTGAAACAAACATTAACCACAACTCCGATATTAATCTACCCCAACTTTGATGAACCTTTCGTTCTAACCACTGATGCGAGCGCATTTGCCGTCGGCTCGGTGCTGAGCCAAGGGCCTATTGGCAAAGATTTACCCATTACCTATGCTTCTAGAACCTTGTGCAGTACAGAAACTAAATATTCAACGATTGAACGCGAGCTTTTACCGATAGTATGGAGTGTAAAACACTTTAGACCATATCTGTATGGTAGGAAGTTCAAGCTTGTCACCGACCACAGACCACTCACCTGGCTATTCTCTATAAAAGATCCAGGAAGTAGACTTGCCCGTTGGCGATTCAAATTAGAAGAGTACGATTACGAAATAATTTATAAACCCGGCAAAATCAATAAGAACGCGGACGCACTTTCCAGAATCAAAATTAATCATTTTTCCGAATGTTCCAAATTCTATTCAAAGGTTCTAGCCGCGAATGACGAAGAGTCAGACGACGACGAAAACCCAGACGATAATAACGAAATCACTAACGAACAAATTTCCCAAGAATTTGAAACTTTCGCCAACTTATATAAAACAACATCTTTAATAGACTACTCAAAAATCAAAGCATCAAACAAACAACTCTTATACCGAGAATACAAAGATATTATAACTTTCTTCCAACAAAACAACTTACAAGACCTCCATCATAAAATTATCGAGGACATATTCGAAGAAAATCCCGAATTTCATAACGATAAAATCAATATTGTATCAAGCAAAACGGTCAGACATAGGAGATATTTTATTATCCCTCTACCCTTCGATATTGAATCTGTAATCGAGCATTTATTTTTGGTACTATTTAAAAATCAAGATGTTCTAGATCTCTCTAAGACATACTTTGTCGAAAATAACTTAGACCTCCCCATTCTTGAAATCCTATCATTCATTTTTGCGGAAAAAGACTTAAAAGTAGTAATTTGTCAAGATATCGTCAGAACTGCCGACGAAGATGAAATTCCAATTATATTGGAGCAAAATCATTTTGGTAAAAATAATCTACACCGTGGAATAAATGAAACGATTCGAAGAATTAGAGAAAAATACACTTGGCAAGGTCTAACTAAAGACGTTGAAAATTTTATAAAAAATTGCGAAACTTGCCAAAAGACTAAAGTATGCCGGAAAAACCTTAACAACCCTCTAGTAGTCACGGAAACCCCAAGAACACCATTCGAAAGAATTAATGTCGATTTATTTGAATTCCCAACTCGAAATTACGCTTTAACTATTCGCGACGAGTTAACTAAATTTACACAAGCCTATGCAGTCCCGGACAAATCTGCAAAATCCGTCGTAAATACCTTGTTATTATACTTTCAACATTACGGTACCCCGCTAAGAATCCATTGCGATTACGGTGGCGAATTTGACAACCGCTTGCTCAAAGATCTCTGCACCCTCTATGACATAAAATTAACTTATTCAAGCGTAGGACATCCCCAATCGAACGGATCCATAGAAAGATTTCATGCTACTCTAGCTGAAATGATAAGAATTCATAAAACTGAAAATCCGAACGAACATCCTTTCACAATTTTACCATATGCAGTAATATGCTATAACAATTCAGTAAATAAAACACACGGTTTCACCCCATATGAACTTATCTTTGGTCATACGTCTAACAGACCACCTGAAACCTTATATAACCAAAAAGAGTTAATAACCAAATACGTTAGAGATTTAAACAACAGAATATCCCACTACTATAAAATAGCCCGTAGTCGAACACAATCTCAAAAAGAGAAAGCAAAAGTTCGTTTCGACAGAAATGTTCCTCAAAAACGATCTGAGTATAAAATAGGCGACTTAGTTTACGTAAAAGAATCACAAATCAAAAACAAATTGCAAAACAAATTTAACGGACCTTTTAAAATAAAAGAAATTTTCCAAAATTCTGCTACCTTATTAAATCTCGAAACAAAACAAGAAACTAAAGTAAATTTTGATAGAATGAAACCATATACTGAAAATTAAATTTATTTTCAGGTTTCTCCTGCTGTTCGGATCAGCACTCTGTCAATACAAAATTACCCCGATCAATAACACTGTTGGTGTGTACTACCACCAAGACACGGACATCGTGGTGACAAATGACAAATGGACTCTGCTAGTGCATAAAAACATTTCATCCCTCAAAATAGCTTTTGACAAAAATCAAATTATCTTAGACAGAATCTTGTACACTCTCAATAATGGTGATCATAAGTCAATTATTTTTACGAGTGAAATTAAAACAGACTTTAACCTTTTAACACAAATATCCAACTCTATAAAAATGAAATTTGACGAAATCTTTTCAGATACAAAAAGATATAAACGAGGAATACTTAACGGTATCGGTACAATATTCAAATCCATAACTGGAAACCTAGATGCTGAAGATGGCCAGTACTACACTAATTGTATAAATAAACTAAATAACGACGAACATTAACTGGAAAACTTAATCAAAAATCAAATTTCAGTTACGACTTCTGTTATTAAAAACTTCAACTCGACTATACAAAAATTACAAATTGACGAGGAAACGTTTAACAAAGATCTCGATGAAATCGAACGCACAATTCAAACCATGACTCAAGCTATTGAGGCTGCTCATATAAAACTAAAATTCTTATACATTTCCGAACAACTAATGGCGAGCTATTTGTATATCGAAGATAATTTAAACGACATTCTAAATTCAATAACATTTGCCAGACTAGGAATCATTCACACGTCAATCATAACCCCTAATCACTTAGTGACAGCACTACAAGAAGTTTCACAGAGCTTACGAAGGAACAATTTGCCTCTCCCCATTAAATTATCGGCAGTTGCTAAGTATTTGGATATTATTGAATTACAAGCGTTTCAAATGGATTCTAACTTAGTATTTGTTTTAACAATACCACTTGTTGAACCCCAAAATTATAACACCTATCGCCTATATCCTATCCCGATACTTGATAACAGAACTGGTCTACATCACATTTTATCTATTTCACAAAAGTTTATCGCGAGAGACGATGATTCTTTAATGTACATACCTATACAAAATTTGAAAGAATGCAAACCTCTTTATTTTGGAACCAAACTATGCTCAAACCTATACGCTTATCCCATCGATCAAAATGCCATATGCGAAGCCAGAATCCTCAAACCACTAGCTAGACTCCCAGAAAACTGCCAGACCTCCTTCATCATCAGCCAAGGGTACAATGTCCAAGAACTTGAAGACAACTCATGGCTAATAATTAATTCCGAACCACTCCACATTACCATCAACTGTCCAAAGAGAGAATCCACAATAGAGCTAATCAACAAAAATTCCATCATCAAACTACAACCAGGATGTTACGCCTATGCAGGCATCACCCGAATACAAGCCAGTGCTAAAGACTTTTCCGAAATTAAGGACAATTTACATCCTATCCAAATTCCTTTTGAATGCTGTAATCACATGCCCGACAAAATCAAAATTCCAAAATTAAAACCTCTCAAATTAAACAATCTCGACGTAGAAGACCTAGATATTGCTAAAAACAAATTGGACCAATATTCCAAAGACCTGGATGACCTCATAAACGAACCTTTTGTGACCAAACACATATCTTGGTTCACATATTTCATAATCACTCTCATCATTCTATTAGTTCTACTTTACATAACCTGTAAATGCAGAAGAAGAAGATGTGGAGCATTGCGAATCCAACCCTCAACGGACAACCCTCCTTCACCTCCTTCAGAGCGAAGCAGAGTTTTTACCAAATTTCCTAGACTGATCCCTCCAAGAAAGCGACCCGGTATCAAACCTCAAGAAGAAGAGGACATCGAGTTAACATAGACTTTCATATGTGGAGTTTTACCCTTGTCTATTAATTTAGACCATTGTATTTCATTCTTATTACATTTATGTAATGTACTACTCGCTTATTATTATTATCATCTACCGATTTTAACTTTTATGTATTTTATTATTTTGCTTTGTATTCATTCAACATTGTTTCAATTTATTTTGCATTATATTCATTTAACGTTTCTAACAATTTTCAAAAGTTGCTGCATAACATCAACTTTTTATTAAGGGGGAAGTTGTTATATAAAATTATACGCTATATCATCAAGATATAAAGCGACATTACAGATAGCATCATATTACAGTATTAGATAACAGCTTCCTTTGAATTGCTTATCTAGATATTAAATTTCATTTTAACTTCTCACAATATTATGCTGATTAGCTAGCTTGCATTTCCTTTGTTCAACTTTGGCTGACACATCATTTGAAAACTTATAAATAAGACTAACGAGCATTTGTACCAGTAGTTATCATACTCACTTCATATTAAATGTATCATACATAAATTGTATCTTTTATTCAGGAATCAACGTTGATTCCTCATGTAACTAAATAAAAAGTTTTTAAAAAGTCAATCACGCAAACAGTGATCTAACATACATACCTATTAGTTTTGTTTGGTGCTGTGTTTTGATATTGTGATATTAGACAACAAAGTCTAACTTGGTATTTACGGAACTTTTCCACCTATTGTAATGATTTTTTATTATATTGACCACTTTGGTCAATTATTTTGACGTGTTACTGTATGGTCTTTTGGACAAAAAGGTTTATTATTATTATTCTTTTTCTTTACTTTATTTAGGCTAATTTTTTTATTTTTAATATTTTTGTTTAACAGTTCTTGTTTTTTTATTTTATTACACCAAGGATTTTTTAAATTTCTTTTAAGTAGTAAGTATTAAGTTTAGGTACATAATGATCCAACAAAGATTGAACAAGGCCATTTTTCAAACGATGCAAATGTTATGTCGAAAACCAAAAAAGCCATTCCATATATTTTCTTCCGCAGAAACCAAAAATGATCATAAACGAAAACAAATAAATTGAAAACAAAAGAGTTGTGACACAAAAATACAGGGTTCGGGCTCAGATGGAAAACCTGAAGAGCGTGGAAAATTCAGGGAATTTTAAAAATCCTAAGAAAATCAGGGAAATCTCAGTGAATTTTAAATATTTCGCAAAAATCATGGAATGAGTCACAATATGAAAAGCAATAAACTACTTACGAGTTCCTACTGTTATTTTAAATTATTTTTAAATTGCAACTTTATATTCATTCGCTTAATGACGATTTTGTAAAACAAATTGTTTTTTTTATAAAATCAAAATTAAAGTAAAAATTATTTGATTATCTAAAATCACCTTTAACATATTAATAATTTTTATACTCTTCGCAAATACGAAAACGAAGAGTATATTGTATTTGATCGGCACATTTCTAAAACCGTAAATATCGCTCGCAGACAAAAAATCATTGTGTTAGTGAACGAATTTTGAACAACTTTCAAAATGTCCGTCTGTCCGTCCCTGTCAAAAAATCCTATTTCAAACTTATAGATAATTATAAATTTTTTATGGGTAATCATAAGAGCCTATTTGGTTTATAAGGTTTTATACAGTATATTAATTTTGCCATATAGAAATTATATTGGGATGAATAAGTATCTAAAGGAGTCTTAATTGAGTTGGAATACCCATGTTGTTATTGGTATGTTTCCATAAGTGTTTATACTAAAAACAGTTTTTATATGGCATTACAACTTTTAATTTGATAAGTTCTCATGGGATCTGAATAGTGTTGAAACTGAAAAGGTTTCATCAGTAAAATCAAATACGAGTTCTGTAATCTTTTATAAGAAACAATTAGTATATGGTTTTTGTAAGATCTGAGAGGTTGTTATCAGTTTAGTTTATATAATAATTTAATGAGGATTTATAAGGATTCGTATTAAAAAGTGTTAATAAGGTATTATTACATCGAATATTTTTGTGGCTTTTTATGGGATCTGAGGAGTAATGAAATTGAAAAGATATACTAAGGAGTTCCTAGCAGACATTTTATACATTTTTATAAGGATATATTTGTACTTATTTTTATAAGACTTCATGGGTATATATCAGTTTAGTTTATACCGTGCGTGTAATTTCCCATTAGGCATGTACATTCACGTAGCACGATAGATATGACAACATAGCTGCCGTAAATTCCTCCGTCGAGCGGAGCATCCCAGCCTGTTATTTTATTTCAGCCAGTTGGCACGTGCGATGTTGTAATTTTACTCCCTATGCCTAGCGTTTGGCTCCACGCACGGTATAAGAATTTAATGGAAACGTGTAAGGTAAGGATATGTTTATACTTATTTTTATAAGACTTCGTGGGTCCATATCAGTTTAGTTTATATAAGAATTTAATAAGGATTTATAGGGACAACTATTAAAAAGTATTAATAATGATTTACTACTATTAATTTGATAAGTGTTCATGGGGTTCCAATAGTAGTAAAACTAATAATGTTTCATCAGGAAACCAGGGATGAATTTTATAACATTTAATAAGAAATAATTAGTATATATAAGATTTGAAGGGTTATTATTAGTTTAGTTTTATATAAGAATTTAATAAGGATTTCTCAGTGCACCCATTGAAACGTATTATTTACAATAACTATTAATTTGAAAATTTTTCATGGGATTTCAATAGCAGTCAACCTAAAAAAATTACAACACTTACTAAACTAAACTTACTAATACAATAGATTTCATATAATTTACATTAAAATCCATTGTAAGAATAAAATCAATTGTAAGTATACACATTGTATTTTAGAAAACCCTCTTATTCTCATAAAAGCATAACAATTTTACAATAGACCTCAAGCGAGGAATATACATTAAAAACTCACAGAATCTATAAAATTTTCGTGTTTCAAACGCCATAAATACTTATAGGCCTCGTACTGAGAGTTTACATTAATATCTTTCAAATTCATATAAAAACCTATAAAACTTCGCAATTTAATTACCATAAATACTTATAAATATACTGATAGACTTCATTCAGAGAATTTACTTTAAAACCCCATTGCATATCCTCATAGAATTTTATAAAAACTTCGTGTTTATTATTAAAACGTGCAAGTGTTGATAGACTTCAGGCAAGGAATTTACATTCAAAACACATTTCAAATATTTCAAGAACTTAGACACATCTGAACCTTTAAAATTTTCGTATTTCAAACACCATATAAGAACTTACAAATACTGATAGGCCTCGTATGGAGAATTTTCATTAAAAATACTTTTCAAATACATATAAAATATCTATAACACTTCATATTTCAATTACCGTGAAAACGTATAACTACTGATAGACTCCATATAGGGAATTTACATTAAAAACATTGTACGCAGCAAATCTTATAAAAACTTCGTATTTCCCATTAATATATGCAAATGCTGATAGACCTCAGGTAAGAAATTTACATTAAAAACACATCTCAAATAGCCACATCAAACCACATTCAGAACTTATAAAATACTATAAAAACTTAATTATACTAATACATATAACTACTGATAGACTTGGTCACTGTGCCAACCTCATGTCCCGCATTGACTTTATCGTCATTTAATTCTTTAATTACCGCATTTTTATTCAATATAGGTAATTTACATTAAAAACCTATTGTACGCAGCAAATATTATAAAAATTTCGCCTTTCCTATTAATATATGCAAATGCTGATAGACCTCAGGCAAGGAATTCACATGAAAAACACATTTCAAATAACCGCACATCAGACCACATTTAGAACTTATAAAAAAACTTTGTATTTCAAATACTATAAAAACTTACGTATACTAATAGGTTTCATACGAGGAATGTACATTTAAAACACACAAAGTTTAGTGTTACATACTCCAGCCTCCAGTAGAGGGAGCTGTTATACATGTCGCTAATTCATATCTAATGTAATGTGACCTAAGAAACTAGCGTGGGCTTTTTAAATAAAAAGTAAAGCAGTCTCTTTTACTGCTAACTTGAACTTGTTAACTGCGTTTAGGCTAGAACGCTAGAGCAAACAAGAGGACTTTTGCAGTATTTAGTGTTTACCACTATATTACTATTGATATTTGAAATATTAATAGCAAGTAAATAATATTTTTCTAAAATCAATCGGCAATGTCTACATTTTCGGCGCGATTCCAGATCGAAAAATGCACAGTTCCAGTATTTTAGTCCGTTGCTAAGAAACTATCAGAAAACAGACCGGAAAAGATCCGTTTCCAAGCAACGATCAACAAAACCGTACGGGAATGTTACATTCCCGGCCTAGGCCGGGAAAGTAACATTCCCGTACGGTTTTTTATGTATATTTTAGACAGTAAATACCCAAACAGCACGTCCAATTGTAATTACGTCTCTACAAGATATATACATGAGAAACAAAATATGTTAAGGTAGATCTAATTGTTAAACTAGTACTGACGTACACATATGAGATACACTTATGTTTATATTGACAGATTTATGTGATACAACGTTTAATAATTGTATACTGTATGCACTCAAGATTCTAAACATTTTTATATAACGTAAAGAAGGATCATTAGAATGTTGCAATTTGACGTCCGTAGAAGATGCCTACAAGGTTTAAGTCATATGTATGTGTGATGCTTTATATAATACTTGTGCCTACTGCATACACCACATAAAAGTGCGATATATATACATGATACAAATAACTATATATACACTTTTTAGTTGTGTCTTGTCGTGTCTACATTCGACTATTCGAGCATGGAACAGTGTGCGCGCGCAAAGCGTCAGCGTGAGCATACCAGCCATGTGTATCTCATGTGTCCTCTTTCCTCTATAAGAGTGGTCATAGCCACACATACAGCAGGCATTTTTGTTTTTTAACAATATCCAAAACAATTTATATTCGAAAGAGTTTGTAAAGATTCGGCAGTTTTAAAGATATCGAGTTCTTTTAATAATAAAATTAGATTAAAATGCATTAAAAAGCAAAATCTAGTCGTTGGGTGTTCTACTATAAAGTCTTTAAGCAGGTATTCAAACAGAAGTCAGTGGTTGAGCGAGTTAAACATTAGGCGGCGAGGCAAGAGGTACGCGGTTCGATCCGTGCTCACTCTGTCTTTTTTTTTTTTTTTGTTAAAATAGTTGCGAAAAAACTTTCAGTTGTTTTTTTCAAGGTAATAATTGCTTATAAAACCGATGTACGAATATACTTCTTTTCAATTTTAGGTCTGTTTTAGACCATTAAATATTCTATTTATGTTGTAAATGATATATTATACCTGACCGTTTTTTCTCCAACACGTTTCCCAGGTTTGTATTAAAACTTTAATTCTTAACTCAGGTGACACTGGTGACAGTTTAATTAAATTAAATAAGTTCTTAATAATTATAAATAAATAAAAATACTAGTAACTCGAAAAATTCAGGTTTGGGAACACGTAAAAAATAGAAAAAAAAAGAGAACTTGAAAGATTTTCATATTTTAAATAAGGCTAGAAATTCAATTTCACACATAATAAAGACTTCATACACATCATAAATACTGCTTTTAGCATCCGAAATAACAATCACCACGATAGCTCAGTTGGTAGAAGCGTCAGTACTGTAATACGGACAACAGAAACGTGTAGGTTCGATCCCTACCCACCGCAATTGGCAAAGGTAAGTAAAAATGAATTTAATAACTTAATAAACATTATAATTTACAGGCAACCCTTGTGAGAAGAAATTGGAGTGATGGTAAACAATGTTAGATAGTTAATGTAAATAAAATATACGGATAGCTAACAAATAAATTCATAGGACAAAACGTATATGCATTAATTACTTTATTTTTATCAAGTAGACTAACTAACTAGTATGTAGTTTTATATGTTCCCATTGCTAAAAACCTGTGGGGGGATTACCAAATATAACCTGAAAAAATTAACGTCTAGCATAAGACGTCATTCGTCTGACACATTAGGAAGTCAATCACTGTGCATCCGATAACACACTGTGGATCAAATTATTTGTGTGTATGTAAATGGTATACTGTGGCTACATTGTGAGGCGGACGTTTAACCTTTGTGCATACGTGTTTGCCTACAATGTGTAAACGTAGCACATTTACATCGTAGAATTGTGTAACCTTGTGTCTGCATCTAGATACATCGTCACAATGCGAACACTTCGTAATCGTTATTTGGTGTGCTGTATGGGTAATTACACGCAGACAAACCAACTCATATTAAAATTGCATTTATTAGTAAGCAGTTAGATTGTAATGAAGGAATGTTATGCATTAATACAAATTCCTTAATTTATAATAATATTGATTGTGATTTCAGAAAAAATAGTATGTGTACTTCGGTGTGAAAGCACATTCCCGGACTTCGATGCTTGCATCGTCGTCCGGGAATGTATTGCTTTCACACCTAAATACACAATATACTATTACTTACCTATGTAAGTTTATGGGATTTGGCAATAAAAATATATTTCAAATCACAACCAAAATCTGTAAAAAAACCTATTAATACTAATAGAATTTCTATGGGAAATTTACATTCACAACACTATACAAACCTATAAAAACCTATAGAAACTTTTAATTATATGTACTATAAAAACTCATCAATACTAATAGATATCATATGGGAATTTATATTCAAAACACTATAAAAATCTATAAAAACTTTTAATTAAATATGCTATAACAACTCATCAATACTGGTAGATACCATATGAGAATTTACAGTTAAAACACATTTCAAATACACACATCTAAAATTATAAAAACTTATACATTTTTTTTTATAAGTTTTTATTTGGATTTTTTGACAGGTGTCCGTCACGTTTCTTGTAAGCACGATAACTCGAGAAAAAAAAATCCGATTATACTGAAATTTGGACAGTAGGTTAGTGTTAACTAGGGGAAGAACCCTATTGTTTTTGAACAAAATCGATCAGTAAATAAAAATGTTATTAATGATTTAAATTTGAGAATTTTTTTTTTATTTTTGTTTTTGCAAAAATTTATTTTATTATTTTATATTATTTTTTTTACGTGTTACGTGGTGGTGTAGTTCTTACACTTTTGACTCGGAATCCAAGGGACCCAGGTTCGAAACCCACATGGGGTTTGATATAATTCTTTTTATTGTTTCTTTATTTTACACTGAGTCTTTCACCAATTAAGTTCGTACTATAAAATTTAAAATGTCTAAAATTAACATTATTTACAGAAAACTGCGAAGAGTATCCTATAGAATGTGTAACAATTATATAAAAAGTTTAGTAAACCGGCGAAGAGTACGTTTTTAGTTTGTTATTATTTGTCATTGAAAAACATTTTCTTTTGTCATGGAAAACCTGGAAAATTCAGGGAATTTTTTCAGCTACGTGAAATCTTAACCATGAAATAGCATATTTTATATTTGTTTTTTTATTATAACTTTTGGATTCGGCGGAGAAAATACATCAAATGGTAATTTTAGTTTTTGTTATAAACGTTTCTATCGCCGGAAAAATGGCCTTGTTCCGTCTTGCTTATAGCACCCTGTATATTGTACATAATGAATTTGAATTTGATTTAAATTAGTTTTGGTAGCGTTTCCCATATAAAGTTTCTATTTTATTGAAATTATGCAATGTAAAGGTATGAGTTGGTTTTTTTTCATCTTCTACCTCCCCCCCTCCCCCCCAAAGTAGTAGGCTTCGGTACGGCCCTGATTAGTTAGAAGAGGCGTGACCAAATTAAGGTACCAGTATACAGAAAGTAGATAATTTTATATTAACACGTACACCGCCATGAGTACCACGTTTAGTGCCTCAGAAAATATACTCTTTGGGTACCGTGTCACGTCTTATGTGCCGCACTATGTATCATCTTATCCTTTTTGGTATCATGCTTTTGTGGTCTGTGGTTCCGTCGCAGTGCCACGGATTGCATGTATTTATATGGAACGATATTGTGTGTGGCCTGGGAGGCTAGAAAACATAATGTCCCCGTGAAAAATATTTCTGGTTTGGGTTTTAAGAGCAAATGTTTAATGTAATCGATTATATTACATGCTACATTCACAATATAAGAGAAATGTCGAATGATACAATTTAGACAGGAGGTTTGCAAATGATCGAGAAAGAAAAGCACAGCTTCATCAGAAATAAATAACACGTTTTTATGAAATAAGTATAATTTATTTGAAACTTATAAAATACAGCGTATCCCAAGCAGCAATGTTAGTAGTTTCTACGTAATAGTTATCATTAGGGGAACTTTAAAGGTTTCCGCAACTAAGGACTGTTACGTAATGGGAACCATCCTTCTACCAAGTATTCACCAAAATGGGGAATAATAATTACGTGGAAAACTACTATTCCGGTACTTCTACCGTTACCGTGTCGAGAACTAGGTTATTACGTAAACGGGATGTAACCAATAAGTAGTAGAAATGACTAACTTTTGGAACAGCTCAGCTGACCGAAATGAGAGCACAAACTATATATTTGGCTCTCTGTTATTCGAATAGAAAATTAATGACTTACTGAGTTTAAGCACATGATATGTCCAAGGTCCAAGTTAAGGTGATTATATACAACATGCATAAGCATATATTATAAATAATGATGTTTTGCATTTACCCTGGGTGTGGATATTAAAACCACCACTTGTTTTCTGTAAAATGTTAAGTATCATGATGCTTCGATAAAAAAGACGCCCCCTCGAGAAAATGGTTTTTTCGAAAAAAAAATTTTTTTGCAAAAATTATGTGCACAAGCAAAACTGCAAAATTTTTTATGGAAAACGTTTTTTTTAAATTTTATATATTATAAAGTAATAATCTATTTAGAAAACATATTTGTAAATGACTATAATAAAAAGACATTTTTTATTGAATTATATTTTTATCTGTGTCAATATGGCGTCTTCATTCAACAACAGAAAAATGACGATTTTAATTGCAGTAACTTAGAGGTTACAAAAACCAAAATTATTTCCCTACAAGTTACATTTACTATAAAGTAGCAGATGCCACCAACGTTATAGTTGTTGTTACTTTAAAAGTGGTGACGGGAACTACAACATTTCACTGTGTAGTTATATTTACCTAGATGTAGCAAATGGGACCAATGACTCTATAAGATCTTAGTAACTGTTGCTACCAACTTATTTTCATGTTGGTAGAATTGGCAGAATCGATATAGGTAATTTTTTTTTAATTGGTAACGCAGTAATAACTGTTAAACTGTCACTGTCACTGTGTGTGATAGGAATATGTGGATTAAAAATAATTTTATACTTTTACAAGTACTTTTTATTATCTGATATTATTAGAAAGATATTATTTGGAAAGAGCACATATCGAACAATATTTGATGGATGCCCCAGACGGTGAGCATCTTATGTCAGAGGCAGGTGTTTATTATGATCTTACTTTTGTGTACCTATTTAATTATTTGGGTTTTTTAGGTTGCATTGATATTGGGAGTTTACTGTGCCTGCCGTTGCGGTGAACTGACCTTCTTAATCGTCGAAGATATAAGAGATAAAGAATAATATCTGTATATATCCATACCAGATACCAAGACAAATAAATTTACAGTTTTAAATGAAGGATTTTCGGTAAACTCACTTGATTCAATTAGGAAATATGTGTCTTTAAGACCGCAAAATGTGTCTCACAAAAGATTTTTCGTAAATTTTCAAAAGGGAAAGTGCACTGTCCAATGCATTGGATTAAATAAGCTCTAAAAAAATCCAAGAATTGTAGCTGATTATTTGCAACTGCCAGATGCAGATTTGTATACTGGCCATATAGCATGCGCCGTTCCTCATCAACTCTTTTGGCCAATGCTGGGGGTGACATTACCACCCTTAAACGTCACGGTGTGTGGAAATCATCCACCGTGGCGGAGGGTTATTTGGAAGATTCAGTCTCAACAAGATTGTTATTGCTAAAAAAATTCAGGGAGAGCAGCACAACGAGTCAGGCAATACAGACGTCGTTACTAGTATAGAGAAAAATTGTGTACAGGAGAGCAGTTTTCTTTGTGAAAAATCGAATATGATGACAATAAATGTTAACATAAATATAAATAAGTGTTAGTGCATTGATTCTTTGTTTTGTTAATTTTCCATATAATGGAGACAATAAATAAATTCCTTGGACTTTATTTTATATTAAAATTACTCCTTAGTGACTAAATCACTTTACCTCACTTTAGCTTACTACTTATCTCACTAGTGACTTATGGGTCACTTTATACCTTCAAAGTCTTATCAATAAAGATCACTTTATATGAAAGTGTTGGATAAAAATATTTATTAACGTAAGGTGTGTAATAATGGAAAAAATACATAAGTTTTCATATTTATTTAGTGATCAGTTTACATTTAATTTCATTCAATTCAATTTATTGTACATAAATAATGTCTTATGCCGTTATAACGACATTGTCCGTTCCCTATCGACACAATATTAATTAAATTTGGGGTTTTTAATCGGCAAAATCATTTAATATGCTCAGTGGATCACTAACTGAACTATGGGTCAATCTGTGTGTTAAAGACAAGTTGTAATTTTCGAGCAGCACACAGTATCATTAATCACTACAACTGTTATAGTTTTCTATTACTCTTCTTGTGTTGATGGGAGCACTTTTGCACTTGTTGCCAAAGATGATGGTTTTGCTGTGGCGAAATAATCTTTCATGTTTGCATCATATTCTGAAGAATCACTATTTCTCTACTACTGTTTAACTGTTTCTTCAGTTTTCTATAAAACGTGGATGAGTGCCGATAAACTTTATTTCGCTTTCACTGAGCATTTCAGATGCCGCCATTTTATTCAATGCCAATAATTATATAAATTGTCTTAAAAGTTAATATTACTCTATAGTAGATTTTCAAGGTATATGTAACTTTTAAGTCATTTTCAATTAGTGGGGAGTAGTAAAGATAACTTCAAAGCCCCTATGTTCATAGAAATAACCTCATTTTTACTCGAGATGTCACTAATAAGTTAGACTACTTTCAAGTGGTCCTTTGGTAAAGCTGTGCAGTCGGCATTACTACCAATTTTCACTTTGCAGTTGAGGATGCTTCAAAGTAATGCAGAGTAGTATTCGCGACGTTGCAGATTCTCCAGCAGTTACTTGAAAGTGTTATAACTATACAGTGCCTAAATTCAGTAGAATCTACTTAATTGTCACTACAAATGCATACCACAAAGTGAATATTACCCTGAAGTCGCAAAATTAGTAACAGTTATGTCATTCCTAATATATTAAAGTTCCGATGCCTCAGATGCCAGAGTTCCCATCACTTTGATTGCTGCTTGGGATATACAAAAACTAATCTTTATTTATTTTGATGCATTTATGTACCCGAAAGAAACAGTTTACGCAATATAAGACTTATAGCAAGCCGTGCACTGCCAATTTGATCTTGGCGTGGGCGGATAAAACTGCTCTTGGGGGATCGAGGCACATATACTGTGCCACACCAAAAAAATGCAAAATAACAACAAAAAAAAGATTAAGTTATTTTTTATCACATTCACGCCATCTAGACTTCAAAGAAATCGGAAATACGAAAAATCGAAATGTGGCTTGGGGGGCGTGATTTTGGTTATTTCATGGTGGCGGTGTACTTGTTAAATAAAAATTGAATGACTGAATTTAAATAAATGATTTAAGTATTTTTTAATTTTTTTTTGCAGAATTGTCAGACTGACTCTTTTTTCACCCCTAACCCCCAACGAGCCAATCGGACAATTCTGACTTCGGATTCGGTTTGAGCGGGTCCAAATACATAAGATACCCTTTGTTTTGGGGGTGTTTTTTGGGAATCTGACAATTCTGTCTTCGAATTCGATTTCAGAGGACAAAATACATAAGGATACACTGGTATGGTCCGCAGGCCACACCGCTTTTGGGGAGGAGGGTGTTTTTTGTGGGGTTGGGGGGTGAAAATAAGCCAATCGGACAATTCTGACTTCGGATTGTTTCAGCGGGTCCAAATACGTAAGGATACACTGATCTGGTCCGCAGGCCAGACCACTTTTTTTTGTTTTGGGGGTGTCTTTTGGGGTTTTGGGAAAGACGAGCGAATCTGACAATTCTGTCTTCTGATTCGGTTTCAGAGGGTTAAAATACATAAGGATACACTGGTATGGTCTGCAGGCCGGACCACTTTTTTGAGGGTGGGAGGGTGTTAGGGGGTCAAATATGAGCGAATCTGACAATTCTGACTTCGGACCACTTTTTTTGTGTGTGTGGCTATATAACATTAGTCACTCTTTATCTTATACTCTAACGAATTTATAGAAAGCAAAGAATATAAATTGGAAAGTTCAAATACATTCAGGAAACATCCATTGATTTGGATGCATCTTATAACGGTCTGGTTAAAGATGTGACTGAGCCGAGATTCCATAATAAAACCAGCGGGTACTTAACCTATTAATTGTCCCCATTCATCTACATCGTACATGGCGGCTCATGCTATAATAAACCCATCATACATCGGAAAATTGAGACCTCCTGATTTCTCAGACAGCACAAGTATATCCTATGTATGTCCTATGCATATTTGTATTGGATATGAAGGACATAAAGTATGGATATCCTTAAGGAGCAGATATATGGACCTCGTAGAGTATGCTATTGATATTCCTTTGTCACAACTTTGGACGTCCATGTAAGATATCCACTGTAAAACCTTAGGAACATCCATTGCACATATATAGGACCTTTTTGTTAAACTATGCTGGACAATGTACATACAGCGGATATCCACTGTATGTCCATAGGCCCGTCAGCTCTGAGTAAATCTAAAAGGCATTAAAATTGTTACTTGGTATGTGAGTATTTTTATTTAATTGGTATTTTATATTTAACAAATATAATTAATATGCACATTACATATTATACTTCACAGTCCTGTCCTCATTATTACCACTTGTAGTAGTGCTAACTTCTACCAATACCGTACAACGTTTAAAGAATTTTTCTTCGCCCGTAGTTATCCTGTCCCTGCGCCGGCCCTGTTGTGTCTTACTCGACGCGCCACCTATCGTGTTCATATCACATCCTCACTTTGTTAATTTGTACCATTCCGTAAACAACGAATTATATAACACAATGGAAAAAACTTCCAAGAAAGTCGAGAAATCGACCAGAAAATGAAAGAAAAATACGAAAATGTTAAAGGAAATTAAGAAGTTACAAAAGAAAACGGAGTTGACTTCGTCAAGCAAGTATCTCATTGAATTTTTAGGTTTTTTACCTTCCTCAAAATGGCGAACACGGACTAGTTTAAGAGAACTTGAAAAATGGTATGATCACATGAAGTACCTAAACTTTTCACATGGAAATAGTTCTAGTTAGTCGATTTTATTGCAATGGTAAATCATAATAATAATTATACAAAGTGGTCTGATCACGTGAAGTACCAATACTTTGTTCACCAAGGAATCCAGGGGCGATTTTTAAGGGGGAGATATGAGCAATCACTCCCTAAACTAATATAATATACTGCTGGCATAGTATGAAACAATTATAGAAATCATTATCCTTCAGAAATCCATAGATGACAAATGTGTTGCATTTTTCAGGGAAAGCCTGAAGCTGTTCGGCCATTGATAATAATTAGTGTTATCACACGAAGCACTATTTTCCCTTCTTTAAATAACGAGTTCTGCACCACAGGTAATCCCTTAATTCAGGTTCTGACTCGGTTTCTAGTCTTGACTGACTCAAGAACCAGTGACTTATCAAATGAGGACATAGTGCTTATCAAACAACATATTATCGAGCAGGTTAATGACAATATTATTTTTGGGTGAAGACCCACTAGGTAATATGCCTTAAGAACTCCTCACATTTCAGCTCGTTGGGCAGAAATAATTTAAACAGGCGCATTATTATGTGACTTACATTAAGCAATGTCAAAATACATATTAGGTTTGTAATGGCACCGCACAGTAATCCCAACATTAGAAAGAAACAAAGAAGGGGGAAGGGGGATCGTAGAAACCAGAACGCAGACTCAAGTACCGACACAAGAAGAAGACATCAGAAGGAAACCCAAACATCATTATTATTAGAGGGAACAGACAAATATGCTGGTCGACTTAAATCACTTAACGAATGGCAAATAGTAACAGATAATTCAATCATCCTATGTATGATAAAAGGTATAAAAATAAATTTTACATCCATCCCAAACCAAAATTGTTTGCCGAAAGTGAATCTGGGCAATGATATATCAAATTTTGAAAAAAGCATCGGTCACCTGTTAAATATTGGGGCCATAGAAAGTTGTGTTCACAGAAAGGGGGAATTTCTTTCCTCGTATTCTTTTAAACAAAAACCAAAGGTGACTACAGGTTTATTCTAAATTTAAAAAACCTAAACAAGTTCCCTAATCCACCTCATTTTAAAATTGAAGATTATCGTACAGTTTTTAAAGCTAATCTCACAGAATTCCCTCCTCACAGCCAGTGACGTGAAAGGGTGTAAAATACTGAGGCAGTACTTAGTCAGTTATCCACACTTGGTTTCACAATCAATAAGGAAAAGAGAGTATTAACACTAAAAGACATGCACATGACAATTTCTAGGCTTCGAATATAATTCGGTAGATATAACAATATCAGTGCCGAGAGAGAAATGCGTCAAAATTTTAAAATTACTGAATAATTTTTTCGAAATGTTCTAGTTGTAAAATTCGAAACCTGGCTGAAGTAATTAGTACATTAATAGCTATATGCCCAGGTGTACCTCATAGCTGGTTGTATACAAAAATATTAGAAAGGTAAAAAATGTTAGGTCTTAAAAGGAAGGGAAATTATAAGGGAATAATGATTATCAAACAACAGGTTAAGAAAGACCCACTACGGTGGTCAGTCACATACCAAATGCAAACAGTTCTGAGATCTTTACATCATCAACTTATTATCTATACCGATGTTTTTACAACAGCTTGGGGTGCTTCCTGCGGAGACAAGATTACTCATGGGTTTTTGGCCTCCGTCATCAGTGACGGATTAAAGTATTTGCCGCTTTATTTACGCAAACCTAAAATTGCCGCCTCTAATAATAATAAGAAAGTTGCTAATTTCATATTGAATATATATAAAAAAAAAAGTTAACTTATTGTGACTTGTTTAATACCTAAATAATCATTTCTAAACATGATAAAAGCAAATAAATAAGAAATAATTAGGTAATTGTAAATATAATATGTATTAAAACAGTTTTCGCCATGATTTTCATGCGACAAAGTCATTAATGGTAGGCTGAAAGTCAATATCTGCCACCCCTAAATATCTGCCACTTTACGCATGTGCGTAATTGGCATATAGGGTAATCTAGCACTGGCCTCCGCAAGAAGCAGCATACCATATGAACCATTTAGAATTTTTGGCTGCTGAAAATGGTCTTAAAGCATTCACAAAAAACATGTGAAACTGCCATATTCTTTCTGAGGGTAGACAGCATAACGGCCATTTTTTCACATAAACAGAAGGAGTAAAAATTGAAAATCTAATTACAAAAGCAAGAAACATCTGGCAATATTGTGAACAAAAAGGAATAAAAAGACTGCTTCTTACATAAACTTAAAACTCAATATAGAAGCAGATACAGAATCAAAGAGTCCCTCTGTAGATACTTAGTATGAGATCTCTACCTCTCACTTCAATATTATTTGTAAGAAATTTGGCATACGGGATATATTTGTAATTCACCCAAATACAAAATGTAAATTATATGTCTCATGGCAACCAGATCCATACTCAATATGTACAGGTTTTACTATTTCTTGGGCCAAGATATTTTTTCTTGTGCTTTTCCTCCATTCTCCATGGTTCCCAAAGTTCTCAACAAGATTATTATTGAAGAGAAAGCTAGGGGGGCAGTGGTAATACCTAAATGGGAAAGCCAACCTACGCTTCCCTTATTTTAAAACTGGTAGAAAAAGTCAACCCAAATCAGACACCTTTCAGAACACCACAGCCAATGTGGAGGAATATTTCACTGAAGACAGGTCTTTTATCTGACAGTCTTGTTTAAAACTGAACTTCCCGGAAGCTGGAATTCATGCAATAATTGCCTTTATATCTGCGGAACTCTTAAATAGTATGAATTCTCCTACACAAGATGGTGGGAATTTTGTAAAAACAAGCAATAAGTTAACCCATTCGCTTATAATTCAGAACATTTTATACAATTCTTGAACGCATTAAATATAAAGGGTAAGTCTTATTAAGCAAGTAACAGCTGCAAATGGGCTCTTACACCTCAGTTTTCCGATCGCCAATAAAAACGAAGAATTAATAGATTCCTCAAAGGAATCTATAATATAAAACCTCAAAAAGCTAATCTTGTCCCGATATATTTGGAGAAAGCCCGCATACAAATTGTTTTCTGAAAATATGAGTCGTAAGTCGGTGACACACTGCTAGCAATTATTTCAGCTCACTGGTTACAAACCTTTTCAAAATAAAATTTAAACATATAAAAAAGTTCGAGGACAGGTTTGAAATATATGTCCCTGATAGAGTTAAGACTACTGGAAAAGGAAGATACCAACCGCTAATCAATATACCCTTCAATGAAAGGACAAATTTGTGCCTTGCGAGTTTACTTACTGCCCACATAGAAAAGACAAAAGATTTCAGAACTACTGATAATGACACATTAATTCTTACCTATAAGAAGCCTCCATAACCCAGCAGCAGTGCAATCAATAAGCAGCTAGATCAAAAAGGTACTTTTTCAAAAGTGGTGTTGATACGTATTCAAGGGTTGGTATATATTCAAGCTGTACTACTAGACACGCTGCAACCTCAGCGCAGCCCGCAAAAGGTCTGGGTGATCAAGTAAATTCAGCACTTTTTTAGATTTTTTATAATAAGCCTACCAATATGTCGATACAAACTCATTTCCTCAGGGGATTTTAAAAGACTCGGCTACCTCAAGCCGAGTAGTTATACGAAGTTTTTTATTTTTACTATCAGTATCATTTTGTTCAGCCTTAAATGATAAGACTGCTTGCCGACTTTCTCAAGTCTTGTTTCTAGGATAAACTTTTGTATTCTTATTTACCAAGTAAGTTTACAGTTAAGTAACTGCGATAACAAGTGTTATCAATTCCTGTAAAACGAAAAACGTGTTTTATATCTACGATAGAAATACATTTATAAAACGTATTTTTTCAAAACAACCCTCCAGCTCTATAGATCGTTTATTTTTTCTCTAAACATCTACAAGTGGTAATAATGAGGACAGGACTGTGAAGTATAATTAACAGATCAAACGACTTACCTGTAAGGAAATTTGATCCTAATTATACGAACAGTCCTGTCCGAAATTATTACACCCCTCCCAAGTGCCCAAAAATGTATACGTATGTATAACGTATAACGAAACCCCCATTGAGATATAAAAACGATCTACAGATACAGGATTCTTTAAACTACAGTGAGGATGTGATATGAACACGATAGGTGGCGCGTCGAGTAAGACACAACAGGGCCGGCGCAGGGACAGGATAACTACGGGCGAAGAAAAATTCTTTAAACGTTGTACGGTATTGGTAGAAGTTAGCACTACTACAAGTGGTAATAATTTCGGACAGGACTGTTCGTATAATTAGGATCAAATTTCCTTACAGGTAAGTCGTTTGATCTGTTAATTCTATAGGGCAAAATCACATCTGATCCTCAAGGGCTCTAGATATATTTGATCATAGATCAAAGACTCGTGTACCAAATTTCAAGTCAATATCATATAAACCATTCCAGAATATATTAATCGTGCGCACAAAAAAATTACAGGAAAAAAATGATATTAAAGGGGCATACTTTAACTTCTTTAATGCTCATATTTGACCATAAACCAAGCCGATACAAAAGATTTCGTTCAAATCCATTCCACTATTATATTTCGAACGTTGTCGACTGGACTATTAGTGTTGACTTCAAAATTAGTTAATCGCCCCCAAATGTATGCAATCATGCAATACAGCCAAAGTACCCTCCATTGAAAACATCTGTGTTGAAAACTAAACAAATTAAACCTTATGACCGATGTAGTTTATTCCACTCTTTGGTTCAAGTAGTAATTAAGACTGAAAATATTGCTCTGCATTTTATTGAGATGGGAAAGTTACACGAAATATTAGGGATTGTCGAGGGGATTTTTATGCACTGCATATTTTCAACAGATGTAGAATTTATTATACCTGAGTAAAATCACAGCATAGAAAAAGTAAAATCCTTAAATATTTGATATAAAAATTAATTTAACTGAGATATGGGACGACAATTTACCTCAGTTTATTTTAATCCTAATGTATAATGCATATAAAGTTCACAATATCACAATCATGTTTCTCCTTCATCATCATAACACGTGACAAATTTTCAGAGAAGAGAAAACGCAGTTGCAAACTCCATGTATTACAGATTCCCTTCTATCATGGAGATAGAATACTTGCCTTCTATCGAGGGCTCGTCAAGTCGTCAAGCATGAACACAGTAGTGTTGGGCGAATTCGAATAAAAAAACTCGGTTAATCCGAATATCAAAATACTTGCGAATTTCTCCCGCCCCCCGCTATTCAAGAAAAATTTTTTGTTAATTCGACATCGAATGATTAATCCGAATATTTTTGTCATCCGATTCCGTGTAATCCGAGTACTGAAATGATCCGAATTCCGAATATCTGCATCACTAGAACACAGCATACTATGCTGTGGCATGAACACAGTACAGAGAAGACCAGTAGTCCGACTCAGCCCGAACAGTTGTATAAGATTTTCAGTGCGCATGCGATGCTCCTGGGCTTAAATTATTCGATGCGCAGTGGACGGCACGACGGCATTGGACGGCAGTGATGATGTAGGGTGGGGTTGGTGTTTATTTTTGTTTACGTTTACGTTTCTGAACAGTCACCAGCATAGGACGAAATGCGCGTGGGATACAAACAGTAGATGCGCAGTGGATTAAAAAAAATAAAATCGAGTACAACAAATATCAAAGGCGCCGCTGCGAGTGGAACTACTGGTCTTCTCTGTACTGTGGCATGAATACTCACGAGCACACTGGAGCGCGAGCTGCTCATTGGCTATAATGACATTAGCACACTGGAACGCGAGCTGCTCATTGGCTAATGACATTTTTGCTAGTTTTACCACAGTAGAGAGAAGACCAGTAGTCCTACTCAGCCGGAACAGTTGTATAAGATTTTCAGTGCGCATGCGATGCTCCTGGGCTTAAATTATTCGATGCGCAGTGGACGGCACGACGATAGTGGACGGCAGTGATGGTGTAGGGTGGGGTGGATGTTTATTTTTGTTTACGTTTACGTTTCTGAACAGTCGCCACTGTCGCCAGTATACGACGAAATGCGCGTGGGATACAAACAGTAGATGCGCAGTGGATTAAAAAAAATAAAATCGAGTACAACAAGTATCAAAGGGACCGCTGCGAGTGAAACTACTGGTCTTCTCTATACTGTGGTTTTACTAGCGCCATCTTCTTTCTTCACATTTTGCGGATCGGTTTTCAGCGGAATTCCCGTTAGCGTCCGTAACCCTTGTCTTTACAATTCATGTCGCCAAGCTTGCATGATATAAAAGAATACAAGGTACGATTGACAGTTCACCAAATTAGGTCCGGTTTGGCGCAATGACGTCACGCGGTGATATCGGGATTTTAAATTACATAGGATTTGCCTCATGATACAAAGAATTTGTATCGTGGATTTGCCTGAACGAATAAATAGAGATTCTTAGTGTTGTTAGTAAACATCGTTCTTTATAAATGAGCTTTATCTCCGCATAAATACGTTTTAAGGTGGGCGGTTCGGTGAACGTAATTCGAGAATTTCTCGTACATCCCTGAACCGATTCAAAAGATTTTTTGATGGACTTTTAGAGACAACTTTTAGAAGGGTACTGGGCTATTGAAAACTAACAAAGGAAAAAAGAATTTTCTCGTGAAAAAAAAAAAAAAAAATTTTTGTTGATTTCAATAGTCTGGTACCATTCTATCAAGTTTCCTCTAGAAGCTTATCAAAACATTTTTTCAATCGGTTCAGGAATATAGGAGAAATTCTCGAACTACGAAATCATTTTCTTAAGCACGGCACCGCCACCCTTAAAAGGCTTTGTGTATATATAGAATATTGGCTTGGTCCACAAATAAAACACGTATTCATTTCTTATTAATGAGTTAAGGTAAAAGAGAAAATAAGCATTAAATTATAGTTTTAAAAATTACAAACGTCGACTATACGAAGGAAGCGGGTAGAAAATTATCACCGCGTGACGAAGCAACTGCTGATTTGGCTCCGCCTAGATTATCAGTATACCGTGTGTGTAGTGGCGGGCTAGGCATAGGGAGTAAGAATTGCAATATCGCGTGTACCAGCTGGCTGAAATGAAATTACTGAGAGCTGGGATATCCGCTGACGGACGAGTTTACTGCGCTGGGTTGTCATATCTCCCGCGCTACGTGAATGTACATGCCTAATGGGCAATTACACGCACGGTGTATAATATGGGCGCTTTTCTAAATTCACCGGTAAGTGCACCGATCTCGACCGGTTTCTCACCGAACCGTTTCAAAATTAACCAGTCACCAAAAATAAGATGTTTCTAAATTTATCGGTGTGATAAGCTGTTTGAACCGGTAAGGTACCATATCCACCAGGTTTTTGAGTTGGAATTTCGGTGAATATATAAAAACAATGCACTGCGCATAGTTGTTTCTATATTGCGCGTGATGGGAACTGCCCGCGAAGTTGGAACCAAAACAAACCTACTGGTAAACCGGAAAGCCTCACCGAAGCGTTTCAAAATGTTTAATCAACCGCATGCAACCGGATATTTACCGGAAGAAAATGTTTCTAACCGGTTACCTCCACCGGTGAATTTAATGGTGAATATTGAAAAGTGCGGTATTTGATCTGTGGCCTAGATGCGCAATGTCATACCTTTAATTTAATTCTTTGATCATGGTCGAGCTGTTATGGTCCAAAGTTCATTTTTCGCGGACGCCCTACCCGATGCCACGGTCATATACATATAACATTATAACATTCTTTAATCTGTGGAACGATGAGTGAAGTTTACTGACCGTGATCCGATGCGACATGAGTAACTACCTAGGCTTTTTTTGCTTTTAGTAAAAAGCTAATTTAAGAATTATTCCCTGGGAAAATAAATAGTTGATTGGTTGATGACGGTTGTCGCATAATCTGCGAAACTTCGGGTATTTTCCAACGTGAATTCTATGGTTGGTCGGTGCGCGCGCTAACCGGAAATAGAAACTAAAATTTTTTTTTAATTTTCGTTTAACGCGCGCGCCGTTCGGAAGTTTCGCCTGCCAGCGTAATTGGAGTATGTGAAGTACATATACTAACTACCCATGCGGACAGATATCGATAATCATTCGATTTAAAAACAAATGCCCCCCCTCCCTATCCCCCCCATACCAAAAAGTTCCAGAGAGAAAAAAAAAATTGTACTTATATGGTCTCTTCGATTACCGACTGGCAGACGGTAACCACTCATCGTCGAATTTGCACGTCTATAACGAATAACTGCAGAAAACGGTTAAATGGCTACATCGCCAAAATCTGGCTATTTTCTTGCACCAAATGTTAAATAGTTGGCTGTATTCTTAAGCGCTATGTGGTTGGCTGCACTGAGATGTGTCTAATGTCAGATGTCAAATGAGACCTTGTGTTATAAAGTGAAATAATCAAAACAATAATAGGTGTATAAAAACGCATTTAATAAGAAAGTAGTGCCTAAATAATAGAAAAAATGGAAGTTGTGTCTAATAACTACATGCCCGGTGATCCTCGGCTTGTACAACAGCTCGTATACGAATTAAAATCTCAAGGTATTTTTGATCAATTTCGAAAAGAATGTATTTCTGATGTCGATACAAAACCAGCTTACCAAAATTTAAGGCAAAGGGTTGAAGGTAGTGTAACTTCTTTTCTGAAACAACAGACTTGGAGACCTGATATGAATAAAAATCAAGTACGAGAGCAACTAAGAAAAAGCATATATGAGTAAGTTCAGTTACTAAGTTTAAGATTTAAACTACTTTTTATGTCATATTTTAGGTCTGGCTATTTGGAAACCGGTGTAGAACGAATTGTGGATCAAGTTGTGAATCCAAAAATAAACACAGTTTTTTTACCTCAGGTTGAAGATGTTGTGTATAGATATTTAGGTATCGAGAAACCTAACCGCATGGAGATTAAAAAGGAATTAAAAATAGATGTAGCAGATTTATTACCAACCGATCTCGAGGCCGTTTCTCCTGAATCAGATCATACTAAAGAGGACAGTTTCAGTTTTAATGATTCCTTAAATGTAGATTCAAAATTGGAAGAAGATGAAAGTCCTCCCTTTGAACCACTAGATGTACAACGTAGCGAAGTACAACATGAAGAAAATTCTGTAGATTCTCATTTGTCAGGATTTTCGGGTAAGAATTTTATTTTTATCTGAAGTTGTTAAGAAACATCAATGTTACTTGTATAAGTAGAAAGTAGTTAGGTATGCTTCAACTCTAAACTCTACCCAATCTGTGTTGTGTAGCAATGACAAGGAAAGTGTTCCTCTCTGATTTGTTTATTTTACCTATTCTGTTTGAACCCTGTTCGAAGAACAGTTCTAACAAATGTTTGCATTAAAATACTTCATAAGCTGTATAGAGATGGCGGTCAAAAGGCGATTTTCAGATAATATCTCAGCAACTAGATCCTAACTTTTATTTAAAAATAATAATTTACTACAATGTATTTTGACCTACCATAAATATGGACTGCGCTTCCCAAAAATTGTGTTGTGAACATCTTAGGCAACCAGCAATACACATTAAGGGTATTAAAGGTAATGTGTCTTATTCGCACAACCCTCACAAATAACTTATTCATGTTTAATTTCAGGGCTAACTGCAAAATACGCCAATATGCCATAAATTTAAAATTACAATTTGGAATTACGCAGCTTTTTGCTCTTAACACGTAATGTGGGTTGCCTAAAATGACTCAATTATGTTGTCAACATTCCGCTTGCATTCTAGCATATGGAACGTGCAGTCCATTGTGTAGTATGTCAATGGTTTTGACAGTTTGAAATAAATATGTCATTGTTATGAAGAACCTACTTTCTTTATTTCTATAGTGCTTTATTTATTGAGCTGTAGCCTCCTTACGAAACATTTTAGGGCATTCCTTCATTAGAACTTTTATGCTTGAAATTGGCCATATAATCTCCTGAATTTTCTTATGAACCCTTACCAGGTGCATTTTTCAAACTTTATACTTAAATATTTTGGAAACCCTTGACTTTAGGGGGCATTGAAACTTTTAATCAACATGGTTTGAAGTACAACATACTACTGTTTTATGACATTTGACTTTTTATATTAGTTCAGATACGGGGTCCTTTACTGAAATTTTTATTGAAAAGTCCTGGAAAACTGGGAGAAGTCAGGGAATTTCAAAATTGTGAAAAGGTATACTATATGATGTTAATTATCGTCATGTGTCCTGAATTACCTCCGAAAGGAGTCAGGTTCTGAGAGTTTTGTATGTATACTTCCAGTCTGGTCTAATAGGGTACCCATGGCTGCTGTAGGGCTTTTCATAATTCCCAGGCAGGCTAGTCTCTGCACCCGATTTAGCCTGGTAGCTGCTGTTGTTTGAACAGCCTTGGGCCACAAAATTAAAGCAGCGTATCTATGTGATGGAGGAATAGAGCCAGTGGCATACAATCGTCATCATGTTGACAAAATGGCTACCGGCTTATGTATTACTCTATCCAGATGTTGATTCCAGGTAAAAGTTTGGAGGATCCAGTCCCTCTAGGTTTCTCCTTCTGGTTTAGAGGACTGACCTTCAGCCCTTCCTCATCGGTCCATTTTTTCGCCATGAGACCGACTTACTTTTGTATTTTTATCTTCTGTCAAAGATCAAGGACCAAGCAGCTAAAGTGATGCAATATTTTTTTTAATTTCATAAAAATGGTTATTTACTGACTCTACTGCTACTGCTAAATACTGTTTCAAATTGTTTGGTAATAAAAGAACTCGAATTCTTCTGCTGTGTTTATTGCCTTGATTTTAGTTTACACAAGTGGTTTGTACAGGTGTCTGCTGTGCCTAGGTCAATTGGTAACTGACTGACTCCTTCCCGCTTTACATTAAGGAGAATACTAAAAATTGCAGATTTAAATAAGTCAATAGCATAGATCTTACGTTTTCAGTGTTCATTGTACAAGAAACATTAACAATAATAAACACAAATCAAGTGTAAAAAATTGTATCAGTCTGCATTATCACGCATTATATTGCATTCTGCTGCATTACTTTGCATTACACATTACATCACATTGCCTTTCATTACGTCACATTGTCTTATATTACCTTGCATTACATCCGAATTATGTGCATATTGCTCGAAAACCTTTTGCCAGGTTATAAAAGAGCGGTTTCCTTATTGAATGTGCAGATTATCTCAATTTTGCCATTTTTTGCACTTGGCGGGTTTTGCATCTACACGACTTATTTGTTTACATAGCTGAAAAGATTTCAAATCTCTAAAGAATATTTTTCATCTTTTATCACTTTTCGTGGTGGCAATTTCAATTCAATTTATTTTTCACAATGAGCACAGTGCGGTAACATGACAATTTTTATATATGTTGTAGCTTACATACTTATGCATAACATATGTAAAAATATTTTTGTTCCTCAGTTGCACTCTGTATAAAATAACCGTAAAATGTAAAAACTACAAAAATCAAGTATTTTTGCAAAACAAGTCAATTTTTGCTATTATTTTCGTACAAATCAAATTGAATAATAGAAAAAGTTTATATATTTCTAAGGCCTTATATCTTACTAGTACTCGGGGATAAAGGGCTTTATCGTGAACCCTCCTTTTTTTTTTATAAATTTTAATGCTGAACTTACATTTCTGATTTAATTGGCAGTAAATCATGACAAACACAGTCAAATGCCTTCAATAGATACATAAGTAAGAGAGGCGTGAGGCGGCTGACACGGAAACGCGTCACTGAGTAGTAAAGATGTTTAGCTTTATGTTGTCAGCGTGTGTGTTGAGCGTTTCGTATTAGGTCAGCGTATAAATAGATCATATTTTATGACTATTTTGTGTGTTTGAACGAGTTTCTTTTTTTTTTGTTTTTCTTTTTTTTTTCTACTCCTAGACTGACCAAAATCAGGTCAGCCTCTGCGTTGAACGTTGCGGGTGGGCGTCCGCACTGAACGTGTTAAATTCATCTGTTTTAAAATTGATCATATGTGTTGATGCCGTTATGGTTGATTTACCTTTTCTGTACCCATATGACATGAATTCAATAGTTTTTTGTTTTCTAGATATTCTATTAATCTTACTTTATTAGCTGATTCTAATAGTTCAGACAATATAGGAGTATAGGAAAGTTTCTATAGTTATTGACTGAGTTTCTATCATCCTTTTTGGCAAGTTTAAAATTTTCTGAAAATATACTTTGATTTAAACAATTGTAAATGAGATAATGTAAATTACATTATCTCACTGACTTAATAGCATTGACTTAATAGTATTTAATTTGTTGTGGTAAAAATATTATGTTCTACTTCAAGTTTCATAATATTGGTCGCTTATTTTTCACTAAGAATAACATTCATTAATGAATAATTTAATTGACAATAGTACAGGTAAAAAATATGTAGAATTTCGGAAGAATTTCATATGTAATGATAATTTTTCTTTATGAGTTATTATTGTAGTAAAACGTATAGTCTTCAGTTTGTATATGGTCCAGAAACTTGCTCTTATCCGTAAGCGGTGAAAACCACCTCCAAATTTAAATATTCAATATTTGAAAAAGTATTACTAATTTAGTTTTGAAACGTAGGGTATAGTCCAATCAAATAAGTTGACAAATCAAAATTTTGAGGTAAATAGGTACTTGAATCTTTGATATAAGTTACTTTGAAGTATTTGAACACGATTAATGAAAGAAATTTTTTTTTCAACCCCCGAGAAGAGGTGAAAAAATATATAATAAATTGTTTTTTCAAAATTACTCAAAATGTGTAAAAGCTAGTAAAAAAGTTTCAAATAAAAATTGTAAAGCATGAAATTTTACATAAAAATGATCTCTTGACTTTTTTTGGTATTATTAAAATTAACAGAGTTAAGGTGGTTAAAGTTAAGGGATGAAACTTTAAAAAATCATAGCGTGCTGAAAAGTTAATGAATTTAATTTTTTTTTTGTTTACTCAGAAAAATATAAACTTTCGTTTCAGAGAAATGGAATTTTTTTTAAATTGTTAATAAAAAAGTTATAACAATTTTAATTTTTTATTTTCAATTAAAACCACTTTAAATGGTGAAACGAATTTTTTTTCTGTTCATTTAATATATTGAACATTTGCTTTTGAAATTTTTTTTTACGCATCATTTTCAGGCAGGTATGAATTTATTTACCTGTTTAAATTTTTTCCACTGCTGATGTTACGTCACTGAAAAGAAATAAAGAATGCATATAACAATGATAAAATTATTTCGTAGCTACTGCTTTGCCTACAAGACGCGCATGCATCACATCTATATTTCAATGCAGCGGTTGTGAATGTTTTGGTGAATAAATGCTCCTACAAATTGTTAACAAAATTTTTAGTTGTGGACAAGTATAATAAGTGTGTTTCGTTTAAGTATTAATTTTATGCTACATTGAGATATAGATGTGACGCATGCGCGTCTTGTAGGCAACGCAGTAGCTACAAAACAATTTTATGTTTGTCATACGTATTCTTTATTTCTTTTCAGTTATCGTGACATCACAAGAGCAGTGTCATAGGTTTGGAAAAAATTTAAACAGGTAAATAAATTCATACCTGCCTGAAAATTATGGGTAAAAAAAAATTCAAAAGCAGTTGTTCAATATATCAAATGATGAACAGAATGGTAGATAAAAAAAATTCGCTTCACTTCGATTTTTTAAAGTTGTACGTATCATCCCTTAACTTTAACCACCTTAACTCTGTTAATTTTAATAATACCAAAAAAGAGATCATTTTTATGTAAAATTTCATGCTTTACAATTTTTATTTGAAATTTTTTTTAAGTACTAGCTTTTACAGATTTTGAGTAATTTTGAAAAACACTTTATTATATTTTTTTACACCCCTTCTCGGAGGTTGAAAAAAAAATTCTCTCATTAATCGTATTCAAATACTTCAAAGTAACTTATATCAAAAATTCAAGTATATATCTCAAAATTTTTATTTGTCAACCTATTTGATTGGACTATAGTTATGTTTTTGGGATCGCTGATTACGAATCTGAAGTCAAAATTAAGATATTCAAAATGGCGGCTCTAACATGGCGGATGAATTTTTTTTTCTAAAACGAGTGTTTTAAACGGACAAAAAAATTTGAGCATATAGGTGATGCTATAAAAAAATTACTGCGCAATTACAGTGACAAAATTGTGACATTTCGTTAAAAAAAAATGTGAAAACGCACATTGTATCGTCGATAACTTCTTTATTTTTTGTGATGTAGAAACAAACAGCAGATCATTTATTTTTAAAGATTGATTAATTATCTTTAATTTTGTTCCTTAGAGTTATTGAAGGAAGTGTCACAGTTTCGAAGGTATTGAGCATTAAACTAAATACGTCATCCTAAAAACGGTCGGATGCCATCTATATAAAATTAAATATCTCCTAAACTCTCAATCCTACACAAATAGGAAACAAAAACAAATTCATTCTCAGTTCATAAGCTTAATTTTTGATGTCCACCATTTTTTCACTAAAACTAATATTTATTGAAATATTTGCAAAGAAACAAAAATGTTACGTTTGCAAAATCCCTCGTAAAATCCATTTACAGTTTAAAATGCTATTTTTGTAAGCGAACGAAAAAATTTAAGAGTCTAGGTCATTGATTATTGCTAAAGCATAAAACAGTATATGGGAATATATTTTTTTAATTACTGACTTACATTAACCAAATAGGCGTTTTTATTTAAAAAATGTGAAATAGTACATTGTGTCTCATAACTTTTTGTTTTTTATGCTTTAGCAATAATCAAAAAGTCATTTGAAAGACTGTTTAATGGACTTTTATTTTGATTGTCAGCATTTTTAACGTAAGTGCCATAGTTTCTAAGATATTTAACATTTAAACAAAATACTTTGTCTTATAGACATTCAGACACCACCTTTATACTTCCAGATCTCCGAAACCATTAATCCTACAGAAATTAGACAAAAACCAAATTCATCCTCAATTTACTAGCTTTCTTATCTGTTTGTAGCATGTTTTCACTCAATGTAACACTTTTCAAGTCATTTGCCGAAAACCTAATTGAAAACCTAATCTTTTTTAAGCTAAAATCTCAATTTTCTAGTCGTTATAAGTTAACAACTCAATTTATATGAAAAGTTGCATAGAACCTTTTCTTCTCAAAATTTGATTCTCTTTCAGCTCCAATGTTTTTATCTTTTTTTTTTTTTTTAGCAGCCACCCCCTATAAATTAGCAAGCTCCCGCATAATGTAGAAACTTTTCTTTGATGCGTTTACTATTAGTTGCCAAAAATGCACTAAATCTAATTCATATGACATTATTCCGAAGTTAAAACTAGTTACCGTACTAAAGTAAATAGATTATATATAACATGAATTATAGTCCAATTAAATAAGTCGACAAATCAAAATTTTGAGGTAAATACTTGAATTTTTGATATAATTTACTTTGATGTATTAGAACACGATTAATGAAAGAAATTTTTCTTATGAACCCCGGGAAGGGGTGAAAAAAAATATAATAAAGTGTTTTTTCAAAATGTGTAAAAGCTAGTAAAAAAAGTTTCAAACAAAAATTGTAAAGCATGAAATTTTATATAAAAATGATTTCTAGACTTTTTTTGGTATTACTAAAATTAACGCAGGCAGGGTGGTTAGAAAATAAGAGATGATATGTACAACTTTAAAAAGTCATAGCGTGCTGAAAAGTTAATGAATTTAATTTTTTTTCTGTTTACTCAGAAAAATATAAACATTCTTTTCAGAGAAATGAATTTTTTTTAAATTGTTAATAAAAAAGTTATAAAAATTTTAATTTTTTTATACCATTCTGTTCATCATTTAATATTGAACATTTGCTTTTGAAATTTTTTTTTACCCATCATTTTCAAGCAGGTATGAATTTATTTACCTGTTTAATTTTTTCCAAATGTAAGACACTGCTCTTGTGACGTCACGATAACTGAAAAGAAATAAAGAATGCATATGACAAAGATAAAATTGTTTTGTAGCTGCTGCATTGCCTACAAGACGCGCATGCGTCACATCTATACTGCCGTCATAAGTCATAAGGGGAATAAATGTAAATGTAAATTGTCGGTTGGCGAGGAAAGTGGCAAAGGCGTTTGTATTTTTCTGAACTAGTAAATATTAATTAAGAAAATCACTTATGTTTTCGTACTTTAGAATTTTTTAATAATATTTTTAGCTGTAGAACTCTTGGGTGCTCATATATTATTATAATCTCATTTATAACAAATATCTAGATGCGGCTTTTCACCTTATGAGGGCAGTAAGGGCATCCGCGCGTGACGTCACAACTAACCTCAAAAATATGTGTTTCTTAAGCTTTAAGAGTATTACGCAACTATATTATTAAAATTTCTGCCTGGTTCCCGTATTTTCAACTAAAATCTAGTTCAGTGTAATGTTTATGATGTTCTAAATACTTTGTCCCAATAAAATAGGACTCTTTTTGTAGGTTGGAAATCTAACCTGTAATTAGCAGTCTATTTCTATTAATCAACAATATTGAAAAATTATTTACGTGAGTTTTTAATATTTGCTTGGAGCCAGTACCAGCTCCAAGCTAAAAATGGGTATACAAACATTAAAAATGAGAATAAACTTGAAAAACTTAAAATTTAAGGTTATGTTGGTTACATGATGCAGATGCCCTATATCTCAATGCAGCGGTTGTGAATGTTTTGGTGAATAAATGCTCCTACAAATTGTTAAAATGTTTAATTGTGGACAAGTATAATAAGAATGTTCCGTTTAAATATTGATTAACCAACAATCGGAAAAAAGTAAATATTGACAAGAATTTTTTTCTCCATGTTTTGCGAAATCTACATACTTATACACGCTTCGTTTTATGTACATTTTGGTTATAGGTATTAGACACGTGGAATTTTGTTCACGTGATCTAAATATCTTTAAAATTAATTTTTGAATTGTAATGAAGGAAATTATTATTACTGTCAATACTTGCTGATTTATACTAAATTTGGAATTATTTGTTTGACATTATTGATATAAATTAAAAATAAAGTACATAATATAATTTTTTTTGCGAGAAAATTTTGCAGACGAATTATTGGAGTATTGGAAATAATTGTTTGAAACATCGTTTTAAATTAGTCGAAATTCGCGTATTTTAACCAGAAGTAAAAATTATTGGCAAAAATGAATATTTACAATAGTTATTTTTTTTCGACATTAACAATTAAAATAATTTTACTTCTTAATTTCAAAAAATTGGCAATTACAAATATTTACATTACTTATTTTTTAAAATTACAAAATTTCAATTATTTTAATTTATTATTTTTTAAATTTAAATGAAAAAAAAAATGACATTTAAAAAAATGATCGATACATTTCCATTAAAATAGATCATTGATATTCCTATTCCACGACGCCGTAGTCCATTTTACGCCATCACGTCAGAATTTCGAGAAAACTTAACCTAAAAGTGCTAAAAATACCTTTTTCGCCTTCGTTTGTGCACAAATTAGTTCACTCAAACGACCCCAAAAACCCCCGAGTAATAAGTTTTGGGCCACAATCTTCAAATTTTGATAAATTTCTGGATTTTAGCATCTGCCATATTGTATCCGCCATCTTGGATTTAGAAATTATCAAATTCTGACTTCAGATTCGTGCTCAGCGACTCCAAAAATCCCCGAGTAAGAAAATTCAGGCCAAAATATTGAGTGAATTAATTTGTGCATGAACGAAAAAGGTATTTTTAGCACTTTTAGGTTAAGTTTTCTCGAAATCCGGACGTGATGGCACAAAACAGACTATGGCATCGTGTTCATCATGTCAAAAACCTTCGGGGTATGGTAATGGAATCCCATTGGTCAGACATTTTTTTTTTTTTTTTTGTAAACCTGTGTAATTGAACCATTTTTTAATGGATAATAACAATTAGGAGAAAATAATTCATTCTTAAAACAAAATGTCTGATCCATTCTATATTAAATTAATCTTATGAAAAGTTAAAATAAGAATTATTAAAAACAAATTTGTTAACAATTTGTAGGAGCATTTGTTCACCAAAACATACACCACCGCTGCATTGAGATAAGTATATAGACTAGTTCACAAGTTCAAAGCCGTGTTAATGCTTGATAAAGCTCGTAAAAATATGAGTGAGGGCTCATTAGATTCGGAATGACATCTAGAAAAATGTGCAAAAGTTTCAAACCCGCATATAAACAATTGTAAAAGTTATAAACAAATGAAGATTGAAAAAATAACGAGTTTCGTTTTTTGCAAATAACTCGATATCTATTATAATATTTAAGAAAATTTAAAGGAAGTTTCTTAAAGAGGAATGAAGTTCAAATAAAAAAGTCCCAACTCCCGAATTTTAATAATTTTAATTTAATGTTGAAAATAGAGCTCTGCGTGGCGAACACTAAGCCGTTACGATGCTCTGAAACTGGCCGTAATAAGTAAAAATATTTTTTGTTATTAAATATTAATTTAAAAATTTTTTAAAATTATGGTATTATTTAGACACACTTAATGGAACAATATCCCGTTGAAAAAAAATTGTTTCACTGATTTTTCATAAAATGAGCCTATTGTTAATTAATAAGTTTTTTTAGAGTTTGCGTTTATATTTCAAGTCGGATAATTGTTAAACAAAAGCCACTAAAATTATTTCGCTTCATGGAGACCTTATGTCAGCTGTACTTTATGGGACTATGATATTGCGATGTTTCTAATTGTTTTACTCTATTAGTTATTAATTATTTAACCTAACAAAAAACTAAAAAATGAAAAAGAGAGGGCGAAATTTTTTTATTATTAATTTTAATTATTACTGTTTTTATATTTAAAAGTACTGTAAGATTACATAAACTTTAAATTTTTATTGCTATTTGTTTAAACACATTTTATAAACAAATAGATAAATTACATATTTTTGAAAAAAATGTTTTGTCATTATTTTTGTTATAAAATATTGTGATTAAAAATAAAAAAAATTTCTCACAAATTTTTTTTTAATTGTTTATAATAATTTTTTTCTTTTTTCATTATTTAAACAAATTATTAAGAAAAAAATTTATAATTTTTATAACTTTTTTATTAACAATTTTAAAAAAAAGTCCATTTCTCTGAAACGAATGTTTATATTTTTCTGAGTAAATAGAAAAAATTTTTTTTTAAATTCATTAACTTTTCAGCACGCTATGATTTTTTAAAGTTGTACATATCATCCCTTAATTTCTAACCACCCTAACTCAGTTAATTTTAGTAATACCAAAAAAAGTCTAGAGATCATTTTTATATAAAATTTTATGCTTTACAATTTTTGTTTGAAATTTTTTTTACTAGCTTTTACACATTTTGAGTAATTTTGAAAAAACACTTTATTATATATTTTTTTCACCCCTTCCCGGGGGTTCAAAAAAAAATTTCTTTCACTAATCGTGTTCTAATACCTAGTAACTTATATCAAAAATTCAAGTATTTACCTCAAAATTTTGATTTGTCGACTTATTTAATTGGACTACTAATGAAGTATATAAGTTGTTATATTGTCTGTTTTTTTTTTTTTTTAGGTTTGCAGAGTCATGATTCTAATCCTGGTAATGAGACAAAAATGTCTCAGATGGAATTATCAAATCAGGATTCTCAGGTATCCCATAATAGTTCAGAAAGCCACTTGTCAATTGTTACATCTGATGAAAATACAAAAATGGAAGTTTGTGAAGAATCGGAAAATAAATTAATTAAATCAATTGATATTGAAGAAAAAATAGAAATATCTATTGAAACACAAAAAAATTCTGATAAAGATTTATTTCAAAAAGAGACAGAAGAAATCAAGAAAACAGAAGAAATCAAGAAAACAGAAAGAATCGAACCAGAGCGAAAAGATGAGAAGACATTTGATGAGAAGAAATCTGAGGATAAAAAGGTGATAGACAAAAAAGTTGATGACAAAAAAGTTGATGACAAAAAAGTTGATGACAAAAAAATTGATGACAAGAAAATTGATGATAAAAAATCTGAAGAAAAGAAAACTGAAGATAAAAAACATAATGAAAGAAAGAGTGATGATAAAAAATCTAGAAGCTCTGAAAAGCATAAAGATAGAAAAGATGATAAATATAAAAAAAGTAGTAGCAATAGCAGTAGTAGAGATAAAGATAAGACAAGCTCTAGGCATAGCTCTTCATCCAAGGATAAAGATAAGAACAAAGAAAGGAGAGAATTAAAAACAAGCACCAGTAATAGTAAAGACAAAGAAAAAGTCGAAAAAGATAAGGAGAAACCTGAGAAAGATAGATCTGAAAAAGAAAAGTCTAAGTCTGAAAAGGATAGAGAAAGAAGTGATAGAGATAAAAGTAAAAGTTCCAGCAGCAGCAGTAGTAAACATAGCAACAGTAAGGATAAGGATAAAAGCAATTCAAGTTCAAAAAAGGAGTCTTCAGGCAAAGATAAAGAAAAATCTCGTTCATCCAGTTCAGGTACTTCTAAAGAGAAAGAGAGCAAGTCAAAGTCTAGCCACAGTGAATCAAAATCTAAATCTTTAGCAGATAAGCATAAAAGGAGTGAAAAAACCTCACACAATGGTAAACATTCCAGCAGTTCATCCAGCTTGAAAAAAGACAAAGACAAAAAACGTGATTCAAAAAAAGAATCGAAAGATGACCACTATAGCTCTAAAGAGAAAAAAAATGACCGACGTTCAACTGACCGAGATTCAAATGATGGTCAATCGAGCAGACAGAGTCACTCGAATTCGTTTATTGAAAGTAGTTCAAATACACAAAAAAACAGCCAAGAGTCGTCAAATTCTAATAGTGGAAGTGGTTCAGGCGATTCAGGTAACTCAGAACAAATTGAACACACAAAAGTAATATCTCCAATAAAACTTTCAAGGGTCATTGAAAATAAAGAGGTGGCGTCACCATGTGCAGACATGCAAAAATTTAAATATATCAAACCCAAATTTGCGTCAAATTTTGAAGAAGCTAGAAAGTTGATGAAAATTCGAAAACAACTTGCCAAATTAGAAAGGCAAAATCAACTGAGTCTGACGCAGATAGAAATACCTGTAGAAATGCCAGTCATAAATGGCATTACTTACCCTGAACAAACTATTCCTGAGGAAGTTAAAAAAGTTAAAGTGGACGATTCTAATAAAAAACCACAGACTCCAGAAAGGAAAGAAATTGTAAGTTCTCCTAAAGATGTTACTCCAATGCTGCAGAGCACGGAATTAAGCAAAGAAAACTGGGAAGCTCTGGAAGCTCGATTAGCACAAGAAATGTCTAACATAAATTATAATTCGTATGAGTCCCCTTATGACTACGATTATGACTATGCCGGATACAATTCGATTGTAATAAGTCCAAGAAAAAGTGTAGTTATTGATGACAAATATACAGTAAAGGAAGAAAAGATGGAGAAAACTCTAGAATCGTCGAAAGCCTGTAAATTAGATTTTGAAAAAATGGAGGAAGTACCGACTGAAAAGAGTGGAGATAAATTAGTGGAGCCTTCTAAATCGCCAAATCAAGAAGTGGTTAAAAAAGACCCAAGAAATGATGTAGAAAAGAAGAGAAAACTAAGAGTCGAACTAGAGACATCTATTTATAAAAGCTCCAAAGGTATAGTAAGAATTATCGAAAGAGGAGAGAAAATAACAAGGAATGGTGACAAACACAAGGCGAATGTAATTGGAGTTGAAAAACTTGTTGAAAGTAATAAAATGTTTAACAAAAAAGATAATAAAAGTCATCGTGATAATGACACGATACATAAAAACGAGGAGAAGTTGAAGAGCGTATCCGATCCTGACTATGAGTGTCGATATCTTGAAACACCCAGTCCCACTTTGGAAAATAATTTGCAATTCATCCGAACGCATATTAAGAAACTCGAACACGAAGTTGAGCATTCATTAAAAGCAATCCAAAATAATATCTTACCCTTGAAAAGAGTGGGATGTAAACGAAAATTGGAAGAAAATGTGGATTTCAAAAATAACAATAAAGCCCATTATGAACAAACTATAGGTATGTACAGAAGTATTTAAAGTCTATCTCAGTTAAAAATGCAGTTATTTATGTTACGAGCAGAGCACGGTTTACACAAGCACATGAGGATTCCCAAGTAAGTGGAAGGTCACCTCAAGCCCATTGATACAAAAAATAAAAAAATAACAGAAGTAGTCGACTAAAACTAAACATCAAAAATATGATTTCATCAATTGTTTGGGGGCAATTTTGTTATGGAAATGGAATTTGTATGTCATCAGGAAGTTACAGTAAAGTGTTGTGCGTATATATAGTTTCTATTTTTTTTTACAAAAAAAAATGACTTGGATTTATGCAGTTCTATTCATAATTTATTTACAAACATTTTGATTTTTCGTTTGGCCCAATTAGATGAACATGACCCGAAATATTTAAAAAAAAATGATACAAAAACACGTTTTTCAAAATTAAAACTTAATTTTCAAGAGATGCTAACCTCCCAGGTTGGACAAAACTTTACTGTACCTGATTGCATTTTCATAAAAAAAATTGATGTTTCCTGTAGAGTGAAAATTATCATTGCATAGGAAGAAGTAGAGCAATTGAGTGGACAACCAGATCGCCAGATCTGATCCCCTTCGATTACTTCCTTAAAAGCAAGTCATACATCGATATTTGTATGTAAAAAAATGCGCTCTTCCAAATTCCGTAACAAAAACTGGAGGTTGCCGTTTAAAAAAAATATATTCATGCTTTGTGAAAAATACCTGAAAAAGTTTAAAAAACATCAAAAGTTTGCATTCATTATGAACCTTTTGACAAAAAAATTTTTGTGTTTTATTAAACTTATCCACTACTTTTCGAAAGCACTATTATGTCTTGTAGCCACCTAATCTTTTAATTGGGCTTTTGCCGGTTGGATTTCGTAATTAAATAATAAATGATTTAATTAAAAATTGGTAATTTTATATACTAGAAAAATATTCATTAAAAAATACTGTTTAATTTTTTGTATTACTTTTATACGTTTTCATTACCTGCCAAGAAATCTGTTCTGATTTACTAATTTTTCCTTGTGTGAACTTGGCTTACGAAATTACCAATCAGAGACAAAAATACGCGCTCCCTACCTTTACAAGCACTGCATTCCTAACTGAGACAGGTTATATTGGTTTTTTTGTTGCTTTTTTGACTTTCTTATGTATTTTAAGAAACGAAAAAGAGGAGAAGGTCTATAGCACCAAATCCAAATTCAGTCACCTCACAGGCAAATAAAGAAAAAATGTGCAATAGTACAGGTATTTTTAGTTGTTACCGATACTGAGCAATTTATTGGTTGTTTTAAATTTTTTGACTTGACGTGTTTAATTGACCCAAAATTATAAATTACTAAACTTTTCAATTACAATCTCTACTTTGACGAGATCAAATTTAAAAGCAACCATTTAAGTTTCTTATGGTTGTTTTGTTTTCAAGATATCTCTCCAAACGACAGCTTTTCGCTGCCCTTGAGTCCAGCAGAAAGTGATAAGTCAAACGATAAGAAAGAAGACGAATCACCTAAGCTAACTAAACAAAAGCGAAATGTTATTGGCAGAAGTAAGTTGAGATATAGGCAAATATCTTTTAAAAAGCTGCTTAATCACTTGAACCTGCAATTTGCTTATTACTCTATTGAAAGAATAATTGTTGCATGCTGTTGAAATTTAATTATCCAACACTTTGTCAACATTTTTATATTTATTTTAGTTTGTTGAGTATATCCGTATACAAGGTGGCCTAAAATTGTCTCCCGATATTTCTGTCGCTGATACACGGAAAAAAATAAATTCTTGTTTTAAAAATAAAACATTTAATTTTAATGCATCGCACGTTTATATATACGCAAGAATATATTTTCTTCATCCAAGAAAATAATTTATTTGATTTAATTTCTGTTCGTGAATATATACTATTTAATTCAAATATATGAAATAATTGTGATTAATGTCACTGTATTTTAAAATCGAATCACCTTTTTTCTTAACATCAGAATATGCGAATATTTAATAGAAGAATATTACGTAATTGTAATAAACTTTTAAAGTTTTAGGTAAACACTAGAACAGTTTTGTTTTAACAATATATTGTTTCATATTTAATTACGTATAGTTTTACCGTTAATAAAAAGTTTTAAGATAAATCTGTGGTATCTCTATCTTCAGGGTATTATAGAATTAATATAAAGAAACCTATTTATCCGGAGATTTTACATTTTTTAACTTCAAACCAATATGTTTTGAATTAATAATAAGCATATATTTGACCTAATCAGTGATAAAGGTTTAATTAAAGGGACCCAACCAACCAACCTTTTCGGTACACTTTGAAAATTGCCATAAAAACTCTTAAAAGCAAGCTAGTCAGCTGAAATTCCAGCGACTTCAAAGCGTACCGACAATGTTAGTCCGCCAATTTTACGAGTTCGCATGGCAACTTCAAAGTGTACCGAGAAGGTCGGTTGGTTGGTTGGATCGTCTGTAGACCCCTTAAAGGTTATCATAGGTTACGGGACTGTATTTTTTATTCCGATTAAAGCACGATTAACTAATACCACATTCGCATTTCATATTCCTGATGTAAACAAATATTAACGCATGCTATCATTAGTATTGGTCGATCGGCCATAAACTCTGTTGATATTTGTGTATATACATCAGGAATATGAAATGTGATTACAGTACATCAGTCAGATAATAGGAAGTAAGTAAAGATGTATAATATGCACACGACGTTCACAGTAAATAACAACTAACAACTGAACAAGTCAACAAGTTTCGACACTACGGCTTACCTACCTGCAACCTTCTTTGCCAGCGACCGGGACCGATAAGGAGTGTGCGATAAATGTAATGGATATTGAAACGAACACTACTATAATATAATATTAAATTTAATAATATTCTGTCAAGAAAATTACATTTTAATTGATATATCTACATTTCCCTTAATAATGTAAATATAGTTGAAATAAGTATTACATAGGTTTTTGTTTCAAGGTACGAAGGTTTTAAAACAAAAATAACATAATATATGGAATAAGAAAATGTATGAAATTTAATATTTAAAACTATTAAACATTTCGCCTAATTGTAATATATTCGCAAACAATATATATTTCAAGAAAAATATTAGATTATAACAAACTTTTCACTAAGTTTCACAAAAATGTATACATTTACATTTAATAAATATAGATTTGCGAAAACTATTTAATTACGTTATAGTTAATGTATAAAAGATTAATATTTAAAACTATGAAACATTTCCCATAATCGTAATATATTCACAAATAATATATATCCCAAGAAAAATATTAGATTACAATAAACTTTTCACTAAGTTTCACAAAAATGTATACATTTACATTTAATAAATATAGATTTGTGTTAATCATTTCATTTTAAAACTTTCGACTTATTTGTATCAAATACTTTTTTTTTGCATGTAGTACATCCAAGAATAAAGATACTCTTATATATAAAATTATTTCCGAAAATGGATAATAAGGGAGTTATATCTCTCATATCTTCCGACCTCCTTAAAATATAGAATTGATATTTTAAATTTAGGTATAGCTCATGTGGACACCAGTTTACATAGTACCAGTAAAACCTTGGGGGTGGCCGTCGGCATTTTACCCAGTGTTAATAAAATCATGATTTAAAAAAAAATAAAAATGTTTATTTAACTGCTTAACTTTCCTTTTAGTATTTTCTTAATAAATCATAAAAAAATCTTTATACATAATTATGAAGTCAAGAAGCCGCTTGAGAGCTTGTTAAAACTCGTTGAAACTTGCAAATCCCGGTCAACTCTGTAAGAAAAGGAGAGGGTTTTCAATTTCATTTAATATTTCATACTGACTGAACGTTGACGTGCGATATGTATTAAAAATAAATATCTAGTCGAATCAGGAAAGAAGATAGTGTTTGGCAACATTTTGTCAAAAAAAAAGTTATGGGCAAACTTGGATGCCGTGCGATATGTAATAAATGTAATTGGGAAATTCAGGGGCTTGTCGACAGGCTTAAAAAATACTGGAAAACCTGTAAATATCAAGTGAAGGTGAAAAAATTTGCTTTCCAATGATTTGAAAGTTACAAAAGCAAGATCACACATAGCCCAAATTGTAAAATATTGTCGCAACACACACTTGCCAAATGGTTGATACAAAGAAAAAGGGGGCAAGAAACTAACATTACCATAGTATGTTAGATGGAATACAGTTTCCGACTGCCTTGAGGTTTGTGTCACTGAATGGCCCAAGTTGTTGCAAATCTGTGAAGAACACAAAGATGACATTGATCCGTTGATTTTTAACAAAGTGTCAAATATTCAAATCAAAAGAATGGCCGAGGACTTTTTAAAATTGGTAAAACCAATTTCTGTGACACTTGCCAGAATTCATCAGAAATGTGCCAATTGAGGAATGGAAAAAATTGAGTTCTGTTTTTTATAGTTTTGAAGATGAGAACAGAAATTTAAAGCAAGAAATTTGAAATAAGATATGATAAAACTTTAACGCCATTTCACTTTTTGGTATATTTGTCGTAGAGTTGGGTAGTAACTGGTATGATTCGTATCATTGAATCGAATCCTGGCAGTGATTCGAATGGTACAAATCCCACAAAAGCAAAAGATTCGTATATTTCCTATCGATGTTGTAACCGTATCCGTTTGTACAATCAAGACAGTTCGGATTCTTGAAAGAATATTTCAGTACGAATTTTTTCTTGATACGGATTCGTTTGGTACGAATCCTTAAAAAGAGTCGAATCGCCCAACTCTAATTTGTCGAATCCTATTAGAAATAAAAACAAATACTCACTGCCGAAAGAAGAACAAAAGGCTGCTTTAGATATATTTTTCCAACATATTTCTGGCACAGGGTTATTAGCGTTTTTAATTAAGTTGGAAGCAAAATTCGATCCGTTCCAAAAAGCAATGTTTTCAGAAGAAATATTACAAAATGTTAACGTAGTGCAGTGGTGGAAATCTCAAGAAGATATTCCACAAATTAACAAAATACTGGATCTGATAATTCCCTTTCTGTGTGCTGTTGCTTCTTCTGCAGACGTGGAAAGAATGTTTTCTTCATATGGACTTGTTCATTCAAATATTAGAAATGGATTGGGCAAAGAAAAAGCATAATATTTCTCTAAACCTTATTTTATATGTCCCATTTTGTATTGTTTTGAAAAATATATATTTTTATTTTTATGTGTTTATTAATAAGCCAGGCTAGATAAGTACCAGAATTAAAAAAAAAAAAAATCGTTACAGCAAACTGATGGCAGAATATTTTAGAACATATCACAACTAAAGAAGGAAAAATAATCCGAACCACCTGCGGGTATCTGGGGTGAAATTGGGTGGGTTTTCAGGGGTGAAAAATGTTTTTTTGCGATTTCTGGGTTAATTACGCATCCTATCGAAAAAAGTTAAATATAAAAGTTGTAGGTAATAAAGAGATCTACAACTTGTGTGAAGAGCATTTTTATCCTAACCTCAAAATTTTTCGAGATACACGCGAATAACCCCCTTTTCGGTTTTTTATTTTTTTCTTCCACAAAAATAATTCGATTTAGCTCAAATTTGGTGAAAGTATACCTTTTGGTGTCCCACATAAGCACTATTTTTTTTTGGAGCAAAATATTTAACGGTTGTTTAATTCAATTTAAAAAAAAAAATTGAAATTTTCCACTGCTATTCCTCATAAAAGTACTTATCCGATAAAGTTCGGACAGGCTCATTTTTTTTGTTTTTATGTCTACTTTCAATAAATACAAATATATATATATATATATATATATATATATATATATATATATATATATATATATATATATATATATATAGTGCAATGGAAAAAATTGCCGGAAAATCGAAAATTCCGAAAAAATTTCCTTTTTCGTTGTGTTTTTTAATTATTGTCAAAAATTTGTTGTTATTTATTACAATTAATATAATTATGTAATATCAATGTATGCTACAAACAATAAGTAAAATAATTAATAATTAATTACATTCCTCAACCACGTTTGAAATATTAAACAAACAAAAAAGTATGATCTTGATTTCTATGCCTTCTACTGTAACGGTATTGGTACGGCATATAAATGACCGCATTTTTATTTATTTGATAATCTAAATATATTCACTTTTGATTTTGATTGTTAATAACTTTTTTAATTGTAAAAATTGATAAAAATTGCTTTGTTAATTTTAATTATTAAACATAATAATTTTTGTAAAAATAATAAATGTACTTTTTAAAACTAAAGACTAAGAAAAGGCAAATATGTGTATATATACCCACATACACATACATCCGCACATTTAAAACCAATTGCTATCTTATAAAATTTGAGAGAGAAGAAATGAGATTTTATCGTTCTGCGAAATTTATTTACAGAAGTAGTTTTCAGTTGGTCATCTATATTATTGTATTGCGTTATATACAAATGACTGTACTTTTTGAGTAAATACAAATCTGCAACAGCTACTTTGCATCTTTTACAAACGATATTGCATAATCTTATCAAAACATGGAAAGTATACCTACTATATTGCAATAATTTAAAATGGGTAGCACAAAATTTTCACACAATTTTTTTCTTACTTTAAAATTTAAAATACTTATATTAGAATATGACATTTTCAATGAGTAATATGCTTTTTTAATAAAACTGCCACGTGCACCGTGAAACGCATTTTATAGTCAAAAATAAGACCTACATTTTTTGGTCCATTTAGAATGGGCAAGTATTGCCCATTGATAGTGATCTTTAGATTTGCCTTCGTGTATTCCCGTGTTTTATTAGAAGTAAAGCACAATACTGCACTTTTGGTGGCATTTAGTTTAATACTGTTTTGATTACCATAATTATGAATTACTTTACCATAATTGATATTGTTATTACTTTGTTCATTTTAATTTTTTTTTTAATATACACATTTATTAATTGACAAACTCAACACTCATACATTATTATAATGTAAAAGGTTAAGTTGAGTAGCTATTAAGCTAGACTTTGCCTTAGTTTAGAAATATGCTGTAAATTTAATTATAAATAAAGCCATTTTATTATTATTATTATTATTATTATTATTATTAATTTTATTAATTGTATGTTTACTACAAAATGTAAATATATTAGAATTATGTATTAAAAAGTACATTTATTTTTTTTACAAAAAATTATTTATATTATGTTTAATAATTAAAATTAACAAAGCAATTTTTATCAATTTTTATAATTTAAAAGTTATTAACAATCAAAATTAAAAGTAAATATATTTAGATTATCAAATAAATAAAAATGCGGTCATTTATACGCCGTACCAATACCATTACAGATCATACTTTTCTGTTTGTTTAATAAATTCAAACGTGGTTGAGGAATGTAATTAATTATTAATTATTTTACTTATTGTTTGTAGCATACATTGATATTACAAAATTATATTAATTGTAATAATTAATAACAAATTTTTGACAATAATTAAAAACATTTTTTCGTAATTTTCAATTTTCCTGCAATTTTTTCCATTGCACTGAATATATATATATATATATATATTTTTTATTTATTAAAAGTAGATATAAAAACAAAAGAACTCTATCGGATAACTACTTTTATGAGGAATCGCAGTTGAAAATTTCACTTTTTTTTTTTAAATTGAATTAAGCAACAACTGTTAAATATTTTGCTCCAAAAAAAATAGTGCTTATGTGGGACACCAAAAGGTATACTTTCACGAAATTTGAGCTAAATCGAATTATTTTTGTGGAAGAAAAAAATAAAAAACGGAAAAAGGGTTTTTTGCGTGTATCCCGAAAAATTTTGAGGCTAGGCTAAAAATGCTCTCCACACAAGTTGTAGATCTTTTTATTACCTACAACTTTTATAATCAACTTTTTTCGATAGGATGCGTAATTAACCGAGAAATCGCAAAAAACCGTTTTTCACCCCTAAAACCCACCCCAGATAGCCGCAGGTGGTCCGGATTATTTTTCCTTCTTTAGTTGTGATATGTTCTAAAATATTCTGCTATCCGTTTGCTGTAACGAATTATTTTAAATTAAATTAAAGGCTTTCTAAAATTTTGATATCCATTTCCGTAAATAATTTTATATAATAGACTACTTTTATTTTTGGATGTTCTCTCAACCATAGAAATATTGGGACAATTTTGAACCACTGTGCATAATGTTTAAAAGATATGTTAAAAATTATGATGTAAACTTTGAGTAAAAATGATGCTAATAGTCCTGCGGTCAGATGACTTTTGCAAACGTGAAGGTGGCCGACAAAAATCTACTGTACTGCGGCTGCTGTGTTAGAAAGCAAGATGCAGGCACTAAACTAGCCCTGTAGTATTGAGTGGGCTGAGGCTGGGCAAAATTTTTTTAGGTGGGCCAAGGGATAGGGGCCAAATAACAACATAATTTTTACCTATTTAAGTACTTTAGAAAATTTACTCAGCTTGAGCAAAACAATACAATTCCTAAATTGTCCGGGTGGGCCATAGCACACCCCCTTTTTTTCTTGTGGGGCATAGTCAACTCTTAAAAGAGTGCTGAACAAGTGGTCCTCCTGAACTGAATAACAAATTCAACCCTGGCATCATCACTTCTGACACACTTCGTGGGGTAAAGTCTGTCATAGCACAGCCAGAGTACTGAGTTTAGGGACCTGCCAGAGATGAAATTGTTATAAAAAATTTTTCACATTTGTTGAACTTGTATTGTTTTTTGAGAAACATAAACAGGTAAACAAATACAATAGTACTGAAATAAAACATAATTAAAAAAAATCAATTACTCAAATTTCTCTTTTTCACAATATACATGTAGCAAATGGTTAAAATAATTCCTAGTTTGCTTATATCTGGATTGGCCTGCTGTACAACTACACATGCATTTTCATTTATCAACATCACTATAAATTCATTCTAACTTCATGGGGAGTAAACAAAAGGCAAAGATTTGTTTTTTCACGGCGTCTTCGACTTAGCGGAGAATTACATGTCCAGCTCTAAATACCACTTCACCTTCCTTGATGGGTCTACTTCTGCATGCAATATGAGTAAAGATTTCACATAATTATAATTCTACCTTCGGCATATTTCAAAACAGTTCACAAGCGTAAGAAAATTAATGAAATAACAGACGTAATGTTATGACAACTACACGTTTTCGTCACTATGATTGAAAATGGATTTAAAATATTGAAATTTACTGATACCATCTGCTGATGTGATTTTCCCCTATAGACAAAAGTCAAAATTAGGGGCGCGTTCAGTTTAAACGTCGCGCGTCGAACGTGTGGCAGCACATCACAGCGGCGTTCAGAATCAATGTTGGAAAAAATGTAACTATGAAGTGGTAGCGGGAACCTTACTTCAACTTTAAAGTGACGCTACAGTCCCATTCTGTACTTTATAATAAATGTAACTTTAAAGTTACATATTTTCAGTTCCTGTCACTATCCTTGGGTAACAATTACTTTCAAATCGCATTTCTTAGTAAAAACGACTTCAAAGTGATTCTTTCTGAAATACGCCATCTTGGTGGCCAAAACTTATGATGCCATTATTACAAGACATGATCCATAACTTCATAAATAACTTAAAAATTTAATTTATCACTACTTCTGCACCAAATATAATAAATTAATGGATAAAAATTATTTTCAAGTTTCAAAGAACAATAAAAAATAGCTATCAGCATCTAGGTTGACACATTCTCGCATGACGTTAAATATTTTAAACATATTTTAATTAAAAACTGCAAATTATAAAGGCGCATGCCAGATTCGGACGTTTTATCATTATGTTCGACATTCAACTTGCATTCGTTTCAATTTTGATGCTTAGACCATTGGGAAATTGTACAAGTTTTGCCTTCTAATATTATACTATTCTAGTATTCTATTAAGTTTCTGAGTTAGGGAAATGGATAACAAGAAGCATGTAGGAATGAAACACAAATAATAAAATCAGTTGCAAGACAAAGCAGGCAACATTCATTTGATAGAGTGGGGAGTGGTAAAGTTCCCTGAAAGTCGAGGTTTACACTTCACGACGTCACCGCTACATAACCACAACGCCATTGAAACGTAACCGGACAAGTTCCGGGTACATGGCCGGAACGTTGCGGTAACCTAAAAAATATTCCCTATTTTGGTCGTACGCACGTAATGGGAACGTTCCTGTTATGCTCTTGTGACTGTTGGCAGAACACTTTAAAGTACCTTCAATAGTCGTCGCTACGTTCCAGCAACTAATTGTGCTAGTTGGGTATATATTTGTTAATGAATTACACACGAATGGGGCCCATATTTTTCTCCCCAGGCCCATATGCCCATATTTCCTCTCCAAGGCCCTGCTTGAAAATCAGCCATAAATGTGGCTATATTATATATATCACATCATTAATGATGAAGAGACTATCTATAGGTGCATTTTTTTTGCTCCAATTTAGTCACTGGAATATTAAATTTTGTCTTTTTTTTTGCTCATCATTCTGATTCCAGTTTGCTACTTTTCATTGTCTCACAAGACAGAAGCACTGGTAGCAAGTTTGGAGTGGAGTTGATTCATCTATAATAGACAGCGTAATGTAGCTGATATTAAGTCAATATTCATCTTTTTATGTTTACTGCTAGCAGAAAGAATTTATTCGTACACATGAATGTCGGTGGTATCATTCGTTATTTAATATAACCTGAGATTCCTAAGAAAGGACGATGTTAAAAATAGCTGATTTTTGGCCCCTATCCCGGAACGCATAAGACCCAGAGAAAATAGTTGGAAAAGGCTCAAAATTAATAAAAACACGTCTTCGTGGTACCAAAAGGCTGGGGAAAATTTTATTTCACCTCTAAAAACATAACAACAACCACTAAAATGCTATAAATAATAGCTTATACTGAATGGGAAAATTATATTTATTTTATGATTAACTATTAGGTATTGATTCAATAAAGCTAAAAACTACCCCTATCCACACCCTATTCCGGGGATGGAAAGCCATACACAGCATCTAATATTAAAAAAATAGGTACCAAGGTGATCAAAAATGTACAAAATGATTTTTTAATATTAGTTGAACCAGGACCATCAACTGATCCTGACTTCAGCATCCCCATTTTCAAAAACAACCCGGTATAATAAAAAATAAATAATAAATTATTATATTATAATTATTACATTATTATATACATATAATATATATCTAATATCTATTTATATATAATATTTACTTATATACTCTAATACTGCACATAGACATAGTATTATAGTTAACATTTTGCTACCTATATACAGTTAGTTCATCAGTAAGATATAAATTCATTTTTGGGATAAAAGAAAATAAGATTTTTTTTTCTATAATACACTTTCATATTTTTTTTATTATTACTTAAAGTTTTTTTCCCTTATTGAATTATTTAAGCTTTTTAAAATGCAGTGTCAGGTCTGCAATAAATCTCTTTGTAAAAAGAGACGTGGGTCGGATTTTCCTGAAGTTTCTGTAGATCCGATTCAATATGAATGCATACAGTGCTACAAGAAAAGATCTCATCCAAGTGATCACGATGATACCTATTCAAATAATGTCAGTGATGAAATTAGATCTATGGGTCGTGTGCGCGTGACGTCAGTCTGAGACCTTAGGAAAAACAAACTGAAATTCTTTAACTGTCAAATGGCAACTGATTGAACTTTTCGTAATATTATTGTTTCTATGTATATTATACATACAAAATGACAAGTTTTTGGTTTATTATTAATTGTGGAAGTGTGACAATGCGAAACAATGCAAGTTTTTATAAAATAACCTCCATTTACAACCAGAAGAAAGAAAGACTGCAACCGATTTCAAACAATTAAAGAAATGAGACATTCAAGGATTTTATTAGTGGTACGTTGTTGCATATCAATGTAAGGATTTGATTTTTAACGTGGATTTATATTGTAGGAAAAACAGCCGTATAATAAGACCATGATGATACGTCCAGTGTCCAGTTGGATATCCTCTGTCAATATTACTTGTTTAAAATTTAGTTGAACGAAGGTGTGGAGCTGTACGGAGAGAGAGAAAAGTGCAACGGCAGAAATTGTTTTAAATAACGTACACTCCAAGAGGAAAGTTTGCAGGCTACATAAAGATATTTGATGAAGTACATAAATTAAGAAAGGAAATTCCAAAGTAGCTACCCGCTGTCAACAAGTGATGCAATGTGCCCTTTTAAAGTATATCGTGTAGTGTTTAAAAACTCAATGTTTGTCTATTGGACATTGAAGAAGTATAAAATTAAAACTTTGAAGTGGTCGAAGTCCAGTGAACGCATAAACAAAGCCTGAATGGGGTATGAAAGTGTTAAATGTAACTATAAAAGCCCTTTGAGTTATATATATACTATGAATGTTACAATCATTTTTTTGTTAAAATATAAACTTTTATAACTTATAACTTTCTTCTCGATTATTCTTAGAAGTACTAATAGACCTTGGATAATAAATTATTTAATTAGTGAATATATTTTGTTTTGCTTTCAGTTACATGCATGTATCTAAGTACAAGTTCGACGTAATTGACTATTTCAGTTTACTGTAACAATATATAGTAGTAGCAATGAAATAAAACATAATAAAAAGGGAATATTTAATAAAATAATAATGAACAAATGACTCACATATAACAGACAAATTACATAACAATATATGAAAAATAGTTCTTATAGAAATTACAATGGATTATATAGTCCAATCTATAGACACATTATAGACGAGAGGTTAACTGCTGGAAGAAATTGTGTACGTCTTATTGTATAGGTACCTCAAATAGTTTATAGCACCTCAATCTTCATTGCTTAATTTGTATGGGGTTTTTCTCAAAATTTACAGCGGTTAATTCCTTGACCATAGCCATGTTTACTGCTAAAAATCTATAAGGAAATGCTTCTTGTCACTAAGTAGTCAACATGTTTTGTCTACACTAGCAACACATGCACAGTAAGTACTAAGGAACTGTCTGAATCTGCAATAGTCCAAGGAGTCAATACGAGTTCATAACCTGAAAAATGAATTTGTACGTTAGCAATTATTTATAAAGTGACATTTAATTAGGCAAGTATATATGAAAAGAATGGTTGATCACTGATAACAATTCTTACCTTTGCAACAAGCTTTTATTCTGTAAATTTCTTGCACAGTACTTCTTTCTCCTAACCACAAACAGCTTCAAGACTTTTGAATGTTTTGAACTCATCCTTCTGTCTATGCACTCAAAAACCAAGTAATTCGCAGTATCCCTACGTGTAATATTTGGGAGTACATTAATATTTATACTAAAGCATTTTTTTCTCAAAATATAAGGATTTAATTCGACAGCAGCAGTATATCTAACCTCTACATCATGAGACAATTCTGCAAAATACGAACTAACCGTCTTCCTGACAAACAAAATTGAGAATATAAAAGTATTAAGAATAGTTGCAGATGTTAAATAATCCAACATTAAGCTTTTAAATGGCACAAACAGCAAAATTCACTTTAAAGGAAAATATTCTGCTTCAATGACAGCTGTTTGTTTTTCCTAAGGTCTCAAAATCTGTGACGTGGGTGCACACGACCCATAGAGTAGGTAGAAGTTGAGGCAGCAGGAATCCAGATGGTTGAGGGTAATAAAATAATTGTTGACGTTGAAAGGAGTGCCAATAATCATAAAGTTTGTGTTTTTGGCTGTCAAAATTGACGACTTAGTAAGGAGGAATGTGCCAGTATTTTTATGAAAACCAATATTTACGTTCAATATAGTAACAGGATCTGTAATAGTCATGGATCTGGTCACGATATAAATATCCCTGAAACCTTTGTCAGCAATAAGCCAAATGCGTCCATGAATTCAGATGAAGTTAAGTCCCTAATATTCACGTTAAGAAATATGGTTATTGAGGAACGTGAAGCAAAACTGAGGCCTTGTTCTTTCCTTCAAATGCAACCAAGGGAACTTTACTTTGAAGCTGGTTTAGACCATGAATCATTTAAAATAATACTACAGTACATTGAAGAGATGCAAACTCATAATAATGAAATGGCTCTAGGAATGTATTTATCATGAATTCGAAGAGGTTATACTTTTGAAGAATTACAAAACAAGTACAGCATTACCAGACAAACAATAAGCAATCACTGTACCAAAATTCGCAATGTTTTATTGCAATCCTTTCGAAAAAAATATCTTAGCTGTGCCTGAGTCTAGAAATTCAATACTGTCTAATCAAACAGAAGTATCTCAGATTCCTCAAATAGGATCCGCTCAAAAAGGAGCCATCATATTTGATGGAACTTATTTAAAAGTTGATTTTGAGTTTCAGCGAAAAACTTCGGTTCATAAGCACTACAATCTTTTAAAACCTACGTTAGCTGTTTACCCAAATGGACGAATTGCCGGAGTATGGGGTCCGTTTCCTGATAGTACGAATGATGCAAAAATCCTTAACAGCCTATTAGAACAACCTATTTGGGGACATTTCCAGAACAGAAACGTTTTTATTGTAGACAGAGGCTTTCGTGACACCGTAGAGGAAATAGAAAAAAAAAGGTTTTGTTGCTAGAATACCAGCTTTTTCTGATCATAAGAAACAGCTCACAGTTGAACAAGGGAATATCTCTAGAATAGTGACAAAAAATCGTTATATTACCGAAGTTGTGAATGGTAGAATCAATCGGAAAAATCAATATTTTGCTAACATATTACGCAATACGGAAATAGCGTATGATGATTTTGTGGTCGCCTGTGCAATATGTAATTTAACATTCACTCCAGTAGTTAGTAGCGATCTTGACATTGAAATGCCAACAAAATGGTCACTTTGTTAAAGGAAGATAATAAACTCTCAGAATTAGTATCTGCATTGAATTTGAATTTGCGAACGTCATGGTTTCAACGTATGGAATCCATTTCTTTAATTGAGTCTCCACACCTTGAAAAAAGAGACCTTCATTTGTATGCGGTACATACCAGCTACAAATGGCTCCATTTTATTACTTAGATCACATAAATGAGAATTGCGATTTTGAATTCTTAGTGTTTAAAGAAAATCTGGATATTGACTACAAAACTTTTAAAATAGACATGAACCCTAGAAATGCATTGCTAATAAAGGCATGTATTCATTCAGGGCACTCATCTACCACAAAATACTTTGTTTTTATTTTGGTTGACAAAAAAAAGGAATTGACAGATGCCGTTCTTGGTCATACTTGTGGATGTAATGTTGGAAAACGAGTTGTAGGATGCTGTTCCCATGTTAGGGTACTATTGTGGTTCTTTGGATTTGCATAAAACTTACAGGAGATTCCTGCTGCACCAGACCATTCAGAAGTTTTTGACTACGATTATCCCAGTGAAGACGAAGAGAACTGTGCATGATACAACTTAAACACTATAAGATAATTTAGAAAAAAGCAGACTCGCTATAAAAATAAAAAAAATTAAAACACTAAAAAAAATTAAGTTTCAAAACATAAAAAAAATTAATAAAAAAATAGCAAAAAAAAATGTTGAATCTAAAAAGGATCACCTCCTCATGGTGAATTCTGGAGAACACAATAAATGGCCAATTGATCCTTCTTTGCAAGTATCCATTTACATTTTACTGTACCCTTTTCTCCAACAAGTGAAGCTTACCCAGAAGTACCTTTACATGGAATAATATAACCGAGAATAAACTAATATCATTTTCAGTGATTAACCATCTTCAATATCTATCTATTAAATGCAGACATAAGAACCAATAGAAACCTTTCATTTTATTTTAATTTTCTCTGTAAATATTCAGTATTAGATGCTATTCTAACATCTCTAAATAACGGCAGTTTTTCTTTATAGGGATACTATTAGGTAATCAGTATAAGTGTTGCTGTAATATTTTAATATGATTCTATATCTTTCATAAAATGACAATCTTTTTTTTTATAACATTAGTCATCTAAAGTGCCTGTCATCCCTAAATTGGAGTTGATGTTGATTCATTTTAGTCACCATGTTCCTTATTTTTTAGCATTTGTAGCGGTGAATACGATTCTACCACCTAAATAGGGTAGTTTGGTTGTTTTCGAGGTTGCTAAATACCTCGCTATTTGTTCTTTATTAAAAAAACGTGTTGACTCTAAAACCATAAAGATCTATTGTAATATTACGTGTTTTTAACGTTTTACATATTGATATAGAGGTAGTTTTCGTAATAAGGATACTCACGTCAAGACAAAGTGAATGTCTGTCCCTTTTACAAGTAGAAAATAATTTGGTGCATTACTGAGTGCCGTGGCATTTTTTTAGTATCCGATACTGTGAATAGAATTACACCCCCGAATAGGGTAGTTTGGAAGTTTCCAGGGTCACTAACTAAAGCGCTTTTTTGTAATAATACTTGCTGCGAATATTATTTCATACCCTTGTAGGGGTTGTTTTTGAAAACAAGGTCAGGATCAGTTGAAGGTCTGGCTCAACTAATATTAAAAAATCATTATGTACATTTTTAATCACCTTGGTACCTATTTTCTTAATATTAGATGCTGTGTATGGAGTTCCATCCCCCGAATAGGGTGTGGATAGGGGTAGTTTTAGCTTTTTATTATCTCTATTGAATCGATACCTAATAGTTATCATAAAATAAATATAATTTTCACATTCAGTGTAAGCTATTATTTATAGCATTTTAGTGGTTGTTTTGTTTTCCCCAGCCTTTTGGTACCACAAAGATGTATTTTTATTAATTTTGAACCTTTTCCAACCATTTTCTCTGGGTCCTATGTGTTCCGGGATAGGGGCCAAAAATTAGCTATTTTTAACAGTCTTTTGTCACCTCTCACCTAGTAGTTTCAGTTTTATCATTTTATTAGTAAATGTCATTCTGGTAATTCTAACGCTACCGGTCATGATGAAAAAAAACGCACCTTATGTCACATAAAAAAATTTGTTTAATGGAAAATTTACAGGATACGTTATCGAAATGAAATGAACACATAAATTTGTGAATTTAGCAGCTTTTAGCATGTATTATTTATAAGAAATATATTTACAACCGTATTCAGTGACTGATGATAATTTTAGATACGAGTACACGCAGCCAGAGATATTCTAGTGATGACTTGTATAAACCTAGACCTATAATTATTGCAAGTACTAGAAGAAGTCGTAGTGCCAAAAATCCAGGAAATTGAAAGCTGTTGTACTGTAGGCTTAAGTTATTGTATTTATAAAATCCTAAGATATATTTTTTTATACCTTGTAATATTTCTACATAAATAAAACATTATTCGTTGAACCACTAACTTTCATTTCAAATATATTTACTTTTTTTTTTTTCAGTATTAACCATCTTTCTTTTTTCATGTTATTCTGTAATTGTGAACTTGAAAAATGAACAGCCAGTAAAATATTTTGCTGAACTTCCTCTCCTACATTAAGAAGCCCACTTCTAGGACGATTTTCACATATCGGTTTCCTAAAATTCCCTTTAATTTTGCGTTGACCTGGTGAAATGTGAATATGGATCTAAAACAAATATGTCTTCGGGGCCGTACTAAACACATTTTATTGAGTGTGATAAAAATATTAAAATTTCAACAATATGTAATATAAAATTTCCCACTTAAAACTCCTGGTGCCATTTTCTCGATAACTAAAAGAGATATTTGAATTCTGTAAAAGATGTTCGATAGAATATATAAATGATATCAGTTTTGAGTAAAAACGGTCATTTTGCAAACATTGAAACCGAGCCGCACTTGAAAGTTTATTAAGATGTTGATTTTCTTGTGATCAATATTTTGTATTTTGTCGGTTAAATAATCCCAAAGGACCCCGCACACAATACATGAGTTTTGTGGCTCCGGTCAAATTTCGTGAAATTCTGGGAAATAGTAGTTCTCAGTGAGTAGAAAAAAAGTCTAAATGGGCGCGAAGCTCCAAACCCCATTGGTTCCGAGATAAGACCAGCTGAAGCTCTAGAAACCACCCCTACCAAACCACAAGCGCTGGGAACAGCAAGTTTAGTCGCTTATTTTTCTTGAAATTATTGAATTCCATTCCACAAGCGGCATAAACCACCTAACCACCAACCTCCTAGAAACCACCCCTACCAAACCACAAGAAGGCTAACCCATCTGACCCTGGGAACGGCGAGTTTCATCGCTTATTTTTCTTGAAATAATTAAATTCCACATTACAAGCGAGCTAACACACCTAACCACCTACACCCTAACCCACCTTGCCCTAAATGACTGGGTAATACAGGTTGAAAAAGATGATGACCATGAAGCTTAAAGTAATAAATGCAAAGTAGTATCGGTAAAGTTAAATAGCATGGCAGTAACGCATGAGTTTGAAACCCGTAAACACAATTAACTTTACAAATACAAATACAAATACAAATACAAATACAAATAATTTATTGATGTCAATACCCAGTGGGTTTACACAAGTCAATACAGATATTGTAAATTACATCACATGATATGCATTATATAAAGACAAACAATAGTAAAAACACTGAAAAGTAATTTAATATAAAACATCAGACAAAAACTCGTCAAATGAGTAGTATGCTCCATTCAGCAGAATCTCTTTTATTCTAAAATTAAATTTTTTTTCCGGTAACTGCTTGATGTCTGGCGGTAACTTATTAAAAAATTTCGGACCATAATAATTTATTGCATTCTGGCTTTTAACCAATCTGGTGTAGTTTAAACAAACTTGATCTCTGTGTCTGGTATCATGTTCGTGTATATCACTGTGCGAAACATATTTGTCTAGATTTTGTTTAACATACATAAGCGCGGTAAGAATATAATAACTAGGAACTGTTAGAATATTCATCCCTATAAATTTCTGCTTTACATCTTGCCTAAATGTCAATCGTGTTATTATCCTCATAACACGTCTTTGCAGTGAAAATATTCTGTATAAATGAGAGGAGTGTCCCCAGGTAAGAATAGCATAAGAGAATACACTTTGAAATAAAGAGAAATAAACTGTTTTTACAACATTTTCAGGCAATTCTGTCATTAAATTTCTTATAAGATATACAACTTTAGAAAGTTTAACACATAGGTAATCAACGTGTTGATCCCAACGTAGATGGGGATCCATGATTACTCCTAAAGATTTTACATTTTCGGGATTGTCGAAATGATCTAAGCACCGGGTTGAAAAAAACATAGTTTGTGTCTTTGAATTATTAAGATATAATTTATTTGATCTGAACCAGTCAGAAGCTTTCAACTGTGAGAGCTGCATATCCTGCAATAAATTGTTTGGATTGCTATTTATATTAATCATGGTGGTGTCATCAGCGAACAATACGAGTGAAGTGTCATTTGTATGATTAGGTAGATCGTTGACATATATTATAAATAATAGGGGCCCAAGTACGGAACCTTGAGGAACTCCGAATTTTACTTTTCCTGATGACGATGATATTCCATTATATATAGTTATTTGATCTCTGCCTGTTAGATATGATTTTATGAAATTTACGGCAGAAGTGTTTAGCCCATATTTTTTAAGTTTATTAACCAGGATATCGTGCTGCACACAGTCGAATGCTTTCGACAAATCGCAGAAGATACTTCCAGCAAAGTTTTTATTTTCAAATGCCACTATTATGCTTTCCACCATTTTGTTAAGTGCATCAGTCGTAGATTTTCCAGAGCGAAAACCAAATTGACAATTTGACAGAATATTATTTGATTCAAAAAAAGTAACGAGTTGTCGAAACAGGACTTTCTCTATTATTTTTCCCAGCGTAGGTATGATTGAAATGGGTCGATAATTGTTCATGTCATTTACATCGCCTTTCTTAAAAAGTGGAATTACTTTTGAAATTTTTAGACACTGCGGAAAAGTTCCACTATTTATACATAAATTTACCAACTTTGTAAGAGGAATAATAATAACATCCTGTACATATTTTATAATGTTAATATTTACGTCATATATGTCTTTACTGGGATTATTTTTGGTTTTTTAAAAGATCGCGCATTTCAATAAAAGAAATCTCTGAAAAAATAAAATATTTTTATTTGCCATACTTGTGACTAGGCTGATAGGATCAACAGTACTTGATATGTTTTTTGTAGTCTCGAAAGCGATATTTATAAAAAAATTATTAAAGTCATTTGCATTTAAATTACAGTCATTAATGGTACACTTTTTATTTACACGTTTAGAATTGACTATATCCCAAGATGCTTTTGCCATGTTTGTACTACGAGAAATGAAAGACTCGTTGGCATTTTTTTTGTAATATTCAATTTTCCTCCTATAAAACTGTCTATATTGATTCACTCTATCACATATGCCTGTTAGATTTGGATATTGTTTTTTTAAATAGTAAAGAAAATTTAGATGTTCGCGCATACCTCGAAGCTCGTCATTATACCATTCTATCTTTGTTTTTTCAGGAACTACATTCTTTACTTTAATTGGGAAAGCAACATCAATTTGTTCGACAAGAATATTTAGAAAAATTTGAAATTTTTCTTCAATATTCAGTTTTTTGTCATTAACGAAATTCCAATCTACAGTATTTAAATTATTATACAAAATGTTAAGACCTACCTGAGTTACAGGCCTGTACCTTATTTTATTCAATTTTGGTGGTTCATTAATTATATCCAGCTCTAAAACAATGGCTTTATGATCTGATAGGTTTGTGTCAACTGCATAGGACGTGTTATGAAAGGAATGAAAGTTTAGAAAAAAATTATCTAAACAGTTGCTTTTTCGTGTTGGTTCATTAACTAGACAAGTAAAATCAAAAGAGTTGATAAAGTCTGAAAATTTTAAATTTCTTAAAGTGTCCGAAGTGTACTAACCCAAGTAATGTAGAACTTTTCTCTTGATTTCTAATTGTTTTTGATATAAAATAAAACATCAATAAATTCTACTGTGTATTATATTCAATTTCACATAGATTTAACTAATCTTTTTTTACATACTGCCGCCGGCATTAGCACAATTCAAGGTATACCACGTGGTGGTTGCACGGTCGGTCTTATACCTCTTCATCTGTCAGTCTGTCATCATTCTTGGTACGAGTACAGGCGGATTTTGAACCATGAAAACAATATTTGAATATTCTCGATTTTTAGCGAACAGAATAGCTGGTCGCAGCTCTAGCTCAAAACCAGTATATTTTTGAGCTTGGCGCCCATTCAGACTTTTGTACTACTATTCCGAGAGTCATGTGGATTAGCCTACTAGTGGTTTGGTAGGGGTGGTTTCTAGGGGTTAGGTGGGTTAGAGGGTTGGTGGTTAGGTGGTTTAGCCCACTAGTGGTGTGGAATTTAATTCTTTCAAGAAAAATAAGCGATTAAACTCGCTGTTCCCAAGGTCAGGAGGGTTGGCCTACTCGTGGTTTGGTAGGGGTGGTTTCTAGGGATTAGGTGGGTTGGGGGGTGGGTGGTTAGGTGGTTTAGCCTTATAGTGGTGTGGAATTCAATTATCTCAAGAAAAGTAAGCGATGAAACTCGCTGTTCCCAGGGTCAGTGGTTTAGAAGGGGTGGTTTTTTTTTTTTTTATTAGCCTTACACATAGACAACATCACAACATCCATTCCCTGCGACATTGCAATCTACCGCAGCTGAGACTCGAACTCAGGAGAGGAGAGCGACTAGACCGTGTTGTCTCTCACACAACCGCAGTCTAGCCCACTGCTACCATCTCGGTAACACGTGAAAAACACCACTACACATCCATACCCTAGCCAGGATTCGAACCCGGGACTCCGTGGTCGCAAGCCTAACATCCTAAGCACTGCGCCACGGAGCCGGGATTAGGTGAGTTAGGGGGTTGGTGGTTAGGTGGTTTATGCACTTGTGGTATGGTATTCAATAATTTCAAGAAAAATAAGCGACTAAACTCGCTGTTCCCAGGGTTAGGTGGATTAGCCCGCTTTTGGTTTCTAGAGCTCAGCTGGTCTTATCTCGGAACCAATGGGGTTTGGAGCTTCGTGCCCATTTAGACTTTTGTGCTACTCACAGAACTACTATTTCCCAGAGTTTCATGAAATTTGACCGGAGCCGCAAAACCCATGTATTGTGTGCGGGGTCCTTTGTAAACCTAAACTCGTCCGAAAACAAAATCATTCCCAAAAAATCATTGTTTGGCTGCACATTATTCTGCAAATTCCAATTGCAATATTCCATCCTACGTTTGTAATCATTTTCGTACAAATGTAGGTGCAATTGGTATTTAAAAGATTTATAGTGGTATTTGTGCAAAATTCGGCTTACTGTTTGGTGACTGATTTCCAATTCAAACCCAATTTGCCTTAAAGAAACAGTCTTATCAACTTCTGTTCAAGCCAAAACATTAATTTCCGTTCCTTCGTCAAGAATGAAATTTTCTTCGGGATCATTGTTGGGCTCTCTTCAGAATTGATTTTCAAGATGTTTAAAATAATTTCTCGCTGGCCATTGTCTAAGAGGATATCGTTCGGCATAAAAGTGGCTATCCACTATGGCGTTTTTTCTTCATTCCCCATAAATAATTAACATGTCCACTTTTTCATCTCTTGTATAAATTTGCGGCATTTTGAACACAACAAGAATTTTAAATAATTTTTAAAGACAATAAAAACACTGGTAAACCAACAAATGTTTGATAAGCTAATTATTTCATTGTCTTCAAAGCCACCTTAGTTAGTTGCTTCTTAACATTTAATAAGAACAAAGTTGTATTTTCTTATTTTTTTTAGCTGTAATTTTGTTTGTATTTATCGCACATTTTAATAATGAATAAATTCCTTATAATAGTACTAATAAATGGTACCACGGTACCAATATGGTTCCATTTGAAAAAAACCATTTTGATGAACTTTATTTGCTCATAAATTACGTAATTTAGTATTTTTGACGGTATTTCGATTTTTCTAGCATTACACGGGTCATTTAGAATAAATCGGAACCGTCATGGCACACTTAAATGGAAAACTAAAAATTATATTATAAAAAATATTGATGTTTGAAGTGTTACTTATTTGGTATCGTTGGATTCAGAAAATTAGGCGGAATTCAAAAATGCAGTAATATACAGGGTGTCCCAGTTAAAAATCGAAAGTAGTGTCAGTTCCGGCGAAACCAGAAGTGAAAAAAAAATCACTTGTATGTCAAAAAGTGCCGCTTATTATATATAGGATATCCCAAATTTCAATCAATTATCTTCAAAACTAAAGAGAAAAGGGGGATGTACCGTGATTCTGTTACACCTGGTATTGTACCAAATCAAGTGACATTATTGGTGTAAAACTAGAACTTAGATCGGCTTTTGGTCAATACTTTAACATACAAAATTATCACTGTAATTCTCTAGTTACAGAATTATCGCTGTAATTCTCATTGTACCTATTGACATATAGGTATGTCATGTTTTATTTCGTGAAATATTCTCCCCACACACCACTCGTACTACGGGAGCCCACCCTAAGTGTCCGTGCCCCCGATCCTTTAGGACAAAGTTTTTCATAAAGATTAAAGCGTAAGGAACAATTTAAGACATGCCCTAAAAAAAAAATTGACTGCACTTTCAAAATGGCGTCCGTTAAAAAAAAATTGCAAATATTGTTTCTGTCATTTAACACAAAAACTAAAAAAGATGGAGAAAAACTTTCTGTACAAAAAATAAAGTGCATAAAATTTTCTACAATTTTGTTCCTATACAATATTTGCTTTAGAGTTACCATTTTCCAGATAAATGATTCAGCTCTTAAGATAAAATATAAGGTTCAATATAAAACGTAACACTACGGATGCCCACCCTAACTGTCCATGCACCTCCCCGATCCTTGGGGACAATGTTTTTCATAAAGATTAAAGCCTAAGGAACAATTTAAGACATGCCCTAAAAAAAAAGCTGGCTGTACTTTCAAAATGGCGTCCGTTTAAAAAAAATGCAAATATTGTTTTTGTCATTTAATACAAAAACTAAAAAGATGGAGAAAAACTTTCTGCACAAAAAACAAAGTGGATAAAATTTTCTACAATTTTGTTCCTATACAATATTTGGATAGGAGTTACCGTTTTCCAGATACCACTGTTACCGTTTTCGAGATAAATGTCTGCAAATTATAATATTATTATTATTAATTTTTTTCAGTTTATTTTATTTTATTTTTATGTTAATAATCTAAAGTTATATTATACGCCTTACAATAATTAGGAAGTTTCCATTTTTCTCATTTTCGCGTAATAAATAGTCGTAAAAATCTAAAAAATATCTGTAATTTTTTTTTTAAAATTATCTCTGTAAATAAAAAAGTTATGGTCCTTCCAAGTTTAAAATGCCGCGATCATCTGGGCTGAGCTCGATTACGTCACAATACATGATTCCGCCAACAGCGAGCGGGCGCCTTTATACTCGCTGGCAGGCACCGGCAATTTATAGCCAGCTTGCATTTGAGAGCCGAAAAAATTGTTAAAACATGCAATTTTGGCACATTCATATTTTTCGAAAAACACCATTGGGACGGCCGTATGATGTCGCGACGTAAAGAGGAAGTCTTCCAGATAAACGATCGTAAATTGCACAGCGAAATTCGAAAATTCGGCTTGGCACGAACGAATCAAAAGTGACATTTTGTGACATTTCAGAAAATCGAGCACATACACTAAATAAAGGGAACATACAGCCCGCCGCCGGCATGGCAAGTCAGCGCGTTGTGTATTGTGACGTCACGGTGGATTTCAGCCGAGGCGAAGTATTCAAATAAGAAATTGAATAAGTTCGTGAGTTTTTCAGATATCGAGATAATTTTTTTTTTTTTTTTGACTAGTTATCTGAAAGACTACTAAATGAGATTGAATGTACATGATATTTCTAAAATAGGAAACTTCCTAATTGTCACAGTTATTTCCTCTAAGTGATTTACCGATATATGAATTTCCATGTTTTCTTAACTTCGGACTCATTTATCTGGAAAATGGTAACTCCTATTAAAATATTAATAGGTACAAAATTGTAGAAAATTTTATCCACTTTGTTTTTTTGTGCAGAAAGTTTTTGTCCATCTTTTTTAGTTTTTGTGTTAAATGACAAAAACAACATTGGCAACAGTTTTTTTTAACATATGGCCACCATTTTGAAAGTACAGCCAGTTTTTTTTTTTTTTAGAATATGTCTTAAATTGTTCCTTCGGCTTCAATCTTTATGAAAAACATTGTCCTCAAGGATCAAGGATCGGGCGAGGGGTGCACGTACAGCTAGGGCGACTATCATGCTTTTAAATTTTTTCTATAAATCTTTTCTGGAGCTGAGCTGCCAATATAGTAATATAATTTGTGTATAAATTGGACAGTTTTACTATCAAAGATTAAATCTCTGGCACCTTTATACCATACATAGTATAGGGCTTTTAACATTACATTTTCAAAAGATCACTCAAAAAGTACTTAATAGACAAAAATTGTTACCCACTGAATGAATTTTTTTTACATATTGTTTAAATACATAATTGTTTAAAAAAATTTTCTACACTTTTTTTTACATTGTATTTATATTCTACTTATAGCCCAGTCGATGAAGGTATTTACCCACTAAAATTTGCAAACTGAATAATTTTCTTTTTAGTGAGTTCGTGAAAGTGTATAGAATAATATCCTGAAAAGTTTACATTTCGCTCGGATGCAGAACTTAAAAAAAAAGTGGAAAAAAAAAATTTCATATATTTTTTCAAAATTTTGAAATAAAATCAAGCTAGAAAAAAATAAAAAATACAGATTGATAGATCACGTATTTATAAACAAAAAATGTCCTAACAAAATTTATCATTAAAGCCATGGTTTTCCCGGAAAAAAATAGTCAAGTGTAACGTTATAACTTGGAGCGAGATTCATGCGTACGCGCGCTTGAAGATGCACCGACACACTGAATTACGTCACTAAATTAGAATTTGTTCAATCTACATGAGTGTCGGTTCATTTAAAAGATGGAAATTGTAGCTTTTTGATGCTTTTTTGTTTTAAACAATGCAAGCAAAGGATATATATTATCACGCAATAAAAAATATAGAAAAAAATAAAAGCTTCAAAAAATTCTTTCTTCATTGAGAACTGTTAAAAAGTATGTACACTTCATGATTATTATGGTTTATTAAGTTGTAGTAACGAGGATTCAAGAAAAAGTGCATCTCAAATCATTTTAATTTCCTTGCTTGATGATTTTTTTGATAAATATGTGTATTGGAGGCTGTAACTTGTCAAGAAATTGACCCATTGGAAAAAATAAAATATCACTATTTTGGAAAAAATGTATACTTTTCGAATGTTCAAACACAAAATCGTTTACTTGTATGCATTTTTTAGAAAATATGATCAATCAGATCATGATAAGAAATTGCGAATTTCACGATCTTATCTATGAAAATATCTTTGATTGTTTTGAATATAAATTCTGGAACTTTTCCAATACATTAATAAATGTATAGCTGAAATGTGGATAGGTGTACCTGTAATAAATACAATATGGTAAATGCACGTAAAAATTCATACGAGCGATTCAGTGGCTATGTGTGGTGTCTGTGTATGTGTTCATAATTATATATTTTTCCTCCATACTCACTATTTATCCTCCTATTCTCTAAGAAAAATGTTAAAAATGCGTAATCAGAAAGAAACAAAACTTTATTTTTCTTGATAGAACAGCTAAGAATTTTTAGAGGTTCCATAGTATGCATTTAACCGTGCGCTGGCCACCCAGAATGACAAAGTTACTTCACTATTTTTTTTCAGGACCGTGGCTTTAGCGATAAATTTTATTACGATATTTTTTGTTCAGAAATACGTGGTCTATCCACCTGTATTTTTATTTTTTCCTACCTTGACTTAATTTCAAAATTTTGAAAAAATGGATAAAAATAAATTTGTTTTCAGTTTTTTTTTATGTTCTGCATCCGAGCGAAATGTAAACTTTTCAGAATATTATTCTATATACTTTCACGAACTCAAAAAAAAATTATTCAGTTTGCAAATTTTTGTGGGTTTCAGTATAAAATATTCTCTATCGTCTGGGCTTTAACCGTTTACTTGTTAGTTACTAATTTTATTACTTTGAGAAGTGCACTTTTAAAGCTTATTGTGACGTGGCTCACCAAATATGTTGTACTATCTTTTTGTTGTATATATCTGATGAAAATAAACCTATCTATCTATCATTGCGTTTGATAAAAAAACTACGTACGTAATGGAAATATACTTTGCCATGGGACATTATCCACATCGGCTTGGAATACGTCAACTTTGAGCTTTTAAAAGCCTACTTTATGTGTCGATCGTAGATAAATGTTTTTTATTTACTATACCTTAGCCAGGAGAGGACAGTGATGAATTGAATTGTCAATAGTGTCAAGCGACACATGTCATTGAGCGACATTGATTTGATAAGCCTTTGTAAAAAATTTATTTTATTATTATCCTCCTTTCCCGGCTAAAATATAGGCGTCAACTATGATCCCAATAAAAATACAATTCGAAGCAATAGTGATACTGTTATTACATATGACAAAACATTCATTTTTCAGCTTTGGCAGCTTGTTTGGCACTAAAATTAAAATTCATTTAGCAATGCATAGTATAGTAGTATAACATTTCAATGTGTTAACAAAAAAAACTACATAAGTAATGGAAAATATTTTTTATTTAATTATCATTTAGTAAAATTACAAAATAAGAAATTATCTCTTAGTTTTGATCAGATATACACTAACAACTCCGAAGAATATTATCCAAAACAAGGTTATTCCCACACCATCCAATACATGTGAATGATTAAAGGCCCATCCTTTTTTAGTAACATTTCTAAGTGATTCAATAGGAATAGTAAATGGTAAACATTTTGCAAATATCCTTAATGCTGTCGGCATACCCTCGGTCGGCCACATTATACCTAGAATAAAAAAATTTCTTTTATGAAATAAATTAAGGAGCACTCCTTCAAGTTGAAATGTTCTTTTTATTTTCACTTTAATAAATTAGTTCACAAGTTCAAAACCGTGTTAATGCTTGATAGCTCGTAAAAATATGAGTGAGGGCTCATTGGATCCAGAATGACGTCTAGAAAAATGTGCAAAAGTTTCGCACATAAACAATTGCAAAAGTTATAAACAAATGAAGATTGAGAAAAATAACGAGTTTCGTTTTTTGCAAATACCTCGAAAACTATTAATATTTAAGAAATTTTAATGGATTCTTAAAGAGGAAGAAATTTCCAATAAAAAAAGTCCCAACTCCTGAATCTGCATCTCTAATATTAATAATTTTAATTTAATGTTGAAAATAGAGCTCCGCGCAGTGAACGCTTAAGCCGTTACGTGTAAGAATATTTTTTTGTTATTATTAATTTAAAAATTTTAAAAATCATGGTATTATTTAGACACTTAAAGGAACAATATATCCCGTTGGAAAAAAATGTTTCACCCATTTTTCATAAAATGAGCCTATTGTTAATTAACAAATTTTTTTAGAGTTTGCGTTTATATTTCAAGTCGGATAGTTGTTAAACAAAAGCCACTAAAATTATTTCGCTTCGTGGAAACCTTATGACAGCTATACTTTATGGGATTATGACATTACGATGTTTTTGGTTGTTATAGTCTATTAGGTATTATTAATTATTTAACCTAACAAAAAACTAAAAATTGAAAAATAGAGGTTGAAAAAATTTTTTTATTAATTTTAATTATTATTACTGTTTTTATATTCAAAAATACTATAAGATTACATAAACTTTAAATTTTTATTGTTATTTGTTTAAACAAGTTTTATAAACAAATAGATAAATTACGTATTTTTGAAAAAATTTATTGCCATGATATTTGTATTAAAAATAAAATTACGTCTAAAAAAGAAAATTTTGAATATAATTTTTTTCCTTATTTCATTATTTGAACAAATTATTAAGAAAAAATTTTTATTCGTAAAATTTATTTGCATTCTCTACAAGATGGAAAAATTTTTTTTTTTGTTGTTAATTTATTTGTTTATTTAATAAACAATTTGTTATTAACAATCGCCTGTATTTATATTCTTTTTAGATAGAAAAAATAATAACAAAAAACAACCGTATACATAAACATGTCAAAAAAAAATTAAATTTAAAATTCTATGAAAAATATTAAATGTTTTTTTTTGACGTTTTTGTTTTTTTTTCTATCTAAAAAAATATAAACACATTCGGCGATTGTTAATAACAAATTGTTTATAAAATAAACAAATAAATTAACAATTTTTTTTCTTTTTTCCGCCTTGTAGAGAATTGTAAATAATAAATTTTAAGAATAAAATTTGTTCTTAATAATTTGTTTAAATAATGAAAAAAGGAAAAAAATGATTATAAGCAATTAAAAAAAAATTTTAAGAAAAAAAAAATTTTAATCAATATTTTATAACTAATATGATGGCAAAACAAATGTTTTCAAAAATACTTAATTTATCTATTTGTTTATAAAATTTATTTAAACAAATAGTAATAAAAATTTAAAGTTTATGTAATCTTATAGTATTTTTGAATATAAAAACAGTAATAATAATTAAAATTAATAAAAAAAAATTTTCAATTTCTTTTTCATTTTTTAATTTTTTGTTAGGTTAAATAATTAATAACTAATAGATTATAACAATTACAAACATCGCAATGTCATAATCCCATAAAGTATAGTTGACATAGGGTCTTCCTTCACAAAGCGAAATAATTTTGGTGGCTTTTGTTTAATACGTTAAGCGCCATGTATACCCAAAAAAAAATTCCCTCGGGGTCTTAATGTAATTTTGCTTGAAACACTTATGATCTATTAAATAATGAATAACCGGCTTGTTTTTGATATTTTTTTTAATTACTTTTCAACTAATTACTAATCTATCCCACCAGGCCACGTATATTTATGAACTGTGCTGTTATATGTATATTTAGCATCCTTATAGATGCTATGGGTTAGTAAGTAAAGCTCTGCGTGAATATATTGAAGGATACACGCGGCCCAGCTATCAAACTTGATATGCATCCTTGAGGATACACATGGCGCTTAACGTGTTAACAATAATCCGACTTGAAATATAAAACTAAAAAAATTTGTTAATTAACAATAGGCTCATTTTATGAAAAATGGATGAAACATTTTTTTTTCCAACGGGATATTGTTCCTTTAAGTGTCTAAATAATACCATATTTTTAAAAAATTTTTAAATTAATATTTGATAACATAAAAAAATATTTTTACTTATTACGGCCGGTTTCAGAACATCGTAATGGCTTAGTGTTCATCGTGCGGAGCTCTATTTTCAACATTAAATTAAAATTATTAATAATAGATATAGAGTTTCGGGAGTCCGGACTTTCTTGCTGGACATTTCTTCATCTTTAAGAATCTTTTTTTACAATTTCTTAAATATTAATAGTTTTTGAGTTATTTGCAAAAAACGAAACTTGTTATTTTTTCAATCTTCATTTGTTTATAACTTTTGCAATTGTTTATGTGCAGGTTTGAAACTTTTGCACATTTTTCTAGACATCATTCCGAATCCAATGAGCCCTCACTCATATTTTTATGAGCTTTATCAAGCATTAACACAGCTTTGAACTTGTGAACTAGTCTATAAAGATGATTTATTATTTCTATAGAAATATGAATTTGCGTCAAATGTATGTGAATTTTATAGAGCTGTCTGTCATTTTAAATATTTCAAAACAAGAAATTCATGCAAACATGAGAATTTATAGACATATTCTCAATAGCCTTCTGATTGAAATTTTATAAATTCTTAAAAAAAAAAAAAATTATGCTCGGGACATCATTTAAGAAAATGTTTGCTAAAAATTCGGTTTTTAACCACTTGTTTAACCGTATATTTCCCAAAAGAGCCAAATAAAAATTATTAGGCATCCAATTATTTACAATTTTTTGCCCTTAACATTTGTTTAGTAGGCACAAAATGACGCCGAAATTTTGTCTAATTCGCATGTCATGCACGTTTTCAATTAAGGGCTTTCCTTTCACCCCTTAAGGTGGGTACTGATTTGAGCATTTTTACTGGCACGAACGGTTTACGCATAAAAATGATCAGATGAGTACTGACGCACGCATGTGTGCTTAAGTATTTTACGCGTACCAACAAGATCCGACGGTTGTCGGTCTTTTTAAAAGAACAAAGGGTTTTCGTGCGCACAAAACGCTCAGTGTGGACGGTTATTTGCATTTACTAGCTAGTGTGACACATTTTCATATAAATTATGAAACAAAAATGGAATGGAGCAATGAATTAGCGTTAATACTTTTTCAGATGACATGCGAATAAAATTTTGAAAGTGACCACTGTTTTCCTGTAGCCTCATGTCGCATAATAAATTGTATCCACTGTAGTCCCTTGAGGTAAATCTTTTACCCCAAAAGTTCTGCGACTAGACCGCAAGACTGGATCCGTTTTCGAGGGCGGGGAATACGATAATGACAATATTTTCTGACCTACCCTCCAGCCACTACCCCTAAACCGAAGAAACCACCCCTTTTCCCGATTTTCCGGTGCTAGGCATTTTTTTATCGGAAAATTGTATTAATGAAAGTTGTTCAAAATTGTCCAAAAACCCAGTATCCAATATTTTATCAATATAAACAAATTGAAAAATTTTAAAAATCGATAAACTAAAATTTTAAAAATTTTAAAAAGACTACTAATTACTTGACAACTATCTGACAGCTTGGGTTTAATTTCAAACAAAATTGTCATAAGTTTTTTAAACAAAAAACCAATTTAAATATTTTCGGACTTTGACAATATTTTAAACAAAATTTCAATATTTTTTAATATTGGTTACATTTTGGATTTAGGTTTATTGGATAATTCTGAACAATTTTCGTTAATAATATTTTACGGTAAAAAAATGCCTAGCACCGGAAAATCGGAAAAGGAGTGGTCTTTCCGGTTTAGGGGTAGTGGTTGGAGGATATGTCGGAAAATATTGTCACCGTCGTGTTCCCCGCTCTCGAAATCGGTCTTACGGTCTAGTCGCAGAACTTTTGGGCTTTTTGCCTTTTTCTGGTTTATCTCAAGGGACCTGTATGACTGCCGGCTTTGATATAATTTTGTCCCCCACCATCGTGTAGGCTTCTTCTTCTTTGCCTCTGCTTCCAATATTAAGCAGGCGGCACTTGCAATAAAGATATTACGCCTGCTTTGCGACATTTCCACAAAAACACTGGAACGACAATTTGCGCACAAAAATTTAAATTAAGAAAACCATTTTCGCAAACGAATATATTTGTACGTTCGCGTTTTGTACGCGCACACTTTTTGTGCGAGTAAAAATGCTCAAATCAGTACCCACCTTTAGAAGTGCTCTGAATAGCCAAGTGCTTATTGTGCAATAACACAACAGACAACAAGGCCAACAACAATGGCGACGTACATGACATGTTCTCCATATTGGATACAAATTCAACGCCATTTTGTGCCTTCAGGGTTTGCAAATAACAGAATGCTATAATTGAATGCTTAACAATTTTTGTTTCTAATTTTTTTTTTTTATGATGGACAAGTGTCAAGAAAACAGTCAACTGAATTTTGGTCACAATTTTCAAAGTCTTGAGCACGATTCTTTTTCTTTTGGACAATTTACATGATCCAATTTGTCAGGTTCAATTTGCGGAATTCCTGTAGACTGGGTCCTGTATTGGCTATATCAGAACGATTGTTGATGTGATTACTTTTACAAGTTGTTCAATCGGCATCCAATCGCACGAAGTCACTGATTATTTTGCAATAACCACTTTTTGCCCCCTTTCTCTCGGTCTCTGTGTGGGCATATCGATTTCTAAAAGTCAATATCATTTCGATTTTTTAATTGAAAGCAGGAGCCACGTATTCATGCTGCAAAGCAGCATACTGATAAATTGGATCGTGTGGAACCCACACCCGATTTGTTTCCAACTAACCATCGTGCGGATTGGACCCGAGAAATTGTATCCCTCTTAGAAAGAGATTCAGGTTAATTATTTCGTAAAAAGTAATTGCAAAAAAATATGGGGTAACAATCCTCATCCCCACCCCCATTCATTTATTTACTGGAATAGAAAAAAATTAAAGAAATATTAGAGTAAATATTTAAAAAATTGTTTTTTTTTATTTTACAGAACTTATAAACATTTTATTTGAATATAGCAATATGTTTTGGAGTAATCATTGAAAAAGTACTCATCATCAACCTCCTCCTTTATATGCATTTTCGGCAACATGTTTATCAATTTGGGTCAGTGGTTCGGTGCTTACGTTTTATGTTTTAGACCAATATAGGAACCCCAGGTTCGAATTCTGCTTAGGGAATCGATGTTTAGTGGCATTTTTAATGCGTTAGTCCATGGGTATCTGCGAACATTGTCTTCACAATTCAGCGTCATAAAAATGGAATATTAAAAATTCAGGCAATGTCACTGGGGACCCCAATAAAATCTGAGCGGGGTCCTTTCACCCCATTTTGATTATGTAAATAAAATTTTCTAAGTATGTACTTACCAGAAAGCATCATCATTGGTAGAAAAATTCCTGTAAGCACTGAATTTGCCATAGAATGATTAGTGCTTATAACTGATACCCAAAATCCTGTAACATATGAAATACCTATTACATAGTTTCTAAACAAAGATGTTACGATTATTATTATTAGGATAAATCATGATGATAAGGTCTTATGTGATTTTCTACACTATAAAAGTAAGTACCCTAATAACCAACTCCAAAGAAATCATTGAAAATCTTTATCACTTCCATGTTCCAAAGAAACAGGGAAATATGAAGATACTGTCAAAAAATCGTGTCGAAATAAGAAATTCTGATTGTAAATACTCAAATCACAAAAAAAAGTGTATAGTCCAGTCTGTATGTCCTGAAACAATTAGTGGTAATGAAAATAAATTTAACTCCATGCCGTTTTGAGGGTGTGTGCAAATTTCTGACCTCCGTTGTGCCGGTGGAAATGCCGCGGTCTTGAATAAATGATTAAATTTTTTTTTTAAATATTCTGCTTCCTGCCAAAGTTATGAAAAAATACAAACACGCTTTTGTAGACCTTGAAATTCTCTAATTTACTTTTTTTCGTAGGATTAATAATTTACGATTTATAGTTCGAGAAAGGTAAAAATTAATGGGCTGAACAATGTTTTTCTACGATCGTATTGAAAGTCAAATTTTCTAACTTCAAAATGACTGCGGAAAATGTCACTTTGCCGCACGCCGTACGGCAAAGAATTTGCCACACACCTCGATTACATATCTTCACATATTTAAAATTTTGGAAAGACTTTAAGGGAAATAACTTCACAACTATAGAAAAAATAGTATGTAATACACATGTGGCAAGCTTCAGTTGCAAAACTCGTTTCGTTTTGCAATGAAGCCCTTGCCACACTTGTATTACAATATACTATTTTCCAGAGATGTGCCGAGGAAATTTTCCGTATTTGATAAAAGTCTGTAAAAGTCATGTAAATAATATAATTGCAGGCCCGGCGAGAGTTAGATCGGGACCCGGGTGTAAAACATTGCGGGTCCCCACCCCCTTTGAAATTAAAAATCAATTATTTATTATGACGTGACGTACACAAGCTGCATAGAACGGTTAGTGAAAACAATTAAAGCTTTGGCGCTTGCTGGGCCCCTTTCCTTAGCCCGGGCCTGGGGGTACTACCCCCCCTGCACCCCCCTTCTCTCCGGGCCTGTATAATTGTATGCACTTATTTGGTATCATAATGAAGCTTGCATCATCGCGAATCAGATTTCCCCATAAAATAGCCTATCAATATACCCAATGGAGAGTTAGAAGGAAAACTTCCTGGAAACATTCGGAGTTGTCAAAATGGAAAGTTTCCAGGAAGTTTTCTCTCTAATTTTCCATTGGATTTTATGGTGAAATCTGATTCGCGATGATGCAAGCTTCATTGTGCATACAATTATATTATTTACATGACTTTTACAGACTTTTATCAAATATGGAAAGTTTCCTCGGCACATCTCTGCTATTTTCTCCTTTTAATGAAAAACTAACCAGTGGCGTCGGAGTTAGGGCGGGTTGGGGTGATAAAATCTTACATAAAAAAGTTATTTGCAACCAAACGGATTTTTGATTTGTTAACTTGGATGCACCATCTAATTAAAACTTTTGTCTTCCTTCAATTTTTTTTTTTGCATTACATATTATTCACGAGTAAAAATTAAAAAACCATTAGAATGTTTTGAGCAGACACGCACAGTCACAATGCGAAGAATCACTTTTCTTTTCATTTTGAAAGTAATACAATCAGAATATGACCTTACATTGGAGATGATTATTGATGTTTGCTGGGCACACTAAGAAATACTTTTTAAAAAACATCTAATACTCCAGTCATCATTTTAGACAAAAATATGGCTTCTGTTCTAACAAATTATATCCTTCATTTTTTTTTTAAATCTTTTTATTTTAGTGTTTTAATGAAAATATTGAAAATCGACAACGAGATCACTACGGCATAAAAAATTATTCAAGGTCAAAGTTCACAAAAACCGTTTTTTGCGAATATCGCGCTTTCTATGGCTTGGAGGCCAATTGAGGTGATTATGAAAGATAATGAAATTCCGCACAAAAACGATCTCTTCCATTTTTTATGTACAACGAACGGTTTAGACGAAAATGTGCCTCGAAGTTTCCGCACAAGGCATAATATATATTTTTTTATTTTGATTAAATTTTGGTCTTAAGGTTTTTGGACAATTCTGAACAAGTTTCATTAACAAAATTTTCCGACAAAAAAATGCCTAATATGATTTCTTGATTTTCTCCTCATATTTTGGTACCACAGGTGGCTTTGCATTTGTAGGAGGCGAATGTTTTTCTGGCCATAAGTAGATCCTAAGTTATTCTATACTTTAGTAAAATTTGATTCAAATTGAAAAAAAAATAAAAAAGTTGCCATTTCAAGTGAAACACACTGTAAATATATTACCAATAAATTTTAATGTGAAGATTTAGCAAATATTACTGTATATGACGGTAAATATATACCGATCAGCTAATAATATACATAGAACAAGCACGCATTCTATGCATGGACTATATGAAATGGAGCATATTATATGCCCTGCTCGGAAACTTTGAAGCACATTTTTGCCTAAACCGTTCGTTGTACATAAAAAATGGAAGAGATCATTTTTGTGTGCAATTTCATTATCTTTCATTTTCATAATAACCTCAATTGGCCTCCGAGCCATAGAAAGCGCGATATTCGCAAAAACCCGTTTTTTGTGAACTTTGACCTTGAATAATTTTTATGCCTTAGTGATCTCGTCAATTTTTCATATTTTCATTAAAACACCAAAATAAATCGATTAAAAAAAAAAATTAAGAATATAATTTGTTAGATCAGAAAAGTCTAATTTCACTGGACAATAAAGAAAATAATGTTTAGTACGTAGTTGCCAACATTTAGCGAAAGATATACAGTCACACTAAAAAAAATTAATAAGAAAATGGAGGAAAATACTATTTGGCACTATTGCCAAGGAGAGAAACCCTATACTCAGTGAAAAAACTGTAAGGATGATGGTCACATTAAAAAAATACTTGTACCAGTTGTACCAATTTAGTTCAAGCCAAGTTCAACTTGATCCACATCAAGAGCCAAGGTAACAATTGTTACAATAATCGTAACCATGGATTTTGATCTTGGATCAAGCTGAACTTTGCTTGAACGAAATTGGTACAACTGACCTTTAATAAAAAAAACGTCGGAAGATTGTTGATATTATTTCCAAGAAATCCTGATCAACTTTTTGCGAAAAAGCATACAGAGTGGCCATATATACTAAAAAATAAAGAACGACTATGGAAAATAATTTGGCATAGAGTTGACACCCTTGTCAAGGAAGAACACCCTATATACGTTTAGTGAAAAAACTACACAGGGTAGTCACACTTAAAAAATACTTAATTCAAAATGTTTGGACGAAAATTATTGGATCGACACTTTTACCAAGAAAGATAACCTGATCATTTTTTAACGAAAAAGTATATGAGGTAATCACACTAAAAAAAATTATAAAAACGGAAGCAGAAAAAAGAAAAACTGATCTTTCATCCAAAAAATATGATTATTAAAATATGATTCAATCCAGAAGATTCATAATGGGCATGTATGACTCTCTACAAATGATGGAATGGTCCTCTGGCCCATTCTAGTAGTCTCTTAAATGTTTGCGGGCCATCGCCAAAACACCACCTATTCTAATCCCAATCATGGTAGAAACAGATATATGTATGCTCGTTGTCTGCGCACCAGCATATTTGTTCACCTTAATCTCAATTAGCTCACAAATGAAATAAATGAATGCAATGCAGATATTTCAGTTGACTATTTCTCTCATAAATTATAGACCAATGACACTTCGTGAATTTTTAAATTTTAATTTGCGTTTATAGAACGTGTCTTTAATTAATAAGGAAGTATGTTTTCCAAATCAAAAATGAATCATTTTAGGAAGATAGAATTTGTTAAAATTAACAAAGAAAAAAGTACTTAAGGAATTTGTTCATTTGGGAAATAATCTTGACATATATCCCTTGAGCTCCAAATCTTATCACGTAGTTATATTTTTTGTAAAATTTTGCTTTCAAGCAAATATTCTCAACTTAATAATTTACACAAAAAGCCCTCGACCTTCGGTCTGGGACTTTCAAGGTAAATTATTAAGTCTCGAACATTTTCTAAGCAAAATTTTACAAATAAAAAGCTACCCGCAGTTTATCCGATAAAATTCAGAGCTCTCGGGATATAATCTGTGAATAATAGCTATGCAGCTAATTCTGTATATTTACTTACCATAAGACATCCCACAGAGTCCCTGTAGGAAGACTATAAGATACATAAGCCACATGTGTCCAATATAACTCTGCTGGACAATTGCATACACAACTATCATCATTTCAAGGGACTGGACAACGACCACACCAGTCTGCAGAATGAAGTGTGTGATGGTTATTTCTAAAGATGTAACTCCTGCTACGATTGATCTGTCCCAAACTCCATCGTGTCTGTCTGTTATTATTATCTGAGAAGTCATTATTGCACCCATAAAGAATATTATGCTAAAAAATACATAAAAACTGCACTATATGTAGAGGAGAGGGGATATTGTTACTAACCCAGGCAGTTTAGGTAAAGTAGTTCTGAAATATTGAAAAAATATATAAAAACCTGGATTTTTGTTCACTGATATTGACCACAGATAACATATTAAAATTCTCATCAGAATGCCTTGGCTAGTTGAAAATAAAAAGGGGGGGGGTGATATACAAGATAGAATAACTAGAGTAAACATTTAGTACGTCGGATGGCTGGCTCTATCGTTCACTAACCCAATACCGAGGTATAACCAAATAAAACCTATTTCATTTTATTCAGCAGGTTTTTTTACATAGGAAATCACTTTTGACGACACTCTCCATTGGTCGAGACTGAAGTTACAAGAAAAAAACAAAAAAAAATGAAAATAACAAAATTCAAATTCAACCACGAATAACTTTCAAACGAAAAAAGATAAAATTATATATTTTTTTTAGTTTTATAGTACAAACGATTCTCTTTAATTTGATGTATAACTTATTACAAAAATAATAACTTTAACATTAAAAAATTGACGTTGATTTAGATGGTACACAAATTGTCAATTTTTTTGAAAGGTCTAACTCATTGTAACTCGCTTATGTATTGAGCTATTCGAATGTTTTATTCACCAAAAACTGCCAAATTTCATAGACTTCATTTTGTCTCAATTAATGCTGGGTCTAGCTCTGTAAATAAAAGCGGTACAGCCTTTTAAACACAACGAAGCTCGCTACGGCGACGAAGTCGCGAGGCTTCCCCACTCGTTCCCGGTACATCCCGCGTTCACCATAAATTGCGCAAGGCTACAATCAGCGGCCGTAACAAAAGCTTTAGAATTATCTTCCTTTATTGTAAAATGATAAAATTAACAAATCAAATTGAATAATATGATATTAGTTGTAATAATCTGCTATATATGGTGTCGTACTATGCGGGTGGTGCATTAATAAAGTGAAAATAATAGGTAGGTATCAGACAGATATAACTGATTTTCAGATATATCATTGTAAAAACCGCTGCCCAAGGAATCACTACTTCCATATCCGGATTTTCTATCCAAGTCACACAACGAAAAAATTTTGTATCTGGAAATAATTGTTTATGGAACTTTAATAATATAATATTTGAAATCCTCTACCAGTAAAAAAATATTTTGAGGTTTCTGGTTCTTGTACACACACTAAATCACATTTTTTTCATCCCCTTTGATAATGGGGTGGGGGTGGTAATGGGGGTGGCTAATGCCAAAATTTTTATTGAGCCCTTAGCTTCTCTTGTCTATACTAAATATCAATTTTATGAACTCTTATCTGCTTGATTTACCTATTTACTCCAAATTTACCCCAATTTACCCCCCAACCCTTCGACGGAACAAGATGAAAATATAATCTAGTTTTAGATCTTGTTAAAGTACATATGTGTACCAAATTTCAAGTCAATATCTCAAACGGTTCCAGAGTAAACGTGCTCATAAAAAAAGTTACAGACCAACAGACAGACAGAATTTTTTTTTTCACTCAAACTTGAAATCTCGACGTTTCATGACATTCTAAGCCTATTTGAACAATAAAAATTTTTAAAAATTTTTTTGTCGTTATACTTCCACTGGATGTGGAAGTAAAATCATGCCAGATAGTAAAGTTTTTACTTTGCTTCGTATATTTTAATATTTTCCATAAAATGTCAGAGGTAACCACATAATCAAAACAATTATTTGTCATGCTTTCACTAACTCGTAGAGGCTCTGAACGATTAGTTGGATTTTTGTACATAACTATATTTTTGTTTTCATGTAAACTGGAAAGGAATCGGTTAAAATTGGATAGACGATCTAAATATGCTTGTGTAAATAGGCTGTTCTTTTTTTAAATAATACTATTCCTAGTGGGATTTTTACCATCTAGCCTGTCTACGATTTGATCAAAATTATCGCTGGGATAAATGTAATTGTTTTCTTCGGCACTTGCTTTAGGAACTCCAGGTGGTATAAAAATGTCGTCACCAGTTTTTACTAATACGTGACTAGCTAAAGACGTTAAAAATGTACGTATTTCATCGTAGGAATAACCATAGCCAAAAGAATAAAGCATATCATTAAGTTCTTTTTCTTCTGACGGCTCGAAACACATGTAGTGATATGTAAAGGATTAAAAAAATGGCCTAAGCCGATTGTTTTTTTTTTCCATAAGTATTAATATAAATTCCATTACTATAGAAATAACGTTTAAATCAAATTTGTCTGTCCTGACATATTTAGTATCCACGACATAAATGTTTATATAACAAATCTGAAACTTCTTGTTTACATTTATGTTCATTCAGATTAGTAGTCATGTTTTTTTATAGTTTTAAAACATCCAGCTATAGCTTCTCTTAAGATACCGGCAGCTTTATCAGGAATTGTCAATTCATTCTCATGAACCAAGTTTTCTTCGCCTGATTCACTTGTGACTGACAACAAAAATCCTTTTAACTTTATTATCACTTGAATGAACTGTTGTTGTATTTTCTTTGTGTTCACAAAACACTTTGTTTGCTTAAATGCTTTTCTAATCTCTTTCTTATATTTCCACTGCTATAATAATCTAATGTACACATTTAATTTTTTTTTGCTAATATATTTTGCATAATAAATTTTATAATTTCCATTAGCCCAAATAAATCTGAATAAATGTGTAACTGCCTTGTATTTCTGTAACACAATGCGACACTGCAGCTTTAATATATATATTTTTTTAGTTTCCGCACCCGTTCCTGTACAAACTGGTACTTAAAGATGTTCTTAATTTATTCTTAATTTTTCTGGATTTTCCACAAATCAGACAATGCCATTTTATTTTAAACTGATTTTTTTTCTTTATTATAACTACATGAAGGCTCACTTGCATTTTTTTTTTTATCACGTTACTAATATCAGAGACAATACGTATCATCTTTGCTAATGTTATTTATTACAAAAAGATGTCAGACAAGAATAATGAAATCGGTATCGAAGGGTGTGCAAATAAGTGCCACCACTTTGTTTTATAAAATTTTTAATGAAATTGCATATTTTCTTTCATTTGCACAATTAATAATAGACCTGATGCCAGTAACAGTTGGTTTTTTACCATTAGATTTTCACTGCTTTCAGCAGTTTCGTAAAACAAACATGTATTTTCTCCATTGATAAAAATGAATCTACAATATACATAAACTGTAATAGCCTACATGTAAGTAAAATAGTATATACTTATTAATATTTATCCAGACAATGAGGCCAGCAGCCGATACGTTTCTAGATGGGCCGAGAAAGTAGCGGGGGCGGGAAAGGAAGCTTCGCGTCTTCGTCGCTGTACTGTGCTTCGTTGTGTTTCAAGGGCTGTAGCGCTTTTAGTTAAAACATTAGATCCAGCATTAATCGAGACAAAATGAAGCCTATTAAATTTGTCAGTTTTTGGTGAAAGAAAAAATTAAATACCTCGTTATATAAGCGAGTTATGGCGAGTTAAGAATTAGAAAAATGTTGCTGATTTGTGTATCTTTTTGAATTTTGCTAGTTTTTTTACGTTAATTTTTTAATTATTGCAATAAATTATACTTCAAATTAAAAAATGTTTATTTGTCAAAACCAAAAAAAAACTGTATTTTTATCTGTTTTAGTTCTAAAGTTATATTTGATTAAATCTTAAATTTCTAAATTTCTTTTTTTTTTAGTTTTTTTCTTATATCTTCGGTCTCGACCAATGGAGAGTGTCGTCAATTTTGATTTCCTATGTAAAATAACATGCTTTAATAAGTAGTGAAGGTCCCATCTGGTTATACTTCAGTATTGGGTAGGTCAAGAAAGAGAAGGCTTTTCGCGCTCTGCCCGACGGGCTAATTATAATCATTGCCGATTTAACGAAGTTTATGTTTATGTTTTTATATAATTATTGCGCATTATTCTTCACAGTAATCGCAGTTCTTTGGAAATAATGTTAATTTTACATATTCGGTGCTATTACCATTACAATCTATAAAATTAACGACCCATTTTATCGACGTGTCTATTACAAGTTTAAGGCATCGCACAGTGGCACCAATCGTGATTTTTTCGTTCAAAATTATCTAGAGCACTTATTTCGCAACCAATTGGGATATTTTTTTTTTAAATACTCGTTATTTAATTTCCAAAAAACGTAAGAGAGCCGATTTCGGCATAAACTTTAACAAAAATATTTCGTTTTTCATAATTTTTTAGCATTTTATAACCGCCATTGATTCCGCCATCTTGCAGGTTGGTTTATGACAATTTAGATATCAAATTCGTAATCAGCGACCTAAAAACCCCCCAATAACAAGATTTATGTAAATTGAATAAGAAAAAATGTTTTTATTTGTAAGTTTTATTAAGATTTAAATTAAAAATGACCATTCTGGCTAAGCTCAATAATTTTGATTAGAATTATTCAAAAATCGGTTCTCTTGCGTTTTTTGGAAATTAAATAACGAGTATTTAAAAAAAAAATTGTCCCAATCGGTTGCGAAACTAGTGCTCTAGATAATTTTGAACGAAAAATCACGATTCGTGCCACTGTGCATCGGTAAAAATAACTCATTTTATCGACCTGTCACATCTGACGTATCACTACTTCAGTCGATAAGACTGTTTGCACAATTTTAACTAGACTTGTTTAAAAATCTTATTACGAGTGTATGGTGTGTACGGAGTGTAAAAAATTTAATTTTATCGATCTGAGGTATTGATTATTTACGTATTTTACCCATCAGTATGTTATTTACTATAATAGTTTACAAACAAGTGTCGGAATACGTACTAGAAAACAATAATCTATTCTTAAACCAGTCCGGATTTAGAGAAGGACACAGTTGTGAAGCTGCAGTACAAATTATTTTGTACAATTGGAAGGAACACTATGATAAAAGTATAATGATAGGTGCTGTATTTTTAGACATAAAACGGGCTTTTGAAACTATCGTTAGAAAAAAATTAATCAAAAACTAATGGGCTAGCATTAAGTTGGCTAGTAGACAGAACAGAAAACAAGTGACAAAGGTAAACGGGGAAGTATCTAATGAAATACTAAATAAAAACGAAATACTACAGGGCGGTACACTAGGACCGCTGCTATTTTTATTATATATTAACAAAATTGTAAAATCTGTCGCATACTGTCAAATACATCTATTTGCTGATGATACCCTGTCATATTTCTCTTCTAAAGATTTAGCAACCCTTGTAGATAATATAAAGTGTTAAGAAATACAATTAAGTGGTGCAATGGTAACCTTTTAAAATTAAATGCATCAAGAACTAAATTTATGTTTATAGTAATACTTGGAAATATCAAGAGTTTAAAAGTACCTTCGGAATATTAATAGAGGGCCTTAAGATTGAAGTTATCAAGAAAATTAAGTATACCCAATAATCAAATACATAATTATGGTACGAGATCCAACCATAATTTTCATATTGAAAGAACAAATACCAGGTTATGTATGAACTCTCTATTTTTTAAAGGTTTGGACAGTTATAATAAGTTGCCCGATAATGTAAAATCAGCAAATAGCTTATCTAGTTTTAAAAATGAGATTCTAAACATTTTAAGGGAATAAATTTTAATAAGTTTAAATTCTACTTCATATCTTTTTCTGTTATTATTTCGAAGTACGATTATACTTATTTTAAAATCAGACGTGCAAAGTGAAGAATATAGTTAATTGTTAATCAACTTTTTTTTGTTTTATTATTATATTTTATTGGTATAGTTTATTATTAGTTTATTATTATAGTGATATGACATACCAAATCTGTTAATATGTTATAAAGGTCTTTTTATTATTAAGTACAAATTAGGTTAGAATAAAAATATCAATGTTTCCTGTTACCAACTTTTTTTTGTATTTTATTATTATATTTTATTAGTTTAGTTTACTATTAGTTTATTATAGTTTATTATTATAGTGATATGACATACCAATCTGTTAATATGTTATGAAGATCTTTTTAATATGTATTGTTACGTGCACATTAGCCTTGCCTACTTTCAGTAAAGTTATTATATTATATAACCCCACACACTATTAAGACTACTTCAACTATACAATAGTAATTTATTGTAATAGTATTGTGTATATAACCGTACTATAGTATTGTAAAATTAGTTAAGTTGCTAAATAAAGATTTATATAGAATTATCCATAAATGACAGATTGGCTGTATGAATAACTGTTGGTCGATAATAGAGTCATTGAACAAAATTCCAGCTTTATGTATAAACTAAAACCTTCTGTGCCTGGGCCGGGCCATTTAAGGCACTCCTAGATATTGGAACTATATTGTGCAGTGCTGTGTTTGTTATTTTGCACAAAGTTGTTATCTCTCGCGCAGTTCAATATTTTTGATCAATATCCAGTTCTGGAAATAGTTATAAAATGTTTGTAAAACGCCAATGAAACTCACCATTTTTTGTTGTTTTTTTTAAATCAAACTATTGCATTTTTCTACGAATATTTTATAGGCTTCCATTTTCATGTTCCTATCACAATGTTATTTGCGTTTGACTATCCGTAAAATCGAATATTCCAATAAAAACTTATATAGAACAATAGTATATTATTATATGAGCGATTATGATAGCCTTTATTCACGAAGATGACGTTTGAGCCCACGAGCCGTAGGCGAGTGGCGCAAATCATCTGAGTGAATAATGGCCATAATCGCGAATGTAATACTATGCTTTTTCTACACCTATTAAATAAATAAATTAGACTGAAATTTGATAGCATTAATCGGTACCTATTCGTAATAAGTCCAAAACGTAAACAAACAATATGGCGGTATGGAGGTACAATCTGCGTCAGCTTAAAGTCACCACTGTTGGAGATGCTCCCTTTCTAGCACACGCCACTACGAATAAGGTTAGAAAGGGAGCACCTCTAACGGTGGTGAGTTTAAGCTGACGCCGATAGTACACTTGTCACTGTCACGCAAGTTGATTGTCAGCCGCAGCAGCAAGAGTTGTTCGCGGTCGATTTAAAATATCATTGAATCAGCGAAACAATGATTTCTGAATTTGTCTTTGTGATTGGCCAGATGCAGTGAATTATGAATTGATAATTCACTACAGTGAATTATAGGTACGATTTTTCACCAAAAAAATGCTAACTAATAATTGTCATATAATTAAATAGGTGTAGAAAAACTTTTGTTATTTATAATGGATAGATCATTACAAATTAGCATTAAAACAATAGTTTTCATTGCATAAATTTTATACCACCACCGATTCAACAAAAAACTTACGTTATTAAACTACCAGGGGTCATATAAATACTGAAGGTGTCATCTTTCTCTCCATAATAGAAATCCATGTGCACTGGAAAATCTCCCAATCCAGGCACAAATTTGCAATCGTCGAAAACGGATTTTTGAAAATCTATATACCTATCAATTAATTTGTACTTCATTGTGGCACCTATTTGCCGATCTGTATAAAAATATCTTTGTTATTTTAGTTTTTCTTCCTTGGGTGATATACTTACTTGACATATCCATCCAAACTTTAATTTCACTAAAGTCTAATACCTCATCTCTTATATCTTTGCCTTTTTCAATTCTTTCTTCCGAGGAAGCTGTGTAATTTTCTGTCATATAAAGTACTCCAATAACTTTACCATGTTTAACATTGTCAACAGCTTCTTCTAGAGATTCAAAATATACCTAAATAATGAAAAGAATTAGTTCAATGTACGATGTTACCTAAGTCATTTTGGAATAATTTATCATCTCATAATCGTTATTTCGTTATTTTGTTTTTTATTATCTAATAATTCACCAAAATGCCTAGCAAAGAACATACTTCATTTTTGAGTATGAGACAATGATTTTGTTCACATATAGACGATTAAATAATTCAAAACATATTCTCTCTGAAAAAAATTTAAAAAAGAATATGTATTGTGTATTTAAATTAGGCTGAAAAATGTGCATTTAATTTTACTCTTTAAAAATCTGAGTAAATCCATAATTTATAGATATTCCAGAATTTTTACCTTGCTTATCATTGGATCATCCAAGAACGTCAAAAATCTGCAGCTCATATTACTAAAATGACAAGAACTGAAGCTGTATCCTACCGCAGTGCCTTCAGGAGAAAAATCTTTGCAAGTAGCCGTCATTGTTTCATCATTAACTATTGCCAAAGGAATATCTTTAATATCCCCACCAACGCATGTTATAAAAACACTAATCTGAATAACTGGGAATATTAACAAAAATATGATGCCTCTAAAACAAATAAAATACAATAATTTGACCTGTTGATTAAATGTTGGACATGTTAACTCATTTTTGTGTCACTGTAATTATTTCACATTATATCCACTAACTGATGATAACGAATCTGATGTCAAAAGTTGAGAATTCAAAATGACGAATAAAATATGGCTGGGAAATAATATATATTCTTCATTTAAAAATAACGAAAAATTTACTTATACTCACGTAACATTTCTATAAAACTGCTTCCAGTTTTTGTCCATTAGTGCTCTTAGTCGGTTTTTATTAAGATTGTTATCTCCTTTTATGCGAATCTTTTTCTTGGTTAACATCTAAAAACGATTGGTAATTTAATTTAAATATAATGGAAACAATAAAATATTTTAGTATACTTGTATTAAAAAATTATTAAATCAGTATTATGAAGAAAATATTATAAACTGGTAAATGACCACTAATAATAATCGAGGCCACATTACTGAGATTGCCAACCTGGGCATGTAAGCATGATAATTTAAGAAAGAACAGTCCTATACATTGTATTGAAATTTCAACAGTAACCTAGTGATAACTAGAATAAAAACCCTTTGTTTTTGAAAAAAATTGACCATTGTATGCAAAAGTTGGAGAAACATTTTAAAATTATATATACAAGAACAGTGCTAATGTCGTAACCTTTGATAAAATCCTACAAAAATGCTGCATAGTACACTAACGAGCCTTTCGTCGATCAAGATGGCATCATTGAGAGGTGATTAAAATTACAAATATAAGAATTATACCTAAAAAAATGTATATATTTTCAAAAAACTGTGAAGCCGATACTATAGAATCTTCAACAATCATACATAAAATCTGGTGAAGAGTATAATGTTTTCATCTAGTTTCTAAGTACCATCTTGCAGAAATCGAACAGAGTTTGTGTTTTAATATTATTTTTATATTGTTGATACTTTAAATACATACATCAGTGGAGCCATGACCAATATCAAAAGTTGCTACCGTGCGAACACTAGTTGTAGATTGAGCGCGCTCCATTATAACAGAGTTATTTTGATCATCAGCAACTGGAGCGTTTAGAGCATTTAGTCGTCCTTCCTCTTGCCTTCTGCTGAGAATAAGAAATACTTCTTCCAATGTCTCAGTATTAAATATTTGTAGCAATCTATTTGGCGATTCTTCTGCTAGAAGTCTTCCTTCTCGCATCAAGCCTATCTAAAAAATAATGATTACTGGAATATATACGGTGTGTGCATATATAGATTATCGTAATAATATATATAAAAGATCAATAATTATCGAGTTGAAAACTATTTTTCTACAACTGTTAAAAAGACTGCACTTTTTTCATCATTTTAAATGCGTTTATGGTAATAGTAAAAAAAGCAAAAAGGGTGAAAAAAAGTAACATTATTTCACTCTTATTTATAACCGGATTTATGAGTGCATTGAAAACAATTGAAGTTATATCCCACGATCTTTGCTTTAGAAACGTCAAATTATGGATGTGTGTTTTGACATTTAAGTTAATTTTGGAATTTATCTATATAAATACGGAAATTAGCAGTGCCGTTTTTTCACTCACAGGATTGCCGCACACACCCAAGATCCGCAAAGAAGTATACATATCCGTATACTTTACGGATCCTGGCACTCACTTACGGCTCGTGCGTCAAACTTCCCATTCGTGAAAAAAATTACCACTTTGTGTATTTGTATTTTAACTGAATTATTCCTGATCAATATTAGGTAATAAAGACGACTGCTGCTGAGTGAAATTTTATTTCATAATTGAGTTAGTGCCTCTTTTAAAGACAGCAATTTCTTACAAAAACAATTTTATAGGACACACACTACCATCTCATGAGTTTAAAATCAGAATCTCTCTATTTCTCACATACTCATTCCATGGACAAAATAGATGAAGTGTCATCTAAGGAATACTATGGGTACAATTATTATACTCTTCGCAAAAACGAAGAGTATATTGTATTTGATCGGCACATTTCTAAAATCGTAAATATAGCTCGTAGAGAAAAAATTTTCATATCATTGTGTTAGTTAACGAATTCTGAACAACTTTCAAAATGTCCGTCTGTCCGTCCGTCACGTTTCTTGTAAGCACGATAACTCAAGAAAGAAAAATTCGACTGTACTGAAATTTGGACAGTAAGTTAGTGTTGGCTAGAGGAAGAACCCTATTGTTTTTTAACAAAATCGATCAGTAAATAAAAATGTTATTAATGATTTAAATTTGAAAAAAAAATTATTTGTTTTTTATGTTTTAGTAATAGAATAAAAATCTAGTGAAATGATATTTCATTTTAATATTTGAATATTTTTATATTTTACAAATATACATTTTATAATGTAATATACAACCGTGGAAATATAATTTTAGCTCGTCTCTTATAATGTAAAAATTTACGTTTTTTTACGTGTTAAGTGGTGGAGTAGTTCTTTCGCTTTTGACTCGGAATCCAAGGGTCCCGGGTTCGAAACCTATATGGGGTATGGTACAGTTTATTTTATTTTTACTTTATTTTACACTGATTCTTTTACCAACTAAGTTCGTACTATAACATTAAAAAGTGTCTAAAACTATTTATAAACAACTGCGAAGAGTATCCTATAGAATGTGTAACAATTATATATAAAATTCAGGGAACAGGCGAAGAGTACGTTTTTAGCTTGTTTAATTTACCTTATGTGCTTGTCGTGCCTCCTCAATATAATGAGTAGTTATTATCACAGATACATTTTCACTTGTTGTAATTTCCACCAAATGGTTCCAAATTCTTCAAAAAATAAGAATTACACATGACAGTGATATATATATATAGGTAGAAACTTACCTATCCCTTAAAACTGGATCGACACCAACCGTTGGTTCATCCATGATAAGTAATTCGGGCTGGTGAACTAATGCTGCTGCAAGCGATACTCTTCTTTGTTGTCCTCCACTACAGTTTTTCAGGTATCTGTAAAATTATTTTCTTTTGGTTAACTGGGATTCATTCTACTGACTGCTTGTTTAAATTATTGACTACATTTATTGATATCATTGGTAAAATAGCATGGAATAAGTTATTCTTCGAGTACGAATTCTATACGTGTAACTTTGTAGTGGTGTTACTTTTGATTAGCGGCTTTGGATGCATGCGCAAGTTTGCAAAACATGTAAGTCATGTATGGTTCCCCATACCGTTTTTTTGCAGTATCATGCGGCAATACTTTAGTTTTGGTCTTTTTTACTTTAGTTTTGCTTTAAATCTGCTTTATGTCCTAAATTTGAAATTTAATTCCATTAAAAATACTCAATATAGTTACGTTTTTTGTATCAATTAGTGGTCGTGTGGACGTTTTTATAGGAGGGGCAAGCATTAAACAAAATTAGCTTCAGTTTAAACATGATTTTGGTATTTGACAGCTTGGGTGGAAAGTAGAATCGTGAAAACCTGTAGGTAAATCAACCATGGATCAGTTTCAATTTTTTCTACTATTCTTTAATATGTAGAATAACCTCTGTGCGTTTCTTTGAGAAATTATATTTTTAAAGTGTTATTTTCATAAAGCTTTTTATATACTAATCAAGAGAATAAAGCATAAATTTCAGACTTAACTTGAATGTCAAAAATATATCTATAATTTGATGTTTCTAAAGAGAAGATCGAAAGACAACTTCATTTTTGTCTTCAGTGCATTCTGTGATACAAGCATATCTAGAGGGCATGTGAAAAGTTACATTTCGCACGCTGTTAGTGTGCGTTAAGGATAGGATTTTGCAGAGTAAGAGGGAAAATATGCATTTATTTTCGGTTTATTATAAATAATTAAAAAACCAAACAACATAATCTTTAAAACTGTTTTAAATAATTGCTATTGTTCTAACGAATACAACTATATATATTTTTTATTTTAAATTTCTGTTGTACTTGAATATCGTACACTGAGAGAAGATTTTTGCAGTGACAGCCAAAAACCAGGCTACAGCAGCAAGAAAATCTATTTGAATAGGCGCCAGCCAAGAATTTTCGTAGGGCAGTAAAATTCGTTTTACTGGAATTGCTTTAGTGCAATAGTAAAGTTACTTTATAAAATATTATTAAAATGTTTCACCTAGCCACTGTAAATAAACTTCACTGTTATAGTAAAGAAATAGTATTGTTGTAGCAAAGATATTTATTTACTAATGCAAAGTATCTGGCTACGATAGAGTCAATTCTTTTTACTTACAGCAATATTGTTTATTATCACTCCATGGTTTTTCTAGTGCTGTAATTAAAACTCCTTTCTTGTTGTAGCAAAGTCACTGATTAGACAGAGCAGGAACTTGATTGGAGTAGTATCACTTATTTTTAATCGCAACAAAAAAGTTTACTATCATTGAAAGGTTTTCCTAGTACCCCAGTTAGTTTCTTTTTTATTGCAGCATATATGCTTTCCTAATTTAGTAATAAATTAGCCTGCCTCAGAAAAGATATTCCGTCATATCAAAAAGTTTTAAATCAATAACAGTAAAATTTCTTAATTAGAATAGAATGGCCATTTTGCTATTATTATAAAGTATATCTGCTGTGGGAATAAACATTTTTTTCTGGAAAATAAACACAGGGAGCTAAAAAATGTTTGATAAAATTTTCTCGTATAGAAACATGTTTTAGGAAGGAAAATAATTTTGTTATAAAGTCGATTTACTTTTCTATCAACTAGTCACACCTTGTCATTGACAGTTTTCATAACTACCGCACATAAACAAGCATTTGTTTTATCAAAAATATTTTTTTTACAAAAAATATCAAAACTTAAGTATAAGCAATTTTTTTATACCATCTTGCATGATGGTATAAAATGCTTCTGTCTCTAAAAAAATTGTATTTTCCTAAATTTTGTAATTTGTTCAAGGAAATAACTTCTTGAATATATATATATAAATATAATTGTGGAAACTGGCAGTTATCAAGTACATAATATTAGTTGATGATAATGCAAATAAACTTTATAACAGAATAACCATTTAAACATATGTGAATTCGAGTCTGAATTCGAGAAAATTTTATATAAACAGTTATTTCTGAGCTAGATGCACATCCTCATATAGTTTCAGCAGAAAATATTTATTCCTAAAATATAACTTTACAGAATGCACATCAATCTTGTCTAATTAAAAAATCTATATTATTAGTGGGCTTAAACTGACATAAATTTCTGTGGCAGACCAATGTTTTATTCCAGGTAATACGAGTTTTTTGCTTGTAATTTAAATTAGCTTTTAAAAAATTTGTTATGCATTCGAAATAATCAAAATAACATAGTGAATGGTTACCTTCAAAGATTGACGCTTTTTCATATTTTCTGTTGAAATTGAAAAATGAAATTTGTAGCTCCCTCACTAGATTTACTTGCTTAATATGAAAAATAAATATTATATAATGACTAAATACTTATTCACCTTAATGAAGAATATTTTTTTTAAGGAAATAATTTTCTCCCAAACAAGACAATGAATAATGCATATTAAATTTCCTAAACATAAAACTGCAAGCGAAAAATTGGTATACCTTGAAAAGAAATTGATAACTACGGTCAAGGATTTTGTATAAATGATTAAAACCAATTAAAAAATAAACATTTATTTTCATAGGTATACACACACAGCCTAGTATAACAACTTTTAAAAAATATATAAAACGTAATCATCATCTACTTTCATAATTCGTTTGCCACTTTTAGTTTTATAAAAAAATCCAGTTATTTGAATTTGTTATAATTTGTTATAACTATAATTTTGAGAATGATAAACAAATTTAAAAAATACAATCTAAATAAATATAATTTGTTTTTCTCTCGAGTTGATGCACTCAAACAATAAGCGATTAAAATTTCGAAACCTTTTCTTATTTTTAATCTTTGAATAAATATTTTACTTTAAAATTTGTCACGAATGTTTAGTTCAATAACGGGCATGGTTCCATCAACTTTCGTTCAAATTTGTGCATTATTACGTTATATTTCTTAAATTATCAAAAAAGGCAATTTTTAGTGGTTTTTATTTTTTTACAAATTAACAAATTATCAGAAAGTTTCTTCATATGCTTAGTCGTGAACAGTTTGATATTTTTATTTTTACGATACGATTACTAAGATCGGAGATAATAAGGAAAATAACAGAGAATTTCAGTGCTGGAAAATAAATTGTTAAAATTTTACAAGAAGCAATGGACGGATTTAATACAAAACTGCTCGTAGCACTTGTTATACCTACAACAAATTAAAACAATAAAATTGCTGAAGGTAGAGAATTCCTTATTCATCTATTTTGATCCTTAATTTGATTCCACTACCACTAAAAAATTGCAACGAGAACCAGACCGTTTTCTAAACATAAAAGTTAACCTCTCCAAGTCACACGCACGACCTGATGCGAGGGTACCTAAAAACATTAATATGGCATCTTATAGGGCAGTTATGATGAGATCGTCTTATTAAAATTGATAATAGATACCGCGGTTTAAAAAACCAAGAGCAAAAGCAAACGACTTACCAAAGTCTTTATAATAATAATACACTGCACAATAGCTACACAAATACTTCTAGAAATGACTAAATGCATGACGCGGAGTCAACGTAAACACCATCAGCGCAGAATGGAAACAAATTGCACGAGAGAAACAATTCGTGATATTCCGCCTGAATAAAAGTTGACCGATTGTGCCCGAATGGTGTTCTGATTATCTATCTCAGCAAAGAACTTTGCAATTGTAGCAAAATTTTTATTTATCACAGTTAAACTATTCTTTGCATATTTTTCTTTATAATGGTAGCTAAATGATCTACTGCTTTAGTAAAGCAACTAATAAAGACTGAAAAGTACTTTTTAAGGGCTAATATACACACTCAGTAAAGTGATCTTTTCTGAGGTAGTGAACAGATATTTCTAAATTAAATAAAATTATGGCTATTCTAGCTAAAAAAATCGTAGCAAAGAATTTATTTCTGGAGATTTTCTCAGTGTAGTTTGTCGATGAAAATAGTTCCTAATTTCATTATTATATTATGGCATTTAACTAAATACAAAATTCATGATAAAAACTGTACTCTCTCACTCTGTAAAATCATATCCTTAAGGATTTGTCACACGCTACGTGAAATCAATAATTTTCAAGAGTAGTTAGCAGTGCGATTTTAAACACTTCTCAAGGCAGTCGCAGAAAATAGTTATTTATGTTATAAGTGTTAAAAGTGATATTTTATTTTGTGAGTGGGGAAGTTCAACGAACAAAATAAAATCACTTTTAACACGTATATTCATGCACTATTTTTTGCATGAACACTACTAAAATATAATATCTGTGTATTATTGCAAAATTTTGTATTTGTATTTGTCTGTCAAAGATGACATTATGACATGAAGCTGGACAGTCTAGTGTTAAATTTACTTTTTACACTAGTACTACAAGTAACTCACTTTTAACTTTGGAGTTATAAAATTACATTTTTAGCATAGTTAGCAAATGTTAAAAAGCCTACTTTTAGTAGCGTTCATACCTAATAGTTATTTATGCAACAAGTGCGTAAAGTGATACTTTTTTCAGAAATGGGAATTTTGTTATACGAGCCGCAGGCAAGTTCGACAATCCCTTTTGGGTGAAAAAAGGCACTTTACACACAAATTGCATACAGTATTTCTTCAAATACCGAAATGGTTACCAAAAAATACATGTATAAATTGAAACATAAATAATCTAAAGTAAAACACTGTACGCACTAGTGAGTAAAGTGAAATAGCAAGTTAGTTTTTTAATCGCAATACCGCCATGGCCAACCTAATTTTAAATGAGTGACACTAATCATAATTTCAGAATATAAACGAAACATCAATATTATAAATAATCCAAATATTATTGTTAAAGAACACTGAAAAATACGTATATTTTATAATAATATACCTAGTGATAGTAAATAAATGGACTATATAAAATTAAATAGCCAGTTTTTGACTTTTAAAAATAAGATATGAGTATTATAGGCAATTTTTCGCTTTTTAACTTTAAGCCTCAGAGCGTAAAGTATAATTTTACCCACGGTATAGTAGAAAAAAATATTTTTCTACTACTGACTAGATATTAAAATTGGTAGAAAAAAAATTTAATACACTTTTCTTCTACATTCAACTCGCTCCGAATTACAGGCAATTACGTGTTGTTAAAATGTCACATTCACGTACATACTTGTAACTTTAAAACCATTTCAGGTACAGTGGCGTTAATTAACAATAAGTAAAATTTTTAGAAATAACCTTTACTCAATACGTACAAAACAAAAATAAAAAAATTTCCGTAAAATGCGAATTTTTTGAAAAACACCGTATAAAGATAAGAAAAGCGCTAGGTATTAAGGATAGGATTTTGCAGAGTGAGAGAGAAATATGCGTTTATGTTTGGTTTATTATAAATATTTAAAAAATCAAACATAATATAATCTTTAAAACTGTTTTAAATAATTGCTATTGTTCTAACGAATACACCTATGTATATTTTTTATTGTAAATTTCTGTTGTACTTGAATATCGTAGTTTGCCAATGAAAATAGTTCCTAATTTCATTATTGGAGTATGGCATTTAACTATATACAAAATTTATGATAAAAACCGCTGCCCAAGGAATCACTACTTCCACATCCAGATTTTCTATCCAAGTCACTCACAACGAAAAAATTTTGTATGTGGAAATAATTGTTTATGGAACTTTAATAATATAATATTTGAAATCCATAAAATGATACCCCACATCGGTAATGGGGTGGGGGTGGTGATAGGGGGTGCATGAAGTAAAAAAAATATTTTGAGGTTTCTGGTTCTTGTACACACACTAAATCACAATTTTTTTTCATCCCCTTTAATAATGGGTGGAGGTGGTAATGGGGGTGGCTAATGCCAAAATTTTTTTTGAGACCTTAGCTTCTCTTGTATATACTAAATACCAATTTTATGGACTCTTACCTGCTTGATTTACCTATTTACCCCAAATTTACTCCCATTTACCCCCAACCCTTCGACGGAACAAGATGAAAATATAATCTAGTTCTAGATCTCGTTAAAGTACATATGTGTACCAAATTTCAAGTCCATATCTCAAACAGTTCCAGAGTAAACGTGCGCACAAAAAAAAGTTACAGACAGACAGACATTTTTTTTCGCTCAAACTTACAATTTCGACGTTTCATGACATTCTAAGCCTATTTGAACAATAAAAATTTTTAAAAATTTTTTTGTCGTCGTTACTATACTTCCACCAGATGTGGAAGTAAAATTGTGTATGGTTGTATTCCTTAGAGCAATGGGAAGTATCTAAAACTAATTTAAACATTATACTATTTATGATTTTTTAAAGATTTATAATAAACCGAAAATAAACGCATATTTCCCTCTCAGTCTGCAAAATCTTATCCTTAACTAAAACAAATAAAAATTTTTCGCAAACTGCTTTTTCAAAATTTTTTAGGGGTCATTAGAGAAGTGCTTCTCTAGATGTTAATTCCCAAATTTCGTATGGGTCCCATGCGCCATAGACGAGAAAAAAAGTATTGAAATTTCACCAGCCGCCGCTGGCTAATCCGGGTAGTGGCTTTCTTTCATGATATTTCCGTAATGCTTAAAAATCTCAAACTATTTTATGAGCCGTAACGAATTTTCGAAGTTTAATCAATCTGGTTATTTAGTTGTAATTGGTAGGTACTTGTGTCACTTTCTTCTACGAATGGACGAATTCCGCGGTGGTCCCCAGCAAACTCTTTCTAAGGCAAATAGTCAAGTACTTCAAATTTTACTTTTACCCAAATATTTTTCTAAATCAAACAAAATGGCGGTTATTAAGTAATATAGTAATAAAGCCCAAAACAAAAAAAAGATTGGAATTTTTATAATAAGTATTTTTGGTACTTTTGATATATTGTTTTTTCTTTTAATTAAGAATGCGTCTTTTTATTTGTGAGATACAACGAATTGAAATATTGTAATTTGTTAAATTGTAAATTACAAAATTTCAGTTCATTGTATTTCAGTTAGTAATGAAAATATTTTCATAAACTCCAAAATCTGTTGTTGTATTTTTATGAAAAGTCAAATGCATATGACAAAAAAAAATAAAAATAAACAGGAGCTCCTAGACCCAGGGGAGGTTAACGAATTTTCAAAAATTTTTTCGCAAACTGCTTTTTCAAAATTTTTTAGGGGTCATTAGAGAAGTGCTTCTCTAGATATTATTTCCCAAATTTCATATGGGTCCCATGCGCCATAGACGAGAAAAAAAATATTGAAATTTCACCAGCCGCCACTGGGATTAGCTATTAGCTAATTGAATATATTATATTCAAAAGTATATACTTTCAAAGCTGTGTTTTATTAATTATTATTTACTTGTGGTGACAGGTAAAGTCCTCCGAAGGTCCGGGGGGGGGGGGGGGGCGATGGCCCCCAGCGCCCCTCTCTGGATCCGCCACTGTTCAGGTATTTTAATAAAATTAGGTTTAAGTAGGTTCTAAAACGTGCTTAAGATGGTGTTATTAGATTTCTGTTAAAAAATCGGTAATATGACTTCATAAAATCCTTTTTTACGCACGCCGATGCCGATAGTGAATTTCAAATATTTCATTACAGTCGCCTTGAGAGCATTTATTACCCATCCAAATTTCCAACTGATCCGTCAATTATTGACAAAGATATGGAAGTGTATCAATTTGAAATGAAACACACTGTATATAGATATACCAGCGCTTACTACCTAATATAATTAAAGCCTACACAAACATGTTTATGTTTATAAATATTTAGTAGATATAGTCCTTTATAGTAGTAGTAGATTATTACCTGTCGTCTGGTGGAAGTTCAAGTAAATTATGCAGCTTAAAATATCTTTCAGCAATTAAACCCTCGGTCATGTCAAAAATCCTTCCAAAATAATATACTGCATCCTTGACTGTAAATTCTCCTACAAGTGCAATGTCCTGAAAGCGGAAAAAATAATGTGATCGTGATAATATATCATTATATGCAATATTTATTTAACAAAGAGTTATTAAGTAAATATCCTTGATATTAATATAATCGTCAGGTGACTAAATAAATATTTTTAATTGTAGTTAATTATCATGTACTCAGGGGCGGCTCAAGGTAAATTTTCCACCCGGGCGGGAGCACTTTTTGGCGCCCCTCCCTGAGATAATCACAGAAATTTCACGGACATTACTACGTACTAAAGTGCAAAGGTATCCTTTCAGGCCCCGCGATCACTCTACTTTTTAACTTAACACATGGAGTAAATAACCGTGTATACACGGTGGTACAAAATTGTCTCTGAATATTTATGTGGCTGAATAGATAATATGGAAATACAGGATTATAAATATCAGTTTTTCTGCAATATCTTCCGACCGCTCTAAAATATATAATTCGTATTTTAAATTTAGATATGGGCATCAATTTACATAATACCAGTCACTCTGCTTAGGGTGTAGTTTTAGCGGATGGCTACCAATATTTTACCCCTAACTTTTTTATTTCTATAAATTTATAAAAATTCTTATAAAAAAATTATTTTCATATCACTAGAAATAAAAAGATGTTCTTGTTGCATTTCGATAAACCATTCTCAAGTACCGGTCTCTCGAGAGGGGAGAGGGGTGCGGGGGTAATTCCTCCGGACCGGGGCTTATTTGGGGGGCCCGGTTTTGAAATGTTGAATTTTTTTTCTAGGATTTCTTCCCTCCGCCCATCAAAACATTTTTTTTCTGATTTCCCCCTGCTCATTAAAAAAAATTTTTCCCACCGGGCCCGTAGTTTCTCTCCACGGCCCTGCGCAAGTAATTTATGTTTACACATCAATGTGCATTTACAATATATTATTAATAATAATTAATTTGTAGTAAATATAGTTTAGTTTTCCTTGGCCTCCTCACAAATATATTAAATTTTTTGAAAATTAACCACTTTTTCTAGAGATAAATATGACATATGATACATCATTGGATAGCTAATTTAAGTTGTGATCGAATAATGAAATAATTTACAGGGTATTCCATTTGGAAAAACACAAGTTATGTCTATATCTCGAAAACTGAGGAATGCATAATTTTCTTCTTATCAGCGACGGATTCTACTCAAAAAAGTGCCTTAAGAATGTGTTATTTGATTTTCGATTCGACACTTGGTAACTGAGATATAGAGATCATCCGAAAATGCCAAGTTTCCAAAAACGCTCTGTAGTTCGGTAGTTGAAAAAGATAGACGATCGCGGTTTAAGCCTTTGTTTGTTTTTCGAAAATCGATCTCAGGGCACCTATATTGTTTTTTATCTATCTGCCATAGTTTTAGAGGAAACCTCAAGTCCCATCTAATTTGGCCCACCGTGTACAATCGTTTTTTTGTCATAAACAATTTATATAGCTTTTATAGTTTAGAATGTTGTAGTTAAGGGAAGACTACTTTTTAGGTAGTATACTTATGTTTTTGGGTTTGCTGATTACGAATCTGAAGTCAAAACAAAAAAAAAATCAAAATGAGGACTCTAATATGGCGAATGGAATTTTTTCTACAGCAAGTGCTTTAAATGAACAAAAAAACAACTTGAGAACTTGAGCTTCTAGATAATGCTATATATTAACGAAAAATGGTATTTGAGATTCGGCCACATCTTTATTTATTATCCTATCCTACTCTTTTCAAAATATGACTCTCTTTCAGCTCCAATGTTTTTTTTTTTTTTTAGTTGCCAGAGACCGATACCGTTACCGCGTGCTCGTTACCTAGTTAACGATCCTATTTTTACAGCTGCATGGGCGTCGCACTGTCTACTATCATTAATATTTAAATAAAAAATGGATCGCACGGCACTGATATTAATAAGCCAACTGTTATATGTGATGCGCTAAACCGTGTGACGTAGTTATCTTCTCTAAGGAATTGCACTCTGCTACATAAATATTGGTGCTTTTTCTGTTTTTACTTTTGTTTTGTGAAAAAATACAAATTACTGAATTTTCTGTTAAAAAGTCCTAATTTCTCATTTTGCAGTTAGGTATTACTTATTTGTTTACTTACATAATTAATTATTAAAAAGCCTCAGATAGGTACAGGTAGGTACCTAGTTAAGTTTGTTAAGGAATTCTCTAGTTCAATAAATTTGTACTAATACTTTTCTAAACTAAACTGTTTTTTACTTTTATAAAATTACGAATTAGGCACAGATTTACTGTAAATTTGTGAGGCACTAAGGCACTGCCTCACCTGCCTCATGGGATAACCTGCCAGTGGTTAAAACCCTCATCGACTCCAGTATTAATTAATCGACTTCAAAAAATAATAAAAAGGAGTAGAGGTTTTCAATTCGTCCCGCACGTTTGTTTCTTTTATGTCTATTTAATCATTTAAGTATTTATTTAAATTAACTAGGCGACGCGACAGTGAAATTTTATTTCTTAATTTTTGGCGACTTGTTTTGAATGTGGTTCAATTTTTTTTTTATTATTTTTTTACCTTTTTTTTTTAGTGATCGTCGGCAAATCTTTTCTTTTCCAATATTTGCTCATGTTATACTAACGTAGCTTGATGAAACCGCCTAGCTACATCTTACAGTTTGAGGAAGATTTCACACCAATCGCTTAAGCCGACCTAGAGTAAGAATTGAACAAATATAAAAAAAAAAACATACATACGGGTCTAACTGAGAACCTCCTTGTTTTAAATTTTATAAATTCCGTTAAACAATAAGGTTCAATCATTTTAGACATGCAGTAACGCTAACGATGGCGTTTTGGATATATCTATAAGTATTGAGGTTTAAACTATCATAATTTCTTGTCTAGGATCTACTCTCAAGATTAGCCCTAATATTTGATCTCTTTGTATACGATATAATTGATATTTTTTAATTACCTGTGGCATATAGCCTACTCGCGGACCTGGAACGCCACTCCCCTTTTCCCCTGGTTTTCCTCCCAGTACCCATATCTCTCCTCCGTCGATCTTTTTTCTGCCGACAATACTACTTAATAATGTTGTTTTTCCACAACCACTGGCTCCCAAGAGACCATATCTGAAAAAAATCGATATTATATAATTTACATTTAATTAAAACTCAAATTGAACGGATCGAGTGCAAAAAGACGCATTTTATTTATGAAAAATCTCAAAAGTGGAAGAAATCAGAATATTTATTGAAATCGGCTTCAATTATATTAAACAAGTTTTTATAAAAAACGATTGGTTATACGGTGTTCCTGAAATGTTAAATAAAAACCTACTTTAAAGCTCCACCTTCAAAGACACGTCTATAGAATTTTTTTTTAATATTTTTTATGCATTTTTCGAACACCCTGTATTATAACCGGACAAAAAATTTCAAAGCAGAAATAAAATTTTTTGCAGAAATCCGTTTCATAACACTGAAATCTATAATATCGAATAATGAGAGAATGTTCAGGTGTATGCATGTATATGTGTGTACACCGTTTTTTGTATTCAAGATAGCTTTTGTTAGATTAATACCTTTTCTGAATGTATTAAAAAAAATCTTTAAACGGAGAAAACCACACCAGTCGATAAAAAAATGGTTAAAACCACTCGGTTCTTTCGAATATGGTTTTAACAGCCAACCCTAGCAGAAAATCGACAAAAAACTTTTACTTGAGATGAAAGTCATATCCAACGGATTTTTGGCGGCTCAAAAAATTTTATACCTATGTGGAAATAATTGTTTATGGAACTTTAATAATATAATATTTGAAATCCTCTACCCCAAAAATCAATAAAACGAGACCCCACATCGGTAGCGGGGTGGCAATAGGGGGTGGTAGTGGGGGTGGATGAAGTAAAAAAATATTTTGAGATTTCTGGTTCTTGTATGTGTACCAAATTTCAAGACAATATCTCAAACGGTTCCTGAGTAAACGTGCGCAGAAAAAAGTTAGACAGACCGACAGACAGAAAATTTTTTTTCGCTCACACTTAAAATCTCGACGTTTCATGACATTCTAAGCCTATTTGAACAAAAAAAATTTTTTTAAATTTTTTTGTCGTTACTACACTTCCACTGGATGTGGAAGTAATTAAGGTAAATTTACCGTCGTTGCATGTAAAATTTTAATGTAACTTTATCCGCAAAGACAGTAAAATTCCATTTACCAGGGAGGATTACCCAAAATATAAGGTAAATAAAAATTTTACAATCTCTGCGGGTAAAATTCCATTACAATTGGGTGTAATTTTACACGCAACGTGACAACGATGGTAAATTTACTATGAAAGGAAAGAAAATCCTGCCTGGATAAGGGGCAATTTTGTTACACCACCGTGGTGTAACAAAATTGTATGTATTTTAACGAGATCTGGAACTAGATTATATTTTCATCTTGTTCCGTCGAAGGGGGTAAATTGGGGTAAATGGGGGTAAATAGGTAAATGAAGCAGGTAAGAGTCAATAAAATTGGCATTTAGTATATACAAGAGAAGCTAAGGTCTCAAAAAAATTTTTGACATTAACCACCCCCATTACCACCCCCACCCCATTATTAAAAGGGATGAGAAAATATTGTGATTTAGTGTGTGTACTGTGTACAAGAATCAAAAACCTCAAAATATTTTTTTACTTCATCCATCCCCCACTACCCGCTATCACCACCCCCACCCCACTACCGATGTGGGGTATCGTTTTATGGGTTTTTGGGGTAGAGGATTTCAAATATTATATTATTAAAGTTCCATAAACAATTATTTCCACATAGAAAATTTTTTGATTCCTTGGGCAGCGGTTTTTATATGAGCAATGAAATGGTGATTATATTATGTAGCAACCTAGGAACCAGACAAAAACATTATGACTCGAAAAAACAATTTTGGAAACGAATCCAAATAGTAATACAGAATATAATATTTAACCAATAGCAAGAAAGACATCATCTCGGCTTCAGTAAAATTAATAAACAAAAATAATTTTCAATGCTCAATGGTCATGCAGTGGACGTTCAAAATGTTGACCAACAACCTAGAGGCACTCTGTGCTAAAACTTTCGTCTCACGTTGTTTAAAATTTCAGGTGAAAATCTTACTATACTAATTTCTATTCTATAATACATTCCTTTATCAAATTAACATTACTGCATCAGAAAATTACTTACATCGTTCCTCTTTCGACACTCATGCATAGTTTTTGTAAAACTACTTTGCTTCCATAGGATTTAACCACCTCTTGAACGTAAACGGCAAAGTTATCGTACATTTTCTAAAAAAAAAAAAAAATCAATAAGCATACTAAAATAAAACGCTCAAATAAAAAATATATAATATATCCTCCATTCAACTTTTATTATTTTTACTATCGAGGTTTTCAAATATTTTTAGACTTTAGTAAACCAATAGCCAATACTCAAAAATAAACTTTATAGATATGGGGTTAGAGACCCAGCGCTAATTTTTTTTTTAGCAAGTGCTTTAATGTGATTGGTTGAAGCATGCCCGAGAACTCTTTACACTGACGACCATTCTATGCATTACAATACCTATGGTGTAAGGAATATTGTTTTTCTTGGTTATTACATTTAAAATATAGGGAATTCCGTGGACTAAGTTTCTGCAGCTGCATTTTGTAAATATGTATACCTACTTTGCTTTTTACTAGAAAAATGACAAGAAAACGTCTGAAGGCAAATAGTTAACAAAACTTAATATTAAAGACGTACTTAAATAAATTATTTATACGTGAAATATTCTCCCCAAATACCACTTGTGTTTTTAAATTTTATCTGTAAATTTTTGCTCAAGCTAAGTTGCCAAAATGTAATACAATTCGTGTAAATTGGCAGTTTATTATCAAAGATTAAATCCCTCTCACTAAAGCACTCGGGATTTAATCAGATAATAAACTGCCAATTTATACTCTTTTTATTACCAGGCAACAAAGCTTTCGAAAAAATTAACCGATAAAATTTTAAACACAAGTAGTAGTAGTCGTATATTACATATGATAATTTCCTTGGATAAAATTGTTACAATAATTGTTTCCATGGGATCCATCTAAATAAAAACCGCTGCCCAAGGAATCACTACTTCCACATCCAGATTTTCTATCCAAGTCACTCACAACGAAAAAATTTTGTATGTGGAAATAATTCTTTATGGAACTTTAATAATATAAAATTTGAAATCCTCTACCCCAAAAACCCATAAAACGACCCCCACATCGGTAGTGGGGTGGGGGTGGTGATAGGGGGTGGTAGTGGGGGTGGATGAAGTAAAAAAATATTTTGAGGTTTCTGGTTCTTATACACACACTAAATCACATTTTCTTTTCATCCCCTTTAATAATGGGGTGGGGGTGGTAATGGGGGTGGCTACTGCCAAATTTTTTTTTGAGACCATAGCTTCTCTTGTACATACTAAATACCAATTTTATGGACTCTTACCTACTTGATTTACCTATTTACCCCAAATTTACCCCAATTTACCTCCAGGCCTTCGACGGAACAAGATGAAAATATAATCTAGTTCTAGATCTCGTTAAAGAACAAATGTGTACCAAATTTCAAGACAATATCTCAAACGGTTCCAGAGTAAACGTGCGCACAAAAAAAAGTTACAGACAGACAGACCGACAGACAGAAAATTTTTTTTCGCACAAACTTAAAATCTCGACGTTTCATGACATTCTAAGCCTATTTGAACAATAAAAATTTTTAAAAATTTTTTTGTCGTTACTATACTTCCACTGGATGTGGAAGTAATTTAACTGGCGATGAAAGTACCGGCCCTAAACGTCGTCGTTGATGGACAGCTTAAGAATACAGCTTAAAAAAACTCGAAAATGTACAGGGTGTTCCGTTTAAAAAATCTTATCAAATGCAATTTGAAAAGACACTATTTTGTCTTAGGGATTTCCAGAATTGAGGAAACAATAATTATTAATAGTAGGCATGAACACTCCACATTCTTTTTATCTCAATCCGTTTAAAAGACATAAGATATTAAAAAATGGGGAAATAAAATTACCCGGTATATCAGAAGTTATAGTGCTTGTTAGAAATGGTCTACATCTTCACATGAAATATTTGAGATCATCGCATTATGAAACGGATTTCTGTGCATTTTTTTCTACGATGACTATTAAAAATTTTGGTCCGGTTATTATAAATTATAGTAATTATAATATACCTATTAAATCGAATATGAAGGTATGCAAATTTAACATTAACAGCTTAAGTATTCATTAGATTTTAACCAAATAATTTGATAATTATTAATTTGTAAAAATTAGGTGTGTTTACCCATGCATAATTACTTATGAATTCCTTAATTACCATATTACAAATGTATCTCAAGCTCGTTCTTAGTGACCTCCAAAATGCGCATATATTAAGTTGTGTTGAAAAATATGACTACCAATTTTTAGTTTCCAATATACGGAAAGCAAAATTCTAAATATTTTTTCTCTCTAATAACAATAAGCGATATAGGTAAAGAGAATATTTACATTTTTTTCTATAGGCACATGAGTCTTGCAAAGTTTGTTTCAATAATTTACGTAGGTCAACAACCATAATATCAATCACATAATTCTGTATTCAATGAGGTGAATTCAGTAATGATTCAAGAGCCATACTTTGTATCAAAGTATTAAATATCATACATATTAATGCTTAACGTCTAGAATAAGAATGCCTCTATTTGCATACATAGTTCATAAATATTTATGATTTGAACAAGCGTGATCCGAAAATTTGGACTCAATGTCAATCAGCAATCTTAGAGTTAGAAAACCTATTCAAGAAATACATATATATTTTTTTAATTTCTATTCCATGAAAGAATTATCGATTTTTTGCTTAAAAAATATTTTTACGATCGAAGCGTTTTGATAGCAATTTAATTAACATATTAATTGTATTTTTTTGCAGTAGTTTCAACGTTAATGTAGCATCTTTATTATTCTCCAGATATTTTGGAATATAGTAGTTAATTACTTACAAAGTAATTCATATGAAAATTAATTCGTTAAAGCTATTGTAAAGATTCACAATTCATAAGACTATTCACATCAATAAATTATACGATTCAAATAGTGTGACCCATTTAAAATGGAAACAACTTTCTAACTTTTTTATTTTTTGTCCGACTTGAACCAAATTTTACCAAAAGATAGAACAAATTAGGATCTACTTATGGCCAAAAAAAAACATTCGCCTCTTACAAATGCAAAGCCACCTGCGGTACCAAAAAATGCGGAAAAAATAAAGAAATAATATTAGGCATTTTTTATCGGAAAACTTTATTAACGAAAGTTGTTCGGAATTGTTCAAAACCTAGAGTCCAAAATTTCAGCAATATTGAAAAATACTGAAATTTTGTTTAAAACAATGTCCGAGTTCGAAAATATAATTTTAATTGTTTTTTTTCTTTAGAAAATTGTGCTGACAATTTTGTTTGAAATTGAACGCAAGCTGTCAGGTAGTTGTCAAGTGATTTGTATTTTTTTTAAAATTTTGTCGAAATTTTGGACTTCAAAACGCAGGTGGCTTTGGATTTGTAGGAGGCGAATGTTTCTTTGGTCATAAGTAGATCCTAATTTGTTCTATATTTTGGTAAAATTTGGTTCAAGTCGGACAAAAAATAAAAAAGTTATAAAGGTGTTTCCATTTTAAATGGGTCACACTGTATATATGAGGACGTCAGTTTAACCGCGAAAATCTCCAAAAATATTTATGTTGATTATATTTCCTATTGTAAACCACTCATTAAAATTTAAATTACTTAAGCATAATAAAAAAAATACCATAAAACTACCTCGTTTCACTACGAATCTTTTGGTTCCATCAGAATTTTGATATTTTTTTTCGTTTCGGAGATATTGATTAAAATGTGTGGCGATATAGCGGCGAAAAATTGGATATTTCTTACTTTAATTACAAATATATCGCAAACGGTGGTGCGGTGGCTCCTAGAGTAAAATACCGCGACCTAACGAATTTGCAGAGAACTAAATTTTCTAAAAGGCATTTTTTGTCCTGCGACTAAAATGAGGGAGCTAGGAGGGGCGGAAGTGGGCACTTTTTTTTTTGGTAAAATTTTGCCATTTTGTCATCGTAATTAATCGGTAATTAATTGAAATTGATCTCAAACACGATGTCCATTTAATATCATGTATAACCTAGACGCTCCATTAACAGAAACAAACATTTCTGGTAAAAAATGTTTTTTTAAGATTTACATGCATTTTCTAGGAAAACGTGAAATTTCTTCCATTTTCCCAATATCTCATCAGTTTTCTCAAAATATTTGTAGACACCAATTCTAAATAGAATTAATTGAGCTTTCCGACGCGTTTTTTATTTTTTCTTCCACAGTAAAAAATTCAATAAAAATTCATAAAAATTGCAATTGGTGCGTGTTGACATATGTCAATATAGTCACCGTAATGATCAAAGTTTGACAAGTTACAAAAGTTCTTGCGAGTTTCGAAGAAATATTTATTCAAAATTGTACCAATATTACTGAAAATGTTCAAAAAAAACTAAAAATGCGTTGTTAATTTTTGTTGGAAATTTTCTGTAATTGTGTTTCTTAGTAAATATCATTTGCCAAAAAGTGTCAAATGTTTAGTTGCCATGGCGACCAATTATTTTGCCTGCCTAGGCTGAAAAGAGAGTACTTTCCAGCCTGGGCAGGAAAAGGGGTACTTTGCTGATTGAAATTAGTCAGCAAAATTAGTATTTGCTGTCAATCGGCGAAAAAATATTCTTTTTCAAAACATCTTGTCAACTATTTATTCGTGATCGTTGATGGAGCATAAAAATATGTAATTGCAAACTTGTAGAGCACTAGATTGCAGAGAATTTAGTGCTCTACAAAATTGATAACATATTTGTGTGTACGATGGATAGTTTGGGAGATATTTTCTAAAAACTATTTTTTATAACTATTTAGGGGCTGTAATACGTAAAATATTAGCCCTAAAAATGACGTCTATCACATAAAGTGTGGAGAATTTAATGTTCTACACGTCTGCTATTTGATATTTTAATGTACTTTGGATGTTTACGAAATAATCGCAGAAACTATGTTTCAAAAGTTTAACGATTAGTTCTGCGAAAATGAGCCTGTTAAGAAATTCATAGAGAATTTAGTGCTGAACAAAAAAAGTGCTTACCATTTTTGTGGTACCATCAATTTTTCGCGAGATATTTGCGTTTGACTTTTCGGAAAGATGAAGTCACTGCCGACCTCGTCAACTTGGAAAAAGTACTCAGAATGAACCCCGAACACTTTAAAAAAGAAAAACTGACTTACGATATTTTTACAAGAAAAGGGTACCTATTGATTGGACTACCAAAGCAAAGTGATGGACAGGGTGATATTTCTAAAAGTGACAGAGAATTCTAGACATTTTGCTTATAACTCAGGAACGGGAAGAGATGTCGAGTCCATATTTGGCACGTAGATAGAGTTGTTAAGAGGAATAACATCCGGAGAAATCTGATGTTGGAAAAGGGCCCAATTCACATTAATTTCAAATTCTTACAACAGACGAACGAGTAGAGATATCGAGTTAATATTTGAAACGTAGGTGGTGGTATTGAAGAGGGACACAATCCAATTGAATCTGTTGATGGAAAAAGGACTCAAGTTTAGATGGCGTCACTATAAAGGAAAATTCTTACGAGGGATGGATGGAGATATGGAATTAATATTTAGCACGTAGGTGGAACTAATGAAGAGAGCCCACTAAACACGAAACATTTATGAAACGTTTGGAAAAAATTGTAATCTGGAAGAAATGAAACATTTCCTAGAAACATATCTGTTATATTTCTGACACATTTCAGAAATTCATAATATTTGTTATTTGCAGAAATATTTCATATATATTGTTCCGTCGGTAAAATATGTATGAAATCATGAATTCAAATGACATCGGTAACAATATGTCCATTCCCCGCGATTTTTAAAATGCCTTGTTTCTAAAATTACAACTATTCTCGACTTAGATTCCGTCTGGAATACTGAATGCTTGGTTATTAATAAGTAATTACTCGAAAACTAGACGTCAACGAATAATGTGGAGAATATAATAATATATATAAAGATCTGAAATATTGATATTTGTAAACTCTGCAAAGCATAAAATCTTTATGATCATCTCCATGCGGCAAGTTGTGGAATTACATTTATCGAAAAACACGAAGGGATGGTATACAATCGTTTACGATCGATACGATTCTGCCTATTTGTTTTACAGCAACTAATTAGTAATTATAATTACTGGAAATTTCAACTCCAAATCGAGAAGTCAACATACCAGTATTGGTAGATTATTGCACAGAATACGCATCAATTAAAACGTCAAATTGTAGTAATTCATTTATTAAAATGAGAAACGAAAACATACGACCGATGACGATTCTAACATGGACAAATGTACAGAGCAGAGAAGCACCATCAACGCCATTATTTGCATTTTGCTATTGTTGCAGTTAAGTAAGTTTTATCTTTATGCCTGGAAGGACACTGTGTGCATCAAAAATAAAAAAAAATAGTGCGGGTGTCGGGTCAGTTAATTATTATTAATACTTAAAGTGCTGTGGTTTTTGAAAGATACATTGTTTTTCCAGTAATGGACGAGAAGAAGGTTAAAAAATATTCATTTGTGTTCTGTACATTCAATTTGTGATTGTTTTTATGACTTTTTCAGCCCCTGGCGAAGGCTTAGTACATGAATAAAACATTCGAAACTTAGTATCGGCGTGGTTCATATCAGGCCCAATAGCGGTTTATCAAATAGAAGACAAGATAATATACCTAATGGTTAACCACTTTTGAGGGCAACTGCCAACTTGAATTTATGAAGCTGGTATTTTATTTTATGGAGGAATAAGATATACTTTTGTTATATATTTTTATATTTATATACTATGTTTTTTTTAGATATTTACAGTTTACAAATATTTAAAAGTGTTTCTAATACATGTTTTTTTTTTATATTTACTGGGTAATTTTATTTATTTGTAGACATCTAAATGCCAAGGAAAGATTGATAGGATCGACAGCCCAGTGAAGATAAGTAAAGATGAAGACACTAGAAAGTTAAAAAGAAAATTGAACCCCCTTCCAAAAAGGTCGCTAAAAATTATGAAATAAAATTTTACGGTCGCCCAGTTAACTGAACCTTAATATTGTTATTGAAGTCGCCTAAAAATATATTTCAATTCATTATTTGTTTATTTTTACACCGGCTTCAATTTCGACATTAGGTAATAAAGTTCAGTTAACTAGGTGATATTGAAATTTTATGTCTCATAATGTTTATAGCAGAGATGTGCCGAGGATACTCCATATTTGATAAAAGTCTATAAAAGGCATTTAAATAATATAAATGAAGCTTGCATCATCACGAATCAGATTTCATCATAAAATAGCTCATCAATATACCCAATGGAAAGTTAGAAGGAAAACTTCCTGGAAACTTTCCATTTTGAAAACTCCGAAAGTTTCAGGAAGTTTTCCTTCTAACTTTCCATGGGGTATATTGATAGCCTATTTTATGGTGAAATCTGATTCATGATGATGCAAGCTTCATTTTGATACTAAATAAGTGCATACAATTATATTATTTACATGACTTTTACAGACTTTTATTAAATATGGAAAGTTTTCTCAGCACATCTCTGGTTTATAGCGACCTTTCCTGAAGGAAATGTTTCTTTGAAACGTTTCTTGGGTAGGACATCTCTAGTATCTACAATATATCTGAAACGTTTCTGTAACAGTTCCAGGAACGTTTCATATTTTATATGCATTTTTTGAGACGTCGGAAACATTTTTGTAAATATTCATAAATGTGTCGGGCACGTGTCTTTTGAAATGTTTCATTGAAACGTTTCTTAGGTAGGACATCTTGAGTTTCTGCAATGAGTCTAGAACGTTTCTGTCGTACTTCTAGAAACGTTTCATGTTTCAGTACGTTCATTTCAGAAACATTTCCGGAACAGAAAAATGTTTAGTGGGAGATAGAATCCGATTGATAAAAAAATATATCCAAATCCTGATGATGGTACCATAAAGACAAATTCTTACAACGTACGAACGAATAGAGATATCGAGTTGATATTTGACACGTACATGGAATTTTTGAAGAGGGACGCAATCCGAATGAATGAAAAATAGACCTACGTCCACGTGACGTCACAAAAATTTTTGAAGAGGGACGGAATCTGAATGAATGAAAAATAGAACTACGTCCACGTGACGTCACAAAAATGAAAAATTCTTGCAATTGACGAACGGATACATATATCGATTTGATATTTGAAACGAGGTGGATCTATTGAAGAGAGACGGATTCTGTTGATTGAAAATGGACCGAAGTCCAGATGACGTCACCATAAAGACAAATTCTTGCAACGGACGAACGGCTAGAGATATGGAGTTAATATTTGATATGTAGGTGGAACTAATAAAGTGAGACGGAATCCGAGTGAATGAAAAATAGGCCTACGTTTACATGACATCGCAGAAATAAAGAATTCTTACAACGGGCGAATGGGTAGAGATATAAAAAAATTAAGTGTACCAGATGGGTAAATTTTTTTTTTTTTTTAATGTTCAGAAAGGACCCTGCACGGATGTTATGGAAATTTGCCCTCATTTGTTCATTCTTGTACATTTCTTGAGCTGTATCTCGGAAACTAGACATAGGATCGAGTTGGGCCCATGAGAGCTTTTGATCAGAAAGTCGAAATATACAACATACTAGAAATTCAGCTAATTTAACCTAGGGTCAATTTCCATAAGATCCGTGCAGGGTCCTTTTCGATTAAAATTTAAAATTTTCAAAAAATATCAATTAGAAAAATGTTTAATTTTCGAAAAAATGTATTTCAAACTATCAAATTTTCAAAAAGTGTAAAATTTTCAAAAAAGTGTAATTTACAGAAAAATGAATATGATAATTTTGACCTCTGGAAGAGCTAGATTGGTGGTAGGAAATGTAGGTTCTCCGCTAGGAGATAGAACTGGCCTTAGCCAGTTCTATTAATGAATATTTTTTAATTTACACCACAAAATGTACCCATTTTATTTTCACACATCGTGGAGATATAGCAACGGTAAAAGAAAAATTGAAATGTCTTTTGTTCAAATAGACTTCTAGAATGTCATGAAACGTCTGGATTTAAAAAAAATTCTGACTGTACACCTTTTTTTTTTGTGCTCACGATTATCCTGGAAGTTCTGGAACTGTTTATGATATTGACTTGAAATTTTGTATACGTATGTACTACATTATATTTTGATCTTATGCCGTTGAAGTGGTGGGGGTAAATAGATAAAGCAAGCAAGTAGAGTTCATAAAATTGAGATTTGAGAAGCTGAGGTCTCAAAACATTTTTGCCCTTTATTTATTAACTATTTTCTCTGTTGGATGTACATCCTGTATACATTTTTTACTCACATCAAATTTTTTCCTGGCAATAATTTTTCTCCGTTGTTTCTTTATTAATTATTTTTTAAAGGAGGCATGTATATTTATTACCAAATATATATTAGATTTTCTCATCGGTAATAGTACATTTCAAATATTATTTCCGACATATTTATAATATAATTATTTTTTTGGGTGACCACAAAATGTAGCAGCTTTCCTCCTTGAATTAACTATATGCAAAATATTATTACTCTCCTTCGCAATTTTTTAATGGTGCCTACCCTGCATATTTCTCGCTAAAAGTAATGCAAAAGTTTCGTCATTGTTAATTGTATTAACTTCTTCTTATTCACGTCTTGCCAGACGTTTAACAATTCATAAAAATTATTGTAGTTGGTGCTTATTGTATAGCAAGTCTGACGACATCACGTCATCTGTCGTGGTTGCCTGTTAGGCGCACAGCCTCATTAAAACTTTTTCCCATCAGCTCTTTAGTGACAACAATCCAACGTCTTGCCATCTGGTTTTCCTTGAAATATTAACTATTGTAAATTGTTCTTCATCCGGTTGATGATGCCAAGAAATGAGAGAACTTGTGAGAATGCGATGCTGGAGTCTTGAGAAAGTACTTCTTGAAGAATGGGTTGTCCAGGGAATTCGTAACAAACGTTTTCATATTCACATCCCGAAAGCATCAATACGCAATCTGTCTGCTTCCCTAACGGCCCACAGTGGGCCAGAATCCGGAAAAGCTGGCCAGAAGTCGAACAATAGAGTAATGGTTTTGAAAAATTTCACTTGGGGGTTTTTGAGGTCGCTAATTACGAATTTGGCAATAGTTTTTTCAAGAACAAAATGGCGGGTCCAATATGGCAACAAACGCTTAAGAAAAGTTAGTCATTTCAATTGGAAATTGGTATTCTGGGGTTTTCGAGGTCACTGATTACGAATTTGATAATATTTTCTCCAGGAACAAAATGGCGACTCCAATATGGCGACAAACGTTTGAGAAAAGTAAGGCATTTTAATTGGAAATTGGTATTCGGGGGTTTTCGAGGCCGCTGAATACGAATTTGGTAATAGTTTTTTCAAAAGCCAAATAGCGGCTCCAATATGGCGACAAACATTTGAGAAAAGTTAATAATTTCAATTGAATATTGGTATTCGGGGGTTTTCGAGGTCGCTGATTACGAATTTCAATTCAAATTTAAAAAATTAAATTAACTAATTAATTTAAATTCAATTTTACATACTTTTAGGCATTTTATAAATTCCAACCAAAAAATTAATAATTTTTCAATAATTATTTTTGACATAACAAAATGCTTTAATTTTTTAAAAAAATGTTTATAACACATAAATATATAAATTGTTACGTTTTAATGGAATTTTTATGCTAAAACAACACTATAAACCAACGTTAACGTCACAGTAGAGAAAAGACCAGTAGTCCGACTCAGCCGGAACAGTTGTATAAGATTTTCAGTGCGCATGCGATGCGCGTGGGCTTAAACTATTCGATGCGCAGTGGACGGCACGACGACAGTGGACGGCAGTGATGATATAGGGTGGGCGGATGTTTATTTTTGTTTACGTTTACGTTTCTGAACAGTCCCTACTATCGACGAAATGCGCGTGGGATACAAACAGTAGATACGCAGTGGATTGAAAAAAAATAAAATCGAGTACAACAAATATCAAAGGGACCGCTGCGAGTGAAACTACTGGTCTTTTCTCTACTGTGGTAACGTGTCGCTGTATTTTGCACCGTGTCAGAAAAACGATCACAAAAACAATAATATGGCTCCTATAAAGGAAATTTTTTACAAGAACGTTCAATGGATAACTTAAAAAAAACCCATTGAACGATTATGAACGAAACATAAACTTTTTTCTTGATAAAGAAAAAAATGTTTTCTATATTCTGTGAAAAAACGACCTCCTATTGAATGTTAATAATTTTTTATAAATTAATAATTACGAAATTTCACCTTCGACATTTAATTATACATACCTTGTGGAGGAGAATACATTTCAGGGCTGGCTCCAGGTATTTTGCCGCCCCGGGCACAGTTTCATTTTGCCGCCCCTCTCTTATATAAATAACAGGCGTGGTAAAAATGAGACAAAATGACATCTTTCAATTTTTAGGTTGCTTAGAATCGAGTCATATTTGCTGAAAGATTGATATCATATGTAAAAATTACAGGAAAAACTATATTTCTATGTACTTTTTTACTAAAAAGTACCGTTAATTGATAAACAAAAATAAACAGTGTCTCATTTTTACCCTCCAAGTGGGGTAAAAAAAGACAGTGGAGGGCAAATGAAAGACACGTGATCTATTCCCATTCGTATTGGCGTCGTACAAATGGAAGTGCAAAAATAAGACAGGAGGTTTTTTTTTTCTTTTATATGTTCCTAATTTATTCAGATTTTTTTTACTAAACAAGAAGGGACTTGCAGAAGGAAGCTGAAATGTGCCTGCTTCAGTCTGTCCATTTCTTTAGGCTCTTTTTTTACCCCGCTTTTAATTTTTTCGTTAAAATCAAATTTTTGATGATTTAAAACTAGCAGATTAATGGCATGTTCACGGTGTTCACTTTATGGCATGTACTACTTTGACGCTCCTTTAATCTTGACCCTTCGAAACAAAAGTTTCTGAGAAAAATTGCACGCTCTATAGGAAAACGTGTAATTTCTTACATTTCCTCGAATATTTCAATAATTATCGTTTTTTTCGAAAAATTTGTAGACAGCTTATGTAAAGAGAATTGATTGAGCTTTCCGACGCTTTTTTTCTCTAACATAAAAAACAAGACTTTTGACCGAATATGCGCTCTGGGCTATTGCAGTTCGCGGAAAAGTTTTGCATTTTCCGCCGCGTAATATTAATCTACAAAGCTGATTTTTTGTCTGCAAGCAGTTTGTGCACTATTTCGATTAAAAATCACATTCTACCTCCGCTTAAAGGAGGCTAAATCTTTGAAGACAACAAATATAAAAGGGTGAACAAAAATTAAATTTTACAGTTAATTTTATTAATAAACAAACTGAGTAATTTAAACAAAATTTTCTCAATTTAATATTTATTGTTATAATCGTAGATAAAGTATAGTATTCAACTTGCGGTAATGGTAATAAATCACATGATGAATTACAGCACTCGCCTTCGGCTCGTGCTGTAAACTTTCATCTGCGTGAGTTATTACCTACATTACCGCTCGTTGAATAATATACTATTAATTTATTTCAATCTGGGCTGGATATCACCTTGTCTTTTATTTACCCCGCTACCTGTCTGTCTCATTTTTACCCCGCCTGACCATCTTTTCAGTCTTAAGAGTCACCTCTTGATGGTTTGTATTTTTTTAGTTATAAGGTTTACAGCAATTTTTGGATTTTCAGCAATATGTTTACTGTATTATTTAAAAGGGTAAAATAAAATAATTGAAAAAAATAACCGTATTGAAACTTAAAAAAAATACCACACCACAGAAATTAGACAAGAAATAAAATCACATATAAGAAACAGAATATATGTATGTAACCTACTTTATATACAAAAAAAACTAACAATTATTTATATAAAGTTAACATTATTATTACTATATTAGTGAAACAATTGTTTCCTAGCCTTTTTTTATTTTTTGGTTACTGTTGATTTGAAGAATTTGCCGCCCCTAGAATTTTGCCGCCCGCTTCGCCCCCCCCCCCCCCCCTAGAGCCAGCCCGGACATTTTAATGTATTTTAATGCCACTATTTTCTAAATTTTTACAGCACTTTCTGTAACTACAACAACATGCGTGAAATAAACAGCTCGGTGCGCTTCGTGTAACTGTCACATTCGGAATGAAGTTACAAAGATCTCGGGGGGTGTCGGCTTCTAGGGACAGGTGTATATTATACCTGGGATCATCTACTAAACATTCTGGGACAAAAAAGTCCTAAATTCGAAACTCGGTTTTTCGACTTTTAGCCAGCTTTTTCGGATTCTGGTCCACTGTGCGGCCCATGCCCCAGATGCATAAAGAAAAATGGAGAAAACTAGGGCGTTAGCAAGTCTGATCTTTGTGCGTCTCGTGGTGTGGTATTTCTGTCGCGCCAAATTTTGAGGAAATTTTCTTGCCATCGGTATTCTTCGGTGAATATCATAGTCGCCAGTATTATTCACAAGGGCTCCAACCATCTTGTTTACTATCTAATTGTATTAACTAACATGCCAAATGTTATTGTCTTCCTTCATATTTTTTTCGTTAATGACTTTTTTAAGGACGTCCACCCTGCATATTTATCACTAAAAGTGTATCAGGTTTCCTCAACGGTAATATAGTGTCAACTACATTCCAAATATTATTCCCACTACAATTAATTACTTCATTAATTATTTTTTCAGTGACCATTCTTCATTGTAGGTTTAGGTTTCTTCCTTGACAGTTGCATTAACTACATGAGGAATAGTAGGTATTGTCTTCCGTTTCATTTGATTGTTAGCAATAGCGTCAACTACCTAGCAAATATTATTCTTTTTCGTCAAACAGTTGACAGACATGCACCAGACTAATAGATCGACAGACGGACGAGCAGACGGACAGACAGACTGGCGAAATTGAGAGTGATTTTCTCACGATTACAATTCTTCATTTCGGTAAGCGATGGAAGTAATAAGGTCACTAAAAATATGAAATACTATTTCACCAGTCGACGGATAATTGGACCTCATTACCTAATGATATTGAAGTAGGTTAATGGGGCAATTCTTAGTGACCTTTTTCTTTGAAGATGGTACATTTTAAAATTTTGAATGTAAAATATTTGAACCTAATGTGACTAAATATGATTAGGTATCGTTTTAGAATCCAAATGTGAGAAGAAAAATGTATATTTTTAGTAGATCTTACCTTTAATAATCAAAATATTTCTCACAAAAACTTAATACAAATTCATATAACCCATCACTTATAATAGCTGTCTATATCTGCAAGTATTCTTAAATTCTCCTGTGATACAGACTCTAATATATGCACGATGAATTAGAATTAGAATTTGAATTAAAAATATGATGTGCTACCAAAATGGTATCGATCCAACATTGTCTGAATAATACATTAAAAATAATACTCGAAATAAAATAAATACGCATAATGTTATAAAAATAAAACAAGATGTAAATATTTTACTCTTTTAAATTCCTTATAGAAGTTCGAAAAATTTTTAAAAAGAAGGAGGTTTTCGATTTGATCCGTATGTGTGTTTTATTAATTTTTAGACAATCGTCACTCTGGATTGGCTTAAGCGATTTCTATGAAATCTTTCTTGCACACTGCAAGTAGTCCATGTAAAACGTGGGGTTTGACGCTCGGAATGCCCCCCTCATCGGGACCACTTGTATTTTATGTTTTTTGGGCCGCTGGTTACGAAAATTGGGGTCCCGCAGCTCTAAACACAGTGCGTCACCTCTAAAAATGCGAAAAACCACCCGTTTTGGTTTTTTTTTGCGGTAATGTGAATAATACTGTAAAATAATGTTATGAATGTACTAATTGTAATGATATTTTGCCAGTTCAGTATGTTCATCTAAAATAAGGACAAATTTTTTGCTGAGGGTCAACCTGAAGGCGTAAACCTACCCCTAAATTGACGTAAAATGGAAAAATGATGGAATAATTTTTTCGCTTTTTGATTTGAGTTTAGATGAATGGGGGATTGTACAATGAAGATTTTTTTTTTTCCAACCCTTCAGGGGTGAAGAATACCCCTATATCGCCTTTAAATTGAACTAATGCTTAGAAAATAAGTAGAGACAAGTCTTCTTTTTAGTTTGCTTGTAATTTCTGATAAAAAAATACTAAAAAATTTTTTCACCCCTTTACCTCCAAACTTGCAGGGAATTGAAAGAGAAGGTAGAAATATTCTTGATAAATGAACACTTCATATTGTTTGCAACATTTTTAATAAAAAAATATAAATATTGTAATCTAAATATAAATGGACGCAAAATCTTTTTTTTTTACTTTTTAAATCTCAATTTGGATGAATGGGGATTGCAAAATTAGGAATTATTTTCTCGTGTAAGGATATTCGAATTACGTACTATATTCAAGCGCGGATTTATGCCCCCCCGCCCCCAAGGTTCTGTAAGCCATCAACTTTCGTTTTAAAATTTTATAATTTTTATTATTTTATTTTACAATTTTGAATATATTCTATTTAGTTGTGTCTCCCCCCCTCCCCGCTCATTAATATTTGTTTTCGAGGATTTTTTTTTTGTGATTTTCACAACGCGGCTGTGTTACCCCCCCCCCCCAAGCTCAAGGCCGAGATCCGCCCCTGACTCTATGTCTATGAACACAACGCTGCATGCAAGTTAGTGAGATACATATTTCTAACCGTTTGTTGGCGTAAGATAATTCTACTTTACAGTTAATTTTCTGAAATACTTGAACCCAGGTAGCAAAGGTACGTTATAATGACGTCAAAATCTGGTGATTCTGGTCAAAAAGACGTCAGGGCACTAAAAATCGACGACATAATGACGTCTCATATATGACATTAAAATGACGTGCTACATATCACGTCATATTGTCGTCTTTTTTCGGTGTTAAATTTATTTATATTTTATCGGATTACAAACTTTAAAATTCGCTGGTGGCATTTTGTTATCGTAAGCAGAGTGTAAAGTTTAAAAAAAATAAACCGTGTCGTGAGGGATAAGTATTGGCGTTTTTATTCGAGGATAATGTTTTTCAAAAATATTTAAAATAATTTATATTCGGAAAAGTTTGCAAAGATTCGGTAGCTTATTTGTGAAGATATCGAGTTCTTTTAATAATAAAATTAAATTAAAATGCACTAGCCGTTACGTGTTCCACTATAAAGGCTTTAAGCAAGTATTCAAACAGAGGTTAGTGGTCGAGAGGGTTAAGCGTCGTCTTTCAAGTCAAGAGGTCTGGGGTTCGACCCCTGCTCATTCTGTCTTTTTTTTTTTTGTTAAAATAATTGCGAAAAAAATTTTAGTTGTTTTTTTTTAAGGTAATTGCTTATAAAACCGATGTACGAATATACTTCTTTTCAATTTTAGGTCTGTTTTAGACCATTAAATATTCTATTTATGTTGTAGATGATATTATACCTTTACCGTTTTTTCTCCAACACTGTTCTCAGGTTTGTATAAGTACTTCAACTTAAAACTTAAATTCTTAAAGTAAACATTTTTTTTAACGAACCGCCACTAATGTAATAATTACGTTGTTCAACAAGTACTCGTACTTCTCAGGTGACACTGGTGAAAGTTTAATTAAATGAAATAAGTGCTTCTTAATGATTATAAATAAATAAAAATACTAGTAACTCGAAAAATTCAGGTTTGGGAACACATAAAAAAATAGAAAAAAAAAGAGAACCTGAAAGATTTTCATATATTTTAAATAAGGCTAGAAATTAAATTTCACATAATAAAGACTTCATACACATCACCATAAATACTGCTTTTAGCATCCGAAATAACGGTCACTAAGATAGCTCAGTTGGTAGAAGAGTCAGTACTGTAATACGGACAACGGGAGACATGTAGGTTCGAACCCTACGGACCGCAATTGGTAAAGGTAAGTAAAAATGAATTTAATAACTTAATAAACATTATAATTTGCAGGCAACCCTTGTGAGAAAAAGTTGGAGTGATGGTAGACAATATTAGATATGTTAATATGTAAATAAAATTACGGATGGCTAACAAACAAATTCATTAGGACAAAACTTATTTATGCATTAATTATTTTATTTTTATCAAGTAGATTACTGACTAGTATGTAGTTTTATATGTTCCTATTACTAAAAACCTGTGGGGGGATTACCAAATATAACCTGAAAAAGACGTCATTCGTCTGAGACATTAGGAAGTCATTTTCACGTTTCATTTACGTCATCTAACTCGTTATTTCTCGTCTCTCCTGACCATTTTTTCACGTCATTTTCACGTGCCTTTGCTACCTGGGAAGTATCATTAATCCCGTAAACCGTCAGAATCTGTCGTTTTCATCGTGTGTGGTTCCGAATCAATTCCCTTTCACAGGAATTGAGAACACTTTAACCACTCAAGACTTTGCTGATTAAGAAGATTTTGATGAAAATTTGGATATGCAAATGAGCCGGAAGTTTCTTTTCAAGAAGGAGAAGCAGATGAATTGAATCTTAGCTATGATTGGTATAAATCGGGAATCAATGCATCAACCAAATTATATGAAGATGAGCTAAGTAATTGATTTTAGCGATAATGAAGAGGAGCTCATTTCCTCCCACAAGAGACCAAGACTGGAGAAAACTTAACATAAGTATATATTTCAATAACAAAATTTAGTTATTTTAATTTTACACCATATTTATATTTTTTTATTAAAAATATTGCAAACAATATAAAGTGTTCATTTATCAAGAATATTTCTACCTTCTCTTTCAATTCCCTGCAAGGTAGGCGGTAGTATTTTTTTCGGTAGTATTTTTTTCGACGGAAGTTTATCAGAAATTACAAGCAAACTAAAAAGTATAGATCTCTACTTATTTTCTTAGCGTTAGTTCAATTTAAAGGCGATATAGGGTTGGAAACAAATTTTCTTTATTGTACAAGCCCCATTCATCTAAACTCAAATCAAAAAATGAAAAAAAAAATTCCATAATTTTTCCATGTTAACCCTCAGCATATTTGTCCTTATTTTAGATAAACATACTGAACTGGCAAAATATTACATGAAATTCGATATATGTATGGAGATATCAGGATTATCTGATAACGAGCTTACGTTAAAGCTTAAAATTTCCAAACGTCGAATATTTTCTCTCACAGTGCAGAAAATCAATAAAGTGGTCACAAAAAAGCGTGGAAAATTGAGTAACCTTCAAAAAAGGTCGCTAAAAATTATGAAATAAAACTTCACTGTCGACGTCGTCCAGTTAATTGAATTGAGGTCGTTGCAAAAATGAAACGCATTTTTAACCATTAGTGTGTGTACAGGGTTATTCATTATATTTAGGCCACCCCTTATTATCCTTATCATTGGAGATAGAAAAAAACGTTTCGGACGAAAGTTGTAGGGCTGTAACTGAACTCCTTTAATAAGTTGATGCAAGCACAGTGGCATGCAGAAATTGAGGAAGAAGCAATAATATATTTTCTTAAAGGAACGCCCTATATATTGTTGAATTTTTGAATTGCTATTTTTTTTCTGATTTCAAAATATGACATATGATAGTCCTATCTTTAACTGTTTTCGAGTTATAGGCGTCTGAATTTAAGATGCCAGCGCCAAAGTGGAGAACTCGTGAACTAATTATAGGCTTTTTGTTTGTTTATATGGCGAATACTTATATTGATTTTGTTCTGTTTATTGTTGTTTTTGGCGTTAAAAATAATAACATTAATAATATATGACCTAAAGGTTAGCAAGATTTTGTTGTAAGTGATTTGCAAGACGTTAATGGCATTATTCAGCAAAATTCATATTTTTTTAGGTATCTAGTTTTTCCCTTGAAAAGTACCGTTTCTTCTACATAAACGGTGTCTGGCTAGTTAAATATTAATAAACTTAAATATTTCTCTAAATTTATATACAGCCGTAGTTTAAATCACTTTTTTTTTTTTTCAGGAAACATGTGTGACCTTTAGGTTAAGCATATTGCAATGTAAGGAACCTTTGTGAAGCACTAAAAATGTAAAAATTCTAAGTGTGTGTATGAAGGAGAATATGTTTTAAATGCAGGACATATTATTTTGTGTGGTACAACCCATATTCAACACAAAACTTAATAAATGTGTATGCTCTATGTTTACAAACAAGCGTCTCAGATTCAAATACCCATGAAATTAGTGGTACATTGAATATAAGTGAAAAGATATTTATTAATTCTTTAAGTAAAATAAATTAAACAGTATTTTGTAAAATATGAAACAGAAATATTCAGAGGTAAAACATAATAGTGCATGGTGCAATAGTATATATTACTTTTAAATATACTGGAATTACATATATTTATTTATTTCAAAAATTTTACTTACAATGTGTGATTGTCTAGGACATTATTATTGCTACTCGGGCCACGGTTATTGCACCGGCTTTTTCCTCTCAATGCCTGGTTAAAGGTGTCTACATCAAAGAGGGTATGCTTTGAACATTGTCGTGCCAACTCAACTTTCACGAGTTGTTCCTGCAATCTACAAAGGATACCGACCTGGTTGGCTCCAGCCAATTGTAGCCCCTTTAAACGCTATCATATTTTTAATAACTTAGCATCTCAGTTTATCATTTACTTATTGTTGATATCATCGTACACTAAAGAGACAATGACAGAAAAGCCCATAATTAGTTTGACTATAGACCACCAGGTGGCGTACTTCTTATTTTCAGACGCCTATTGAACATTGAAAATCGTATTTAAGCTATTTATTATACGAAGGGAAATTACAATTATTGAAGTAGTCTATGAAAATGACAAATATTCTGTTATTAAATCTGTCAGCGTTTCATATAATAACAGAATACTTGACATTTTCATAGACTACTTCAATAATCGTAATTTTCCTTCATATAATAAATAGCTTAAATACGATTTTCAATGTTCAACAACTTGAAAACGGTTAGAGATAGGAGTATCATATGTCATATTTTTGAAATCGGAAGAAAAAGAGCAATTCAAAAATTCAATAATATACAGGGCGTTCCATTAAAAAAAATATTATTGCTTCTTGTACCCCTCAATTTCTGCACGCCACTGTGCTTCCATTAACTTATTAAAGGGGTTCAGTTACAGCCCTACAACTTTCGTCCAAAACTTTTATTCTATCTGCAATAATAATGATAATGAAGGGTGGCCTAAATATAATGAATAACCCTGTACAAGAACCAAAAGGTCTCAAAATTTGTTTTGACGTCAGCCACTCCCACCCCATTATTAAAGAGGTTAAAAAATTGAAATTGTGATTTATTGTGTACAAAAACCTAAAAAACCAAAATATTTGTTGACATCAGCCATCTCCATTACAACCTCCACCTCAGTATTAAAGGGGGTGAGAAAAATAAAAGTGTGTTTTACTGCGTGTACAAGAACCAAAGGCCTCAAAATTTGTTAGCCACTACCACCCCACCCCATTATTAAAGAGGGTAAAAAAATAATATTGTGATTTAGTGTGTGGACAAGAACCGACGCGACGGCCACAAAATTTTGTTTAACATCAGCCACCCGCACTACCACCTCCATCAGAAATTTGGATGTGTAAGTAGTAATTCCTTAGGCAGCGGTTTTTTTCTTTTACTGCGGTTTTGTAGAGGAGAGTTGGCGCTTACTTACGCCCTTTTAATTAAAGCCAGCGCACCAACACAGTTACATCATAATCAGTATTTGAAGGTTTGTTTATTTAAAAAAAGGAAAATACGCAACTAATATTAGAGGTGTTTTCTTTTGTTTGTTGGGTATTTTTCCACTGTAAAAATATTTAAAAATTTTGATGAAATAAACCTCTGCGCCGAAAGGATCAGACGCTGGTTTTTTTAATACTTATATTACAAAATCTCACACCTAAAAATATATAAACTGAAACAAAAATGTTAAATGATAATTACAAAAATTAAATCGAAGGCATCAGTTAACGTTTCGGAAAATATTTCTTTTTCCGCTATCAAAACATTCACTTTTAAGCATGTCAAACATGACAATTTGTAATAATAGCGGATTCCTTACGTTTTCTTTTAGTTGAGTCGCTTTCTCTTTCCCACTGGATCCTATGACTGTTATCCCACGCGTGTTCACAAATTTTTTATTTCTGAAATTCTCCCTTTCTAGCATAATCTCTGTGTTCACCAAGCCTTACGTTGAAAGGTCTAGATGACTCACCTACATAATGCTTACCGCACTCACACGCAGCATCGGATTGTGGTCGCAAGGGCCCACCGGAAAAAATATGTAGGGGGGCCCCAGACCAGAGATGTGGAAAGTCTGGTTCATCCCACAGCGCCAGTTCTGCTTACCAAAAATGGCCCACTTGGCACTCTGATTCGTGTCTCGCACAGTGGGAAAAATGTGCCCTCTGTTGAACAAAAATCTGCCGACAGTAGATATATCAATCAATTTAAATTAAAAAAATGGAAAATACCTTAAGACATTGTACTTTAGAGTAGTGCTGCGACAAAGTGGGTTTGGGTTAACCTAACCTACAAATTGCAGATATTTTTCTTTATTCCGCGTTTACCTCCCTGGTCGAGAGTCATAAACAAACGAAGTAGTGTTCATGTAGATTGGATAACAAATTCATTTTTATGGAATCATAAGTTAATTGCTTAAGTTTCTTGAATCGTTTTTAACGTATGAGCCATAACTCTTTTAAGGGGTTAAGAAAATAGGAGTTGTTTTAAGGTGGTGAAAATTCGAGATTCAAGGGAAATACAGCTTAAGTGATCAAAAGTTGTTCTTCAAGTTTTTTTGATGCTGATCTCATCTTTAATCTTACTCGCAATCCTATCGATCCTTCGAAGGAATTAAAACGGGGGTTGATCTAAAAATACTAGTTGCGTTTAGACTTGTAAATATTATTTTACTGGATAAGAAACTATCCTTATTTTTACCTGTCAGTAAAATAGTTAGAATCATAACATTCACATGGTTATGAATCTTTCTTCACTTGTATATAAATACAATATACAATACGTGATATGCATGTGTACCAGATTTGAATATGAAAAAAAAAAATTTAGTCCGGGTTTCAAAATTGATGAGCAGGTGGGAGAAATCTAAAGAAAACATTTTTAACCAAAATTGATAGGCAGAGAGAAGGAAATGGAAAAAAAAATTCTTAAAAACGAAAATTGATTGCGCGCACCTCTTCACGCAGTCACCCCTAGGATGTAGCTTAGTTAGCCTTATGGATAATCCGGCACTGCGAGTATTCCTCTTTGTCTTTGCGAAAATTAAACTAAACACTAATAGAGCAGCGATTTCGTAAGTCTATCGTGTCGTTTTTTTTTTTTTGGCGTAGAACCAGGTCAAACATGTTAGGTTCCTTTGAGTATGTCACCGGGCATATGAAATCATATTTTACGACATTTTTTTGTGGTCTCGAACTTTTTAAATCAATAAAAAGTGAAAAAAATGTATTTTTAAAGAAAATTGTTTTTTTTTGTTTCCACCGCCATATCTTTAAAACTATTAAAGGCACCGAAATTTGTTTTGTATCAAATTAAAGGTCACACTGTAGCGCTTTTACCAATATAAACGGTTTGGGTAAAATTCGCACTTTCATTTCTCTAAAAATCAGATAAACTAAAAATATATATTTTATGTATTGAAATCTTCACCAATCGATAAACTTTTTTATTTTTGAAAATATTTACATACATGCAGCGAAGAAAATAAAGCCTAATAATCACAAAAGTTTTTGAAATAATATATTTTTTCCTAAAGTGTACCGTTTGGCAACAGCGATTTTTTTTATCAGCGCTAAATGCGAAATTGGGACGCAATTTAATACACCTCGCATGCTAGTTACAGTAACTAGAGGTTTTATCTTCGGAATAATGTCATATTGAACGGATTTCGTTCATTTTTGGCATTATAATAGTAAATGTTCCACAGAAAAGTTTCTATATTGTGCTAATTTATAGGAGGTGGATTCCACCCCCTCTCAGGTGGTGGCACTAAAAAAATATATATGTTTATTGGAGCTGAAATAGAATCAAATTTTAAGAAGAAAAGGTTCTATGCAATTTTTCACATAAATTGATAGTTTTCAAGTTATAACGACTTCAAAATTGCGATTTTAGCTTAAAAAAAGGTATTTCCAAACGGCTTTCATCAAGTTTCTCGAAAAGTATTACTTTATCGAAAAAATGTTACAGACCAATTACAGAAAGTACAAACAGGGAATTAATTATATTTTTTGTTTATTGATGTAGGATTAATAATTTTGGAGATATTTAAGTTTATATTTGGTAGTGTTCCGAAATTAAATTTAAAGTTTAAAATGCACTTTTTTCTAAAGCAAGTGCTTTAAATGAGCAAAAAAAATTGAGCATCTAGGTAATGCTACATCTTAACGAAAAACTGTATTTGAGATAATTTTTCTAAATTACTGGCTAAATTATATTAACAAAATGGCGACCTTTTTATATAAAAAAAGTATAAATACGCACATTTTTCCGTCATAACTTCTTTATTTCTTATGCTACAGAAAGGAGTAAAAAATAATTTGAAATCGCAATTAATTGTCTTTAATTTCATTTCTTAGCATGCATAACATTTAAACTGCATTTTTCGTCTTATAAACGTTCGGATGCCATTTGTAAACTTTCATATCTCCGAAACTATTAAATCTATGTAAATAAATTAACAAGCGAAATTCATTATCAGTTTATGAGCTTTATTTTTCAATAAAACTAATATTTATTGATATATTTGGAAGAGGAAAAAAAAATACGTTTCATCGAAAATACCTTTATAGTTTAAACAGTATTTTTTTCTAAAGCAAGTGCTGTATACAAACCAAAAAATTTGAGCATCTACGTCATGCTATATATTAATGAGGAACAGTGTTTGAAATTCCTTTTTTTAATTACTGGCTAATTACAGTAACAAAATGACGACGTTGTTATTAAAAAAATGTGTAGACGCACATTGCTTCGGTCATAACTTCTTTGTTTTTTATGCTACAGAAACAAATTAAAAAACAGTTGAAAGCTTAATTAATAACATATTATTCTACCTATTAGCACCCTTGACGTAGGTGTCACAGTTTCTGCGATATTTAACTCTCACTCTAAATAATTATCTTATGAACACTTGGATGCCAAATGTATACTTAAATATCTCCGAAATTATTAATCCTACATCAATAAACAAAAAATATAATTAATTCCCAGTTTGTACTTTCTGTAATTGGTCTGCAACATTTTTTCGATAAAGTAATACTTTTCGAGATACTTGACGAAAGCCGTTTGGAAATACCTTTTTTTTAGCTGAAATCGCAATTTTGAAGTCGTTATAACTTAAAAACTATCAATTTATGTGAAAAATTGCATAGAACCTTTTCTTCTTAAAATTTGATTCTACTTCAGCGCCAATAAATATGTATATTTTTTAAGTGCCACAATGAATACTTAATGGTTTTTGACAACCGCCACTTCTACGCGACTAATCTGACCAACCCTGCATACTACAGTACCTAGAGGTAAAAAATATGCAAAACTTCGGAAAAATGTCGTTAATTTTTGGCAGTATAATAGTAAATGCTTCACAGAAAAGTTTCTATATTGTGCGGAGGCTTGCTAATTTATAGGGGGTGGATGCCACCCCCTATAAATTAGCAAGCCTCCGCACAATATAGAAACTTTTCTGTGAAGCATTTACTATTATACTGCCAAAAATTAACGACATTTTTCCGAAGTTTTGCATATTTTTTACCTCTAGGTACTGTAGTATGCAGGGTTGGTCAGATTAGTCGCGTAGAAGTGGCGGTTGTCAAAAACCATTAAGTATTCATTGTTCGGATAAAAATTGTAACAATCGAAAATGTGCTTCTTTTAAGGGAGGCCTAAAATGTTGCAAGGAGTGCAAATGTCGTTCCTGTAACAACATTATTAAAGATTTCGAGGCAGATATGAACAAATTAGAATGCCATTAATGTAGGGCCTACATAAACTACATACTACATATTTATCTATCCAAATAGAAAATTTGTTTCAACAATAAAACTCATTTTATGCGTACGTTTTTATTTTCATTCATTTAAAAATGTCTAATAAACTTATTAATTAGATGGGTAGTTAGTAACATTGTTTGATATTTATCGATTAGGTATTTATATCTACCTACGTCTTTTTATTTTATTATTATTAAAAGGAGACTATTTAATATTTTTTGTACAATTTCTTAATATTAACAACATATGATCAATACTACTGTACAATATATGAAATATTGAACAATAATATTTATCCCCTAGATCTTTTGATCACTACTGGTTTTGTACCCATTGTTATAAGTTAAACTACCACATACACCCCGACCGGAACCGTCAGATCGTTGCAGTCGGCAGGCTTGCTACAGCCGAGCGCGCAAGAATATGACTTTGGTCCGTTAAAAAAAAAATCGCTGACTCAATACTATCAACGGGACTTGAAACATTTTTATCCTAAAAACTTTTTTCAACTATTGGCTTCAATTTGTACGCAGCATGTGTATACAAATTTTCATAAATAAATTTTTTTCTCGATTGCCTAAAATTACGCTACTGAAAATAACAAGTTTGAGTTTCCTATTATTTTACTAACTTAAAAAAAAATAAATCGGGTTCACGTGGGACGTTGTTCGAAGCGCTATTGTGTATACTTTAATCTAAAAAAAAAAAAATAGCTTGATAGCACAAATATTTTCAGAGATATAGCGGTGGAGACGTTAAAAAACATATTTCATTAAAAATCTATTTTTTTGAGTTTTTCCGAAATAAAAAAGTTCTCGACCACCAAAAAATGTCGTAAAAAATGATTTCGTGTACACGATTATCTTACTAAAGAATCCCACTAAGTCTGGTTTGGTTCTATACGCCGGTTTTTTTTCTCTCGAAAACTAAGCGACTTTACTTCCAGATTTTACTCTACTATAGCGAGACACGCATGTTAAACGCAATTTAGGAATAGGTATACTTACCGAGCAAATACAAGTGTGAACTGAAGTCGTCAAGTGACGGCGATAATAGAGCTTATTGCCGCGTTGCGCGTGTCTTCAAAAATACGTTTTATATGGGAAAATGGGCTCAAGTTTTATATATCTTCTACTTTCAACTTTAATATTATTTTTATTAAGAATAATAACAATATTACGGCTTCTCGACGCCAGAGACCTCAGAGACCCCAAAACTGGTTGACGCAGAGGTTTATTTCATCAAAATTTTTAAATATTTTGACAGTGGCAAAATACCCAACAAATAAAAGTTAGTTGAGGTTCTAATTATTTACAATCATTGTAATATCATTACACAGCCACACAAAAAAAATAAAGTGTCTTGACCCCAGAGACTGACTAGGTAGACTTTATGTTTTTCGGGTCGCTGAATCCGAATCCGGGGTCCATTTGATCCCATGTCATCAGGTTTAAGGTCATTTGAAGGTCAAATTGAGATATGACCGTGAAAAATTCCGTAAAAAATTTATGTTTATGTTTTTGAGGTTGCTGAATCCGAATCCGGATGACCTTCGTTTGATCTCAGTTTATACATCATGGTATCAAATGGATACCGGGATCGTGATAAGCGACCACAAAAACTTGAAGGTCACTAGTCATAGACGCAAGTTTTCGATTTATAATCGATATATCAGCTAAGAAATATAAAATAAGCATTTGACCGCTTGATAACCAACAAATGACCTAAGAAATCGGTTCCATAAACCATTCAGGATGTATTTGGACGTAAAATTTTCTGCTTTTTCAGAATCCGGGGTCAAAAAAGATTGTATTATTGAATTTCATGTGTTTGACCTTCATTTGACCTTGATTCTGACATGATGGTATCAAATAAACCTCGGATTCGGATTCAGCAACCTCAAAAACATAAACATAATTTTTTTGCGGAATTTTTCACGGTCCTATCTAAATTTGACCTTCAAATGACCTTAAACCTGATGACATGGGATCAAATGGACCCCGGATTCGGATTCAGCGACCCGAAAAACATAAAGTCTACCTAGTCAGTCTCTGGGGTCAAGACACTTTATTTTTTTTGTGTGGCTGTGTTATTAATGGGAAGATGCTCTATCTTGTTGAATGGTGAAGTCGTTTCTTCTGGACCTGGTTACAAAATTACCAGTGCGAGGATGAAGGTGTCTTAAGAAAATATAAATACGTCTCAGCGCCAGCGGTTAGGGTCTGCTTAAAGAAATAGGGACCCAGAATTCTTTCAATTATTTCACAACAAACAATTAATTTCTGAAGGTTATATGTGTGATACTGCATCATCCATGGGGATTCTCTGCAGCCAAATAGTTTTGTTTATTGACATGGCCCTTTAAAACAAAGGTAGCCTCATCCGAAAAATTTATTATTACTCGCAGAATTGGTTTCGCTAATCAAAATCGTCTTCCGACAGTTCATGATCCTTATACTACACTATGCTAGTACTTATACCTATTAAGAAACAAAAGAGAGAACCAAAAGGCTATTATTCACAAAAAGGTAGTTATTCACATTTCATTATTAGATATATGATTTTTGCAAAGGCAACTACGTTAAAGTTCAAGAAAAATTATATTAAAAGTGATTTTTTTATTTTTAAATAAATTCAGTAAAATAGAAAAACAAGTAGCATAGATTTGAAATCGATAATAATAAATTCGGAAAAAATCTACAATTTATTGAACAATATGAGCCACCACCTTCCCATTTGAAAAAAAATGTTTTTGATAAAAAAGGTGATTTGTTCAATTTTGGAGGCTTCGTAAATAGTTATTAATGAAATTAAACGAAAAATTATATTTTTCCCTTGGACTTTACCTGCCGCAGAACAAATTTTGTTATTCCAAAGCACTCTAGACTAATGTCTTAAAATGCTTAGAAAAGTTGAACATCGACTGAAAAATTTGCGAAAATCTCTTGGTATATTCAGAATATTGTCTTGAATCCAAATATGTAAAAATATACAGGGTGCGTTCCATTTAAAAATCAAAAGTTGCGGTCGTTTCCGGGTAAACCGGAAATGGTCTCATACCATTTTTTATGTCCAAAAATTCATTTTTACAGGTAGTTTATGCACCCTAAATTTCAAATGGATAAGTTAAGAAATAAAGGAAATATAGGGGGGAGCCACTAGCCTGTGGCACCCGGTATAGTTTAATGAGAGGACTGTAAAATGACAATTAGGTTTTTAGTTGGCCGGCCATGTTTTTCTTGTTATTATACTCTTCGCAAAAACGAAGAGTATAATATTGTATTTGATCGGCACATTTCTAAATCAGTAAATATCGCTCGTAGAGAAAAATTTTTTATATCGTTATGTTAGTGAACGAATTCTGAACAACTTTCAAAATGTCCGTCTGTCCGTCCGTCTGTCTGTCCGTCCGTCTGTCCCTCCGTCACGTTTCTTGTAAGCACGATAACTCAAGAAAGAAAAATCCGATTGTATTGAAATTTGGAGAGTAACTTAGTGTCAGCTAGAGGAAGAACCCTATTGTTTTTCAACAAAATAGATTGGTAAATAAAAAAGTTATTAGTAATTTAAAATTTAAAAAAATATTTTTTACATTTTTTTATGGTTTGTAATAAATAGAAACCTTGCGAAATGTTATTTCATATCACTATTTTTTTTTAATATATTTTACTAATGTGTGTTTCCTAATAATCACAATAAATTTTCTAATGGTATATATTACACTCATTAACAATTTACTTCCACATCCAGTGGAAGTATAGTAATGACAAAAAAAATTTTAAAAATTTTTATTGTTCAAATAGGCTTAGAATGTCACGAAACGTCGAGATTTTAAGTTTGAGCGAAAAAAAAATTTCTGTCTGTCGGTCTGTCTGTCTGTCGGTCTGTCTGTCTGTCTGTAACTTTTTTTGTGCGCACGTTTACTCTGGAACCGTTTGAGATATTGACTTGAAATTTGGTACACATATGTACTTTAACGAGATCTGGAACTAGATTATATTTTCATCTTGTTCCGTCGAAGGGTTGGGGGGTAAATTGGGGCAAATTTGGGGAAAATAGGTAAATCAAGCAGGTAAGAGTCCATAAAATTGGTATTTAGTATATACAAGAGAAGCTAAGGTCTCAAAAAAAAATTTGGCATTAGCCACCCCCCTTACCACCCCCACCCCATTATTAAAGGGGATGAAAAAAAATTGTGATTTAGTGTGTGTACAAGAACCAGAAACCTCAAAATGTTTTTTTACTTCATCCACCCCCACTACCACCCCTCATCACCACCCCCACCCCGCTACTGATGTGGGGTATCGTTTTATGGGTTTTTGGGGTAGAGGATTTCAAATATTATATTATTAAAGTTCCATAAACAATTATTTCCACATACAAAAATTTTTTCGTTGTAAGTGACTTGGAAAAGAATCTGTATGTGGAAGTAGTGATTCCTTGGGCAGCGGTTTTTAGTAATGAGAAATGGTGGTGCAGCGGCAAGAGTTTTATTAATAAATTGTTATTCGTTCATTCATTCATTCATTCGTCTCGCAATCCAATGGTCCCGGGTTCGATCCCTCACATCGTGATTTTTTTTTTCATATTTTTTTTTTTCACAACAAAGTTGGTATCACAAAATTTAGAATGTCCAAAAAACTAACATTATTTACAAGAAAAATGCGAAAAGTATCCTATAGAATTTGTAACAATTATATAAAAAGCTCAGTAAATCGGCGAAGAGTATAATGCTTCCTCTAGTTTAAAAATATTCAAGGTTAATCTCACAATTATAATTATTAATAATTATCACTTTTTCTTTAGCAAATTAAGGTAGAATTACAGGAAACGACTGAAAATTACCCTGGGAACCGAGAACCAGACTACTTTTTTAAATTTGCTGATTACGTGTCTATGCAAATTTTGTATGAATATTAAAATCATTATTATACTTTTCGCAAAAACGAAGAGTATATTGTATTTGATCGGCACATTTCTAAAATCGTAAATATCGCTCGTAGAGAAAAAATTTTCATACCATTGTGTTAGTGAACGAATTCTGAACAACTTTCAAAATGTCCCTCTGTCCGTCCGTCACGTTTCTTGTAAGCACGATAACTCAAGAAAGAAAAATCCGATTGTACTGAAATTTGGACAGTAAGTTAGTGTTAGCTAGAGCTAGCTTTGAACAACATCGATCGGTAAATAAAAATGTTATTAATGATTTAAATTTGAAAAAAATTTTTTTTGTTTTTTATGTTTTTGTAATTGATTAGAAATCTGATGAAATGATATTTCATTTTCATATTTAAATATTTTTATACTTTACAAATATACATTTTATAATGTAATATACATCCGTGGAAATATAATTTTAGCTCGTCTCTTATAATGTAAAAATTTACGTTTTTTTACGTGTTAAGTGGTGGAGTAGTTCTTACGCTTTTGACTCGGAATCCAAGGGTCCCGGGTTCGAAACCCAAATGGGGCATAGTACAGTTTTTTTAAATTTTTACTTTATTTTACACTGAGTCTTTCACCAACTAAGTTCGCACTATAAAATTAAAAATGTCTAAAACTAACATTATTTACAAACAACTGCGAAGAGTATCCTATAGAATGTGTAACAATTATATAAAAAGTTCAGTGAACAGGCGAAGAGTACGTTTTTAGCTTGTTATTTTTGAGGCGCTCTTGTTTTTGGGGCCTTTCTTTTGAAGTTTTAACGATAAACTGACATTGCTTTTAATTTTTTTGTCATGTCTGATGTCTTTTTATTACCTTTTAAATTGGCCTTAGAGAGGTTATAATGCCACTCTACGCTTTATATATTTCAAATTTCATTTTATCTTCAATAAGTCTGATGGTGTGTTTGCTTAAATCAGTTTAGAAAAAATAAATGCAATAATAAAATTACTTGGCTTCCTTCGTGGACATTATTATGGCTTCTCAGTTCTAATATGGACTTATAAGAGTTTAAAAACCAGTTTTAAGGTAGCCTTCTAGGTGTTTTCTAGAAATGCAGGAAGCTAATAAAAAAGCTTTCGACAGCTTTAAAATAGGTTTTAAGAAAGGTTTTAAAACAGCCCGAACAAAGTTTTCAAGAGCGGCACTATGCCTCACTAAGGAGTTTTATGATGGAATTTAAAAAGTCCTTAACAACCTTCATAAGGGTGGGCCCTTTTAGTCTACAAGGCGCTTTATGATGGTATTAAGGATATTGTTACATCAAAATAGATTTTTCAAGACATTTTATAAGTAGTTTTATAGCACCCTTGTATATATTTAAGAAACCAAAATTGTTCCTTGGGGTATTAGAATTAGACGCAGTATCCTCATTGGCGCAACTAGGGGGGGGGGGGCAGGGTGGTCCGGGCCCAACTCAAACTAGCCACGGCCCACCCCAGAGGAAAGAATAAAATATAGCAACAAAATTTAAATTAATATTATTTACAAAAAACTGCGAAGAGTATCCTATAGAATATGTAACAATTATGTAAAAAGTTCAGTGAACAGGCGAAGAGTACGTTTTTAGCTTGTTAATAATTATGTTTAAATTGTTTTAATTCCAGGGTGGTGGCTCCGAGCATCGAAAGTTCAATGTAACATTAATTTCAAAATGTTACTATACACCAAAGGCGGCCGGTTCGCCTTTTGGCCAGCGTTGCCAGAGCACTATGACTTCTTTTGTCAAGGTCAAGGTCATTAAATGACCTTGAAATGACAAAAAATTTTCGCCTGCGGCGCTATCAGTAACCGCCCCGTGTACACATATATATCTACAGAACACCTAAGTATCTTATGCACGAGCCGCCACTGAACTTTGTGTTTCAAACACAAGGGGCCTGGCCACCCCCAGAAAAATTCTCTAGTTGCGCCAATGAGTATCCTTAAGTTAACAAAACATTAAGCTGTTCTTTTTTGTGGTTATGGTCGACCAGATTTAGGAAGATCGCGAAAATGCCCAAATTCTCTAAATTTTTGCCCTACACTGCTTACCATACTTTGGCTAATAGGTAGTCAATCACAGTGAGTTGCATTGAACAATTTAGCATTGTTTGAGTGTGCATCCTGTCACCAATCTTGGAAATAATTCCAATTCTTTTATGTTCGGTTAACTTCATGATTTTTAGAAAAATAATTAACACTTAACATCCTAAACACACTATTCGCGCAAATTACACACAGGAAAGTGATAGTCATGCAATCGGAATTTGTACATTAAAAAAAAAAAAATCTAACGACGACGATTTCAGCTTTTTATCACCGAAAGCATTAAAACCTCAGTTGTCTTGGCTACAGTCAGGTTTCGAATGGAGCGCATTTCGAACACTTAATTTAGTTGTTTTTGAAATGTTTCCATTTTTAGCAAGGTATTTTTGAAGTTCAAGGCAGTTTTCTCGAAAATTTTCTCGTGTAAGCTACATCGATAATAATTACTGTGTGTAAATAAATGCGCTCATTCAAATCCCGTAGCAAAAAAATGGGAGTTGGCATTTAAAAAAGTATAGAAAACGTCCTTGCGTTGTGAAAACTTACCAAGAAAATTTAAAAAATATATCAAAGCATTCATTATGAACTTTTTAACATATCTGAGCGATTTTTAAAAAAAAAAATTGTACAGTTTTAATTGAATTAATCCACTATTTTACGAAAGCATTACATGTGTATATTACTTGTCCTTAATTTTTTGCTCCTACTATATCTCTTCTGTCTACAATATAGAATACTTACCTTCATGTTTATTATTGTTAACTATATCAACTAAATGTGTGCAAAGTAACCAGGGGAACACTTTAAAAGTCTATTTCGCTCACAGACATTTGCACAACCTTTACCATCCACCAATTCAACTGTGAGATCTCTATGTATTACTGAAAAATGATGAAATTTTCAAGTAAAGAAGTAGTCATTGATTAGTTGTTTACCTTCAAAACATTGAATCGATGATATTTCATTTCAGTGTTATTAATTATATGCGTAGAATATATAAACATGATGGGAAATTTATTGCTTTTATTGACAGAATTCTTAATTTATAAATTCTTAATTTATGAAAAAAAATATATTTACAGAGCGAACTAAAAATATATTGTAAAGGCTACAGTAGGATGAGGATTGTGCTCATTTTTTTTGCATGGATTTTTATCAATATCACTTACAATTTTGCGAAATTTCAGCCCGTTTTCGAATAAAAAAAAATCGAAAATTGTCGAAAATAATTTTTATTTATTCAACGGCATAACTGATTCAAATAAAATTTTAACCATTATACTACTCTCATAACATAAATGTGGAATGAATTAGAACAAAATCTGATAATGGGAACATCGAAAAAAAAATTCATGAGGTGGGAAAGGGGTGGAAGGAAGTGGGAAGTAGAGGGGTGAGAAAACGGGAGAGGGAAGAGGTGGATGGCGGTGCCAAATGAAAGGGTTTTGTCTGTCTGTCTGTCTGTAAAATAAGTAGACTAAAAAGTAAAAACTAAAATTATATAAAAAAAATATGTTTAAGAAAAAGCATTTATTTGAAAAAACTACTAAAAAGTAAAAATAATTTTTTTAAAATTCATACACCTGGAAACCAAAAGCTTTGGGGGCGGTCAATTGAGCAAAGTAACTATGCAATAGCGCTATATGACCCTCCCCAGAGCTTTTGGTTTCCAGGTGTATGAATTTAAAAAATATATATTTTTACTTTTTAATACTTACAGTTTTTCAAATAAAAGCTTTTTCTTAAAAATATTTTTTTATATAATTTAATTTTTTACAACTTTTGATACTAGTTGGTGCCAGCAACAGATTCCGACGAGAGTTGTTTGAAGTTTGGCATGCAGAAACGCAACACAGTGAAAAAACCTTTGTTGTATATCGATACATAATTACTAAATTACACTTAGTGGATACTAAAGGAAATGTTGGAGAAAAACCGCTGCCCAAGGAATCACTACTTCCACATCCAAATTCTCTATCCAAGTCACTCACAACGAAAAAACTTTGTATGTGAAAATAATTGTTTATGGAACTTTAATAATATAATATTTGAAATCCTCTACCCCAAAAACCCACAAAACGATATCCCACATCGGTAGTGGGGTGGGGGGTGGTGATAGGGGGGTGTTAGTGGGGGGTGGATGAAGTAAAAAAATATTTTGAGGTTTCTGGTTCCTGTACATACACTAAATCACAATTTTTTTTCGTCCCCTTTAATAAGGGGGCGGTGGTGGTAATGGGGGTGGCTAATGCCAAAAATTTTTTTGAGACCTTAGCTTCTCTTGTATATACTAAATACCAATTTTATGAATTCTTACCTGCTTGATTGGCCTATTTACCCCAAATTTACCCCAATTTACCCCCCAACCCTTCGACGGAACAAAATGAAAATATAATCTAGTTCTAGATCTCGTTAAAGTACATATGTGTACTAAATTTCAATATCTTAAACGGTTCCAGAGTAAACATACGCACAAAAAAAAGTTACAGACAGACCGACAGACAAAATTTTTTTTTTCGCTCAAACTTAAAATCTCGACGTTTCATGACATTTTAAGCCTATTTGGACAATAATAGTTATTTTTGTATCTAGGGTGCAAAATACTACTTTGGTGATCGAGAACGAAAGTTTTTTGACGAGGCACAGCCGAGATGACCAAAGAATTTTGTACTCGAGATGCAAACAATATTTTTTCTACAAGAACTTTCATTAGATTGAACTAAACCATAGTTAAAAAAATCATACTATTTTTAATAAAATAATTTAAAAAATTCTACTTTCAGTTGATTTACTTGATAAAACAATAAATATTTTTGAACTAGATGTTTGTTTAATTCTCGCGTATACATTAAAAATTATAAAAAAATAGGCAATAATAGTATGTGATGTGCAAAATATTTTGCGCACGGTGTCATGGTAACGCAAAAGAAATAATGTCAATGAAAAAATGTCTCATTTTAGACACTGACATTGATGCGCAAACATAGCCTTTTTTTGACAGTTGTAGAAAAAAAATTTTTTTAATTTTTTTGTCGTTACTATACCTCCACTGGAGGTGGAAGTAAAATTACTTGAGAAATCAGGTAATATCTATGTGTAAGAAGATGGAAGCAATGTCCCGCCAACATTAACTATTTTAAAATACTGATACTGCAAAATTGTACATAGAAAAGTATAACTGGTATTATATGCCATTCATTTTACATACACTACTGGTCCATGGATCGGAAATCATTAAATCTTCTATAGTGCCTATAAGAAGAATGTTTAAGGAAGCTGAAGAATCCCGCCATAAAGATGCGAAACGATTCAGAGAACATAGTAGGCACTCGGAAGACATCTCGAATTAACATCATGAAAGATTTAATACACGTGTTATTGGTAACAAGCGATCCATTAATCAATTTTTTCAGAACATTGCCGAAAAAAACCTCACTTTCCCAGGAAGTTGTTAATTTGCTCGAAATTGATAAGTTTCAAAGTATGTACTTTGATTAAGGCATAATCCTACACATGAGACAAAAAAGACAATTTGTACATACGATCATAATTTTAGCTTATTATTATTCACAAAAAAAACATATTGTATAACATTACTTCTTGTAGGTAAACAAATTTCGTTACTAATTAATGTTTTTACAATTAATTATTTTTTATTTATTTGCTTTCATCATGATTAGAAAATATTATTTAGGTATTAAGCAAATCACAACTTACACACTTTTACTTCCACATCCAGTGGAAGTATAGGAACGGCAAAAAAAATTTTGAAAATTTTTATTGTTCAAATAGACTTAGAATGTCATGGAACGTCGAGATTTTAAGTTTGAGCGAAAAAAATTTCTGTCTGTCTGTCGGTTTGTCCGTCTGTAACTTTTTTTGTGCGCACGATTACTCTGGAACCGTTTAAAATATTGACTTAAAATTTGGTACACGTATGTACTTTAACGGGATCTGGAACTGGATTATATTTTCATCTTATTCCGTCGAAGGGTTGGGGGGTAAGTTGGGGTAAATGGGGGGTAAATAGGCAAATCAAGCAGGTAAGAGTCCATAAAATTGGTATTTAGTATATACAAGAGAAGCTAAAATCTCAAAAAAAATTTTGGTATTACCACCTCATTACCACCCCATTACCACCTCCACCACATCATTAAAGGGGATGAAAGAAAATTGTGATTTAGTGTGTGTACAAGAACCAAAAACCTCAAAATATTTTTTTACTTCATCCACCCCCACTACCACCCCAATATCACCACCCCCACCCCACTACCGATGTGGGATATCGTTTTATCAGTTCTTGGGGTAGACATTTCAAATATTATATTATTAAAGTTCCATAAACAATTATTTCCACATTCCAAAATTTTTTCGTTGTGAGAGACTTGGATAGAAAATCTGGATGTGGAAGTAGTGATTCCTTGGGCAGCGGTTTTTTTTTTACGACTACTCCACTTCCACTCCACTACGTGGATCTGGAAGTAAAATTACATTTACATGTAACTTTTAGCAACGGTACCAAAAATTACAGGGAAAAATTTTCCATATACCGGGTGTCCCATTTAAGTTGAAGATATAAATATATTAAGTTATCATTAAAAGCGTGCACGAATGAATAATTTAGTGCAGTGAGATGCTTTATTATAGCCAGGGAGATAGCGACAGATTTTTCGCGTTAATATCTATAAAGCTAGATTTTTTTCCCTTGATAGCTTAGACAGTATCAATGATGAAAGTGCAAGTCTACCAAACTTTTAATGTTGCAAAAATGAGTAAGAAATTAAACAACATGTTACAAAAAGTTACATAAATGTATTATATCTACAAGATTGAAATTTTACATTCTCACAGATGACATACCGGTAAATAATATTCTACCGCGTCGGAAGCGTTGCCATGTCAGGTCTATCACCTACGCAAAGTGTGGAAAAACAATTTTGATTTATAATACAAGGCTGAAATTCTTTTCTGGAATAGATTATTTAATAAGGCGATCGAAAAAATACCGTCTACCGATCGTCTCATGTTGCTAAAGCCTCGGTAGACGTAATGAAATGCAAGCGTGAGACCGCGGCCGCTGCGCTTCGGGCCATTGCAGTTCGCGGAGAAGTTTTGCATTTTTCGCATCGGAATATTAATCTACAAAGCTTCTTTTCTCTACAAGCAGTTCATGCATTATTTCTATTAGAAATCACATTCTACCTCCTCTGAAAGGTGGCTAAATATTTGGTAGATGTTGCCAAAATTGCAATACATAGTCAAATCATGACAATTATATTCTTCATTAATATTAACAAACAGACAGTTTTCTTATATCATGTCTGTAATTTCGAAGAGCTTCAGCCACCATTTAATGTTCTCGTGCGATGCTCAGACAAGGATATATTGATAATGATGTTAAACAATACGAAATTTGTGCATCCTCAAGTGAAGGTGTGTATGGAAGTTGGCCCTTTATTAAAGTGTATACACGTTAGTAAATTGTACGAAACGTTGGGATCAAATGTATCTGCCTTCCATGCTCTAAGTGGTTGTGATTTTAACCTGGCATTTTTCTGAAAGGGAAAAACGGCCCTACGCGCTGTTTGCAAAATCTGAAAAATATATTGCTGCATTCACTAGTTTGAGTAAATATCAGGCATCGGATGACAAAAAAATCAGCTTTGTAGATTAATATTCCGCTGCGGAAAATGCAAAACTTCTCCGCGAACTGCAATAGCCTTTGGATGTCTTATTCAATAAACCAGAAAAAAAACGAGTCTTGTAGATATAAGTCAAAAATTTTCGTTTTTTTCGCGCTTTACGTGGGTGGTAGACTTGACATGGCAACGCTTCCGGCGCAGTAGAATATTATTTTCCGGTATGTTTTTATGTCATCTGTGAGTATGTAAAAGTTTAATCTTGTAGATATAATACATTTATGCAACTTTTTGCAACACGTTGTTTACTTTTTTACTCATTTTTGCAACACTTATAGATTGGTAGAATTGCACCTTCATCATAGAAACTATCTAAACTTAATTGAGAAAAAATCTAGCTTTATAGAAATTAGAAATGATTTCACGAAAACTGTCACTACCTCCCTGGCTATTATATTACCTAGTTTCCAGTAGACAAATTCATTAGCACACGTCAATAGGCACAAAGTTCATGTATTAGTTATGCTAATTAGTTATCTATTCACCTTTTAAGACACCGGTAGTTCCTGGAATAGATCATGAGTTTTGATCTGCCACCTTCTAAAAACCCATTGTTTACAAAATCAGTTTACAAAAATCTAGAGTTTCAACTCTGTATATTTAATAAACCCCTTACCACTTCCAACACTCCTAGATTTTTTTGAATACTTTTATTTTCCCAATTTTTATTTTCTCCAGTATCCAAATTTTCAGAACGTTGACCGTCTAAATTTTCATTTTCAACCAGTGTGGTTGTGGTGTCACACCGGCTGTAGATAAAATTTCATCCAGCCCAAAAAATGCATCATTTTCATTTCTAGCACAGTCGACGTAGGTATTTACCCACAAAAAATTGCAAACTGTGTAAACTTTTTTTTAATGAGTTCGTGGAAGTGTGTAAAATAATATCCTGAAAAGTTTACATTTCGCTCGGGTGCAGAACATAAAAAAAAAGTGAAAAAAATTTTTTTTCATCCATTTTTTCAAAATATTGAAATTAATTCAAGCTAGAAAAAAATAAAAAATACAAATAGATAGATCACGTATTTATGAACAAAAAATGTCCTAACAAAATTTATCGTTAAAGCCACGGTTTTCCCGGAAAAAATAGTCAAGTGTAACGTTATAACTCGGTGCGAGATCCATGCGTGCACGCGCTTGAATACGCATGACTGTGACACCGACGCCGACGCACTGAATTGCATGTCACTAAATCAGAATTTGTTCAATCTATATGGTTGTTGGTTCATTTAAAAGATAGAAATTGTAGCTTTCTGATGCTTTTTTGTTTTAAACAATACAAGCAAAGGATGGATGGGAAAAATATACTTATATATATTATCACGCCCGAACTCAATCGTCGCAATAAACAATATAGAAAAAAATAAAGGCCCTTCAAAAAAATTCTTTCTTCATTGAGAACTGTTAAAAAGTATGTACACTTCATGATTATTATGGTTTATTACGTTGTAGTAACGAGAATTAAAAAAAAGTACATCTCAAATCATTTTAATTTCCTTGCTTGATGATTTTTTTTGATAAATATATGTACTGGAGGTTGTAACTTGTCGAGAAATTGACCCATTGGAAAAAATAAAATATCACTATTTCGGAAAAAATATATATTTTTCGAATGTTCAAACACAAAATCGTTTACTTGTATGCATTTTTTCGAAAATATGATCAATCAGATCATGATAAGAAATTGCGATTTTCACGATCTTATCCTTATAACTATGAAAATGTCTTTGATTGTTTTGAATACAAATTCTGGAACTTTTCCAATACATTAACAAATGTATAAGGAATCCACTGGATATAGCTGAAATGTGGATCGGTGTACGTGTAATAAATACAATACAGTAAAGGCACGTAAAAATTCATGCGAGCGATTCAGTTGGTATGTGTGGTGTCTGTGTATGCATTGATAATTATATATTTTCCCTCCATACTCACTGTTTACCCTCCTATTCACTGAGAAAAATGTTTAAAACGTGTAATCAGAAAGAGAAAAAAGCTTTATTTTACTCGATAGAACAACTAAGAATTTTTAGAGTTTCCATAGTATGCATTTAACCGTGCGCCAGCCGCACAAAGTGACAAGGTTACTTCACTATTTTTTTCCAGGAATAGCGTGGCTTTAGCGAAAAATTTTATTAGGATATTTTTTGTTCAGAAACACATGGTCTATCCACCTGTATTTTTTATTTTTTCCTGTCCTGACTTAATTTAAAAATTTTGAAAAAATTGTTTAAAAAAATATTTTTTTATGTTCTGAATCCGAGCGGAATGTAAACTTTTCAGGATATTATTTTATACATTTTCACGAACTCATTAAAAAAAAATTATTCAGTTTGCAACTTTTTGTGGGTTTCACTATAAAAAGGTTCTCTGTCGTCTGGGCTATTCTCTTTTTCAAAGTATTTTGAAAACTGTTGTCTTTATTTATATAAGTATCTTACATTGTTGGAAGAATAACCTATCACCATATTTAAAATGTTGCTTACATCTACAACTACTTTAGCAGTTTCTTTAAAATTATTAACTTGACTCATTTTGAATTTCGGAGTGATAAAAATGTTGGCAAAATTGCTATCTTTGATTCGTCTCAAGAAAGTTCAAAGGATACGCGACAGAGATCATTTCGCTTCTTTTCGCAAGCTTTTGGGATTAAAATTTGTCAAATTTTTTTAATAAAGAGCCTAAACAAGGAAACTAGTGTCCGTAATAAGTACTATTTTGCCTCAAACATCTGTGAAAGTGTTTTTAATAGTCGACAATATTCACTTGATTTGTTAAAGCTACTTTTTGCATTAAGGTTTTGAAACGTGACCGTCAATTTTTCTTTATCTTTTAGAGTTTTAGAATATGTAAAACTGCGTTTTAATATGAATTCCTTCACCAAAAAGCTTCGCCCAATGATATAAAAGTATTTGTTGACACAACAGAAATATTTTATTACTCACGTTAATCCAACTCTTAGCACTAGACTAAAAATAAACAACCGAACAAATCTGCAGTGAAGGCAGGAGGAAATAATTTTATTGTACAGTGTCAGTTCAATTGAACTCAGGTAAATGGTTGTTGCCAACAGACAAATTAATTATAAAAAATCTAATGTCGTTTATGTGTTTGTTTATAAAATAATTACGTTTAGTTATAATTATACGCATTTATATTAGATTAAATACTATAATGTACAAGTTGTTTTTATATAGAACAATGAAGGATATCAAGTAGTTTTTACGATTTTTAAACGAGAGAAGGGAAATGTCCATATCAAAAGTCATAACATTTGCAGACTTTAATGTACACATAGGAAAAGACGACCAGATCAGATCTTTCAGATCTTGCTGGGCTGGAAGATAATAGAACGGGTCAAACACATTAAAGAAAAAAAGGACGGAATAAATATGAATAGCTATGAAGATAAAAAATGCCATAAAACATTAAAAAGCTACCGTAAAAAAACAAAAAATTGCAAATTAGAAGGTGAAGTACAAACATTTCGATGACATCCCAATCAGCAAGTTTGTTTTATAATTTAAATGTTATACGATTATTTTGTTTTATTATTATTTTATTAATGCTTCTAAAATGCTAATTGATTATATTAGAGTTGCAGAAAACACTATTCGGTTGTCTCCAACTGAACTGGTTTATAAATTTATCATTAAAAGAAGGAAGCCATTTCATGAGGCCAGCGTTCCAGGTTGTAAATATGACAAGACATGAAAAGTTTAAAAACCACATTTTTTAATATGGCAGTTAATACATGCTAATTATAAAGTTATGATGATTAAAACAAATTGGCGTTAAATTTCATTGCAAAAAATTTTAAAATGTGAAATCGGTTTTTATAAAATTCCAATAATTATTAGAAACCTTCAATAAACATGAGAGGCACTTAAAATTCATGAAAAACATGACATAATTCACAGTAAAATTCGCTTCGCATCAAAAATTGCAGCCTTTATGAGTTAACACGTCTCTAAAATAATTATTAGAAGTAGGTTCTTATCCACTATTCAGTAAAATGACTGAAAACTTGGTGTATTTATAGAGAATCAACATATTATATATTTGTATGTATGTATATGCACGAGACTTTTTGAATACATTAAGAAATAGTTTTATTTTATTGGTGTATCTATACACAGCAAAGGACCCCGCAATAATCTTATGGAAATTGGGTTTCGGTCAAATCGTCTGAATTTTGGATATGTTTTAGGTTTCGTCATCCCAAGCAAAAGTCTCAATAGGCACAAAGCTCGAAAATCAATACTTTGGCTGCTACGGAGCTTGAAAGCTCCAAAGCTCCACCACAGATTTATTTATTCGTGCAGTCTATAGATTTTTAAATAATTTATTTTTTCCATTTTAATATCTAGATTTATGTTTTTGAGGTTGCTGAATTCAAATCCGATGTCAAATTGTCCAAATTGACACTTGACAGGTGTCAATTAGCTGTCAAAGTGCCTTAACAAAGTGCAAATATTATTTTTATGTTATGAGTTTATGCTGTTTAGGTAACTCAGTTCATGTATGATGTGAATACAAATTCGACAATTGGCAGCTGTCAACAGGCTGTCAGCTCGCTGTCAAAGTGCAATAACAAAGTACAAATCTTATTTTTTTGTTATGACTTTATGCTTTTTAGGTAACTCAGTTCATACATGATGTGAATACAATAATTCGACAATTGGCAGCTGTCAACAGGCTGTCAGCTAGCTGTCAAAGTGCAATAACAAAGTGCAAATCTTATTTTTTTGTTCTGTCGTGGGGGGGCGCTTCGGCAATTGAAAACTAACTAAATTTATCTCCCGACGCCTACGTGACATTTACTGTTTATCATTGACCTTTGGAAAATAAAATGCATTATAGCGTCTTATATGCATAAAGGGCTGGCGAAAAAAATAGCCACAAAATCGAGTTGGGATAATGAGCGTAAAAAATGTTTGTTTAAGGAAAGACAAGCATAAAAAGCTTTTGTTCCCGTCGTCTTATCTGGGCCGAAATTAATAAATTTGTGTAAGCCTATGTATACCCATTCTATGTAACTATTTAGTTACATTTTATAATTATTAAGTATTAAGAATTATAAATACCAAAATACCTAAATATTCATTTACTTATATTTATTTTTAAGAGATATCAGGATCTGAGAGAGAAGTAAATAATATGAAATAGAAAATGCGATTTAAAGTAGAGTCCTGTTCATACGTTTAAAGTAATTATCCATATATCTGAAGTTTATATTGCCATAATCCTTCCGGGTATAGCCGGAGGCCTTCCTTATATCTACGTCGGTACTATTTTTTATACAAGAAAATTATTTATTATTTGATTATTTTATTTTGATACGATTATCGAATTTATTACCTCTGTATTGTATAGTTCAGAGAAGAGATGTTTACCTAAACCCGCGGATAGTACAAAAGAACACCCGACCTGCGCTGCGCCTTATATAGAGGTCTACAGACGAACCAACCAACCAACCGACCTTCTCGGTACACTTTGAATATTGCCATGCGAACTCGTAAAAGTGAGCTGGTCTGATGGAGCCAGCATTGTCGGTATGCTTCGAAGACGCTGGAATTCTAGCAGACCAGCTCACTTTTACGAGTTGTCATGGTAATTTTCAAAGTGTACCGAGAAGGTTGATTGGTTGGGTAGTTGGGTGGTTGGATCGTCTGTATACCTTCCGCGCCGGTCTCATTGTTCGTCCAAATGCGCTAAAGCAAAAAACGCTGCAATTTGACCGGCATGCGCCAGCTCAACTTTTTTGTGCCAATTAAGGAAATGTATACGTCTATATGTTCCTTTCCAATATATCAACATTTTACAGGATTATTTCTAGGAAAATAGGAACGGAAAGAGATAGATATTATATCTTTCCGCTCCTATAGTAATGCCGCTGCCTTTATTGTAGCCGCTGGCAACCAGGGCCGGATTATCCATAAGGTTAACTAAGCTATAGCCTAAGGGCGACAATGCGTGAAATGAGGGGCGTCGCGAGTTCTTTGCGCTCTCTGCTTATTAAAAAAACATGTGTTTTGTCCTCCCTCGCTAATCAATTTTCGTTTTTGAGAAAATATTTTTTTTTTCATTTCCTTCTTTCTGGTCACGGCCGACTCTGTTAACTAGAGTCGGCCATGCTCTGGTCATCCGTGTTGATTAAAAATGTTTTGTTTAGATTTCTTCCCCCCGCTTATCAATTTTGAAAGTGGGACAAAGATTTTTGAATCTGGACAAAAAATGTTTTTTTCAGATTTCACCTCCCCGCTCACAATTAATTAATATTATGAATAAGAGGGCGCAAATACATGATTAGCCTAGGGACGCGGCAATCCTTAATCCGGCCCTGGGAAGTAGTGATTCCTTGGGCAGCGGTTTTTCTTTCTGTGATATCTAACTCATACCCATTTCGTTTAGGAATACTTTTACTAATAGCATTAATACTATCTACAAAATACTCATTAAACTTTTCTGCGATTTAAACTTCATTTTCTATTGCTTCATTGTTGAACTGAATATTAGCTGCTGACTGGTATTTGTTTTGGCATCTCCTCTTCAGCGTTTTCCACATATTCTTTGTGTATTTTTATGATTGTCAATTTTTTGTTCATAGTATTTCTGTTTTTCTCTTCTTAATAATGATGTTACCTCGTTCCGTTTTTTCTTACATAAGTATTTCCCAATCTTGATTTGTATTACTTATTGTTGCAGCCGTATGTCTTTGATCCCTTTCTCTTATGCATTCCAGTATTTCTTGGTTAATCCATTTTACTTCCACATCCAGTGGAAGTATAGTAACGACAAAAAAATTTTTAAAAATTTTTATTGTTCAAATAGGCTTAGAATGTCATGATACGTCGAGATTTCAAGTTTGAGCGAAAAAATAAATTTTGTCTGTCGGTCTGTCTGTCGGTCTGTCTGTCGGTCTGTCTGTCGGTCTGTCTGTCGGTCTGTAACTTTTTTTGTGTGCACGTTTGCTCTGGAACCGTTTGAGATATTGACTTGAAATTTGGTACACATATGTACTTTAACGAGATCTAGAACTAGATTATATTTTCATCTTGTTCCGTCGCAGGGTTGGGGGGTAAATTGGGGTAAATTTGGAGTAAATAGGTAAATCAAGCAGGTAAGAGTTAATAAAATTGATATTTAGTATAGACAAGAGAAGCTAAGGTCTCAAAAGAAATTTTGGCATTAGCCACCCCCATTACCATCCCCATCCTATTATTAAAGGGGATGAAAAAAAAATGTGATTTAGTGTGTGTACAAGAACCAGAAACCTCAAAATATTTTTTTACTTTATCCACTCCCCACTCCCACCCCTTGTCACCACCCACACCCCACTACCGATGTGGGGTATCGTTTTATGAGTTTTTGGGGTAGAAGATTTCAAATATTATATTATTAAAGTTCCATAAACAATTATTTCCAGATACAAAATTTTTTCGTTATGTGACTTGGATAGAAAATCCGGATGTGGAAGTAGTGATTCCTTGGGCAGCGGTTTTATATGCGTATTGTACTGTCACTTTTGATACTTTTACAGGACAAAATCCAAAGACACAGACAAACTGTTTATAAAGCTGTCAGCGAATACATCGGTATTTGATATAGTATTGTCCCAGTAGTAATTTCTCAATAAATTTTGAAAGGTTTCATTATTGAAATCCTTATAATTCCCCTTTCTTATTTCTACTTCTTGCTACTGTTTTGATATAACGGGCAAATTTACTACATTATTTGCATGATGTGATGTTTTCGGAGTATGAGTAACTTGATAAATTAGATTAGAGAATATTATTTAGGTATTATGCAAATCACAACTTACACATTTTTATTATGAAAATACCTACTTTCTGTATATTGTTGCCCTAATCTGGGCACGCTAATATACTAGTTAGGTAAATACTTTAAAACACTCATTATTGGAGAACCAATCAAAACAACTACTCTTCTAGCTAATACTGACGAAGTATTGAATTAGATGATAGGATTCTTAGCATTTTAAAGAAACAAATATATATTAAAAATACTTAAATCATTTATTTAAATTCACTCATTCACACATTTTTATTCAATATGAAATTATCTACTTTCAGATACCTTAATCAGATTTATCTATTATCAGGAACTCTAACATAGGTTGCTACCATTTCCTCTTTAAGACTCTCGAATTTTTCTTTCAATTTGTCCATAATCAGGTCGTTAGTAATGTCACATTGAGCGCAATACCATTTGAGTAATTTTATACTCTTAATTATTTTTAAATGTGTTTTTAATATTGTAACATGCACTATGAAACAGTTTACTGCACACATCATCACATTTAATAGATTTTTCCTTTACAATTTGTGTACATTTTCCACATATCTCATCTTCAGTCATTTTGAATTATGTTTTTTCTTTGTTTTTTTTTTCTAATCCAAATTTTGCACAATTATTTTACATTAACACAAGCGGCCTTCACTTCACTTCTTTCTTGTTTAATGGTCGGGATTTCCAAACACGGTTGAAAATCCCTTATAGAGCAGCGAAAAAGAGGTAAAATTGTGTCGTTTTTTTTTATCAGCTTAGAACAAGATCAGACACAGTGGGTATTACCGACAACATCATTTTACACATAAAAACACGAAATACGACATTTTTAGTGGTCACAGATATTCTTATTTAAAAAAAGTGTAAAATTTAATTTTTTTTTAAATCATGTTTTTTTGTACATCTATTGCCATATCTCAAAAATGAATTGAGCTATCGATGTGAACTTTTTTTTGTTATAAAACACACACTTACGCGCTTCTTTCCATACATAGGATTGCTAATAAAAAAAAATGTGAACATACCAAAAACGTAGATGACCCTGAAAGTTTAGAGAATACGCCATCAAATTTTCAATAAGCGAGGAACTTTTTTGTTTTTGAAAATTTTGTGTAACATGCTATGAAGAAAATGAAGTCAATAGACTAAAAAAGTTTCTAGAAAAAAAATATTTTCATTATTAGCAATAGTTTGCTAGTTACGAATTTTTTAGTATGGAGGAATTGTCGAAGCGTACGCGCGCGGCACTTAAGAATAATAATAATTATGTATTGTGTGTAACGGAACTTTTCATTATTATTTTTTTATGTTTAGGGCTGTTTTATCACGTTTTAGGATCTGAAAGATAACTTATTTTTTCCAGTGGCGCATTAAGGACTAAGGTTGAAGGCAAAAAGGAATTAAAAATCTTAAATAGAGTATCTGGGATAAAAATGCATTGCATTGGGATCTCGGAAACGGTAAAAAATAATATTATAGTAAATGGAAAAAAAGTTGCGCAACTAGAGGGCTAATAAAATTCCATAAACGGAAGTTTAGGAAAAGTAATAATTTTGGAGTGTTTTGATATAAAGTAAACTATCGAGTTTTCCTTTTTTTTGCTTTATTATTGGAGCTAAATAGAGCACTTTTTTGAACGTGGCAATCTTAATGTTTGTATCTGACATTTCCGGTGTCAGGGTCCCTATCCGAAACTCCCATTCATTGCATTTTTACCCTAGATCCACACAATAATTGAGTAAACGTGTTATTTTCGCCTAAATTAGGTAGCAAAAAAGAAAAAAATATCCTAAATTAAGTCTCTTTTAATTTCCGTAGCCCTAATTATAGAAACCCTGTTTCCATGGCTTGTGCACAAGTTTATCGTTCTCCTCTATTACTACGCCACATAAAATCCACTCCATTTTACAATGAAACTTAGATTGCTTTTTTATCTTAAATATTTTTTTAGCAGATAATCCACGCACAATTCGCACAATGGCCATACGTTCTACAATATAATACAAGTGGTAATAAGGGAAAGAATATCGTTACACATTTTACTTCCACATCCAGTGTGGTTTTCTTTTATCTTAAATTTTTATCACAAAATTAAATTTTATGAAATTAAATTACCACTGGCGACTTCGACAAATTCTCGACTAAAAAAATTTTGTTAAATAAACACGGTATTTCTTATTGAGATTTGGACTGGTAAATCTCCAATGTCTATTATTTTGTCTCTGCTACTTGAAAATAATCCAAAGCTACAATTGTAAACAGGTACTGTATAGAGTCCCGAAAGTGGTCTTTAGCGATTTTGTTAGTTTTTTGAAAATCAGCAAATATGTCTAAATGTTATATTACGTTTTTACAAAGCGGACTTTAATCGTTAGATAGCCCAGTGGGTAAGGCGACAAGCATACTACTATAAAACCCTATCCTATCATATTTCCTAAACTATCTTTAATCCCCTCTTTCGTTTTCTATTTGTTCGTTTTTTGCTTCTGTTTTTTATTTTATTTTTTTGTTCTTTTTGTCATTTTGTTCGCAAATTCCTTTTAGGCCGAACAATTCTTGAAAATTATAACATTTTAAACGATACTCTTTACTTTATCATATCTTCCTGGAGGCATGGAGACTACCAGGGCGACAGTTCTCGTACGGGTTTTTTCGTTTAGCATTTTACCCGAGTCAACAGCCCAAATTTTGTAAGTGCTTTGCCAAGTGTTGTGTTATACTGTATATTGTATTTGATCGGCACATTTCTAAAACTGTAAATATCGCTCGCAGACAAAAAATTTTCATATCATTGTGTTAGTGAACGAATTCTGAACAACTTTTGAAATGTCTGTCTGTCCGTCCGTCCGTCCGTCCGTCCGTCCGTCCGTCACGTTTCTTGTAAGCACGATAACTCAAGAAAGAAAAATCCGATTGTACTAAAATTTGGTTAGAAAGTTACTGTTATCTAGGGAAAGAACCCTATTGTTTTTGAACAAAATCGATCGGCAAATAAAAATGTTATTAATGATTTAAATTTGAAAAAATTTTTATTTTTATTTTTATGTTTTTGTCATTGAATAGAAATCTGGTGGAATGATATTTCATTTTGATATCAAAATATTTATATATTTTATAAATATACGTTTCATAATGTAATATACAACCGTAAACATATGATTTTAGCTCGTGTCTTATAATGTAAAAATTTACATTGTTTTACTTGTAAGGTGCTGGTGTAGTTCTTACGCTTTCGACTCGGAATCCAAGTGTCCCGAGTTCGAAACCCAAATGGGGTTTGGTATGTTTTTTTTTTATTTTCACTTTATTTTACACTCCTTTTATCAACTAAGTTCGTACTATAAAATTTAAAATGTCTAAAACTAACATTATTTACAAAAAACTGCGAAGAGTATCCTAGAGAATGTATAACAATTATATAAAAAGTTCAGTGAACAGGCGAAGAGTACGTTTTTAGCTTGTTTTTAATTAGCTTTAGGTCTCTGCGTAGACAGCCATTTTTAATCTCATTATTAGTTTTAAGTTCGTCTAAGACGAACAGGAGAGCTAATCTCCCCCAAAATATTACTCGTTAAGCCGAACCGGACCTGCTCCGTCCAATCCTGCATTCACCACGCGCCGTGGTTGTCTGGTTGGCTTCGGTCCAGGTTCCGGTAAGGCACATATTGTAAAGCTTAATTTAAAATAAATCTCTTTTCACTTCACTTCACTTCACTTCACTAGCACTTTTTATTCAGGATGCGAACGTCTAGGGTTCAAATCCTGCTCGCGAATATTTTTTTTATTGTATCAGTAATATTAAAAGTTTTAGAAAGCTGTATACATGAACATGAGGGTAGTTGTTATTGTTTTCCATAGAACTTATAGATTTCGAGGTATTTAAATTGTTTAAATAAACAATACGCCGAACCTCGCAGAAACTGCAAAACTGAGCTGTGAACTTAAGTTGACCCCTGAACACGTCAAAATAAAAAAACTGCCCTGACCAGACAATTCACATTAAAATTCTAATACCGGTCGAATTGAGAACCTCCTTTTTTAAATTTTATGAAGTCGGATAAAAACAAAATATATTTCACCTTAAATTTTAAAAATTCATATATTAGATGCGAGAAACACCATTACGAAGCTAAATGAATATTTACAATAAAGTCATGCAACAATCTTAGGACTTTTTTTTATTTTTGATTTATAAAGCTGTTTAATTAATCGTCCATAATGATGATAAGGAATGTGGTTACTAATGTTTGATACTGTGTATGATTTAACTTTTTCATGACAATATATTTGATTCGTTAAATACATTATTTTAAAAGGTATTTACGAAAAATGTCCCTTGGTCCAAATTACAACATTATTATGACGATTTTTACGTCGAAGCCAATACTTTACCCCTGCAATCTGTTTTTTTTTTTCAGTACGTACTTACTCTAAATACTGGTGGAAAATAAAAAAAATATTTTAGTTAGGCTATAACACAGGCACATAAAATAAAAAAAGTGGTCTTTTTCTGGTACTCCATTGGGTAACCTATATGTATTTCGACGTTCTAAACACGAATCGGGTGTCCGTTTAGCTCCATTGACCACAATTTTTTTTAAATCGCGAAAATAACCTAAAAAATACTGATAATTCAGGTTATTTCCGCGATTTACTAAAAATTGGTCGGTAACGAAGCTAAACAGATACCTGATTCGTATTCAGCATGTCGAAATACATGGGAGTCCCAGAAACAGATCATTTTTCATTTTTTTTTTTTTGAGTCTGTGTAATATATTTGCATACGCGATTTTCTAGAAAATGGTGGAGGATCCGGTGATATTTATACAGTGTGTCCCCGGATGGAGTTGTCAAGAGGAAAAACATCTCTATTATTGATTTTACGACGAAAAGTCATTCTTTATAAAAAATTCTTCTTGTCGAGAAAATGAATTTACCATATGAAAATCTTAGATCAGATGTACCGGGTGTTAATAAATTAAGAAAATATTAAAATCCCTCAAGAGAGAAGTACCTTTATTTATTATTTTGGGCAAAATGTTTATAAAACAAAGTTGTTTATAATCCAAAATAAAGCCTAAATACAAATTATAAGGTCTAAATTTTGACTTTTACGTTTTTATTGTGTTTATCTTTTTACGTTGAATTTATTAATATGAATAAGAATTCAAATTAAGAAACAGAGTGTGCTGTCGATAATATTGAACTGACAAATGTCATTATGACATTGTGTAGAATCCCAGTAAACATTAATGTAACTTTGCCTCTCTGAGAGGTAAGATTAATAGAACATTTTTATATAAAATATTTTACGTACTTTTAGATAGCATATAAGTAAAATAATATCATATTTAAGTCAACATATTAACTTAATTACTTATACACAAGTTTACATATTTGCTACATAATTTTACTTAAAAATGTTTACCTACTTCATTTTACGACATCGAAGTCATGGAACGCGTCAGTGTCACGCTCACGCAGCACGCCAGTGTAAAATTTAACGTTTGTGTTTTTTAATCATTTTTGTGAAAAATTGTGGATGATATCTTTTAATAACTTTGATGCAGAACTGTGAACCATAAAGCGTTGTGACTTTTAAATATTATTTTATTTGGACGTTTTATTAGTGTAGAGGTTAGGTGCAAACATAAACATGCCCTCTTGTTTGCGAATTTGGTACATACCTATGTATTATTATGGATTATTATGTTGGAGGTGCACCATTTTCCAGTGAATGACCCAAAAGTAAGTTTGTGTTGTACCGTTTTTATAAAGATATTTATTTAAATGAAACGTAATCTTTTTATAGGTTAGAATTATTTCACGGGCAATCGTTATTCTCGACAGACAATTATATCATTACATGGATTTTGTTACACAAAAGCTGTATGTTGCTGCTGTTCCCACATTATTAAGTTCAACTGAATCCAGCGTAAGAAGTTGTAATTAAAGGAAACCCAGATCTTAATAGTGACCAAAAGCTTTTGCGAAGTACTATGCATAGGTATGGTTATTGTTTACCGACATCTTATAGCACCTACTTTGTGTTCGTTATTGTATTGTACATATATTTCAAGGTTTTGTATGTAGGCTGATATTTTCCTGCAATTTTTCTTTTGTCCAAAATTGGCTTCAGCACGTCAAAATACTTCAGAAAAATTAGATCAGAACCTTAGGACAAAACTATTTATTAGTGTTCTGTCGATCATTTAAAAAATGTTTACCAAACAAGAAATAATTTATTTGATCAAATGTTATAGGATTGGGACATCTCTTATCGATATGCAATTAACCTTTTCCACCAAAAGTTCCCTAACACAGCGGTATCGCGCCAATCATTGCGCAAACTTGTAAAAAAATTCAATGAAACTGGATCTGTATTGGATGTCAAAAAACCCAAGAAAAAGTACAATGAAGACGATGCGGCAACACTTTTGGCAATAAATTCAGTAATAGAAAACCCGAAATTATCTTTACGGAAACGCTCACAAAGACTGGAAGTAAGTAAAAGTCATTTACAGAGAATTTATATGGAAAACAAAGTTCGACCGTTTAAACCAAGGTTCAGACATACACTTGAAAATGGAGATGAAGAGAAGCGATTGGATTTTTGTTTATGGGTCGGTGAGAATTACTTTGTAGATAGAAGTTCTTTTTTACTGACGAAGCAACATTTTGTACCAATGGCCACGTTTCTTCACAAAACAGTCGTTATTAGGCTTTTGAAAATCCAAATAATGTCATTCACAAACGAAGTCAACGTTATAAAAAAGTGAATGTATGGTGTGGGATTTTTTATGATCGAATCGTTGGTCCATATTTCTTAGAAGAAAATTTAAATGAGCATGTTTATTTGGACCTTTTGGAGAACTTTGTATTGCCATTTATAAACACTCTGCAACCGGAAGTAAGGCGTAACATTTTTTGGCAGCAAGACGGTTGCCCAGCTCATTCCTCAGTTTTGGTGCGGTAGTGGTTGACAGATCACTTCGGAGCCAGATGGATGGGAAGATATGCTCCAATTAATTTTTCTGCAAGATCACCAGATCTTACACCAATGGATTTTTTCTGTGGGGTGTTTTAAAACAGAAAGTTTATGCAGATGACCTGCCGCATGATCGAAAAACACTAAAGGCACGAATACAAGACGCCGTGAATGAAGTGAATGTACCCTCAACCATTCGTAAGGTCTATGGTGAATTTATTAAAAGGATGGAGACATGTGTTGAGGTTGGAGGAGGCTATGTAGAATAAATTGTTTTTCCACAATCGTTGAAGTTAATGTTATTATGTTATGTTGATGTTTGAAAAAAAATGTAAGTTGACATAAATGTAAAAGTCAAAATTCAGACTTCATAATTTGTATTTAGGCTTTATTTTGGATTATAAACAACTTTGCTTTATAAACATTTTGTCCAAAATAATAAATAAAAGTACCTCTCTCTTGACGCATTTTGATGTTTTCTTAATTTATTAACACCCGGTACATCTGATCTAAGATTTTTATATGGTAAATTCATTTTTTCGGCAAGCAGAATTTTTTATAAAGAATTACTTTTTGTCGTAAAATCAATAATAGAGATGGTTTTCCTCTTGTTAACTCCATCTGGGGACACACTGTATATTACACGGACACACACCCAAAAAAAGGTCTGTTTCTCCATTGGGCAGCTCTTATGTATTAATTTCGACATGCCGAATACGAATCAGGTATCCATTTAGCTCCGTTACCCACCAATTTTTAATAAATCCCGAAAATAACCTAAATTATGAGTTTCTTTTTAGGTTATTTTCGCCATTTACAAAAAAATTGTGGCCAATGGAGCTAAACGGATACCTGATTCGTGTTCAGCACGTCGAAATACATATGGGTTACCCAATGGAGTACCAGAAAAAGACCACTTTTTTAATTTTGTGTGTATCCAGGATTAGATGAATTTTATTGTTTTAGTGCGGCAGTTTAGCTAGGATATTTCAACATATTGTGCACTTTTTGATAAAAGCACCAAGTTTGGCACAGAGGTAGACCGATGTAATATGAACAATTTTGGATGTGGAGCCATCGGCCAACTGCCCCCTGGCGGCCGTGGCGGCCATTTTCCAAAATGGCCGCCAGTGGACACCCGAAAGACAACAGAAGTTAGATAAAGTTTGCTGCTGAAGGTTTTAGTGAATGTTTATTGAATGTTTTGAATGAAAACATGCCAGATAGTTTGTAAGTTATATATATGTACAGCGTGTCCTCCGATTGAGTTCGCTATAGGTGAAGTGGACAAAAAATTTTCGATTTTTTTTTCATATTTGGAGGTTCACCTCTGCTTAACTAAAAAGTAATTTTGGGTGTACTTTTATTTTTTTTAATCATGTAGGCCATGACAGTTAAGCAAAAACGAATTTCATGTTAGGTAAAGTACCTTCTGGTAAAAGATATATAGTGGAGTGCTCGCGTTGACAAAAGTCGCTTAGTTTTTGTTCCCGTTGGCACTTTTAGAGAAAAATGTATGACCTTGCCAGATATGTAGCTGTCACCCTGTAGATTAGGAATCCACTTGTCGTAAAAAAATCGTATTGAATATAAGGTCACAAATCAAAATTTTCTAACTAATCATACTACGTGATAGAGCCAATCATGAAGCATATTTTATCAAAAAATCATTAAATTCTCTGTAGAATTTCTATTTTTAAAATAAATAAATAAATGATCTTTTACGTTGGCTTATATGGCAGTAAAAAACGAAAATCCTCATTTTCTCCGTTCGACTACAGCAAAAAATTAATTATTTTTCGAACACTTTTTCTTTCCCACGACGATATCTCCCAAACTATTATATTTATCAAAAAATATTATTCTTTATAAAATATTCGCTATATTTTTCAGATGACTAAGGTTCTTAAATAAAATTTTTTGAGGATCTAATAACCGAGATATTTAATAATATGTAGTGTGATGTCAATGGACCCGTTTAGTGTGACGTCAGATTCTAGGCAACCAACAATACAAGTGTGTGTTGCTAAAGATTTTGAGCCTTATGTACGATACATTTAAGGGTTAAAAATATGGCTGTTGATCAGGGCCTCTAATTTTATTTGGTTAAAACACATATTAATTTAATTGAGTAAATTATATGTAGAACGAATCTAACGTATTTTAAGAATATGGCCTATGAATTGAATTGTCTTAGATATGCCATATAATTGAGTAATAACACAAAATTGTTAACAGCAATTTTTGTCATCCTTAATAGCAAGGTGCATAAGAGCGAAAATATTAACTGTAAATTTCGTTATCCCACTTGTATTGTTGGTTGCATAATATTTGACGTCACTACTAAACGGGTCCATTTTCGAAGCATATCGGCAGCGCGTTCGCTGGAGATATTCGCTGTCCCACTACTTTAAAGCTGTTTCAGCAACCCGCGCTGCTTCCCGCAAAGGCCTGACTTTAAATAGACACGCGCATTGAAACTTGTGGTTTGTGATATTTTTAAATTTTTTGTCTTGAAAATGATTAATATGGAATAAATATAAGTATTTGCTGATTATATTAAGTCAGTGTTATATTGACCTACATAATATTTGTATGTGATAGATTAACACGTTATAAGAAACTCCTTAGTTTACCGTTTGCAAGATATTTTCAGCTAGTATGTATTTTTTCAGTAAAATTTTCGACCTTATGATGCACTCAAACAAAATGATAGGTACATTCAATCAAAAAGAGCATATGAAATCGCGCGTATCTAGTTTCATAGTTAAATCAATCAGAAAAGAATAGTCATACAACTTAATTTTTTTCGTAAACAAATAGTAGTTTAATAATCATATCTTCTTGTAACAAATTAAATAGTACAATGACATTTTTTTATGTTCACTAACCATTTTCAATTTGGTCTACAATTAAATAGTACAACGACTTTGTTTTTTGTTCACCAACTAATTTTTAGGACACTTTATTGTATGATGAAGTTTTTTTTGGTTAGCCAAAATCTCAGTATTGAGACATCAGACCACCCAAACCAAAGATTAGAGATCGTTTATAAGATCTATCCAAATATATCGATGACCCCTGAGAGAATTTGAACATTGCAATCATGTTATTAATTTTCTATAAATTCATAATAGTATAAGATAATGCATGATTGATTATTGTCAGTGATTTGTATGTGGCGTCATCTGGGAATAATTTCTGTAATAGACTACGTGGTAAGCAAGCAAATTTTATGATAATTCTTTTAGAACTTTTAGAAGACGACAATAATATTGTTTACCAAGTACAATAATACAGCGAACTAATACTGGGTTAGAATTACAATTCGATAATAGTTAAAAATAAAATATACTATTATCTAGTTTAATTTGACAGAATTCAACAAAATAATAGTCAGACGAACAAAATAATAGTCTTATTCATCTATTTTTTAAGTTAATGTTTGTTTTGTTGCACGACAACTTTTTATTAATTAAAAATACCATCAATATAGTTTGATTTAACAAAATTAACGATATTGTTAGTTAACCATTTTTTTTTGTTGAATTTACCCATACTATTTCTTTGAGTGTGTGTGCTTTTCAGAAGAAATTAAAATGGAAAGTACTACTGACGTCACAAGTTCTAAAAGTGAGGTAGAAACAAAAATAAAGTTTAGTGTAGTAAGAAATTTTGTAGGAAACCGACCCCTGTAATCAAAGGTTCTGAGAAATCATTTGCAACATTTATTGATTGTTTAAAATTCCAAAAAAAAAATATATATAAGCAACCAAAGAGAAGACGAGATATATTCTCGAACTATATCATTTCGAAAAACAAACAGTTTTGACGGTTTGGTTTGGCACCGAAATTGCTATTCTAGTTTTACTAGCAAAAAAATATAGAATATTTAAGGAAAAAAAAATAGTAAAAGAGAAAGAAATTGAAAACAGTTCAGATGGATCCAGTGCCTGTCCATCAACTTCCTCAGGTGTGCCCTTGCGTAAAACTAATTTTTTTTATAGAGAAATGTATTTTTTGTCAAAATGCATCAACAGTAAATAAGGTCTCTCAAGTAATAACCACGAATACAGAAAGAAAAATAAGACTAATAACAGCTCAATAAAATCCAATAATTTTCGAAAGAATTGGTGCTAACGATTTAATAGCTATGGAAACTAAATATCATGTTTCATGTTTCTTAAGTTGTAATAGAAAATGCTATCTAACAATAAAAATAAAAGTGGAAAACGTAAAATCAGAAGAGATCTGGCATTTACCAAAATATGTAAAATTCTTGAGAAAGGTTTTTCAAAGCAAAAAGGGTATGGTATGAGAGGTATTTAGAATTGGACCGATGTAAGTCCAAAAGACAGATCAGTAGACTACTTAAAAATACATTTACTGACAAAGGAAAGGGAAAGGAGAGGAAAGAAAAGGAAAGAGAAATATACATATAGGTACATAAAAGAACGCTACTCGCACACTTAATTCAGTATTACGAACTTATACAAGTCGTTAGATATTTGATATTTTAAAAATTCTATTCTTTTAGAATGAGGCAGTACGGTTTGTTCTTGTAAAAAAAAGAACATGCCATGCATCTATTTATGCTCCTGCATGGGGAAAAAGTCCTGCAAGAACTCCTCGTTCAGAAGAAATAAAAAACTACTTAAAGTTAACTACACAATTATTCCTATACGTGTAAAAAATGTCTGTTTCTCTGGCGGTGTGGTAAAGATCAAAGACGCCGACATTTTTTACACGCATAAGAATTGTGTAGTCAACTATATCAATAAAAATATATTTGAATCAGATGAAGAAAGTGTATAGTGTATATCTTTAATTGAGATTTAAATTTTGTTATATTATCTTTCATTTTTCATAACTTTTTTATTTTGATATGGATTCTGTTATCTGCCAACATTGTATTTTAAAATTAATAAAATTTGAAAATCAATTGAAATATGTATACATTTATGTTATTAAACGCATTATATAATATAAATTAATAATTGGTACAAGATAAGTACAAGTCAGGTTCGGTTAGATTCACCTCGACATTATTCCCTCATCACATACGACTATAAATTCCTTTCCGAGTGCACTAAGATACGCTTTTAAGTGATTCTTCTCATTCTAAACAATTTTTATTTGAAATATTTTTAGATCCGACAATTGCTTTTAGGCTCTCCCTAGAGCCGCCCTGGTGCACCGATTGCAATAATATTCAACAACGTTTTACCTTAAACCTTCCAGATCTCATGTCAAAAATTTCAGAAAGTCCATTTCGTCGTAATCTGAAATTTGGATTTGTACACGTCAATTTACCTTTAGATGAAAAAGTAAAATAAATTAACTGAAAAGTTCACAGTCCTGTGTAGGTATTCATTCACCGAAGTGGAACTTGGGTGCTCCGGAGTTAGAGGGGGTTGTTGAAACAGAATAACAATGAGTGGGGGGCTCGAAGCCGTAAACAATTTTAATCCGCCGATAAGCTTCGAAAATTGACATCACGCTACACATTATTAAATATCTTGGTTATTAGATACTCAAAAAATCTGATTTAAGAACCATTGTAATCTGAAAAATATAACAAACATTTTGTAAAGAATGATTTTTTAAAATAAATATAATAGTTTGGGAGATATCGTCGTGGGAAAGAAAAATTGTTCGAAAAATAATTAATTTTCAGCTGTAGTCGTACGGAGAAAATGAGGATTTTTGTTTTTTACTGCCATATAAGCCAATGTAAAAGTTCGTTTCTTTATTTATTTTAAAAATAGAAATTCTACAGAGAATTTAATGATTTTTGAATAAGATATGCTTCATGATTGGCTTTATCAGTGGTGTGGTTAGTTAAAAAATTTTGATTTGTGCCCTTATATTCATTACGATTTTCTTACGACAAGTGGATTCCTAATCTACAGGGTGTCAGGTACATATCTGGCAAGGTCATATATTTTTCTCTAAAAGTGCCAACGGGCTGAAAGATCGAAATTAAATTGCACTCCACTAATAGCAATGTGTCATTAAGGAAAGTTACTCATATTAAAAAGTTATAGTCCTATGCAAAATTTCAAGAACATACGCCTACTTTGATGATTTTTTTAATATAATTTCATTTTACCTCGTATTTTACGAAAAAAAAAAATGTTGCCGGTTTACTAAAGTGTTTACTTCATTATGTACTAAATGAAACACGTTAGTAAACTGGCATGCTATTTTTTTTTTTTTCGTAAAATGCAATCATATTGAAAAAATCAAAATCATCAAAGTAGGCGTATATTCTTGAAATTTTGTATAGGATTATAACTTTTTAATCTGAATAACTTTCCTTAATGACATTTTCCTGTATCTTTACAAAAAAGGTACTTTACCTAACATGAAATTCGTTTTTGCTTAACTGTCATGGCCTACATGATTTAAAAAAAACAAAAGTACACCCAAAATTACTTTTTAGGTAAGCAGAGGTGAACCTCCAAATATGAAAAAAAATTTGAAAATTTTTTGTCCATTTCACCTCTAGCGAACTCAATCGGAGGACACGCTATACATATATAACTTATATTATAACTTCAATAAACATTCACTAAAACCTTCAGCAGCAAACTTTATCTAACTTCTGTTGTCTTTCGGGTGTTCACTGGCGGCCATTTTGGAAAATGGCCGCCAGAGGGCAGTTGGGCGATGGTTCCACATCCAGAATTGTTCATATTACATCGATCTACTTCTGTGCCAAATTTGGTGCTTTTATCAAAAAGTGTACAACAGGTTAGCTAATCCGCTGTACTATTCGGAAAATGTACTTAACCCTAATAAAAACATACATAGAGGACGAATTGGGAACCTGCTCCTTTTTAAATTTTTGAAGTTGGTGGAAAAACATTAAAGCATGATTTAATAAATATAAAATATTTCTAAGTTAGTGTATTCCATGTTTCAGGCAAAATTATATCGATGCTCCAATGAGAATGGAATGGCTTACACCTATCGACTTTGTTTTACATGCAATTACACAATACGGCAGTGTCGTAAAGATAATAATTAATAATTACATGTATCTTTGAAATTTTCTGTTAATCATGTGAAATAATAAATTCAAGGTTGTCCTTTTCTATCCTTTCATTATTCTTTTTTTTTAATTACCTCAAGTACTATTTATATTTATATAACAATCAACATTACAGTGCAAATTTATGCATCTGTATTTTTGTAATTCTGATTTCTTTAATTTCAGAGAATTCCAACAATTTATTGCTAAACACGGAATAAAATAATTTGAGAACACGCTATTCGAAAAATAATACCTACGAAAGACATTTATAAAGTTTTAAAAAAGTATGTATTTGCATTTCGAAAATACAATAATATAATTCAGGCAACGAATGCTCAAAAAAGGGTGTAGAGGGAAATTTTAGGGACAGAAAATTTGACTAGTCTGGAGATGAACATATTAAAAGTCCCCACTCCTAGGTGGTGAGCGGGAAGGGGGCACTTTAAAGGTCCCATTTTTTGGTTTTTCGCTTATATCTCGGAAACTATGCGTCGTAGCAGCTTGACCATTCTATACAAAATTGAATCTGACAAAATTTGCTACAAGAATCACTACTTATATTTATCGATATGTTGTTCTGTTCTCGAGATATCCGCCCTCGAAATTCGGAAATTACGGAAAACAATTTTTTAGAATGGTCAAGCCGCTATGACGCATTGTTTGCGAGATATGAGCGAAAAACCAAAAACATGGGACCTTTAGAAATCTCAAAAAAATACAGTTATGGGAATTTTTAAATATTTCTTTTAAGAAAATAATGATTGTTATAGTTTTCGAGGTTGTTTATAAAGAATTTGCAATGAAGCTTTAATCTATAATTTTTAAACTCTATATTGTCGCATTACCATCTTTTTATTTTAAGGGTGAAAACCAACTAAAAACTGAAAAATTAATTACTCTTCTAATTTTACGAAGAAATTAACAAAAATCCATATATTTATGTTTTTATGGTCGCTGAATATGACTGTGAGGTCAAAACTTATGAGACGAAAATATTAAGGGTTGAAATCACTGAAAAATTAATAATTATTTTAATGTTACAAATAAATTCACGAAAATTCATATACTTATGATTTTTAGGTCGCTGAATATGATTATGAGGTCTAAATTTATTTTAAAAAATGGTGGATTAAAAATGGTCACAAAAGAGTATAATAATATGTTTAATTTTATAAAAAATACAGATTGCTATATATAAATCAAATTAATACAATTAAGTAAACTAATTAAATAACATTTTTAATCTACACTCAACATGCTAAAGTGCAATGCAATTAGCTTTTTCTGCGTATTCTTCGAACAATAGACTGCTGTTGCTCGTTTCTCTACTTACTATAGGCGTCTGAAAATAAGGAGTACGCCACCTAGTGGTCTATAGTCAAACTAATTATGGGCTTTTCTGTCATTGTCTCTTTAGTGTACGATGATATCAACAATAAGTAAATGATAAACTGAGATGCTAAGTTATTAAAAATATGATAGCGTTTAAAGGGGCTACAATTTGCTGGAGCCAACCTAGTCGGTATCCTTTGTAGATTGCAGACACAACTCGTGAAAGTTGAGTTGGCACGGCAATGTTCAAAGCATACCCTCTTTGATGTAGACACCTTTTACCAGGCATTGAGAGGGAAAAAGCTGGTGCAAATAACCGTGGCCCGAGTAGCAATAATAATGTCTTAAGAGGGATAAGGATCAGCTGATCGAACCTATCGAAGCCACCAATACTCCCCGCGCGTCGCAGATTTCCCATAGTTACATTTACGTTATCACAGAAATACGTAATTGAGTCCGTTGCTCTCAGAGTTCAGCCAGAGAATGTGATGCAACTAACAGGGAATGTCGAGTATTAATCGTACCTTTATTCCGTCAAAATATAGCTGGCAACATTGCCTTCTGCAATGAGTGGTTATTTTATTATCGTCAAATGTGAATATTTAATATTTTGAATTGTTTTAGTTTATAATGATTTTTGGATTACCAATAAACTGATTATTTAATGAAAAATTTTATGTTAAAGTTTTTATCTTATATTTTTCAGGCCAAGTGAAATGAACGATATTACGTTATTTTTCATCTTCGAGGACAATCAAAACATAACCTATAAGGTGGCAAGAATTTTGTTTTGAGTCATATTTGCAGTATTTTCCTACCTACATTTTTTAAAATTTGTAAGTGTTGTTAAAGACCTAATGCTGTGTTTAGTGTTTGCGACTCTCATTTGTTATTTGGATCATTTTTAAAATAGTACATGAGAAATATTTTTTATAATTAAGGAAAGCATATAGTGATTCATTTAATAAAGTATTACCAGTGTAGCACTAAATTAAATAATTCCGCAAAAGTAATGTACCCAGAAGAGGTAGATTACTTTAATCGTTGAATATTTTGTTTGTCTACTGGTTCTTTACGTGTATCAAAATATAGTTAAAGAGGATTATAAACTAATTTAAAATGTTTTTTAGTCGAGGACAAACGATGAACAGTACAAGAGATCTGTTGACAATGTGTTACGTTCGCCATTAGTCCTCGTCTCAAAAACATTTTAAAGTAGCTTTTCAACAACTGTCTTCGAAAATGACAAATAACGCACAATAACCAAAATGACTCGAAACTGTTTCTTTTCACACGATGTGTGCAATAATCAAAAAAAAAATAACATGTTTTTCACACCATTCTGTCGAAAACAGAACAGACACCTTTTATTTGTATTTTTTGATGTAGGCTAGCCTATTCAAATTCATAGCAACTGACTTGTTTAACTACTCCAGTTTTACATTAAAGAACATGGCACAATTTTAAGGTATTTTGGCCCTCAGTAGAAAATTTTGAAATTTTAACTTATAGTTTATATTAAAGGAAGTAATTTTATCATTGAAAGAAAGTCCTAAGTGTACAGGGTGTATCTGAAAAGTTAAATTAAAAATAGTGATTTTGAGATATCGCATATTTATTACTGGCGTCAGAAATAAAAACTAATAACTATTTCAATTATTTATTTTCATTATACAATGTGTAGTACAGTTTAAAACATGTATAGTTGCTAAACCATACAGTGTTCCAAAATTATTATCATCATAGGTTTTTAGTTTTCTTATAACAGAAAAATTAAATATATTTTAATTAATATTTAATTAGTGGTATTTAATTGTATTTGGGTCCTATGTATTTATGTGGTGAATTTTATGTTATTTTATGTTTAGACAAAAATCATACAGTGTTCCAAAAATATAATGATTACCTAATAAGCACGTTTAGAAAAATATATTTTTATCCGAGGAACATTCTGGTGATGAAAAACAATGCAAAATAGTCCAAAAAAGTAATTGTTATTAAGTATTTATTAATGGCCGTTTTTGGCTGAAAAAAAAAACAATCTTGTCATTAACGGTGGCGATCCCAAGCGCAAAAATGCGTAAAAACAAGGCATTATAGTTCGATAATTTCTCTCTTATCCCTGATCCGATTTAAAGACTGTTTCAACAGTTTTATAGAAAAAACTTCATAGAATGGTACCTGCCTAGCCTATTAAAAAATCCAACAAAAAATAAAAAATGAACAATAATTTTTATTTTTTGTAAAGTTTTTAATAGGCAGGTACCATTCTATGAAGTTTTTTCTATAAAACATTCGAAACAGTTTTATAGAAAAGAAGTTTCCTCGATCAGGTATAAGGGAGAAATTATCGAGCTATGATGCCTTGTTTTTACGCATTTTTGCGCTTGGGACCGCCATCGTTAATGACAATGTTTTATTTTTATTGCAACTTTCAAGATTGTTTTTTTTTTATTTTTCAGCCAAACGGCCATTAGTAAATACTTACAAACAATAATAATTACTTTTTTGGACTATTTCTTGTATAATTTTTGTCTAAACATAACATAAAACACACCACCACATAAATAGATAGGACTCAAATCCAACTAAATACCACTAATTAAATAGTAATTAAAATATATTTCCTTTTTATCTGTTATAAGAATACTAAAAACCTGATGATAATAATTTTGGAACACTCTGTATGGTATAGCAACTATACATGTCTTAATCTGTACTGCACGTTGTATAATGAAAAGAAATAATTGAAATGACACCATCAGTAATAAATATGCGATATCTTAAAATCACTATTTTTTACTTAACTTTTCAGATACACCCTGTACACTTAGGACTTTCTTTCAATAATAAAATTACTTCTTATAATATAAACTATAATCTGTTAAAATTTCAAAATTTTTGTTTTTCTTGCAGTCATAGAAAAAATATTGTGAACAACACATTTGAAAACATCTTTTCACACTCATTGGACTTGTGGAACTTGCCTTCGGCTCTTTCCACCAAACTGTCACTCGTGTGAAAAGATTGGTTTTCGGAACTTGTTTAAAATACTGTTATAGTACTTTATTAAGTATATCTTACATCTTTCTTGACAAACCTTGTCAATTTTATTGAAAAATTCTTCTTGCCCGAGCATGCAAAGCAAAATTTTGTTCACGAAACCAGTAGCAAAATAAACAATTTTTTGTGAGTAAAGTCTTTTGGTTTTCTTTCATAATGATTTTTTTTCTGAAATAAAATAAGTAGGTAACCATCAACAAAATGATATTTCTTTATTTTCTATGTACAAAATTTACATAATTTATTCAATTATTCATCGATTTAAAGAATATTATAAAAACACAAGTTTGGGAATTAAACTCACTAAAGAGAAGTTTTTAAGCAACCAGAATATAGATGAATAATGTTTTGTTGGCTTGAAACTTAAAGCTATATTTTAGTAAGGGCTTCCTGTAGAAACGGGGTTGCCAGTCGTGAACTGAGCTCTTAAGCGCACCTCATTCGATATTTTTGAAGAAAACAAAGTTTCAAAGCAAAAACCTTATAAAATAAGTGAATAATAAACAAATACATAAACTTAAAAAAAATAATAGAAGAAAAATAAATATGATTTTCCTAAACTAAAATAAATAAAATGAAAATATTTCTACACGTCCATAAGTAAATAAAATAAATATTATTTTAAATGAAGACATTTCCAAAATAAATTAATAAATAACTCAAGATAATAATTATTAACTATTTACTTAATTAATGGGATAATAAGAAAGTTTAGGTTCTCATATGCCTTCTATCGGGGTTTCCAATCGAGTAGCCTCTATATATGCATATTCAATATGAGTAAAATAGGTACACGTACCAAAATGACTGTTTTTGTTGAGGAAAAACTGATCATTTGTTTTCCTTGTTTTCATTTCGCTTCTTTTTCAAAGACTTATATTAACAAAAGTAATGTATATATTTTACATTGACGACTATTTTGTTAAATGTTTTCATATAAATCCCTCATCCCCTTAATTGCATCTGCACCCATGCAATGGAAAAAAATAATAAAAGGTAGATACGGCAATACAAAAATTCGCGCTCACTCCAAACTTCTCTTCATTTATTTTTTCTTAACTATACATGCGATGCAATATATGTTACACTCTGTTACTTAGTATAATTTACCTCAAAATGGAAAGTTTTCGATTTTTTCTTATTGCGTACCTATAACGTTTTTGTTCAAAATTTTAAATTTTGTTGCTTTTCTTCTATAACCCATATATTGTACAATATTTTGTTCAAAATCTACATACCTCTATAACTAAAAAATAAAAATTTAATTTGCAATTTTTTCTTAAAGGTAATATTAAATAACATGCTGGATTATAGCTAAAAAGTATTATCTATAGGCATTAAACCTGCCTTTCTTCCTTTAAAATTTAACAAACGCAAAGTCGAGTGTCCTATCACAAAAATTGATAACAAGTACACCACAATAAATATATAAATTAAAAATGTTTTTCCACATTACACCAAGTTATAATACACTTGCTAGAAACATGAGTTTAAACTAAACAACCTCTTGAATAAACTGAAATATAACGGGCACTCAAAAAGTCAGAACTATAAAATAATTTAAAATTTTGACCGTCTATTCTGTTTTAAGGAATATTTCGCTCCATCTTTCTCAGCTAAGAGCTCCTGTCTTTGTCTTTCGAGCGCTTGCTTCCGAGATTTTAACAATTTACTTACATTTTTATTTATTAGGCTTATTAGGTCATCAACAATGTTGCCAAACTGTTTTAGTTAAGAAATCGGGCCGCAGATGCCGCTACATACCAGAGTAGAAATTCCAAAAGATCGGGGTATAGATTTGGGCTTTTAATATTGATTATTTTTAAATGCTGTATTTAGAAAAAGTTTTGGTATTCGACCAAAGAATTTCGCTAACTCCGTATTTTTCTCGGTAAATCAAATTATGATTTTTTTTTTCTTTATTAACGGTTTTATAACAATTTCACTGAGTTTCCGGAATACAAAACATTATTATAGACAGATCCCCATTCATACTTTGTTAATTAATGCCTTCTAAGGAACGTAATTCTATACCCAGTATTTCGGCAATATGGCGGACCTCCTTAGCCCTCTTAAAGCGGCTTTACATTTATGCAATGCAATGAAAAGGATGGCATGCAAAACTTTGCGCGAAAATGTTTGCACCTTGAAAGCGCTTTACACTACTGCAATATTTTGTGAAATCTTTGGGCCTACCAACCAAACGAAAAGAAAAACTTTTATGAGGTAATGTTCGCAGTAAAGAAGCAAATTATTAATCCCCGAATCTGATCTGTTGGTACAAAATAGTGACGTGCTTATTGTTTACTTTCGTGTTCTACTGTGTTTTCTACAAACAATAACTCTTTAAAATATAACTTATGTTTGTTGCTTCAGTTCCTTTAATACTTGGGTTGGCAACCCAAATATTCCTAAATAAAGTAACTATATTGCATCTGCCATGCAATCAAATTAGAACACGCGCTAATTCAATGCAATGAAAAATATTGCCATCAGCTGATCGAAATAGCTCGATGTACGCATGCGCGCAATAAAAATTTGCATGCCACCTGCAATATTGCATTAATGTAAAGTGGCTTTTAGACAATCACACATTGTAAGTGAAATTTTTGAAATAAGTAAATATATGTAATTCCAGTATATTTAAAAGTAATATATACTATTGCACCATGCACTATTATGTTTTACCCCTGAATGTTTCTATATAATATTTTACAAAATACTGTTTCATTTATTTTACTTAAAGAATTAATAAATATATTTTCAGTTATATTCAATGTACCACTAATTTCGTGGGTATTTGAATCAAAAAGGATAAGATAGAGCGGAAGGCTTGCGTACACATGCCATCTATCGAGTTTTAGGCAGCAACAACATATTTACAGGCATCGGCATCAATGAAAGAGATTGTCGTCTATACTATTGACCTTGCACAGGTGCGTTTTTTTGCTACAATTCTGACACCGGAATATCAAATCTTGTCGTTTTTTGCTCGCCATTCTGATTCCATACACATGAATGTCGATGCCATTATTCGTTATTTAAGCATCCTAAGAAATTTGTCGCCTCCCACCTAGGAATTTCAGTTTTGTCGTTTTATTGGTAAATATCATTCTGGTAATTCTAACTCTACCGGTCGTGGACAAAAAAACGCACCTAACCTTACAATCATGCAATGGTAATGGTGATCATAATGATAATAAAATGTCACATGTAGAAAAAGCAAATGAGTATTATGTGTGTAAAAAAATTATAGTTTTGATTATAGTTATAAAGTATAATGGTTGTGGCCTGCAATTTTTCAAACTGTCGTAGAAGAAACGATAAAGATAAAGGGCATGGGTTTTTTATGGTCCCTAACTCCGATTAAAGAACTTATATCTAGATACATAACAGGCTATCTTTTCACTATATACCTTATTTGCTCCTAACATAGTAACATTATATGTCCATTAAAATGGATAGATGAACATCACATCCCATAGGCAACAGTGGCGTTGTGTGTGTAGAAAATGTGTAGAATGGTAAATATTTTCATTAAAATGAATTATTGCAATTCCTGCATTACCGGCTCTTTATATAACGTGATGTAGGCATACGATATTACAGTAAGATAAAACAGTAAGATAAATATGTATTGAAAGGATATTAAAATTTAATTGCTATTTACTTTATAACTGTAAACTGAACTTCATCATGTTACGACTATGGAACGATCGATTTTCTTCTTTTCTAAACTGCTTTCTGCAAACGGCACGGCACCTCACTATTTATTTGCACAAAATATATTGTCACTAAACTGTGTAAATATGAATAGAGAATCTTATTTAGGTATTAAGCAAATCACAACTTAAAATAAAATTACTTTTTCACCAGTTTTTGGTCGGAGAACGCGAAAAACATTTATTGACATTAATGGCCGAACTGTCAACTCCGATTATGATAATCGAACTGAAGCCGATCGTGCACGAGCGGCCGCGAATACGCCGATGGGCCAATCAGCAACTTATGGGAAGAAGTGCCTTAGAATGGGAGTCTTTCAGCGACAAATAAATCAATGCCATTATGTATCTAGATATAAGTTCTTTAATCGGAGGTCCCTAAGGAACCCGAAATGTGAGTAAGATCCCAGATGCCAGTTTGATTTGAAATTGTTATGAAAATATGCTACCAGCTTGGTACCCTCCGCCTTACGAAGTTCTTTATCATGTACTTAGCATACAAATCTTGCAAATTGCTGGCACTTAGGGCGAGTTGTACCAACTAAGTTCAAACCAAGTTCAGCTTGAGATGTTATTTCCCATATTTCGTATGGGTCCCACGCGCCACAGACGAGAAAAAAAAATTGAAATATCACCAGCCGCCACTGCATGATCAGACCTTGATCATCAGTATATAGAAAGAATATAATTTTCTTGTTTTTGATATTGATATTGTTAGATGATAGCAGTTGATAAGATGTCTCGTAAGAGTCATTTTTTGTTGATATACTGGTATGATCAGACTTGGATCGATAGTATAGGGTGACCATACGTCCGGAATTTTGCTGGACAGTCCAGCATTTTGGAGTACTATCTGTGTTCAAAAAAATGTTTCCTCTTGGTCATCAAAAAATGTCGGGATCAAGAAATGATTTTTCGGATTTCTGCTCCCCCGCTCATCAATTTTTTTCCCAGCAGAAGTGTCCAGCACAAAAATCTGGCCACCCTACGATAGTATATGGAAAGAATGAATGGTTTCATTGAAAGTTATCTGCTGAATTAGTACACAAAATAATATTTTTCGATAATTTGTAATGGTTGTATTTTGAGCTACCACCAATTAGTGATTTTTGTTTTACCCATTAATTTATTTTTAGTATACGATATACGATTTTTTTTTTATTGGAGCTGACATGTTTATATTTGTTATTTTTTCTGTCAGTTTTGTGTCCGTTTTATTTATTAATTTTGTATGATTAATTTTTTTCAATTGCACACGTTGAATTCATTACGGCTAGAATTTTTATTTTCTGTTCAATACAACACTGTAGCATAACTATTGATCAAATTTCTAGTTATAAGTTATTATACAGTGTCATTTGTAGAATATTTTATAAATTATTTATACTATTTACATTCACTTATTACTAGTGATATTTGTTTTGTTAAAGATGCAGTGGCTATTTCTTAAAATAAAGTAATTTTTTCACGTTTATCGCTTCTTTTTTCCTTAATTTTTAAGAAATCCAGTGGCACGAGTGCGGTGCCTCGAGAGTTTAAATTTCCCGGTAATAGCGGTAGTGGGCCGTGGGGGATTTAGTTACGCATCTGACCTGCAGAGGGCGCCGGCTCGGTGCTTCCTAATTTAAATTTCCCGCTAAAAATTGAAGGCTGAAAGTTCCTTTACGAGCCCGACCCGCGCGGGGTGCATGGATTGAGGACCTTGAGTTTCAGTTTCCCGCTATGTGTGGTAGTGGGGGGATTTCATGCTGCCTAGGACTCGCCCAGGTGGCGCAGGAAAACCTTGTACGGAAAAATACATTGTGGCCATATGGAACCTTCCACTCTATCTTATCCTTTTTGATTTGAATCTGACACACTTGTTTGTAAACATAGAGCATACACATTTGTTAAGTTCTTTGTTGAATATGGGTTGTACCACACAAAATAATATGTCCTGCATTTAAAACATATTCCCCTTCATACACACACTTAGAAGTTTTACATTTTTAGTGCTTCCCAAATGTTTCATACATTGCAATATGCTTAATCTAAAAATGTCCCTCATGTTTCCTGAAAGCAAAGTGATTTAAACTACAACTGTACATAAATTTAAAGAAATATTTAAGTTTATTAATATTTAACTAGCCAGACACCGTTTATGTCGAAGAAACTGTACTTTTCAAGGTAAAAACTAGATAATCTATAAAAATATGAATTTTGCTGAATAATGCCATTAACATCTTGCAAATCACTTACAACAAAATCTTGCAAACCTTTAGGTCATATATTATTAATGTTATTATTTTTAACGCCAAAAATAACAGTAAACAGAAAAATATCAATATAAGTATTCACCGCACAAACAAACAAAAAGCCTATAATTAGTTCACGAGTTCTCCACTTTGGCGCTGGCATCTTAAATTCAGACGCCTATAGACATTTAAAATGTGCATACAAACTGAAAAGTTTCAACATTATAAACTGTCATATCCCTGGAACAGTTTGTCATAGGAAAAAAATAAAAACCCAAATTCTTCGTTTTTTTATAAGCTTTATTTCATTCTAATATCATGTTTTTATCAACCTTATAATTTTTGAGATATTTCAATTTTAAATTAAATAATTTTCTTGCGTATACGCTCAAGCACTCTTTAAACTTTATATCTTTGGAACAGTTTGTCGTAGGGAAATTTAAAAAAACCCAAACTATTCGTTTTTTATAAGCTTCATTTTTGTACTCTTACCATGTTTTATAAAAAAATATTTTCTGAGCAATTTCCAATAACCTGATTTTTTTAAAAAAATTATGAAAATTTTAATTATTGAAAATGGGTATAGAATGAAAAATAATTATTTTAAAAATTCTAAAAAATTTGAGCATGTTAGTAACAATATGCATTAACAATATCTAGAAGGATTTTAAAAAACATTTGAATTAATAAGAAATATTAGAGCAATAAGACTAAAAAAAATGCCGCCTAAATTTTTAAATGCGCTACTTTTTTGTTTGTAGGTAACTTTCTCAGTTTTCATTATAAAAGGTCGTAATACATTTCAATCGAAAGAAAATTTTAATACCTTTAATTTTTACAAGAATAACAATTTTTCTCATAGTTGTAGATTTTGAGTAATTTTAGATTTTAAAGTCGTATATTTTTTCTGAACATTTCGGCGCTATTTTGAAAATGTCATATTTCCAAAACTAAACATCGGAGAAAAAAAAAAGAAAAAAAACATTCGATTTGTTTTCGTAAAAGCTTTAATTTTGTTCCCTTGCATTTTTCAAGTAATTTAAAAAAAACGTCTAGGAATAACTGATTTTAGGGGGAGGGATTGCAATTTTCAGTTCGCAACATCTCGAAAAATATGCATTTTAGCAAAAAAATGTATAAGACCTTTCTTTCTTATAATTTGATTCTCTATCAGATTTTGTGTATTTTTTGTTTTTTGCGACAACCCCTGAGAAGGGGTGGTTCCCAACCAAAAAGCAGGAAAAATGACAATATAGATTTTTATGTACATACTTTATGAAGCATATTGAAGAAAAAAAATTGGAAATTCATTACATCGTTTTCAGGCTGGGATTTAAAAGCTTCACTTATTACTGTACCATTCATTTATTTCGCTTTTTGGAGCTTCTGTCATCTTCAAATTAATTTTAAAAAGTTTAATTTTTTTACGAATTCTTTATAAACAACCTGGAAAACTATAATAATCATTATTTTCTTAAAAGAAATATTAAAAAATTCCGAATTGTATTTTTCGTTGAGATTTCTAAAAATTTTATTTATTTTTTTAAATCTACGGATTTTCGAAATTGCGGTAATTTTCAATGGGTAAACTTTTTAGTTTATGACATTAGAAATCCGAAAAAAAAACATTCAAATCCATTCATTATAGCTGGGTTCCGTCATTTTACTTCCACATCCAGTGGAAGTATAGTAATGACAAAAAATTTTTTAAAAATTTTTATTGTTCAAATAGGCTTAGAATGTCATGAAACGTCGAGATTTTAAGTTTGAGCGAAAAAAAAATTCTGTCTGTCTGTCGGTCTGTCGGTCTGTCGGTCTGTAACTTTTTTCTGTGCGCACGTTTACTCCGAAACCGTTTAAGATATTGACTTGAAATTTGGTACACGTATGCATTTTAACGTGATCTGGAACTAGATTATATTTTCATCTTGTTTCATCGAAGGGTTGGGGGTAAATTGGGGTAAATTTGGGGTAAATAGGTAAATTAAGCAGATAAGAGTTCAGAAAATTGGTATTTAGTGTATTAAAGAGAAGCTAAGGTGTCAAAAAAAATTTTGGATTAGCCACCCCCATTACCACCCCCACCCCATTATTACAGGGGATGAAAAAAAATTGTGATTTAGTTTAATATTCTTTTACTTCATCCACCCCCACTACCACCCCCTATCACCACCCCCACCACACTACCGATGTGGGGTATCGTTTTATAGGTTTTTGGGGTAGAGGATTTCAAATATTATGTTATTAAAGTTCCATAAACAATTATTTCCAGATACAATTTTTTTTCCGTTGTGAGTGACTTGGGTAGAAAAACCGGATGTGGAAGTAGTAATTCCTTGGGCAGCGGTTTTTTTAAATGGGACAACCTGTATTTTTTTGCATATTTGGATCCTGCTGGCTAAAATGCACATGATCTGACCCTTAAATATTATTTTGATTTTCAAAAAATAGATTTTTTAATTTTTAGTTTTTATAATAGAAGGCCGCGATTTTACCAAAATTGTTAAAAATTGGTCTGTAAACACCTTTAAAATATTATCTCTTCAGATACTAACATTAAACACGATTTATTCTTCTCTTTGTACTAAATTTATAATTAAAAGAAAAAATTTTTTTGATGTATTACTTCCACATCCAGTGGAAGTATAGTAACGACAAAAAAAATTTTAAAAATTTGTATTGTTCAAATAGGCTTAGAATGTCATGAAACGTCGAGATTTTAAGTTTGAGTGAAAAAAAATTTTCTGTCTGTCTGTCGGTCTGTCTGTAACTTTTTTTTGTGCGCATGTTTACTCTGGAACCGTTTGAGATATTGACTTGAAATTTGGTACGCATATGTACTTTAACGAGATCTAGAACTAAATTATATTTTCATCTTGTTCCGTCGAAGGGTTGGGGGGTAAATTGGGGTAAATTTGGGGTAAATAGGTTAATAAAGCAGGTAAGAGTTCATAAAATTGGTATTTACTATATTCAAGAGAAGCTAAGGTCTCAAAAAAAATTTGGCATTAGCCACTCCCATTACCACCCCCACCCTATTATTAAAGGGGATGAAAAAAAAATATGATTTAGTGTGTGTACAAGAACCAGAAACCTCAAAATATTTTTTTTACTTCATCCACCCCCACCCCACTACCGATGTGGGGTATCGTTTTATGGGTTTTTGGGGTAGAGGATTTCAAATATTATATTATTAAAGTTCCATAAGCAATTATTTTCACATACAAAATTTTTTCGTTGTGAGTGACTTGGATAGAAAATCTGGATGTGGAAGTAGTGATTCCTTGGGCAGCGGTTTTTTCATTTATAATGACTAATTGCTCTAATAAGTGCTAGTATAATAGTAAAAAAATGAAAAATTTTTTGCTCAAACAGACTTAGAATGTCATGAAACGTCGAGATTTTAAATTTGAGCAAAGAAAAATGTCTGTCTGCCTAAAACTTTTTTTGTGCGCACGATTACTCCGGAACTGTTTATGATATTGACCTCTTCCAACTTGATACTTCTAATTCACCATTTAGGTAGAGGTGAAGAAAGGCCAACCCAGGGCCAAGCGACCCCTTAAACAATCTACAACTTGATACACCTATATATTATAGCAAGATCGGGAACTAGATTATATTTTGATCTCATTCCGTAGAATGGTTGGGGAGGTAAATAGGTAAAGCAAGCAAGTAAGAGTCTATAAAATTGGGATTTAGTGTATATACGATGAGAAGACAATTTTTTTGACATCAGCCACACCCATTACCACCACCATCCCATTATTAAACGGGATGAAAAAATACAGATATGATTTATTGTGAATACAAGAACCAAAGGCCTCAAAATTTGTTTTGACATCACAGCCACCTCCATCCCTTAATTAATTAAAGGTAAAAAAATAAAATGTGATTTAGTGTATGTACGAGAACCAAAGGTTTCAAAATCTTTTTTACATCAGCCACCACTATCACTCCCACCGGAAATTTGGATGTGGAAGTAGTGATTCCTTGGGCAGCGGTTTTTTGAGATACTCCTGCAACGTGTATAGCTTTACATTTTATTAACACATATGATAAGCTTGTTTAAATCGCTTTTCCCGAGGCCTGAGGCTAATTTGCAAGAATGGAATACTGTTCAGAGAACATTAAGATTAAGTCTTAACTATTGAACGTAAACGTAAACGGTATAAACAGAATAGACTAGAGCTATTTCACTAACACCCTGTATGTACCAAAAGAGTTCTAATAAAAGAAAAAACTTTAATTCTTTTAACTATAATTAAGCAACATAGATACTTAGTGCAAACAACACCATAGGTTATTTTTATTGTATAATATAAACATAAATCAATAATATCATTTACAGGTGTATATCACAATGACTTTTAGTGTTTTTGAAAACGTTCATAAAATTAATATTTTATTGTGTAAACTGGAACTATAAAAACTATAAAAGGAGTCTGTATTCATTATTTACATATTTCTGTAAAATGCCTAACAATATCAGCCGCCTATTGTTAAGAACAAAACATATATAAATGAAACACTTACTAAAAATTGTTGTCAACTTCGGTGCACAATATTTTTATAGTTTAAAAAGAAATATTCAAATCTGATCTGGTAATTATTTGTTTATATCTTATTATATTGCCGATACACACCAGTTCTGTTCTACAGAGCCTGTTTCATATAAAGCGAATTCGCGAGAACTGCACCACAGCATCTGCACCTACCCGAGAAAAACTTGAAAATTGCATTGATACCTACGCCTAAATGTCCTTGAACGTATACCTATACTTAAAAAAGCTATTTATGTACGACTGGAACCCTGAATTCGAAGCTATACAAAAGTCTTTGTGAACTTCCTTAAATCTGCATTCTATACAATGTTTTCGGAAATTAGCGGATAAATTCGATAAAAAGCGTACCTACACATTTTTTTAGGGACAAGTCAAAAGATTCATAATGAATGGAACATTTTTTATTTTTTTATTTTTTGGCAAGTTCTCATACAGTTATGACGCCATCAACATTTTTTTTAAAGGGAACTCTCATTCTTTGTTACATAATTTGAAAGAGCTCATTTTTTACATACAATACGGTAAATATGGATGTAGTTGCATAAGGACATTTTTAAGAACTATCTTGAAATTTAAAAGTACTAAGTTTACTAGAAATGAAGAGATTTTAAAAACAACTTCTTAAATTAAATGTTCGAATTGCGCACCATTCACAATTCGACAACAGCCAAGACGATTGATAGAGCAGCGAAAAAGTGTGTCGTTTTTTTTTATCAGCTTAGAACAAGATCAGACACAGTGGGTATTACCGACAACATCATTTTACACATAAAAACACGAAATACGACATTTTTTAGTGGTCACAGATATTCTTATTTAAAAAAAGTGTAAAATTTAATTTTTTTTTAAATCATGTTTTTTTGTACATGTATTGGCATATCTCAAAAATGAATTGAGCTATCGAAGAGAACTTTTTTTTGGTATAAAACACACACTTAAGCGCTTCTTTCTATACATAGGATTGCTAATAAAAAAATGTGAACATGCCAAAAACGTAGATGACCCTGAAAGTTTAGAGAATACGCCATCAAATTTTCACTAAGCAAGGAACTTTTTTGTTTTTGAAAATTTCGTGTAATATGCTATGAAGAAAATGAAGTCAATAGACTAAAAAAGTTTTTAGAAAAAAAATATTTTCATTATTAGCAATAGTTTGCTAGTTACGAATTTTTTAGTATGGAGGAATTGTCGAAGCGTACGCGCGCGGCACTTAAGAATAATAATAATTATGTATTGTGTGTAACGGGACTTTTCATTATTACTTCCACGTCCAGTGGAAGTATAGTAACGACAAAAAAATTTTTTAAAATTTTTATTGTCCAAATAGGCTTAAAATGTCATGAAACGTCGAGATTTTAAGTTTGAGCGAAAAAAAATTTCTGTCTGTCTGTCGGTCTGTCTGTCTGTAACTTTTTTTTGTGCGCACGTTTACTCTGGAACCGTTTAAGATATTGACTTGAAATTTGGTACACATATGTACTTTAACGAGATCTAGAACTAGATTATATTTTCATCTTGTTCCGTCGAAGGGTTGGGGGGGAAATTGGGGTAAATTTGGGGTAAATAGGTCAATCAAGCAGGTAAGAGTCCATAAAATTGGTATTTAGTATATACAAGAGAAGCTAAGGTCTCAAAAAAATTTTTGGCATTAGCCACCCCCATTACCACCCCCACTCTGATTTAGCGTACCTATGTACGGGAGCCAGAAACCTCAAAATATTTTTTTACTTCATCCACCCCCCACTGCCACCCCCCTATCACCACCCCCCACACCACTACCGATGTGGGGTATCGTTTTATGGGTTTTTGGGGTAGAGGATTTCAAATATTATATTATTAAAGTTCCATAAACAATTATTTTCACATACAAAGTTTTTTTCGTTGTAAGTGACTTGGATGTGGAAGTAGTGATTCCTTGGGCAGCGGTTTTTTTTTATGTTTAGGACTGTTTTATCACGTTTTAGGATCTGAAAGGATAACTTATTTTTTCCAGTGGCGCATTAAGGACTAAGGTTGAAGGCAAAAAGGAATTAAAAATCTTAAATTGAGTATCCGGGATAAAAATGCATTGCATTGGGATCTCGGAAACGGTAAAAAATAATATTATAGTAAATGGAAAAAAAAGTTGCGCAACTAGGGGGCTAATAAAATTCCATAAACAGAAGTTTAGGAAAAGTAATAATTTTGGTATGTTTTGATAAAAAGTAAACTAACGAGTTTTCCTTTTTTTTGCATTATTATTGTAGCTAAATAGAAAAGACAGTTTCTTAAAGCACTTTTTTTTTAACGTGGCAATCTTAATATGTGTATCCAACATTTCCTGTGTCCCTATCCGAAACTCCCATGCATTGCATTTTTACCCTAGATCCACACAATAATTGAGTAAACGTGTTATTTTCGCCTAAATTAGGTAACAAAAAAGAAAAAAATATCCTAAGTTAAGTCTCTTTTAATTTCCGCAGCTCTAATTATAGAAACTGTTTCCATGGCTTGTGCACAGATTTATCGTTCTCCTCTATTACTACGCCACATAAAATCCACTCCAACTCCCACCCCATTATTCAAGGGGGCGAAAAAAATAAAATTGTCATTTAGTGTGTGTACAAGAACCAAAGGCCTCAAAATTTTTTTTACTTTATCCACCACTACTACCCTCAGTCCACTACCGATATGGCATATCGTTTTATAGGTTTTTGGGGTGGACGATTTCAAATATTTTATTATTAAAGTTCCATAAACAATTATTTCCACATTCAAATTTTTTTCGTTGTCAGAGACTTGGATAGAAGATCTGGATGTGGAAGTAGTGATTCCTTGAGTAGCGGTTTTATAATTTGACCTTCGACGAAAACGAATAACGTTGATCGTACACCGCCCTGAGACTAGTTAGTTTTAGTGGACGCGGGCGTATTAATATTCAATCTCTGCAATTCGCGCGCTCCAAAAAAATCACTGTACCTAAACTATCAAAGACACAATAAGAATTATGCTATCAAAAACTTTTTTGGTCTTTTGGCTTTATTTTCTTCGCAGCATGTTTTATAAAATTTCCAAAAACAAAAAAGTTTGTAGCTTAGTGAAAATTTGACTGCGTATTTTCTGAACTTTCAAGGTTATCTAAGTTTTTAACATGCTTAAAAATGTTTTAATTAACAATACTACACACAGATAGAAGCGCTTATGTGTGTGTTTTATAACAAAAAAAAGTTCATGTGGATATCTCCATTCGATTTTGAGATATGGCATTAGATGTTCAGAAAAACATGATTAAAAAAAAAAACAAAATTTCACACCTTTTTAAAAATAACAATGTCATGATTTCTAATGAACATCGACCTACTTAACGAAATGGTATGTCTCAGTTTGTTCTAAGATTAAAAAAAAAACTCGAGAAGGAAGAGATTTTTCCCGTTTTTTACTCCACTATGAGGTTTTTCTTTTACTTCCACGTCCAGTTAGTACAATAGGTAGGTACTTTACTTTAACTCGAAAAACATTTGTGCAGACCTTAAACTTTGGTTATAGGTTCAAAACAGGTCAAAGTTCACGAAATAAAAAAGTTTAGGAGTTTTACGGATCCGCGGAAACCTATGGGGGGGTGAAAAGGGGCATTTTTACTTAAGAAATCGATTTTTCTGTATTTTCTCGGGAAATATGGCATTTACAAAAAAATAGTTCAAATAAAAGTTGTTTCTGACAAAATTATCTTTAATTTGATGTTTTTAAATTTAATTTTATAGCAATAATAATTAACCGAAATACTAGAGGTTTTAACTTCGAAATAATGTGTCATATGAATTAGATCTTGTTCATTTTTGGCAGCTTAATAGTAAATGCATAAAAGTAAAGGAAATGCAGAAGTTTCTATATTATGCGAGGGCTTGCTAATTTATAGGGGGTGGCACCTAAAAAAAAAAAACATTGGAGCGGAGAGAGGATTAAATTTTAAGAAGAAAAGGTTCTATGTAACTTTTCATATAAACTCTGATAGATTTAAGTTAATTTAATAATAACTATTAGAAAATTTGGGATTTTAGCTTGAAAAAGTGGTATTTCAAATAGGTTTTTGTCAAATAATTTAAAGGTATTACAATGAACAAAAACATGCTAGAGACAAATAAGAAAGTTACTAAATTAAGGATAAATTTCGTTTTTTTCTAATTACTTCCACATCCAGTAGAAGTATAGTAACGACAAAAAATTTTTTAAAAATTTTTATTGTTCAAATAGGCTTAGAATGTCATGAAACGTCGAGATTTTAAGTTTGAGCGAAAAAAAATTCTGTCTGTCTGTCGTAACTTTTTTTGTGCGTACGTTTACTCTGGAACCGTTTGAGATATTGACTTGAAATTTGGTACACATATGTACTTTAACGAGATCTAGAACTAGATTATATTTTCATCTTGTTCTGTCGAAGGGTTGGGGGGTAAATTGGGGTAAATTTGGAGTAAATAGGTAAATCAAGCAGATAAAATTGGTATTTAGTATATAAAAGAGAAGCTAAGGTCTCAAAAAAAAATTTGGCATTAGCCACCCCCATTACCACCCCCACCTCATTATTAAAGGGGATGAAAAAAATTGTGATTTAGTGTGTTTATAAGAACCAGAAAACTCAAAATATTATTTTACTTCATCCACTCCCACTACCAGCCCCTATCACCACCCCCACCCCACTACCGATGTGGGATATCGTTTTATGGGTTTTTGAGGTAGACGATTTCAAATATTATATCATTAAAGTTCCATAAACAATTATTTCCACATGCAAAATTTTTTCGTTGTGAGTGACTTGGATAGAAAATCTGGATGTGGAAGTAGTGATTCCTTGGGCAGAAGTTTTTTATAGATAGCATCGGACCGTTTTTAGGATGAAGTATTTAGTTTAAAATGTTGAATATCTTAGGAACTGTGACACTTCCATCAAAAGTTCTAGGAAACAAAATTAAAGGTAATTAATCAATCTTTAAAATGATTTTTTGTTTGCTTCTACATCAGAAAAAATAAAGAACTGATGGCCGATTCAATGTGCGTTTTCACATTTTTGTTAACAAAATGTCGGCATTTTGTTATTTTAATTACTCAGTAATTAGGTAATTTTTCTTTCAAAAATGCTGTTTTTCGTTAATACCTATATAGCATCACCTAGATGCTCAATTTATTTTGTCCCACTTGTTTTAGTTGTTTTCAAAAAAATTTTGAAAATTTTTATTGTTCAAATAGGCTTAGAATGTCATGAAACGTCGAGATTTTAAGTTTCAGCAAAAAAAAATCTGTCTGTCTGTTGGTCTGTCTGTAACTTTTTTTTTGTGCGCACGTTTACTCTGGAACCGTTTAAGATATTGACTTGAAATTTGGTACACGTGTGTATTTCAACGTGATCTACTGGATCATCTTATTCCGTTAAAGGGTTGGGGGGTAAATTGAGATAAATGGGGGCAATTAGATAAATCAAGCAGGTAAGAGTCCGAAAAATTGGTGTTTAGTATATAAAATAGAAGCTATAAGGTCTCTAAAAATTAGCCACCCCATAAAAATGTGCTTGTTATACCTACAATCATTGGAAGAACCGTTTTCCAATCGTACGCATGGTTGACTTAAAATTTGAATTTTGTTTTTCAGCATGAATAACTACTATAAAATCCGCTGCCCAAGGAATCACTACTTCCACATCCAGATTCTCTGTCCAAGTCACTCACAACGAAAAAAACTTTGTATGTGAAAATTATTGTTTATGGAACTTTAATAATATAATATTTGAAATCCTCTACCCCAAAAACCTATAAAACGATACCCCACATCGGTAGTGGGGTGGGGGGGGGGGGGTGGTAGTGGGGGATGGATGAAGTAAAAAAATATTTTGAGGTTTCTGGTTCCTGTACATAGGTACACTAAATCACAATTTTTTTTCATCTCCTTTAATAAGGGGGTCGGGGGTGGTAATGGTGGCTAATGCCAAAAATTTTTTTGAGACCTTAGCTTCTCTTGTATATACTAAATACCAATTTTATGGACTCTTACCTGCTTGATTGACCTATTTACCCCAAATTTACACCAATTTACCCCCCCAACCCTTCGACGGAACAAGATGAAAATATAATCTAGTTCTAGATCTCGTTAAAGTACATATGTGTACCAAATTTCAAGTTAATATCTTAAACTGTTCCAGAGTAAACGTGCGCACAAAAAAGTTACAGACAGACAGAATTTTTTTTTTCGCTCAAACTTAAAATCTCGACGTTTCATGACATTTTAAGCCTATTTGGACAATAAAAGTTTTTAAAAAATTTTTTGTCGTTACTATACTTCACTGGACGTGGAAGTAAAATACTGCTATTAAAAATACTATGAACTTTGTAGAAAAAGTACAGCTATCTAGTATATCTACGATTACGCCTACAACTCCAACAACTTAATATTGTTTTTTGTAAAAAAAGTTATAAGTTTTTATATTTATAAATGATTTCAAAGGAAATTTTCTCAACTTTCTGTTCATTTATTTTTAAAATTTGCAATTACGTTTTTTTGTCCAATTTAAAAAAATTACATTTTCGCGCTTCGATAATGATATAAAAAACCGCTGCCCAAGGAATTACTACTTCCACATCCAGATTCTCTATCCAAGTCACTTACAACGAAAAAACTTTGTATGTGAAAATAATTGTTTATGGAACTTTAATAATATAATATTTGAAATCCTCTACCCCAAAAACCCATAAAACGATACCCCGCATCGGTAGTGGGGTGGGGGTGGTGATAGGGGGGGTGGTAGTGGGGGGTGGATGAAGTAAAAAAATATTTTGAGGTTTCTGATCCCTGTACATACACTTAATCACAATTTTTTTTCATCCCCTTTAATAAGGGTAAAGGGGGTGGCTAATGCCAATTTTTTTTTTGAGACCTTAGCTTCTCTTGTATATACTAAATACCAATTTCGTGGACTCTTACCTGCTTGATTTACCCATTTACCCCAAATTTACCCCAATTTACACCCCAACCCTTCGACGGAACAAGATGAAAATATAATCTAGTTCTAGATCTCGTTAAAGTACATATGTGTACCAAATTTCAAGTCAATATCTTAAACGGTTCCAGAGTAAACGTGCGCACAAAAAAAAGTTACAGACAGACAGAAAATTTTTTTTCGCTCAAACTTAAAATCTCGACGTTTCATGACATTTTAAGCCTATTTGGACAATAAAAATTTTTAAAAATTTTTTTGTCGTTACTATACTTCCACTGGACGTGGAAGTAAAATACATCAAACATAATTTGAAGTACATAAACAATTTCATAAGCTTCAATTTATGTCCTATGATATTTTACTTCCACGTCCAGTGGAAGTATAGTAACGACAAAAAAATTTTATTGTCCAAATAGGCTTAAAATGTCATGAAACGTCGAGATTTTAAGTTTGAGCGAAAACAAAATTTCTGTCTGTCTGTCGGTCTGTCTGTCTGTAACTTTTTTTTGTGCGCACGTTTACTCTGGAACCGTTTAAGATATTGACTTGAAATTTGGTACACATATGTACTTTAACGAGATATAGAACTAGATTATATTTTCATCTTGTTCCGTCGAAGGGTTGGGGGGTAAATTGGGGTAAATTTGGGGTAAATGGGTAAATCAAGCAGGTAAGAGTCCATGAAATTGGTATTTAGTATATATAAGAGAAGCTAAGGTCTCAAAAAAATTTTTGGCATTAGCCACCCCCATTACCACCCCCACCTCCTTATTAAAGGGGATGAAAAAAAATTGTGATTTAGTGTATGTACAGGAACCAGAAACCTCAAAATATTTTTTTTACGTCATCCACCCCCCATTACCACCCCCCTATCACCACCCCCACCCCACTACCGATGTGGGGTATCGTTTTATGGGTTTTTGTGGTAGAGGATTTCAAATATTATATTATTAAAGTTCCATAAACAATTATTTTCACATACAAAGTTTTTTCGTTGTGAGTGACTTGGATAGAGAATCTGAATGTGGAAGTAGTGATTCCTTGGGCAGCGGTTTTTCGGTATGATTCACTGTTTTTAGGTAAATTTAATTTAATTTAATTTTTTTTATTACAAAATTTTTAAGAAAAAGACATTTTTCAAACTCTACATTTTTTTTGTAATCACGATAAAACATTGAAATAATTTATCTTAATAGGCTGGTGCCAAAGAGGATTTTGAAGGCTAAAGAAAAAAAATCATTAACAGGCAAGGACCAGTGAATGAAATTTAAAAATTCAAAATGGAATGTTTAGCTAATAATATATATAAAAAAGTTTACCTATTAAAAAATTGTGATCTTGATTTGAATAAAAAAAAAAATTGATAATTGCAACAATTCAAATGGTATAATACATATTAGGCTGTAGAATATTTTTTTATAACTAAATTAAGTTAACGTATCTATTTATAGACAGTAATCGGAGAAAAGAAGTAGGTTAAGGAAAATTAAATAAAAAAGAAAATTATTAATAAAATATTTGTTTTTACAATTAATTATTTTTTATTTATTTGCTTTGATCATGATTAGAGAATATTATTTAGGTATTATGCAAATCACAACTTACACACTTTTTATTTATTATGAAAATACCTACTTTCTGTATATTGTTGCCCTAATCTGGGCACGCTAATATACTAGTCAGGTAAATACTTTAAAACACTCATTATTGGAGAATCAATCAAAACAACTACTCTTCTAGCTAATACTGACGAAGTATTGAATTACATGATAGGATTCTTAGCATTTTAAAGAAAAAAATATATTGAAAATACTTAAATCATTTATTCAAATTTAATCATTCACACTTTTTTATTTAATATGAAATTATCTACTTTCTGTATATTAGTGCCTTAATCGGGTCACGCTAATATACTACTTAGGAAAACACTTTAAAACACTCATTATTGGAAAACCAATCAAAACAACTACTCTTCTAGCTAATACTGACGAAGTATTGAATTACATGATATGATTCCTGGCATTTTAAGGCAAAAAAATATATTGAAAATAGTTAAATTATTTATTGAAATTCAGTCATTCACAACAATTATTGAACGATACATTCTATTTCAACTCTAGAAAAGTTGTACAAGTTTTTTCGAACTCGTTAGTTCTCATCAGTAGAGTATAGAAACATTCATTCATTATTTACAAGCCTATTCTTGATTTATTTTTACAATTAATTATTTTTTATTTATTTGCTTTGATCATGATTAGAGAATATTATTTAGGTATTATGCAAATCACAACTTACACACTTTTTATTTATTATGAAAATACCTACTTTCTGTATATTGTTGCCCTAATCTGGGCACGCTAATATACTAGTCAGGTAAATACTTTAAAACACTGATGAGAACTAACGAGTTCGAAAAAACTTGTACAACTTTTCTAGAGTTGAAATAGAATGTATCGTTCAATAATTGTTGTGAATGACTGAATTTCAATAAATAATTTAACTATTTTCAATATATTTTTTTGCCTTAAAATGCCAGGAATCATATCATGTAATTCAATACTTCGTCAGTATTAGCTAGAAGAGTAGTTGTTTTGATTGGTTTTCCAATAATGAGTGTTTTAAAGTGTTTTCCTAAGTAGTATATTAGCGTGACCCGATTAAGGCACTAATATACAGAAAGTAGATAATTTCATATTAAATAAAAAAGTGTGAATGATTAAATTTGAATAAATGATTTAAGTATTTTCAATATATTTTTTTCTTTAAAATGCTAAGAATCCTATCATGTAATTCAATAGTTCGTCAGTATTAGCTAGAAGAGTAGTTGTTTTGATTGATTCTCCAATAATGAGTGTTTTAAAGTATTTACCTGACTAGTATATTAGCGTGCCCAGATTAGGGCAACAATATACAGAAAGTAGGTATTTTCATAATAAATAAAAAGTGTGTAAGTTGTGATTTGCATAATACCTAAATAATATTCTCTAATCATGATCAAAGCAAATAAATAAAAAATAATTAATTGTAAAAATAAATCAAGAATAGGCTTGTAAATAATGAATGAATGTTTCTATACTCTACTGATGAGAACTAACGAGTTCGAAAAAACTTGTACAACTTTTCTAGAGTTGAAATAGAATGTATCGTTCAATAATTGTTGTGAATGACTGAATTTCAATAAATAATTTAACGATTTTCAATATATTTTTTTGCCTTAAAATGCCAGGAATCATATCATGTAATTCAATACTTCGTCAGTATTAGCTAGAAGAGTAGTTGTTTTGATTGGTTTTCCAATAATGAGTGTTTTAAAGTGTTTTCCTAAGTAGTATATTAGCGTGACCCGATTAAGGCACTAATATACAGAAAGTAGATAATTTCATATTAAATAAAAAAGTGTGAATGATTAAATTTGAATAAATGATTTAAGTATTTTCAATATATTTTTTTCTTTAAAATGCTAAGAATCCTATCATGTAATTCAATACTTCGTCAGTATTAGCTAGAAGAGTAGTTGTTTTGATTGATTCTCCAATAATGAGTGTTTTAAAGTATTTACCTGACTAGTATATTAGCGTGCCCAGATTAGGGCAACAATATACAGAAAGTAGGTATTTTCATAATAAATAAAAAGTGTGTAAGTTGTGATTTGCATAATACCTAAATAATATTCTCTAATCATGATCAAAGCAAATAAATAAAAAATAATTAATTGTAAAAATAAATCAAGAATAGGCTTGTAAATAATGAATGAATGTTTCTATACTCTACTGATGAGAACTAACGAGTTCGAAAAAACTTGTACAACTTTTCTAGAGTTGAAATAGAATGTATCGTTCAATAATTGTTGTGAATGACTGAATTTCAATAAATAATTTAACTATTTTCAATATATTTTTTTGCCTTAAAATGCCAGGAATCATATCATGTAATTCAATACTTCGTCAGTATTAGCTAGAAGAGTAGTTGTTTTGATTGGTTTTCCAATAATGAGTGTTTTAAAGTGTTTTCCTAAGTAGTATATTAGCGTGACCCGATTAAGGCACTAATATACAGAAAGTAGATAATTTCATATTAAATAAAAAAGTGTGAATGATTAAATTTGAATAAATGATTTAAGTATTTTCAATATATTTTTTTCTTTAAAATGCTAAGAATCCTATCATGTAATTCAATACTTCGTCAGTATTAGCTAGAAGAGTAGTTGTTTTGATTGATTCTCCAATAATGAGTGTTTTAAAGTATTTACCTGACTAGTATATTAGCGTGCCCAGATTAGGGCAACAATATACAGAAAGTAGGTATTTTCATAATAAATAAAAAGTGTGTAAGTTGTGATTTGCATAATACCTAAATAATATTCTCTAAAATATTTGTTTATTTAAACAATTTACATTTTTGTCCGTATCAAATATTTTCTTCGACTTCATTTATTTGAATGATAGGTGGAGTATTAAAACAACTATTTTCGCTGCACTGTAGACATGCTACACTACAATATAAGCAACTCTTCCGACATCCACAAGCAGCTCCACATCACTTTTTGCAATTACAAAATAACATCTTCAATAGACTATCCGGAGCCGGCAATTGATTCATTGTTATTGGGATGAACATGTTATTGGAATACTTCCATCCCCAATTATCAATATCTACGTCATTTCCTAGCCATATCTGGATTCGCAGGTACACTCTCTTTAGGTGTTCAACTGCTGCATCAGTTGTAGGAGGTAATGACGACAAAAGAACACTTGTATTTTTGGCCTTTGCTTTTATGAAAGAATTGAACCTCAACATATTCGAATCTTTAATTTTTGCAGGATTGTTATTGGCCATTTGCAACGATGTAACAACATGCCTTCATCAATGACGTAAAGAACATTGTCTAGACTTTTTAAATTAATGGAAATTTCCGGGAATAACTCGTAATAAGTTGATTTTTTTGTCTTTCGCAGTTCGCCATTTTCAAATAGAGCAAGCGGATATGGTGCGAGTTCATAATTCATATAATTTTTAAGCTCTTCATCGGTTTTAAAAAAAATACAAATACGTTGAAACAGCAGCAATGAATCAACAGGAATCACATCGTCATGAATTTTAATTTTGTTATTTTTCGCCAATAAAGGATTTATTATATCTTTCCTTGATAATTTCAATTCGCGAAAATTTTTTCCCTCTGTTTTCTTCATCACATTTAAATCTTTTTCAAAAGCATCGTAACAATTTGTATCTTTATCTCCATTAATTCCGGTAGCAATGGACATAACAGCATCTGTATCAGGAAAAAGGCTGTGTTGCTTGAAGAAGTCCACCAATCTTTATACATCGACATCATCCCTTTCTATTATAGCATCTGTCGAATCACTATGTTGATGACTTTTTTTGAATGATGTATCACAAAAATGTTCTATGCCTTCAATAATATCTTGGCTATAACGGACAACTAACTTGATTTTTGCAATTAAAAATCAAGAACTGCGTCCGTAAAGTTGTACATTGCAGCTGTCGCTGTCGTTTTCCTCTCCACGTTTTACTACCTGTTTAAGGTCCCTACGACCCTTATTACACTCAGGTATCTTTGAACGATATTCTTCTATGTATATTTAGGTGAAATTCAATGTATACATAAAAAAAAAAATTATTTAAGATAAAATTATATGCAAAAATATCAATTTTTTATAGTTTTTTGTTCAAATAATGATAAAATCAGAAGCACAAAAAAATTTTTGGTAAACTTTGAAATTTATAGTATAAAAAAACAAAATCCCACCTCGACCATATAAATTCATTCACTGTAACAGAAGACCGAGGTCAAAACCCCCAGGCGCTTCACTAGTTTTAACTAAAAGAAAAAACAAAAATTAAACACGAGATAAAGTGAAATTGTGAAATGGGGATGCTGTTTAGGGGTTGAAAGTGTTTTTTTTACGATTTTCGTCGAAACGTGACCTCCTAGACTTTTCCTGCCGTAGAACAAATGTTGGTATTCCAAAGCACTCTAGACGAATGTCTTAAAATGCTTACAAAACTGAACATTGACTCAAAAATTCGCAAAAATCTCATGGTATACTCAGAATGTTGTCTTGAATCCAAATATGTAATAATTTACAGGGTATTCCATTTAAAAATCGAAAGTTGCGGTCATTTCCGGGTAAACCGGAAATGGTCTCATACCGTTTTTATGTCCAAAAATACATTTTTACAGGTGGTTTATGCATCCCAAATTTCAAATTCATAAGTTAAAAAATAAAGGAAATATAGAGGGGAGCCACTAGCCTGTGGCACCCGGTGTATATACCGGGTGTAAACGAATAGTGGGCCACCCCTGTAACTTCCTTGTTTTTAAAGATATCGGGATGAAATTTTGTATGGTGAAATTAGGTAAGATTTCCAACTTTTTGAGACCTATCCGCCATATTTATCACTTCCAGTTTCACCGGAAATAGCCCCTATAGTCATTTCTAAATGGACCACCCTGTATGTTTTTACATTTTTGAAATAAAGATCAAATTTTGGATACATTTATACTATTTTGAACAATTTATACAGTGTTGCACGAAAAATAATTCGAATTTTAGTTATCAATCTAGATGGCTGCGAATATGTTAAAATTAATTTTGTTCCAATGTAATTCATATAAAAAATACGAAAACGTCAATATGTCCAATAATGCATCATACAGGGTGCTGTATACTCATTAAAATCACATTTTTCAAAATGACTCATTTGTTTTAAATATTATGATATGGGCCACCCGGATATTCAGAAAGCTCTATTTAGTAGGGGTTAAACGGTACCAAAAGTTCCGTAATGTGTAATCGTTACCGGCAGGAATGACAATTTACGTTTGACTATTTATTTAGTGAAAAAATAGTAAAATATATTTTTACAATTAATTACTTTTTATTTATTTGCTATTATCATGATTAGAGAATATTATTTAGGTATTATGCAAATCACAACTTACACACTTTATTATTTATTAGGAAAATACCTACTTTCTGTATATTGTTGCCCTAATCTGGGCACGCTAATATACTAGTTAGGTAAATACTTTAAAACACTCATTATTGGAGAATCAATCAAAACAACTACTCTTCTAGCTAATACTGACGAAGTATTGAATTACATGATAGGATCCTTAGCATTTTAAAGAAAAAATATATTGAAAATACTTAAATCATTTATTACAATTTAGTCATTCACACTTTTTCATTTAATATGAAATTATCTACTTTCTGTATATTGGTACCTTAATCGGGTCACGCTAATATACTACTTAGAAAAACACTTTAAAACACTCATTATTGGAAAACCAATCAAAACAACTACTCTTCTAGCTAATGTCCAAAAAAATTTACCTGGTAAAAAATCGACCTCTTGTATATTAATAACCGAAAAAAACAGCAATAAAGTTTTCCGTGGAAGATTTTGTTTTTTTTTTTTTTCGAAAAATGTAAATATCTCGGAAACTACTTGATTCTCAGATTCCAAAGAAATCATGCTTATTCAATGGAAAAAAAAGTATACTTTCCCAAAATTTCATGTAAGTTGAATTATTTTTACGAGAGAAAAAAACCGCTGCCCAAGAAATCACTACTTCCACATCCAGATTTCCTATCCAAGTCACTCACAACGAAAAAATTGTGTATGTGGAAATAATTGTTTATGGAACTTTAATAATATAATATTTGAAATCCTCTACCCCAAAAACCCAAAAGACGATACCCCACATCGGTAGTGGGGTGGGGGTGGTGATAGGGGGTAGTGGGGGTGGATGAAAAATATTTTGAGGTTTCTGGTTCTGTACACACACTAAATTACAATTTTTTTCATCCCCCTTTAATAATGGGGTGGAGGTGGAAGGTGGAAGGAATCACTACTTCCACATCCAGATTATCTATCCAAGTCACTCACAACGAAAAAACTTTGTGTGTGAAAATAATTGTTTATGGAACTTTAATAATATAATATTTGAAATCCTCTACCCCAAAAACCCATAAAACGATACCCCACATCGGTAGTGGGGTGGGGGGTGGATGAAGTAAAAAAATATTTTGAGGTTTCTGGTTCCTGTACATACACTATATCACAATTTTTTTTCATCTCCTTTAATAAGGGGGTGGGGGTGGTAATGGTGGTGGCTAATGTCAAAATTTTTTTTGAGACCTTAGCTTCTCTTGTATATACTAAATACCAATTTTATGGACTCTTACCTGCTTGATTGACCGACCTATTTATCCCAAATTTACCCCAATCTACCCCCCTTCGACGGAACAAGATGAAAATATAATTTAGTTCTAGATCTCGTTAAAGTACATATGTGTACTAAATTTCAAGTCAATATCTTAAACGGTTCCAGAGTAAACGTGCGCACAAAAAAAAGTTACAGATAGACAGACCGACAGACAGACAGAAAATTTGTTTTCGCTCAAACTTAAAATCTCGACGTTTCATGACATTTTAAGCCTATTTGGACAATAAAATTTTTTTTGTCGTTACTATACTTCCACTGGACGTGGAAGTAATAATATTAGATCCTATTCTTCTTGGGGCCCTCTGGGGGAGGGGGGGGGGGCAATTGCCCCCTGGTGCCCCCCCCCCCGATCCGCCCTTGGATACAAAGAGTTTTATTCAAAATCGTTTCTAAGACCGAGCTAAAATTAATTTTGTTATGTATTTTGATTACCATCGTTCTATAGTCGCATACCTAAAAGGTATATGTGAGGTAGGTATTGTAGGAGACCGAATCAACCTGTCTGGAACCCAGTCATTTATTTAATACCTGTTTAATAATATTTTTGTTTATCCACGGTTATCCTTTTAGTTAATGAAATTATCCTTGGACTTTATTATTTGAAATTTACAAAGAGTTATTTCATACTGTACCGGAAATTATTTTGTATTGCACTGACTTCCATAAGCGGACTCAACGGGTCTCTCCAGGGCGACTTCAACTATAAACATATAATACTTTTATATCTACCTATAATACCGAGTATAATACGAAATGCCATATTTTTGTTTAAATATTTTTTGCGTTATTCAAAAAAATGTATATTGTTCACATTCACACATTCTATAGGATACTCTTCGCAGTTTTTTTGTAAATAATGTTAGTTTTGGGCATCTTAAATTTTATGATACCATCTTTGTTGTGAAAAAAATTATATGAAAAAAAAATAATTTCCAACCTGTGTGGGATTCGAACACACGATCTTTGGATTGCAATCAATCAATCAATCAATAGTATTTATTCAGTATTAATAGTACAATATGTGCCTCCTTGGAGCCCAACCCGGAGCCAGCCACACGACCAGGACAAGTGACGTCGAGGTGGGTGTGGGGCTGGGCGGGGTGGGCCCGACTCAGCTTAGAGATAGTTCGAGTGGGGGGCTAGAAGCTCCTGTCCACCGCAGGTGGACTTAAAAACTAGGTTAAAATATTTTATTGTCCACATGGACTTAAAAGTAAATTAAAGATAAACACAACACTAAAAACATTGGCGAACGCGCACTACACAATTTTGGTTATTGACACGGGAAAACTGAACGAAAAAATCCGTTCGAACAATTGACGGCCTTGCGGTCTGATCGCCGACAAGGAAGGTAAGATGGAAAGATAAAAGCTGTGATTTAAAAAATTAGGATTTGGATAAGTTTCGGCCTGAAGGGGATTTAGGGACAAAAAATTACAAAAAACAACAAAAAGGATTGCAAGGCAATATTTTAGCCACTGCACCATCACATATTGCTACGAAAATTGAGTACAAGCGACAAAAATTAAGAGAATATTTTTTTAAAATTAAATAATTAATAACTTTTTTATTTATTGATCGATTTTCTTCAAAAACAATAGGGTTCTTCCTCTAGCTAACACTAACTTACTTTCCAAATTTCAATAATAATAATAATAATAATAATAATAATGTTTATTTATGAAAAAGTACAGAAAGGTACAAGAAAAATAGACATAATATAAACATAATTCACCACAAAATATCTCGAAAGAATATTTGAGCGTGGGAAAAAGAGTACCCTAGTGAAGAGTACAAAATTGTGAATGGGAATATAAATAAACATAATCTAAACATACTAAAAAATATTAAAATATTAAAAGCCTGTACTAACAGATAATAAAAATAAGTAATTAAATAGTATCTAGTATCTAGTAACAACTCACTACAGTGTGAGAAAAATCTATTTTATTTTGAATATTAAATATAATATATATACAAACACCTGTACACAATCCCGGACATATTAATTGTTCTTTAGATCAATTTGTTTGTGGATTTCTGATCTTGATAATTCGATTATATATTTTTTACATCGCTTTTTGAAAAGAGGTAAAGATTTTGCATTTTTTAAGTCATCTGGTAGGATAGAGTAAATTTTAGGAGCTAAATACGCATAGTTTCGTTGTCCTAATGATTTTTTCATGAATTGAACAGTAAACTGCTCACGATTTTTTCTAGTATGATACCCGTGAGGTATAAGTGAAAGTGTATCTTTATTTTTATATTGATATAGGCAAATTGCATAATAGAATAACTGTCTGGCATCAAATAAATGGCTCTCTGCAAATAACTCGTTAGTTGAGTAATTCATATTTTTGTTAAACATTATTTTTAAAATCCTTTTTTGAGAAACCTCTAAATTGTTCATAATGGTTTTATTAACCCCACCCCAGCCAAGTATACCATAAACTAAATGTGATTCGACGATTGCATGGTATATTGTGACTAAGCTGGTTTGAGGCACAATACCGTGAAAATATTTCATACAGGGTATGATGCATCTTAGTTTTTTTACCAAATACTCTATATGAGCATCCCATTTTAGATGTTGATCGATGAATATGCCAAGGTATTTTATTTTATTAGTCCTAATTATTTCAGTAGTGGTGTTTATATTGGGGATTAATAAACTATTGTAATTAGGTAAGCCAGATTTGTATGAAGCAAAAGGTAGGAAGAAGGTTTTTTGCAGATTTAATGTGAGTATCTTGCTATTGAACCATTTCTTTAGCGTTGTAAAATCAGATTCTACTTTTTCTTTTAGCTCATTCCATGATTTGTCTTCATAGTAAACTACCGTGTCGTCAGCAAACGTTATTATTTCACCCAGGGTGCTTTGTATGAATAAATCGTTTATGTATATGATAAACAGCAGAGGTCCCAAAACTGTGCCTTGGGGTACTCCATATTCTGGCGTTATAAAATGGCTTCTTGTTCCTTCTATCTCTACACACTGCTTTCTATCAAATACATAACTATTTAAAAGTTTTAGTTCCCTTCCTCTTATACCTATGCCTTCAAGTGATTCCATTAGTAGAGCAAAATTGACCGTATCGAAGGCTTTTGCTAGGTCCAAGAAAATTGCTAGTGATGGTAACGACTTATCGATAGTGGTGTATACTTTATTTGTTAAGTGGCAAATAGCATCTTGAGTGGATACATTTTTTTGGAATCCATATTGATTTTTAGCTAGAATTTGGTATTTTTTAACATAACTGTCCAAACGGATCTTCAAAATTTTTTCAAATACTTTAGCGAAATTTGTTATTATAGATATAGGTCTATAATTTTGACTTAGTAGTCTGTCTCCTTTCTTATAAATAGGTTTTATAACAGAAGTTTTACAGCTGGTTGGAATATGACCTGTAGAGAGAATTAAATTAAAAATGTAAGTTAAAGGTTCTAGTATGCAATTTGCTATTTCTTTTATTGTCTTAACGGTAATGTTGTCTATGCCTGCGGATTTTTTATTCTTTAAACTTTTTATGGTATTTTGCACTTCTAATGTATCCGTGTGTAATAGATAAAACGAGTTCAGTAAAATTTTTTTTTTAGGAACATATTGAGCATCACGAATTATATTATTTGCTAGTTGTATTCCAGTATTTACAAAGGTGTTGTTAAATTCGTTAGCTATATCCAATTTCGATGTTAAAAGTAGATTTTGATTTTCAGAATCTTTTATAGAACATATTTTGTTAGTATTACTATTTTCTTTTATTGAATTCACAGTTTTCCATAAATACATTTTATCATGTTTATTATTTTCAATTTTTTGTATGTAATAATCTTTTTTTGTTTTAATTATAAGTTTTTCTAAATATTTTTTGTAATTATTATATTGTACTTTTATTTCATTATCCAGTGGATTATGCTTCATTTTTAAATATAATTCCTGTTTTTTGTTAACTGACCTTACTAGACTATCATTTATCCATTCTTTTCTTCTTATCAATTTGTGTTTAATTTTTTTAAAGTTTGTGCAGGAAGCGATATGATCATTTAGTATTTTAAGAAATGTAACCAGTGCCATTTCAGCGCAATTTTGTGCATATACTTCATTCCAGTTTAGAGAAATTAATTGACCATTTAATTTTCTGTAGTTAATAAACTTTTGAAACTTTATTTTTGGTTTAATTTCATTTATTCGTTTATTTTCAATTATTATTTGTAGTGCTGTCATGTAATGATCGGTAATATCAGTCTGAATTACTAATGGTAATACTAATTCGATGTCGTGATTAGTTTTTAAAAATATGTGGTCAATACAATCGGACTTTTCTTTCTTAACTTATCGTGCTTACAAGAAACGTGACGGATGGACGGACGGACAGACATTTTGAAAGTTGTTCAGAATTCGTTCACTACACAATGATATGAAATTTTTTTCTCTAGGAGCGATATTTACGATTTGAGAAATGTGCCGATCAAATACAATATACTCTTCGTTTTTGCGAAGAGTATAATAATGCTGCCCACATGGGCTTAAAACTAAAACATATAAAACTTCGAACTATAGTTACTGGGTTGTGTAGCACTGAATACATTTTAGCTATTGACTCGAGTCAAAAGCTAAACGAAAAAATCCGTACAAGAACTGCCGACCTGGTGATCTCCCTGACTCGACGTCCGGAAAATGTGGTGGAAAAAGGATGGGGTTTAAAATATTTGAATTTTTTAAAGGTTTATCGGCCAAAATGGAATTTTTGATGGTAAAAAGAACAAACAGAATAAAAAAGAACAAAAACAGAACATAAAGAAAGAGAATAGAAAAGATTGAACCCATTGAACCACTGAATTTTTATATTTTAACTTAAAAACTGTATAGTAGAACTGTATAGGAGAGAGCAAAAGAAAATTTAGGTATATTATTATTATTATTATATGAAAAACTGTTACTTATATTCGACATTTTTTGTTTGCAATGTCAAGGTGTAATATTTATGTTCACATCTTAATTAATTTGTAACATAACTTGCATTACTTAATATTGACGTGTAATTGACGTCACCATGTTACCTTACTACAGCTACACCTAAAAATAACGCCTAGATGACAGCATTTTTATGGCGTCAATATGACGACTCTAATGTCAATAACTGGTCGACTGACGTTTACTGATGGCAAATCACCTTAACACGACGCCCTAATGACGACAGCTTGCTACTTAGGATAGGGCCGCACTCTTGTAAACTATCTTAATTTTGATTTGCCGAGAAAAAGTCATTTTTTATAAAAAATGTTACTTGTCTTCGGAAGTCATAAACAGTTATCAAACTTGGAAAAAATTAGAAAATATGAAATTGACTTACCTCGAATAAATGGAATACCCTGTATAATTTATTTTAAGTTTGACAAAAAAAAGGCATTGGCTTAAAATCGATTTCATATCTTCGAATTTTTAGAATACCTTGTATAATACAACGTGATCTACCATGACATGTGGAAAATTTAACAATAGGTTGTCCCCACCGAAAGGAGTTAAAAAAATGAAAAATTAATAAAAAAATGACTATTTTTTTGTAGAAATGCACCGCCAATGACTTTAACTAATCTGACGTAACGCGGTACAACATCACTTTATCAGACTTAGGATTGACACTATTGACAGCAAAGCTGGATAGGATAGAAGTGACTTTTTGGTTTTAATCAAACCACACTACAAAAGTAGCGAAATAAATCGAAAAGACATTGACCATATGGTAATGAACTCTGAAACAACAAGCAGATACCGTGTGTGTAGTCGCGGGCTAGGCATGGGGAGAAGAATTACAACATCGCGCGTGCCAGCTGGCTGAAATGAAATAACAGAGCTGGAATGCTCCATCGACGGACGAATTTACGGCTGCCGGTATTGTCAAATCTCTCGCGCTACGTGAATGTACATGCCTAATGGGAAATAACACGCACGGTATAAGAGATATTTATGATAGATCGACCGAAAGTAAAATACGCGGCACTTTAATCTGTGCTTGCCGGCACATACCGGCTTCAGTTTTTATGCCAATTAAGGAAATGTAAACAACTCCAATACGTTCTTTCACTAATAAGGTCGTCGACCTATTCCTGACCTACTCAAAATCAGTAGTGTAACTTCGCAAGTTTCACAACTGTTTATGACTTCCTAAGACAAGAAAAACTTTTTATGAACAATGATTTTTTCTCGGCAAATAAAAAATAAGAAGGTTTACAAGAGTGTGGTACACCATCCAGAGGCACATTGTACATATACTGCTGAACTATAAAAAATAACAATTGAAAAAAGATGCGATTCCGTCAGTTAATCTATTAATTAATCTATCTACGTCAGCTAACACACACTCTCCTGATTTGACTCTAATCGACCTATTTTCATCGACCTATATCCGGAACCACCATAATTTTAAAAATTAGCGACAAAACATTATATGAATCAGTGGAAGACAACAAACTGGCCCGATATGACCACAATCGATCTATTTTCTTTAACCGAATATTTTGTGCGGTTGTACGCAGCCACAGATAAAAATTATCTGTATCAAAAATCAAACCATCATTTTCCTATGTATTTTGACGTACTAATAACGAATCTGATGTTCAAATTACTTTGCCTCAATTTCTCTTAAATCACAAAAAAATGTGGTTTTTCAGAGTCTTTTTTGAGACGTCAAAATACATAACAAAATAACCTCATTTCTGGCACAATGCGTTGTGTGTGGCTGTGTATAATTTGTAGTCGAATGTAATTGGTTAATTTGTGAATATTTGGTGAAATGAATATGAACTGATTTTGTTAAACAATACCCAGGTAGCAAGGGTACGTTATAATGGCGTCAAAATCTGGTGATTCTGGTCAGGGCACTAAAAATCGACGACAGAATGACGTCTTATAAATGACATTAAAATGACGTGCTACACATCACGTCATATTGTCGTCTTTTTTCGGTGTTAAATTTATTTATATTTTATCGGATTACAAACTTTAAAACTCGTTAATGGCATTTTGTTATCGTAAGCAGAGTGTAAAGTTTAAAAAAAAAATAAACCGTGTCGTGAGGGATAAGTATTGGCGTTTTTATTCGAGGATATAATGTTTTTTAACATTATCCAAAATAATTTATATTCGAAAGAGTTTGCAAAGATTCGGCAGTTTATTTGTTTGAATTATATTTCCATCTATTCTTTTAATAATGAAATTAGATTAAAATGCATTAAAAAGCAAAATCTATCCGTTGCGTGTTCCAACTATAAAGTCTTTAGGTAAGTAGCCTCAGAAAGGTTGGTGGCCGAGTGCTTAAGGCGTCGTCTTCCAAGTCATGAGGTCGGCGGTTCGGCCCCTGCTCATTCCGTTTTTTTTTTATTGCGAAAAAAATTTTAGTTGTTTTTTTTTTAAGGTAATAATTGCTTATTGGTTTTTTTAAATTCTAGGTCTGTTTTAGACCATTAAATATTCTATTTATGTTATAGATGACGATATTACACCTTTACCGTTTTTTCTCCAACACGCTTTCCAGGTTTGTATAAGTACCTCAACTTAAAACTTTAATTCTTAAAATAGTTGACTCCTGACTTCCCCTCCACCGCTCATCAAATTTGAGACAAGGAAAAATTTTTTTTCGGATTTGTCCCTCTCTGCTCTTCAATTTCGAGATCTGGGGAAAATATATTTAACGAACCGCCACTAATACTAATTAATGTAATAATTACATTGTTCAACAACTACTCGTACTTCTCAGGTAACACTGGTGACAGTTTAATTAAATTAGATAAGTTCTTCTTAATAATTATAAATAAATAAAAATACTAGTAACTCGAAGCGAGAACCTGAAAGATTTTCATATATTTTAAATAAGGCAAGAAATTCAATTTCACATAATAAAGACTTCATTCACCACCATAAATACTGCTTTTAGCATCCGAAATAGCGGTCGCCAAGCTAGCTCAGTTGGTTGAAGCGTCAGTACTGTAATACGGACAACGCCCTGTCAAAAAATCCTATTTCAAACTTATAGATAATTATAAATTTTTTATGGGTAATCATAAGAGCCTATCTGGTTTATAAGGTTTTATATAGTACATTAATTTTGCCATATAGAAATTATATTGGGATGAATAAGTATCTAAAGGAGTCTTAATTGAGTTGGAATACCCATGTTATTGGTATGTTTCCATAAGTGTTTATACTAAAAACAGTTTTTATATGGCTTTACAACTTTTAATTTGATAAGTTCACATAGGATCTGAATAGTGTTGAAACTGAAAAGGTTTCATCAGTAAAATCAAATACGAGTTCTGTAATCTTTTATAAGAAACAATTAGTATATGGTTTTTGTAAGATCTGAGGGGTTGTTATCAGTTTAGTTTATATAATAATTTAATGAGGATTTATAAGGATACGTATTAAAAAGTGTTAATAAGGTATTATATCGAATATTTTTGTGGCTTTTTATGGAATCTGAAGAGTAATGGAATTGAAAAGATATACTAAGGAGTTCCTAGTAGACATTTTACTTATACATTTTTTATAAGGATATATTTGTACTTATTTTTATAAGGTGTTCCTAGTAGGCATTTTACATATTTTTATAAGAATATATTTGTACTTATTTTTATAAGACTTCATAGGTCCATATCAGTTTAGTTTATATAAGAATTTAATAAGGATTTATAGAGACATCTATTAAAAAGTATTAATAATGATTTACAACTATTAATTTGATAAGTGTTCATGGGGTTCCAATAGTAGTAAAACTAATAATGCTTCATCAGGAAACCAGGGATGAATTTTATAACATTTAATAAGAAATAATTAGTATATCGAAGGGTTATTATTAGTTTAGTTTTATATAAGAATTTAATAAGGATTTCTCAGTGCACCCATTGAAAAGTATTATTTACAACTATTAATTTGAAAAGTTTTTATGGGATTTCAATAGTAGTCAACCTAAAAAGTTACAATACTTACTAAACTAAACTTACTAATACAATAGATTTCATATAATTTACATTAAAATCCATTGTAAGATTAAAATCCATTATAAGTATATACACGTTTTATTTTAGAAAACCTCTGAATCCCATAAAAGCATAAAAGTTTTACAAAAGACCTCAAGCGAGAAATATACATTAAAACTGACAGAATCTATAAAACTTTCGTGTTTCAAACGCCATAAATACTTATAGGCCTCGTACTGAGAGTTTACATTAATATCTTTCAAATTCATATAAAAACCTATAAAACTTCGCAATTTAATTACCATAAATACTTATAAATATACTGATAGACTTCATTCAGAGAATTTACTTTAAAACCCCATTGCATATCCTCATTGAATTTTATAAAAACTTCGTGTTTATTAAAACGTGCAAGTGCTGATAGACTTCAGGCAAGGAATTTACATTCAAAACACATTTCAAATACTTCAAGAACTTAGACACATCTGAACCTTTAAAATCTTCGTATTTCAAACACCATATAAGAACTTACAAATACTGATAGGCCTCGTATGGAGAATTTTCATTAAAAATACTTTTCAAATACATATAAAATATCTATAACACTTCATATTTCAATTACCGTGAAAACGTATAACTACTGATAGACTCCATATAGAAAATTTACATTAAAAACCCATTGTACGCAGCAAATCTTATAAAAAAATTCGTATTTCCTATTAATATATGCGAATGCAGAGAGACCTCAGGTGAGGAATTTACATTAAAAACACAATTCAAATAGCCACATCAAACCATATTCAGAACATAAAAAAATTCGTATTTCAAATACTATAAAAACTTAAATATACTAATACATATAACTACTGATAGACTGCATATAGGTAATTTACATTAAAAAAACATTATACGTAGCAAATATTATAAAAACTTCGCATTTCTTAATAATATATGCAAATGCTGATAAACTTCAAGCAAGGAATTCACATTAAAAACACATTTCAAATAGCCGCACATCAGACCACATTTAGAACTTATAAAAAAACTTTGTATATCAAATACTATAAAAACTTACGTATACTAATAGGTTTCATACGAGAAATGTAGATTTAAAACACACACATACATAATTAAAACTAATGAAAGTTTAGTGGTACATACTCCAGCCTCCAGTAGAGGGAGCTGTTATACATGTCGCTAATTCATATCTAATCTAATGTGACCTAAGAAACTAGAGTGGGCTTGTTAAATTAAAATCATATCATATCATATCATATCATATATAGTGCCAGTGCCTGTATAGCGAACAACATGTATTAACCTCCGCATCGTAAACATGTCAAGACAGAGTGCTAGCAAGATCAAGGAAGAACCACCTCCTAAAAACACTACATCGAGCAAACACAATAGAATCTGGGCCGACGAGGTCGACGACGAGCTGGCAGGGAACAATATAGTGATGCGACATCGAACCAAAATTATCGATATTTCATATCGATGGTAACATCGAATAGACTTATCGATATATGATATTTATCGGGTGAAAAACATCGATATTGTAAATTATCGATATTTTTTTAAAGATGTTGATAAGCGGGGGGGTCCCCTGATCCAAACTTTTCTTTTGATGGACGCGGGGGAAGGGAGATTCTCCTCGTTACAAATTTTTTGACGAACTGGGCAAAGCGAATCCTAATAAACAGGTGTACCACAACCCAAATGATTCAAATTTGCTTTATTTTTTTATTAGAAAATACTGTCCGATATTTTTGCTATTACATCGATATTTCATCGATGTTTAAAAATGTAAGTTATCGATGTAAAAATATCGGATATCGTACATCGCAATATCGATGTTTTCGATACATCGATATATATCGCGCATCACTAGAACAATATACCTACGCACAATAGATTTGAGGTGCTTGCAGACGTGCATCTAGCAGGTAATATAACACCTCCGGAAAACCCACGCTCCGAACAATACTATATCTACCAACTGAACCGTACCTTCCCTCCATACGACCCTAAATATTCCAGACCCTCACGAAACATATTTAAATACAAGAATCTTGTCAAGTACAAATACCCAAGAAGACATAAATTTAAGCCACAGTGCAGCAAAAACATATCAGTACATAAAAACTACACCTATGAAAAAGAAATCATAAAAAAGACTTTCCAGGACTCAGACGATAGTCAATATTACATCTACACGCCATCACTTACATTTAATACTACTCCGACAATCATAACCACCACCACAACAACCACCTCGAATACAACCCTCTCAACCACCCCTATACTAACTTCCATTTCATCCCTTAGAATGTCTACCTATGAATTTGACAAAATAACCCCAATTTCAACCCCTACACCCTCAACACGAAACCTACAAATAACCACCACCAACCCCACAACAACTACATCCCCATTATCATACCAACTGGACAGAATTTTACAACTGGCAAAAAACCTGCCCCCCAAACCAACACAAACTATTGCAACCGACCCAATTCAATTTTCACCCTCGCCGGACAACAACCTCCCCAACCCCAAGAAAAGGAAAAAAAACCAACAAAACTCTCCACCAATCATAACTCACTCGAACACCATCACAACAAATAATATTAATGAAATTCAACTAGAGAACCCCCCCGCACCCAAGCTGACATGACAAATCACACACCTAGTATTTCCATTTACACAGAAAGACACTCCGAAATAATCGAGTTAATAAACAGAATTACTAGTCAAAGACCAGTGTTCAGATTCAACATTGTATCTCTTATTTGCCAACCATTTACATCTAGCGACCATCAAAATATTGTCAACATGTTAATTTCCAATAAAATCGAATTTCACACCTACAATCACCCTGACAACAGGCCAATCAAAGCAGTTATAAAATACATACCGACCGATGTAAAAACTCAAACCATCCAAAATAGTCTTCACAACATGAACATCCACCCTCAAAAAATAGTCAGGCTGACAAACTCAAAAACTGGAACTAAACAACCCCTACCAATAATCCTTGTCACCCTGAGCAAAGGGGACGCCGACAGGATGTACGCCCTCAGGGAACTCTGTTCCATCAGGATCAGAGTTGAGGAGTACATCAGGCCGACGATCCCCCAATGCTATCGCTGCCAGAGGTTTGGACACTCCTCGGAGTTGTGCAACCGCATCCCACACAGCGTGAGATGCGGGCTAACGCACGAGGGAGGGCAATGCACCGCGTCGACGTGCAAGTGCGTCAACTGCCCACCCTTCTAACTTCAGAGGATGCCCGGCCTACCTGGCGGCGATGGCCAGGCTCAGGACACAAAACACCCCAAAGACAAACAACCCCCCAGAAAGTACCACCACTAACACTAACCAACCTACCAACATAAACAAAAAACCTGAAATAGCTAACAACCCCCAACTAAAACATAAACCAACGTACAGCGACATGGTGAAAAACAACCCTAACGAACACCAAACACCCCCACCAGATGACTCGGACACCGAGCACGCTAACCCAATCAGGGAAATATTGAATTTCCTGAAGGACTTCAACCTAAAAGACCTGTTACATAAACTTGGCCAGACCGTCAATAGACTAAAATGCTGCACAGACCCCATAGACAAGATTCTTGTTATTGTGGACTTTATTACCTCCTTTTTCGACTAAAACCCATCCTACCTGAAGCTAATTTTGTTAACCACTAAAAAAAAAAAAAACACATAATAAAAATAAAAAATAAAAAATATCTACCACAAAAAAAAAAAAAAAAAAGGATAATCCAACCCCAGCCCACGAAAAGAGCCTTGGGCAATTTACTAACCCTGGACACAATACACAAATTGTAAATCGCTTCATCCAAATTCCTGCCCACCACCAAACCAAATCACCCACCCACACCAGCAAACAACACACCTAGCATGTGCACTACAGCCATAACAACCCTTACAACCCAACACAGTGGAACAAACAACAACAAAACTGATATTCCGAAGATAATCCGATTACCCTATACCCAGCCAGCTCTCCGAAGCAAGATATGTTCAACATAAACGATAACCCGAGTTAAGCATCCACGGATGGAAAGGCTCAAGCATCTGCAACACTTACGAAGTTAAATTAAAAGTAAAGCAGTTTCTTTTACTGCTAACTTATTAACTGCGTTTAGGCTAGAACGCAGTATTTAGTGTTTACCACTATATTACTATTGATATTTGAAATATTAATACATTAATAGTAAGTAAATAATAATTACTTACCGTTTATGGGGTTTGGCATTAAAAATATATTTCAAATACACAACCAAAATCTGTAAAAAAAAACCTATTAATACTAATAGAATTTCTATGAGAAATTTACATTCAGAACACTATACAAACCTATAAAAACCTATAGAAACTTTTAATTACATGTACTATAAAAACTCATCAATATTAATAGATATCATTTGGGAATTTATATTCAAAACACTATAAAAACTTTTAATTAAATATACTATAACAACTCATCAATATTGGTAGATACCTTATGAGAATTTACAATTAAAACACATTTCAAATACACACATCAAAAATTATAAAAACTTATACATTTTTTTTTATAAGTTTTTATCAGGATTTTTTGACAGGGCGGGACACATGTAGGTTCGAACCCTACGGACCGCAATTGGTAAAGGTAAGTAAAAATTAACTTAATAATTTAATAAACATTATAATTTGCAGGGAACCTTTGTGAGAAAAAGTTGGAGTGATAGTAAACAATATTAGATATGTTAATGTAAATAAAATTACGGATGGCTAACAAACAAATTCATTAGGACAAAACTTATTTATGCATTAATTATTTTATTTTTATCAAGTAGATTACTAACTAGTATGTAGTTTTATATGTTCCTATTACTAAAAACCTGTGGGGGGGATTACCAAATATAACCTGAAAAAGACGTCATTCGTTTGAGACATTAGGAAGTCATTTTCACGTTTCATTTACGTCATCTAACTCGTCATTTCTCGTCACTCCTGACAATTTTTTCACGTCATTTTCACGTGCCTTTGCTACCTGGGTAGATTTTCGGCATCTATATAGCAGGGACAGCATAGCTCACTGCTTTAGCCTAAAATTGTAAATTGGGACATACCTAACAAAGTGAAAGTGCGCCAATTAATTCAGAACATATTTTAGTTATTATATTGATCCCCAAGAATAAGTAGTCACATTCCATTTTAAATTCTGTAAGACACCATTTACTAATATATTCATATAAATCTAAATGTTTTAAACTTCAGAGGGTTATTGAGGTACCTGAGAGGCTGCAAATAAACATTTTTGAGGAAGCATTTTCACACAAAAAAATATCCACACTAATGCAAGAAGTTCGTGAATAGGTAATAGCAGACTTATGTTAATTTTAATAAAAAAATTATCTTAAAAGTTTTGTAAACTCGAAACTGTTAGAAAAACACCTCAATATCTATAATTTACTACTGAAAACACGACCATTCTAAGATTAACATAAGGATTTCAAATTTGGTATAAAATCAACACTAGGGCAATCATATCGTGAATAGATAATATATAGATAATTGTTCGGGTCAGGTCGGTATGTATAGGCACCCCATAATACAGAAGTCGATGGAAGGTTGCATCTTTAAAATTTTTGACAATTTCCGGCGTATGTCATTTAAATTTTTGTATATTTGTTTACATTATATTATAAGACTGCCAGTCAGCTTGTCAGCTAGTCATGGCTGGTGTTGTTCCAAAGAAATCAACATCTGGACGAAAGCAATGGACTTTACACGGTAATTTCTAAATTACAACATACATTTAAAATTTTAAGATATTTTGATGCCAGTAATTAACTAGATGTTTCTTTTACTAAATATTACCTCGATTTAAATGCCTTTTTATTTTCAGGTGGCTCTAAAAGTTCTCTCAAACGTTTAAGAAGTCAATTAGCTTCTGATGGTTGCCCAGAATCTCAAGTAGTACTTGCCAAACAATTATTAGATGAACAGTGTGGTAAGCCAGTTTAAATTTAGGTTTTAATATAAGTACTTTTTTTTATTGAACATATTAATGGGCTTAATGAACTTTATTTCAGAATTTGAAGCAGAGAGAAAAGAAAATGCCAGATTAGGTGTGTATTGGTTAATAAAAGCATCTGAACAAGGTAATATTGAAGCTACAAGCTTATTGAAAACATGTTTGGAAACAGGAAAGGGTATTACCGAACACAATTATATGGATGTAAAATCTTGTATTTATATGACCCAGGATGAAAAATTGGCTAGGAAAGCAGCTCGAGAAATGTTTGCAAGGTAGGTAGATTTTCTCATAAAAACTAAGATTTTAAATAATATAGGTACAATATGATCAGTGTATGCTGGTGAGCTTGTGTTATAGTATTGCTAATGTCAATTAAGAAACCGACGTTGATCTTTACCACAGTGGTACTTTGATGGCGGCACAGATCAAGCGTTGACGCTTTGTCAGCCTTTTTTTATGATTTTTCAACTAACTAGCAAGAGTTTACCGTGCACTATGGCTTCGTGGGTCAGCTCTCCATCGAGCTTCTTATTTCTCAAGTCAACCAATACTCCCAAGTAACATTTTGAGTCTTATAAAAAATATTAAACGTCGTTACGATGTAATATACAACTTACTTTTAGACATGAAGACCTTGTTACAACCCTTTTATGACCAGATTTGGACGGTTTGATAAGGGTTGTCATGACTTTTCATGACTTAATTGGATAAGACCGTTATAAGGCTATAGATCGTGTGAATTCAAAGACTTCTTAATGTCATAAAGAAGTCGTTACAAGGTCATGGCAACCTTTATTAGTACCTTCATACGACCGAATGGTCGGATGGAATACGGTATTTTGTCGCATAGAGGTTTATATATAGCCACTATAAGGTCATACAATCTGATATGACCTCGATATGACCTATGGTCTGATTTTGTACGCATGCGTGTTTCTGAATTTCGTTCAAACATGACAAAAGAACATAACGAGTGAACATAACGAGTCAGTATGTACTGTACATATTTTACCTATACGTATGTCTTTGTATTCATTCGTTTACGATACGGAAAATAAACAACAATCAAACTGCTAAGTATGAACCAAGTCGGGTCATTTAAGAAAATGTTAAATATTTAAATCTATTTCTAGCAATGTTATGATGTCAAAAATGCTGGGAATTAATTTTTACCGTAAAAGTGTCGAAGATACCCCGAAAAACCTCAGAATAATGAAAATTAAAGAAAATTTGAGAATTCATAAAAAATAAAGGATTGTTAAATATTAGTTTCAAAGGGTTAGTGTAGAGAATAATAGATAATATCGAAAAAAACATATTTTCTAATAAAAAGCCTGCAAACTAAATTTTAAGTTTTAATATTTTTGATTGTCAAAGATGGACTCCAAATTTGGTTGAAATTTGAACAGAAAATATGGCAGAGACTGCTTACGACCTAATAGTTATAAATTTGTATGTGAAACTATCAAGCCGACATAAGACTGTTTTTAAATTACCCTGAAGTCATTTTATATTTTAGATACGAACGTAGTCTTATGCACCATATAGTAGTAATGATCGACTGCCCAATGGCGTGTTCACACTGTTCACGTGACTCAATTATCGTTTCATATGACTATATTGTCATTTTGCATACTTTAAACTACCTTTCCGTCTTATTTTTATGTTCTACATTTGCGACCGATTTCAGGACGTGGTGCCTCGCGAATAATTTCCATATTTGCAAAACCTCTTTTAAGGCTGCATAACTAATATTGTTGTTTATTGCCTACTCGATTGCCTATTTCCTCATTTTAGTGCTTACGTTTCTATTACTTTCAATATCATCAAATTCTTCATTATCAAAATTCAATTCAAATTGACAGGAGGTGTCTTCATTTGCCTCATTTTCAGTTTCTGCATTCCAGTTATCAACAACAGCTCTGTCTGCCTCATTTTGCACTCTGTCAACTAAAACATTAACAACAACTTGGCAGGCGGATTTATTTGGTTTGCTTTTAATCAGACCAACAACTGAGTTTCTCAAAGATTTCTCGTGTAACCACATTGTTACTGCGTATTTTATCTACATTTCTTTTAACTGCCCTTCTATAGGTCCCCGACTGTTTATATATACGCCAATCTCTTGTAAAATTCATCCTTAAATTTTATAAAAGTAAGAGATGTTCACTCTCGTACTTTTACTAATAGGCTAACATTGATATTTGCTGGTGCAAAAATTGAATCATAAAGAAGAAAATTTTATTCATGAATCATATCGAGGTTGTATGAACGACTGTCACTTTTTGGAGTGTATTATTTGTTTATGGGTTGCATGGAGATCGTATTGACTATTGATATAACTTCTGTTACTGTTATCAATTTTTGGACGCCATATTTTCATTTATGGGTCATATGGAAGTCGTATTTAAAATGAATATATATAACCCCCTTCAATTTCAGGTCCTATCTTATGTCAAGGTCCTATTAAAATCTTATCATGTTTTTTAATGATTTTAGTATAACTATCTTCCTACAAGGTCATTACGAGGTAACATTATTTTTTTAATGTCCTGTTATTTTACAATAACCACCCTATTTTGAGATACATTAAATGAAAAATAACGCCCTAGGGCGTTATGAATATCTATAACGCCCTAGGGCATTATAAAATTATAATACAACCCAAAACAAGCAAATTATGATAGCGTTATTGACAAACAAAATGCGTTGCTATGCAACGGCGGCGTTTACAAACAATTTTGATTTTTACTCTATTTTAAATCAAATCGTTTTGAACATAATAGATGTCAAATTAATAAATCGTAAATGTCAAATTAATAAATCGTAAATGTCAAATTAATAAATCGTAAATGTCAAAAAAAAAAAATTCAAATTAAATAACATACTTGCAGGACATTTAAACGTTGAAGGCACCACGGGTGTTATAGGATAATGACGCCCTCGGTCGACGTACACTCCCTCGGGCCAGAGGCCCTCGGGATTGTACACTGCCGACCTCGTTGCGTTATTATCCTTATAACACCCTTGGTACCTTAATAACTATAACGACCTTTATACAACTATATTTCTTAAGTCATGTTAAGCATTGTATTGTAGATGATATCAACCTCTTTAAGACCTCATAATGACCTCTTAAAGACCATTCACTTTTAGCGTCTAATTAGTCGTCTTATGCATACCCTATAACCTTCATGCGACATGGAATTTTGATAATCGTGACTATAACCTTATAATGACCTTCATACGATCTACAGTCATTAACATTATTAGTATATGAAGAACATGAAAGTGTTTGTTTTGTCTACAGTGTCCTGTTGGTAATCCTAAATACGCAGATTAGTCCTGGACATCTGGAGATGGAGAGTATTTGCCTGACATAAGACTGGGTGTGGCCAAAGCCATTGTGCTGTATCTGCAGCTGCTTAGACTGCTCCAACAGTCCACACGGAATTTGAGTATCTAGTTTTTTAACAGAAAATTGAACTGAATCCAACAGCACTATTGCAGGTACCGACCATGCAAGGTGCTCTCAGACCCCATGCGGTCTAGAGCACCATCATCTTCCTCGTTACCCTGAATTCCATCGTGTCCTTTCACCCAGCAGAGCTGGACACTGTTATTTTGTGTGAGTACATCTAGGGCCTCCCTAATTTGCCGAATCAGCCCAGAGTCTGTTCTAAGTTGTTAAGGGTAAGCAGGGCCACTCTGCTGTCTGCTGACATGCACACCGTGTTTGCGTTCATTATTTGTATTACCGCTTGCAGAATTCCTAGTAGTTCCACCTGGAATATAGCAGTATGTGTACCTATAATGGTATTTTTATATGTAGATCTAGATCTTCTGAGTAAACCCCAGTTCTGGATCCACAGTCCATTGTTGTAGATTGACATGTCCGGTTCATTATCCCCGGGTGTGTTCAAACTTACTTCAAAGTTCTTGTTAAAATTATATGTAGGAGGGAATCGGCTCCCATTCCTAGAAAAGGAATTTGTGTTGTAGCCTCTTCTAGTAGACAGGCATGTCTCATAACCATACTCTTTATATATCATTAGCCCACAGATTGCAATCTCAGAGCAGTGTCCTCAGTGCCGCCTCCTCTATGTTCAAAAGAGGAACACAGCACATAGTCTCCATTACAGCTGTAGGCATTGTTTTCATTGCACCAATAACATGAAGGCATACCAATCTTTGAGTATGCTTTAGTTGAGATGCTGTTGTTCTTTGACTACTCTGGGCCATCAGACAATGGTTGCATAACAAATCATGGTTTTTTTCACAACAGAAATCAGCCAGAGGGAGATCCTGGGGGTGAAAAACTCTAGGACCTATCCACTGCTGTGCGACACTGTCAGAAGATCACGCATGCTTTGTTTATTTTAACTATATGTCTCTTACAATTCAAGGTGCAGTCTAGTATGACTCCCAGGGACTTGACCTTACTCGTTGAGTGCATGGAGTTAAGTGCCTGATAATTTCCATATTAGGTAGGTTCCTTTTCTTCGTGAATAGTACTAGCTTTTTTTCTGGGGATTAGCTGAAAGGGACTGTTCTGTGCACCAATTAGGAAGTTTCCATTTTTCTCATTTTCTCGTAATAAATAGTCGTAAAAATCTAAAAAATATCTGTAATTTTTTTTTTGAATTATCTCTATCAATAAAAGAGTTATGGTCCTTCCAAGTTTAAAATGCTCCGATCATCTGGCTGAGGCTCGATTACGTCACAATACATGATTCCGCCAACAGCGAGCGGACGCGGGCACCTTTATACTCGCTGGCAGGCACCGGCAGTTTATAGCCAGCTTGCATTTGAGAGCCGAAAAAATTGCTAAAACATGCAATTTTGGCACTTTCATATTTTTCGAAAAACACCATTGGGACGGCCGTATGATGTCGCGACGTAAAGAGGAAGTCTTCCAGATAAACCTGATCGTAAATTGCATGGCGAAATTCGAAAATTCGGCTCGGCACGAACGAATCAAAAGTGACATTTTGTGACATTTCAAAAAATCGAGCACTGTACACTAAATAAAGGGAACATACGGCGCGCCGCCGCACAGTGGAAAAAATATGCCCTTTTTTGGACAAAAATCTGCCGACAGTAGAGATTTCAATCAAATTAAATAAAAAAAATAGCAAATACTCTTAAGACATTGTACTTTAGAGTAGTGCTGCGGCAAAGTGGCTTTGGATTAACCTAACCTAAAAATCGCAGATATTGCTTCCACATCCAGTGGAAGTATAGAAACGACAAAAAATTTTTAAAAAATTTTATTGTTCAAATAGGCTTAGAATGTCATGAAACGTCGAGATTTTAGGTTTGAGCAAAAAAAAATGTCTGTCGGTCTGTCTGTAACTTTTTTGTGCGCACGATTACTCTGGAACCGTTTAAGATATCAACTTGAAAGTTGGTATACATATGTATTTTAATGAGATCTGGAACTAGGTTATATTTTCATCTTATTCCGTTGAATGGTTGTGGGGTAAATTAGGGTAAATCAAGCAGGTAAGAGTCCATAAAATTGGTATTATGTACTTATAAGAGAAGCTAATGTCTCAAAAAAAAATTTAGCATTAGCCACCCCCAATACTACCCTCATCCCATTATAAAATGGTGAAAAAAATTATTTCATCGTGGATGACCATTCGAAAGCTTATTTTAAAGAGGAAGATAAAATGATGTATTTATTAGAAATAAATTGAAAATTTGTTTGAATCCTATACATAACCTCAAAATTTGCCAAAAAAGCCATTTTTTAAGTAACCTAAAATATTTCAAAATCTTGACATGATGGGCCAATTCTGAGGCCAGATTCGGATTTAGCGCGAAAAATTACTTCGGAAATTGGATAATGTTAGGGTTAAAACCGAATGAAGTAAAAAGAAATTGAGGCCTTTGGTTCTTGTACACATATTAAATCACATTCTTTTTCACCCCCCTTTTATAATGGGGTGGGGGTAGTAATGGAGGTGGCCAATGCCAAAAATTTTTTTTAGACATTAGCTTCTCTTATATATACTAAATACCAATTATATGGATTTTTACCTGCTTGATTTGCCTATTTACCCACATTTACCACAATTTATCCCCCAACCCTTCAACAGAATAATATGAAAATATAATCTCGTTAAAATACTCAAATACCCAAATTTCAAGTCGATATCTTAAACGGTTCCAGAGTATTTAGTATATACAAGAGGAGCTAATGTCTCAAAAAAAATTTTGGCATTAGCCATTACTACCCTCCCCCATTATAAAAGGGGGTGGAAAAAAATGTGATTTAGTATGTGTACAAAAATCAAAGGCCTCAATTTTTTTTTAGTTCATTCAGTTTTAACCCTAACATTATCCAATTTCCGAAGTAATTTTTCGCACTGAATCCGAATCTGGCCTCAGAATTGGCCCATCATGTCGGGATTTTGAAATATTTTAGGTTATTTAAAAAATTAATTTTTTGGCAAATTTTGAGGTTATGTATAGGATTTTAAAAAATTTTCAATTTATTTCTAATAAATACATCATTTAATCTTCCTCTTTAAAATAAGCTTTCGAATGGTCATCTAGGATGAAATAATTTTTTTCACCCCCTTTTATAATGGGGTGGGGGTAGTATTGGAGGTGGCTAATGCGAAAATTTTTTTTGAGACATTAGCTTCCCTTGTATATACTAAATACCAATTTTATGGACTCTTACCTGCTTGATTTACCTATTTACCCCAATTTACCCCACAACCATTCAACGGAATAAGACGAAAATATAACCTAGTTCCAGATCTCGTTAAAATACATATGTGTACCAAATTTCAAGTTGATATCTTAAACGGTTCCAGAGTAATCGTGCGCACAAAAAAGTTACAGACAGACCGACAGACATTTTTTTTGCTCAAACCTAAAATCTCGACATTTCATGACATTCTAAGCCTATTTGAACAATAAAATTTAAAAAAAATTTTTTGTCGTTTCTATACTTCCACTGGATGTGGAAGTAATATCTGCTATTTTTAGGTTAGGTTAATCCAAAGCCACTTTGCCGCGGCACTACTCTAAAGTACAATGTCTTAAGAGTATTTGCTATTTTTTTTATTTAATTTGATTGAAATCTCTACTGTCGGCAGATTTTTGTCCAAAAAAGAGCATATTTTTCCCACTGTGCGCCGGCATGGCAAGTCAGCGCATTGTGTATTGTGACGTCACGGTGGACTTCAGCCGAGGCGAAGTATTCAAATAAGAAATTGAATAAGTTCGCGAGTTTTTCAGATATCGAGATAATTTTTTTTTTGTTTGACTAGTTATCTGAAAGACTACTAAATGAGGTTGAATGTACATGATATTTCTAAAATAGGAAACTTCCTAATTATCAACTAAGTTCTCATAATGGGCCCACGAAGTTTTGCAAGATTACAATGTCATCTGCATAGTCTATTTTGAAGAAACCAGAGTTATTCATTGAAATGGTGTAGGAAAGGGGCTGTTCTGTGCACTAATTATCAACTAACTTGCGGGCTATTTGCTAAGTTCTCATAATGGGACCTCGAAGTTTTGCAAGGTTACAATGTCATCTAAGTGGTCTATTTTGAAAAAACCAGAGTCATTCATTGAAATGGTGTACAAAGCTCTGCTATCGGCGACCATAACCCACAGTAGAGATGTTAGGACGCCACTTTGTGAACAGCCTCTAATTAACCATGTCCCTATTCTCTTGTTCCCCACATTAATTCGGATGGGTCTCCATTTAAGAACATGTATTATCCTTTTACTGAGTGTCTTGGGAACACTATATATTTGAAGAGCTTTGCCTATGCTCTGGTTATTCGATTACATAGTATTTCCAGATCTTTCAGTAGCACAGAGTAAGGCTAATGTGCCGATATAATTTACACGTAGTTAATATACCGTACTATCATTTGTCACACTACGTAGGAACAGCCTTCTTTTAAATTCTTATATTCAGATTCGAAGGAAGAGCTAGCGTTGAGCCCCTCGCCTAATGGCTAATCCGTTCTATTGCAATTGCACGCATGACCTTATCCGAGTGCTTCTCTGTGTAGTGTTTGAAAATGAAAAAACAGTATAATATATCTACTATTGTACATGTATTATCTTTGTGTTTTTATTATTTGCTACTTTTACACTGTTACTAGGTGCAGTGTAAATTTATCTATAAACTGAAATTTGTTAGGTTGCATACATTTTTCTTCTGTTTTCTAACAGTTCTTGTTCTTACTTACAAGCGGTATAGTTGTTCCATGTGTCTAGTTAGTTATAACATTCATTTTGTATCTATTTCTACCAAAATGTATAATTATTTACTAATAATGAGTGTTACCAGGTTATTTACACCTCATATCTCAACACACTGATTTCAAATTATTAGTCTTAATCATTGTGGAAACATGAAAAATGTAGTTTTTATCAATAACAAAGCAACATATAATAGGTTGTAGCAAAATATATGGCATCAGCTAGAAGTGAAAAAAAAAAAAATCCCAATTTTTTGTTTTCTCTTTTTTAGAAAAATTCATTATTATTATTCAATTAAAGTACCTACACCTAGAGCAGGGTGTATTAAATAGGTGGTCCGACATACGGCACTTTCCTATGATAATAATGGCTTCATAAGTGCATGCTTCCTATTTAATTTAGTAGATGTCGCGAGCTTTAGCGTCCTACAAAAACCTGTATATAGGTACATGAATTTGCTTTGCTGCATATAGTGTTGCATATATTGACAACTGAACAGCAATTTCAGTTATGTAAAGGAACAAATATTCACCAGTTTCAAATTTATATAGGTATGGTAAGAAAATAAAACTTATGTAAAATATACAAATTTATTTACAACAGTACTGGGCGTAATGGGCTGCAATATTATAAGAACAAGATTTACATAATATGTTTACAAATAGTTCCTTTCTCCAAAATTACTGAGCATTCTCTATGCTCCCAACATAAGTTGACTTTAATTGCACATCAGAATGAACACTTTGATAATAATATTTGTACTTGGTCCACCTAAGCAAGCGTTGTAGATTCAATTTTCAGAAAAATATGCTGCAATTCTTCTACAGTGATCGGTTTACTGATTGATGTTAACTTAATATCCTTATGCAAAAAATAACCTCTATTGTAGGACCAAACATGAGACCAAACCCAACCTGAAAATAGAAATTATACAAATAATTACTTGAAAAACTAAATTATCATTTGGAAACAAATACTATCTAAAAAGCACTTACCGTCTTAAAACATGTTGTAATTAATTTATCATGCTGTTCTGCTTTATGTAAACACTAAGCTTCTACTTTCAATACATTTATGAATACCCCAATTCTTATTTGGTAATTTGACGTCACATTCTTCAGACAAATTTTTTTCTAGTAAGTGTAAATACAAACTCTCAGAAATAAGGGTAAATTATACTATCGTGAAAATCACTCATTTAATAACTTCTTAATTTTCTTAGCGACAACATTTTCTGAAGAACAAGCATCTAATTTGCTTGGAAGTGCACCTTTCTTCAACCTTTTTCTTTAAAACTGCCGCTAAAAGCATAAAATATATTTAAAAAGACGTTTTTATACCTATAGGTTATGTTACAAATATTTATGTAAATTGAAAACTTACAGTGTATATAACAACTCCATTTTCAGACTGTGAAGTAAAACTACTTTTTATACTGCTGGAACAAAAATGTTTTTCACAAATATGTGGCTTTTTATTTCAAGTAGGTACTTTGTAAACTATCAGATTTCTATCTCTTCAGTATTTTTTGGCACTAAGAAAAGTGATAATTTTTGGTCTTTACAGTCATAAGCATAAGTACACAAATAGGCACTCCATATTTTCTAACCGTGTCTTATGAAAATATAGCTGACTTTTTTATATTTAGCGCTAGCGTATTGAATGTATCTCATCGAGGTATTTGATGTCAAATGTCACTGATATTTTGTTTGACTACAAGATTTTTCACTAAAAATGAAAGGCCGGGAATGTATGCAACACTGTATGCACCTATGTACAGAACCTGCAAAATTATCTTTCTATGCGTAAATAATGACGGACGCTATTGCTCCTGCCATCTATTACATTATGTACAAAGTAAGCACTTATGAAGCCACTCAACAGGTCCTTGTCGCACCACCTATTTAATACACCCTGACCTAGAGACACTGAAATTGTGTCACTGTCAAATCAAAGGTTTGAATTTCCTTTAGAAAGGAACCTGACATCAAATCCTTTTCAATGTATATATATTTTTCAATAGTTCAGGGATGAACTATCACTGAATCAAAGTGTTTAATAAGCTAATAATAGACAAGGACATCAAATAAATCTTCTTTTACAGTTTATCTAATGGAGGTGATTATATTACATCCGATCAGCTACAGAGAAAGATTCTAGCAATAGAGCGAGGAGAAACTTGTTCAAGATCAACAGAAACTAAGGATATCGATCATGAACATTACGGAAATGGTGAATTATTAAATGATTATGAAGATATGAGCGAATCAGATGAAGAAACTGACTGGTCACAAAAATCAGATATAAGCAATGAGAAACTAACTGAAGATCATCTAGTGTCAGCTGCAGTTGATTACTCTCACGGACAACTGCCAATTGTTAACAGAATATTATGCCTCTCAGATCCAAATCTAAAATCATTAGATCACATACCTTTTATACATAGGTCTATATTACATCCTCTATTAGCGATAAAAATACTTTATTTCAAGTTAATTAAGTTTTTAGGACAGAAAACAGTCCCTCTTTTCTTCCCTTTAGCGAAATCTGAGTTTCAGCTTGTATTGTTAATGTTTGTCTATGCATTTTTTAGTTCTGATAATGTATTATATTTTCTACCAATGGCTGCTTATTATGTGTCCTTCATTATTATGATTTGTACCACCTTTCAAATGTTACAAAACCAAAGACAATTTCTGGATTTTCGACTGTGGTCTGGGCTTTTTATTTGCTATTCAGGAGGTAATCTAAATGCACACGAATTGGAACATCAATATATTCGTAACAATTTGAAACCTTATGGGCATTTTTTCCTTGCTTTACTAGTAAATTTAATGATTTACCCGATTATTTCTGAACAGTGGATTCCTCAATCTGAATTAACACTCATTGCGTTTTTATTGACATTCATGACATTGTTAGGTTTTATGCCCAAAAATCGTTCAAAGACAGTATTTGATGCATTAGTATTATTTAGTTTTGCAGTGAATGTTCTTGCAAAATATCCATATGAAACGGATCCTGTTGTAGCACAAGGCTGGAGGTTTTTGGAACTGAAAGTCCCAACATTTCCAAGTTATGTAATAGGAAATGGAATAGAATTTTGTATTAATTTTAAGTTTATTTTATATGCTTGTATTCCTGTACTGTTTTTAAAAATAGCCGCGAAACAGAATTGGAGGGGTACTTATCAAACGTTAATTCCACACTGTGTAACTTTAAGTTGGCTTCAGATTTGTATTATTAGCTCTCAGGGTGCTACAATGTTTGGTTTTCTCCGTGGAACTCTAGCATTAGTTGGAGTTGTACTGTTCTTGCCTTTAGTAGGACTTACAAGTGTTATATTGCCAGTTGTAGCTCTTACAAAATGGATCGTAAACTCGAATTTAATCTACACTATATGTGTTTTTATCATATTAAGTATTATCGGCATAGGCATTTGTTATGTATGTGCTCAAACAAGATACAGAAAATATACAGCAGTAATTCAGATTGTGCTAATGATGTTAGCATTTTTCGTTCTTATAAATTCAACAACACGAGAACATAGTACCGAATACTATGTGGAAAACAAAACTCCGCAGATAATGACGTGGGAAGTTTTCCAGAGATTTTGCCATCAGCCTATTTGGCAGGAAGAAAATGTTGCCTTGTCTCAAATAAAATGTGCAGAATTAGAAGGAAGTCACGTACACTGGAATGGCTATATTAATGAAATTAAGGTCAAATCGATAGCTAATCCTTACAAAAATATTTTCGATAGGTTTTCAAACAGTTTTTCAGAATACTTATATTGCCTTTATGGAGAAGAAATAGAGTCGCAATGTAAAAATGTCCCAGATATCGTTAAAGAAGACTGTATTTCATTTTATGATACTATTAAATCAGTTAACAGATGTTCTTTGCAAAAATATAATACATACACTTTTGAAATCAGTTTAAAAATGCAATCAGGAATTTGGGGTAAAGCAACAGAGGTCAATCTATTAATATCTGATTATTTCAGACCCTTTGTACTAAAATTGAAACCCACTGATCATGTCTGGTTTAAAGGCATACTTTTTAATAATGAAATCGTTGGTTCTGATGGAATTTTAGGTGGCCTTAAGCCACATGTTAATTTGGAAGAATTAGGGTGTATATCTTGCCAAAATAATGTATTAACAGAAGTGAAACTCAATACTCGATCTAGCTTTAATATTTATACTGGTATGGATGCATTATACTTAGGGTTTAAATTTGTATTAAATGTGGTATTTAATCCGATTGTAGTTTTTAAATAACTTGTACAAGTATTTATTTGTAAATAAATTTACCATGTTACATAGCTTTGATTTATGGAACTTTTTGATTTTAAACAAATAAGCTGTATGAAATCCATAAGAGGAGGATAGTAATGAACGCATGTAATGAATCATATTGACATTTGAATTTGGAGGGGCTGTAAATCAAACTAAAATTTACAAAGGCTTATAACATCAATGTAACTCAATAACACTCTCTTGGCAGTTCAATTCATCACTATACTCTTCTTACTGATTTTTCATGGATATCACGAGATAAAAACTCACTCATGCCACCATATTGAAAAAATGTTTTTTTTTTTTTAAATATATCCTCCAGCGGATACTATGGTAAAAATAGCTGTTATCAATTATATGGAGCACGTAACTCGCCTACAACTTTTGCCTCAATGTTTTTGATGGTTCAAAAGTTATATCAACTTTTGTGTTTTTATCCCAAATCACCTAGTTGTTTAGTAAGAAAGTGGTACAAAACATTGTAAGTTTTTTTTGCTTTTTTTTTTCTTAAATAGGCTACTGAAGGTTGTACCTTTCTGATGGAGGCATTTTTATGAAGTCTAGTTAGCAATTGTCAATTATAATAAAAGATATTATGTTTGTCATAAAAACATACCTTACTTGTAAAAAACGAAATAAAAAAAAATTGTTAATAAAAAGTGTATGAATTATACTTTGTTAGAATCTACATGAATTGCACTATTTTTTATTATTACGGGAAATATTTTTGTAGTTTTTTTTTTTCTTCGAGGATCATTTTCAAATTCAAATAATTTCTGATGAACCGAACAATGATCGTAACATCTTTTATTATAATTGACAGTTGCTAACTAGACTTTATAAAAATGCTTCTATCGGAAAGGTACAACCTTAAGTAAACTATTTAAAAAAAACCACTTGTACCACTTTCTTACTAAACGTACTAGGCGATTGCGGACAAAAATACAAAAGTTGAAATAACTTTTGAACCATCAAAAGTTGGATAACAATATATGTAGATATTTTGGTTGGAACTGAACTCATTATCATTACCCTTATGGGACACCTTGTATATAGGGCATGCGCATCATATTACTAACCTCCGATTAAAGAACTTATATCTAGATACATAACAGGCTATCTTTTCACTATATACCTTGTTTGCTCCTAACATAGTCACATTATATATCCATTAAAATGGATAGATGAACATCACATCCCATAGGCAACAGTGGCGTTGTGTGTGTAGAAAATGTGTAGAATGGTAAATATTTTCATTAAAATGAATTATTGCAATTCCTGCATTACCGGCTCTTTATATAACGTGATGTAGGCATACGATATTACAGTAAGTTAAAACAGTAAGATAAATATGTATTGAAAGGATATTAAAATTTAATTGCTATTTACTTTATAACTGTAAACTGAACTTCATCATGTTACGACTATGGAACGATCGATTTTCTTCTTTTCTAAACTGCTTTCTGCAAACGGCAGAGCACTTCACTATTTATTTGCACAAAATATATTGTCACTAAACTGTGTAAATATGAATAGAGAATATTATTTAGGTATTAAGCAAATCACAACTTAAAATAAAATTACTTTTTCACCAGTTTTTGGTCGGAGAACACGAAAAACATTTATTGACATTAATGGCCGAACTGTCAACTGAGATTATGATAATCGAACTGAAGCCGATCGTGCACGAGCGGCCGCGAATACGCCGATGGGCCAATCAGCAACTTTGGGAAGAAGTGCCTTAGATTGTGAGTCTTTCAGCGACAAATAAATCAATGCCATTATGTATCTAGATATAAGTTCTTTAATCGGAGTTACTAACATAACCTCAAATTTTAAGTTTTTCAGGTTTATTCTCAGTTTTAATGTTTGTATAATCATTTCAGCTTGGAGCAAATATTTAAAAATGCACTCAAATAATTTTTCAATAATGTTGGTTAATAAAAATAGACTGGTTAGATTTCCAACCTACAAAAAGTGTCCTATTTTATTAGGAGAATGTATTTAAAACTTCATAAACATTACACTGAATTAGATTTTACTTGAAAATATGGAAACCAAGCTGAAATTTTAATAACAGCTACGAAATACTCATAAATCTTAAGAAACATATATTTTTGAGGTTAGCTGTGACGTTAGTGCACATGCCCTATGTTTATATAGTTATTAATTATATTTATTGTTTTCGTAGAATAGTGGATAAATTCGATAAAACATGTACAATTTTTTTTTGGCAAAATCTTTTGCATTTGGCAAAAGGTACATAATGGATGCCATCTTTTGATACATATTTAAAATTGTTTGACAAATTTTCACAAAGCTATGACGTTATTTTTTTTCTAAAATGGCAACCTCATTTTTTAATACAGAATTTGAAAGCGAATATCTTTGCATACAATATAGTATAAATATCGATGTAGGTTGCATGAAGAAATTTCAAAAACAACTAAATTAGTGTTTGAGTTGCATTCCATTGGCAGCGTAAGCAAAATTACTTAATTCAATAAAATCCAAAACTTATTTTCGTTGCTGGTCATTGCCAGACTATGTCAAGAAGGATAAACAGAAGGGAGGAGTATGTTAGACACACGGCTAACAGTTTGCCATGTCACTGAATATTTAACAATTTGGCGGGAAACAGTCATAGAGATTTTATAGTGAGAAATTTATTTTGTTTATAAACTTGTGTATTACCTATTATGTTTTGTTGTAGAACTTCGTAACGTCTGTTTTTAGTGTTTATTTTGGTCGAAAGCAGGTGTGAAGTGAACTAGGCATGCGCAATAGAAATATTTGAATTAATAGGGCTGTTTCCAGACTGTCACTGTTTTTTGTGTATCAGTGTGACAAAATGGAAGAAATTCAGTTTAAAATTGCTGGAAAAATGACCAGGTTTGAAGATGACCTAGAAGTAATTAATCTTCTAAAAAACGCGTCATAGGAATGTATTTACCTAATCTAACACTTTTTTTTAGACGATTAATTCATTGCGAATTTCGTTTTCGAAGAAAATAAATTAGAAAAATTTCAATTTCAGTTACACTTTTCCAATCCGTTGCTTTTGTCACACTCATATACACCGAACTTTCAGCTGACTTTGCATGTAGTGTAAAACACACTACGCTCAACAAAGGAAAGGATCCAGTATAGTGGCGTCTCCATTTTTCTTTAAACTGTGGCTTCCAGATTCAATTGCAGAAAACCTGTTCTATAGACCAGCGATACATAGGAACTGCGCGTACCCACAAGGAGTATACAGCGGACATTGGGAGGCGTGCGTATTTCGTATTTACCAGAATAGCTAATGTGTATTTCTTGCCTGGCGATATGTAGATCATATTGTAAACACGTAAAAATGTACCAATAGCCTAATGTGTTAAGGCGTTGTGCTTTTAAACCAAAGAATGGTGGATATTAATTTTTTTTTTTAATCCAGAAATTGTGAAATTAAGATTAATCAACTCTACTTTCTAAATAATTTTAAGTGGCATTAAGAAATGTTATAATTATTTAAATGTCAAACCTGAATAATTTTTTGTAAGAAAATCATTATTTTTAGCAATATTAATAGCGACAGTACAATTCTGAATTTAAAAAAATTATAGTTTAAAAACTAAAATATCTCATATTTCCAAAGGTTAGTAGAAAAAATCGTATGTGCAACACGTAAGAAAAGTGTTTTTCCCATACGCGGCGTATTTTTGACTATGCCTAATACAGAAAAAAAAACTTTTCCTAACTTGTTGCACAAAAAGTTATTTTGTAAAAGGTCTTTATAGGCCATTCATATTAGCTTAAAAATAGCCCAATAGAAAAAAAAAATTATAAAGTTTTGCCCCTTGGGGATTAAATTTGTCAAGGGACCCCACAAACACTAAAGGTCGGCCTTCCAGTGGGCCATCACGGGGCCAGAAGTTTGATTTCCAGCCTAATGATGGCCCGCTGATGGGCCAACCTTTAGTGTTTGCATCCGAAGCAACTGTCGATTTGGCTTCGCCCACATGCGCAATGTCATACCTTGTATTCTTTGTATCATGATATTTATCCAACAAAAAAAAATTTAAAATTCCCTCCCTTTTAATTTTAAATCTAGGGAAATTTTAGTCAGATCTAGTAACTTTTTAAAGCGTTGTACTTCGACCAATGGTCGAAGGCGTTGTATGATAACTTTTTAGTGATGGGCATAACCGATTAATTTCAATAACCGAATACTAGGTATTTAAAACCCTTTCACTGCTCAAGACGAGTATACTCGCCAACGGGTTAACTGCTCCAGACGAGATAACTCGCGGTTCAAAATTAAATAGGATCTGACTGCTCTAGCCGGATTTTCTCGCGGTGTTGAGGTTTATGGGTGGGAATCGGCCGATTGCAATCGCGTTGCTTTTTTTTTTTTTTTTTTTTTTTTTACCATAGTACCATATCAAAATAATTCTGTTAGTTTGTATACGTTATGATTTATGATTTTTTTCAAAATTACATGCTTTATTGCGACAATTTTTTTTTAACTGAAAAAAAGAGATTAAAAAAAAAATACTACTTCGAACCATACTGCTCCAGACGACTATACTCGCTAGCAGCAAAATAATTGCGCACAGTGATTTCAATAACCGGATGGATAATCATTCGAGTGATGGTCACTTGAATGCTATGCATAACTTACAAGGCTATTTCACAATTTTTGCTCAAATTCCGATTCATACAAATTTTTTTTAATATTTCAATCAATCAATTCATTTTTGGGAAAAATATGTACAGGATAAAATGATTCTTTATAAAATTGCACATAGTTTGATTATTTCTTGACATAATAAATATAAATATAAATAAAATAATATTATAAATAATAGGTAAGTAAATGGATACTGATTACTACATCAATGGGTTCGAATTCACATATTTTAGAAACGTAGGTTAGTAATGTGGACAATAAGGTAGATTTTCAACTGCTTAACTACATCATTAGACAAAAAGACATTATCATCCAAGAACTGCGTGATAAAATTACTTTATTAAACAATCATATAGATATACTTAATAAATATCAGATATTTAATGAAGGTGAACAAAAACCAAATTCTAATAGTAAGATAAGCACTATCGCAGAAACTAAAAAAGTATCTAATAAAAACGAACGTAAAAGTAATTCTACGACTAAGGATGATGGAAATCCTGTGACTGTAAATAAACAGAATCCCGTAAATGTAAATAAACAAAAAAATTCTAACATAATATCTAAGGAAAATTTATCAAATGGAATTATGCAAGTGCAGAATCAGATGAAACTTCAAGAGTGCATCAATCTATCTAATGATATTACTACTCATTCCTCTCAAATACTTAATACTCCGTTACCCTCACAAAAAAAAGAACAATGGAGCAAAGTAGTTAAGAAAAAGTGTAAAAGGTCATTAGTGGTAGGCAACAATACGGTGAATATGTCTGTAAAAGGTGTTCCTAAGACTATAGACCTACATGTATACCGTGTAGATACACAAACAACAGTTACAGAATTAACGGCCTTTTTGAAACCTAATTTTCCCGAGGTTAATTGTGAATCATTGGAACCGAAATATCCAGATCTGTACACATCGTATAAAGTTACGATATTCGAAGAACATTTTAAAAAAGCCACGGATCCCCAATTTTGGCCCAAAGGAGCTTGTATTCAGCGTTTTTTAGTGTTGCGAAAGAAGAAAATGGAAGAGAAGGACTAAATTTTAACCCAAACATTTTACTACTTAATGCGCAGAATCTGCACTCAAGTAAAGTTGACAATTTATATCTTGATATATATAATTATTTAAACTTAAATTTTTTATGTTTTAATGAAACTTGGGCAAATAGTGACTCGATAGGTGCTCTACATATTAGTGGTTTTAAATTGACTAGTTTTTATTGTAGATCCTCTTTTAAAGGAGGTGGAGTTGCTATTTGGGCTAAAAATAATCTTGATGTTAAATTAATTGATTTAACATCTTATTGTATTGAAAAGCATTTTGAGGCGTCTGCTTTAAAATGGAAACACAACAATATCAACACGTTGATAATAAATTGTTATAGATCTCCATCTGGTGATCTTAATTTATTTTCTGACTTAATTGTAGAAGTTTTAAATAGTCTAGTTAAGCAAAATACGAATGTTATTTTATGTGGTGATTTTAATCTTGACTCGTATACCAGTACAAAAGATTTTAATTCACTGTGCCATGTCTTAGCCTGTTTTAATTTAAAAAGTGTAGTAAAGTGGCCTACTCGAGTGACTGCAACCACTCTGACTACAATCGATCATATTTTTATCAATTTTAAATCTAATGGATTGTGTTGTGTATTTGACAATGTTATATCTGATCATAGAACCGTTCTTTTCGATTTAGATATGGTAGAAATGAAAATAATAGTAGTGTACACGGCACATCATTTTTTAAAAGAAGTTTTAATGAAAATTCTATTGCAAATTTTAGTAAGGCGATTCATAATGAAAGATGGGATGAGATCTATCACAAAACAGATGTTAATAAGGCTTTTACATATTTCAATAACATTTTTATGTATTATTTTGAGCTATATTTTCCACTTCGGAAATTTTATAATAATATACGAGCAGACAAAAATGGGTAAATGATGAAGTAAGAGTATCCAGTTCACATTTAAAAGATTTGTTTATTCTGCAAAAGAGTCATCCGGAATTGTCGATTGCTTATAAGAACCAGAAAAGGATCCATCAGTTGCTGATCGAAAAAACTAAGAAGTCCTATTATCAAGATAAAATTTTTAATTCAGAAAACCAATCCCGATCTGCTTGGAAGGTTATGTCTGAATTATGTAACAGAAATAAAAACCATAATAATATTTCTATAAATAATGATGAGGTTTTGTATGAGGAGCCCAGAATAATTGCTTCACTTTTTAATAACTTTTTTATTTATACACCTAGAAATATAATTGATCAAATTCCAAAATCAAATGATGTTTCTTTTAATAATAATGACAATATAACTATACAAGACAATTCCTTATTTCTCAATCCATTTAGTGCAGAAGAAATGTTAGAATTACTAGCGAAAAAACTAAAAAATAAAAAATCATCTGGTACAGATGATGTACCAATGTTTATAATTAAAAAATTTTTAATTTTTATCATTGAACCGCTTACTTATATCGTTAATATGTCCTTTGAAACTGGAACATTTCCTGATGGCTTAAAAACTGGAAAGGTTGTTCCTGTCTTCAAGAAAAGTGATCCAAATTCATTAGAACAGTGCCTATTGGATTCTCAAAAATACTTGAATATTGCTTTATGGATCGGTTATTGAAGTACCTCGATAAATATCAGATCTTAACAAATAATCAACATGGATTTCGAAGTGGTATGTCGACTACTACTGCGATACAGTCATTTTATGATAATATTTTGATATTTTTGGAAACGGGCGAATGTCCTGTTGGGATTTTCTGCGATCTCAGCAGGGCATTCGATTGCGTCGATCATAAGCGGTTACTATATAAACTGAGTTGTTATGGTATAAGAGGTATAGCGCTAAATTGGGTTTTAACCTATCTTGAAGACAGGAAACAACTTGTTAATATAAAATATAAAAATTCATATGGTTTAAGAAATGTTACCTCCGATTATTCACTTTTAACAATGGGAGTTCCGTTCTGGGCCCCGTGTTCTTTTTATTATACGTAAACGAACTGGATTCTGTTTCACCTAGTACTCATTTTACGATGTATGCCGATGATACATCTTTAATTATTTCAAACAAATCAGATGAAATTTTAGAACTCAATAGTAAAAATTTATTTAATAACCTAAGCGAATGGTTCTTTAAAAATTCGTTATATTTTAATGCTGATAAAACCCAGGTTTTAAGATTTCATACTAATCAAAAACATTGTGAATTGCTAAATTTTAATATAAACAATACGCTTATATCTACTGAAGCACCAACAGCTAAATTCTTAGGTATACAGCTAGACAACAACCTTAACTGGAAATCTCAATGTGAGGCTGTAATTTCAAAACTTGCTTCCATTACCTATTTATTTCGAAATATAAGAACGGTTCTTTGTACAGAACAACTTATCTGTTTGTATTATGCACAATTTGAATCTCGTTTGAGATACGGTGTTTGCTTCTGGGGAAACTCCACTTTTGCTTCTTATGTTTTTATCGCCCAAAAACGCATTTTAAGATGTATTGCGGGTGTTTCGTATACCCATCCATGTAAAGACATTTTTAAAAATTATAAAATATTAACCTTACCAAGTTTGTATATTTTTGAATTGTGTATATGTGTTTTTAAAAATCAGACAAAATTTATTTTAAACAGCCACTATCATAATGTTAATACGAGACAAAAAACACAATCTTCATGTTCCTTTTGCTAGGCTAAACATTACTGCCAAATCTCCTAATTTTATAGGGCCCAAATTTTTTAACTTGTTACCTGACGATATAAAATGTATTAAAAGAGAAAGTTTATTTAAATTTTTACTAAATCAGTGTTTTTATTCTGTATCTGATTACTTTTGTGGACGCTAGTTTATAAGTTTTGTGACTATTCCTATATATACATGTAATGTCAAATGGAAAATAAATATTATTATTATTATTATTATTATTATTATAATGAGGTTCACTCGTTTATTATACGATACAAGTTAACATTTAATTTATTTGTGAGAGTGATGAGTTATATGACTACTTCAATAACTGTTTAACATTCGGTTATTTTTCATTTGAGTACTCGTCGACAATAACCGAGTAATGCAGGTTATTTCAATAACCGGATAACCGGTTATTTTTCACTCGAGTGATCCCATCACTATAACTTTTAAAATTTTGACCTGGCAACACTGCTCTGAAGTTCAGAGAAAAATGGCGTCTTTAACGTTTGAGTGAGTCTGGTTTGAGTCAATGGAACACGTGTTTTGAAAACATATTTTGTGCCGTTTTATAAATTGTTTTATATGTGACTAATTACTTAAAATGGTAAATAGTAATCTTAATATTCGATGTACTGATTAATAAATTATACATAGTTATTAAAAATTGTTTTTAAAAACATAACCTTACTTAATCAGCATGTAAATAATTTATCATACCTATGTTCTAGACTAAGTTGTACGTTTTATTTGAACATGCTGCTGGTTATGGCGTCTTTAAAGTTGAAGAATTTGAGGAAATTGGTATGTTGTTACCACAGTTGGAAGCAGCAGTTCACGATTTAAGCCGATTTAACAGTATCATTCAACTGGTTGGTTTTTCGCCTTTTAAATCGGCTATTTCTGCATTGGAAAACATAAATGCTATTTCTGAAGGTATTTTACCAGACGACCTGCAACAGTTTTTAGACATAACAATACCTAAGAGTAAGAAAAAAGGCAAGTACACATTAGGAGTTAGCGATCCTAAGCTTTCTGCTGCTATACATGAAGCTTTACAAATTACCTGTACTCATCTTGGAGCCGTTCCTGAAATTATTAGAGGTAACTATGACTAGTATCTAATTGATGCAATTAAATTAACAAATGTGGTTGTCTGGCTACTGGTTTCCGCGTTGACTTTGTTGAGTGCTTGACATTTCAACCAGCCAGATCACTAGCTCCGCAAAAGCTTTAGCGCCAAGAAATGTGTTTATCATTATCAACGAAATTGCTAAGGTGTTAACAGTTGTATGTTACGGTGTACAAATTAACAATTTATGAAAAAAAAAGTACACCGAATTACTGTGAAATACTTTAATCATGAAATATGATTAGTTCAAAATGTTTCCCAATCTTTGGCTTAGATATAGAGTATCGAATAAAGCATGATAGAATTCTCAATTTTTGATTTGGCTGCCGTTTCACCTCTTTCTCTATTATTAATTCCAAAAATATGCATTTGATTGCGTAAGAAACTGCCAGAAAATGTTTGATTTCCCTGTGGTAATTTTTTGAGTTTATAAAATGTTTTTATTTAATTTTTGCATTAAAAGATGTTTCATATTGTTTATGCAAAGCGTCGTGCAAATCAGTGCAATAGAATTACAAATCCAATGCGGCACCATGAAGTAAACACTAATGGAAAGGTCCGTTTTATATACTGAACCAAAAATGTCCTTAATTTTAATTAAAAAGTACGTTAATATAATGAATTTTCTCATTAAAATCGAGCCGATGAATGATTTGCAATATGCCTTTGTAACTTCCTTTGATGGTTTTTCAAAATATTGACAGTTTGAGAATCGCGAATCAGTTATATGCTTACGATGCAGGTTTTTGCTGAAATGTTAGTATTACTTTGTTTGCTTTTACATTCGATCCCCCATTGTGTTGTGCTGGTCTGTAAACACCTCATCAAACATTAATTATATAATTTACCTACCTCCATTTATGATACTGCAACTAAAGTATGGCTGTCATTCATATAGGTATTTAGGTAAACGATGAGGTGATATTTTATCTCCAACTATTAAATTATAATAACTAAGCTAATGATGTTTCGTTAAATTTTTGCTGTAAAATAAGAATATTTTAACACTTTTTTTTATGGCACACTGTATTGAACAAGTTTCTATTATTACATAAAAGCTAAAATTGCGGTAGCTGTCTGTCTGGCAGTTTACAATGAATATATGAATAAACATTGACACGTGTCTGGCAAATATCGCCAGTTTATCCCTTACTAAGGTGATTGGAGAGATCATTCGCCACCAACTTATTGACAGTGTTTTATTTCTTTTTTTTTTTGTTTTAGGCATTCGTTTTCATTTCCATAACCTTGTAAAGGGAATTTCAGCAAAGAGTTCTGCAGTTGCACAATTAGGTTTAGGACATTCTTATTCCCGTGCCAAAATAAAGTTTAATGTAAATAGGGTTGATAATATGATTATCCAGTCTATTGCACTTCTTGATCAGTTAGACAAGGATGTAAATACATTTGCCATGAGAATGCGGTAAGTAATTTGTAATCACTATTCTTTGGTATATTGAAGAAAGCAGCTACCCAAGAAAGCAATTCTTCTGTTTCTAACACTTATTTTTTGGGGGCGAGCGTAAAGGTGTCTTGACTATGTACGAATTTTGATACATGTAGTTAAGCAACGTTCATCGTGGTTAGCACTTGGATGGGTGACATTCCAGGGAAACACAGCGATCCCCTCCCACCTTCTGGCGACTTGTATATCAGCATATATGCAGATGAGTAAAAAGTAAAGTAAAAAGTCCCTACTCTTAAGAGAAGAGACTCGGAAAAATTTTCAGATTGGGGGTAGCTATTTCCTGGTCTTGGTGATTGGCCTTAGTAGCGAAAATATGTCGACATCAAATAAATGAATAGAAGAAAGAAGTTTTGTCCAATCTGGGAGTCGAGCGTTTTTTGGAAATCAAGTTTTAATTTTATAAAACGTGTTTTATCTTGTTTTTTTTTTTTTAATATCTCAGGTTCAGATTCATTAGATCAGTCCAAACAAAAATCCAAATGTTTCTAAATACATTGTCAATAAAACTGCATAGGTTCAAATGTGATTAGGCATTTTATTTTTTGCAAAAAAATAAAAACAGCGAACATTTCTAACATGAATACTAAAGACCAGGATTACGGACGTTTATGGGAATTCATATGAAAACCGATCTGCGAAATGTGAAGACTCAAGACGTGCCACAGGTAGTGCTAGTAACACTACTACATTAAGTTCGCGGATATTGTCAATTGTCATATTTGCGGTGTCGTTCGGTATGTCTATAAATAATATAAATTTCTCTATATCAGTATATATATTCAGTAAGCGAAAAAAAATGGGAAAAACATGCACAATTGGGTTGTTGCACTAAGTTAAACTTTTAATAGAATCTGTGTTTAACAATAACATTTCTTCATAAAAAATCATTGGAAACATGTAAAAGTTGAAAATAAAGTCTTATAATATTACAATATCAATTTTAAAAATTCATGCATTTAAAACGGAGGTGACAACATAACGGCAGTCTGCAGAGAAGTTAGTTAGTAAACGACAAAAAAAGATACGAAGTTATAAACTGTTTATAGCGACGGAGAAAAAAAGAGAATAACGTCAATTGAATTTGACACTATATTTAATAAGTTTGTTCAAAAACCCCACACTATATGCACCAGTGCTCTTCAACTTATATATAGTCTCACTCTATCTCCTTCTATTATCTGCACTGGTACAGTAGTTCAGACTGTGTGAACAAACCTAATGTCAAATTCAATTGACGTTTCCAGGTTATATTTCGGTTTATGTTTTGTGCCGTACTGTGTAAATAATACCACCAATTCACCAAAAAAAACTTTTCTTCGGTGTTTCAGTAATGAATGGTGAACATAAAAATGAATGGTTAACTGTTTTTCTAATATTTATAATCAAAACTATAGCTGTAACGTACCTCGCAGCTTTTGCACCCCTAACCTCTTCAATGATAAAACGATCACTCTTTTAAAAATTTGCTGACCATAAATATATCTATAGAAGGTAAAATATCAGAATTGGCTTTTATAAATCCTGCCACAGTAATTTTGAAGGAAAATAAATACCAAACGTGAAAAACTTCTAATTAAATGTCAAATTCAATTTTGACATTTGAGGTTATTTTCTTTATTGCCAACAATGTCAACTTGTTCCTCTTCTTCTGTTCTGCATATAACTTCACATCTAACTGCCGTTATGATGTCACTTCCGTTTTCATGGTACATTCAAATAGTCGAAATTTAATAATTTTTTTAAATATGTTGCGCTTAGAATTTTCCTTTTAAATTAAACATATAACTAAATTAACGCTTCCACTACCATATTTCACCATTTTTGAAAATTCGTCAACAACCCAATTGCAGGGTGTAAGAACGGTTACACTGAAAAAATTCTTCACAACGTTAGAAAGACGTCTATGTTTCAAGTACCCAAAGTACGTGACTATTAAAATAATTTAGTATTGTTTAAGAATTACGTACAAACTTCAAGTTCAACATTACAGTATCAAGATTATTCTCTATTATTGCGAAGTATATTTTTATTGTAAGATATTTTCTCACAAGTGTTTTCACTCGGTTTTTCAGTAAAGAAATATTTCGTTTCCAGTTGTTTCCTAAGCACTTTTTCTTTGTCATTTTCTCTATTTTATTTTGTTCTAATATTCACACAAAAATGTTACAGGCTATATAATTTTTGAAAAACTTAATAAAGTTCTGGAGAAACATCATTATTGCAAAAACAGAAACGCTTGTGTTTATTATTTTAAATAATGAATAGCGTTGCCAACAATGAAATATTTCATCACAAAGACTTATAATATTCACGAGTAACGATAATCAAATAACGCGATTGTATATAAAATTCATATTTTTCCGTGTTCCAGTGTGATTGTGAGAACTGCGCCACCTAACATGCACTTCTTTCTTCCAGTTTCATGGGCATGTTGAAAGCACGGGGTGCGTCATCCTGGTCTCTAGTATTCATGATTTCTAATTTTACATGAACTGAAATTACTAAAAAAAAAAATAATAAATTTTTTTTAATGAAACATGATGGAATTACTGTGGTTGTAAACTATTATGGAAAATTACAAATAAAAATACTTACTATTTTCTCTATAAAACGAGATTTTCAAAAAAATTTTGTAGCCTCAAAAATCTGTCATTTGGTCACACTAAGTTTTTTTTCTTAAATTGTAGCTTTTTAAAGTTGCTTTTTTCAAAAAATGCTCTTCTCTCAGATTGGACAAAACTTTACTGTAACTTTCTGATAACATACCGATTGCATTTCCAAAAAAAAAATTCCCCCCACCCCCGAACAATCGTTGAAAAAAGCACAGTAATTTTTAACAATAGACAATGAAAAACGAAATGAGTACTTGCAAGACGTGAGGCAGCACCTCACTTGCCTCATCTGACCAGCCGCCTCCGAATGGAAAGAAACAATAATTTTTACGATAAATTTATTTTGCACAAGCCAAATATTTTGTTAAATAATGACAAAGTTTACAGCTCATTTACCAAAATGTAAAGTTTTTTTTATTTTCCAGTGAGTGGTATTCATATCATTTTCCAGAACTCGTGAAAGTTGTTCCAGATAGTTATACCTATGCGAGATTAACCAAATTTATCAAAAACCGCAAAGAACTTACTGAAGAATCTTTAGAAGGTATGGAAGAAATCACCATGGATTCTGGCAAGGCTCAGGCCATTTTGGATGCCGCAAGATCCAGTATGGGAATGGATATAAATGATATTGATCTGGGAAATATTGATACGTTTGCAACACGTGTAATTTCGTTGTCTGAGTATAGGAAAGAAGTGGCAGAATATTTGAAATCTAAAATGAACGATGTTGCTCCGAACTTGGCTTTGTTAATTGGAGAACAAGTCGGCGCTCGACTTATTTCTCACGCAGGGTCCTTAACGAGTCTTGCTAAATATCCTGCTTCTACGGTCCAAATTTTGGGTGCAGAGAAGGCCCTATTTAGAGCTTTGAAAACTAGAGGTAAATTAAGAGTGCTTTTAATATATTTGATTTGCATGTCACACCTAAAATGTGACTTCATATTTACTCCAATTACATGAGTTCAAAGTAGCTTTAAATTTTATTCGTTTTGATAAGAACAGGAAAATTACAATTTTCGTTTTTTATTATGTAAATTAGTATCACCAAAACTTACTAAATTAAGCTTAAAATTTAAAGTTTATACTTTCTAATGTAAGCGTAGCATTAAGATACTGAAAACAATTACATTATGATTAATATATTATAGGTATTTCATGTTACAAAGTTTGGAAATTAGTGGAAGTAAGGAGTCGGGATTTTCCCTAAAAAGTGCAAAATTGTGCTAAAGTTATGAAACCTATTTCTCCCCATTTTCGAGGGTGCTGAACACGAATAACAGGGTGAAAAAAGGTTTTAGTCATGCGCACCCCCTGAAACGGCCAAAAACCACCCCTTCTTGCTTATTTCTCATATAACAGCTTGGCATCAACTATTTTTGCAGGAATTCTTTATTTTTTCATGAGGATATAACAGATGGTGAAAGGTGATGTCAGGTAGTAGACCGCAACTGCCCTTGGGGGTGAAATCTATCCTGTCAGGGGGTGTATAATTGCTTTTCTTTTTATCGTTAAAGACGTTTACTCCTCGTTTTCGAGGACGTTGATCAAGAAGAAAATGGTTATACGCTGGTTCGACCCTTCCTTCACCCTTAAACTGTCGGAAACCCTTTCATGATAATAATAATAATAATAGGTAGTGACTTGGCTGATATTAGGGACTCGTACTATCATTTTATTTGTTTTTGCCGCCTTTACTGTTTTCTGGGTAAATCATGTATCCTCAAGGTATCCGTAGTCAGAGGATGAAGACGATGAACCAAGCATAGACACAGACGAATCCGATAATAGTTTTGATAGTGCTGTAAACTTCGTAAATTTTATACCCGAAGTGTATATTTCAGATTATGAATCGGAAACGGACAATCCGTGCGATGAAAGAGGCAATAGCATTGAACGTGATGTTCATTTCGAGGAATATGAATCATGTAATTCTCTTTGTAAGCGTCCTAAGTTATATTAATGTCTTGTAACAAATATTATATTGTACTAAAAATCAAATATATATAATTTATTAAAAACAGAAATGTTTAACAAAGGTATTCTCTTCCTTATATCCCGCTTTAAGGAACATGAATTTCAAATCCTTGCGAGGATAGGTTTTTTTTTGATGCGGATTAAAATGGACAAATGGTGACTTTGAAACCACTCCCACTCAATATACAAATTAGAAAATAAAATAAAAAACCACCCCCCGAGGTTTTCACAATACACTCTTACCATTGTCCTTGATCAGCATCCTTGAAAACGGGGAGTAAACGTCTTTAACAAAAAAAAGAAGCAATTTTACACCCCCTGACAGTGGATTTCACCCCTGAGGGTGGTTGCGGTCTACTACCTGACATCACCATTCACCATCTGTTATATCTCCATGAAGAAATAAAGAATCTCTGCAAAAATAGTCGATTCCAAGCTGTTATATGAGAAATAAGCAAGAAGGGGTGGTTTTTGGTCGTTTCAGGGGGTGCGCATGATTAAAAACTTTTTTCACTCTGTTATTCGTGTTCAACACCCTCGAAAACGGGTCTTTTAAATTCTATGATATTAAAAAGTAAAATATTTGGCTGCTGGGGTGTGATTTGAAAGTGACTAGCAAGTAATGCTATGCGCACAGCGGGTTAAAATCTGGTACCTGTACTGATAGTATTATAGTACGTTAATACAAATAAGTACTTATATTGCAGCTTAAAGCCCCTTAAAATATTCGTCTTTTTTCATAAATTCAGCAATCATAAGTACGCCCCCAGCTGGTAAATTTCACGAGGTAGCTTTTACAAATCCCTATCTGCAATTTTTTATTTAACTACATATAAAACATAAATAAAGCTAATATAATGCTTTGTTTAACTTTGTTAAAAACAATTTCAGCCATTAATGCAACTGATAACATCACAGCCAATCACAATACTTTTTGCGTACCCGTTCAATTATCCAAATTTTCAGTTATTTATTTGTTGAAATTTTAATTTGTTAGACGAGACAATGTTGTTTAAATGTTGGGAAGTGTTTTAATGTATCAAGTTATCAAGTACTTCATTTTAATAGTATCAAAAAAGCAAATTTGCATAGTAAACTCCTAATTGTCCGAGTCCCATGACAGTGTGTTGTTAAGCATGGTGTGCTACAACCAAATTTAAATCAAAGTTGTTGCCATTCGGAATTTTTTTTTTCCACATTCTTGGATGTATATAAAACCAATTTCCATGATATTTAAAATCATTCATCACAGAAATTTTTTTTTACAAGCATTTTACTTTTTTGTTTAATGACAGCCACACACAAAAAAAGTGGTCTGACCTGCGGACCATACCAGTGTATCCTTATGTATTTGGACCCTCTGAAACAGAATCCGAAGTCAGAATTGTCAGATTCGCTCGGTTTTCACCTCCAACCCCAAAAAACACCCCCAAAGCAAAAAAAAGTGGCTGGCCTGCGGATCAGATCAGTGTATCCTTATGTATTTGGACCAGTAATCAGAATTGTCAGATTGGCTCGTTTTTCACCCCTACCCCCAAAAAAAAAAAATTGTCTGTCCAGTGTATCCTTATGTATTTGGTAAGGATACACTGGTCTGAAAAACTGAAAAACGAGCCAGTCTAATAATTATGACTCAAGATTCGGTTTCAGCAAATACCTAAGGATACACTGGTCTGGTCCGCAGGCCAGACGACTTTTTTTTTGTTTTGGGGCTGTTTTTTGGGGTTAGGGGTGAAAAACGAGCGAATCTGACAATTCTGGCCGGATTCTGTTTTAATTTGGTTGTAGCACACCGTGTAAGTGTGTATGGCAACATGGCATAGCTCAGCAATGAGCCCAATTATTAACTAAATTAATGAATTTTTGCTGCCCAATTTTTTAATGTTGCAATTTTTTTTCTAGGAAATACCCCAAAATATGGATTAATTTTCCATTCCACATTTATTGGCAGGGCCGGCCCTAAAAATAAAGGCCGCATCTCAAGGTATCTTGCTAATAAATGTTCCATAGCCTCAAGAATCGACTGTTTTTCAGAAGTACCCTCTCATATATTTGGGGAAAAGTTACGGCAACAAGTAGAAGACAGAATAAAATTTTATGAAACTGGTGACATCCCCAAAAAAAATATAGAGGTTATGAAAGAGGCTATGGAAGAATTTGACCAACACGTAACACAAGTGAAATCTGAAGAAAAGAAAAAGAAGAAGAAGAAACGAAAGGCGGAATCTTTGGACAATACAACTGAAGGGACTGCCGAATCAAGCGAGGAACCGCCTAAAAAGAAGAAAAAAAGAAAGAGTTCCGTTTCTCAATGAAATATTGATGAAACTCCCTGGGAAAAGATGAACAGTATCGAGACAGGTTGAGTAATTTTGGTATAAAATTCCTTACCAAACTAATTTTAATTTTATATTTTTTGCTGGTATGCTCAAACTTCTATACGTCTTTATTTGTCCTGCTTAATTTACTTTAGGCAAAAGTATCATGGTATTTATTTCTATACAACTAACCTACTTTGTAGCAAAAATTATATTAAACTTTTTATTAACTGAAGGCAGATGTAAATGGAGCAATTACAGCAGATAGTGGAGACTGTAAAGTTTGAGATTCTTTTTTAAATATTTTATTAATTGATGTAAAGTGTATAAAATAAAAATTTAATGTATATCATTAAGTTACATAATAAATGTTTGGACAGAAAGTTTCTATTTTGTGATGTTAAACATCATTTATTTTTGAGTGATATATAACATAATCAGCTAATTTTAGTAAAGTATTGAAATAAGTTTTTATGCATAGTTTACATCTTCCTTATTAATTTGTGCCACCAAACATCAGACTTGTATTGCTGAAAAAGTTATTAACCAGTTTCTATGTCTACTTTTTTCTTTAAATTCAAAATTTTGATTATATTGGTGATTTTTTTTTTTTTTAATTATACTTGACGAGATGTATTTTTCTGATTGATGTTTTACGACATATCCATGGCCTGCTATAATAAAAGAAATGTTGAAAATGAAATAACACTATAGGAACTTTTTTAACAAAAAAATTAATGCCTAAATAGCAAATTTTGTATGCTACTACAGGATGAGTAGTAATGAATGACCCATCAAATTTCTTTAAAAAAAATGATACGAAGTAATGATTTTCTGCCGTTTTACATTACAGGGCGTGATTATATTGAATGAATATAAAATAATTTTATACAGGGTAATTAAAAAAGCAAACGTAATTAATCCCCCGCAATTAGGTATATACGTGATTTCTGAATTAGATGAAATTTTATAAATTCATTTATCTACAATAATTAGATAAGATTCATTTATCCCACCTGTTTTAGTTAGGTAATGATCAATATTACCTCACTAGTAAGTTAATAAAGGAGGGGTGGCAATAAGCCCCTTATTTGGCTCCACCTGAGCACAAGCAAGTACCACTTTTAATTTTTACATATGTCAAAGATTTTACGTTCTCACAATACGTAATTAAAAATTTTTGCAGTACTCTTTTGTGCTCGATGTAAAACAAAACCAACTAAAAGCACAAAAAAAAATGGTGATTTTCACGTATTGTGGATCTTTATCAATGGTAAATTCTGATCAAAAGCGCAGCCCATTTCTTTTTTGTTGACCAGTGTAATTTTGTCATGTGTCATTGAAAAACATTTTTTTTTATCATGGAAACCCTGGAAAATCCAAGGAATTTTTCTAGCTGCGTAAAGTCTGAACCATGTTCTTTCAAAAACCAGAATTCTATTTAACTACTAACTAATTTAACATTATCGGCTTCATCCTTAATACAGGGTGAACAAATTTTGGAAAACTTAGTTTTTGATCACCTTTCATATATTTGAGGTTTGAGTACGATTTTCTCATTAGATTCCAAATCTATTAGATAAGTTGCATAATATTAGTTTTTAAAACAATCATTTCAATAATAAGACCAAGAAATCCAGGTTCTACCTTATGTGGATCACCCTCTATACGTCAAATAAAATATGTTTGTACAGATCAGGACAAATAAACAGGTTGTTTATTACTTTTATGAATTTATCATGTATCTGTATAATAGTGTAATTTAAGATAGACCAAAAAATGGGCTATACTAATTTTTGTTTTATATTTTTAATATTTTGATTATAATAGTTTAAGTACTGTATATGTTTTTATTATGAATTTATTCTAGAAGCCGCAGAATTAAAGCAAATATTGAATCAATATTAGTATTATTTTTATTGTAAATGTTGTGGGCTTCTTTTATACAAAAATAATGGGTTATGACTAAAACCAATCTTTCTGACTTACAAAGACAAGCATGTCTCCCAATAACTGGCGCAGTAAGTACCACACCCAGTGGCGCCGCTAGCCTTTTGAAATGGGTGGGCGGAAGCCAACAATATTGAAAAATTATTTACATGGGTTTTTAAATATTTGCTTGGAGCAAGTTAAAAATGCGTATACAAACATTAAAAATGAGAATAAACTTGAAAAACTTAAAATTTAAGGTTATGTTGGTTACATGATGCAGATGTTGCTGAAGGTGGCACCATCTATTAAAAAGCACTGTACTAAAGTCTTGAATGGGAAAAAGCAGTTTTTAGCACTGTGTATTAAATAGGTGGTCCGACATACGGCACTTTCCTATTATAATAATGGCTTCATAAGTGCATGGTTTCTATTTACTTTAGTAGATGGCGCGAGCTATAAGGTCCTACAATTACCCGGCCATGTGCATTGTATGACTAACATAACCTCAAATTTTTAGGTTTTTTTCGTTTATTCTCATTTTTAATGTTTGTATATGCATTTTTAGGCAAATATTTAAAAATTCACGCAAATAATTTTTCAGTATTGATTAATAAAAATAAACTGTTAATTATAGGTTAGATTCCTAACCTGCAAAAAGTGTCATATTTTATTGTGACAAACTATTTAAAACTTCATACACATTGCGTTGAATTTGATTTTGGTTGAAAGTACAGGAACCAGGCAGAAATTTTAATAATAATTACGTAGATGTAGGTGGGAAATCAAACCGGGCTTTCAGTAAAACTTGGTATGAAAAATACAACTGGCTTACCGGAAGCATAGTGTTAAGTAAATTATTTTGTTGGCCATGTATTTTATTCTCAAATAATAGTGAGAAAGTGGTAATAGTAAAAAAGTGTTCTTTAAGCAACTGCCGCTTATGTCGCTTATATCAGTTGCTGTCATGGTGTTAGGAATGTACAGCTGACGAAGAAATTCATCTATTGGCGTTCAGTTCTTCAGCTTTCCTAGTTTCTGGAATTCTAGTAATGTGATTTCATCAGCTATGACAAAATCTTCCAACAGGCACTTTTATCTTCTGTTGACAAACTTGTAGAAAATGTCATTGACATAGTTGGTAATATTTATCTGAAATGGAAAGGTACTTACTAATGTTTCGACTCCCAAGTATTATGGGACTATGGATGTTTATTTAGCAAGTTGTGGATAACTCCTAATAGTCAATACTGACACGCAAATAAATGCACCATATAGCTTCGCCATTTTCTAGAGGGTAATTAACTAAATAAAAATCTTTAAAAAGAGAAAAAAATAGTATAGCCCGGCTATTTTGTAAAAAACTAAATGGCTTTTGAAATAAAACATAATTAATTACGATTACAAAAAATGTACAGAGAGACGGACATATTTACAAATAAACAAATGGTGATATTTTATATCAAACAAATCTCTAAATGTAAATAAAGGTGATAAACATACTAAATGAAATACATAGTAGCATTTTAAGTTACAAGGCACATACAAAAAAAAACTAAAGGTACAGAGAATTATTTACAACTGTTAAATAAGAAGTTTTATTAATAGTCTTTACGAAACGGGACTAGCACTCGCGATATCAACAAAATGCCGCCCAAAGCACTGAAGGTAGAACAAAACAGGTGTCTGGTCACGATGTAAAGGAAAGTTAATGTTATTTCGCCAAAAGTTGTTACCAGTGGCCGGTAAACACGAGAGAAATATAATGTACTTACAAAATTTTTGCTACGAGTTACAAGCTTAAATTGTAAGTTGGTACCAGCTGTAGACTCTAGAACTGCGTAAATATACCTAGAATACTAACTTTAAACGTAACTTTCTTATTACTGCGCTCAAAGCAGCTAGCACTATACTTATTAAATGCTGCTTCAAAGTTAATTCAGGACCTTTTTACCAAACAAATTTAGTGTAAACTTCTAAACCACTCGGTACAATTCACCTAAGAAGTTAAATCGCTAAACGAACTAAATAAATACTTAAATGGTTCAAATTCCAACCATCATTTTGACGACCTCCTGGCTTACAGCCGATATGGAGAGTTATACCAATTCTCTCTAAATTCCGCGGTATTTCCTATTTATAGAAACAGGTAGGTGGAGAGTGACAATGTGGCATAGCGTCACAATTGAAATGTATCAATTATTTGCCTAGTTCCCAAAGCTACCTTATATGGAAGTAGAAGTCGCACTCTGGCATGACATCATCCTCACATAGCGGGTTAAGTTAAAAATTTAAGATTTTTAGATAATTTTGGTAACAAAGATACAAAATAATGGAATTCACGGATTTTAATGGAAATCCATTTGTAGAAATTACCATATAGTCTATTGCGCAAAACGTGCACGTTACAACCACCATTAGTGTTTTTCTTCTCTTACTTTTCGGGTTTAGATGATTCGAGTAGGATGAGTCGGAGTGAACGGTTGTGCATCTGAAACGTTCTCATTTAAAACACAAAAATTACCAGTTAAAATTGCGATAAATTTGATAAAGCTCAGGTGAATTGTAGCCAAAAAAATTCCACGTAAAATGATATGTGATAACAAAAGAACAAGGTTGAAATAGAATTAATATTTGAAAATAACTAGTACAGAATATTTAGTGGCAATCAGTGTGGTGCACAAAGAAACGAGAATATAAACAAATGACCCGGGACCAAGGCGCAATAAATAACAGGAATAAGTGATAAGTACCTTTTCATTTCTAAGTTCCTATTTATGTCTTAATGACGTACAAGTGTCTGCCATTGAGATGTTTAGGTCCAAACCCTTGAAAGGTCGACATCTGTCGACAAATTTATAGAAAGGAATGAATTATTGAAATATGCGAAATCCGTGTGTAAACCTCAAAGTAAATTGTTTTTTATCACTGTAAAAATATTCAAACGAATTTAATTTAAATTGTTCCCGAAATAGTCAATGGCGTATTGTTCGTGAAGTATGGTCGTATACATTTCTTATCTGATAATAATTATTGAAAATGCTCGAATGAATTTAATTGGAATTGGATCCTCAATAATCAGAGGCATTACTCTTAAAGTATGGTCATAACTTTCATAAAAATTTCCAAGTGAGGCTTTTCATAGTTATTAAAAGTATTCAAACGAATTTAATTTAAATTGAATCTGAAATAATGAATGAGGCATTGTTAATATACTGCGTCAAAACGGAATTCTCACAGCACTTCAGTGGAGGTATGCGTGGTGCGGGCTTCTTTCGGAAAAATGGTATTTTCTAAGGAAATGCATACATACGTCGATGACCTCCTAATCGCCGCAGAACACATCTGGACTGAAAACAAACTTCAAGAAAAGCCTAATAATGGAGCGAGACCCATCAACAAAAGAGAGTTGGACCAACGGAGTGGAACACAAAATACAGAACACAGAAGAAATAAGTTTTTGAGAAGAGCAGAAAGGGACATCGTCCAACTACTCTACTCACAAAAACAACAAGATGAAAACAACGACATAAATCAACACTGTTAGGAGGAAAGACAATTAAAAAAAAAAAAAGGATAGAAATGTACGCAATAAGACTTAGAAAAAGAAGATTCGAAGAAACAGAAATACAAAAACAAGAGTATAAACACCCCATATTACGACACAACAAGACAACATTTCACAAGAAGACTCAGAAGTCCAGAACCAAAAACACAAAAAAAGGCAGCTTAAACGCTCCCTCACAACACAATGCGGTAACGCATCTCACAAATACCTACACCTCCCATCCCACATTCCTTTACCATGCGCCATGTGGCTCTCACTGCTGGCAACAAGCATGACCTTAGTCCAACCCAGCGTGGATGTAGCAGGCCCAGCTGTATAACTCTGGGAGTGGCAGCAATGCCTACCGAACGCTGGTAGTAAGTCATGACACGTAAATAAAACTAATGCATTGTAATCTGATTTTCATACAATCAACAAAATATCTAAGTCTGTTGTAACAAACTAAAGAAAAATATACATACCGCTTTAAAATAGTAGGTTTAAGTCCTATTGAAATGTACGCTGCTGGAGAATAAAATGGCGCAACCATATATGTTACGGTATTCAGTGCCTTACCTACTTCGTTCCAAAACGATGCAAACGGTTGCAGCATGGTACTCAAGGGGTTAATAGAATTTATAGCATAAATACTATTGACAAATACATTAAAGGTAATAAAAGATTACTTCGTCTTACAACAATTTATTTCCCAAGGATCTACAACAAATCAGTGAGCGGAATGTTTTGAACTTAAAATGAAATTTTTAACATTAAATTCATTCCCTTTAATACCTATAAGGCACAACGGTTCAATATTTGCATCTTTGTAATTATTTCTATTAGTTGGATAATTAGTTAACAAAATAAAAAAAGAAACATTTAATGTTATTTTTTTATTCTTTATAAGAAAACTTAATAACAATAGTAATAAAATATTGCTCCAATTACTTTTTAAAATAAAGACTAATAATAGGGAAGCATTTAAAACAATATATAATTTACAACCCTTCTACCCACTGTACACATTAATAACCAATAATATAAATTAAATAAAGGTACAAATCTAATTAATAATAATCGAATACTAACAGTAAAATATTTAAATACTTAAAACTTAACTAGTAAAGTGTTTTGACCCAGCACCCAGAGATGAGCATTGTTAATATTTTTATACACAAAATAATACAAAATATGTGCAACAATCGAAAAGATCTATGTATAAGCAAGATAAATTGGCTATTCTCGATATGATATACAAAAATAATACATCTTTGGAATTTCTGTGAATGACTTAATTCATCATATGGTTAAATAAATAAAAATAAAAACAAAATTATTTAACCAAATTTATTACAGTCCAACCCATACAACCATACAAAAAATAATTCAGTTCTTTTCATATTACTATTAAAAAATTTGCCTTCTGGAATATTTGAGGCTCCCTTAATATTAAATTTTGGCATTTTTTCTATAAAACTGTCTACGTCTTTAGAAAATTACAACTAAGTTCATATGTCAGCAATTTATTTTTAAAATTACAAATAAAATTTTTAAATGAGTGAAAAGAAAATGCCACTACAATTTTTTAGTTTTTTGTTAAAATATACGTTTTTACTTGAGGTTACCCTGGATATTTCTCAAAAATATATCTCAATAAATACCATTATAATAGATGATCTACTCTTTTTTTAATATAGTGATAAGTATGTGGAGAATCATTAAAATAAAATTAAGAGTTTTCCACTCAATCCTACGTAAGATTTCACCTTACTTCGATATATCTTAAAGCTCTTAGTGACTTTAAATAGGCTCTTAAGATTTGTAAAAATCACTAAAATGTTATTAAAATTGAGTATTGCCTTGTTATTTAATTAAACTGTATGGGTTAGCCTTTAGTTCGATATGAATTTAAACATATAATCATTTAAAACTGGCAAAGAACTGATTGTTTTGATTTTGTGGAAAAGCCTGCATGTTGTTAAAATTTAGCTGCATACCAAATCCCGGCGACGCATTAAACTGACTAACCGATTTAGGTTGGTTTATGGGTGATGTTGGATTACTTGCTAATTGGTTCATACTAGGAGAAGGGCCCGTTTTTGGTTTGTTTACTAATAAATTATCCAAGTCTATATTTATGTTGCCAGAGTTCTTCCATGTTGACCCAACGGGAATGTTTTTGTTTGTTATTTGCTTTTCTGTATTGTTGTTTATCGTGGAAGACAGTGGTTGAAGTGGTTGTGCTGAAGTTGGGGTCAATACCGAACCTGGAACCCAATAAACATTTCTGGTTATACAAGTGTAACCATAAATTTGCCATCATGCTTAAATAACTTTAATTTACGTAATAAAGTAATGGTAATATTTCCGTTATCAACCTCTTAAAACACTTAAAAGAAGTAGTTTATAAAGATTGCCAACACCTTTATTTCGTGACTGTATATAACTTCAGAGTTTATAACTAGTAGTAAGAGAAACATTTCCGCTACCTTTATATAGCTTCATATATAACTGTAGAATAATAATATATAGATACTTTTGGTAATGACATGTAGTTATATAAACGTGTCAGTTACCCTTATAACCTTTGCATATGTTGGTAATATTTCTGTCACAAGATTACTGTCACTTATTTTTCTATCTCCTCTGATGCACATACATGTTCTCTCCATGGACACATATTATACTCTTTTCACAATGAAATAAAAATGGAAATATAATTAGCTATTTTATTTGTGATGTATAAACATGGGTCAACATTTTGTTGAGAGATATCTCCAAAAATTGCAGGGGCGTTTAAAATACCCTTTAATAAAAATCAATTTTAATTTACACACCTGAAAATTACATGTTTTTTTTAAATCACATATAGAAGCTCGATAAAAATGTTACCACTATAAGATTACATAAAAAATAAGTGTATACTTTGGCTTCAACCTAAAATATGTTAAATACTAGTTGCGACCTCGACTACGTTCACGTGGAATTTTGAAATTTAAGTAAAAAGCTTCTCTGTAAATGACATTTGAGGTAGAATCACCAAGGATGTGTACATTGTACATCCCCACTACGGATCTCTCAAACATTTTTTCTATAAATAGCTGATGTCTGTCAATTAGATCCAGAGACGTGGGGAAAGATTTTTCCAATATCCCCAACCTTTCTAGACTTCTTAGGCGAAACCAGAAGGGCAGTATGTAAGGAATTGAAACCATTTCAGTTGAACAACTTTTAATGAGAAACCAGATTTTCAATAGCTTGAGCAGTTTACAAGTTACAAGGAAATATATTAGATGTTACATCACTTGTAGAAAAAGTAACTTGGAACTTGTTTCAATCAATACCTAGTTGTTTATCAATCAGAATCAGGAGTGTGGCAGGATATTGACTTTACAGGGAAGGATGGGAGTACAAGCTGATGAGGAACTTTCTGGTCGGTGCTCTGGGTAGGTAATGCAGATACCATATTTAACGAGACCACTTGACCGTCTGTCTCAACCGTCCCCATACCTACCCTCTTGGCTACAAAAAAAATTGCAAAATTGATTTATAATTTTAATTAGCTTGAAAGATATGTATGTAATGAGTAAATAAAAAAGTTCTGGAATCCTGAAATAAGGATGAATTTACAATTTTATTAACATATTTTATTATTTATAGAAACCAGAGCTGTTCTTAAGCACTCTAAGCACCTTTGTAATCGGGAGCACTGTGTATAAGACCATGATACTGTAAAAGAGAGATACTCTCTCACGCATACCTCCCCTTACCGCAGTCTCCACTGTACGGCAGTCAATTTTTATTTTAGATGTAAACTAAAATTACCTTGACAGAAGTGTTTAGAACCTTATCTTTCAATGAAATAAGAATTTACGACTGTTTTGGTTGGTCGAGACAAAAGATAGAGCCAAAATGTGAGGAAATTGTAAAATAATATTTAATATAATATTTTCTCTTTTAGCTCGCCCTAACTCAAAAAAGGGGACAGCAAATTAATCTCAAATTTTGACCGTGTTATGACTCCATATTTGTTAACAAAATGTGTTAATATGAAGGCAAAGTTTTAATGAGTAAAGAAAATATGATTTTTTTTTTTAAGACCATGTCAATAAACTGAAATTTTATAGGTACGAATATGACAAGCGAGAAACTTTTTTATCTTTCGAAATAGATATCAAGTATATTGAGGGCGTATGAAGGTAAAGGATGGAGCTAACTTTTTTATTTGAAACTTTTTTCTAGGATTAACAGTTTTCGAGAGAATTGTAATTAAGTATTACGGAACGCCCTCGTGGACAAAACAGTGCAGATAATGGTGTGCGTTAATATTGTTAAATGAAATCGAATTCAGATTTTCTTGCAGAGTCAAAAAATGAATGAGATTTTTGAGCAAATCAATGGAGAGTCATTAAATATTTGTAATAATTACATGAGATAACACACTGATATGTCCCGCATTATTGAAGCAAAAATGCTATTTTACAAATGCAAAATGTATTTTCTTAACAGAAACATTAAAGAATCTGGCAATTTATCTCTAAGAAAAATTGTTAAAATTGCTAAATAGAATAAATATTTTTCATTCTTGACTGTTTGTCTATTTAGTCCCTTGAGGTAAACCAGAAAAAGGCAAAAAGCTCAAAAGTTCTGCGACCCGACCGCAAGACTCCCTCCTCCTTCGAGGAGAAGGAATACGACGGTGACAATATTTTCCGACCTACACTTCAAGAACTACTTCTAAACCGAAAAACTACCTCTTTTCCGATTTTTCGATGTTAGGCATTTTTTTATTGGAAAATTTTATTAACGAAAGTTGTTGAGAATTGTCCAAAAACCCTAAATCCAAAATTTAATCAAAATTAGAAAATATTCAAATTTTTTTAAAAATAATGTCAAAGTCCAAACATATCATTTCATTGGGGTTGTTTTGTTTAAAAAAATTCATGACAATTTTGTTAGAAATTAAACCAGGCTGTCAGGTAGTTGTCAAGTAATTAGTAGCTTTAATTTATAATTTTTTTCAATTTTTCAACTTTTTTATTTTGATGAAATATTTGGCTTAAAGTTTTTGGACAATTCTGAACAACTTTCATTAATAAAATTTTCCATTAAAAAAATTCTGAGCACCGGAAACTCGGAAAAAGAGGTGGTTTTTTCGGTTCAGAGGTAGTGGTTGGGGGGTAGGTCGGAAAATATTGTCACCATCGTATTCCCCGCTCTCGAAAACGGGGGCTACAAGTCTTGTGGTCCGGTTGCAGAACTTTTGGTGTAAAACCTTTACCTCAAGGGGCTAATTTTCCTGAATAACGTTAGACAAATGCACTGTTTCATAATAAAATTAATTAAAGTGCTATATTATTTGATACTACTATTTATTGTGTTTAGTTAAATGAATTAAGATTTGATACTAAATAAGAACAAATTAAATAGCAACTAATATACTAATAGCTTTTAACTCGTTGAAAAACCAACGGCGCGAAAGATCAAGATTTGTAGAGTCTAAGGTTCTCTCGAATTCAGCATCAATTATTTTGGAGGTATTTCACCAACATTTAAGTGAAAAAATGCTGGTAAATAGGGTCTTTGAATTTTATGATATCAAAAAGCAAAATATCTGCCTGCAAATTTCAGCATTCTAGGCCTTATGGCTTTCGATATATTTTTAAGCAGACATCACACGCGCTGCCGCGGGCTCGATTTGAAAGTAACCAAAAAGCGACGCTATGCACACAGCGGGTCAAAAGCTGGTATCTCTATATTTCATAGTATCATGGTAAAAGACCACTTTTTAAAATCGGTGTTTAGTTTAGTTTAGTGTTTTGAGCACTCAGAGTTTAGTAATTCCGAAAAGTGCTCGCGAGCACTTTAAAAGTCTCATCAGAAAGACATCATTTTTTAATGAAGTTTGTATACTAGACATGGGTATAAATAGGCCGTTAGACATTTGAACTCACTACCAATTTAGAAAAAAATATTGGAAACGGACTAACAAAAAAATATATAATTACATCAAATGTAATTTACATTAAACCTTATGTAATAATTCTTAGGAATAAGTATTAAAATAAATTGTTTTCATTCATAACTTTTTCTAAATTGGGTGCGAGCCCAAATATTCAACGATTGTTTTTCCTCTTTCCTCGAAAACGATTATCAAATTAATTCGTTTCTTTCCTTAAAAATAAAATAATTCATCATCAAATTTGGTGAAAATAAGAATAAAATGGAGATGATTGAGTTATTAAAAAAAAAAAACGTAAAAATAAGTTCCACTTCAGATAATCTTCGCAGTGCTTTTGTAAATAAAATTAGTTTTAGACGTTTTTAACCAACCTAGTTAATGACGCATTTGTCAGTGTAAAAAAAAATAGAAAATTCCTTACGCGAATTTTGAACCCTGGATTGCAAATCAAAATTGCAATCGTTACACAACCATCTGTTGTTACTAAATATGTGATGTTCATAATATATGGCTACCTAAAATCATATTTCGATAAACGAATATTATATTATGAAACGTATATTACTAAAATTTATAAATAAACAATAATAGGAAATAACATTTCGCAATATTTCTATTTAATCCCAAACCATAAAAATTAAAATAACAATTTTTTTAATTTTAAATGATTAATAACTTGTTTATTTACTGATCGATTTTGTTCAAAAACAATAGGGTTCTTCCTCCAGCTAACATTAACTTACTGCCTAAATATCAATACAATCAGACTTTTCTTTTTTATCGTGCCTACAAGAAACGTGACAGACGGACAGACGGATATTTCAAAAGTTGTTCAGAATTCGTTCACTAACACAATGATTAAATGATTAAATGAAAGGTGCTGATCAAATGCAATATACTCTTCATTTTCCTATTTGCGAAGAGTATAATAAGGTGGAATAAATTGATAGTATAAATATCTCGATAATTAATTATAGTTGGTCAACGTGACATAGTATAACTAATAAATTATTACAAATTTACCAGACATCAAAATACTTCAAAACTTAACTAAAAAACTGTACAAAGTACTGAACTAGAAATATACAGAAACATGAAAATACAAAAACTGTTACAAACTGTAACAGACTAAAATCTAGTAAATGCAAATATAATTTACATAAAAACCTCAAAAATCTATCATTTTAACACTTTCGATATAACTTAAAACCAAAATTCAAATGTGCACTAATACAAAATGTAAGTAAAAAAATTGGGAAACAGGGACAAAATATTACTTCCTGGTAATACACGGGAATTATCCATTCCATACTGCAATGGAAACAGCAAATCTTTAAATAAAACTTCAACTTACAGTTCACAGACACTGGAACAACGAACACTCATTTATCGTTGACTTATTATTAAGCAGGGGCGGCCCTAGGGCGGTGTGAATGGTGAATTGCTATTTTATTATATTTATAAAATTGCAATAAAACAAAATAGTTGTACAACGTTTAAAGTTTGCTTGTTGAGTTTGAAGATGGAGGAACGGAAGTTTTAAGTAGTGATGACACACGAAATATTTAAAATAATAAAATCTGCTAAATAAACTGCAAATACAGGGTCGAACTAAAACAAATTTATAGCTTTTGACAAAAAATAAGTTTTTTTTTAAAGTATATTCAAGCAAAAAAATTCTGTTTGTAGATAAAGTTTTCACCATTTTTTTAAAATTTTTACCCTCAAACTTTTTATTACACCCTTGTAACTAAAGATTTAAAAGCTTAAATTTGAGGATCACTAAAAATTTTAAAAAAAGTTTTTCATTAAGCAGCTAATCTATTTTATTATTTTTATTGTCATTTTAGCTAAAATAAAAAAAAATATTCATTCGGCAAATTGTGGCATTCTTTTTCTACATTGTCATCCTAGGTAGTTTATTTAGCCTTTAACCAATTCTTATAAATAACACTTAAATTCAATGAAGTTCTGGCCTCAACAGAATAATAGATACTCCATTATTTAAATGTTTAAAAAGTGCTTAGTGTTCATAAATTTAAAGTACTTTTCCAGAGTGCTTAGTAATCGTGAACTGTAGTAGCTATTTTGCATAAAATAACCATCCACTACACACAAGCTGAAAAAAAAAAGGCAAAAATAGCTATATGTCCTTAGGCAGGATTCTATTTCATTCGCTTACCAAGGGGAAGGATTATAAACATCTTTGTAAACAGAGCAGATTTTGAATTCCTTTCAGTTAAATAATTAAATAATTGCAAAGTTCAATTAGCATTAATAAAATGATAATATATATTTTTTTATTAGTTACATTGAACTTGTGAAAAAAGTGTATCAACTATTATTATTATTATTGGATTTGAATTTTGTACATATCACTTTAGTGCAGTTTTTGAAAACTGTGTTTTTACTTTCTTCGCTTACCAAAGGGAAGTATTGTAATGGTAAAAAACCACTCTCCGATAAAATAAAGGTAAAAACTCTAAAAATCAGTTGAAATTGCGCACAATAATACCTGTGCACAATAGCTATAGCAAGAGATTCACTACCGCTAAAGTTATAAAAATAAAATCTGCAAGGAATGGAAAAGCTATAACACCAGGAAAGCAAGAGATTTGCTCATTAGACAGCTTTTATGAGATATGGGAATTCGTTGATTGGATGGGCGATTGAAAATAATTCAATATTGTCTTTTTAATGTTGGTTTCTTCATCTACTTTCATAATTCGTTTATCATGAGTTATTTGAATTCGTTTATAACTACAATTTCAAAATTAAAATAAATTTCAAGAAAACAGTTTTAAAGAAAAAGAAATTGCTCTTCTACAAATTTAGCTGTTTAAGTAAATATTTTGCGCTGAAATTTGGCATGAATGTTTAGTTGAATAAAAGGCATGGTTTCACCTTCGTTCATTAAGTTTTATCTATTATTATATTATTTTTCTTAAATTATCCAAAAGGGATAACTTTTAACGGTTTTTATTATTTTGCAAGTTAACAGAAAGTTTAGGTTTGTTTAGTTTTATTCGAAATCTTATTGCGAATAATTTGACATTTTATTTTTGTATTGTGATTACTAAGACTGGAGAGGCAATGGACAGATTTAATCCAAAATTTCTCATTGGACTACTTGGTGTCACACCTAAAATGAATTGAAACCATAAAATAGCTGCAGTAAAACAATTCCATTCAAAACTTATTTCGACTCCAACGTGGAAATACGAACTATAATGCTAAATAAGGTGTGATAGAAAATAATAAGTAAAAATTTAAGTATTTTATTAATAAAAAAAAACACAAAATGCTTGCATATGAGAAACTTAAACTAATAAATTATTATTAAATTTAATCATAAACTTAAACTAAACGATAATTATTAAATTTAATCATCATCAATGTCAACTTTAAGCACTCCTTCAATAAGAATCATAGTGCATGCAGCAAGCTTACGACATTCCAAATTTGGTTCACCACGTGCTGGATTTAATAAGTCAGCTAACCACAATCTTATTTCAAATAATTCATTTATAAAATCTTGAATTAAAATACTCTGTGGAACATTTAACACGGTGCTCGAGATAAGGCTCAGTATTCCCATTCGAACTTTTACGTCTTTGTGAAACCTTAAATACCAAGAAAATTGGACTATTTCCTTTGCCATTCTTGGAGCTACATGACAATTTCTTGAAGCGCACATTATTACTGCCAAAGTATCTATAAAATGTATCAGTAAAATGTCATCATTATCATCGTTAGTTGATGGGTGAAGCATTTTATTTTGATTAAAACCATAAAGCAATGGGAAAAAGAAATATCCTGCTACATCGGAAAACTTACTAGCTTTTTCCAATTTAACATATTTATGCTTTGTGAAATATCTTGTTTTATTTTCTAGCCTTTTACGAATCATTTCTTCGGCTCCACTCAATTTTTGGGCTCTCTTAGTCATTTCTTTACTTTCAGTATGTTCATCTTGTTTTAGGCTTGAAAGAATTTTGGCGACTTGCCTTAAAACATCCAACATAAAAACTCGTCGTGCTATCGAGTACGTGCCTAAATCCGCATGAATCTGTTTACACAAATATTCAGCATAATATGCAGGATATACACAAGTAATCGCAACACAACTTTGAAAAACTAAACCCTCAAATTTCTCCACATAAAATCTAGGTTCCAAGGAAATTAATATCTCTAATATTTCAAGACCAATTGTAGCGTCATCATCTGGCAACTGGGATATAATAATCTTTTCACAATTTTCTAAGCTTAGGGCAAAGATTTCATGATCCTCAGTTTCTAATAATCCATCCCTCAAGTCTCTCAAATATGCAGGAGGGCTTTTATTCGAAACTTTAACATCGTTCGACAAGTCATACGGTTCTAAATCATCATCAGAGTCTAGCTCGAATTCAGCACTGTCTATTATCTTTATTGCCGTATTTGCAGTTTTAACAGATTCAGATAACATAACTTCATTTTTTGGACCCTCAAAATTAGTTTTATTTCTAAATTTACGTTCCGGTGCAATATACTCAGTACTTTTTTCCTCTTTCGTAACGAGTTTCTCTAAGAGGTCATCAACGCTTACTTCAAATATATTTTTCATTTTAAAATAGCACTGTATATCCATGTCGAAAATATTCTTCAATTCATCGGCTAGTTCTTTGCTTTCATCTTTTAAGTTGTCGTATTCAAATTTCAATTCACTTTCCTCTTTATTCTCTGCTTCCTTATTCAAAAAATTTATTAAAAGTTCTCCAGTTTTCATCCCAGAAATTCTAATTACATCGACTGACGATTCTAAATGTACAGACATACCAGAAAATACTATTTTTTGTATTTTTGAATGTTCGTGATCACTAAGTCCAATGTTTTGCAAAGAATTCAAAATGAAAATGATTAATTTAGAAATAAAAATATGTTGCTCTATGCTCGAGTGACTTATTGAGGATCGGTCTGCCCAAATTGTTAATAAATTGATGAGCAAACTTATTAAGTTAAACTGGGACACTGAGCTTAAATAAACAACTAAATTAATGACTAAGTTCAGATAATCTTTTGGAAAATGAGTCAGAAGTGGAATTTTAGTACATAACACAAACTTCCAATTCTCATTCTTAATTAAGTTTTGTCCCCAAATTTCCTTCATTAAGTATCTCGATGGATCTATATTTAACAAAAACAATTTTGCTAAAATTTCCACAGCAGGTCTATCTAAAGTGTAAAAAATTTCTTGGAATATTCTTTGGTATATTTTGGTTTTGTTTGATGATTTATTTGTTAAAATAGCGACAACTTCTATAAATATTTTTAATGCTTCGGAACCTAATCTTTCATTATAATTTATTAAAATTTTGCTTAATAATGTTGCAAGACTTTGATAATTAATGTAATTTTCCATTTGCAAGTCAAATTTATGAAAATCTAATAAAAATTCTACAGTTTTCAAGAAATTAAAAATTAAAAATTTTGAAAAATTTTTAGATAGGAAAAAATTTGGTATATTCAGTTTTAAGATATTTGCCACTCTATTCGGTAACGAGAGTAAAACTCTCAAAACATCTGTCCATGAGGCAAGTTTTTCCTCTTTTAAGAATTCATCATTTAAATCAACAGTAAAAATATGACAAAAACAACATGCAAAAAATCCCTCAGATTTCAGCACAATTTCTAATAGGGATACTATCATACTAGACATTTTTTGTCGATCCTCTCTTAAATATTTGACCAAAGTTTCTAAATTTATCTTAGATATGTTAGGATCTTCAACAGAAAATAAACTTTTAATAGGCTCATATAAATAATCTCCTGTAAATGGGAAATTGTGATCAAAAAGCTGGATTAGTTTTTCAATAAATACAGCATAACAATTTTCTGCATAATGTTCGTAAGATTTTTCATCAAGCCCAACTAATTTTTGAACTGTCAATGGACCCGGCAAAAACTTAATTATATTTTCAATCTGTGATATAACACCATCAACGTCACTTTGGCATGTTAATTTCTTGATGTTATCCAGCATCTTGATGCATTTATATGTCGCATCCTCCAATTCTTTATCGCATGTGGTTTGCTTCACTTTTTTCATCTGTCTGCTTGGAACTTCACTTACATATTCACTTAATAATTTCAAACTGACCCGTGCCTCGTCTTTATTGGTATCTGCAACGGGAACGCTCTATGAGTTTCCCGAAATAATCAACAATTTATTTTTTAATATATTGATAGCGCTAAATGTTCAAAATATTTCTCATTATATAGTTCGATAAAAATAGGAACTATAAAGAAAAGAATTAGAGGATCAATGAAATTTTGCATTGATGCTCATTTTTACTTACTGATGTCTACTCAATCCGGCGTTGAAAATAGGTCAACCGTGCATTTTGGGTAGGATGCAATTTTATTTTTATTATGTGGGGGGATCGAACAGAAGTTTAAATTTGAGTTCTCGGTGTTGGGAGTGCACCCATTTGGCCCCCACCTTCAAATATAAGGGTGTAAATGGTTTTTTTAATATATCTTGAAAACTATAACTTCCGTAAAAAATTTGTAGAGAGCTTTTTGTAGGTATTTACAACTTTTGTTAACAACTTTTTGTTGTGACTTCGATAACACAGGCACAAAAAAAGGTCATGTACATTTTTACCGGCCATCATATCTATACGTATTTTGGGGCGCTGAAACCGAATCCAAGGTCAGAACTGTCACATGTCATCAATTTTTTCATCTAAGCTCAAAAAACATCTTCGAACAAGCCAGAAACCGGGTAAAAAGTAAATTAACAGATTAAACGAGTTGATCCATGTTTTTATACGAATTTTGGGGCGCTGAAATCGAATTCGAGATCAGAATTGTCACGTCATCAATATTTTCATGTAAGCCCAAAAAACAGCTTAGAACAAGCCTGAAACTGGGTAAAAAGTAAATTGACAGATGAAACGAGTTGACCCATGTTTTTATATGTATTTTGGGGAGCTGAACTGAATCCGAGTTCAGAATTTCCTGATCATGTCAGGATTTTGACATAACCTCAGAAAAATCTCAAGAAATACTTAAAAAATGGTCAAAAATGGATATATCTAGAGGTAAAATAAAAAAAATTTCAATGAGCAAGCCATCATACCAGCACGTATTTTTGGTCATTAAAATTGAATATGCGTCATAATGGAATTCACACGTTAAAACGTTTACATTTTGATGCATGCCCAAAAAACCTATGAAGACTAACCCAAATTACTTTATAAGATAAATATAGGTTGTCGAGATTCATCAATTTTACGTCCCATTTTCCTTGGTAGCGACGCTCCATCTCTCTTATATATTGGTGAAACCGTTCACTTTGGTCCTCGCTATAATCTCCGAGATTTTCTGGGAAGTAATCGATATGAGAATCTAGGAAAAGTAATTTTAAATTCATTTTTTTTTTTTTTGTATAAAAACATGGGTACACTTTTAACCATTTTCGAGGTATTTTATGATGTTTTTTTGAGGTTATGTCAAAATTCTGATATGAAGGGAGAATTCTGACCTAAGATTCAGTTTCAGTGTCCCAAAATTGATATAAGCAAAGTGGTTTGGTCCTTTTGAGTTTTTAAATTTACATTTAAATGCATTTTTGACAATTTTTGAGGTGTTTTTTTTTTTAATGCCTTTATTTATATTAACGTCCTGGCGTAGTTTAGCTAATGCTACTCTACCACTTAACCAGGACGGCAAGATGAGATACGGTCACCAGTCCAAGTGAAGGACTCGGCCCGGCGTGCGGAACTTCGCCGATTGAGGTCCACTCACTGAAACCGGTACCATACGTCACCTCACGAATTCTTGAGATTTTTCTGAGGTTATGTCAAAATCCTGACATGATAAGAAAATTCTGGCGTTGGATTCGGTTTCAGCGCACCAAAATACGCATCAAAATATGGGTCAACTCCATTAATCCTTCAATTTACTTTTCACCCAGTTTCAGGCTTGTTCTAAGCTGTTTTTTGAGCTTACATGAAAATATTGAAGACGTGACAATTCTGACCTCGGATTAGGTTTCAGTGTCCCAAAATACGTATAAACTCAACTCATTTAATCTGTCAATTTACTTTTTACCCGGTTTCAGGCTTGTTCTAAGCTGTTTTTTGAGCTTACATGAAAATACTGATGACGTGACAATTCTGACCTCGGATTCGGTTTCAGCGATAGTTGGTAAAAAAGTACACGACCTTTAAGCAAAAATTAATGAAAATTTAGCGGATGAAAAATTATTATAAGTAATAACTTTTTTTCTATTAATTTTATGAAAAAATGCATCAGGGCTTACTTATTTTATAACATTTTATAACAAATAATTTGACCTACTATTTTTTTTATATTTTGATTATTTTAAAGGATTTTTTAGCGCTGTAAAGGGAGGAAGGTCAAACTTAGAAAAAAATTATTGGTACTTTATTTCTACCTACATACAATTTATATTATTATATTTTCCATTAATAATAAGTCATTTATAATTAATATACAGTGTGTTCCCGGATCGGGTACCGCACTCTTGTAAATTTTCTAATTCTTGATTTGCCGAGAAATAGTCATTCTTTATAAAAAATGTTGCTTGTCCCAGAAACAGTTGTCAAACTTAAGATACATTATACAGGGTATTCTAAAATTAGAAAATATGAAATCGACTTTAAGCAAACTACTTTTTTTTTTACATTTTTACGGGCAGTAAACCACTGGTGAAATTTTGTACATCTAATACCTTTTCTAGAAAAATAAATAAATAAATAAATTTTCATTAATTTTTGCTTATAATTTCTTAATTATCGGAGTTACAACAAAAAGTTGTTAATGAAAGTTGTAGATATTATCTACAAAAAAACCTCTCTACAAATTTATTGTGGGTGTTATAATTTTCAAGATGTATTAAAAAACCATTTTCACCCCCATTTTCAAGATGGCGATCAAATGGATGCACCCCCCTCGACCCCGGAAATTCAAATTTAAACTTTCCCAACATAATAAAAAAATAAAATCGCGTCCTACCCAAAATGCATGGTTGGACTAATGGGCCTACCTCAAGATTGAGGGCAAATTTTTTCTAGACAGGTGGAAAGGAATGCGTTTTTATTTTCATATATATTGAAAAACAAAGGTTTTAGTGAAAATTGTCAAGAAATCTTTATTGTAGTTTATGAAATCTCCATCAATTTGATTTGAAATTTTGAATTAAACTTTGAAATCATGGTGGCTTTTTCTCACCTTTTTTAAAGAAATCCTGTGTTTTTTATTAATTTTTAAACGGGTAAAAGATTATGGCTTCAAAACTCTGTGTCTCAGTCATTTTTATTGAAAATGGACATGATAAGTGTCGAATAAAAGAAATTTTCATAAACTAAAAAAAATTATCTCAATACTTTTTGCTAAAATGCTTATTTTTCCAGATATTTATAAAAATGCATCTACTTTCCATTTAAAAAAATTTGCCCAAGATTCATCAGTCCCTGAAAGAATAAGCAAAAAAGAACATCTATGCACAGTTGATGCCCAAATTTTTTCCTTAAGGATAGGATTTTGCAGAGTGAGAGGGAAATATGCATTTATTTTCGATTTATTATAAAAATTTAAAAAACCAAACATAGTATAATCTTTAAAACTGTTTTAGATACTTGCTATTATTCTAAATAATACATATACATATTTTTTGTAAATTTCTGTTGTACCTGAATACTGTAGTTTGTCAATGAAAATAGTTCCTAATTTCTTTATTAAAGCATGGCATTTAACTATATACAAAATTTATGATAAAAACTATATATGTTTGTATTCCTTACAGCAATGGGAAGTACCTGAAACTATTTTATAGATTATACCATTTATGGTTTTTTAAATATTTACAATGAATCGAAAATAAATGCATACTTCCCTCTTACTCTGCAAAATCCTATACATAATGTTGTAAAGAACCCCGATATGGGGGATTTCTGAAGCACAGTCAATTTTGATAAAAAATTGGTAAGTTTTGCCTATATACCTCCTTATGAAAAATTTTTAATATGAACTCGATCCTTTATGACCAGCTTTTGAGATATAGTGCTTCCAATATATGAAGCATTGTATGTCACTCCTAAAATGTGATGTCTTATTTATTCCGGTTACATGAGTTCAAAGTAACTCAAGAGCAGGTAAATTAAATTATTCTCCATCATATTTATAGAAAAACACACATATTAAACTTCACCTAATTATAAAACTTTCACTGATTAAACCTACAAACTAAAAATCAATTTAACATACAACAAAATGAGAACAATTAACTAATTATTCGAAGCAACGTGTGGTAATCTATCATGTAAAAAAAGTTTTTACGCAATAACAACTTAGGTGATCCATATATGTATACAAAATATGTACCTACTTTGTTATAATTTTAAGTTGATACTTTATGACGTCAGAATATCACAAGCCATGACGTGCACCGCTTGATATACTGGAATTATTTTACACGGTGCATCGAAATAACTAAAATACTTTTATAAATCAAAGATATAACTTCTGCACAAAAAAATCGTTAAAAGTGCATTTTTATAACTCATTTGTTGTTTGTTGGCAGATAATCTAAATATATCAGGTGCAGACAAAACTAAGTAGATAAGTAAAATAAAATTACAGATCAGGTGGCGGCGACAAAAATAACTGAGTCATCGAATTACGAGATGATTTAATTATGTAGAAATAGTTTATCAACAGTATCTAAAAGGAATGCTGGTCGGCTACGGTATATCTTGGTCGAGCATGAGTGGGTCTTTCGGTGCTCATTGGGGCTACACTTTTACGTGATTGAGTTACGGCATGTTTTTATGAAAACCACATTTACTCCATATGTGTATCATTGTGAAGGAATTCATTTGCTAACCTGTTAGACTAGGAGCCCGCCGACCACTAATTGTGTGTCATAGGTTTACTCCCATGGTTATTTCTGTGCTTTACTGCCCCAAATTAACAATTTACACATTTTGGGAGTAAACCTATGACAAACAATCAGTGGTCGGCGGGCTCCTGGTCTATATACTTTACACTACTTTTATTTTACTTATCATGCATACATTTTAACTGCAGAAGTTGTATTTTTGATTTATAAAAATATTTTAGATATTTTCAACATATCTCAGAAACTAGTCATAGAACTGTTTTCAGATTCAATAGGTTTGAAACAAGTTATCCAAAAATTTGATCCCTCATAGCGGACAAGTTAATTCATGTTATCAAAAAAATACAGAATACTGTTTATTTCATGTCTGAAGATTACTATCAAATATTCCAACAGAGATAAAAAAAAGCGTTATTTACGACATTTAATCATTTAATCAAAACAAATTCATTAAATTAAATTAAATGGTACTAAGTAATATATGAAGACTTTTGGAGAAAAATAAATTAACTGAATAAAGTGCGCACAAACCTCTCAAAGCTCAAATTATAATTATTTTATTTATTCGAAAATATTATGGCCTTAACCCTCACAAGCCAAAAGGATTGAGAGCTTCTTCTTTAAATATTTTTCAAATTTAACGCATTTTTTTCAAATTTTTAAAAACCGTGCGCTATTTGAGACTGAAGTGCGAATTATAGTCAAATTACTTGATTACTCTCTTTGCAGTTTATTCAGTAAAGCTACCTCTTTGCTACAAGCCCTTATACACTCAAAATTGTTCAGTGTAGGTATCGAAATATAATTTTGCATGCACGATTGTTGTCATTTCTCTTATCTGTCGATCCCCATAAGAGTCCTAAAATATCCATTGTCTTTTACGAGGAAACGGACATGCTTTAATGACAGATAGAGGACACCGGGGGTAATCATAATCAACCATAGAAAAAGCTAGTTGGGCCCTCGTTGCTGAAATACAGGGTGTTTTATGTATTTTGATCAAAATTTCTTTTGGTTGTTACTTTGTAAAGGAATGGAATATTAAGTTCATATTTGGCACATATAATACACTAGTGATCCTGAATAAGTACTTGTATCATGGACATAAAAAATCCAGATCCGGACTTGAGAAAAAATGTCTTTGTTCTTCAATATTAAATTCGAAAAATACATTAAAAAACTGAACCATACGGCTTCATTAATTTTTTTGCCACACCCCCTGCCGTCTTCGAAATAAATTCCATATATAATGCAATATGAGACTTTAGAAAATATCGATGAATGACATGCGCAAAAAATGCTTCCACTATTAAATAGGGGATTTACTTTTTTTTTCAGCAATAATTATTATGTTCTAATTACCAATTTTTATGGAGGAGGTGAACATAAATAAAAAAATAAATGTTAGAGGACACCAAATCGAGAATCTATTTCATTCCTCTCATTTATTAAAGAGTGGTAATACAGCAACACAACATACCTATTACCAACAACAATAACTGTAATAACAAAGTTGTATATCAATAATTCACATAGTAACAAGATAACAACAAAATATCAACAGAATAATTGTACCAAAAACAAAAAATGCAGATATTGTCAAAACATATTTACAAATTAGAATTATAATTATATTTTATGTTCAAAATAGCCTCCTCAGCTTCAGAACATTTTCTAGTGCGGTTCACGAGATGACCGATTGATCTTATCACATCTGGACTGTTTCTAATTTCGTTGCTGCGTTCAACAATACTTTGAATTAATTGATCTGCGCAGTTAATGTCCACTCTTTAAGCGACCTCATAATCTAAAACTAACGGATTTTACGTTTAAGGCCATTGTTTAAAGTAAAATTTCTGGTCTGGTCTTATCATTCTTTTTGCAAATTAGTTTAGATTCTGTTGATATTTTGTTGTTATTCTGTTATTATGCAACTTTGTTATTATTGTTGTTGTTAATAGGTATGTTATGTTGCTGTATACTAGTCATCTAATAAATGAGAGGAATGAAATAGGTTCTTGATTCGGTGTCCTCCAACATTTATGTTTTTATTAATTTTACTACATCCATAAAAATTGGTAATTAAAACATAATAATTATTGCTGACAAAAAAGTAAATGTCTAATTTAGTAGAGGAAGCATTTTTTGCGCGTATCATTCATCGATATTTTCTAAATAGTAGAGTAAAATCTGGAAGTAAAGTCGCTTAGTTTTCGAGAAAAAAAAAACCAGACTTAGTGGGATTCTTTAGTAAGATAATCGTGTACACGAAATCGTTTTTTACGACATTTTTCGGTGGTCGAGAACTTTTTTATTTCGGAAAAACTCAAGAAAATAGATTTTTAATAAAATATGTTTTTTAACGTCTCCACCGCTATATCTCTGAAAATATTTGTGCTATCAAGCTATTTTTTTTTTTAGATTAAAGTAGACACAATAGCGCTTCGAACAACGTCCCACGTGAACCCGATTTATTTTTTTTTAAGTTGGAAAAATAATAGGAAACTCAAACTTGTTATTTTCAGTAACGTAATTTTAGGCAATCGAGAAAAAAGTTTATTTATGAAAATTTGTATATACATGCTGCGTACAAATTGAAGCCAATAGTTGAAAAAAGTTTTTAGGATAAAAATTTTTCATGTCCCGTTCATAGTATTGAGTCAGCGATTTTTTTTAACGGGCCAAAGTCATATTCTTGCGCGCTCGGCTATAGCAAGCCTGCCGACTGCAACGACTGACGATCTCGGTCGGGGTGTATATAATAGTTTAACTTATATCAATAGGTACAAAACCAGTAGTGATCAAAAGCATCTAGGGGATCAATATTATTGTTCAATATTTCATATATTGTACAGTAGTATTGATCATATGTTGTTAATATTAAGAAATTGTATAATAAATATTAAATAGTCTCCTTTTAATAATAAAAAGACAGGTGGTAGTAGTACAGTACCTAGAGGTAAAAAAAACTTCGAAGTAATGTCATATTGAACGGATTTCGTTCATTTTTGGCAGTATAATAGTAAATGTTTCACAGAAAAGTTTCTATATTGAGCGGGGGCTTGTTAATTTATAGGGGGTGGATGCCACCCCCTTTGAGGGGGCGGCACTTAAAAAATATATGAAGTACAATCATATTTTAAGAAGAAAAGGTTCTATACAATTTTTCACATAAATTGAAGTTTTTAAGTTATAATGACTTCAAAATTGCGATTTTAGCTTAATAAAAGGTATTTCTAAACGGCTTTCGTCAAGTATCTCAAAAAGTATTACTTTATCGAAAAAACGTTATAGACCAATTACAGAAAGTACAAACTGGGAATTAATTATATTTTTTGTTTATTGATGTAGGATTAATAATTTCGGAGATATTTAAGTTTACATTTGGCATCCAAGTGTTCGTAAGATAACTATTTAGAGTGAGAGTTAAATATCTCAGAAACTGTGACACCTACGCCAAGGATACTAATAGATACAATAATAGGTTATTAATTAAGCTCTTAACTATTTTTTTATTTGTTTATGTAGCATTAAAAACAAAGAAGTTATAACCGAAGCAATGTCCGTCTACACATTATTTTAATAACAACGTCGCCATTTTGTTACTGTAATTAGCCAGTAATTAAAAAAAAAAATTAATTTCAAACACGGTTTCTCATTAATATACAGCATGACGTAGATGCTCAAATTTTTTGGTTCGTATACAGCACTTGCTTTAGAAAAAATACAGTTTAAACTATAAAGGTATTTTCGATAAAACGTATTTTTTTTTCCTATTCCAAATATCTCAATAAATATTAGTTTTGTTCAAATATGTGTAGAGACCAAAAATAAAGCTCATAAACTAATAATAATAAATTTCGCTTGTTTATTTATTTACATAGATTTAATAGTTTCGGAGATATGAGCATCCGAACGTTCATAAGACGAAAAATGCAGTTTAAATGTTAAATACCTCAGAAATTGTGACGCATGCTAAGAAAGGAAATTAAAGACAATTAATTGCGCTTTCAAATTATTTTTTACTCGTTTTGTTACTCTAATTAGCCAATAATCTAAAAAAATTATCTCAAATACAGTTTTTCGTTAAAATGTAGCATTACCTAAATGCTCAAATTCTTTTTTGCTCATTTAAAGCACTTGCTTTAGAAAAAAATGCATTTTAAACTTTAAAGGCAATTTCGAAACCCTTGGATACCAAATATAAACTTAAATATTTCCGAAATTATTAATCCTACATCAATAAACAAACAATATAATTAATTCTTTCTGTAATTGGTCTATAACATTTTTTCGATAAAGTAATACTATTCGAGATACTTGACGAAAGCCGTTTGAAAATACCTTTTTTAAAAGCTTTTATTTTAAGCTAAAATCGCAATTTTGAAGTCGTTATAACTTAAAAACTATCAATTTATGTGAAAAATTGCATGGAACCTTTTCTTCTTAAAATTTGACTCTATTACAGCTCCAATAAATATATATATTTTTTAAGTGTCACCCCCTAAGAGGGGGTGGCACATTTTTTCTGAATGATATCTAATTTTTTAGATGACAGTAAGCAACTCCACCCCAACCTAGAATGCCATATATTAATCTAGATTCAACTAACGCTACATCTACGCGACTAATCTGACCAACCTGCATGCGAGGTGTATTAATTGCGTCCCAATGTCGCGTTTAGCGCTGATAAAAAAAATCGCTGTTGCCAAACGGTACACTTTAGGCAAAAACATATTTTTTCAAAAACTTTTGTGATTATTAGGCTTTATTTTCTTCGTTGCATGTATGCAAATATTTTCAAAAATAAAAAAGTTTATCGATTGGTGAAGATTTCAATACACAAAATATGTATTTTTAGTTTATTTGATTTTTAGAGAAATGAAAGTGCGAATTGTGCCCAAACCGTTTATATTGGTAAAAGCGCTACAGTGTGTGCTTTAATTTGACACAAAACAAATTTCGGTACCTTTAATAGTTTTAAAGATATGGCGGTGGAAACAATAAAAAACAATTTTCTTTAAAAATACATTTTTTTCACTTTTTATTGATTTAAAAAGTTCGAGACCACAAAAAAATGTCGTAAAATATGATTTCATATGCCCGGTGACATACTCAAAGGAACCTAATATGTTTGAACTGGTTCTACGCCAAAAAAAAAAAAACGACACGATAGACTTAAGAAATCGCTGCTCTAAAAGTCTCATATTGCATTATTTAATGGAATTTATTACGAAGGCGTCAAGGGCGTGGCAAAAAAATTAATGAAACCATTCTGTCCAGTTTTTTATATATTTTTCGAATTTAATATTGAATTTAAAAAAACATATACAGGATATTGTTTTCTTGAAGAACAAAAACATTTTTTTTCGAGTCCGGACCTGGATTTTTTTTTGTGTGTGGCATAAGTACTTATTCAGGATCACTAGTATATTATATGTGCAAAATATGAACTTATTATTCCATTCCTTTACAAAGTAACAATCAAAAGAAATTTTGGCAAAAATACAGTGGAATATATTTCAGCAAAGAAGGCCCAACTAGCTTTTTCTATGGATGATTATGATTACCCTTGGTGTCTTCTATCTGACATTAAAGCATGTCTGTTTCCTTGTGAAACACCCTGTATAGGGTTTCTGGATAAATGTTGCTACCGTTATGTACCAGAGGGGGAGGAGAACTATATTTGAATGTAAATAAAATTTTACACAAAGGTCAAATTATTCGTTCTGAATGGTGTAATATTTGTTGCTGTAGTACGAAATGTAGTTGAAATGTTTAGTGACTTAGTTTTACACCTTCCAGTAATTTTCCACATAGTTCACATTGTTTTATCGATCCAGTTACTCTGGCACGGGTATATGAAATATGGGTTTATAAGAGCGTCAAATGCATAAATCACTACTGCTACTGAGTTCTTTAACATCTAGTTTTTTATACTCTCCATTTTTAAGCATTTGATGCTGTATTTCTGAGAAAGAAATAGTATATTGTTTTATTAGGAGTAAAAATGATACTTTTGAGACGAGTCTGTAGGTTTGTAATTGCCGCAGACGAGTCTCAACAGGTGGCCTTTACCCCGAATAAAACATGCTATTTTTTCTTCAAACGTCGATTAGCTATAAAAAAAATAAAGATAAAAATCTCGGATTTCACCACTAAAAATGCATTGTGTTAATATCGCATGGCCGGCATATTAACATGTTCACTGCGGGCGCCCCACGCGACATGCTAGATAGCGGCTGACTTGATTTTGGATGGTCTAGAGGTAGGAAAAAAAAACAAAAACGAAACTCATTCTGACACACAAATTAGTCGTAAAATACGATCTATTTATGGGCAGACCTAATTCGAAACGCTCAACACACACGCTGACAACATCTTTACTACTCAGTGACGCGTTTCCGCGTCGGCCGCCTCTCGTTAAACATTGGTGCGACGCGGATTCGCGGCGTTCGCAGTGAACGTGTTAAATAAAATACGCGTTGCTATGGATATTACTTTTTCTGCTGCTCACAGCATCAGAAAAGGTACCTTTACCCGTCCGTTGCTAATGGCAACACAGAGCTGTCTAAAAAGCCAAACTTTAATGTCATGAAATGCGTTAAGAAATGTCATGCTTTGCTGACTATTAAAGAAAAATAATATTATTTAAATACTAAAAAAAAAAAAAAAATGAAAAATATTAGATTACTGCCTTTTTTGTTATATGAAGTTTTATTTAGCCATCCTCATGGCCCTATACCCACTAAGGCTAAGTAAAAACTCGACGGTGGCGTAAGAAGAGGTTATTTTTTCATACTTTTTTCGCTATTTTTCACAAATTTTCTTTAACTTATCAACATTAAGAAAGTTTTGCATTAGCTATATCAAATCTTTTTTTCTGCCAGGAACTTTATGGTCCTATTATGTATTAGATGTCACGTAACTTACATAACCAAAATTTAAGAAGGCTTTTTGGGAATAATATTAAATTCGATCATGTAAGCCACAGCAATAAACCGGCTGCCGGCATTTTTAACAGGAGTATCAATTTTACATTTGAACATTTTAAAATTAAAAAAAAAAAAAATGTTTCAAAGACATAATTTATAAGATTATTGTATAATCACAGTCGAATAAAACTGTGCTTTTCTCAATGACTGTTTGGAGGGGGGGTGTTTTTGTTTGTTTCTATTTAATATCTTGGATTCTGTTCATTGGGCCAAACAAAAATCAAAATATTTGTATATAAATTATAAATAAAACTATATAGGTTATGCAAAAAAATAAAAATTACGAAAATTGCAAATTTTACATAATCTAAAATTAGTAAAAAAATAATAAACATTTTTAAGGTAAACTTGGTGAAATTATAGGTCTTGTAGATGTAAACTATTATGGAAAATTACTAAATATTTATTTGCTTTAAAAAACGAGATTTTTGAAAAATTGGTGGTGCTTCACAAAAACTGCCATTTGATCACACTTAGTCTTTTTTCCTCTTAAATCGTAGCTTTTTGAATGTGCTTTAAAATGGTGATAAAAATAATTTTGTTTACATTATTTTAATGTTGCATTTTGTGCATTTTTGTAAAATGCATTTTCTTGTAATGCATTTTTTTTATCGAAAAAATGTTTCCAGCCAAATACTTTCACCACCTATTAAAATTGCTTCAAAAATGAACAATTAAAAAAAAAAAAGAACCTTCTACATTAATTAGAAGCTGGGATATAAGCCGAAAAATAACAAAAATATTTTAAAAAACTTGTATGTTCAGGATTTGAACTGTGGACCTCTGCATGAGAGAATCCTCACTTTAACCATTGGGACATAAAACATTTGTGGATTCAATGACTTATGGCATAGAAAGCAAAACGAAAAATTTTTAAACGATCAGACTTTCGTTTATACATGAAAGGCAAGGTCGTACGATATCAATATCGAGAGAACAATAATGGCATTTTAATAGCAAAGTAAACTGCATACGCCAAATCGAAAATTCAATCCAGCAAGAACGTACGAAAAATGGCATTTTCTAATATTTTATGAAACACATTTGACTTTGAGCACTCTAGATGAGAAAGTAAAATGTATGGAAATCATCTCGAAGCCTTGGTAGGAGTGGGGGAAATACTCTTGTTGTGGCAGTGGCGGTTTTGACCAACAGGCATGCGTAATCCTGTGTAAGTTTAGGTATATTAAGGATTCAAATTTATTTTATTTATTCATCAAAATTCACATACATTAAAAAATAAGCAGTACAAATTTCAGCTCAAAATATAGATACGTATAGAAATAAATGAATAAAACAAAAGATACGATACCTCAGCTTCTTATTAATGTAGAAAGGTTTATTTTTTTGAACTGTTCATTTTTTGAAACACTTTTAACGTATGATAAAAGTTTTTGACTGGATGCATTTTTTTTAATAAAAAATGCAAAAATGCATAAAATGATGAACTTTAATAAAATAATATCAAAAATTTATTTGTTTCACCATTGTGAAGCACTTCCAAAAGCTCAAATTTTGGGTGAAAAAGTCTTAACGTGACCAAATAGCAGTTTTCTTATGAGGCTTCTAAATTTTTTTCGAAAATCTCATTTTTTAGAGAAAACAAAAACAAACAAACAAAAATATTAATTATTTTTGTTTGCAATTCTTCATAATAGTTTATATTCACAAGACCTATAATTTCACCAAGTTTCATTAAAAAAGATTTATTACTATTTTAGTAAAATTAGGAATTTTCGTGGTGTTTCTATTTTTTTTGCAAAAAAAAAATAAAAGAGCAGATCGGATTTGCATCTATGCAATTTTATTCATAATTTATTTAGAAACATTTTGATTTTTCGATTGGCCTGATCCGATGATCCAAAAACACTTCAAAATTAAAACTTAATTTTCAAAAAACATCCACCCCCAGATTGGACAAAACTTTACTGTAGTTTCTAGATAACATACAGATATTTCCAGAAAAAATCCCCCCCCAAACAATCATTGAAATCGTATTTTTGATGTTTAGGTTTATTCGACTCTTATAACAATAAAAAAACTTGTTTCAGAGACTTACCTGACCCTAATCCATCCAAAAGATCATTATTTGAGCTGCCGACAAATCCTGAATTATTGTTTACTGATGACGAGGAAGTAGACTGAGGCTGCATGCTCATATTTCCAAAATCTGATAAGTCTCCCAGTAGGTCATTACTATTATTTTTTTGAGATTGTTGGATTGGCATTGTTGGTACATTTATGAACGCGTTCGGTGGGCCACCAAGAAAATTTTGTGGAGGAGCTCCAATAATATTTGTCGGTGGCACTCCTCCCATGAGGTTTGGCTGGGCGCCGCCCATTACATTAGGTCCACCCATAAGCAAATTAGGAATGGACGCCATATTAGGTGGCGGTATCACATTTGGTATTACGTTTGGTGTAGATCCCAAATTAGGCAAAGCTGTCAATTGTTGGCTGTTTTGAGCTGAATTTTGAGAGAAAGCTGACCCAAAATCGGCAAAACTATCCTCAGTTTTCTGTGTAGAAGCGTTATTTCCGAAAGCAGTCTCAAAATCTCCAAATTCTGTCCCCGATTTAGAGTCATCTTGGAATTCTCCAGCTCGAGGGTCAAAATCATCACTTAACAAATTCTTCCCGGTTTGTGGCATCGGACTTTGACTAGCATCTCTTCCGAAATTAGCTGCGGCACCTAAATCTACTTTTTTTAAAGGTTTATTATTTTTCTTAGGTGAACTTGTTAATGATGTGTTTAGATTAATATTAACACGTTTTTCTACATGCGTTGGACTATTTGGTTGGTCCGTATCTTTATATTTCTTAATGTTATTTGTGTGATTATTATGCCTAGATTCGCTATCGCTATCCTCTTTATCTACATCATAATCTTCTTCAAAGGACCTGTCTCGGTAACGATTTGTAGAGTTTGTATCATCCCAGTCACCGTATCCCTCCTTATTATAAGGTCTGTCATCCCAAGTATCTCGACCAGACCCTGCAACAGTTTTAATAAAACATTTAAGTAAGGTAGTGGGAGTGGCTGATGTTTGATATTTACAAAATTTTAATCAATACCGATAATCGGCTGATACCGATATCAAACTGGCTCAACCGACTTTGGCCTATCAGCTTCAATTGCAACCAGGAAAGGAAATTATACATAAAATCGAATTTTATACTATTCAAGTACAGTATCATGTAAAATATGTATAAAATGTATAAAACATGTATGAAAGTATACAATATTTAATTTTATACGTGTATGTAAAATATAATAATAATAACATAATAATAATAATAATAACAATAACAATAATAATAATAATAACATAATAATAGTGACTTTATTTGGCAGAGTTCAGTTGGTCTGTCAAATGTCAATTTTTAAGAAATTGTCACAGACTTTTTTTAATATTAACGATGAAATCTTCGGAATAAATCATTTATGATAAGCTTTGTTTGTGGTTAATAACTTACAAACCATTCATTTTTATTATATACAGTGTGACCCATTTAAAAATGGAAGCACCTTTGTAACTTTTTTATTTTTTGTCCGACTTAAACCAAATTTTACCAAAATATAGAACAAATTAAAATCTACTTATGGCCAAAAAACATCCGCCTCCTACAAATGCAAAGCCACCTGTGATACCAAAATAAATGGAAAAAATGAAGAAATCATATTATGCATTTTTTTTATCGGAAAACTTTATTAAAGAAAGTTGTTTAGAATTGTCGAAAACCTAGAGTCCAAAATTTCAGCAATATTAAAAAATACTGAATTTCATTTTTTAAGTCCAAAATTTTGACAAAATTTTTAAAAAAATACAAATCACTTGACAATTACCTGACAGCTTGCGTTTAATTTCAAACAAAATTGTCATAGCACAATTTTCTAAAGAAAAAAAAAAAAAAATTAAAATGATACAGTCGAACCTCCATAACTCGAATCCCCAAGGAGATTACAAATGCGTTCGAGTTAGAGAAACTTTTTAGTAAAGATAATAGATTATTTCTTTGAATCGCTTCAAGATATAGAAGATTTCGAGTTATGGAAGTTCGACTGTATTTTTGGACTCAGACATTGTTTTAAACAAAATTTCAGTATTTTTGGACACTTCTGAACAACTTTCATTGATACATCTTAAAATGTAAAATGATAGAAATAATGTAATAACTCTTAATGAAGTGTGAAAAATGGTAGATGTTTTGTAGTCGAGAGTAGAGAATATAAATTAGTAAGCTATTTCTATAAATTAAACCAAAATCCGCCCTTATGGGGGAGTGAAAACTACCGCTAAAGCTCAAAAGACGCAGGTGAGTGTAAATAACATGTACAAAGGCCAAATTTTTGTATCTCTTAGTGCCAAATATTTGACTCTGGTGCGACAATCAGCCATTACTCTCAAAGAGTAGAGACCCAATCCTATGGAGGGTTAAAACTACCCTCACCCCTCATAGGTTTCAAAACGGGAACAAAAATTGAGGCTTTTGTAGTTTTAAGCAGGGTGAATAAATATGGAGTGAATTCGTTCCAACCACCGACACATGACTAGAGTCTACCCTTAGTAAAAGCTACCAGCTACCCCCATGCTCAAATGATGCATATAGGTGCTACTGAAATTCGGAAAGGGTCAAATACTTGTAGCTCATCGTGCCAAATGTACAAATCTGGTAAGACAACCACACACTCTTAATAAGATTGAAAATTACCCCACAGACGGACGGATTTCATTACTGAAATATCCTGAAACAAAAATTCAGGCATTTGTAGTTTTAGGCAGGGCAGATAAAAATGGAGTAAATTCATACATTAAGCATTAACCAGTTGTGTTTTATTTATTACACCATACCTACTTATTCAACTGTTTTTCTATGATTCTTGACTAAAAAACAAAACTGACAAGACAGATTTTTTTTTGAACCACAGATTCGGATTCAGCGTTGAAAAATACACCATACCCATATGATATTGTATAGCTTATGTTAAATAAAGAGTGTTATTATTATTATATAATTTGGTCCGCTGCACAGAACTTGTTTCTTTGTGTGGCTGTGTTATTATTATTAATTAAATCTACGAAGCCCACTAAACACTTAAAATATTGCTGCTGTTACAAAACTCAATCATCATGGATCAATCAATTTCTTTTTTGACATCAAAAGGTGTTTGAAAGTCCGATGGCTAGAGGTTAAGGAGTGAACGATGATGCAACAGGGATAACCAGTTTAATGTTCCTCTATATGTACAGAAAGGTGGCATTAGATTTATTTTGTTTTACATTAAACATTTGACTATTATAGGTAAATTCTATATTCCACTATGATAAAAGTTGCTCATATCTATCAATAGCTCTCTTTTAGAAACCGATTAGACATGAATCACTTATGTGATAACAGTATTTCCTAAACTATTACTCATTGCACAAACCAAAATGTAAAGGGAAATACGATTTTAATATAATACATATCAGATCAGATGGACTGCTGGGATATTCTCAGCTCTATATATTTTAATGTTCCGTCTTTTCAAATTCGCTTATAATCCTTATTTTACTTAGCTAATCAAAGAATGAATATAAACATTTTTGACTATTTTTGTATGCATTTATAAGTATGTTTAAAAAATTTATCAGTCAAACCTCGATATTTCTATTGCGGTCTTAATAATATAAGGCAATACTGTTTACTTATTATTTTCTTCATTTTCTTTCTTTTTTTTTTTCATCCTGTAATAGGCCCATTCAGCATTTTTTTAATTTTAGAAATCGAAAGTAGAACACTTTTTAAGGCAATTTAAAAATTTTTACGTTTTTATTCGAACGTTTAAGCCCTTAAATAAATTACCAAAGTTGGACCGCGCGAAAACGGGGTGGAGCTTCGCGTGACGTCACTTTGTAGATGCTGATCAGGCGGCAGTCGAGATTTAACAATTAAAAATATTGGAGGTAAAATAAAATTGAATATTAAGAAGAAAAGATTCTACGCAACTTTTCATAAAAATTGATAGTCTTTAAGTTATAACGACTTAAAAAAAGGTATTTCGAAACAATATTTGTCAAATAACTCGAAAAGTATTACATTGAGCGGAAACATGCTAGAGACGAATAAGAAAGCTACTAAATTGAAGATGAATTTTGTTTTTTTCTAATTTCTGTAGAGTTAATGGTTTCGGAGATCTGGAAGTATACAGGTGACGTCCGAACGTCTATAAGATGAAGTATTTAGTTTAACTGTTAAATATCTCAGAAACTATGGCACTTACAAAAGCGGTATGAACAAAAATGAAAAACTATTAATTGGGCTTTCAAATGAAATTTAACCTCTATTTCTACAGCATAAAAAACAAAGAAGTTATGACAGAAACAATGTACTTTTTCAATTTTTGTTTATGCAAAATAACGTCACAAATCAGCAAAGTGCTTTGTACTGAAACCCAATTTTTAACATTGAATATCTAATGACTGGATATACTTATGAAGCTGAAATTTTAACAGCTTATCTAGATGATCTAATCCCATTCAATACCATAAAAAAAAAATAATGAAAATAAATTATCGCTTATCTCTAATATGCCTTAATAATATTTTTGTATTTTTTGTATAATTTGGTTTGTCTTTATTATTAAGTTTGTACTGTTTATTTTATATACATTTATTTATATGTTTCTTGCTTTTTAATTCAAGGCTTATCTCTCTGGACAGTTGTATTCTTAAATAAATAAACGAAAAAAATATATAAAACTAACATTGTTCTTTGTTATTAAGAGGAGACAACGCCAATCACAAAGTTTCATCGGTAAAGCTAAAGCTGAAGTGGAGCGAAGGGTAGGCAGTGTGGCTATTATAGGGCATCTGCACGTCACGCCACAGCTAACCTCAAAAATATGTGTTTCTTAAGATTTAAGAGCATTACGCAGCTATTATTAAAATTTCTCCCTGGTTCCAGTATTTCCAACTAAAATCTAGTTCAATGTAATGTTTATGAAGTTCTAAATACTTTGTCCTAATAAAATAGGACTGTTTTTTAAGTTAGAAATTTAACCTGTAATTAGCAGTCTATTTTTATTAATCAACAATATTGAAAAATTATTTACGTGAATTTTTAAATATTTGCTTGGAGCCAGTACGGCTCCAAGCTAAAAATGCGTATACAAACATTAAGAATGAGAATAAACTTGAAAAACTTAAAATTTAAGGTTATGTTGGTTACATGATGCAGATGCCCTATTAGGCAATCCAACAACCTGTCAAATTTTTTTGGCAATATGGCGTGGTGGGCAAACACGGGGTTTATTTTAATTAACTCGCGGAAATGTAGCCAAGGCAACCGAAAAACAAACTCTTCAACAAACGTTTAACGAATGAAAACAAACGTTTGCCGGATGTTTGCCCACCACACCATGTTAAAAGTCACGTGGTTTGGATTGCTTAATTGTAGTGCTGTAGGTGACACCATCTATTAAAAAAGCACTGTAACAAAAATCTTGACTGGGAAAAAGCAGTTTTTAGCTAAACAGCTGGTGTTATTAAACTGAAAAAAATATATTCTTATAAGTAAATGAATACTACACTTCTATTGAAGAAAGTTTTTGGCTAAAATTTGTTTATTACGAAGACCTCTCTTCTCTTGCTCCCTCTTAATTTCTTAGTAATTAATATATTATTTATGATCATTTCTTCTGCCAAAAACATATTTTAGATAACATAAATTTAATTTGTGAAAAAAGGCCAAAGGACTTCGGTCGTTCGTCTATTGAATTATTTATGATTCAATAAATTGTTTATTATTTTTACTGAAGTTAATATTAAAAAATTAAACTGAAATATCAACACTAAATAAATAATTAAAATAGTAAAACATGTTAAACAATTCTAAACTTTTAGTTTCTAAAATATACTTATAAGCTTTTCTTTCAGAATATTTTCCTATCTATTAAAATATCATTAGACATATATTTACGTTTTAAATTCAGAACAGTTTTAAATAAAAAATATAAAAAGAAAATAATATGTTTACAGATAGTACACTGATAAGATTAGCTACATATGGATAAATCAGATAAATATATTACAATCACAATAAGGGTATATACTGGCACCAGTCGAACATTTAAAGATCCACTTAAATAATTTTACTTCCACACCAGCGGAAGTATAGTTACGAGAAACAAATTTTGAAAATTTTTATTGTTCAAATAGGCTTAGAATGTCATGAAACGTCAAGATTTTAAGTTTGAGCGGAAAAAAATGTCTGTCGGTCTGTCTGTCTAACTTTTTTGTGTGCACAATTACTCTGGAACCGTTTAAGATATTGACTTGAAATTTGGTATACATATGTATTTCAACGTGATCTGGAATTTTCATCTTATTCCATTCCATTGAAAGGTTGGTGAGTAAATTGGGGTAAATGGAGGTAAATAGGTAAATCAAAATTGGTATTTAGTATATATTAGAGAAGCTAAGGTCTCAAAAAAATGTTTGGCTTAGCCACCCCCATTATTAAAGGGGGATGAAAAAAATAAAATTGTGAGTTAGTGCGTGTATTTTTGTATTCTTGGTCAAATAAATTATTCTATTCTATTCAATTATAACTTTTTAAGTTTTTCTTTTTTCATTGTGTAACACTTGGTTTTTGTAATTTATTTTTATAGTTTGTCAAAACTGTATTTATACTCAGCTTTGTCGTTTTCAGAGAAATAATCCAGTTATCTTTCCTTTAATCTATTGCCTTTCCTTTATTACAATTATAAGACCAGTCGAGATTCATGCTTTAATTTTTGTTTCATTTGACCCAATATTTGAGGATTTAGATTGATTAATAAGATTAATAAGATAAGGTAAAATATCTGTAAATTTGTCTGTTATAATTTTTACATTGTTACCATTAAGTTGTACGTTTTGCCAACATTGGTACTCAAATAGATTTTTTAGTTTATTCAATTTGTTTGTTTTCTTGGAAGATGTTGAATATATGAATACATGTGTAAGTCTACACGCAGACGTCCCTTGGCCGAACACTAAATTAATTATGAATGACAGAGGACTACATATGAGGTGCTTACAGCTTTTGATATTGTTAGATATATTGTCTAATTTGACTGGATTAACATATTTCAATGAAATTAATAATCAAAACTGTTACTATAATAATGAGAAAATATAATTGTACACTTTCGAAAAAGACAAAATTCTAAACACTAGTGATATTACATGTGATAAAACTTTATTTAAGTTTTGCATTTTAATAGGGCTAAAACTATGACACCTTTGGTAAATATTATTGCACTTTTTGTAGTTAAGCACATTAACTTTAATGTATTTGTGCTGAGATTATTAGTTCCAAACGATAGCACAAAATAGTTTTCTCAGTGGCATATTAACCAAAATGACAACAAATTGTAATAAAAATTTTAAAATAAAATGTATCCTCTAATATGTTCAATAAGCTTAATAAAAACACACAATATTTGAAAAACTACTTACACTCAATAATTTTGTAATCTTTGTTATAAAACAGACAAGTTTTAAAAATAAAATCCATAATAACTGTAATATTACTTGCTACCTAGGTACAGATTTATCACAACATAATGGAAAATTTAAAACTATTTTATAGTCCAATTTAACATACATGACAGGAAGTGCACACACTGATGCTTGTCTATCTATAAAATTAACCTTTATTTTTTAATTTGCATACAACAAATATGTTAATTAATTTAATTTTAAAAGATTTAACACGTAATATGATATTTGATTTGCACAAGAGTAATTTCTCTTCTATTTCCATTTAACGAAAAGTTAAATTATTTTTAGGCATATTAGAATTAATAACACATTTTGAGAGTATAACATTAAAACAGGTATCGTTTATTTATTAATTTTATCTAGTGATAACATATATATGAAATCACTTTTACAATGATTACAAAACATTAAATAATATGGGTAATATATTTAATAACAAAAATTTGTGAAAGTTCAATTGGTATATAACACACATAGCCATAATTAGGAAGTAGGCAAGGTCAAACTTAATGAATTTAAAAATGTACACATGCATTTCTTGTGTGTATATTATTTTTAGAAGTTATTTATTATTTGATAACAAATATGAAAAATGCATAATATTTATACCTACATGAAGTACCTTATTGTTCATAATAAATGAATAAGTATATTTGAGAGGAGTGTCCGAGTCAAAAATGCTTTAAAAACGCATTTTGCAGAGGATTTAGATTTTAGTTCTGTGGTTTATATTTCAATTTATATTTTATCTCTTTATAATTTTTCCTTGTACAAACTAATCAAGCTCTGCATTTTTATTATATCAGCTCCAATTAAATTACAAAATATTTTTATTCGTCATCGCCACCTAAAATATGTATCGTTTTCAGAATTTCTCAGTATAGTCTTGTTGGATTTTGTTAATATTCATTTTTATTCAATAAAGGATTTAACATCCAAAATATTTCTCTATTACTACCTACTCTATACCTACATTCAGTTTTAAGTATTTCATCTATAATATAAAAATACTGTTGCTTAGTTAATATCTTTGTATAATTTGTATTTTGTTTCTTTTTGATGTCAAAAGTTCATATTTAACGAAAATTTGAATTAGATCAAAACTTTCTTAAGAGTCTATACGCTACCCGCTTAAAATAACACATAATGTAATGTTGCCTTTTATATTCAAAATTTAAAAAAATATATTTAGCAGTTTAATAGAATTATTGTTATCGACTTCCATGGCTTCAAACTATTTTTTCAAAAACGTTTCTCTTTATAACAAAAAACCGCTGCCCAAGGAATCACTAATTCTACATCCAGATTTTCTATCCAAGTCTCTCACAACGAAAAAATTTTTTAATATTTGAAATCCTCTACCACAAAAACCCATAAAACGATACCCCACATCAGTAGTGGAGTGGGGGTGGTGATAGGGGGGTGGTAGCGGGGGTGGATGAAGTAAAAAAATATTTTGAGGTTTTTGGTTCATGTACACACACTACTTAAATCACATTTTTTTTTCATCCCCTTTAATAATGGGGTGGGGGTGGTAATGGGGGTGGCTAATGCCAAAAATTTTTTGAGACCTTAGCTTCTCTTGTATATACTAAATACCAATTTTATGGATCCTTACCTGCTTGATTTACCTATTTACCCCAATTTACCCCCCAACCCTTCGACGGAACAAGATGAAAATATAGTCTAGTTAGTTCCAGATCTCGTGAAAGTACATATGTGTACCAAATTTTAAGTCAATATCTTAAACGGTTCCAGAGTAAACGTGCGCACAAAAAAGTTACAGACGACCGACAGACAGAAATTTTTTTTCGCTCAAATTTAAAATCTCGACGTTTCGTGACATTTTAAGCCTATTGAACAATAAAAATTTAAAAAAATTTTTTGGTCGTTACTATACTTCCACTAGATGTGGAAGTAAAACTAAAAGATAATAACTGAAGACCACAGAATTAAGTTTACTATTTTTCTTTTGAATTGCCAAATATTTTTTCTTCATTTTAAAAATAAAAAGTATCATTGCATTTTGAAAATTAAAATCTATTTAGCATGAATTCTTAAATCAAGAAACAAAAGATTTCAGTTAAATACAACTTTATTAGCAAACATTTTTATTTGAAAAAATAAAACTTTCAACAACCTTTAATGAAAACTTAACAAACATATGAACATATAAAAATATATATTTTTCAAAACAGTACGAAACAAGACGTAAGTACTACTACTACTACTAGACTATAACGTTTAAAGAGAAATACTAATTTAGACGCTTTTTCATTGCTCAATCTACTCCCAATATCTGAATGAACAAGTCCATATGAAGAAAACACTCTTTTCACGTCTGTAGGAGCAGCAACGGCATACAGAAAGTGAATTATCAAATCCAGTACTTTTTTAATTTGTGGAATGTCTTTTTGAGATTTCCACCACTGCACTACGTTAACATTTTGTAATATTTCTTCATTGCTTTTTGGAACGGATCGGATTTTGCATGCAACTTAACCACAAACCCTAATAACTCTGTGCCAGAAATATGTTGGGAAACTATATCTAGAGTAGTTTTTCTCACTTCTTTCGACTGTGGGTATTTGTTTTTGTTTCTGACAGGATTCAGCAAATATGCCAAAAAGTGAAATGGCGTTAGAGCTTGATCATATCTTCTTCCAAATATCTGACATTGCTTTAAATCTATGTTCTCATCTTCAAAACAGTGTCTCAGAAATTGGTTTCAGCAATTTTAAAAAGTCTTCGGCCATTCTTTTAATTTGAATATTTGACACTTTTTCAAAAATCAATGGATTACTAGGTCGTCTCTTTCTATTGACAATCTTAGCTTACCTAAATTGAAGATTATTATCTTCACTAATTTGCAAAAAAAGGACTGGAAAATATAGGCATGCGCGTTGTTAAGATTCAGGTATTTTGACCAATCGCCATCTTGAAATCAACTTAGGCAAGTTTCTAAAGTTGGACATTGGATGAAATCCGGTAGATTTGGCGTTGGTAAGGCGGGAGGTATTTGACTGAGCTAATCTAAGATAGAAAGGTTAAATAGAATGTCCAACTAAGGTATTTAGCTGAGTTCATTGGTAGAAAGAAATCAACTAACGTCATCTTTGTGTTCTTCACAGATTTGCAACATGGGCCATTCAGTTACATAAACCTTAAGGCAGCTGGAAATTGTATTCCATATAACATCTGGTGGCAATGATAGTTTCTTGCTTCCTTTTCCTTTTTACCAAGCGTTTGGCAAGTGGGTACCGCGAAAATATTTTACAATTTCAACTACATGTGATTTTACTTTTGTAACTTATAAATCTTTGGAAAGCAAATTCAGTATGAGCAGAACACCCATATGTTACAATGAGGTAATCTAGGGCCTCGGCCATTTTTTCTCTCATATGTTCATGTTTCTCACATTATCTGTGACCAAACTAGTAACTTTGAAGTTGAACTTATTTTCGCACTTATTTATTAAATCAATGGCCAAGTTTGCAAAATAATCACGTGTGTGGATGTCCCAATCAAGAGACATACAAACCGATTGATTTGATAAATTTTCAAAGCCCTTTCAAATATCGCTTCAAATATTTAATTGAAAAAGGTTGATGATCTTCTCTATGTTCACCGAATTTAAAGGAACAATTCGTTGCAAAAATGGTTCTGGCTACCTGTTTGTTCAATTCTTTCATTTTGTTTTGACTTGCTCTTACAACAAAAAAGCTTAAACTAGTACTGCTGCAACTACTAGCACTCAAATTCCCGCTTGCTGTTCGTTGGGAATTTTCACTTTGACTTGTACTGGCTTGGCACTCATTAATTTTTTCATGTTCACTTGACCGATTTCTACAGGTTTTCCAGTGGTTTCTAAGCCTGCCTTTGAATTTCCTTATTACATTTTTTACATATTGCACGGCGTCCAAATTTGCCCATAACTTTTTTAACAAAATGTTGCCAAACACTATCTTCTTTCCTGCCACAACTAGATATTTATTTTTAGTACGAGTCACGCGTCAACACTCAGTCAGTACTAAATATGAAATGAAGATGAAAAACCCCGTCCTTTTCTTATACAGTTGATTTGCAAGTTTCAACGAGCTCACAACAAGCTCTCAAGTGGCTTCTTTGACTTGTGGAGCCAAGTCGAAACAGTTTTTAAGCCAATTTTTTATTTATTTAAAAAATCATGATTTTTTTTATTTTTATCAACACTGATTGCCAGACATTGATGGGGCATTATATATTTCTCGTTGTGCTGTCAATTATTTTGTTTCTTAAATAAAACTTAATTTGAACAAAGGACAGAAGTTATGCCCTCTAGTCCTGCCAATTTTAAAATTTAAATATTAATGTAAACTTCACGAAAACTGCGAGTAAATATGAATAAAACGAAATAATAGAAATATGTAATTATAAGAACTCAAGTAATTGGTGAGAGGAAGAAACTTAGAAATTTGTGAAAACCTCCAATTATGTCAGCATGAAAATCTTAACATGTATTGGCTATTAATATTCAAGTCAAAATTCTATTTACAATCAGCTATTTACAAGCGTACATATGAAAATATATCTTACAAATGTTTATAACTCACCAAATCTCATTCCCACCATATCTGAACTCATGCCAATATATTTGTCTTTGTTTTTCTTGGCTTTTTTTCGTTCTTCACGCAACCTATCATCATCTTGGATAAAGTCTATAAGTTCTTTTACTTTATGTCTAATATTAACACCCTGATCTTTGCCTAATTCGTCAATAAAAGTATAGTTCTCTAAAGATCTTAAATCGTAGATATGTTCTCTAGCTGAGGTTACCACCCTTTCTGAGCCATTTTTTATCAGATAATTTAATACTAGGAGGGACTAAAACAAATATTATTATAAACATAATTACCAAAACACGAAATATATAAGTACTTACCTTGTATGTTCTTCGCCAATGCTGTTTATTATCTTGTAGCATTCTTTTCCACAACATGGACATAACTTCTGGAAAATGTTCATATGTAAACGTAGAATGGGCTAATTCTTGCATAATTTGACCTGTAGGCCCCCATGCCTCATCATTTGTAGCCTCCCTAACTTTTGCTTCAACTTCTGTGTAATTCATAACAACGTTTGTTCTAAACAGACAAAAGAATACGCTTCTAACAACTATTTTAATAAATTCTATAATAATTATAGACATAATATATTCATACATATATGGTCTTTAGTAATTCATGGAATTAAGAAAGAAACAGTAAAAGCAAAAAAGATAAACATCTGTTTTTCTCGTATATTTTCTATCTACTCACACTTTATCCGCGAGTTCTCGTACTTTCCACATACTAAAAATGTTTTCCATTTTGGATTTATTGAGATCTATTTATGTATATTTTATATTTTTTTAATTTTTCTTATAAAAATAGTTCACTTCCTACAGTTTGCAAAAACGGTGACTTGGCCTGCCTTCGGCCATATTAACTTTGTTACGTCACACAAGTGGTACCAATTACACAAACTTCAAACTTGGCAAATTGGCACCACTAACAATTTTCCGTAGGGGAAACTTTGGGGAAAACTCTTGGGGGGAAACTTTCTAGATGTTGAAGAGCAATCAACTGGTTACATGTCCCTGCATTTTGAAATAGTCATCTCTATAGAGCCAAAAATGTTATATTTAATCTGAGCTGCAACAGTCTTCTGCCCAGCATCTATCTCTAATCTATGAGATAACATAAATATTGTTGAATCTTTATGGAGCACAGTCTCATGAACCATTTATTGTTATAGAAACAAATGTTATGATCATTATATATATAAATCTTGAATCAATAAGTGAGCTCCAAGATGGAGGATCTATTGGCAGCATATAAAATGATTAATAACTTTCTTTTTACTCCTAACACGTATATTGCCTAGTACCTCACTCAGTAATACTGGTAATATTTTAACCAAGGCACCAATGAGCAATATGTATGTAGATCTACCAAAGATTAAAATACTCAGTGTCGCCTCTCTTAGTCCTTTTAACAAACATGTACGAAATTTTAGTTAGATAAATGAAAGAGATCTGACAGATCAAAATGAATCCTATCTCATGATATGTAGAACATATATAATATTCTTTAATCTATGATATGTAGTTTAATCTATATAGTGACCTTGTGATCTGTAAAATGCGCCTAAACCATAGAAGACCTACAGGTCTTCTGTGCCTAAACTCCAAAGACTTATAAACATTACTGGGAGGCTTATAGTATAGACTCTCATTCTTGATTATACCCAGTGTTGCCTGCATTGCATTGTTTTTCGGGCTAAATCCTAGTATAAATTAGGGCTAGACTGACGAAAAACGGGCTAAAATTAGAAAATCAAACATAACTAGAACTGCAAAACTGGATAGACCCAGTCTAAAACGGGCTCCGGGAGGAGGAACCCAAAATTTTTTTTGAAGAGCGGGGGGAGGGGCACTGTAACCACAGTAGAGAAAAGACCAGTAGTCCGACTCAGCCGAAACAGTTGTATAAGATTTTCAGTGCGCATGCGATGCGCGTGGGCTTAAACTATTCGATGCGCAGTGGACGGCAGTGATGATATAGGGTGGGGCGGATGTTTATTTTTGTTTACGTTTACGTTTCTGAACAGTCCCCACTATCGACGAAATGCGCGTGGGATACAAACAGTAGATGCGCAGTGGATTAAAAAAAATAAAATCGAGTACAACAAATATCAAAGGGACCGCTGCGAGTGAAACTACTGGTCTTTTCTCTACTGTGCTGTAACGATCGCTAAAACGGGCTAGATTTCGCAGCGTGGTGCTAATGTTCTAAAAATTGCAAAAAAGGGGCTAGAAAATAATCGAAAATTCACGAACGGGCTGACGCTGGCAACACTGATCATACCAAAAGAAAACACATACCTGGCTATTAGTCCAGTCACTTTAGGCGGATATAAGGGTAAAATTCATCGAGAAATTAAAAAAAAAAATTCCTCTTAATACCTTTATTTTAACTTTTTAAACAACTCCTCAAAAGTCCTCATCAATAGGACAATGACAACAATAAAAAAATCCAAGATCAAAGGTATAGGAAATAAACTAGTTTTTTCTAAATATCTTCTTTTAGTTCTTTTCCATCAGTCTGGAGGTCATCATAAAATAAGTTATAGATCTCAATTTTCTCTACAAAAAAAAGGTTTGCATGTATTTTTGACGTGCGGCGAACCGTTCTTGAGATTTTCATCTGATAAAGCGGGACATAAAAACACGTTATACCGATTTATGCACTACCATAGTGGTAGAATGCAAGATGCGTTTTTGTTTTACAAATTTTCTTCGGTAAATCTATGTTGTAGAAAAAATTATTTATTTCTTTCTCCATTTTTCTTGTTCTTGCGAAAACTTCAAGGTACATTTTATTTCGCAAACGGTTCGCTGCACGTGAAAAGCGTGTAGAACATTTTCACAATGACCTCAATTGACCTCAAACTTCAAACTGATAGAAAAGAAGGTATTTAGAAAAAACTCATTTTCCTGTCCTTTGACCTTGAATTTTTTATTGTTCCCTATCGATGAGGACTTGTTTGAAAAGCCAAAATGACGATGTTGGAAAAAAATTTTGTTCGATTTTTTTAAGCTAAAACCGAAAGTGACTGGACTATATGAGTCATAATCAGAACTTATCCAAGATTTGTAAAAACATCTGGAAAATTGTAGTTGCAAATTGCAACAATCGCTGTCAACTTGTCATTTTCGAGAAAAACATAACCTAAATGATTTGACAATGGCTATGTTTAGGGCTCTAGGTAGAAATATTCCCTATTTAAAACAACAGTTTGGTGCTTTGTTGGGTAACACTAGCACTTCTGTGAAGTTTATTTGTGGTGTCGTTTTATTCAGTTATGGACTATCATATTCCAGAGAAGCTGTAAGAGTGATATCAGTAACTCCTGGTGATCTTATGCCTCCTTCCTTTTGGCTGTGGACAGCCTTTACATTTTGTTTTTTAGAAATACATTTTTGGGAAGTGTTAGTAGACATTATAACAGTTGGTTTGTGTGGTAAATTAATAGAGCCACTATGGGGACAAATGGAAATGTTGACATTTTTCGCTATCGTAAATTTTGGTGTAGCTGTAATAACGACAGCATTTTACTTTATCTTATACTGCTGTACTTTTAACACAGAATTTTTATTTGCGGTACATATACATGGGTTGGCTGGATATATTGCAGGAGTATCAGTGGCAGTAAAACAAATCATGCCTGATCTGGTCATAGTTAAAACTCCTCTTGGAAAATTAAGCAATAAGAATGTACCGTTGACAGTATTTTTCCTTTCCGTTATTTTTAAACTTGTAGGATTAGTAGATGGTACTTATCCAACTATGTTTTTTAGTGGACTAATAATAAGCTGGATTTATTTGAGGTTCTATCAAAAGCATACAAATGGATCAAGAGGTGATATGGCTGATTATTTTACATTTGCAAGGTAATGTTTCATGATATGTTAAAAATAAATAATGCATTTTTTAGACGTGTAGAGGGGTACCTGCTTATGTAGGTATCTATGACCAATGTTACTAACCTATAAATTGATTTCAGTAAATATGGGTAGGTCTTGGTAAAAAAAAAAAATAATTTTGATTATGCCCATGCAAGTAGCATGGATTTATATAATTTAATAAATAAGACATTTGTATGTTAAATGAGGCGTTAGCAATAAAAAAGTAATATGATTTTTTTATACTTTGATAATTGAAATTAAAATATCTAGAAATGAATCTAGTGTGTAAAAAGTAGTCTAAGAGCTAAGAGTCTAAAAAATGCTCAGGTGATTTGCTAACCAGACGAGAGTAGCATGAATCAAATGCTCTTTTGAAGGTAAACACACATTGCCGAAGTTGGCAATGTAATTCCTGTTACGAGTTGAGCAATCACATTACACAATGTCCCCAAAAAGTGAAAATGACATGTTAACCAAAAAAACTGTTGACATTATGAAACTTTAGGCATTTCTGATTATAGAAAAAATGGATTGGTACTTTTTTTTTTCAGTTTTGAATCCTTACCAATCGTCCGCGCTGTCGCCAACCACTATTGCTACTTACAAAAAAATTTTAATTTTTACATTTTAAGCTTATAAAATTATTTATCGACCATTTTTAATTTTTAATTATTCAAAATGCGCCACTTTAAGTTACTTTTATCAGTTAATATGATGTTGAATGTTACGTGCTTGATATTTATTTATTATTGAATCAAGATTTGGTATAATACATTTTTCATTTAGTTTTTAAAATATGTAAAATGTTTATTGCTAATTACTACATTTAAAAACATGTATATTAACAATTACAATGATAAAATTACTTGTTTCTGTAATACAACAAAGCAGAACTTATTACTAAAATACAGTACGAACTTAAAGCACTATTAATTGAATATAATACTTAAAACTACGGTTTTCAAGTCTTTCATGTGTACTGTGGTGCACAAAGAAAATGGAACAAGTCTTATAACGTATTTTTGCTAAAATCTAGTTGTGTACATCAACTTTTTGTGACATTGTCAGTTATTTGTCAAAATTCATTGCAAGCGTGCAAAAACTAATATGCCCCATATAAGCGATTTAGTTAAAGCTGGAGTTATTGCTAAAGCAGAAGATGGATGGTCAATGAGACAAATATCACTGGGTTATAATATTAACAAAAATTCGGTGTGTAACATTTTAAAAAAGTGTAGAAGAAGAAACAAATTTTCCTGGATCGCTGGATCGAGTAGTACTGGTCCTCTGCGAGTAAGAGAATCGGAGCTACACTGTCATCCAGCAGCACAGAAATACTTACTTAAAGCTGAGCATAAGGAAGCTCGACTAGGATTTGCACTTGAATTTTTGGTGCATGATATAAATTTTTGGAAAAATGTAGTTTTTACAGATGAAAAAACTTTCCAGTCAACACACACCGGTCGTATTCGTGTTTACCGACCTCCGAGTACGCGATTCGATGAGAAATATATATCTAACAATCATAAAAGTGGTATATTTTCCTTTAATATGTGGGCTTGGCTATCTGCACGAGGTCCTGGTGTTTTGTGGCATATCGAGGAACAATTTAATAGTGAAACGTATATTAGTATTTTAGACAATATTATGCTCCCTCCTGTGCAGAGCTGGGTAATTCCTGGTGAAAAAGTAATTAGCAATTACAATATCCTTTTTTTTTTTTCGTGTAATTGTAATTGTATTTAAGTACTTTTTTTATTAAAGTAATTTGGAATTGTAATTGCATTAAAATTGTTATAGGAATTGTAATTTGTAATTATATTATTTGAACTATCTAATTACAAATTACTTCTATAAGTACAATTACTTTTTCCAATTACAATTACTTTTTCTAATTACAATTACTTTAAGAACATGCGTATGTGATTTAACAAACAAGAACAGACTTGCAGACTTGCGTAAATTTCCTTCTCTGGAAATCGCATCATCCTATTTGTTTCTATTTCATTTGAAGAAAAAACATTCTAATAACGATTCTAATAAATATTAAAACGCAATATTACACAACACTTTTAATTAAAATTTTTAACTTACCTTTTTGTGTGTTTGGTCACTATAATTTACTTTATCATAAAAGTAATTAGAAAAGTAATTGCTAAATTAATTTTTCATGTAATTGTAATTAAATGAATATAATTCCTTTTTTAAAGACACGTACTTTGTAATTGTAATTAGTTCCTTTTTTGAAAAAGTAATTTGTAATTGTAATTATTTTTAAATTACAAGTAATTATCCAGCTCTTCTTCTGTGTCACAATTATTTCCTAATAATGAATTCATATTTCAACAAGATAATTGTTCCGTTCATACTGCTTATACCGTAACTAACTGGTTTCAAGATAGCAACATTAATGTTCTTAACTGGCCCAGTCATAGTCCAGATCTTAACCGTATGGGGACTCGTAAGAAGTATCCAAAAACTAAATGTGAGACCACGGAATGCCCAAAAATTACTGGAAATAATAAATAATGCATGGGAAAATATTATTACAGATGATTATAAGGTTATTTAATTCTATGCCAAACAGACTTATAGAAGTTGATCCAGTTGATCCAGAATAGTGGAGAATAAACGGCACAATAAGTATACTTATTGTGCCGTTTATTCTCCACTTTTTTAAAATATTAAACAGAATTTTTGTTAATGGTTAATGTTATAACGCAGTGCAACTTGTCTCATTGACCATCCATCATTTGCTATAGCAATAACTACAGCATTACAATAAAAAATAAAATAAAAGTGCTAACTGTTTTATTTCGGCTACTCATTACATATTCAAATAGAGACAGATTTACATTAGAAAAAAATAGTTGTCCTATTTTTTTTGCTCACGACAGTACATATTTGTAATTTAAGAAATCGTTCTTTTGCAGACATTTTTTCTTAGAATCATAATATCTAAGTACTCATCATCAGATAATTCACCACTTGTTTCGATTCTTTCATTAATTTCATCATTCTCATTGCTCTCGGTCAACATTTCATCGACATTTAGCAAAGTCGGATCTCCTTTAAACCATCGCAGGTACAATTTCTCTTCTTCTTTTATTCAACCACATTCTTCTACATCAAACATTTTGCACGTTTCATGAGTCCAGGGGGATGTCCCCCTGTAGTTTATTTTGGCAAAAAGAAATGGTTTAGAAAAGTTAATTTGTAGATAGCGCTGCCATATGGCCCATAGTGTTTCAGCATTTACTTTAGAAAAGAATTGTTTTCCATTAAATTAAGAGTATGTACTTTCAAATTTTTGTTTCAACGTTATTCTGGAATTGTTTTATATGAATGTGAAATACCCTGGATATAAGGTAAAGGGCACAATAACCATAGGTTCAAAGAAGGATGCTCGTATGACAATTAAATTGTAAAAGTTTGTTACCAGTTGGTAGAAACGTAAGAAAACTTCAATTGGAATTTATATAAATTAGTTTGCCTTACTTTTTTTTTTGAATGTGTAGTTTTTGGCATTCGTTTTTTATTAAATAATAATGATTAATGAATAACAATTTTAACTGTTACTGTACTATATATACATATGTACTCACACAAATTATCTCTACTTATTAGTACTTTGAATGTTTATATATTTTTTGAAATTGCATAAAAAAAACGAAAATTTATCGAATAAACTGTTTCTGCGAGTCAAATTTCTGACTTTTCATTATAACCTTGGAAAATACCAAATTTTCGCTTGCAGTGCATTTTTGATTGTTGTGCCCCCCCCCCCCCTCCCCCCCCTGTTAATTTATTCTGGATCCGCTGCATGAGTCGCATTTTGCCACATTGCTGTTACATAAATTGTTCGCAATATTTTTTGCTACAAGGACCGCCAACATGGAGGAATAATACAAGAACTGAATCCTTTCATTTCTCTTCAAAAATGTTTCTTAATTAGTCTTGTTTGAATAGTATATGGAAAATGATGTATCTTTCTTCTACAGTTTTTAGCGTTATACATTTCTGCAGAGTTTTTTTCATTCGAATTATTGAGATCAGAAAAAGGTTTGGTATTTTTCGTTTTAAAATAGTTGGAGAGAGCGATTTTTGCCTTTTCTATAAAAACAAGTAGTCCAATCAATGAATGCCCAAAAGAGGATTGTAGAGAACATTTTGGAGGGGAGAATTTTTCTCTTCAGGGATGTGTTGGGTAGTCAGGAGGTAAACATACTAAAAGTCCCCGCCCCTAGCCCCACCGCTTCAGGGGGGAGGGGGGTGGAAAGGTTCCTTTTTTCGATTCTTCGCTTATAACTCGGAAACGATGCATCGTATGGGAAAAGGAAATCTATGCAAAATTAAACGTAATTAAATTTCCTACAAGAATGTTTATATTCATTTTCTTTCTATGTGTTATATTTTACGAGATATTCGCCAGCGAAAATCGATGATTAATAAGAAAAAATCAATTGTGTACCTTGAATATTTCTATCAAAGCGGTTTACCGTGGTCTGCTAATAAATCACAGTCACAAAACAATCTTTATTTTACAACACTCAACGTATTTACTAACGTAATATTTTGTCGAAGTCTTAGACATTTCCTTAAATATACAGTGTGACTCACTTAAAATGAAGATACCCTTATAACTTTTTCATTTTGTTTCCGATTTGAATCAAATTTTACTCAAGTATAGAACAAATTAGGATCTTCTTATGACCAGAAAATCATTCAAATGCTATAAAGGCAAAGCCACCTGCGGTACCAAAATATGCTGAAAAAAATAAAACATTTTGAATGTTAGAAATTCTAAAAAATGCATCCCATCGGCGCCACAAACATACATACACCAAAATTTGATTTGATTATTGATGGGGGATATCTCATACATAAGCTCATCTGGCAAAGGGGGTCCTCAGTTTCCGCAATTTGTGGTGGCTACGTAAAATTCATCGTTCGTAAAATTAAAAATCAATATGATTTTTAATCTTTTTCCTCATATTTTGGTACCCCAGGTAGCTTTGCCTTTATAGCAGGTGAATGATTTTCTGGTCATAAGTAGATTCTAATTTGTTCTATACTTGAGTAAAATTTGATTAAAATCGGAAACAAAATGAAAAAATTATAAGGGTATCTTCATTTTAAGTGAGTCACACTGTATATTTAAGGAAATGTCTAGACTTCGACAAAATATTACGTTAGTAAATACGTCAAGTGTTGTAAAATAAAGATTGTTTTGTGACTGTGATTTATTGGCAGACCACGGTAAACCGCTTTGATAGAAATATTCAAGGTACACAATTGATTTTTTCTTATTAATTATCGAGTTTCGCTGGCGAATATCTCGTAAAATATAACACATAGGAAAAAATGAATATAAACATTCTTGTGGGAAATTTAATTACGTTTAATTTTGCATAGATTACCTTTTTTCGTACGACGCATCGTTTCCGAGTTATAAGCGAAGAATCGAAAAAAGGAACCTTTCCACCCCCCTCTCCTACTGAAGCGGCGGGGCTAGGGGCGGGGACTTTTAGTATGTTTACCTCCTGACTACCCTCAACACATTCCTGAAGAGAAAAATTCTCCCCTCCAAAATGTTCTCTACAACTCTTTCATTGACTGGACTAAAGTTGTAGTCACATCCTGTAAAAGAGTGGAATGCTGGCAAAGCTTTAAAAACATCTTTTTCCAGTATTGACGCAAGTCTGATCGAGTTTTCTGACAAGCCAAATATTTTGAATTTATGCATGTTCCCTAGCAAAACTATTAAAACGAATTATTAGAGATACTCTTTTATATAAATTATTTTCTGAAATGGATAATAAGGAAGTTATATCGCTTTGAAGGAGGTAAGAAGTATCAGTTTCTTTGCAATATCTTTCGACCATCTTAAAATATAAAATTCATATTTTAAATTTAGATATAGCCCGTCTGGACACCAATTTGCATAATATTATTCAAACCCCGTTTTCTGCTTATGGAGTAGTTTTAAAGGGTGACTGTCAGTATTCTATCCCTAACTTTTTTATTTATATCTAAAAATTTGTACGAAAAAATAATTTTCAGATCATTAGAAATAAAATAGTAATTTACATTACAAGACCGGAAAGTGGTGTTTTGCAGGCTTCCAGGACTCACCTGCAGTTCGCCTGGAATCTGCTTGGGTCGACCTACAAAACACTGTTTTTCGGTCGTGTAACGTACAATATTTTTTTTGGCTGAAATCTGAATCCATATTTTCCATATAACTTGTGAATTGACTTTTGACAACTCGTATAAGTCATGTGTATTTATCTATTTGACACTTATCTCAACAATCAACACAAATTCTTTTCTATAGAAATGAGAATAGCAGGGATCGGAAAAGACTTTGCCGATCTCTTCACTTTCCTGTCTAGCCCGGGAAAACGTTATTTTCTGGTGGATAATGCATCCAGAAAGGGTGTACTTTCTGGTCGAACGAAAAAAAAATGGTATTTTTATTGCATTTCGGAAATTTATGTTTACAAATCAACGTGCATTTATGCTTTACTCAAAGAATGCTTTGAAATATTAATTTGACATTTCTCGAAACAGTTAACTTTTTTATAATCAAGAGATCAGTTTTATGTTGCAACTATGGTAGCCTTGAGAACTTATTTTCATATTTTTCTACTACCAAAAACCTACATCTTGCAAAACTTCACGTAGGGATTATTTAATTCCAGCTCGAAATGAGACTGGGCTGTACAATATTTCACTGAAATCAAAATATCAAAAAAAAAAAGGTTTTTATTTTCATAATATTGTTTTTTTAACTTACTAATATAACACGGGTTTTTAGTTTTTTCCCGAATGTAATACAACCTCCAATAGCAGTAATAAGCAACAGCATTCACAGTGGCTTGGTGAGAATAGGAATATGCCGAAAAGTAGTTAGGAAATTTGATTTGTCGAACCCAACAGGTGTCACAATATCTGTGCCAGGGGCAGATCAGCATGATATGGAGAGAAGAAGGTACATTTTTTTTATTTACCTATATAGCATAGGACATATTACCTTTTTTAAAGTTTTTGTAAATCATTCCATTTCCCAAGATGAAATATTAGGAGAAATTTGGTATAGGTCGTGTGCGCTGACAGTTTCTGAGACTGGAGGAAACAAACACTTGTCATCGAGTAACGTGCCGATTGAACGTGTTTCTTTAAAGTGAATTTTGTTGTGTTTGTAGCTTTTGAAAACTTAATGTTGGATTATTTAACATCTACAACTATTCTTAATACTATTATATCGACAATTTTGTTTGTCAAGATGGCGATTAGTTAGTATTTTACGAAATCATCTGATGATGTAGAGGTTAGGTATACGGGAAATGTTGGTGTCATCGAATTAAATCCCTTATATTTTGAGAAAAGATTTCAGTACAAATATTGATGTATTTCAGAATATTACATGTGGGGATATTGTGACTTACTTAATTTTTGAGAGAAATTCATAGAGAGAAGGATGAGTTCAAGGCTTTCAAACGTCTTGAACCTTTTTGTGGTTGGGTGAAAGAAGTGCTCTCCAAGAAATTTACAGGATAAAAGCGTTTATTGCAAAGGTGAGAATTAATTGTAAGTGATCAATCATTCTTCCCATATATGCGTGCCTAATACATACAAATTCATTTTTCAGGTTATGAACCCTTAGCATCTTCAACAAAAGCCACCGTCTCCTTGGACTATTGTTGATCCAGATGATTCTTCAGCACCCATTGAGATTGTGTTGCCAGCCTAGACAAAATATGTACCCAGTATCTCACTTTAGGTTTTTAGCAGTGAACATGTATGGCAAAGGTGGAAGGGTTAATTATTGTAAATTTTGCGAAAAAAACACCATATAAATTAAAAATTAAGGACTGAAGCACTGTGAACTACTTCAAGTATATAATAAGGTGTGCGCAATTTCTTCCAGTGGTTGACCCCTTTTATATATTTCTATATATTGAACTATACAAACCAGTGTAATTTCTGTAAGAACTTTTATCGTGTCTTATTAATGTTATATGTCTAACAAATATTTTATTGTTTCATATAGGTCAATTGTTAAGTATACCTTGTATTTTATTAAATATATTCACTTTTTTTATGTTTTATTTATCACTCATGCTCTTATTGTTAACAGTAAATTGAAATAGTCGCTTATGTTAAACTTGTATACAGGCCCCCCACATCAAATCATGTGCCCCGGTACCAAATTCACTGGCGGGCTCCCACTCCTAATAATTTATGAGCAGAGAGGAGAAATGTGAAAAAAAAATTTTTTTATCCATGTCTCATAATTAATGAGCGAATATTGCGTGTTTACTGGTCTAACCGGGCCCCTAAAATGACCGTACTGACTCCTTTGTGAGGACCCTGCTTGTATATACATGCATCTAACTGAAAGTAAAACAAGATATACTTACTAAATATCCAATTATTTATTACCCAAGGTTCCATTAGTACTCATAAGAAGAATCAACAAGAAACTTACAAGAGATACAACGAAAGATCTATATTGTAACAAAAAATAAATGAATATACACTTACACTTATACCAATATCTAAGTAGTAAGTAACATTTTTATAATATACATAATTCAGATCAAATCAAATCATTTATTTAGTTCATCATAAAGCTAAGACTTCTGAACATGTCAAGTTACACGATACATTACAATACAGAAGATAATAAAAGTATTAAGCATTAAAAAAACACAGATTAAAATATCAGAAGAAAAAAGCACATCAATTTGTATGACAATACTACAGTTCAAAATACACACACAATATAAATATACACATATATAAATAATTAAGTAATGTTATTAGATATTTCTGTTCCGTGTTTGAGACGTATATTCAAAAAACTCGTCAATGCTATAGAAGGGGTTGTCGGAGCATGTATAGCTACAATTCTACACTTGCATAGTCCATACGGACTTTATCTATGTGTTCACGGACTAGATGATTTTCACAGTTTTAGTTTCATAGTTTTTGAACGTTAGAAAACCCAACATTGAATTTTTAAACACCACACAATATATTATTAGATGTAGGTTATCAAAGAATGCAAAGAATTAAAATTAATATTTTAATATACATTATTCGTTCTGCTGTTTGCGAAATCCTATAGAAATCACAATATACTTTAAAAGTACATTTAGTTCCCAGATCACTCGATGACAAAGGTGTTTTGAATTTCCTTAATTTACGCACTTCATCAGATATCTTAATATAGTCTGTATTTTTCTCTTGAGGTGTACCTCATTTAAAACAATTTCTGCTATTACACTTCTTTATAGTTCATAGTCATGTATTACAGCCGTCTTTCCTATAACACAAATCCACACTAAAAATCAAATTCTTATAACATACATCAGCTTGCCACTATTAAAATGCTTTGAATACCCCTGTAAAATCATTCCTTTTAATTGCTTGCGATCAGTTGAAATTTTTTAAACCTAACCTCTTCTGGTTGTATATCGACATTATTTTATAAAAACGGACGTTGTCTCGGATTGCCACACTTACACATTTAATAATGCAACAAAAACTTGGCATTTTATATGATACAATGTCCGTAAAAATACTAATATTATGAAAAGTTCAGTCAGTCACTATTTGGCAGCGGTTTGTTTTCATCTGCTCTCAGATTTGTGACGTCACATGCACACGACCACTTAGAAATTGCGCTATGTAATGGCGATTCGTTTTATTCCTTTTGTGTTATATTTTAAATGTGAATAGTTGGAACACTTGCTCTTTTTTAGATTTTTTAGAAACTCAAAAAAAAATATTTTGAATAGGTATGATATATCTGACAGAATTCGAAGTATCTTTTATTCTACTGAGGCTAGAATTTCATTGAATTTAAATAACACTATTTTTTAAAAAAAAGGATAAAGGCCAATAAAAGCGACCTAAAATGACAATGTTGGAAAGAATGTCACAATTTGCCGAATGCACATATCTATTATTTCTTATTTTGGTGAAAATACCAAAAAATAATAAAATAGATTACTGCTCATTGAAAAACTTCTTTACTTTTTATTTTCAGCGATCCCATCAAATTTAAGCTTTTAAATCTTTAGTTACAAGGGTGTAATAAAAAGTATGAGTAAAAATAAAAATTGTGAAAACTTTCTCAACAAACGAAATTTTTCGGCATGAATATTCTTTAAAGAAACTTATTTTTGGCCAAAATTATACAGGGTGAACTATTTCTAATGAGCCACAGGGCAATGACAGATTTGTGGATCGAAATATGAAATTTAACCCAATATACTTTAGTAAAATATTGTGGATTAGATACAAGGTGTCAAAATGAAAATTATTTTTTCAATAAACTCTATTCGATTCTGATTTTCACTAAATTGCTAAGAAATTAGTTTTTAAGGAAAGGAACAATTTATCACATCATGCTTTGAACTAGAGGGCACCACGTAATCTTTACAGCTGATGAGGAATTATGTAGTTATGAGCAAGACATTTTGGCACTTCTGACTAGATAATATGATAAAGGTACCATTGTTATGTGAAATTGGTATGTGTGTGCTTGTAACGTAATATATTATGATGATGGTGTATGAATACTTTTCACAAGCTCAACCGTTTCTGAGGAAAGAGAAAAACCATTGATAAATATTTGGGCTTTAGAAAATAAATTATTAGACAATTTTTAAAAAGTTATGAATGAAAACGATTTATTTTAAAACATTTTCCTAAGAATTTTTACATGAGATATGATACGTATAATAAAGTACAAGTGAAAAAACTAAGAATTTCACTCACGCATGTGCACACAAGTGAGCGATTTCATTTCTTCAGGCGTGCTGTATAGCGTTTTGTTTAATCCTGTCATTGAAATGTTAAAAAATGTATTAACAAGTTAACTGCTCAGCATGGAAATTAATCCAACAGGCCATCTGAATTTTTCCATTCCCTATTAATAGTAAAATAGTTTCGGCTTTTAAAATTCTTACTATAATTTGTTTTAAAAAATTTCTGGGTGCAAACTGTTACTACGAGGCATGCCGATCCATTTCCACAAACAAAGATACGTTATACGGGAACTGATTGGTTTATGGTTATGCAAGGAGTGTAAATCAACATAGATGGCAGGTTCGTGTAACTATAAACATTTGCAGTTGTCCAGAAAATAATACACCTGATACGTGGTGAACATTTTTCATAAAATTGTGAAATGATGGAAGTAAATAACGATATTACTGTACGAGTAGACATTCTAAAAGAGGTTAATACCGCTATGTTTCATTTGTTGCCGGAGAAAGGACGGTATTTAAATGAAACGGAAATTTTATTGTACTTTGACAATTGGCAATTTGACAACAGTGTGGGCGAAATTATTTGTACTCACTATTTTTGCCCATCCGTTGCCATAGAAACGACTTGAGTGAGCGAAACAAACGGTTTCGAGTTTTGTATCCATGTAAGAAACTGCATGTTTCAAGAGCAGGATTAAACAAATTACATTTGATGTAGTTATATATTTTTTTTGTCAACTTTTTTTAAATGGCCTCTCTTTATATATATATATATTTTTTTTCTAAATTGGGTGTGAGTTTAAATGTTTAACGGCGTTTTTATACCACGTATAGTATGCAAATTTCATGTAAAAATGATGCCTTGCTCGTGAGACTTAAGTGTGAGTTTTTTGGAGTGCTCGGGAGCTCCTTTAGAGCTCCCGAGCACTCCAAAAAGCTCACAAGTCTATTCAAGTGCTCGCAAGCATATTATGGGATAACTAAGAGCTAAGCCATTTCATGAAGTGCTTGAAGCACTAAACACCGATTTTAAAAAGTGCTCTTAAGCAAAAGTGCTTAGATGAGCAATAAACATAGTGCTTAGGAACAGCTCTGACAAATATATTTAAGTACTATATCTAAGCCAGGAAAGTAGGATAGTAATATTAGGCTAGGCATATTAGGATTCTCAGAGGAAAGTTTTGCTATAGTTTTTATTTTCTCACCTTCTATGTTTTTTGGGTCGCTGAAAACGAATTTGAAGTTTGCAGGCAAAAATTTGGCCCAGAACTTTGTTTTTTTTTTGGCACTTTTTGCCCAAATGTTGGCACTTTTCTCAGTTTTTGGCCTATATCTCAGAAAGGAAGCGTTTTTTCAACAAGCCCATTCCATATAAAATTAAAGTAGATAAAATTTCCTGCATTTTTCATACATCACTTTGTTTTGTAAGACTAACCATTCCACCACTAGAGCGCGCCAAAAAAAACATATTCCCGGACCCAGCATACCTTACATGAATAATGAATATAGGGAAAGTAATTGAAAAAATGGAGACAAATGAATGAAAAGCAATTATTACTAAAGTAGTTATGTACAGTGTATAGTCAGTAGTATAATATATACTCATATCATTATAATGATCAATGTTGCGAATGATGAATGTCGCTGCCGTCATAAATTGGACTGCCTTAATCATCTGGAACAAACAGGAGATGTTATTTTATGGATTTATTGATAGACGAGGTGAGTAGTAATCTGCACATGTTTACTGTTGAAGATACTGTTGTACATACCTTCGTTTTTCAAGGAACTGTCACATCCTCTTCAGTCCGTTCATCTATTCTCCTTATTTTTTCAGGTGGTGGGGGGGTCTGTAAAGAAGATATAGGACAGCTTGTACATTCATATTAACTACTTCAGACAGGTACATTTATGCTCCAAGTGTGTGATTGTCGTTTTTGGGGAAGGAAATGTTACATACCTTCGTCCTCCTTGTCCATACTTTCTTCGATGGTCTCAACAACCGGGGAGAAGCCGAAGCCCAGTTCGTCCAATGGTCCGTCCTCAAAGGTATTTGCGAAATTTGTCTACGTTGTTGCAGGACCCCTCACAGTTGATGTACAGACTGGTGCCATCGAGGCCTGCTTCTTTGCAGCTGCATTTTTTTGCGCAGGTCTTGACGCATCTGTGTGACACCAGACACAGCAGTTCAGGAGGAGCAGGGGCCTGTAGAGAGGTGATCGGTTCCAGGCAATTTGTTGCTCGTTTCCAACCCCAATCTTCGGCATTTTTCTCAACCCCCAGCCATTGCTGGACCTGGTGATACACTCTAAAACTGTGCTGTGTGGCTGCAGCAGCTGATGGTGGTAGTGCAGCTAATTTTGATGAGGTCTTGAGAGCTGCCTTCTTATAATTAATGTACCTCAGACGGTTTATCGACAGTTCAGTCTTTCCTGTATAGCCGTACACGTTGACCAGGAATCTCTCCCCTGCTGCTGCAATGCTTTCTGGAGTTGCCTCAGGGTTTTTGAACACACTTACAACATCGGCAAGGTGGGGGTTTTTGGTGAGGGTTTTTATAAACTTCAATTTCCCTTGGTTGTAAGGTGCTGAAGTCGTATCACACCTACTCATTGCGTGAAGAAACATGATGTGTTCTTTAATGGTTTTGTTTTGCAGAGCGTGCACAGGAGAGTAGGTGGTTGGAGGAACGTTTCCCTTTCCAGGTTTCAGGAAGAATACGTTTTCTCGTTGGCAAAGACCCCTGAGGATGACCAACAGGTCGATGTCCTCTCCAACCACCACCACAGGCTCAGTACGTTCAGCCAAAGACAGGGCTTCGTTCACAATGACGGTGTCGTCATCTTCTGTGGCCTGTCTCCATGTCATTCTTTGAGAGTGTAACTTGGCTATGATCATGGAAATCAATCTTCTTTTGTTGTTCGAATTGGCCAGGAATTTTTCTTTCTTTATGGTCGGTATCATGTTCTCATCGAAGAGAATATCACCGGAGATCGTTTTCATAGACCTCTTCAACCGTTCAGCACTTGTTGTTCCACCTTTCGTATCTTCAGGATATCCATCGAAGAAAACAACTATCTGTGGCCCATAGAGATATTAATGACGTAGTCAACATACCTGTTGCATATTGCAGAGAAGGATTGATTCTCGGGCCAGACAACTTTGTGTAATAACCGTCGATAACATATTGCACTTTTCCGCTGAACTTGTTTTGTGTGGGTATAAATGCTTTGTATAGAGCAGATTTGGTTCCTTTTCTTAAACCATTTTCAAATAGGGAGAAGGAAGTACGGACCAAGATCGTAAGACAAAAAAAAACTCCAGTTGTTCATCACAATTCTTTGCCACACTGATACGCTGGAACAATGTGGTCGGCTTAACAGGGAGAATGTCGTCACCTACTTTGATCGCATTTTTCATTATGGCAAGAGGTTGGACTCGGTCACTCCTTTGGAATTTGACATCACCAAAGTGAAGTTTTTAACAAATCTTTCTTTTCTTCCAACATTTCTACGACTTGATCTGCTGACCAGGAGTCTCACGCAAATTTTGGAAATTTAGAACTTTATATTCAGCAGTCATGACAACCCATACAAAACACGAGTTCATTACAAATCATTTACAATCAACAGTTAAGTATCATAGCAAGGGTGATTTCTGCGAAAACGGTGAATTTCACTAGATATGGGAATATGGCCTTTTTGGCGCGCTCTAACGGCGAAACGGTTAGTCTTCCAAAAAAAAGTTATACACAAAAAATGTAGGAAATTTTGTCTACTTTAATTTTGTAATAAAGTGGGCTTGTCGAAAAAACGCTTCCTTTTTGAGATTTAGGCCAAAAACATTTTTTTCCTAATATGCCTAGCTTATATGTGCACGCGACAGATCCTATTGAGGTTTAAATTTGGAGGGGATGTAATTCAATATAATTTTTACAAAGGCTTATCAAACTGACATCGCTCGATGACATGTGCCGCTTGACACTATTGGTAGTTCAATTCTTAACTATCCTCCTTTCCCAACTAAGGTCTAGTATAACAAATTTATCTAAAAAAATATTATAATAGGTGAATTTTGTTGTGAACTAATTTCATGTATTTTATATCTGGATTACTTTAGTGTCAATTGTATTAGTTCTTAACACGTTCACTGCCGGTCCTTCCGCTTTCCACTCCACCTAGGTACCGAAGTCATATTTATGTAAAACCTTGAAGTTACTGTTCTGTAATTACTTGAAATTGACTGTAAATATAATTTTCTCTAGAGAGCATCACTTGAAAAACGATTATAAGCGCCTGTGGCACTGGAGTCGAACAATTATGCCTGGGTACCGTCAGATGCTTAGAAGCGCCTTATATTTATTTTTATTTCGGACTCTTTAAAGCATCAGCGGCACTCGCAGTTAGGCACATGTGGGCGCTTATAAGCGTTGCCGGCCGCGAACGTTTTAAAAAGTGATAATATACATTTTTTTATTTATTAATTATTTATAATTTTTTTACAGACAAATCGCCCTGAAAGCATTAAGTGAAAGATTATCAAAGTCCTACAGCGACAAGCAACCTTTGATACCTACAAAACCAAATCATAAAACGTTATTGCCTTCGAATAAAGTACACGAACCATCAACATCTCAGCAGTCTCAAAATGTGGTTCCACAACATTCGCAAATCAACATAAATCCTCCAAATTTTGTACCTCCTAAATCAGAAACATAATATTTTGACTCTTAATATTAGTTATTTAACTTATGTATAGATATTATATAATTGTTACTTTATTTTGTAATATAATATTAATAAATATTTAATTTATAGTTTTGGTATTACCTGCTTAACAATTCATATTCTTAAAATACTGATAGAACCTGATGTTTTTAAAGAATAAGAATTAAACTGGGAATATGGTAGACCAGCAACATTCCAACATTAGTCATTCTAAGTATGTGGCTGTTTAAGAGCGAACAAGGCGATTAAATCAGATGAGAGCGGGGGGGCAATGAGCCGAAGTGAAGTGAGATCTTCCTAATAAGCAAAGTTTAGGTAAAAATTTTCTTCTGCAATCTTGTAGTATTTCTTTAAAAGAAAATATTTTTTCAGTTTAATAACATCATCCGATTGGCTAAAAACAGATTTTTGTTATCATTAGTTTAGTATAATAGTGTTATAATAGATGGCGCAACTTCTGTGCAACTTAACAGCACTACAATAGGCAAACCCAATTCGCTAACGTAGTCTTCATTAACAGTATGCTGGGCAATATTGTCTACGGACACTTTATATTTAAAAATGCAGCATTTTTTAATGAATAATATCCGTTTAATTTTACTGACGATTCATAAAAATAAGGGTTATTAATTTATATTAACCAACATTGGCCCAGTTCGTAATTTATATGTAGCCAGTACTGATTATACTACTTACTGGGTAAATGGCTGTCATCCTTAAACTTTTTATTATGTTTACAGGCATTATTTATGATTACTATGTTAGTTTTATTATCATAATGAGTAGCAGTTGCAGTCTGACTTGGCAGACTGCAAATACGGCTGAGGTTAAGTACACTTCTGTGCAATAAAATCCCGTACACCTATTTTTCGCTATATTAAATCATTCTTTATTTATTTGTCAGTGTCATATTTTTGAAATGCCGAAATTAACTGAACATGAAAAAATTCTAATTCTCTCTAAAATTGAAGAGGGATGGTCTATCAGAGCAGTTGCTAACCATTATCACTTAAATAAAAGTACCGTTGTGAGTGTGAAGATGGGAGCAGGAAGGTATCATAAAGAGAAACGACAGTTCAGGCCGACCGAGTTCAAATCTCGCTCAAGATGAAGCGCTCCTTGGCTATTTGAGGGAAAATCCGTTTCAAACAGCAGTAGACGCTGTGTCCATGACAAATTTTCCAGCATCAAGGTCAACAGCTAGCCAAAGGATAGGAAAATCGGAATTAAAAAACTGTGTAAGTGCCAAGAAGACCATATTAACACAAGAACATAAGCAAGCCCGCATTCTGTTTTGTTTAAATTATGTCTATCGCCGTTGGAGTTTTGGAACAATGTTGTGCTTACCAATGAAAAAGTTTTTCAGTCTTTTAATGACTGACATATTCGGGTGTACTGTCCTCCAAATACCAGGTTTCACGAACGCTACGTGTCTCCGCGGAACAGGTCCGGGCGATTTTCTGTTAATGTTTGGGCATGGATAAGCAGAACAGCCATGCAGAAAACTGCTTTTTAATGTTTTGAGCTTTCAGAATCTGGCCTTATCTCGGATACAATTTTTCAACGTCAATTTTTACATTTGTTATAAATCGAAATCATTAAATCATTAACATTTTTCCAAATACCTTACTTATGACATTTCACAATCAATGTCACTTTTTTGTTACCTATATGATAATAAAAAATCTAAATTCCAAAAAGACTGATTCACATCACTTAATATTAGTAAAAACTGGATTACTTGATTTTACACAGAAGTGTACTTAGCAAATATGTTTTATTTTTATTACTTCCTCGCTTACCAAAGTATTGTAATCGTGAAAAAATCACTCTCGAAGATTTCTTCGTGTTTCAGAGTATGTAGATTACAAAAATTAAGGTCTGCATAACTGTTGGCTCTATTTCTCCAAAACTATTTGACGAAGAAAAAAAAATTTGATGAAAAATATACAGGGTGGACAACCTAAAAAAAATTATGAAAAAAATGTGACGAGACGAGAATCATATTTGGCATGAGGTTAACACAACTGTCAGAAGAAACCTGATGTACCTTTAGTGAAAAATAGACAAGGTGATCGCTATATAAAAAATAATTAAGGAACAATAGTGCGAAATAATATTTGAATTGTAAATAACACTATTGCCAATGAGGAAACCTGCTGTTCTTTTAATGAAAAATGGACAATGTGGTCATCCTAAAAATAATTAAATGTCGTGAAAAGTAATATTTACAATGTAGTTGACAATGTTGAGCATTACTATACTTTTAGCAAGAAATATAGTGGTTAACCTAAAAACTAATTAACCACAGGACAAAAATAATTATGCTTATGTTTTGAGGTATTAATTTAATTCAAATGAATGCTAGTATATTTAAGGTAAATACATATTATAAATAACAAAATAAGCAAATATTTTATTTTTTTTTTTAACTATTTAATGTCAGCCTATTTCCGCTACCAGGGCCTATCAGCGACGCCAGGAGATGAGCTACCCCCAACCTGGAAATTTTGCCGAACCTCTTCCCTTAAGAAGAGTAGGGATCTTTTACTTGCCTAACATTTAATAGACAAGGGACCGCCTGCTTTACATCCCCTCCGAAAGATGGTGTATCCACTACGTAATCCTCGTCTGAAATTACGTAGCTTCCGCGTATACACTGATATACAAGCCGCTAGAAGGTGGGACGAGAACACTGTTCACTATCTGGTGAATCTTCCTCGTCATCGCTCAGGCGTCATGACATGACAAAGACAAATCTGCAGGATAGTTAGTCTCTACTGAAGGTGGTATTAACATATATTCAAGTGCACATCCTGCAAGTTCTTTTATCTAATAAGTGCTATACATATAATTCATTGGTCAAATTATCACTCTTCACAATTACGAAAAGAACATATTTTTGCACTTGATTGGCACATTTCTAAAATCGTAATTGTCGCTTGAAGAGAAGAAATTTTTATATCCTGTTAGTGGACGAATTCTGAACAACTTCCAAAATATCCGTCTGTCACGTTTATTTAGATTTATATTGTTCGTAATATATAAATATTTATAAATAGTTAGATTTGTTAAAGAAAATATAAATATAAAATAACAACACAGATCATGTTGGGCAGTGTAGGTAGAAGTAGTTACTTGGATTGATAAATAAATCGTCTCAATAGTCAATTTAAACTCTAGAATAGGTGCAAAGGTCACACCTATTACTTCTCGCCCCGTACTTCAGCTTAACGTTTAAGTTTGAAGTTGTTTACTCCTAAGTGCGCGTTACCATGTTACTTCCACATCCAGTGGAAGTATAGAAAAGCAAAAAACAATTGAAAATTCTTATTCAAATAGGCTTAGAATGTCATGAAACGTTGAGATTTTAAGTGAGCAAAAAAAATTATGTCTGTTGGTCTGTAACTTTTTAGGCGCATGATTACTCTGGAACCGTTTAAGATACATTGACTTAAAATTTGGTACACGTACCCATTTTAATGAGATTTGGAATTAGATTACGTTTTGATCTTATTCCGTTGATGGGTTGGGGGTAAATTGGGGTAAATAATAGGTAAATCGAGCAAGAGTCCATAATATTGCTATTTAGTTTACATATAAGAGAAACCAAGGTCTCAAAAACTTTTTTGGCATTAGCCACCCCCACTCCATTATTAAAGTGGGTGAAAAAATAACATTTCGGTTTAGTGTGTACACAAGTACCAAAGGCCTCAAAATTTTTTTTACTTCATTCACTGCGACTACCGATGTGTCATATCCTTTTATAGGTTTTTGGTGTAGGCGATTTCAAATATGATGTTATTAAAGTTCCATAAACAATTATTTCCACATAGTGGAGTGCAAATATAGTATCAAATTTTTTTCCGTTGTAGCATACTTGGATAAATTCTGGATGTGGAAGTAATGATTCCTTGAAAAGCGGTTTTTTTGTGAATGGTGTTAGACGTTGGGTGAATTAAGTCAAACGGTAGACAGACTATCATTTTGCCTCTAACATGTTAGTAAGTAAGTAAGTTTATTCCGTTTCATCAGACATACAAATGTATAAAATAGGTCAGTCAAACAAACAAAGCTCATAATTAATAAAAAATATAGATGTAAAAAACATAAAATTTCAGCACAACCAAAGAGTTACATAAATAAGTATATAAAATACACAAAAGAACATTACATTACAATTTAAAAATTCTTGAATAGAGTAAGGCTCGATATCACATATATACTCGAAAGCTTGCTTCTTGAAACAGTTAAGATGAAAATTGTCTTTGAGGCCTGTAGGTAGATTATTACAAAATTTTATTGCTGCATAATAGGGTCCCTTCTCAGTGAGAGTTAGACGGTGCTTGGGAAATGTATAATTATCTTTATTCCTGGTTTCATAATAATGACTAAATTGGGATGGTTTAAAGTCGCCTTTGTTATTTTTTAGATACATTAGGCAAGAATAGATATATATGCCTGGCACTGTGAGCATGGAATTTTCTTTGAAACACCCCCTACAGGTCTCATTAAACTTTTTTTTGAAGATTATTCGCATAGCTCTTTTTTGCACTTTGTGAATTTTGTATATGTCAGTGGAACCACCCCAAGTTTCAATTCCGTACTTAACAGTAGAATAAAAGTTAGCATAATATACTGTTTTCAGAGTATCTGTGTTAAATGTACGTGATAGGATTCTTAAAGCATAGCAGCTTTTATTTAATTTTCTTAGAAGATCCTCGATGTGGTCACCCCATTTACAATTGCTATCCATTACCACGCCTAGCAATCTAGCACTGTTTGAAGTAGGAATGGGTATTTCATTAGTAAAACAGTTAGGAGTTTCAATTGTTGATTTGTGAGTTTTAAAAATGACACATGTTGATTTAGATTCGTTTAAGATCAATTGATTTGCAGAAAACCAATCTTTTAAGTTTTCCCATGTCTGAGTAGCAGTTTGCTTGTATTCTGTGAGAGTTTTGCCCCTTATTATTAAATTGGTATCGTCAGCGTAATTTACGACGTTTACTTTTGCTTCGTCACTTATAGCATTTACTAAGTCATTCAAAAAAATTATAAAAAGAAGCGGACCCAAGACGCTTCCTTGCGGTACACCATAATTAAAGTTTAGCACATCTGATTCATATTTATTCATGTCCTTATATATACGGGTTTTTTGTTTTCTATTTTTCAAGTAAGATGCAAACCAATGTAAGCTAGCCCCTCGGATTCCTATTCTCTCTAATTTATTCAATAGACAAGTATGATTTAGAGTGTCGAATGCCTTGGATAAATCAAGGAACAGGCCACAAACGGACTCCTGATCATCCAAAGCATTCAACACACCATCGACAAAATTAACAAGAGCTGTAGTTGTTGATTTACTTTTTCTGAAACCATGTTGAAATTTGTGAAAGAAATTAAATCTGTTTAAAAAAGCAAGAAGTCTGTTATACATGAGAGTCTCCAATATTTTTGAGAAAACCGACAGCATACTTACTGGTCGATAATTTCCCATTTGATCTGGATCTCCTTTTTTAAATAAGGGGATTACTACTGCTAGTTTTAATGAATCCGGAAAAATCCCTTGAGAAAAAGATGCATTGTAGATGTCTGAGAGTGGGGCAGCTAATACATTAATGCATTGTTTCAGTAATTTTAATGAAATACCATCAAACCCACTTGAAGTTTTAGGTTTGAATTTGTTTACCACACTGCATATTTCCTCGGCAGAAGTAGGGTATATGAACATAGATTCCTGATTAATATTGATCAGTTCATTAAAGTTATTCGATGTTACATGTTGGTTCTTATTTTTTATTAAGTTGGGAACATTTTCAACAAAGAATGTATTGAACTTATTGGCCTGATCAGTATAATCATTGGTAGAAGGTAATTTATTGGGTTTGAGGTTACCTATAGTTGAATTAACTAAATTCCAAGTACACTTCGATTTGTTGGATGCATTATCGATCATTCTGCCATAATATTGATTTTTAGCTTCTTTGATTTTTTTACTGTACTTGATTTTTTGATATTTCAGAACTGGTTTGTAATTAGGGTTATTATTTGAAATATTTTCCAACAAAGCCACTTGATTTTTTAAGTCGCGCAGTTCAGGCGTGAACCAGTCTAATTTACGTGTTTTACGAATTTTCCTTCTAATTAAGGGGAAGTGTCTGTTAAAGTTATTATTAATAATCTTCAAGAAAATATCAGATTTTTCCTGGACACCAGCTGAATTGTATACAGTAAACCAATCTAAGGAACTTAAATCATTAATGAAATTATTTGTATTTTCACGAGTGTACGACCTAGTGTAAATATAGGGTGTTTTCCTAGGTGGAATTGACAAAGTGAATACTTGAGCTTTGTGATCAGAGATCAGCGACTGTAAAACTTGCGTATGGTGGTTATGAGATAGATTAGTTATGATGTAGTCATAGATTTTCTTACTTGTTGGGGTTTCCCGAGTAAAATCGCTGACAGTCATATATAAGCCATAGGATTCAATTACACTTGTGAGTTTAAATTTATCTGAATTTTCGGTGGCAAAATCTATATTAAGATCACCTGAAATTATTACTGCCTTATTTTCATTAAACAAGCTTTCCAGTATTAAACTTAGCTTAAATAACAATATTTCAGAAGACACCTTTGGTGTACGGTAAATGCATAGTACAACACAGTCGAAATTACCAAGATTACATTCGATAGCACTACACTCAAAGTGAAATTTTTCTGACATTTTACATATGTCCTCACGTGGTTTCCAGTCCAGATTGTTCGCTACATAGATAGCTGACCCCCCATGTTCTCCGTGTGCCCTACAAAAACATGATGCGAGATGTAGATTTTTTAAAGCAAAAAGTGATAATTCATCTTTAGTTTGCCAATGTTCAGTAACACAGGCAATTTGACAGTTGCCTATACTTTCTAAGAAAATTTCAAAACTTTCAGCACTTGTACTGAGGCACTGTAAATTTTGATGCACTAGTTTCCAATCTGTAGTTGACTTCAATTTCTTGCATCCGCTGCTAATATTTATTTGATGATTAACGGTTGAACTACTGGCAACAGGCTGAACTTCATCATGTTTCCCTTCACTGCTGATGTTGGTATTACCATCTGAATTGATTATGTCTCTAAAAAAGACTCAGGCCTAAGATCTCCATGTTTATCTTCTCTTATTATATATTTTACATGTTCATTAAAGTTGAACCTTTTAAAGCCCACTCCCTTAGGCCAAAAGCTGGGGGTATAAAAAACATCTTTGAATTTGAAATCAGCTCCTACCATATAACACTTCTTATTACTATTGTCGAAATTTTCCATTTCATTTTTTAATTCGTTCACTATAATATCCTTTTCTTCCTCACCTGTCTTCCTTCTTATGAATTCGGCTATATCATTTTTAGTGGCATCGGACTTGACCCTATATAAATACATCCACACTTTAGGCTTTATCCCTCCAAATTGACCTCCTTGGTCTTCTCCCTGTCCTAATTGTTTTTTATTCATTTTTTTTCTGTTTACTGTTGTCCAGCTTCCTGATTCTTTGTTATTAATCCCTGGCTGGTCGTTTGATGTAGCCGGCTCTAAATTTATAATTTTATTCATCACTTCTATTTGTTTGGCTTGCAGTGTATTTAAATTCATTTTTTGTATTTGTGTAGCTGTTGATTAGTACCAGAGCTGGGTAGTACTCGGATACTTCGGTATCCGGATACAGTATCCAGATACTTTTTGTGTATCCGAAGGCTGTATCTGAATCCTTTGGGAAAAATGTATCCGTTATCCGTATCCGCCAGGTAATTATCAAAGTATCCGTATCCGGATACTTTCATCTTTCCGCGGATACAATTCATTATTCCGCCTACGATTCAGTATCTCAGATTCTAAAGGTGAAAGAGAAACTCCCACTTTTGTTTATGAAGTTGGGCCAGGAAACATTCAGAGAAACTGAGCTTCTTTACCTCGAAGAATATTCTGTTGTGATGAAGCCACTGGCAGACGTCCTTGATCTCCTGCAAGGAGAAAACAACACTTTTTTCGGTCTGTTACTTCCAAGTTTGGCATCCCCTCTAAACAAGTACAAAAAAATGGCAACTCAATCAAGGATGAAATACGGTGGAGAACATCTGATCAAAATGTGTATCCAGAGCTTGAAGACGCGTTTTTCAGATACCTTAAATCTTAGTCGAGAAGAGCCCCTAATTGCTGCAGTTCTTCTTCCGCAATTCAAGTTGCGATGGTACAATGTCACAAAGAACCCTCAGAAAACAGTTGGCAACATCAAATTGGCGATCATAAAACGTGCGGAAGAACTCACGGCGTCAAAATCATCATCAGATTGTTTAGCAGATGAAGATGACCAACAAGGGAAGAAGTTCGACGAGTTTTTTGATTTCCGTGGAGATACCAATGACACCATCACAGTCGGAGAGAACGCTAACGCGCAGAACGATGTTGATGTTGAGGTGAGCAGATCCAATCCCAATATTACTTCTAAAATTGAGCTCGAGCTTTTAAGATATCTCGAGGACAAGAGATCAAACATGCAAATGTTGAATGAGTACCCGGTACTCAAGAAACTCTCCATGAAGTACAACACATGCCTGCCGTCATCTGGACCAGTTGAAAGGTTATTCTCCTTCGCCACGATGATAGATTCGCTCCGGCGCAATGCCTTATCTGATGCCAATTTTGAAACTCTTGTGCTGACAAAAGCAAATTCAAACAAAAATAATACATTTTGATATGTAGTTTCATTTTGCAATTATTATCATTTGACAAAATAAAGTTTTCTTAAACCATATACTTACACTTTTTCTTTGAATTTCGTGAAGCAGGGTTTTCAATAGAAAAAGTACCCGTATCCGTTATCCGGAAAAAGTATCCGGATACACGTATTTAGAATACATTTTGCAACTAAAAGTATCTGTATCTTGTATCCGGTATCCGAACGCCATTGCCGGTATCTGTATCCGATATCCGGATACATTTTACCAGTATCCGAACCAGCTCTGATTAGTACTCTAGGTTGTCTATAGGGTATTTCGCCTTAAGTAAATGATTTCGAAAATGACATTGCGTTTGTGTCTCCAGCCCCATTCACATCCAGTTATTCAAATAATGCTTCTGTACAATGATGATTTTACTAGTGCCAATATAAAAAAATAATGGTAAAATAATAAGGCATAAGATTTTATTAAAAATTGCACATAAGTAGATTACATATTACATATAACATAATAAAAGTACTAATATGATTAAATCACTGAACATATGAAAACTTAATCCTATAATAAATTTGTCTAAAATATTTTTCTATATTCACTTTACTATATTTAATATAATCAGTACAAAATCAAGTTTTCAAGATAAAATTAATTATTTTCAGTTCAAATATATTATAAATTATATACAAAATTATTTATAAACTAAAAATAAATAAAAAAGTGCAGAAAGGTGTTTTACCTATTTTCGACATATGTCTCATTTCTGGCACATAGAGTACAGCATGGCAGTGTAATTAATAAGGTACTATATGGAACCTCGGAGATCTAATGAATAAAAACATCCCACAATATATCTTTCCTCAATAAATATAAAATACATTTTATATAAAAACAAATATTTCTAGCAATTACTATAAAGAATAATTCAACTCACGCCTTTCAATGAGTTATTCAAATAAACTTAGTTTTTCCTCTTACTGGGTGTGGAAGCAAAAACATGCACACTAAACATAGACTCTTCATAGTATACACCACTCTCTGTATGATAACCTGCATCAGTGATATCATTTCTAAACAACTTTCTATTTTGTCTTATATATTCCTCATTCTGGCATTCATTTTCTTTGTTGAAATCATCTTCCTCATCTTTAAAACTATCGCTTAGTCTTTTTCTCTGACTAGTAAAAATTTTTGAATGTGGCGTGTTAGAATTGGATACATCCATTATTTCAGAACCCTGACTACTATTTGGTGATGCCAATGATACGTGTCTATACTCCATATCCCAATTTACAGTAGAATCGCTCAAAAGCTCTACTGGCTGCGGAGAATGGTCTTCTGCAAAAATATTTTTCTAAATAACAGTAATATATTAACATATTTCACATGAAATAAATCAGATACGAACAAAATATATATTTAAGAGTATTTACTAGTATGTATTAAAATATTCAATATTTATTCATTTATTTATGCATATAAGCAGGGTCCATTTACACTTGTTCAGTTAGTTACAAATATGGACATACAGTTGAAATCACGAATGTTGTCATTCACGTCATCAATTTATGAACTTATCAAGGACATGAGATTTTTCTATCTTTCTAAATACAAGGAGCATAGGATGTAAATATCAGGCAGTCACGTCTGCCGGGGCTACAAGAGAAGTTCCAAGTGTAACGATGCGTTTTACAGTTGAATAATAAAACCGCTAGTAGTAGTGGCAACTAACATTCAGCTTTCTGTCAGTTCAGTACAATGCAGTGGACGTATTTATTTATTTTGCAAACATTGAAATGCCCATGCGTGTCATTTTGTGTGACCTTGAGTCGATTTGATTCGGAAATTAAAAGATGATGACGTGAACAACAATATTCTTGATTTCAACTGTACATATGTTGTACAATAAAAACAAGTATATGTATATGCAATATCACAAAAATATTTTAACCTAAAGACAAAAGAATATTTTGTTACAGATAGGGGCGTAGCCTATTTTTATTAGTACCAAAAATATCTTTATCATAGGTTTTTATATAATATCTTGAATACATTTTCTCTATCTCTTAATCTAATATCAGGTATGTTAATATTAAATATTAAGCGAGTAGGATTTGTTATGCTATATTCTCTCCATAAGGTTGACCACGCATTTTTACTTTTTCTTTCCAATATACTTAAACACTCTTGGACATGCAGTCCACTGTTCAAAATTTCTCCATCGTTAATACTTTTTTTTGCTATGATGTGTACTTCTTCACAATGTTCCAAGCCTGTATGAGCTTTAACCCATACAAATTCGATTAACCTTCCTACTTCTTTTAATATGTTTACTAACATTTTAATTTCAGCAATACGGGGGTGAATAGTGTAGTTAATGGCTTGACTGTTAGAAATACTTTGAACAACAGACAGTGAGTCCGATAAAATAGTGCATTGTTCATGTTCATTTTTGAATCCCAGAACTCTGACATATACTGATATGTTGGAAAAAAAAATAATAACATCCATGTACTTAGGAAAACATGGAACATATCCTTTTTAATATTATATGAACACCAAAGAGCTGAATTTAATCTCTTAAACAAGCATCTGGAAAATGCTCAAATTTTATTCATTTTTAATGTGTTACATGGCCAAAATGACCTGATATATTATAGGCCACAAATTTTATATTATAATATATATATAATATTATCAGGTCTTTTGGCCATGTAACACATTAAAAATGAATAAAATTTGAGCATTTTCCAGACACTTGTTCAAGAGATTAAATTCAGCTCTTTGGTATTCATGTAATATTAAAAAGGATATGTTCCATGTATTCCTGAGTACATGGATGTTATTATTTTTTTTTCCAACATATCAGTATATGTCAGAGTTCTAGGATTCAAAAATGAACATGAACAATGCACTATTTTATCGGATTCACTGTCTGTTGTTCAAAGTATTTCTAACAGTCAAGCCACCCGCGTATTGCTGAAATTAAAATGTTAGTAAACATATTAAAAGAAGTAGGAAGGTTAATCAAATTTGGGTATGGGTTAAAGCTCATACAGGCTTGGAATATAATGAAGAAGTACACATCATAGCAAAAAAAGTATTAACGATGGAGAAATTTTGAACAGTAGACTGCATGCCCAAGAGTGTATAAGTATATTGGAAAAAAAAAAGTAAAAATGCGTGGTCAACCTTATGGAGACAATATAGCATAACAAATCCTACTCGCTACACAACCATTCAGCTAGATATTCCTACTTGTTACTGGCATAAAGATTTAAAATACTCCAGAAGAGAAATAACTACAATAAACAGACTTAAAGTTGGCCAAGGGTGCTACCCGGCGCACCTCAAGAGGATAGGAGTTGTGGACACAGACTTGTGCGATACTTGCAATGTCACTGCAGATTTGGATCAAATATTTTTTGACTGCTTAAAGTATAAAGTAGAAAGCGATGAATTCCATAAAAAATTAAGTAATCTGAATATTTACCATCTTAATAATAGCTCTAAATAAAAAAAATATGACATAATACTCGAATTCCTCAAAGACATTAAAATCGACATTTAGAATAGGCTAGATATCCATTCCTTTGTTTTTTCCTATTGTTATCTATTCCTTTCCTTCCGTGGTCACACTATTTGTGTTAGTCTCTATAATGCCCTGATAGACCCTTGGGCAAGAAGAGAGTGTCCCTGTTCATTAATCCCAAAGTCCAGTCATGACACGTGACATATGTTAGATGTAGGTAATAGTGAATAGTCGTCGTGATAAGTTATAGAAATATTAAATATTTAATTTGTATCGACTCATGTCGTAATGCAAAAAAAAAGTTCTAGGATTCCAAATAACACAACAGTATTCTAAATTGAACCGAACAGAATTATAGATGTATTATAATTAAGATCCTGGCAGGCTCTAAGAATGAAATCCTGTTTTCTGTAATACTCAGATGTCAACTTGATAATATGGCCATTAAATGAAAAGTTTTTGTTTTTTTTATTTCATTTAATGGTTCGATTTGAACATCATTCACAGTATATAATCCCATCAAAGGGTTCATCTTTCTTCTGTAAGAAAACGACTACATTTTGATTCATTTAGAACCAGGTCGCTATCCTCACAAAATTCAGAAATGGCTCTGATATCACATTGGAGTATATCAATACCTTCATTAGCATCATGTTCATGTAATAAACTTTTAAGTCATCTGTGTATAGCAGAAACAGTACAAAAATCAATGGCCCTAGTATGGAGCCCTGGGTATGCCTGAGGTGGAAATAAAGATTGAATTACTATTGTCAATCTCACAAAATTAGGTTCGTTAAATATGACTAAGGATTTCAACAAGTTGTTATAAAAAGTGATTTACTCAGTCAAATGCCTTTGCTAGATCAGTGTATATGGTATCAGTTTTATGCTTATTTATATTTTTTGCTATATAGTCACTGAATACAGACAAATTCCTGATGGTGGACTTTGTGTTGAAAAAACCATGTGGTTGTTAAAAATAATCTAATGCTTTATTGAAAATAATTTTCAGAGGTACTGCAAGTACGTCGGCTTAGGCCTTAAAGAAGTAGGAGAGTGGTCCATCTTTATTTCTAGCAAAGACTAATAATATAATATATATAAAGACGCCAAACTCCGAGGAATCCCATTCATAAATCTCCTTTGAGAAATTTGACGTCGGGAATTTAATTTGGAATCTCCATTTAGCAACTCTGTAATGTAGACCTCGAATCGCAGCTTTGAAGGACGTTAAAACCAGAGTTGGCTCTAAGTGATATGTAATCGAATAAAAATGTTCATGCATGTAACAAATACATACAAATAACACTTTACTTATTGTACAAGGAAACATGGACAAGATGACACAAGGCGATGAAATGTTACTAATATTTCACCATTTCGTTCCTTTTATATCGTTTGGGAATGTCTCATTCGGTGTTTACAATAAAATATATCTACGTAAAAGCCATCTTTGGATTTTCTCAGAGATTCGGGAATGCTAACCTGCTGGCTGGAGAGGTTTAATTTGAAATCTTATCCGTCTCTCTCAAGAAACGAGCTTCTCTTTTCGAGTGTCATGTCTTTATTATATTATTAGACTTTGTCTATAGGGGCTTGAGGTTTCAATGATTTTGTTGCATTTATGATTTCGCTTGGGCTGATGTTGTTTATGTACACTAACGTTGTCCAGGTTATAATTTTCACATTTAGAATTTTACACAGTAAAAACCTGGACAACGTTAGTGTACATAAATAACATCAGCGGTTATTTATGTACACTAAGAGTAGGGTACTGTCATTATAAATAGCCATGTATCCAGTGGTGTTAAAAAAATGCTGCTCTCGGATTATAATACACTTTACAAATGAAGAATTATTTACCACACTTACCGACAAAAACACTTTGACTTGACATTTGATTAGCAATGTCTGGAACAATGCTGGCATCGATGCTCATTGCTAGTTTGCCAGAAAAGTCGAGTCTACAAGCCGACCTGGATTCCTTGGGTGATTTTCTAGAAATTGGCGAAAGATTACAATCTCTTAATTCGGGTATATCATAGGGAATTCCTAGACTCCTGTCGGCGTAATGTGGAGACAATTGTATTGGAGACAAGCCTGTAGAAAGTGCTGGCGAAGACTGGATTGAATCGCATCCAGATGGTGATGGAGGCCCATTATCAAATTCAAACAGTTTGCGATAAAGAGATGTTTCTTTATCATTGTCATTTTCGGTGCATTGCTGATCTTGATCGTAAGTAAAGTATGGCTTCAGAGCCTCTTCAATGTGATCCGGGAGTTTTGGAGGGAGTGTTAACACCGTTTGGGCAGAACCTACGGATATACAAAAACAAACATTAAGATACAAGTTGAAAATTACTTGTTTACAGAAATATAAAATTTATTTTCCAGTAAACATTGTGCATGTGGTAGCTCAGTGAGGAGGTTTGGTTAGAAATTTGCATATTGCATAGATTAGTAATTCTTTTTTGTTATCTACTGCTTGACAGCTCTTTTACATTTGTTACCACATGAGAATAATACCAGCAAACCAAGACGACCGGTAGATCACTGCGTTGAGAAAAACACGGTGAACCGAGAGTACAATTATAGCAAATGTTAGGGAGGTCACCTGCCTTTAATTCTATATCTGCACTATTTACTACAAACGATAGACTTTATGTTATAAAATAGCTTCATTTATCTTGGAATATTTGAATTTTTAATATCTGCATTTTGAAGCGATACATTTAAAATATTTTCAGTTTCTTTAATTGTTGGAGCTTGTTTATGGGTAAATTCGTATGTTTTTCTTATTACCTTAAGCCACGGCAACTCGGAGTGCCGCCGCTAGATGAGGTAGTGCTGCTTGCACGCATTTGTATATAAGGAATAAGTCTCTGTTCATTGTTTAGTATAGAATTTCTTTAATAATCTGATGTAATGTGATTTTATGTGATGAAATACATATAATAGTTTAAGTGATAAATTGTACAAAACCTCTCCAAAACCAATCGAAACTGAAAAGTTGCTTTTCAATTTGTAAGGGGGCTATTTTCGTCACATATTTTTCTTATGCTTAATTGCTTATTTATTGTTTTTATATATAGGACGGTCTATTAGTATGTGGAAGTCTAATATTTGGATTATAAGAATTTCTTTGTCAGTTATAATTGGCAGGTCCCACATAAGTGTTATGTTTTTGATATCGACGACCACTTCAGGGGTATATTCATAATATTTTTGTGGCACCGGTACATTGAAGTGAGCATTCTCATTGTGCATAGCTGTCCTTCAAAATTCCACGTCAAAAGTTCTCAACTTGTTGCTGTGAAGGTGACTCTATTTCGGTCTGTTGGTCGTTCATTTCGTATCCTCTTCAAAGCGCTTTGTTGGTAACGATTACTTCTTTTGGTATATCTCATCAATCTTTCTCTCACTTTTACTTGCAGTTTCATCCTCAGGTTTTGCTCTGCCAAGTTCACTTCACTGGATCTGTATTTTTTTAGTTCACTTTCAGCCTTTTTGAGGACTTAGTGCTTGGGTCTTTCATTTTTATATTCCTTGAGAATTTCTATTTCTTTCCTGTATGATTTTATGGTGTACTTCCTCTTCTTCCAGTAAGGTTTTCACTGAAATTTTTGAGGGTTTACCGGTTCTTCAGTTTTTACTGCAATAACCCAATAATTGCTCGCAGTGATATATACCATGCAGTTGATGTCTGTAATGCGGATAGACTGGAATAGTTGCTGGCCATTCTGGAGAGGAGTATATTGGCTTCCTTAATTTGGTTTCTGGTGCTCCTGCTAGGTCTTCTTAAGCTTGCTTTCTCTAATGTTCATGGCTTTGACCTCCTATAACTTATTCCCGATTTGTGGTTCTAAATCTGCTCTTAGTGATGCTTGTTGATTCCTTGGTTCTGGGGGATCTGTTTCTTCTAGGGTGACATCCAACATTTTTTCATTTTCTGGCACTGGGTTATCATCTTTCTGATATTCTTGCCATATCCTAGCAGCTGTTCTGTGGGCATCCTCCATAATACAAGTGAGTTTGTTGATGGCGCACTTTTCCTGCCGTTCTGTATTATTATTATTATATAGACATAACGACTATACTTAAGACCTTTTTGAGAATAAAAAAACTCTACAAACAATGAGTTTCTAAAAATAAGACACAAAAAAGTTTACAAGTATAGCTAGGACGTACAGTATATTATATTTAAAATAAAACACAAACCTTCTGAATACTGTTTTGGATCCTTTGTGCGTGAGGTTGAGCCACTATCACGATGCACGTCTGTTATAAGGGGAACTCTAACAATTTCAGTCATAGGACTAGGAACTATAACCTTCTCACTAAAAAATGTGTCTATCTTTTGTTGGACCATAGATTCAACATGTGGATCTTCTTCAAACACATGCTGACTAATTGTAGCTTCATCTATATCTGCTGGTTTTAGACTTGAAATATCATCTATGGTCCATTTGAATTTTTCATCAGTCTTAGGAGTTGAGACTTTTGCAAATACTGTTGGGCTACAACATTAGTATAATTATTAGAATAAGCTTATATGCTATACTATATAGTCATAGACATAAGTCATTAGGTACATATTTATATTAGGGCCGGTACTTTCATCTCCAGTTAAATCTATTTAGATAGATCCCATGGAAACAATTATTGATACAATTGTATCTATCTAAAGAATAAATTTAATGGAAGATGAAAGTACCGGCCCTTAGTGGCGAAATGATTACGACAAAGATTAATTGCAACCCGTGGTTGTCACAATTTTCCGATTAATCGTACATATGTGATTATATTGCAAAATTCTCATGAGTTTATTCCACTGTATTGTATAAAACTTTAACTACAATAATTAGAAATTCATCAATCCATCACACTCTGTCATAAAAAAAAAATTAAACGGTGGCAAACAAGTTACTAAGGACACGTTTATTGTCAACAAGTTTATTATCAAAAGTTATTGTACAAGCATAAATAATGTCATGTCCGATTCAGATCTAGCATCAGAAATTGAAGAAGCTGCTACCAAAGTTGTTTCACCTTTTTTTATGTGATAAATCAAGAGTTACATATGAATTGACATATGGCTGATGCAAGAAATGATGTGCAGAAAAAAAGATAAATAATGCTAAGAGCGAAATTTTGTTAGCGTATTTTGAGCATTTATTGAACTTTCTTCTCTCTAGACGTATTAGTCAATGTTGCGGAGTGTTATATCCATGAAAAGAAAATGTGAAGAGATCGACCTAAAAAATCCAAGATTTTAAATAAGCCAAACATTGCTAAGTATTTGCAAGAAGCTGAAGGCAACACAGTTTTAATGAAGAGAGTTGCGCTCATTATTGAATTCGCAGATGCATGCAGAAGAGAATAGTTGACAAAACTATTAGTAAATATGTAATATGTAGGTCAGTGTATTCGAATTGTAATAAGATTCTCTAACACAAAAATTTCTCGAGATTTTTTTTGTAGTATCAGGGGATACAGATGGTATTAATATGGTAGAAATTATCCAAAATTATGTTAAGCTACGTCCTTTGCGCACTGACATTCAGTTCTTTACACTGTATAAGAATGGTAAATGTACCATTGGAGGTACATCAAAGAATATTGCTTTGTTCCTGAAATTATCCAATCCAGAATAACAATACACTGGCCATTGCTTCAGGAGGTCAACTGCATCCATGATACTATGAAATAGGAGATACGCTTGGTATGAGTACCAACTTTTGACCCAAATCGAGCCCGTGGCAGCCGAATGCCCGATGTCTGCCTAAAAATACATCAAAAACTATAAGACCAAGGAAGCTGAAATTTTGCAGGCAGATATTTTACTTTTTAATATCATAGAATTTAAAAGACTGCATTTGTCAGAATTTTTTTATTTTGCAATAAGGTTGCCGTGGGTGTAAATGTTGGTGAAACACCTCCAAAATAATTGATGCAAGCACATATGATCTTTTGTGCCATTTAATTAAACACAATAAATAGTAGTAGTAAACAAGCTAAAAACATACTCTAAGATTTGTTAAACTGTTTATATAATTGTTGCACATTCTATGAGATACTCTTCTCAGTGTTTTTGGAAATAATATTAGCTTTAGACATTTTTAACGAATCTAGTTGGTGAAATATTTGTCAGTGTAATATAAAATTAGAAAAAAAAAAAATTTTAAATATAGAACAACCCTACGCACGTTTCGAACCCGCGACCCTAGGGTTGCAAATCAAATCAAACAATACTTTATTTATATTAAAATTATAAATAGGTGTCTCTCCGGAAACTGGCCTTAAGCCAGTCAGACAACCACGGCGCCGCGGTGAGTGTAGGGCTGGGCGGGACAAGTCCGGTTCGACTAAACAATGAGGGTGCTCCTGTTTAAAGGCATAAACTTAAAACAAACTAACAATAACTTTTAAAAAAACATGATGTATGAAAATATCTAAAAATAATTAAACAATAAAATTATCGATTTCGCGCACAACACGAGCTCGAACACTTTGAAATTTTGGTTGCTGGCACGGGAAAACAAAACTCAACGAAAAAACCCGTTTGAAGCAATTCCACCACGGTGATCTTCCTGCCAGGAAAATGTAGTGAAATGAGCTAAGGATTAAAAGAGTTAGGATTTTTATAAAGTTATTGGCCTAAATGAAATGTGTGAGAGCGTACCACTCTTTCGTACTGGAGTTGATATTTCAATTGTGAAGAGGCACGGAGGGTGGAGGTCAAATACAGTCGCTGAAGGATACATCAAGCGTTACAAAGAAAACAACAAGAAAATTGCTTCAAATATTCTCCGTGGAAATATGAATGTAATGATTCATAACCAATTGGATAACCAATAACTGAGTTACGAAGGTGTTTCCACTTGAAATGGGTCACACTGTATATGTCATATTTCGGCATGCTTCTGTGAAATTGGCTGAAACTTTGCTATCTTGTAGTTAAAGTCATGCTGATCAAAAATTCCTATTGTACTGAGTCGATCCTATGAGTGGTTTTCACTCCAGGAATGCTTGAACCCAGGCAGCAAGGTGCCGTCATTATGACGTCGTTTTTTCGGCATTAATTACGTCAATTTCACCTTCAGCATAACGTAAAAATGACGTGAAAAAGACGGCACAATGTCACAGCCCAATGACGTCATATATATGATGCCAATATGACGTATTGGTAATCAGTGAATTTTGCGATAGGGGATGCAAACCTCTCATTATAATATTTTTCCACAATTATTAATAAAGTTTTTGGTGAAAAAAAAAAAAAAAAACGGAATGTGCAGGGATCGAACCGAGGACCTTTTGCCTCGCAACCTAACAAGCAAGCAAGAACAAATTTATTTTAAATTAACAATACATATTGTCCTCCCCGCGCACTCATCCGGAGCCAGCCATACATCCACGGTGCGAATCGCCATGGTAATTGATTGACTGGACGGAGCGAGGCCGGATTGGATAAAAATAAAATGAAAATATAAACACAATCTCCTTTCGCAGGATAGGCGAATTAAAAAGTGCATAAGGTAAAACATGTAAAAAATAAACTTAAAATAATTAATATATACAATACAAAAGAGGCTGGTGTAAATAAAATATCAGATATATATGGCTGGTCTTCACGGGAAAATTACTAACCAAAAAACCCGTTCTAAGCAATGCAGTCAAAGCGAACGGTAATATATATATATATATATATATATCATAAGTTGAGGTTATGTGTACCGTAAACACGCCAATTTTGCTCAAACTAAAACATTGTATAATTAAGGAATATATTAACTAAGTATCATCCCAGCAGGAAATAGATAATATAATAGATACTCAGAGACATAAAAAGTGATAGTACCCCTGGAAATGACTTGTTTGCAGGAGGCAGAATAAATATAACCTACAAAATGGCCATGTGCTCCAATGAGGCATGCAAAAGTACAGAAAGTGGAGCAACTTGCGACATTTGTGGCATAGTACATTGCAAAATATGTTCACAAATTACATCCACAGAAGAGAGGGCTGTTGCATTAAAGGCTAGACGTATTCGATATTACTGCTCCGAATGCTATGAGCAAATGACTAAATATGAAGAACTAGTACATAATAATCAAAAACTGTCTGCCGAAAATAAACGATTGAAGGAAGAACTGCATAATAAAAAAACATGTGACCAACAAAAATGTGAAGAGTTATCTGATACCAATAAAAACATGAGAATGGATGCTGACCCTCAATATAATAAATCGTTACTAAAAAGTCAAGATAACATACAATCAGAATTGAAACAATTAAGAATTGAGATTCAAAATATACGTGACAGTAATATTGATCTCATAAAATGTATGGAAAATATCCCCATAAATCAAAAATACATATTACCCAACCCAGACGATCGCTTAATTTCAAGGACTCACAGAAACTTATCTGACAATTCACCCACAATCATCACAAAACAAACTCGTATAGATAACACATCTCAGATGCAAAGAAATAAAGCACAGGCACCACAAGATACCCAGTTAAAATTTCAAACAAAAACATATGCGCAAAAGGTAGGGCAAGGGTTTGTGACTGAAACAGCTAATAACCAGTCCCGATCAGCATCAGCATCATCACACGAAAATGACAAATATAATTCTTATCAAAAAGTACAAAAGAGACAAAAAACCATTAAAAGACTAAATATAGGAGAAGCAGAGAGCGGAAATACATTCCAAGGTAGAGATAACTCAACAAAAAACAAAAAAATATGGCTATTCATATCCAGAATCAGGGATGATGTAATAGAGAGTGACATTAAAAAATTCATAATCAAGAAAGGACAAACAGAAGATGTATTCATAAAAAAGTTAAACACACAGATAAACAGGCCTAACAATAACTGCTACATGATAGGAGTTGATCCATCAATACAAGATAAAGTGTATCAAAACAACTTTTGGCCTCGAGGTGTAGCCTTTACAAGGTTCAACTTTAGAAGAGGTCAACATTTCTTAGATAATCAAAACGACGCAAATGGCAAGCCGGAAAATTTTTTCCCTTGAGTGACGAAGATAGTGCACACCATCTCTTGAAATGTTGGATGAAAGACAAAGAAGACATAAGTAAACACACAAAAACTCCAAGTGCGAGAAAGGAAAATATGAGTGGAGGCAATAAAGAAAATCTACAAATAATGCATTTTAACATCGCAGGTCTCAGAGACAAGGCGTTGCACCTAGACATACTTTTAGACTCATATAATGTGGACATACTCTGTATAACCGAGCATTGGCTAAAACATAATGAAATATCTCAATTTAAATTAAGTAACTTCACCTTGATAAATAGTTTCTGCCGCATAATACATGAACGTGGTGGAGTATGTATTTTCGCAAGCAAAAAATATAATTTAAAACCTATTTTGTATAAAAAATCGATAGAAAAACATTTCGAGGTAACAGTCGCCTCTGTAGATACTAAGTATACAAAATCTAAGACATACATCATAGCACTATACAGAACTCCTGACAGTAACTTTGATATATTTATCACTGAACTTTATCATTTAATGTGTAACATTTACAAAAAAGACTGTTACTATGTTGTATGTGGTGATTTGAATGTGAATTTTTTCCTGAACACTATTGAAACTAGGCAATTAATAAACCTTTTCAGTGAATTTGATCTGAAAAGGCACATATACGACCCAACCCGTATAACAAAAATCAGCTCCACTTGTATTGATGTAACATTTTCTAATTTTGTCATGAATCATGTCTTAATAAAAGACACACATTTTTCTGATCACACATTCCAGTTGTGTCATTTCCATTTACCCTGTAATATAAATATAAATGGTGATAATACAGTAATATTTAAACGGGACATATCTGAAAATAATATTGCAACTTTTAAAAATCTCCTAAAAAGGGAAAAATGGACGGAAATGTATAGTGCCGATAATTTTGATGATAAATTTCAAGGTTTCTACTCAACATTCATGTATCACTACAATAATTCCTTTACCCATAAAAAAATAAAAGTTAAAAATAAACAGAAAAGGTGGTTTACACTGGAGCTGAAACAACTTCATGAAACCTTATGTCAATTTGCAAAACTTAGTAAAAATACTGATAACGAAATAATATTAAAAAGATATAGAGAATTAAAGGTGCTATACAAACAAAAAACCAAAATAACAAAAAGAAATTACAACAACCATAGATTAACCAAGTCAAATAATATCACAAAAACCAGCTGGCAGATAATTAATGAATCAAGAAACGTCCTATCTAGAAATAATATACAAGAATTAACCCTAACAGACACAAATAATAAAATAACTGACCTAAATGAAATTTGTAAGTATTTCAATGAATACTTCATTAATTTTACATGTCCTAAACCAAAGTTTGATGAGTTAAATCTACCATGCAGCTCCTCCATGACATTTTATCTGCACCCCACAACCCCAGAGGAAATAGAAACACTTATAAACAAATCAACTTTAAAAATATCTGAAGGCATTGATGGCGTCTCTGGAAAAGCTTTGAGAGCGGTGAGTAATATAATCAGTACGCCACTATCATATATCATTAATGAATCGTTTACTTCTGCCAAATATCCTGATATATTCAAAGTCTCAAAATCAATACCAATTTATAAGAATAAGGGGCCAATAACTGATCCTTCCAACTACAGAAATATATGTGTTCAAAATCAGCTAGCTAAAGTATTTGAAATGTCATTCAATATAAGACTTAACAATTTTCTTGAAAGTAACAACCTAATATCTCAATCACAAAATGGCTTCAGACAAAATAAATCAACATCCACGGCAATAGCTGATTTATGCATTTACATCTATGATGCTCTAAATAATAACCAATATCCCCTTGGGTTATTCTTCGATTTAAGTAGAGCCTTTGACTCTATAGACCATCAATTATTATTAGAAAAATTAAGTTACATCGGTGTCAGGGGAATTGCAAATCAATGGCTTGCATCCTACCTACAAGATAGAACGCAACAAGTAGTTATAGATGCATGTATATCTGAACCACTACCAGTTAATATGGGGGTTCCTCAAGGATCGATACTTGGCCCCTTACTCTTTATAATATTTATAAACGATATGCCACCATCATGCCGCTCTGCAGACAGGACAATCATATATGCTGATGACAGTAACAATATCACTTGTAGAAATACCATAAATGAAACAATACGCCAAGCCAACTCATCCGCAGATGAGTTTGCAATGTGGTGCTCAAATAATGGCTTACAAGTAAATACCAAAAAGACAATGTATATGCAGTTCATGACCAAAAATAGTAAACAGGATTTTAGCCCTTTTATTACAATTAATAATCAAACTGTGGAACGTGTAAGATCTATAAAGTTTCTGGGCGTTACTCTAGATGAGAAAATGACATGGAGGGATCACATTGAAAATATGGTTGGAAAATTAAGCACTGTATGCTTTGTTATGAGACAAATTCGCGACACTGTTTCTGTTGAAGTATTAAAATGTGCATATTTTGGATTGGCACAATCAATTCTGTCATATGGTTTGCTATTCTGGGGAAACTCGGCACACGTTGATAAAGTGTTTATTATGCAAAAAAGAATAATTAGATGTATGATGGACGTCCATCCACAAACCCACTGTAAACCCCTTTTTATAAAACTTGGTATACTGACACTACCATCACTATTCATTTATAACCTTACACTTAATATAAAAAGAACTATTAGCCAGTTTCAAAGAAATAACAGTCTACATGACTACAATACCCGTACAAGAAACCAAATACATATGCCATTTTCAAGATTGTCCGTGGGTCAAAATTCACATATTTACCTTGGTATCACCTGCTATAATAAGTTCATCCAAATACTAGAGGATGTTGATACACTAAGCTTCACGATGTTTAAGCATAAATTACATATGTACTTACTAAGTAAGGCTTTTTATTCTGTTGATGAGTTTTTAACTTATAGTGTTTAGTTTGTTTTTTAGCGTTTATTGTTTGTATTATTGTTTGTATGTTCTTTTTAGTAATTTAGTCTATTTTTAGTCTATAGTAATTAGTGACAAGTCTGATAATTTGTATTGTGCAATTTTTAAAGATGAATAAATGTATATTATTATTATTATTAATGCAAGACCGCGCAATTTATGGTTTCAAATATTTGATTTTCTAAAGATTTTGATATTCAAAAATAAATTGTGATTGGGAAGAAATAATTTAGAGAGACAAAACAAACAAAAACAACAAAGAAAACAAAGAAAAACAAAGAAACGAGTAAAGATCAGAAATTATGTTTGAGAGTTTTTAGATAGATAGAGAAAGGCACTGTGGCTAGTGATGTTGCCGAAAGATGGGCAACGCCTGGTATGGTAATTTGTGTTTTATGCGAAAAGGTGCACTATGCTCTCTGATTCGCGTAATGTTGTTTGTTAGCGGGCTATCACCAAGTTTGAATTGATAGAATTTTTCCGATGTAACTTTGATGTAGTCCGCTAGTGGCATTATGTCATGACAACGTGCGTAGAGGTCTCTTAAGGAGATGTATCGTGAAGAATTTGAAATGAGGCGCATAAATTTATGTTCCAGAACTCTTAGTTTATTCATTGTCGTGTCCGGTATGCTGCACCATACCGGCGCCGCATATGTTAGGGCCGGTCTTACAATAACAGTGTAAATTAATTTTTTGTTTTGTCTACTGAGTCTGCTATTCCTGGCCAGAAGCGGATACAGACTCCTGGACATAGAATAGACTGTCCGTATAGTTTCGTTAACATGTCGGTCGAACGTCAGTCGCTTATCTAGTCGTACTCCTAAATACTTCACGCACTCCCTTTCTGGAATTTTGTTTCCCCTTATCAAAATTGGTGTTAGAATCTTATTCTCTGTAAATCTGCGCGTGAAGACTATGGACTCCGACTTCTCCGCATTTACGCGAATTTTCCACTTATCGTAATAAGCCGTGGCACGAGCCATGTGGGCTTTTAGAAGCATGTTAGCCGCTTGTGCATTATGACTATGCGCGTACAAGGCTGTGTCATCGGCGTACTTGGCAAGTTTAGTATTCGGGAAAGTGGGGAAGTCGGATATGTACAAATTGTACAATTTTGGACCGAGGACCGACCCCTGCGGGACGCCCGCGCGAATGTCCCGCAATGTTGACAGTTTGTTATTCACTCTCACCTGAAGCCTTCTACCAGTCAGGTATGAGTGAATGAGTTTAATGATGTGTTGCGGAAAACGGTAGTTGATCATTTTGTAAATTAGTCCCGGGATCCAAACGGTATCGAAAGCTTTCTCAATATCTAGGAATACCATGGTAGTATTCTTACCGAGGTTATATTGCACCTTCACATCGTTAACAATTCTGACAACTTGTTGTAGTGTGCTTCTTCCCGTCCTGAAACCGAACTGGTGCTCATCGTTAATGTGAAGCTCATCCTGGGCAATGTTTAATCTGTCCAGGATGATCTTCTCCACCAACTTGGAAATCGCCGACAGTAGCGAGATTGGTCGATAGCTGCCTGCTATTTTTGCATTTTTATTCGGTTTAAGGACGGGAACAACCACAGCAAACTTCCATTGACTAGGCCAGTATTGTAGTCGCAAAATCGCGTTAACGATATACGTGAGTTGTACAATACCTTTCCTCGGCAGATATTTAAGAAGCTTGTATTCAATACCATCTTTCCCCGGTGCTTTGTTATTAGGTAAGGTCTTTATTAGCTTCGCTAATTCTGAGGGTTTGACCATGACTTTTAACACTTAACTCACTGAACCATTGAACATCTTTATTTAAATATGTTTAAAAGCTGTAGTTAGAAATAGTAAAACAAAATTATTATTACTATGTGGCAAAAATTGAACTAGTCACTAAATACTTCTATTTATTTTTATTTTATAATGATTTATTTCACGTCATTTTAATGACGTCAAAATAATGACCTAAAAGAAACGTGTATTTGACGTCTTCATGATGACGTCAGAAGTACGTATTAAATATCACGTCTCTGGTATGTCATTTATTAATGACGTCAAAATAATGACCTAAAAGAAACGTGTATTTGACGTCTTCATGATGACGTCAGAAGTATGTTATAAATATCACGTCTCTGGTACGTCATTTATTGGGACAATGACGTCGGCGACGAAAAATCACATTTAAAAGACGTCATAATGACGTCACCTTGCTACCTAGGAAGGTCCTAACGAGGTAAAAGGTAATCTATGACTTGGTTATGAATGGGTTCCAGCGTGTTTGTGTACTTGCGTGCGTTTGTGTGTATGTACCTATGTGCCAGTGTATACAGAATTTTCCAGAAATATCGATGACAAACTTCTGCAGATTCTACATGCAAAAATATGTCCGCAAATACCTTGAGGCCCTTTGAAAAACTGATTTTTATTTTATATTTCAGAAACCTTTTGATTTACAGGGACGTGACTTTATACACATATTGACAATAATACAAGCTTATTTTTACATTACATTACATTTTTTGTGCACGTACGCAAACCCACTGGAAGCCATTCATAAACACGTACATGGATTACCCATTACTTCGTTGTTAGGATCTTCAAGCACTCCTGGCACAAAAACCACTCATAGGATCGACTCAGTGCAATTAGAAATCTTTGATCAGCATGATTTTTAACTACAAAAGAGCAAAGTTTCAGCTAATTCCACCGAAGCATACTGAAATATGATATATATGTATTTTACTTAACCTAAAAGTTGATAAAAAATTCTGAAAAAAATTCTTGAGCTTTACTGAACTTGAACAAAAATATTTCGACCCTTGCAATTTTTTACTAAAGTTAATAGTTTAAGAGTAATACAGAGCTACGCAAATATGTACTTACAAACACCTCATAAGTATTTAAATACTAGAAAGTATTTGTATTTATACTCCCAAGTAACAATTTAAATTTTATCGTGATCTTCAGAACCTCTTGAAGTCTATTTAATAAAACTTCTGATAAAACTAGATATCTTTGACAAACGCTATTAAACCTTTATAAAGCTTGTATAAAGCTAAGAGGGACCATTCTTAAAAGAGTTCTGAGGGCCTTTTTTAAAAGTCATATTAAAACCAATTGGTTTTATTCTAAACAGCCTTTACAACTTTCTGAAGACCTTGATAAAACTATTCATAAAACCAACTATAAATCCTAAAAGCATAATTTTGGCCTTAAGCGATTATCTATAAACCGTTGTTTAAACTATTATAAAACCACTTCGTAAAGTCATCATAAAACTAAAATGCTTTAGAATTGCACTTTAAAAAGCTATTTGCTCTGTTAGAATGGTTATTTTATAATAAAAAGGTTTTATGCTTGCCATCATATTAAAACTAAGTTGGTAATGTTGGCAAATTAGTCGCGTGTTGGTAATGGATATTATAATAAGCATTTGCTGTTGTTCAGCTTTCAACTGGTCTCTCATCTATACTGGTTAAAATTACCAAGTTCAGTAGGTACTCAACATGAGTGAAAATTTAGCTGCGCATTAAATTGTACTGATGATATCACACATAGTAGGTCGAAAAATACGGAAGCCCTTGAAAAATATTGAACATTTTGGAAATTTAAAAAAATATTTTAAAATTCATTTTTTAAAAAAAGGTTTATTTTTTGTTAACATCAACTTATATCGCACGTTACTAATAATAATCATGATTTTAGTCCTTATTACTGTGATGAGGAATATATTTGTATTGACAAAAATGTTAATCTTAATGATGTTGATTTAAAAAAGGCTATTATTGAATTAATCAGAATATCTCAAGAACAAAATTCAAAAATCTGTAGAATGGAAAAAACAATTGAGGAACTTAATAAAAATTTCAAGTCAGGAGTAGTCGCTGAACATCAAAATACTTTTATATCATATGCAAATATAGTTAAAGAACCTGCAATAATTGTGAAACCAGTGGTAGAGCAGAAAAGTGTGGAGACTATTAATGAAATTAAAAATAAAATTGACCCTTCTAAGATAGCAGTGGGTATAGATAAAATAAAAGGAATTAGAGATGGAGGTGTAGCTATAAGTTGCACAAATAAGAAATCTTTAGAAACGATGAAAAGTAAGGTCATAGAAGAGTTAGGTGATAAATATACAGTGAATACATCTACTTTAAAAAATCCAAGAATAATTATTGTTGGAGTAGAAGAAAACGAAATAAAAAAGGATGACGAACAAATTTTAACAGCTATCATGGAACAAAATGAAATATCCAAGGAAGAGAGTAACAGGATGAAAGTTATCAAAAAATTTATAGTAAAAAAAAAGAACTCTGGTAATATAATTCTAGAACTAAATCCGAAGTTAATGCAAAAATTAATAAGAGTTGAAAAGCTTAATATTGGTTATAGAACATGTAAAATCTATGAACATTATCACATAATAAGGTGTTTTAACTGTGGATGTTTTGGACATAAAAAAGAGAGCTGCGAAAATGAAAAGGTTTGCTTAAGATGTTTAAAAAACCATGATAATCAACCATGCACGGCGGAAAAAGAAATATGTATTAATTGTAAAAAAATGGGGGAGAAAGTTAATCTAAAAATGGATATTAACCATTCAGTGTTCGATAGAAAATGTCCTTGCTATGAGAGAATTGTAGAATCGATGAGGAGAAAAATAAAAAACTGATACATAGCAACTACAGATATACAATGATATTATATACTTAAATATACAAGGCTTAACAACACACAAAAATGAACTTGAGGAGCTGATTGTAACTTATAAACCTACGGTGGTATGTCTTTCAGATACGCACGTTACAGAAGATATTTATAACAGTGAGATACAAATCTGTTTATCGAATAGTAGGCATACAGGAGGAGTAATATGTTATATCAAGGATAATTATAAATATACAAATATTCTAGAGAAAATGAGTGATTCTAACTGTTGGTTTTTGGGTATAAAAATTATAATTAATAGTAAACCATATATAATAATAACTGTATACCATTCCCCAAATTCAAGTCACGTGGAGTTTATAAACAAATTTGAGAACACAATGGAAAATTTAAATGTTGGAAATAGCACAATTATAGTTGTTGGCGATTTTAATATTAATGTTGCATTAAACAGTTTTTATAAGGATAAATTGACAAAAAGTGTAAATAGACTTGGATTATATCAAGTTATGAATCAGTTCACTAGAATAACAAATAACACCTCGACAATTATAGATCTACTTATTACCAATATAAAAGACATAACATTTAAAGTTCACCTAACCCCAAGAATTACTGATCACTGTATTATTTCAATAAATTTAGATACAACAAAAAATCTCACCAATGATTACAAAGTTATACGTGACTATAAAAATTTTAACGAATTAAATTTTCAGTTGGATTTAATTAAATATGAATGGAAACATGAATCAAATATAAATTTAATGTCAAATAATTTTGTCAATCAAATACTCCAAACTTTAAACAAGCATGCACCATGCAAGGTAATAAAAAATTGCAATATAATTAACAAGGGCTGGTGGAATGATGAAATTAAAATGCAAATTCAAGAAAGAGATAACTTATTCAAAAGAGCGACAATAACAAAAGCAGAAAATGACTGGGAAAACTATAAGAAAAAAAGAAACGAAGTCGTAACGACAATCAGGCAAGAAAAATCAAACTATTATATGACGAAGATCGATGAAGCAAAAGATGATTCTAAAGAAATGTGGAAAACATTAAAAGTATTATTAAATGGTAGCAAAGTAAATGGAAAAAATGAAATTGCCTTTGGAGATAACATCGTAGACAAAGAGGAACTTATTTCTATGGAATTTAATATTTTTTTTGTAAACAGTATTACAGAAATTATAGAGGGTTTGAATAAAGACTATGACAATGAAAATATATTAGAAGATATCACCATAAGTTCGAACTATTTTGAAAGATTTACAACAGTAACAATGTGCTCTTTACGGAAATGTATACAAAATCTACCTAATAAAACTAGCAGTACAAATGGTATCACGACAAAAATACTAAAATATGCATTTGAAATTATAGGAAATCGATTGTTAGATGCCATAAGTGGATCTTTAGAGACAGGAGAGGTGCCAAAAGATTGGAAAATATCAACAGTGGTTCCTATCGAAAAGAAACCGAACACTTCAAATTGCAATGAGTTCCGACCAGTTAATATGTTGCCGTCATATGAAAAAGTGTTAGAATTATTGGTAAAAGACGATTTGTGCAATTTTATTGAGGATAACAATCTACTAACAAATTATCAAGCTGGTTTTAGAAAAAATAATTCTTGCGAAACTGCAATACAGTCTGTATTAGTTCAGTGGAAAGGTGCTCTAAACAAAAAGTGTTATGTCGGTGTAATATTCTTAGACTTTAAAAGAGCTTTTGAAACAATAAATAGACAGCTGTTATTGGAAAAGTTGGAGAAAATGGGTTTCAGGGGTACAGTTCTGAAGTGGTTCAACTCGTATTTGAGCAATCGAATGCAAGTGTGTAAATATAAAGATAGTGTAAGTGAACCTCTAGAAGTTTTACATGGCGTACCCCAGGGATCTGTGCTTGGACCAATATTGTTCATATTGTATTTGAACGATATTGTAACATATATAAAAAATCGCATTGCAAATGTAGAAATACAAATGTTCGCAGATGATACCTTGATTTATGTAACTGGTGAGGATATTGATGTTATAATTGAAACTCTTAATGAAGCTTTAGGGCATACGTATAGATGGCTTACAAAAAATAATTTAACCCTCAATACAGAAAAATCAAAGGTTATGCTCTTGAGTAATCAGTATTCCCCAATAAATACCTGTAATAGAAATGTAGAAATAAATAAACAAAAAATTGAGATAGTTACAGAGTTTAAGTATCTTGGAATTATTATAGATCAGCATTTAACTTTTTCTAGTCATGCCAATTATGTAACAACAAAAGTTTCCAAGAAAGTTTATTCCCTATGTAGAATAAGTTATTTCTTAAGTGAATGGTCAAAATTATTGGTATATAAGACAATTATAGCCCCTCATTTTGTTTATTGCCCTACTATATTATTTATGTTTAACAATAGTGAATTTTACAACCTGCAGAAAATACAAAATAAAGCTCTAAGATCCATATTAAATTGTAATTCATACACAAGTATATGTTTCATGTTAGATCAAGTCGAATTATTATTATTATCCGTTAAACAAATTATTATGTTAAATGTATTTATATTTTTGTTTAAGCTACTAAACAATATGTTACCTACGTATCTACTCAATTATTGTTCGTTTGTTAATGATATTCATGATCATAACACACGTAACAATCAAAACTTCTATGTAGAAAGAGTGAATACAAACTATGGACAAAATCACTTGTTTAATAAAGGTTTACGATATTATAATGATTTGCCCCAAGAAATAAAAAATTCCTGCAATATTGTTATTTTCAAAAGTAAATGTACGGAGTACGTAAAGGAAAAGTGGCCAATATAACAGAATTGTATTTTTACATCTGACTTGTGTATTATATGTGTTGAATGACTTTTTGTTACACTGTGTGTTATTATTTTATCATATACATTTCTTGTACTGTTCTTATTTATTTTTACTTTTTGTACTATTTTGTACCATCTCTTACTATTTTGTATTATTTAGCCGAGCTAATAAAGATATACTTTTACTTTTTACTTTTATTACCCATAAATTGTTGCAATAATTGCAACTAGTAATTGTTCATTTGAATAATTCCAACATGGCAGCTTTTGTTTACAAAGATGTTTTTGTAGAAAAATGGCGACTTTTTATTAAAACCTGTTGGTTGCGGCAATACCACAATAAGAGTATTTGATTCTAAGATTGTCACAATGCTCTCGTACAAGAGCATTTACTACTAATTACAACCAATTTAAGTTTTCTTACATTTATGTAAGTCCATTTGGTATTGTCTAATACCAATTGATCTTGTCTAACACCATTTGACCTATATTAAGATTTGTTGGATTTATTCACAACCACCATAAAACCTATTGCCCAAAGATATTTGACTTTTTTGGTGTTTAATTACATATAACCTCACACTTGTTAATTACTTTTTCCTTACCTTAGCTGTGCTGTGGTTGCTCTGAAATGGTCGGCTATATGCCCTTATACCCAGATGGAACGTAAATAAAAGAGCAAAAAGATAAATAAGAAGAAGATAATCTCTCACATTTATTTGATTATTTTGATTAGTCAAATGTGTGGTGGGGCTCTAATTGTTTAAAGTAAGTATCAGGTTAAAAATATGGTATTCAGAATACAGTTAACACAAAAATCCTTGTTAGAAGGCAAAAATAGACACTTGATGTTGACAAAAAACCAGTGTCATCAATATCCTATCTAAATCGCGCGATTACTTATAAATAACTCTCGGTCAAAGGCAACAAAATTATTCCATAATAAAATATATTTCCATATTTAATTTTTTGAAATACTTCACACAAAAGTAATTAAAAATTAACCTAAAATAAGTAAAATCTATTTATCCACCTGTCAAACTGCAACTTTTGCGGTTTTATGAAGGAATGTGTCCACACTAAATGGTTCTTATGTTACATTTGGCATTATACAAGTCAATACAGCTTTATAGCAGTTTGATGCTTAGAATATTCAGGTGCCCCTTTAAAACTTTTAGGCATACTGGTTTTATGAACGTTGTCTCTGAGGTAAATTGGTTTCCTAGGCCAAATGATTTTATCATGGTAGTGCTGACCACCACCATAAAACCTTTACAAGTGCCAATAGACTCGATTTAAAACAAATGCTCAATGGTATTGAAACTCAGCCTCCAGGAGGTTGTTACAACTCTTAATAAAACTACTTAGGCTGAAAGAGTTGTTGGCCTGCTATACTACCGCTATAAAGCCATTTAGCACACTTACATCCTTAATAAAGCTATTACAAAACTTATTCAAGTCCACATAGCATTTAAATTGTTACTTGGGTTTGCAAATACTTTATCTGAAATATTTACTACTTAGTATTTGTGAAAATGATCCTAAAGGTATTTATAAATACTTAAACTATTTAAATAACTGGGAAGTATTTAAATACTTCTAAAAAGTATTTAAATCCTTTTCTGACAGTATTTAAATACTTTCAGAAATATTTGAATACCCTCTAAGTATTTGAATCAAAAAAGTATTTAATTAAATACAACAAATATAATCAACTACAGACAGGCAGATATTTGTCAAGAATCAAGACATGTACTACACTATGTAGTTAATAAATACATTGCATCATTCAGTCATTCACGTCTTAATTCCCAGAAAGTTGGTTGAGAGCAGACATAGACAGTAACTGTTACTGTTAACTGTTAATGTACATGTTTTGTAATTGTGACAGAGAACAGTTGAACTAGTATTATAGTCTCTGTGCTTTATTTGGGTATTTGCAGAAGACGCAAAGGTCTAGCTCTACGGATAAGTAAAAGTCCAATACCCAACTAGAACTGATTAAGTATAGAGGTATTAAAATAGTGGCGTAGAAGTTCATGAAAGTCATGAATCCTAAAATTTTGACACCTCAAATAGTCAAATAGTATTTAATATAATAATGGAAATATGCGTCTATTTTCGGTTTATTATTAATATTTAAAAAATCATAAATGGTATAATCTTTAAAATAGTTTCAGATACTTCCCATTGCTCTAAGGAATACAACCATGTACAGTTTTTATCATAAATTTTATATATAGTTAAATGCTGTACTTTAATAATGAAATTAGGAACATTTTCATTGACAAACTACAAGATTCAAATACAACACAAATTTACAATAAAAAATATATATAGTTGTATTCGTTAGAACAACAGCAATTATTTAAAATAATTTTAAAGACTACATACTAAACATACTTTACTATGTTTGATTTTTTAATTATTTATAATAAACCGAAAATAAACGCATATTTCCCTCTCACTCTGCAAAATCCTATCCTTAAAGGCTATTTTTACACTTAACTATATTACGGGAGCCCACCTTAAGTGTCGTTCACCCCCACCCCCTCTGATCCTTGGGGACAATGTTTTTCATAAAGATTAAAGCCTAAGAAACAATTTAAGACATGTCCCCAAAAAAAAAAAAATTTGCAAATATTGTTTTTGTCATTTAACACAAAAACTAAAAAAGATGGGGAAAAACTTTCTGCACAAAAAACAAAGTGCATAAAATTGTCTACAATTTTGTTTCTATACAATATTTGGATAGGAGTTACCATTTTCCAGATAAATGATTCAACTCTCCAAATAAAATATGAAATTCAATATAAAACGTAATACTAGCCCACCCTATCTGTCCATGCACCCCCCGATCCTTGGGGACAATGTTTTTCATAAAGATTAAAGCCTAAGGAACAATTCAAGACATGTCCCCAAAAAGAAAAACTGGCTGTACTTTCAAAATGGCGTCCGTTTAAAAAAAAAATGCAAATATTGTTTTGATCATTTAACACAAAAACTAAAAAAGATGGAGAAAAACTTTCTGCACAAAACACAAAGTGCATAAAATTTTCTAGAATTTTGTTCCTATACAATATTTGGATAGGAGTTATCATTTTCCAGATACCATTGTTACCGTTTTCGAGATAAATGTCTGCAAATTATATTATTATTATTAGTATTATTTTTTTTTCAGTTTATTTTATTTTTTGTTATGTTCATAATATAAAGTTATATTATACGCCTTACAATAATTATCACAGTTATTTCCTCTAAATGATTTACCGTACCGATCAGAGCTGTGACCAGTACTCAATGGAAGTACTGGGAGTAACCAGTAAGCAGTATCAAACAATTTTTGTTTTACTTGCAGCATTAAGTACCAGTACTCCTCAGAAGTATCCAGTAAATATCCAGTAATATACTTAAAATAAAACATTTGCAGTAGCAGTATTAAGTAAAGTACTCTTCATAAGTACTTTCAATATTTTAAAAACTGAACTTCATAAAATACTTTTTTCACACACGAAGGAAAAGTATCCGTAATCCGAAAAAAGGATTTGAATACAAGATATTGTTGTTCTATGTTGTTGTTGTCCTTTTATCATTCAAATATTTTAAAAGTTCAAACTCAAATTGATGTCACAACATGATATTGCGAAAATTGCTTGCTCATTTTCTCTATGTTGTTGTCCTTTTATCATTCAAATATTTTTAAAATTCAAACTCAAATTAATGTCACAACATGATTTTGCGAAAATTGCTTGCTCATTTTTTCTTAAGTACTTGGAGTAGTTTACAGTTTTATAGTTTTTATTATAACTAGGAGTATACTTGAAGCAATCGTATTTGTGAGCTACGTGGAGAGGCAAGGGGTGCAGAACGCAGAGCCGGATTTAACTATATCGTTCGTTCGTTTACTTTTTATAATATTTCATTTACAATATCCTCCAAAGCACTGCTATGAATTGGTAACAAAATGTACTAAAATTATTTTCAAAACACTACCAAATAAAGAAATATAAAGTAATTATCGAATTATATCTTCACCCCGACAGTATAGCTTGACTACGGTGTCTAACCGCGGTCCTGGATTAAACAACACACTTATAATGTATACTCCCACAGGCTGCGTCATCGAATAGCCGGTATCTTCTCTCTCACTTAATGTAAAAGTGGAGTAAAGACGGGAGATCTAGTTGCCTCCTATTTCATTCCTCTCGCCCCTCATAACGGCTCACTATTAAGATTACTTCAACTATACTTTGTGATACTGGGAGTCCTTTCCAATTAGAGATGGGCGCGTGAGTCGATTTTGACTCACGCTCACGACTTTAAACCTTTAGCTCACGCACACTCACGCACGACTGATATATGTTAAGGCAAACTCACGCACGCTCACGCACGGGATCTTTTGACTCACGCACACTCACGAAATCTTCCGTGATTTGGTACCTTAAATGTACACCGTGTCACGGCGTGACACGGTGAAATTCACGTCACGTGCCCATCTCTGGACCAGAGTGACCAGACCAGGCCAGGAGGGCTAGGCGACTGGCGAATGCAGTAGAGAGAGATTGCAATTACGCAGTTTGATTTGAATGTTGCGTCATTCATCCTGTCTCCTGTCTTTTTCTCTCCCTTCTCGCGCTCGTGTTCCGTCTTCCGTCTATCGCTTCGCTTCTTATTCTTGTCACGACACGACAGGTTGAAGTTTCAAAGCAGAGATGGGGCGTCGTGTCACGGCGTGAATATTATCTCACGCACGCTCACGCATGGGATCTTTTGACTCACGCACACTCACGAAATCTTCCATGATTTGGTACCTTAAATGTACACGCTCACGCCGTGACACGGCGTGACACGGTGAAATTCACGTCACGTGCCCATCTCTATTTCCAATACTGGGAGTACTTAAGTAAAATACTTGAAGTAGATTATGATTTTGCAGTGCTTTCCTAAGTAACAAGTAAGACTTCATCAAAAATTGTAGAAAATAAGTACCCAGTACAAGTACATTACAAACATGTACTGGAAATTTACAATACCAGTACAGAAATATTAAAAGTACTTAAAGTAAAGTACTTAAAGTACCTAAACTACTGCAGTACATATTTGCAGTACATTTTTGTACTGAAGTACACAGCTCTGGTACCGATATATGAATTTCCATGTTTTCTTAATTTTGGACTCATTTATCTGTAAAATGGTAACTCCTTTCAAAATATTGTATAGAAACAAAATTGTAGAAAATTTTATACACGTTGTTTTTTGTGAAAAAAGTTTTTGTCCATCTTTTTTAGTTTTTGTTTTAAATGACAAAAACAACATTGGCAACAGTTTTCTTTTAACATATGGCCGCCATTTTGAAAGTACAGTTTTTTTTTTTTTAGGACATGTCTTAAATTGTTCCTTAGGCTTTAATCTTTATGAAAAACATTGTCCCCAAGGATCGGGAGGGGGGTGCACATACAGCTAGGGAGGGCTCCCTGACTACTATGCTTCAAAATATTTCAGTGTTATCAAAATATTTAAATATTCAGAAAGTATTTAAATACTAAGTTTAAACTATTTAATTACTTTTGTTATTTATTATTTAAATATTTTTATCTTTTGAAAATACTTAATATTTAAATACTTTCAATTTTCTGAAAGTTTAGTATTTAATATTTAAATACTTTTTCAAAGTATTTGCCCAGCTCTGAGAGTAAAATACTCTTGAATGTCTAAAATGACGCAAATTACCCAACTTTGAAAAGCTGTATTTCAAAAACTGTCCATAGGATCACCTCGATGTGATAAGAACTTTTGATCAGCATGACTTAAACTACAAAATAGCAAAGTTTCAGCCAATTCCACCAAAACACCATTTTCATGGGTAATGTTCCGGGGTCCTTTATTATGCACTAGTGCAGTAATATTGATCATTATTTAACTAAAACAGGCGAGGATAGTAGCTCTTATCTAATGACTGATAATAGAATATTATTCAGTGAGCGTATAATGATGGCTATTACTCGCGAGGATGTTTACGCCACGAGGTGAGTGTCGTAAATCATCAGAGCATGTAATAGTCATTATACGTGAGTAGAATACTATACTTTATCCACTATGTTACTGTTTTAATTGTTTAAAAGAGAAAAAATGAAGTTAGTTCACAGTAAAACTTTTTTCTATCCTCCAACGATAAGATAGATTCATTCCATGCTGAACAGTTGAAGAATAACGACTGACAGGGAAAGTGATTCAGTGACAGTAACCATCACCAAAAGTTGCCCCCCAAAAATCACCCGTGCTATGATCTCTAACTTCAACGATCTTTTCACGAAACGAAGCAACTGTGGATTTGATGTCTAATGTTATGCCAATAGCCTAGTAGTTACAATAAGAGGCAGGCATGATGGGAAAATATCCGGCCGGATGCAAATTGCTTTCAACCTTATTAAAAACTGCCGGGCTTAAAGTCAGAGTCCCGACCCTCCCCCCCCCCAAGCCGTCTTCCATGAACCAAAAAATAAACAAGCACAATCTCTATCGGTACAAAGTAGGGATTGCAATTTACCGGAAGTTTTAATAACCGGTAAATCGGTAAATAAAAATGTAAATAACCGGTTAACCGGTATTTACCGGTAATTTTTAGAAGGAATGATTAGGGTGGCGAAAATGGAATTGTCTTTTTCCTTGTACAAAATTATCTAAATTTAACAAAAAACATTTTTTTATACCTGTATTTAATATAATGAACAAACAAAAGGTTTTTTATTAAAAGGAAAAAATATAAATGAAATAAATTTAAATAAATAATTATTATGTAAATAACAAAAATATCAACTTAAATGACAAACATAAACTCAAATAGGGCATTTACTGAATACCTAATCTAAAAATACAATATTTTTTTAAAATAGCCTGTTAAAAGAGTTAGTTTTTCAAAGGTATATCTGTTAGTCAGTGGCGGCTGGTAAAATTTTTTTTTCTCGTCTGTGGCGCATGGGACCCATACGAAATATGGGAAATAACACAGAAGCACTAAAAAATTTTGAACAAGCAGTTTGCGAAATTTTTTTTTAAAATTCTGTAGCCCCCCCTGGGTTTAATTTTTTTTTTGTCATATACATTTGACTTTTCATAAAAATGCAACAATAGGTTTTGGAGTTTATGAACATATTTTCATTATTAAATGAAATACAATGAACTGAAATGTTTTAATTTACAATTTAACAAATTACAATATTTCAATTCGATGTATCTCAGTTAGTAATGAAAATATTTTCATAAACTCCAACACGTATTGTTGTATTTTTATGAAAAGTCCAGTGTATATGACAAAAAAAATTAAACAGGAGCCCCTAGACCCAGAGGAGGCTACCGAATTTTAAAATTTTTTTTCGCAAACTACTTTTTCAAAATTTTTTAGTGGTCATTAGAGAAGTGCTTCTCTAGATGTTATTTCCCATATTTCATATGGGTCCCATGCGCCACAAAAGAGAAAAAAAATATTGAAATTTCACCAGCCGCCACTGCTGTTAGTCGTCTGATATTTGTGCATAGAATACCACCAGCTGAAGATGCCCTTCTTCAAACGATATTGGTGGGTCGATAAGTTAATAAGAATTGGTAATAACATACTTCTAAATGTATTGCACGGATATTTGCGGCAGTGAAATATTCAATTTTCTGTTGCAAGATGTTGTCAATGTCTCTCTGGAATTTCTTGGGGCTTGGTGTTTGGATTTTACTTTTTATAATATTATTTATTTATTGTTAAAAGTGCTCAGTGTTGGGACAGTCACTCTGTATTTAGTGAATACTAGTCACTGACATAAATAGAAACGTTGAATACGTGACATATCGTAAGTTCAGAATTTACCGAAATAACCGGTAAAAAATTTAAAATAACCGGTAATTATCGTCGTGTGTTTTTGTCCCGATAACCGGTTAACCGGTATTGCAATCCCTAGTACAAAGCAGTATCCAAATTATACCTTGAAATAAATATTTTGTAATGAATGCCAATGTTATCTAGTAGAGGAATCACATCACACATCCATTTAATAAAGATATATTAAACGAATTCGCGAAATTGGTATTTATTGTCACCTATGCATCATTGGACAGAAACAAAATAAAAAACGGCTCAAAACAGATGCTAAAAGGAAATGGCTAGCGTACTTTAGAATCACAGGTGCTATGCAGACTGGATTCCGATATGATATTCAAATCAGGAGGTTTAGTTGGTCGTCTAAATGTTTTAAATGAACTTCACTTAGAATCAATGACCAAACCTAGAGACACCTCACCGAACGAACTTTAAAAATGGTGATTTCTGATGACCAGGTATGGAGCTCTGGAGGATTATAACTTTAACTCATCTGGTACACAGATCTAAGATGGATAAGGGAGTAGGTACCTACTGGAGTATATGGCCCAAAATGTAGGCTGTGAAAAGCATTACGTTATGCTCTCACCATCTTCCAGGCAGAAATATATGCCATATAGATCATTGCCCTCGAATATGCATAAAAAAGGCATGTGAGGAGCAAGAATTTATATACTCTCAGAAAGCTCTAAGTTCATTTACTTTTAAGTCTAAAATTTCCTGGGAATGTCTGCAAACAGTAAAGCAACTGGCAAGAGACAAGGTTACCCGGATGTGGGTGTCAGGCCAGGAAGGAATAAAAGGAAATGAGATTCCAGATAATCTGGTAAGACAAGGCACCAAATTATCATTTATCGGACCTGAGCCATTCCGTGGGATAGCAAAATATCACACGATGTAGGAGGTAAAAAAATGGGAAGACCGAAAAAAAATTCATCTACTGAAACCTAACGTCAGGTTAAAAAAAGAGAAAAACTTTAATAAGCTATTCGCAAAAAGTGCTAGCAAACCAGAATTAAGGTTAATAACGGGCCTCTTCACAGGACATTGCCCACTCTGAGATACCATCTGAAGAAAATGGACAAAGGTGAGGATGAAACTCATCGCTTTTGTATGAAAACAACTGGGGCTGCGGAACACATGAGATGTGATGTAAATTACATTTAATGTATTTTTTTTTCAACTCAAAATAGACCCTTCCCAAGGAGCATTCAAAGACACATTCTAGGTTATGTGTCAACAGGCATATTAATGGCCGCTTGTTGAAGTCTGTATGTTGCCCACCTGGCCTCTCTCTCCAAATAGATATGGAGAGGAGATGCAGGATTTCCAGAGCAGCTGACGCTGTGGTACTTATTGCACCAGTTATTGCCGGGCATGCTTGTCTCTGTAGACCAGAGAGTTTGACTTTGGTCGTTTGTTGTAGCCCTTTCGACCACCAAACTATGGAGGCATACACTACCATTTGTCTTATTACTGTAACGTATTTCCAATTTGGAGTGCCTGCAAGGTCTAAAGTGGTTGCGGGCCTTTACGAGTGCTTGCTAACATTTTGCGGGATTACTAAGCACTAAGCCGTCGTTTCGTCAGGAGTTCTCAAAACACTAAGCACCGGTTCTAAAAAGTGCTATTAAGCACAGTTCCCTCGAGCATAAAAGTGGTTACAGTGCTTAGACCAGTATTATAAGAATAGTACTTATCTATCAAAGTGAAATTTTCAGAATCTGTTCAATACTCGTACAAAATTAGATTACATACAACTATATAAATTAAAATGATCCATTTAACAGTATTACACATTTTGCCAAATATATTAATAGGTTCATTTTTCCCCAACAAATATGAAACGAAATATTATGCCATTAGTCATATTACTTACCTAAACGTAGGGAGGTGCAACCTGTCGATTAAGTGATGTTCAAAAGGATTAACAATTTTTGTAAATCTTGATGGAGGAGTCGAAAAGTTAGGTAAAAACCTCAATGGGCTATCACAGTTTACAGTACTTGAGAATTTATTGGATTCAGTATTTGGCGTTTTATTTCTATCATTTATGTATTTAAAATCCATGTTAATTTGATTTCACAAAAAATATGTTTTTATAAAACTTTTTTATTAAGTGGTTATACCTAGATACTGTATTTAAACTAAGGAAAATACTTTACCAATAATTCATAATTTTATCACAAGTCTACCCTACTTTCCTCAACTAAAATGAACACAACTATTAATCGACCCAAATGGCCGTTGAGCAACCTCAAATTTTAAAAACAAATCTGACCGTTTAATTTCCGCGAATGACCAAATCACAACATGTCTGAACTTAAGAACGTAAAAGTTACTAACTCGTTACTAATAAAGCAAAATTAAATATTTTTTAAGAGAAATTGAGATGGTTTCAACATCAATCATCCTTTTCATATCTAGAAATTTTTTATCTTAATGATATTTTTTTAATCTTTAATAAAAAATTAGGATTGTAAAGATCCGTCAGTAAAGATATGTAGTGACTTAATTTTGCAGTTGGTACAAACATGGTAGAGACTAAAGTCATCGAAATTTACTAACCTCAATTTCTGTTATCATTGTTAAAGCGTCTTCAATATTTTAGCAATAAATAACTTAAAAGTAAATTTATCTACATTAAATGAGATATATAAAATAAGTATTTATGAAATCGAAAATGGAAGATGCACCTAAAAGGGGCCGAGGTCGCGGTAGAGGCGGGAGGGGCCGAGGACGTGGAAGAGGCCGGGGTCGAGGAAGAGGAAAAAAGGCTATAAAAGTTATCGAGAGTGATGAGGAAGTAGAGCCGCAACCACCGGAAGTTGTGGAAGAGCCTCCTGCAGAAGTTGAGAGTAATGAAAATGCTGCTCCACCACCAAGTAAATGGCTTTAGTATTGCTTATTGGCCATCCTTAGTAGGCTATGATTGCAACTCACTTGCTACTGTTGTTTTTTAGTTGATCTTGAGGCTGACATTTCTCAATTAGAGGCACCTACATTTACAACAATTAATAGAGGACCACCAGAACCTATGTTACGTTTGAACTGGACGCATAAAGTGAATTTAATTGGAGAGAAGGTGTTGAATCCAATGATACATTGTTGTGACAAGTGTTTGAAGCCAATTTTAATATATGGACGGATGGTTAGTACTTATATACCTACTTCGGTAATTTTTCAGAAGTGTCACAAGATGAAATTTTTTTGAAATATCGACTACACCATATTGGTTTGGTTCAGTGAGGGTTTATCAATGCAGGGTCAAATTTGCGTGTTAACTAACTCAGAGATAATTTATACATCAGGTCAAAGCGAGTGTTAAACCTGGATCCGTTTATCCATTACATTTTACGGTGAGGGTTAGAAAACCCTTTAATAACCTGAGGTTGGCGACACTTCCTATATAGTGGCCAGCTCTAGGTTGATTGTGATTGGTCGAAAAATCACCTGACAGTGACAACCACGAGCAACAACAATCATACCATAATGTCACAGTGTCAATAATTTTAAAATTCTTATTTGACACTGTTTACAACTGAGTTTTAATTGTCTCCAGGTGATGTCAACATGGTTGATGAAACGCACATCGAGTAATACTGCCATCATAAGATGAAAAGCCAAATCTACATATTTGTCATAAATGAGATTCTAATAATATATGAGCAGCCAAGAGTACTTAACTTAGTTCAGCAGTTAAAAAAATTCTAAATTGCAAAAACAGGTACCTACATAAAAAGCCGCATCTACAGGATGTCACATTTTCTTTGCGGTAAACAACCGCTTCTACACAGTAGGCTCTCAGATAAATATACAAGAATATAATAACCAATAGAATTTGAATATTGAAAGTACCTAAGGTCCACTGAAATTGATTTTCTGAATTAATATTTACTAGTTGGGAAAACTACAAACGCGTTTGTTACTTTTCTCGACAACCAGCAATTTACAGATGCGGCTATTCTCCTTATGATGGCAGAATAATATTCAATTGTTTTGATGTTTGTGGAAAATACTACAGATGCAGTGCAGCGTCACACTGAAGGTTCTAACCACGCCTCTTCCGTGATACTGCACATTTATAGAAAAATGTCCTATTCTATTCCTGAAGGTTTCCGTCTACCTATTCATTACTACTTAATTATTGATTATAGGTTGTTTTTTTTTTTCAATGTTTCAAAATTTACTTACCTGGAGATTGAATCTTTTTGTGTGTACTGTCGTGAGCAAAATTAAATAGGACAACTATTTTTTTCTAATGTAAATCTCTCTATTTGCACACTTCCAATGAATTATGACAACTAACTGACAATGTCACAAAAATTAAAGTTAGATGTACACAACTAGAACTAGAGCTAGAACTAGATTTTAGCAAAAATACGTTATAAGACTTGTCCTATTTAATTTTGCTCACGACAGTACAATCCAGCAACCCTATAGTTCTCAGCATTCTGGCAGTTTCATGAAATATCCGGGCTTCAGGATCTGCTCATTTGTTGACATTTTATTAATGAATTGTAATGTCAATGATGCCAGTGCACTGGTGACCTTTTAACAAGGTTACATGCTGTAGATTTCCTGACATTTATGCAACTTCTAGAAATTAATAAAAAATTACCAGTTACCTAATATCTCAGTGTTAAAAGCAATTGATTTGTTGATGAAACTGAACGACGTACAGTAGACTAAAAAATTTAATATTTTCTTTTTAGCTACATTAGAAAACTTTTCACCTATCGTTGGAAACTATGAATGCGTCGATTTGTTCCAAAATAAATATTACTGTAGGCTTGTTTAGCTTAAACCTGATGAAAAAGCCCACTTCATCATAGTCTTGCCTAATTACTCGTGTTCCAAAAATTCCAAAATATCGTCAGCATTATCGCTTATTTCGCTGAAAGTTTCCATTGTTAATTATAGCAAAATATGACATTGATTTTCCACGCAACTATCCACAAGAAACAAAATTTTTTGGTTAACCTGAGCTAATAGCCATAACCTCCATTTTGAAGCTTGAGTTAAATTGACTCTGACTTTAAGCCAAGGTTACTTTTAACTCGGACCAAAATAAACATCCTGGAGTAAGTATTTGACCAAGGGCGGATCTAGAAATTTCAATAATTTTTTTCTCGTCTGTGGCGCATGGGACCCATACGAAATATGGGAAATAACATCTAGAGAAGCACTCCTCTAACGACCCCTAAAAAATTTTGAAAAAGCAGTTTGCGAAAAAAATTTTCAAAATTTGAGTCCCCCCCCCGAGCCAAGGGACTCCCGTTTAAAATTATTCTTTTTTGTCATATACATTTTACTTTTCATAAAAATGCAACAATAGGTTTTGGAGTTTATGAAAATATTTTTATTACTAACTGAGATACAACGAATTGAAATTTTGTAATTTGTTAAATTATAAATTACAAAATTTCAGTTCATTGTATTTCAGTTAATAATGAAAATATTTTCATAAACTCCAAAACCTATTGTTGGATTTTGATGAAAAGTAAAATGTATATGACAAAAAAGAATAATTTTAAACGGGAGTCCCTTGGCTCGGGGGGGCACTCGAATTTTGAAAAAATTTTTCGCAAACTGCTTTTTCAAAACTTTTTAGTGGCCGTTAGAGGAGTGCTTCTCTAGATGTTATTTCCCATATTTCATATGGGTCCCATGCGCCACAGACGAGAAAAAAATTATTGAAATTTCTAGATCCGCCCTTGTATTTGACCGCAGGGGCTAACTAACCCATACTGATAAACCGGCCCTGAATGTTGATAGAAATTTATATTGTCGTGATCACATTTACTTTTCAAAATTCTGAATTCTCAAAATATAGTCTTATTGGAAGATATTACACTTCCAAGCAAATATTTGAAAAATTCTTGTTGGATATATCTTTTTAAAAATATAATTGAGCAGACCAGGGTTGGCACACAAGAACCCAAACAACAAATTCCTGGTGGGTTTTTGACAAAAACTTTTAAACAAAAACCCATAAACCTGCGTCACATACTTTATTCTGATGAAAAAATGTGAAAAAATTTTAAATAAAGCAACTTGTATTGCTAAAAACATTAAAAAAAAATCAACGAGTCAAGGACAAACTTAAATCTAATAAACCCAGAATAGTTATTAAGTAATAGTAAATCTAGCGTACCATAGATGGCGCACTAGACTGTTCTGACTTTTCGGTCTGGTTACACATCTACACCTTTCAGTGCAGCAAAGTATAATTGAAAGTGTTAGGAGCTGGTTGAAGTATTTATTTAAGTTTAAGTTATCGCAGAGGATACGATTCCGCAAGTGACGGAAACATATATTATATGTTACAGTTCCCCAAGTTGCAGAAATAGGTAATTGTGCACAAAAAAAAGACTTATGATGTATTTTTGCTAAAATCTAGTTGTGTACATCTAACTTTAATTTTTGTGACATTGTCAGTTATTTGTCAAAATTCATTGCAAGTGTGTAGAGACAGATTTACATTAGAAAAAAATATTGTCCTATTTTTTTTTTGCTCACGACAGTACATAACCTCAAAATTGGTCACTTGCAACTCATAATGTCAATATCATTCCCTATTTAAAAAACCGATAGTTTTTGAGATATTTCGACTTTAAGAGGGAGCAAGGCGATCAAATCAGAGGGGAGCAGGTCGCAATGAGCCAATGTGAAGAGAGATCTTCGTAATAAACAAATTTTAATTAAAAACTTTCTTCAATAGAAGTGTAGTATTCATTTACTTACAAGAATATCTTTTTTTCAGTTTAATAACGCCAGCCGTTTGGCTAAAAACTGCTTTTTCCCAGTCAAGATTTTAGTACAGTGGTTTTTAATAGATGGTGTCACCTACACGTACAGCACTACAATAGGGCATCTGCATCATGCAACCAACATAACCTTAAATTTTAAGTTTTTCAAGTTTATTCTTTTTTTTTAAATGTTTGTATACGCACTTTTAGCTCGGAGCCGTACTGGCTCCAAGCTAAAAATTCACGTAAATATTACAGGTGAGATTTCCAACCTACAAAAAGAGTTCTGTTTTATTAGGACTTAGGACAAAGTTTTTAGAACTTCATAAACATTACACCGAACTAGATTTTAGTTGAAAATACGGGAACCAGGCAGAAATTTTAATAATACCTGCATAATACTCTTAAATCTTAAGAAACACATATTTTTGAGGTTAGCTGTGACGTCACGTGCAGATGCCCTATAATAACTATACTGCTTACCCTTCGCCCCACTTGTTCATAATTTTTATTAATGACATTGCAGCCAGTTTAAACGTAAACTACTTAGTATATGTAGATGATCTAAAACTTTTCAAAAATCGAAACCGCAATGGATTGCGTCATACTACAGAACAATTTAGACACATTTAACTCTTGGTGTTAAGAAAACAAACTGCTCCTTAATGCAGCTAAATGCAATGTTATGTCATACTGCCGTAAGGAAGAATATAACTTAATATCATATGAATATAACATTGATACCATAACCCTTCTTCGTCCGAATACCATTAAAAATCTAGGTATAATATTTGACCATAAGTTTAACTTTGCCCCTCATATTAATTCAATAAAGTCTAAAGCTTATAAGAATCTCGGTTTTATCATGCGTAATATGAAGGACACTAGTTTTGTAAGATCACAACTAGAATATGGTTCAATAGTTTGGAATCCCATTATATAACACCTATATTATTAATATTGAGCGAGTTCAGCGAAAATATCAGTTAGATAATAATCAATATCCCCAAAGAGGCACCCCACAAGAAATTTTCTTTCGTAGATTTGAAATGAACAGCTTGATTCGACGGCGCAATATGCTTCTGTTGTTTTCTTGTATAAAATAGTCAACAACATAACCACCTGTGAAGCATTACTTGAAATGTTTCATGTACCTAGAATTAATTCTCGCCACAAACAGCTATTTTGTACAAGAAAGCAACATACTATTCTACTATTGTATATAAAAGGTCCTCTATATGTCATATGATTGACAGTTATTCAGTGGTTGAGACAAATTTAGATATTTTTTATATTTGTGATGCAAGTAGCATTAAACGTCTTTATGAATAAACAGGTTAGTTTTTTGAAATGGTTTTATACACTTAAATTATTGATTTTATATTTAATCAGTATTGTTCTTTTTTCTTATCTTTTTTCATTGTATTTTTTGTATTGTAGTTTGTTCTTCATTGAATTCTTTATCAGCATTATTTCTTTAATGCTGGTAATTTGTAACCTTCTCCTGTAATTGGGTTTATCCCGTTTTATATTGTATCTAAATAAATAAATAAAGATACAGTATTTGCCATTTGAAATAAGCGATTTAATAGAGGTCGAAGTTGTATTTCATTTTCTGGGCACTCTGTATATTTTGGGGAATGCACATAAGCTCCATCTCTCACAGACACATGGGAAAAAATTGGTTATCGGAATTTACCATAGCGAAGGTCATTCATTTCCAACTATCGGTTAGTTTTTGCATCAAATTTTATTAAAATCAAAACATCTCAAAAACTATTGGTTTTTTAGATAGGGAACAATATTAAAAGTTACCTAAAAATAATGACTAAAATTCGAATCCAACAAAAAATAGGGCATACCATTTAAAATAAGGAAGTTGATGTCAACTTCCCGTATAACCGGAAGTGTCACATACGTCACGTTATTGTCAACAAACAGAGCAGCTCTTCCTAAATTTTCAGCAGTTTTTCTGAAATGTCTAATAGGCCACTAACCACGATGCACCCTGTATACTGAGTGCCCATTAAAGTGACACAACGAAATATCTCGAAAACAGTGCATTGTCAAAAAAATGTTTCCAAAGAAAGTTGTCTGTTTTTCGAGGAGGAAATAACCCCATTTTTTATTTTTAATTTGGTGGACCTTTTCAAGGTCATTTCAAGGACGGTGTTGTTTTTTCAATCCTATATTTTTTATTACGACATTTTATTGTATTAAAAATAGCAAGCAACTTTTGCCTGAAGCATTTTTTATCTGACTTCAATTTTGCCAGATATCCTAAATAAAATAACTAGAGATTTTTGGACTTTCAAGAATTTTTTAGTGAAAAACATTGACTTTAGAGGAAAAATGCTAGAGACAAATGTTTATACTGATTTTTGAAACTTGGGTAAGTATTTCGGAATTTTTTGTCAACTTTTGGTACTAATTTTTGTCGGCAACCATATTAAAAAAAAAACCGCTCCCCAAGGAATCACCACTTCCACATCCAGATTTTTTTTCTGTCCAAGTCCCTCGCAACGAAAAAATTTTATACGTGGAAATAATTGTTTATGGAACTTTAATAATATTATATTTGAAATCCTCCCAAAAACCCATAAAACGATACCCCACATCGGTAGTGGGGTGGAGGTGGTGATAGAGGGTGGTAGTGGGAGTGGATGAAGTAAAAAAATATTTTGAGGTTTCTGGTTCTTGTACACACAATAAATCACAATTTTTTTTCCTCCCCTTTAATAATTGGGTGGGGGTAGTAATGGAGGTGGCTAATGTCAAAAATTTTTTTGAGACCTTAGCTTCTCTTGTATGTACTAAATACAAATTTTATGGACTCTCACCTGCTTGATTTACCTATTTACCCTAAATTTACCCCAATTTACACCCCAACTCTTCGACGGAACAAGATGAAAATATAATCTAGTTCCAGATCTCGTAAAGTACATACATGCACCAAATTTTAAGTCAATATCTTAAACGGTTCCAGAGTAAACGTGCCTACGAAAAAAGTTAGACAGACAGACCGACAGACAGAAATTTTTTTTCGCTCAAACTTAAAATCTCGATGTTTCATGACATTCTAAGCTCATTTCAACAATAAAAATTTAAAAAAATTTTTTTGTCGTTACTATGTTTCCACTGGATGTGGAAGTAAAACTAACCCTTTTGTTGGACAAGTTTTTTTTGTATGCCCTCATTTTAATAATGTGGTAGATGATTTTCTATTTTTCTTTAATAAAAAAATTACTTATGGAAAAGACTAGTTACTTATTTTGTTTAATATCATGCAAAATTGAAGTCGCATAAAAAATTTTCTTTCCAAGGATAAATAAGATGCTGTAAGAAAAAAACAAAGGTTTCCGTTTGAAAAAAGAAACTTATTTGCCCATTTATAACTCTCTGGAAAACTTTTATTTGAAATAAAAAATATAGATTGAATACTGCATTCCAACAACATCCACACGGCGCCTTTACACTTGGCTGTCACCTGGTGGTAGATTGACTATATTATGATAGGAAATTGGTGGAGATCTTCAGTAAAGCTCTTGAAACTCTACCTGGTGCTGACTGTGGTTGAGATCAGCAGCTGCTAATGTGCACCTTCTCGCTGAAGCTGACAATGTGCCGAAGCCAAATACATGGTTCAGCTTTCCGAAATAAATTAGAGAAATACATAAGTGAAATCAACCCACTAAATTGGCGAAATCCATATGTCCTGTGGAATTATCTAAAAAAATATCACACAAGCGGTAACGGAGACATAAAAATGTGAAACAACTTTGGATAACTGCCGAAACTTTGACTGAAGTAAAAGCTAGGAAAAATTTTAGCGCAGGTGTCAACACTGCCTTAGAATCGAAACAGTATGACAGACAGATGCGAAGAGTTCAGACCCTTTGATAAGAATTCCTATTTGCAAGATGTCTGTAAAAAATTTGAGTCACATGCTGACCACAATAGTAGCAAATATCTTTTCCGAACAATAAAAGTGATTACACATAAATTTACACCTAAAATGTGGTCAATCGTGTGTCCAAATGTGGTCAGTTACGGACTCCACTGGTACTCTAGGAACTGATAAGGATCAGATCATTTAGGTTTGGCGCCTGTACTGCGAAAAACTTTTCGTAAGTCATGTGAATAGGAGTTGAATTTTTTGATTTTCCGATGCTTCTGACAGCTAATCGGGGCATTTTTGAGCCTTGTACCCATTGAGAATTTTGATCAGCATCACTTGACTATATTAACTTTTCCCAAAGTTATGGACATTTTAACAGGAAGACCATTCCCATTGGTTTTGTGTGGGGTCCTTTAGTATAACAATTATGCAATACCTACCATGTTAATGTTCCGATGCCGGTCCCGTCACTTTGGTGCTAGTTGCGTACCCTGCTTAAATGAGTACTTTTATTTTTTATTAGAACAACAAACGTTTTTTGACTAATTTGGACCAAATCATGATTTGGTGTGTAAAATTTCTAGTTGCATCTGTAATAGTCCCAGAATTTGGTGAATGTGATTACTGTTGAGGACATATTGTGAATTTTAGGAATATTATTTATGATATCGGGAAATACTAACTAACATCTTTTTGTAATTAATAAATTAAACAATTTTTGTGACTGTTCATACAGCTTAATTACTTTTTCAGATACCTTGTAAGCATGTATTTTGTCTGGCATGTGGTAAAAAGGAACAGAAGCAATGTCCTCGATGTCTAGACAAGGTTACACGAGTAGAACAAACAGGACTAGGAACAGTTTTTATGTGTACTCATGGGGGTACAAGGTATGGTCAGTCTGGTTGTCGTAGAACATATCTCTCCCAGCGTGATTTACAAGCACACATAAACCATCGACATGTTTCAAATGTAAATCAACAGCAAATGGAAGTGGTCGTCGAACCTGAAAGAGCTCTTCCAGTTCGTCCAAAAACTGCCAACGATCCAAGATCGAATGTAGTACCGACAAATATCAGACAACGCCCTACTTCCATACAGTCATCAGGTGTGAGAACTAATACTAATTTAATCACAGTGCCTATACAGGACTCTGCGCCTACCGTTCATGAGGCGATCCCAACAACTCAAAATTATTACAGCCAGTATCCCCAAACAGCAAGTTATACTCAGCCTTTGCCTCCTATGCATATTCCACCTCCGCAGCAACCGCAGTATTATACTGCGCCTCCTGCTTACAGCCCCGCGCAAACTTATCCCACTTATTCTGGTACGACGGCACCTCCCACTCCTCAATATGCAACTCCTACACCAACTCAGGCGAGGCCTACTCCTCAGTATGATTATAGTTCAGCACCACCTCAATGGACTAATAGTCAGCAATATTATAGATAAGAATAAACATATTATGTACATTTGCAAACTGTTATTTATTTAAGTTTCTATTATAATTCATGTATAAATGATTAATAAAGTTACATGCATTGTCAGTGTCACGATGAGAAAACATAAATCTTCTTTTTATATGTATCTTTTGACTTACATTATACTTTTCACCCAATGATAGTGCCTTTGTAAAGTAGTGGATAAAGGACCCCGGAACAAAACCCATGAAAATGTTGATTCGGTGGAATCGGCTGAAATTTTGGTATTTTGTAGTTCAAGTCATGCTGGTCAAAAGTTCTTATCACATCGAGTCAATTCTATGGACAGTTTTCGAGATACAGCTTGTCAAAGTTAGGTAATTTGCGTCATTTTAGACATTCAAGAACTTTTTGCTCCTAACTATTAACTTTAGCAAAAAAATTGCAAGAATCGAAATATTTTTATTCTAGTCCAATAAAGCTCAAGAATTTTTTAATCAATTTTTAGGTTAGGTAAAATATATATATGTCATATTTCGGCGTGCTTCGGTGGGATTGGCTGGAACTTTGCTATTTTGTAGTTAAAGTCATGCTGATTAAAAATTCCTATTGCACTGAATCTATCCTATGAGTGGTTTTCGCTCCAGGAGTGCCTGAATGGCCCGCAGTTCAAGGTATTTGCTAACATATTTTTGCATGTAGAATCTTCACCAGAAGTTTGTCATCGATATTTCTGGAGAACCCTGTATACACTGGTACATAGATACACACAAACGCATGCACGCAGTACACAAACGCGCTGGAAGCCATTCATAAATACGTATATATAGATTACTCGTTACTTCGTTATTAAGACCTTCAGGCACTGCTGGAGTGAAAACCACTCATAGGATAGACTCAGTGTAATGAGAATTTTTGATCAGGATGACTTTAACTACAAAATAGCAAAGTTTCAATCAATCCCACCGAAACATGCCGGAATATGACATATATATATTTTACCTAACCTAAACATTGATAAAAAAAATCTTGAGCTTTATTGGACTTGAACAAAAATATTTCGAACCTTGCAACTTTTTGCTAAAGTTAATAGTTTAAGAGTAAAAAGTTATTGAATGTCTAAAATGACGCAAATTACCTAACTTTGACAAGCTGTATCTCAAAAACTGTCCATAGGATTGGCTCAATGTAATAAGAACTTTTGATCAGAGTGACTTGAACTACAAAATACCAAAATTTCAGCCGATTCCACCGAATCAACATTTTCATGGGTTTTGTTCCAGGTTCCTTTGTTAATGATAAGAGAAGTCATTGTATCACATCAAAAATTTGTTTTAATGGCACCCCCCATTTACCGAATTTTTTTTTCCATACAATATGGTAAATATCTGTGGGTTGCATGAGAACATTTTTAAAAGAAACTATTTTGAAATTTAAAAATACTAACTTAATTAGAAATGAAGAAATTTCAAAAACAAGTTAATTAAGGTGGGCAGTGTCGTGAACGTAATTCGATAATTTCTCCTACATCTCTGAACCAATTGAAAAATTTTTTTAATAGGTTTTTAGACAGCTTTATAGAATCTACTTGAGTACTGAAAACTAAAGAAAAATATTTTTTACTTGTGCGAAAATCAAAAAAAGATTTTTGTTGACTTTTCAATTACTATGGGAGCCCACCCTAACTGTATGTGCACACGTTGCAAATATTGTTTTTATCGTTTAACACAAAAACTAAAAAAGATGGAGAAAAACTTTCTGCACAAAAAACAAAGTGCATAAAATTTTCTACAATTTTGTTCTTATATAATATTTGGATAGGAGCCATTTTTCAGATAAATGATTCAGATCTTAAAATATAATATAAAATTCAATAAAAAACATAATAAGATTCACTATCGCTGTCTCCCGATACATCGAATGTTTCTTCCAAGTCTTCTTCCTCTATTGCTTTATTTATGATATCGTTATCATCCTCACTTTCGTCTATTGTGATTTTATTTGCAATCATCTGATGAATTTCAGTAAGCGATTGAGGCAATATTTTATCTACTGAACACCAAAGAGGTTCTCCATTTTCTTGCCATCCAGACCATAATCATTCCAAGGCTTTGGAGTATTGTGAATACCTTCATCGGCTAATCGCCAAAAATGTGTATGGTAAACCCTCCTTTTAATATGCTCGTTAAGAAAAGTTCTTGATGGTGGAATCGAAGAAAAATCAATTTTAGTGTCAATTGATAAAGACAAATATTTGTCAACACATTTCTGTCTATTGGCAATTAGGCGAAGCTCGTCCACGCTAGCGCATTTCTTTGGCACATATAAACTCCTATAATGATGAGACTAATTGGTCATCAATATTCCAGCTGCTCCATAAATCTTGAAATGTTCGGATATATTTGGTATATTTGGGAGAAAGTAACATTTTTAGGGGGTTTTATCTTTCCTTTTCCCTTAAAGTAAGTAAGTAAGTAAGTAAATATCTTTATTCTGTAATTACCGACTGGTATAGAACGAGTCAAATACAAAGAAAAAAATAAATAGTGTATACATAATTTGTAAATAAAAAATTAATTAGTCAACACAACAAAAAAGAAAATACATATATATACACATATATGTATATATATATATATATATATATATATATATATATATATATATACATATATATATATATATATACATATATATACACATATATACACACATACACACATATACATATATAACAAATACATAACGAATATATAATATAAATTAACACAATATAGTAATGAGAACAAACAACACATATTAATACAATAGAATCTATGCAAAAAATGAATAAGGGTTAAATTAAGTTATCGGATAAATATTCATTTACAGAATAATATGTTTTTGTTGATAGTAGAGCTTTTAACTTTTTTTTAAATACATTTTTATGCAGCATTTTTAAAGAGTTTGGTAATTTGTTGTAAACTTTAATTAGCTGTCCAACAACGCTATTTTGGACAAAAGTAAAGCGAGTTTTGATGGGTTTTAACATATTTTTATGTCGTGTATTACATGTATGTCCTATTTCATGTTTGACGAAAAATTCATAATTTTCCTTTACAAAACAAGCACTTTCAAGTATATACAATGATGGAAGAGTAAGTAAGTTTTTTTCAGCAAAGATGGATTTACATGAGTCAGTTTGCTTGAGATTGTATATACTTCTTATGCATCTTTTTTGAAGGATAAAAATACGAACAGCATCAGATGTATTACCCCAAAAGATAATACCATATCTTATTTTAGAGTTCACATATGCATGATAAGCAATCAAACATGTGCTTTCATCAGTTGACTGTGACAACACTTTCAAAGCATAGCAAAAGGAGCTCACTTTTGGGGCCAAATAATTTATGTGCTCTTTAAAAGTAATTCTACTATCAATCATATGATACCTAAGAATTTTGTGTAAAAAGATGAGGTAATTTCCCCATTGTCTAAATGAATTTTTATGATCTCTTCTGGAGTGGTGGAAAATTTTATCATTTTTGTTTTGTCTACATTTAGCTTTAAATAGTTTTGATCGTAGTAAGACTGCACAACATTCACTGTATTTATAACAGATTGTTCGAGATTTTGTCTGGTTGTTTCTTTGATAGAAAGAGTGTTATCATCAGCAAACATGACTACTTTTTGATTGAGATTTTCTGGGAGGTTATTAATGTATAATAAAAAGAGTAGAGGTCCCAGGATGCTACCCTGAGGCGCTAACTGAGTCGCATCCAGTAAACGAATGAATTATTATTATTATTAATTTATTATTAATTTTTTCCAGTTTATTTAATTCTTTGTTATGTTAATAATATGAAGTCATATTATACGCCTTACAATAATTCTCACAGTTATTTCCTCTAAATGATTTACCGATATATGAATTTCCATGTTTTTTTAATTTTGGACTCATTTATCTGGAAATTGTATAAAAATATTGTATAGGAACAAAATTGTAGAAAATTTTATGCACGTTGTTTTTCGTGTTAAATGACAAAAACAACAGTTTTTTTTAACATATGGCTGCCATTTTGAAAGTATAGCGTCTTTTTTTTTGGGGACATGGTCTAAAATTGTTCATTAAACTTTAATCTTTATGAAAAACATTGTCACCAAGGATCGGGGAGGGCACGTACAGCTAGGGAGGGTCTCCGACTAAATAGCCTCCTACCATTCTATAAAGTTGTCTCTAAAACCTTATCAAAAAAATTTTTTGAATTGGATCAGGGATGTAGGAGAAATTGTCGAATTACGAAATCATTTTCTTAAGCACCGTCACCCTTAAATATTCAAATTGTGTTCAATTCTTAGCCTGGTAATAGCCAAGACAGGCCTGTAGCTAGGGGGGGACCCTGGAATAATTTTCGCTCGACCTACGGCGATTGCAAGGGGGGCAATTTTAATTATCTTTGTGAAAATTTTTTTTTAGATTCTTGCTTCCGCTCATCAAAAATTTTTTCGCATAAAAGAAACTTTTTTGGATTTCTCCCCCTGCTCTTCAAAAAAACCGTTTTTTTTTTAAGTAAATTATACCGATTAACATAAATATTACATTTTATAGTTATATCTGACGTCATTATACCGCAAATTGATTGTAGGGTATTGAATTTCTATTTATATTAGGCAATCTTGTGACTTTCTACGGATTAGGCAATATAACATAATATTTTAACGTATGTTGTGCATATTGCTATATTGTTTTCATATAGTATTCAGGTATTAATAAGCCAAAATACAGACATAGATATAGAAATTCTGGCTATCTATTAATTACTCATTTTTAGTCCGTGAAAATAAGTTGACTGGCTCAAAATTCTGCAAAAACTATGATTTTTATTGAATCTTATAAACGATATAAACAGGTTTAAAACCGTTTTTTTTTCTAAATAGACCGGTTTTTTATTTTCCCGGTTTTCCAAACACTAATGCAATAAAATTTTCGTCGTTGAAGAGCTGTAAATTAAAATATTCGCAACTCTGGTGTTTATACAGGTTACACAGCTCTCCAACAGCTTAGTTTTGTTTTGTGTAGCCCTCGCTTACATATATATATACCGTGCGTGTAATTTCCCATTAGGCATGTACATTCACGTAGCGCGAGGGATTTGACAACACCGGCAGCCGTAAATTCGTCCGTTGGTGGAGCATTCCAACTCTGTTATTTCATTGCAGCCAGCTGGCACGCGCGATGTTGTAATTCTTCTCCCCATGCCTAGCCCGCGACTACATACACGGTATATACTTTTATACTCTAAGTTTATCCTTAATCTGTGCTCTAAGCTCAATATCCAACATTGAAAAAATATGAACAGTATCTGCACTTTTCTAAATTCACCGGTGGACGCACCGGGTGGACAGAATACGAACCGCACTTTTCAATATTCACCGGTGGAGGGAACCGGTTAGAAACATTTTTCCCCGGTAAATATTCGGTTGCATGCGGTTGATTAAACATTTTGAAACGCTTCGGTGAGGCTTTCCGGTTTACCAGTAGGTTTGTTTTGGTTCCAACTTCGCGGGCAGCTCAAATCATGCGCAATAAAGAAACAGCCATGCGCAGTTTATCGTTTTTATTTCTTCTTGACATATTCACCGAAATTCCAACTCAAAAACCTGGTGGATATGGTACCTTACCGGTTCAAACAGCTGATCACACCGGTGAATTTAGAAACATTTTATTTTTGGTGACTGGTTAATTTTGAAAAGGTTCGGTGAGAAACCGGTCGAGATCGGTGCACTCACCGGTGAATTTAGAAAAGCGCCCGAAGCTGATTGGCTATGCTTTTCAAAATAGCCAATCAAATAATGTTATTGCTTACCGGTGCGATCCACCGGTGAATTTAGAAATCTGCCCTATCCTATATAAATCTTTTATCTATGATGAACAGTTAAGACATTTCATACTGAAATGGCACTTTTCAATATTCACCAGTAAATTCACCGGTGGAGGGAACCGGTTAGAGACATTTTTCCCCGGTAAATATTTGGTTGCATGCGGTTGATTAAACATTTTGAAACGCTTCGGTGAAGTTTTCCGGTTTACCAGTAGGTTTGTTTTGGTTCCAACTTCGCGGGTAGTTCCCATCATGCGCAATAAAGAAACAGTCATGCGCAGTGTATTGTTTTTATTTCTTCTTGACATATTCACCGAAATTCCAACTCAAAAACCTGGTGAATATGGTACCTTACCGGTTCAAACAGATGATCACACCGGTGAATTTAGAAACATCTTATTTTTGGTGACTGGTTAATTTTGAAACGGTTCGGTGAGAAACCGGTCGAGATCGGTGCACTCACCGGTGAATTTAGAAAAGTGCCCAAAGTGGGTTTATCTTCTTCTTCTTTACATGATGGCCTCGCATCTTTGCTCACATACGTAGAGCAGAGAACTTAGACCACAGAGAAGGGACAATATCGACAGTTCCTTTGATATTTTATGGCCCGGTTCAAATGACATTGAACATGAGTGAAACACAACCTCTCACACTGAGAGAACTTTAAAGTACACTGAAAGCACGGTCAATAAACGATACGGTTGCATCAATCAGCAGCTTCAGGACAAGAGAGACGCGGGGGGCGGGCTGATTGATGCAACCGTATCGTTTATTGACCGTGGATGCATACAACCCTGGCGTCTACATCCTTAATTTGAGATGGTACGCCTGGACTATTTTGGGTACTTTGGGTCTCTCAAAGAAGAAGAACCATTAGAAGAGGAATTAAGAAATTAACGATTAACCTAAAATTGCAAAGCAACGCGTTTTTAAATTTATTTTTCGATTTTTCAAAAATGTGCAGTGTTGGTGATGATAATTTTGAAAATGAAGCTGACAAAGTTATGGTTAAAAGGGAAAAAAAATTATTGTAAATATATACAACTCAGAAAATTTGAACATACACAAATAACGTTTGTATGCAATTTTTAGGTCAGATAAATGTAATAAATGTAGAACTGCAAGATCTTGTGTTGTGTTGAGACATAAAGATACGTATTGTAAAAGTTGTTTCCTTGCTGCTGCAACTCATAAATTTAAAGCTTTACTAGGAAAGTCTCGCTTAATTTTTCCAAACGATCGTGTACTCATTTGCCATAAAATTGGACATCCCAGTACTGCTCTAATGCATCTTTTAAGAACAGGCTTAGATTTAAATACACCTAAGAAATTTCGATTTGTACCAGTTGTTTTGTTTATTGAAGGTAAAAATAATTTCTATTGTCGTAAGTATACTAGTTATATGTATTTGTTTTCAGATCAACTACAATTAAGTTTAATAGAAAGGCAAGACATTCTAAAACAAGCTGAACAGGAAGTAACATCATTTGGCTTTAAATTGTATTTTATATCGTTTGTTGAATATGTTGCAAGTCCTAACAAAATTACTGAAATTATTAAATCTGATCATTTAAATGTAACCAAACATGATAAGGATAAACTATGGGATATTCTAGATAAAAATACCTCAAAAACGAACAAGAATGACCTAATAAACTTGTTTAAGTAAGTATTGTTTGATATTTAAATAGTTTTAATATGACCAATTTTTATTTCCCAGCACCATGCAACTAAAAGACAATTAGTGCTAAGTATTTCATAAATACTCACTGAGCCAAGATATTTTAGTTTTCTATGGATTTTTGGAGGATTTTGTATATATTTTTTATGCTGTACGAATTGTATAATGGGGGCATTATCAGAGGCGTAACTATGCACGGGCAATTTCGGGGCTCCAGGTTTTTTGGGGTCCCCCCAGTTCCTACGAAATATTAATATTGCGTTGTGTTTACATTTGCAGTGGTGTGATTTTTCCGAAATATTAACAATACTATCGTGTTTGCAATCAGAAACAAGTTTGTTTTCTGTCGTGTCACTTGTATCAAAATAGTGGAGTGTATTTTCCATATTCGAAGGTTTGGCGGAGTCGCAGTATTTTTAATTAATTCACAAACAACAAGCTGTTATTTTCTTTATAACATTCATATGGTGCCCAACATACAGAGAATTTCACAATAGTTTCCTTCATTATGTAGAAGTTAAATAAATAATAGAAGCTACCAAGAAGTTTGAAAAAGCAAGATATAAAATTTCACTTAGTTTTGAAATTATTTTTGCACCAATTTCAAATTGATATTAAGTAATAAGGTACAGTTCCTTGTTACTTTCCATTAATAGGTAGACAGATATTAGTAAAATTGAGTGAAAATTTATTTCTTGTTTTTTTTTTTTTATTGTGTATCACTATTGTTTATAGGGGCCCAAAAATGTATGTTGCACCATGTAGCCTAGCTATGTCTCTGGCATGATTGTTGCTTTTTTTAAATTAGTAATAATTAGACCCCGGCTCTAGGTGATATGAACAATATGACTATTTTCCAGATGATAAAGGAAACTTTCCAAATGAATGTTTCTGGAACGAAATTTTGATAAAAATGAAAGTTTCCATAGGAAACTTTCATTTTTCCGAAGGAAACTTTCCCGGAATTTTGGAAACTTTCAAATATTCAAATATTTCATTGGAATTTTCATAAAAATGTCGTTCCGGAAACTTTCAAATGGAAAGTTTCCTTTACCATTCTCTACTATTTTTACACACAATAATACAATAGCTTACCATGTAATTAATTATATCTAGTGAATTCTGTAAGGTATCTGGCTCCTAAAGGATTGTAAACAAGCCATACTGTGATGTATTTATTGAACACTAACTAGCAGAAACAATAATTTTCTAACTACATATTATTAGAACAATAAAAATAATTAATGCCTTTATTAATGAATCAACATACATATAGGCATTGTTTTAGATAGAAATGTATTATTGGTAATTATTCTAAATGGTTCGAAGTTAAACTCTGATGCCTTTCGCTGAATACCCATTTGTACTGCGAAAATAATTGTTCAACGTCTGTCGAAGTAACCGGCGCATGTTTGAAATAGGTAAAGTTTCTCTTAGGATTAGTTTATCAATACACGGTTAAATTTGCATGTTAGTTAGCCTTGGGCTAACTTTAACCTCAGGGCAAAGTGAGTGTTAACTCACTTCCGTTTATCCGCTACATTTTATGTGTGGATTAGGAATGAATAACATGAGGTTGGTAACACTTTCTACAAAGTTGCCAGCTCTAGATTGAATGTGATTTGCCGAAAAATGAGTGATTTTCTGTGTGTTAGTTTTTAAGTTTTTGTTACACCCTGAAGAAGTGTCAAAGTAGACCGGAATTTATGGCTCTGAAACTTTTTAATAAAGTGAAACAAGCTTTCTACATGTACAGGAGTTCCTTAACTATAATAAGTAGTAGTACTTTAGAATTTTAATATGTTATAAGTAAATTTAAACGTTCTTTATATCGGGGACCGAAACCGAAAGTTAATTTCGGTTAGGGTTAAATAACGTATACCTTTTCAGTTTTCATAGCAGCGACAATTTGGTTTTCATTTATGGTTTCGGTTGTCAAGGCAGCGACAATTCGGTTCTCGGTTATGGTTTCGGTTTACAGATCCGCGGCAATTCGGTTTCTGTTAGAAAAATTTTCGGTTTTCGGTTTCTAACTTTTTACTTGCCTTTTACCTTAGATAATCTTAATGGAAGAACTTTAAATTCGTAATTACAGTGTGGATTTCGGTTTCGGTCCCTGCTTTATATATAATTTTATAAGTGAACCTTAATGTTTATATTGGTTTTATTTCTATGTGAGCTAAACAAAGGGACTTGTGTAAATATACAATGTATATCTGACACCAATAAAATATTTTATTTGATTTGAAAAGCATTTGTTTGTATTTGCCGAAAAATCACCTGACACTGACAGCAACAAGCAACAACGATTATAATTAAAATATTTTCTGGTCCATAGTTGCTGTTAACCCATTACCTCCCACTGTACGTATTTGAGTACACCGTGCATTTTTGCCTCCCAGCGACATGTATTAAAATATTTCTACAAACTTATGTCTTGGTAGAACTCTGCAATATATAAGAAGCGAGTAGTTTCAAGGTTGGGGCATTTGTAGTAAATGACAACTTAAGAAATTGAGTAAACAAGTTGTGTTAAAACCTGTGCTTTCAAGAATTAGTTTTTATAACGTGAAAGTTAAAATATTTCATCTGAGGTGGTAAATTAGGTTTTAAGGTATGTATTTTAGTTGTTTATAATATCGGGTCACACCATTTTGCATTATTTAAAAAAAAATGAGAAAAATGGCAGTGTACCCATTTGAGTACAATGGGAAGATATGTATAAGTAAATTCGGAATATCTTTTCAGAACTTGCTTCGACATGGATTCTGAGTTCCAGCCAATCACTTCCAAAAGTTTTTACGGCAAACGTTTCAAAACAATGGGAGAAGCAATGGAAGAAGTTCTTCTGCGAAGCACGACCCAGAAATAGTTATTATCCCGCCTGAGGTAGATATGCAAACAGAAGGGTATTTTCAGCTTTCCCAGCGATATTCCTTTACTGTTCCTCAGATGACGAAATTACCTTACCTAAAGTAGCTGCTGGAAATTGATAACAGAAAGCGATTACGATAGCGATGACGACGTGCCGTTATCGGTTCCATTTACTAAGAAAATTGGAACTTCAAAAGGTAATAGTAAAAACGAGGAGCCTAAGTGGACAAAGAATTATGAAGATAGTATGAAGGATAAAACTATGGGCTACAAAGAAAGACTAAGGACAATGATAGAAGATGTGAAGAATGACAATCCATTTCAAATGTTTGAAAGATTGTTTGACGATGAGGTTATAAAATTGATCTTTGAGCAATCAAATCTTTATGCATTTTAAAAAAATATCCATAGTTTTGCAGTAGGGGAGGCAGAAGTAAAAATATTTTTAGGAATTTTATTACTTTATGGCTACTATAAATTACCCCGTGAACTCATGTTGACGAAGATGTTTCAGTACCTTTCGTAGCTTCCAATATATCTAGAAATTAATTCTAGGAAATCAAAATTTCTGACAATACTAAACTTGATAAGTCTGATAAAATGTATAAGCTACGCCTACACTGATGAACTTGCTAAATACTAATTTTCATCAGTGGGGTTGACCTGCTCGACCAAGCAGTAAATAACTATAGAGTATCTATTCGCGGAAAGAAATGGTGGTGGTGTTCATTTGTTAAATATTGGAATCGTAAATGCATGGAGACTGTACCTAGTAGCTCATAACGAAAAAATGGATTTACTTGGTTTTATTAGAGATGTTGCTCGCCATTACCTGAAATCTTTTGGGAAGGCGACTTTTTCGAAAAGGCGACCTGCTTCTCGTCCAAGAAGTAGCCCGGAAGACGGTGAGGGTCATTTTCCGAAAAAAAATCGAAGAACAACTAAGATGCCATCGATCTCACCTTCGAGCAAGATGGAATTGTCTAAAGTGTGACGTCACTTTATGTATTGACCGTGATTGTTTCATAGCACTTCATTCAAAGAATTAAATAATATTCATCTGTAATGCATTTCTACAACAAAAAAAAACTCTTTATGACTTTTAAAATTTCGCACTATTTTCATATACATTATCCCGTTGTACCCATTTGAGTACACCATTTTTTTTCAAAAACTTGCAAAATAAAAATTTTTGTAATAATTTTTCTAGTATCAGTGCGCGTATGAGTGGCCAACTAAAGCAAAAAACTCATAAGAATAAAGAAAAAATATTCGTGGGAGCTAATGGGTTAATTAAAAAAAAACTGATGCAGTATCTTGGAGGGACAGAGAAGCTTCTTGGCGCAAAATTAAGATTTGCTGACATTTATGCAATCCCCAGCAGTTATAGTTTGTACCATCGATAATACAGCGATATAAAAAAGCTCGCAAAAAAACGTAAAATGTGCCGACCGTGAATCAATTTCAGTCTATTTACATAAAAGGCCATAAAAGTGTTCGGCTTCTTTATTATCTTCATAAAAAAATGGTCATATATTTCCGAAAAATGTAGGCCACTCCCACTGAATATAATTGGTTGAAATTTTCTCTACCGGAATTATGATGGGTTGGAATAAAATGTGTGTGGTCAACGTGGACTAACGTTGTCAAAGCGGACCGGCGGGCGATACAGTAACTAGAAGCGGTCGGCGTCCTTTATTATTTTTTGCGAGCTTTTTTATATCGCTGAATTATTTGTGGAATACACTATAATAAAAAAATACTAATTGCGTAATATCTCAATGTTAACAGGTTAAACGCCAGACGTTTTTGAGTGAAACGTCTTGTGGGATCACGATTTTTTTGGTGCCTTATACCCCCCGAACATTGGTATCATGTGTTCAGTACATTAGATTTGTCCGCTTTGGCCCAGCAAAATTACTAGCGGACACCGGTGACTGTTGTGGCCCAACAGGATAGCAATGCAAGTAGACACGATAATGCTCGAAAGTGTAAAAAAATAGTTATTACTTTTTGTTCAAATTGCAACGAAAATCCACGATTTTGTTTAGAATGTTTCAACACGTTTTATATGAAATCAATGAAATAGTTACCTTTATGCAGTTCAGAATTTTTTTTTTGTCTTCGGAATAATGTACTTGCTTATGTTTGTTTTGTTTTGTTGGTATATGAGCAATATAATTTGTTGGTTTTCTTACAAGTGTTGTATTTTTTATTTGTCCGCAAAAAAATGTCACACATTTACATAATATTTTTGTTCAAACAAAAATACCTTCTACTAGCCTGGTAACAGCTTATAGTAGTACAGGGCCAAGGCAGACACACTACTATATTAAATCCATTATAAGTGTGTCTGCTTGGCGCTGCTGGCACCATATAGTTTGGAAAGTGCAGCGGACACGGGTCTCTGCCATGGCCCTGTCGGGAAGTAGCCGAACAGACACCGGTGTCCGCTACAGCGCTTAACCTGTTAAAAGCAATTGATTTATTGGTGAAACTGAATACAATAAAATAAAATTTAATTTTCGCTTTTTAACTATATTAGAAAACTTTTTTACCTATTTTTATCGGTTGGAAACTTGAAACAATGCCTCGATTTGTTAAAGAATAAATATTACCGTAGGCTTCCTAATTTAAGCAAAAAATAATTTTGACTTTTGACCCAACTGTCAATAACAAACATAAAATTTGTAGGTTAACCTCGGGCAACCCCCCCCCCCCTCAAGCTGTCTTTTATGAGCCAAAAAATAAAGAAGCATAATCTCTATCAGTACAAAGCAGTATCCAAATTATCCCTTGAAATAAATATTTTGTAATTAATTCCAGTATTATCTAGTAGAGGAATCTACTACTCATCCTCTGGGGAGGCAGGTTCTATTGCCATGATGATGAACTTTCTGGCTGCGCCACTGTGTAAAACTCTAATTTGTTTATCTAGGTATTTGGAACATATGGAAAAAGTAATAGAAGAAAAATTTTAATGTCTAATTTTAAAGAGTTGGAAATAACATTCAAAGATAGTGCCATCTTAGATTGAACTTCATATTGTACCGGGTGTCAACGAGATTACTTTCCGGTCGCCATTTCTTTATTTTTTAATGGATCAAGATGAAACTAAGAATGTGTCACATTTCCAAAATGACTTTTTTTCACTCATCTGTAGAGTTTCTAAGACTTCCGGTTTCACGTGTTTAGTTTCATCTTGATTCTTTAAAAAATAAAGAAATGGTGGCCAGAAAGTGATCTCGTTGACACCCAGTATATACCTATGCAAATTACTCATTTCTTCAACCTCTAATACAAATAGTAAATTTAAAAAAACTAATTAGTTCAAAATATATTATTTTATTTATTTGATATTTTAGGAGACAATTATTAGTGGACGTGGCAAAACATTTTAATTGCAAATTTGTCTTTACGCCAGAAATTTCTGTAGATGTTGCTTCCAATTTATTGACAAATATATCACTTGGGAGAGGATGTCATATACCTATTGATACAGTAAGTATATGAAAATAAATTAATAGAGATATAGAAATTATTTCAAGATGTCATGGTTATCGGTATGTGAAAATAAATATCTTTTATTTCGGCTTACATAATTATTGAAAAATATTATTTTGGGTATTCAACAGATAACTTTCAAAGAAACCTCTTCATGTACACTTCTGTGCAATAAAATCCCATACACTTGAAAAATCAAGCAATCCAGTTTTCACTAATATTAAGTGGTGTAAATCAGTCTTTTTGGAATTTAGATTTTTTTATTATATAGGTTATAAAAATGTTTTTTACTTTTTTACACCATTCGATAGGAATGATTTTGATTTATAACAAATGTAAAAATTGAAGTTGAAAAATTCACAGATACGACTGCACATAACTGGGTTTGTATTTATTGTGTAAATAATGTAACCTAATATTTTGTACATATGTTCGTCATTACAAGACTGAAAAACTTTTTCATCGGTAGACACAACATTGTTCCAAAACTCCAACAGGCGATAGACACAATTTAAACAAATCATAGTGCGGGCTTGCTTCTGTTCTTCTGCTAATATGATCTTCTTGGCACTTGTACAGTTGTTTATTTCCGATTTTCCTATCCTTCGGCTAGCTGTTGACCTTAATGCTGGAAAATTTGTCATGAACACAGCGTCTCCTGCTGTTTGAAACGGATTTTTCCTCAAATAGCCAAGTAGTGCTTCATCTTGAACGAGATTTGAACTTCTCGATCGGCCTGAACCTTTTTTTCTCTTTACGCTACCTTCCTCCTCCCACTTTTCTTCACACTCATAACAGTACTTTTATTCAATTGATAATGGTTAGCAACTGCTCTGATAGACCATCTCTCTTTTCATGTTTGGTTTATTTTGGCATTGCGAAAATATGACACTGACACTGACACTGACACTGACACTGACACTGACAAATGAATAAAGAATGATTTAATATATCGAAAAATAGGTGTACGGATTTTGGTGTACGGATTTTATTACACAGAAGTGTACTATTGATCTTAGTCTGTCACGCTACAGGAAATCTCCCTTATGAGACATCTTATCAACTTCTTTCATATACTTAATATCTAATATTTAATACGAAAAACAACCATGCTTTCTTTATTCTGATGATGATCAGTATTTATTACTCCATCCTGACATGACAATTCAAAACCCTTGGTCTTCGACCTTAATCTCACTGACCTGAGGAAAGCAAATGTCAAGTCATTGGACATTCCTTGATCTCGTAGATATATAAAAGACAGTGCATCTGCTTGTCCACATGCCATTTCAGCAGGTTCTCATGCTCTGCCTTCGCGATTTTAGCTTAAATCTTCTATCTTCCTCAAGCCCTAGTTATTTGAATAGGATTAGGTGCGAGTTTTAGTAGTGCCAGTTCATGAGCGGTTCTAAATAAGAACTCTCCTTTGTATGACTTTTCATGTGTCGTAACCATTAATCGTTACTCCTAAGTGTTCGAATAGCTGTATTCAGTGTTATCCTGCCATACAGATACTCCAAACCAATAAGACTCTCCCTCGCAGATCATGTGGGAGGTAGATACATTCTGTGGAAGATCTTAAGTACAGGCTAAGACACATTCATAATTTTCCTGGAGCCTGTGTCTCATTTACCATCCAACAAATGAATGAGTTATTATTATTAAACCATTTGTGATAATTTTGACATTTTGTATGTTTTACTCTTTTGAAACAATTTTCTCTGGTTTTAATTGAAACAAACAAAAAACTGTTATGCATAAGCTATCAAACGACAACTTAATATTATGTGTATTTCAGGGTTTTTGTGATGACAGAGATGAGCAGGTCAAAATTCTTAGGCCTCTAAGGTTGTTTGATCTGAAAGAACTAGCTTTTTACAACAAGTTTAACAATTTAGAACCAATTTCTATCAGACAACGTGACATTAATCCATATTCTTCAGTTCAGGATTTAATGAAAAAATTTGTTAAAGATTTGCAAGAAAACTTTCCAGCCACTGTTACAACTGTTATGAAAACTGGAGACAAATTAGCCTTAGACAAGGATAATAGTGAAACATGTAAATTATGTAAGGTAGGCACTAGAAGAAGATACGTGTGAGAAAGATATTTCGAGGGATGTAGTAGCCTTTAAGAGCACATTCATATTTAAATAATGATACATTTGAACAATGCATGTTATCTCAAAATGTGCAATGCAAATCAAATTTATATGCATTTGTACATTGACTATTTTGTTTTTAGCATCGTTGGCGGCAATAAGTCGTGATAGATTCTCTCCTTGTAAATATTCAACATGGATAAGGGAAAAATTTACTTGCAGAGCAATACTCGCCTTGTCTGTACTGACAGTGGCCGAGAAACTAGAAACTGCTGTACATAAAATGGTGTACTATCTCGCCATAGAGGATGAATATTTCTGCTGTCGGTTATTGCAATTTTTATCGTGCATTCGAAATAACGTTGCATCTTTTAGATGTATTTTGAGATGAAATGTATTATTATTTAAATGTGCTCTACTAATAATAGTTGTTATCTTTAAAATAAGGATAATTTGAAGCAAGTTTGTGTAGAAGTTTTCTATTTTACAGGAGGGCAGAATTTACTGCTCCTCTTGAATCAAAACTTGCCGTCGTTGTAGAGTGAGACCCGCGGAATGCTGCCATCCGCATTTCTTTCATTAATAATTTAGCACAACATTAGAGAGAGCAACTTGCACGGCATTGAAAACTGAATCTTGCATAAAATTATATATTTGATACAAATCTAAAACACTATAATGCCCCTTCATCAACATTGACAGCAAAAAATAAATTAGCTACAAATAATATTTCCCGTACCATCGTCAGAACTTTCATTATTATCGTCTCATTACATCCTAAATAAATTAATAAGAAATAATTGGCTAATGCAATGTAATTCAACATGACGAACATATTCACCATCTAATGATAACAAATTTTCATATACAGTTAAATTATTAATGGCCAGTCTATAAATGGGTCACCAACAACAAAACCTTCATAATATTCTCATTCATTTTAAATTTTTTCAGTGACTCGAGTCGGAATTTTTTTCAGCTTTAACAGCGTCGGACTTGACTTGATATTTAATTACTTCCACATCCAAGTATAGTAATGCAAAAAAAGTTTTTGAAAATTTTTCTTGTTCAAATAGGCTCAGAATGTCATGAAATGTCGAGATTTTAAGTTTGAACAAAAAAAAAATTCTGTCTGTCTAACTTTTTTTGTGCGCACTGGAACCATTTAAGATATTGACTTGAAATTTGGTACACATATGTATTTTAATGAGATCTGGAACTGGATTATATTTTGATCTTATTGCGTTGAAGGGTTGGGGGGTAAATAAGTAAATTGAGCAAGTAAGGGTCCATAAAATTGGTATTAAGTATATACGGATTGTGTTTGCGATAGGTGTAAAATACCAAAAAAAAAATTAGTAGGGCTTTCATTTTTTGCAGTCTCGGTCTGCTTGACGTAAAATGGATTTTTACCAAATTTCAGTTAAAATGGGATCTAACTCGCGGAGTTAATCTAAGAAGAAACTAAATCATTGTAGGTAAACTGGTCTTTCTGTTAATTTTACGGAAAACTTCTATTTGGATAAAATATTTGGCATTGAAAGTTAGAGCCACATGCCAACTTTCATTGCATTTGAACAAAAAAAAAAAATAAAATAATATCCTGAAAAAATTTGAAGTCGCAAAGAATTAAAAGAAGGATGGAATTATGTAGTAATTTAGGTAATTTGAACAGGTTTCTAGTTGAATTCGTTGAAATTGTTAATTGTGTTAAAAAATAAAAAGCTATTTTTTTTTTTTGTTCAAATGCAATGAAAGTTGACATATGGCTCTAACTTTCAATGCCAAATATTTTATCCAAATAGAATTTTTCCGTAAAATTAACAGAAAGACTAGTTTACCTACAATGATTTATTTTCTTTTATTTTCTTCTTAGATTAATTCCGCGAGTTAGATCCCATTTTAACTGAAATTTGGTAAAAATCCATTTTATGTCAGGACTCAAAAAATTTTTTGGCATTAGCCACCCTCATTACCACCCCCACCTATTATTGAAGGGGGTGAAAGAAATAAAATTGTGATTTAGTGTGTGTACAAGAATCAAAGGCCTCAAAATTTTTTTTACTTCATCCACCTCCACCACCAAAAATTTTTTGCGCTTTACATATTGCAATAGATTCGCGGGAATCGAATGTGTTGATTAAACTTCTAACATTTTCGAAATTTTTAGCATAATGAAATGCCGCCTGCAGTCAAGTGCCCCACCTCGTAATAATAGGTTTTGGTGGCAGCGGTATCCCGGACAATATTCATAAAACTGTGCTATTCTGCTTGGTGCCTTCAAGAAAATTTTTTTCACTTCTGAAATTAAGTCATTCACATCGGGAAATAAATCTCTGATTTTTTGTGCTGTTCGATGCAATCCATGCGCTGCACGTGTAAATTGAATTAAATCGGGATATTTCTCTTGCTAGACCTCCCCTGCCGTATGCATATATCCCACTCCGTCTGTGACTAATAAAATAAACATGTTTTTATTACATTGCTCCGATTCCCGCCACAACCATTTAAGCATGTCTTTTACTGAGGTAACAATCGTGACAGCAGCAATGTTATTTTGGCATTTTGCTTCGTGTTTTTTAGTCGTTTGTTTTCTATATTAATCGTGTTTCAGTCATTTAATGATTGGTACTTTATTTTTCAAATATAAATACAGGTTGAAATAGTATTTGTTTTAGTTAAATCCATTTTATTAGCTAGTAGGTATGTAAATAATGCGACGCAACAGCTAATTTCACTTAGTATCAAGTTTTATGAATTTGCTAGTTTCTTATTCGGTTAACAAATATTTTTGATTTACATTATTGTCAACCGAAAATTACTTTATATTTTATGTGTTGTTATTTGTACGCACTAACCTGAAATAAAAGTATTCTGTAAGTAAATGGTGTAAATTGTATAAAGATGCATTTGACGAATGATATGAAAAACACACACATACTTTAACCAATAAATATTAAACTGTTATATTCATTACAACAATAAAACGTTAACTTTTCGCCTGCGTTTTCCGTTTAGCTAGTTACAGGTTCCAGTGGATAGCACAGCGGACAGGACAAGGCAACCGGTGCCAGTGTTGTCTAATATTCGTGAGTCCATCCCAATCGCGGCACACGATGAATAGACCGCAGCAAACTGCAGTGGGCGGGAAATGCTAATTGATGCTCTCACTTATACTATATGTCTGTTTCATGCACACAGTTGTATATTTAACAGGTAAATTTACATATTGTACTTTATTTAATGCTCCTGAGTGCGACCCTGTTATCGCTGAAGGATTCCGACCCTGGGTCATTATTAAATAAACAATGAGAAACATTGCGAAATAAGGAGTTGTCGTTACCTAAAATGGGAATAATATTATCCATGATGAAAAGAGATATTCCCCAAATAATAACAGAAATGAATAGAACAGACGTGAAAAAGCGTAAATTCCCTCAATGCCCCCAATCGTAATGCCTATCACAGTCACATTCACTGGCCACTTCTACTTACTCAAGTCTCAATCAAGTCTTAAATTACATGCCAATTCCCATAACATTTAGTTCCTAACGAACATGCGGAGTTTGACATAGAGGGCGTCATAAGTACAGAACACATTATAGTGCGAGCACAGTTATTGATTTTCTTTTTACATCTGAAAATAACAATTAAAAAAAAAAAAAATGTGATGACACATCTGTGGCGCAAAAGATACTCCAAAAGCCAAAAACGATAAGGGCATATTCTGAGAGCCCGAAACTAGTACAGGAGAAGATAAACTCGATAACCACATCAAGAAGGCATTTTGTTTTGTATGTTTGTAGCTATCTAACATAATATCGATATACTCATTTTTTTCAATTTAGCTTGATGTTTCTGTAAAATGTTAACCCAAATAGTTGTATTTTTGAACCTATAATGTTTTTGCTTTTTACAACTGCCCGTTTTCAAATTGATGATTTGCCCATTTTCAATTTAAGAGTGCCCAAAACAGCTACGACTGCTTGTTTTACATAGATTCGATTTTGAAATAATTTTTGAAAACAAAGTCGTAAGTCACTAGCAGTTTAGATTTTTTACTTCCACATCCAGTGGAAGTATAGTAACGACAAAGAAAAAATTTAAAAATTTTTATTGTTCAAATAGGCTTAGAATGTCATGAAACGTCGAGATTTTAAGTTTGAGCGAAAAACTAACTTCTTTTGTGCACATTTTTACTCTGGAACCGTTTGAGATATTGACTTGAAATTTGGTACATATATGTATTTTAACGAGATCTGGAACTAGATTATATTTTAATCTTGTTCCGTCGAAGGGTTGGGGGTAAATTGGTGTAAATTTGGGGTAAATAGGTAAATCAAGCAGGTAAGACTCCATCAAATTGGTATTTAGTATATACAAGTATTAAATAGGTGGTCCGACGTATGAAACTTTCCTATTATAATAATGGCTTCATAAGTGCATGGTTTCTATTTACTTTAGTAGATGGTGCGAGCAATAAGGTCCTACAATTACCTGGGCATGTGCATTGTATAACTAACATAACCTCAAATTTTAAGTTTTTTTTTTCGTTTATCCTCATTTTTAATGTTTATATAGGCATTTTTAGCTTGGAGACATACTGGCTCCAAGCATATATTTAAAAATTCACGCAAATAATTTTTCAATATTGTTGATTGATAAAAATAGACTGCTAATTATAGGTTAGATTCCTAACCTGCAAAAAGTGTCTTATTTTATTGTGACAAACTATTTAAAACTTCATACACATTACGTTGAACTTGATTTTGGTTAAAAGTACAGGAACCAGGCAGAAATTTTAATAATAGCTACGCAATACTTGTAAATCTTAAGAAATATATATTTTTGAGGTTAGCTGTGGCGACATGTGCAATGCTGCATGTAGTGTTGCATATATTCTTTCAATATTTTAATTTAGCTACTTAATGTCGGATATCACTGGACTCTTGTTTCACTAAACAAAAGGCCGGGAATGTATTCAACACTGTATGCACGTATGCACAGAACCTGTAAAATTATCTATCTATGCGTAAGTAATGAGAGAACTTATTGGTCCTGCCATCTATTACACTATGTGCAAAGTAAGCACTTATGAAGCCACTGTGAGGATTGTCGTCGCATCACCTATTTAATATATTCTGATACAAGAGAAGCTAAGGTCTCAAAAAAATTTTTGGCATTAGCCACCCCCACCCCATTATTAAAGGGACTGAAAAAAAATTGTGATTTAGTGTGTGTACAAGAACCAGAAACCTCAAAATATTTTTTTACTTCATCCACCCCCACTACCACACCCTTATCACTACCCCCACCCCACTACTATGAGGTATCGTTTTGTGGGTTTTTGGGGTAGAGCATTTCAAATATTATAATATTAAAGTTCCATAAACAACTATTTCCACATACAAAATTTTTTCGTTGTGACTTGGATAGAAAATCTAGATGTGGAAGTAGTGATTCCTTGGGCAGCGGTTTTCTGTGTTCTGAAAATTCGTTATAAAGTCTGACATTATTTTCCAAGCTTAGTAAATTTCCAGTTATACATCTTTGACAAAATTGTTGACAAAATGAAAAACATTCTAAGAAGGACCATTTCAGTTTTTTTTTTCATCGAAGCATGGAAAAATGAAACCTCAGTCGTTTTGGCTACTGTCAGGTTGCGAATGGAGCGCAATTCAAACATTTAATGTAGTTGTTTTTGAAATTTCTTAATTTCTAGGAGTTAGTATTTTATTTCCTCATGTAATCTACATCTATATTTACCATATTGTATGTAAAAAATGCGCTTCAAATTCCCTAACAAAAAAATATTAAAAGATTGTGTCCATTCCTTTTGACATATCCAAGTGATTTTCCCAAAAAAATTTGTACACCTTTTTATCGAACTTATCCACCACTGTACGAGTTCACTGTATATTTTACTGGCTTTTATTTTCAGGCTATAATACCGAAACAAAATTTAGAACTTACGTCGGACGAATCGACAAAGTTTTCCCATTTGATATCTACTACAACTCCAGATTATACAGCTTCTAAACAAGAGAGATACCAAAATATCATAGAAAAATTTGATCACAAAACAGTTAGCAGTAAGGAACATTGTTATGCTTGTTCGAAAATATTATCTTGTATTAAATAGGCCAACTATGTCTGTTATCTTATCGATAAGTTAATATTAAATAAAACAATTGATAACATTTTTGAATTTATTTCTTTACAAGAAAATGAATGTTTTTTCCAATAAAATACAATTTGCCACAAAATGTAAAACCAACTTTATCAAAAATTTAACTAGAGGCAAGACTTTCTCAAATTTCTTTAAATGTTTGATGTTTTATTAACTCTTTAAATACACCAGAGTGACGCTTACACAATTCTTCATACCTTCCCTGTTCCACAATTTGTCCTTTGTGTAATACCACAATAACATCAGCATTTTGTATTGTTGATAGTCGATGCGCAATCGTTAAAACTGTACGCCCTTTCATTACCCTTTCAAGAGCTTCTTGAACTAAGTGCTCCGACTGGGAATCCAGTGCACTTGTGGCTTCATCAAGTAATAATATTTTTGGATCTTTAATAAGAGCCCTGGCTATCGCCACCCTCTGCTTTTGACCCCCACTTAACATAACGCCCCTCTCGCCAACGAGGGTATCAAAACCATCAGGCAATTGTTGAACAAATTCACAAACATTTGCTTCTTTACAAATTCTTAAAAACTCATCTTCAACAACTGCAGCTGGATCATTGGCTCCATATAATATATTTTCTTTAATTGTACAGGAGAATAAAACTGGTTCTTGACTTACTGTGCCTATGTGTTTTTTTATCCAGGATGGATCTAAATCTCTAATATTGTGGCCGTCTATATAAATCGCACCTTTTATAGGATCGTATAATCTCAGTAAAAGAGCAGCTATAGTACTCTTTCCAGATCCACTTTGCCCCACAACAGCAACCGTTTGCCCTGGACGAATATTTAAATTTAAATTATTGAGGACTTCAAGATCGTGTCTTGCTGGATAGTTAAATTTAATATCTTTAAACTCTATATGACCTTCAGGTGATGTCAATGGAACAGATCCACCTTCAATTGGTATCGCAGGTTTTCTGTCTATAATTTCCCATATTCTAGTGGCAGATCCAATGGATTTGTTTAACTCTGAATAGAAACTCGATAATCCGCTTACTGATATCCCAATGTAGGCTGCATAAAGTAAAAAAGACGATAAGTGTCCTACAGTTATTGTATTTGATGACACCATCATACCTCCATAATATAATACGGATATGATTATTATATGTCCACCAAACCCTGTCATGGCATAAAAAAAAGCTCTTGCTTTACTTTCTCTATATCCTAGTGTTAACACTTCACTAATTGATTTATGGTAACTTTGCATTTCTCTAGGTTCTTGTGCGAAAGACTTAACGGTACGTATATTAGATATACGTTCCTCGGCTACTTTTGTAGAATCGGCTAACGAATCCTGCAATTTTCTTGAAATGTTCCGTACAAATCGTCCATAAACTACTGCTATACCAGCTATGGGTGGTACTATTGCAAGACCTACTAACGCTAACTCTGTTGACATATAAAGCATCATACCGGTGCCTGCACATACCATGACCAGAGAACGAAGCCCGTCTGATATGTTCATTGATAAAGCTGTTCCAACAATTTGTGTATCGGCAGATAACCGGTTTATTAGTTCACCGGTAGGTCTCTTATCAAACCAACCTTGTTCTTGTTTTAATATTGCATTAAAAACTTTTGTCCTAAGTGCATTGGTCATTCTATACCCTGCAGTAGACATAAAATAAATTCTTCCAAAATTACAAACGGCACCTAATACAAAAACACACAGGAGAACACCACATAGTTTGTTGAGCTTCGTTTTAGCTTCGTCCGTCCCTTCATTTTTAATATAAATAAGGTCTAACACTTTTCCTAAACTAAAAGGTATAGCCATCGTTACAGTACTTGAAACTAATAGAAAACTTATTGCAACAAGTAGTTTCCATTTCTCTGGTTTTGCTAATGAAAACAATCTTTTTAATTCGGATTTCTTAATACCTTTTGATTCTTGTCTCTCCCTTTTACGAAAAATTTTTAAGAACCCTCTTCTTGTCGCATGATTTGTATTTTCAGAGATATTAACAGCTGTATAAGATTTGTTTTGGTTAACTTTTTCTGCCATTTTGCTATAATTTCTATATATTATAGCTTTTTTTATAAAAAGCTTGCTATTAAAAGATTTAAGACATTTTATTGACTTTGATAGGCTATGACTCGTAATTATCACTGAGTAAACATTCATTGTTAATTTGAAGTAAATAGCAACTGGATAATTATTTAGCCTATATATTTTCTATTATACCTAAATAATGACTTTCACATTTTAATCTCGTTAATTCACTTTCGTCTGTAGAAGAAAATACTCATGGCAGGTTACGTCACAGAGTACAGTACCTACACAGAGGCGAAGGCTTTGTCGGCTCCTTTGATTTTCGATGGCTCGTTTTTTGTGACCTTAAGTACCAGTTACGTCTACACTGAGAGAAATATGTTTTTAATTTTTTTCTGTACCCTACATTTAAGGATACACTGAAGAAAAAATGTACTTCAATTTGGATAGAAAAATATTACCATTTGAATTGTTTATAAACTGCGTTTATTTTCAATTGAGTTAGGCCCTAGCAAATTTTCTCAAATGTAATTATTATAATTGCTATAATGATACCACTTGATATTTTTTTGTTTCGATTTCGAGCTAAAAATATTATTATAATGTGACGAAGGAGTATTCTAATTTCCTTACCAAGGAAATGTATTTTTCAAAAAAACTGTATATGCCTTTTAATATATTTAAATAAGGCGCCATTCTGATTTCCGACCGCCCTGCCGGCCAAATTGGCTAAAGCAAAGCAAATACCCAAGCAACACACACAGCAACCAAGCTTTATTAGTTTTTATTTCTCAAATATTTAAATAATAATTATTGTTAGTGGCTCTATGAAATATTTTGAACGTGAATCTTTGTTTTTTCTATTTAGTTCAGCGCTATTTGAGTCTTCATTCCAGACTATATAAGTAAAGTGAGTAGAAAGAAATGTATAAAAATATAACATAACCTTTTAAACTTCATGTTATGAAAAACGTATCTGACTGATTGAATACCTATTTAATTATAGTTATTATAATGTGTTCGAAATGATGAAAATTTAATACGATGTTTTATACTTTCAGAATGTAAGCTAAAAAGGAAGATTTATATATATTCCAGTATTTTAGTTGACAATCGCTGAGAAACCTACAAAATAAAATATTATATAATTTGGCGAGAATTGAATAATATTGAATCAGCTTGGAGAGAAAATGTGAATCGTGAAAGTATTATCAAATCTGACAATAAATCGCTAACGTTTTGAGAAATGGTGAATGACTAGTACAAATGTTGGTGTAAATATCTCATAATATACTGAGAATTGCTTGGTTTTTGAGAGAAATGCGTAGACAAAAGGATGAGTTCAAAAGGCACTCAAAAATCTTGAAGGTATATGTGGTTAAGTATAAGTATAAGAAGTACTCTCCAAGAAATTTGCAGGATAAAAGCTTTTTGCAAAGGTAAGACTTAGTTGTCAATGATCAACCTTTTTTTCAATATATGCTTACCTGATTAAACATTGCTTAATGAATAATTGCCAACATGCAAATTCATTTTTCAGGTTATGAACTCTTAGCGTAGCATCTTCAACAAAAGCCATAGACTCCTTGGATTACTAATTGTGACTGTGTTACTAATCTAGACAAAATCATTCACTACCCATCAGTCTTTACTTTCAATTTTTTAGCAGTAAACACGGTGGCTATGTTCGAAGGTTATAAATGTTATAAATTCTGTGAAAAATACCATATAAAGTAAACAATGAAGATCTGGAGTATTGAACTACTTGAAATATGTAAAAAAGGTGTACACGTCTTCCAGTTTTTGACCTCTTGCCTATGATATACCTATAGATGGAACTATACAAACCATTGTAATTTGTACAAAAACTTCTTTTTATCGTGTCTTGTTAATGTTATACAGTATCGGAAAGCGTTTGATTTGGTGCGGCAATAAGAGCAAGCGAGAGCAAAGCAAGCAATGATGTACATTAAGGACGTGTCTGCTTTGCCTCTGCTAGGGTACTGGTAGACGCCTTTATTGTAGGCAGTCGGTTAAGTCGTTGAAACTATGCAATCTCAACGGTAGAACTTTCCGATACTATATAATGTCTAACACGTATTTTATTATTTTATGTAGGTAGGTCAATTGTTAAATATCCCTTGTATTTTATTAAATACATATATTCACTTTTTATTATATTTTATTTATCACTTGTATTATTGTTGTTAGCAGTAAATTAAAATAGTCGATTATGTAGAACTTATATATACATGCATCTTTGCATCTAACTGAAAGTAAAACAAAATATATTTACTAAATATCAAATTATTTATTATCCAACGTTCCATTAATACTCAGAAGAAGAATTAACAAGAAACTTACTGGAGATATAAAGAAAGATCTATATTGCAATAAAAAATAAATGATTATATTATACACATACTAATATCTAAGTAATAATAAGTAACATTTGTAATTACATAATTCAAAGAATATTTGCTACAATTTGACACTTTCAAAACCCATTCGGACTTTATTTATGTGTTCACTGACTGGAGGATCACTTTCAGTCTTAATTTCATAGTTTTTGAATGTTAAACAATCCCAACACTGGGTTTTTAAACACCACACAATATATTTTAAAAGGACGTTTAGTTCCAGATCAATCAATGACAGCAATACTTTAAATTTCTTGGATTTAAGCACTTCATCAGATATCTTAATGTAGTCTGTGTATTTTTCTCTTGAGATACCTGATTTAAAAAATGCTATTAAGCTTCTTTCTCCCTCAGCATCAGCTCTACCATCGCTCAACTAAAATTTAAACATAAATGATTATTAAAAATGCTGACAAATTAATATAAAGTGTTATTTTTTATCATGAATTGTTTATTGTTTGCTTAAGCAGTAGTTATTATTATCACAAGCACTTTTAGTTCCACATTTAGCTTTTAAAGTTGTATCCCATAAACATCTAACTGGATGGATCATAGTGGTCTTGAATTACGGACTTTCCTGCAACATAAATCCACACTAAAAATCAAATTCTTAAATTAACAAGTAACAACTTACCATTAATAAAATACTTGGAATATTCCAGTAAAATAATTCCTTTTAATTGCTTGGAATCATCGACTTACAGTCGATGCTTGGAATCTTTTAACCCTAACCTCTTCTGGTTGTAAATCGACGTTATTTTATAAAAACTGATGTTTTCTCGGATTGCCACACTTCAACAACTAATAATACAACAAAAACTGGCCATTTTGTATGACATAATGTCCATAAAAACTCTATTATGAAAAATTCAATTCTTAAGTTCAGTCAGTCGCCATTTGACAGCAATGACAAGTGAATTTAGAAAGTGAGGTTGATTGATATACCAGTTAAAAAATGGCGATACGTATACAAATTTGGTTTTGGCGGGAAGGCTTGCTTTCGCCTCTGTGTAGGTACTGTACTCTGTGGTTACGTCAACAAGTTGTCAAACATAAGGAGTTTACGAAAATTCACTTTGAGCAATCTGCAACTATCACCATCTTTTTCTAAAACTACAAGAATAACAAAGATAGAGACAATGATCTGGGAACACAGAGTTAATTTCCGTAAACCCCTTGAGTTGTCAAGTCCACGTCAAATCAAAGACTACAGTAAAAGTCAAATTTTGACGGTTGTAGTGATGGGTAAAAGCAGTTATTTTTTAATAACAGGTTTAAACTGCTACTGCTATTTTGTAATAACGGTGTAAAATAACAGATCGCTGAGAAGTACTACTGGCATGTGCATACCGCAGTTTAGGGATGGCTGATCCGAATATTTTTACGGATCAGTTCGGACCTAATCCAGTCCAGAGAAGAACCTAGTCCAAAGATCAGTTTCAGTTCCTAGTCCATGCTAACCAACTCGCACGGTGAACGGCTGAGCGGACCGGCAGTCAAACTGGACTCAGTGGGCTGAACTGGTACAAAGGGACTCGTAATATTGTACTGTACTAGTCGTACTCGTTTAGTTCAACCAGTCCATACGTCTATAAAGTGCGCGCGCCGTACCGAGTCTCTAAAAAGTTCAGCCGGACTCGGCGTACTTGGACTAATATTCGTACCTGCTGTATTTATTAATTGAGATCAGTTCCACTAGTCCAACCCACTGGACCTGTTGCAAAGTATCAGTTCCAGTTCGGGTTAGCCAACCCTACCGCAGTTTGCAAATGTTATTTTGTACATCATGCTGCTGCCGCAGTTGCTTATCTGTTATTTTCCCCCCTGTTATTTTCGAACAGAAATAACAGTCTGTTAATGTTATTTACAAATAACAGATAAAATAACAGGTTGTTAAATAGCAACTCATCTTTACGTGGACACCTGACTAGCATACATAGATTAAAGACTTATATATTATATAGCATACTACACTAGCGATACTCAATCAATAGGTGTTTTCTTTCTACCAACAATCTTAGCTAAGCTAAGTAGTTTTTCAGTCACGCCTGATAATGAGTGAAATATTCGTGTACCACAGTTTGCGTGTGACATTAAAACTACTTAGCTTAGCTAAGACTGTCGGTAGAAAGAAAACACGGTCAATAAACGATACGGTTGCATCAATCAGCAGCTTTAAGACGAGAGAGACGCGGGGGGCGGGAAATCGAATGAAAGAGACAGACATATCTGATTTCCGTGCAGAAGACAGAGACAGAGATTCCGGTAGGGTCTGCAGCCTACGCCACCTGTAGACACTACAAGCACCTTTGTCTCTGTCTTTTGCACGGAAATCAGATATGTCTATCTCTTTCATTCGATTTTCCGCCCCCCGCGACTCTCTCGTCCTAAAGCTGCTGATTGATGCAACCGTATCGTTTATTGACCGTGGAAAGAAAACACCTAATGCATGATACAAAGAATAGACCTAATGTAGAAGAAGAAATTAGGTTATATTTTGGTTCTTGCATGGTTACATTCAATGATTATTTTAAAAAATAAAGATCATTTTCACAGTTGCCATTTAAGATAAAAGTTTATTGTTTATTTTATTTTAAACACTATAGTTTTTTAAACGAGAATTTAGAACGGCCTGGTAAATATTTTTATTTTTTATTATTTGTCGGCTGTGAAGCATAGGACCCACACCAATTTTGGAAATTTGTGATTTATAATTAAATACTTTATTTTCCAAAGATTTAAAAAGTATCCTAAGTAAAAAGGTCCACTTTTCACATTTTTGAGTTTTGCTCGAAAACTATGCATTTTTCCTATAAACACGTCAATAGAAAAGTTGTAGAGAATTAAATTTCCAATCGAAGTGGCACCTTCAGAAGTCAAAAAAAATTTTCTTTTACAAAAATACGTTCAAAAAACAAAACAAAAAAAAAGCGAAAAAATGCAATTTTTTATTTTAGCCTGTAACTTTTTTTCGGGTACATTTAGGTACAGACATTGCTGTATAAAAAAAAGCTGGCGTTTTACCCGTTAAAATGAGATTTTGTAAAAATTTTTACGATTAATAGTGACCAAGATATAGCGTTTCAAAGTTTGCAACTTTTAGCTTTTTTTGCTAATTTTTACTATTTTTTTTTCAAATTTCGTCCTGTAACTTTTTTCTGAGTGAATGTAGGTATAGACATTATTATATTAAAGTGAAAGCTGACTTTACGCCCGTTGAAATGGTGGCTGGTAAAAGTCTCTATGTCAAATAGAAACCTAGATACCCACAGCGTTTCGAAGATTGTTGCTTTTGTTAACTTTTTTCTAATTAAACAAGAGTGCTGCGAGTACATTGAATGTATCAATATCTGTACTTAAAGTATTTGACAAATAAGTTATAGCCGGAAATTTAAAAAAGAACGTAAAAATTAGAAAAAAGTTAATAAAAGTAACAATCTTCGAAGCACTGTATGAGTCGTCCAGAATCAAAACTCACATTATCCAAAATCTGACTTTTTGGCTAGCACAGAAAAACTAGTTTGGAAGCAACCTTTTATCTGGGAAATATTCTATTGGTATATGCTTAAATGAATTTACAATAAAATAAGTCGATATTGTGAAAAACAACAATAAATAATTCCATAAACTTAAAATAAATTACTAAAGTTTGGATAATGTGAGTTTTGACTCTTATTTATAGATAATGTGAGCTTTGACAATTTAATAAGTGGGTTTTGTGAGTTTTGATACTGTGGTATGGCTCATCAGAGATTAAGACTATCATCTATTCTATAGGAGATTAAAACAGAAGCAAAGTTACCTTACCCTACTTCGGTAATTGAAAAATGTTGAAATAAGTTTTAAGCTGCAGAAAGGTAATCAAACAATCAGTGCAAATAAATGGCTTTATTTTGAAGTAATTGTTTACAAACAATTGTTTGTAAAACTGATTAAAGTTAAATTTGTTGTTTGTTTGTTTCAAAACTAACATTCTCCAAAGGATAATGTGAGTTTTGACTCCAACATCAATCTTTGTAAATTTTTTACGCAGGAATAATGGCAGTTTTGACCATAATAAATATATGACGTTATAAAGTTCAGGCAGCGTTGATAGATGGCACTTTTACCTAAAAAATCGCGATTTTGGAGAATGTGAGTTTTGATTCTAGACGACTCGTATCTAGGTTTCTATTTGTCGTAGAGACTTTTACCAGCCACCATTTCAACGGGCGTAAAGTCAGCTTTCACTAATATAATGTCTAGGTATACCTAAATTCACTCAGAAAAAAAAGTTGCAGGACGAAATTTGAAAAAAAATAGTAAAAAAAATTAGCAAAAAAAGTTAAAAGTTGCAAACTCTGAAACGTTATATCTCGGTCACTATTAATCGTAAAAATTTGTACAAAATCTCATTTAAACGGGTAAAACGCCAGCTTTTTTTTATGCAGCAATGTCTATGCCTAAATGTACCCGAAAAAAAGTTACAGGCTAAAATTAAAAAAAAATAAAAAATTGCATTTTTTCGTTTTTTTTTGTTTTTTGGACGTATTTTTGTAAAATAAAAATTTTTTTGACTTCTGAAGGTGCCACTTCGATTGGAAATTTAATTCTCTACAACTTTTCTATTGACGTGTTTATAGGAAAAATGCAGTTTTCGAGCAAAACTCAAAAATGTGAAAAGTGGACCTTTTTACTTCGTTCTCAAACACGCACCCCTTTAAATGGTAGCACTCCGCGTTTTTCTCATATTTTGGAGTCAATTGAACATAAGAAACAATAAAAACCCTTTAACGTTTTAGTTCCTTTCTGCAGTACATAGACAATAGACTATAATACCAATATAAAAAAATACAATAGGGTTGTAAATTTCATGAAAATAAAATAATAATAATAAAGTACTTTATTGGTAAAACCAAATGGCTATCGACCGAAGTCCTTCTGCCAGTTCATGAAAATATTTTTCATTTAATATAGACTTGTGTTTAATAAATACAAAAGAATTCGAACTTGTATCATAATTTCTCTGTTTACACCCTCTTCCAGATTATAGTATTGAAATTCTTTTTTTTTATTATTGGTTTGTGTTTATTAGTTCATAAGAAAATAAAAGTATAAATTATAAATAATAAACCTTTATTTTATTGTTCAGAATACATATTAATGAGATTATTTACATGCCATTATGTGGGTTAACTATCATACCTTAAGGTGACTTGGTATTACGGTAATATTTTTCCTCTGTTAGGAAGGGGCCAAAATAATTGTTTAAATGTCGCTTCTGGGAGTTTGAAGGGATTATAAGCATCCCTATCCTTCTAATTAAAATTAAATCGTTCCTTAAAATATTGACTGACAATGAAGGCATCTCTGAATATTAATATGTGAATATTTTTTTACTTATATTCAATCTAATCACTGAATTTCTTCTATAATTGCTTAAATGAAAATTATACTAAGTCAACAAGAAATACAGTTTGATTGTATCGTGCTAACTGAAACACATCAAATTGAAAATATAGACTTATATAATATGGAGGGGTATAATTTAATTTATAATGAGGCAAAGTATAATAAAAATGATGGCATTATAATATTTTTAAAAGACTCACTTCCTTACAATTACAATTTAATTAAATTGCATGAAATATCAATCATAAAATTGGAAATATTTTTTGAAAATAGGACAATATCAATAATGGCTATATATAGATCACCATCAGTAGACCCAAGTCAGTTTAATCTAGACCCAAAAACACTTTTAACAAACGAAACAAAAATATATGATTATGAGCTAATTTTCGGAGATGTAAATATTGACATACTAAAAAAATGTGATTATTCTACAGAATATCTCAATATTCTTTATGAATTTGGATACGTGTCGCTAATAAATAAATATACGAGAGTTCAAGGAAATTCAGCATCTTGTATTGATCACATTTTTTTGAAAACCCAAACTGATCATGATCTATCTACAGTTTTTCAAAAAATTGTTTGGAGCGACAAATATTTATTAACATCAACCAAGAAATTGCTTTGTATATACTCAACAAAATTTTCGTTTGCTTCAAGCAATTTTTTTTAGTGTTTCATAGTTTTTATAATCCTTTTTAAAATGAATAAAGTTATAATTATTGAAATTTAAAAAATTTAACGATGTTATAGGTCATTGTTTTCCATAGCTAATTATGATTGTCTTTAGCTTGTCACTGTCACTTAATAAAACCATAATTTTTGCACTGTTTTGTATTATGAAGATTTTGGAGATTTTAAATAAATCTGTGGAAGCAACGGGAAAGTTATAAGCATCTAATTGAATTTTGTTATTAAATAGATATAAATATTTTGTTCATTACTAATTTATCGTTTTTAATATTTTTTTTAATAAGTATTATACTTAATTAAAATGTAGGGTTTAATGTATTCAGTGTAAACTAAATAATATGTATATTGGCTCCAAATAAAATAGAGAATACTAACTTTATTTAATCAATTTAATAAAAATTTAGTAAAGAGAAGCCCGATTTTTTTATTTACCATTCTTCATTTACTAATGTTGGTAGAAAACTATATTTTACCTATAAATGCTCAATAATATTAATGTATGTATTAATATAGCTCCAACTTAAATAAAAATTACTAATTTTATTTAAGCAAAATATTAAAAGTATAAGCCTAATCTATAGTTATCTATTCTTCATTTGCTAAAGGTAGTAGAAAGTATATTCTACAGTAAAAAAAACCTATATGGTGGAAGAACAAACCTGTAGTAGAATCTCTGCTATAAGGGTTGAACTTCGCCTTTTATTTCCAATCCATTATACTAGTTACTCCCTTAAAATGTAAATTCAAAGGAAATAATAAAGACGATTATTATTATTATTATTATTATTATTATTATTATATAGCGGTGAATGATTTTCTTCAACATAAACACTTCTTAGGACGCATAGTTGACTAGCCTCCGTTCTTATGTGCTTTTTTGAATTAAAGTTAAATTTTTGTTATAGATGTTGAATAAACTATTAATAGATATTATTATATCTCTTTTTCAACAATATGGCAAAAATATGTACTCAGTTTGTACATTTTGTATCTGGGTTAAAATCCTGCCTTTTGCAATTGTTTATCCATTCACCTCTTATGGTGTTGGATGCCAGATCTTTGGGTTCTGGAAAAACGTGAAAAATAATATTTTGTTTCAATAGTCACTTTTTCTAAGCATATGCCAAACGGCTGTGGGAAAATGATGGAAATGTCTAGATTTTTTTTGTCAGCTCTTTGTTAAATAAATTATATATAATTAATATGATGACCATGTACGACACACAAGCCTTTTGTTATATAGTCTTAGAATCACTTTTTATAAGCATATGTCAAACGGCTTGCATGAGAAAATGGTGGCATTTTCCTGCAACTTTCCTATGTTTGGAAAATTTGAAGGCCACGCTCTACACTCAAGCCATTATTTTTTTACGGACTCTTAAATTCATAAGTTTTTATTGCAATTAATTTCATTGATAGGAAAATAACTGAAAAATCGAAAAAAATTTCCGTTAAATTTTCCGACCTCAAAATGTACTTATCCATTCGCGCCACTCAAGTCAATATGTTTTTCGGGCTAGTGACGATGTACGTTTTCATACTTTCGATGGGCTTGTGTGGAAAAATCAGTCAAAATCTCGATTTTCCCTTACAAGATTACGCCCTTATTTCAACCCTTTAGCCACCTGCAACACTCAAGCCTTTGGTTTTCCGAAGCCAGGTTCTATTCAGTAATCATTTAGTGAACATGGCTTGCGTGAAAATATGGGCAACAGATACCTTTTATTTCTATTAAGGAAAATCGATTTTTCCATAATGTGTTATCCCCAGGGGCCACTCGTAAATTTCCCTTCATTCTACTCAACATCAATGTGCTTTTCAACCCTCTTCGAGGCTTGTATGCAAAAATGGGGCACCTAAATCTGTTACTATCTGACGGTCTAAACAGTTAGAGATTACACAGGCAACCCTTGTGAGAGTAAATTGGAGTGTGGTAAACAATATTAGATATGTTAATGTAAATAAAATACATACAGGGTGTTTCAAACAGATTGGGACAACGCTTAGCCGTAGAATCTTGACATCAAAACAAGGCGATTTAACTCAAAAAGTAGTGGTCTTACTCTTTTCGTTTTCAAGATACAGGGTGGCAAAGTAAAAAAAAACTGTATTCGTAATTTGTCTCTATCTTTGAGACTATTATACGTATCTATTTCAAAGTTGGTAAAGACATGTTTTTCAGGTCCCTAATTATAATGGTGATATTGCCGATGCCATATTTTATAGATGGCGCTAGTTACAGAACTTTTACGTGACACTTTAAGCCATAACTTTTTTGAGGTTAGGTTTTGGACACCGTCTTCTATTTTAATCGAAATGCAATTTGGTTTCCTAAAGAAAAGGTGTACTTATTTAAACGCGATAAAAAGTGCCCTTTCAGAGAAATACGCGATTTATAACTTTGTCACACACCAGTTCGAAGAAATTCAACATCCCAGGTGTTTTAAAAAGATTGGGACAAAGCTTAGCGTAGACTCTTCATATCAAAACAAATCGATTTAACCCAAAAAGTAGCGGTCTAACTCTTTTCGTTTTCAAGATACAGAGTGGTATAATAAAAAATTTTTTTTCGTATTTTGTCTCTATTTTGGAGAATATTATACGTATCTACAACAAGCACTATTGACGATTTCAAGACATCATACTTGATGTACACCTACTAGGTAAGAAACCGCTTTTAGGTACAATTGAATTTCCTCGAACTGGTGTGTGATAAAGTTGAAAATCGCGCATTTCTCTGAAAGCGTGCATTTTATCGCGTTTAAACAAGTACACCTTTTCTTTAGAAAACTAAATTGCGTTTCGATTATAATAGAAGACGATGTCCAAAACCTAACCTCAAAAAAGTTATGGCTTAAAGTGTCACGTAAAAGTCCTGTAACTAGCACCAGCTATAAAATATGGCATCGGCAATATCACCATTGTAATTAGTGACCTGACAAACATGTCGTTACCAACTTTGAAGTAGATACATATAATAGTCTCCAAGATAGAGACATATTACGAATACAATTTTTTTACTTTGCCGTGTATCTTGAAAACGAAAAGAGTTAGACCACTACTTTTTGAGTTAAATCGACTTGTTTTGATGTCAAGTATCTACGGCTAAGTGTTGTTCCAATCTTTTCGAAACACCCTGTATAGAACATTACCATAATATGTTCTTTATTTTCTTTTCACCCAAAAGACAAAAGTATTCATATAAAATATATAATTAGTACCACTATCATTATGCTTTTCACAAAGTACAAATAAAATACATGTACCAGTTATATACTTAATATAGTCTACAATGTGTTACTATTCTGATGCATACTTTTTACATGCACTATGCATACAAAAAGATCATACAAAATACCAAATTGGATACATTTGCGATGTGCAAGTAAAAAGAAGGTCGTTCTTTGGAGAATGTATATGAATTCGGATATACTTATGCTACTATGATTATATTTTGTATATAATTGTTATTTAGGTATAGACATTATATAATAATATGGCTGAAAACAACCGATAAGAGACTGGTGAGAAATTTTATTTGATTTATATACTTGTGTATGTTCACTTCAGAAGGCTATTTCTCTATTGCGTATGATGTGAACTGTTCGAGAACCTTTGTTATCAATACCAAATAGGCCTTAAATATTTTTATTGGACATTTAAATACGTATCTTTTGATGTCATTTTGCACGGTATGTTTTGAACGGCTATCACCTTATTGAGCACCCTTTCTTGTTTATCCTTCTTATTTTGTATCAAAAGGTACAATTGTCGTCAGCTTAAACTCACTGCTGTTGGAGATGTTCTCTTTCTAACACGTGCCACTACAAATAATGTTAGAAAGGGAGCATCTCAAACGGTGGTCAGTTTAAGGCACTGTGTATTAAATAGGTGATCCTATGAAAATAATGGCTTTATAAGTGCAAGGTTTCTATTTACTTTAGTAGATGGCGCGAGCTTTAAGGTCCTATAAATAGGGCATGTGAATCATATAACTAACATAACCTCAAATTTTAAGTTTATTCTCATTTTGAATGTTTGTATAGGTACGCATTTCTAGCATGAAGCCATACTGTCTCCAAGCAAATATTTTTTCAATATTGTTGATTAATAAAAATAGAATGTATAGGTTAGATTCCTAACCTGCAAAATGCATTTTATTTTATTGTGACAAACTATTTAAAACTTCATAAACATTACGTTGAGCTAGATTTTGGTTGAAAATACAGGAACCAGGCAGAAATTTTAATAATAGCTACGTAATACATGTCAATCTTAAGAAATACCTATTTTTGAGGTTAGCTGTGACGTCACGTGCAGATGCCCCATAGACAAATTGCCATGCTGCATGTAGTGTTGCATCATTGTTGCATATATGGGGCCTGTGAACCATTTGGTTTTTAAATTAACTATTTAATGTCAGATGTCACTGGACTCTTGTTTCACTGAATACAAACGAAAGGCCAGAAATGTATGCACTTATGTACAGAACCTGCAAAATTATCTTTCTACGCGTAAGTAACGACGGACCTTATTGCTCCTGCCATCTATTACATTATGTACAAAGTAGGCACTTATGAAGCCACTGTGCGGGCTCTTGTCGCATCACCTATTTAATACACCCTGGTTTAAGGTAACGATTGTAGAAGTAGTTAACAAGAGGTTTGTTAAAAAATGCTGGACTATCTGCACCAGTGCAGATAATAGGAGATAGAGTGAGACTAAACATAAGTTAAAGAGAGGTACATTTGCACTGGTGCAGGATTTTTCAACAAACCTAAAGTGTGTGCAACACAGCATTACAGCCAATCATATGTGTTGGAGACAACCATAGTGGCAATAGGCTCATTTAACATTTTTTTATTATTACATATTCTGAAAGAGCTTGGTGAGTACAATAAGTATGCCAAAAATTAGAATTTTCTGACGTCGCCTTCATGTATAAAAAAATTATTAAAGTCGGCGCCCTTAAAAACGCTCGGGATAACATGTAGTCGAATTGTGACGTCAGATGGCTGAACCGCCCAGTTAACACGGCTGCGAATGCAAGTTAGTAGAGTAAAATCTGGAAGTAAAGTCGCTTAGTTTTCGAGAAAAAAACCGGCGTAGAACCAAACCAGACTTAGTGGGATTCTTTAGTAAGGTAATCGTGTACACGAAATCATTTTTTACATTTTTTGGTGGCCGAGAACTTTTTTATTTCGGAAAAACTCAAAAAAGTAGATTTTTAATGAAATATGTTTTTTAACGTCTCCACCATAGCGGTGGAGACTGAAAATATTTGTGCTATCAAGCTATTTTTTTTTTTTTAGATTAAAGTAGACACAATAGCGCTTCGAACAACGTCCCACGTGAACCCGATTTATTTTTTTTTTAAGTTTGAAAAATAATAGGAAACTCAAACTTGTTATTTTCAGTAGTGTAATTTTAGACAATCGAGAAAAAAATTTGTTTATGAAAATTTGTATATACATGCTGCGTACAAATTGAAGCCAATAGTTGAAAAAAGTTTTTAGGATAAAAATTTTTCATGTCCCGTTCATAGTATTGAGTCAGCGATTTTTTTTAACGGGCCAGTCATATTCTTGCGCGCTCGGCTGTAGCAAGCCTGCTGACTGCAACGATCTGACGGTCCCGGTTGGGGTGTATGTAGTAGTTTAACTTATATCAATAGATACAAAACCAGTAGTGATCAAAAGCATCTAGGGGATCAATATTATTGTTCAATATTTCATATATTGTACAGTAGTATTGATCATATGTTGTTAATATTAAGAAATTGTACAATAAATATAAAATAGTCTCCTTTTAATAATAAAAAGACAGGTAGGTAGATATAAATACCTAATCTATAAATATCAATCAGTGTTACTAACTACCCACCTAATTAGTAAGTTTATTAGACATTTTTAAATGAATGGAAGTCAAAACGTACGCATAAAATGAGTTTTATTGTTGAAATAAATTTTCTATTTGGATAGATAAATATGTAGTATGTAGTTTATGTCGGCCCTACATTAATAGCATTCTAATTCGTTCATATCTGCCTCGAAATCTTTAATAATGTTGTTATAGGAACGACATTTGCACTCGTTGCAACATTTTAGGCCTTCCTTAAAACAAGCACATTTTCGATTGTCACAATTTTTATCCGAATAATGAATAATTTTTGACAACCGCCACTTCTACGCGACTAATCTGACCAACCCTGCATGCGAGGTGTATTAATTGCGTCCCAATGTCGCATTTAGCGCTGATAAAAAAAATCGCTGTTGCCACACGGTACATTTTAGGAAAAAACATATTGTTTCAAAAACTTTTGTGATTATTATGCTTTATTTTCTTCACTGCATGTATGTAAATATTTTCAAAAATAAAAAAGTTTATCGATTGGTGAAGATTTCAATACATAAAATATATATTTTTAGTTTATCTGATTTTTAGAGAAATGAAAGTGCGAATTGTGCCCAAACCGTTTATATTGGTAAAAGCGCTACAGTGTGTGCTTTAATTTGACACAAAACAAATTTCGGTACCTTTAATAGTTTTAAAAATATGGCGGTGGAAACAAAAAAAAACAATTTTATTTAAAAATACGTTTTTTTCACTTTTTATTGATTTAAAAAGTTCCAGACCACAAAAAAAATGTCGTAAAATATGATTTCATATGCCCGGTGACATACTCAAAGGAACCTAACATGTTTGACCTGGTTTTACGCCAAAAAAAAAAACGACACGATAGACCTACGAAATCGCTGCTCTAATATAGGTATCGGCGCACGCCAAGTGACGTCACTCTACGGATTGTTGGCCGGCTGAGCGTGTTTCTATTCAAATGCGAATATCTCTGTGACTATTGATTCAATTGAGCTGAAATTTTTTTCTGAGGCTATTGGTTTGTTATAGTTCAAAATGAGGAAGAAAAAGTAAGAAACTGCCATATCACTAAATGACCCTATTAAACTAATAACTTTCGTACGCGTACTTCCAATCAGATACAATGTCACAGAGACAATAATTTGTATAAATAGTTCGTCTGACACGTCTGAAAGCATCACCTCATCTGTCTTGGTTGCCCGTTAGGCACACACTACCTCATTAAAGAGTTTTTCTGTAATGACATTAGCCCCACTTTCTAAAGAGTTTCCTCTTCACCCGTCACATATAGTATATAAGTAAACTGTATCTCTGCCAATGTTCACAATATGATTATCTTCTTTCATTGATCCGAACTGGATCAGGGGCAATGCTGCTAACTTCTTACCGACTTTTATGATCAATGTATTATCTAGCCGGCCTCCCTTTGCCATATAGCATGTCTGACAGCAACACACCACAAATCTGAGATCGACGATATTTTATGTGTAGGTTCTTAAATAAAAGATAGAGAACCAGTCAACATAATAATTTTATTTTTAATTACTCAAATTATTAGATATGGCACTCTCTCATGCTTTACTTGTATAAATTTCAGAAATTGAAATAGAAAATCATATTATATTAAATACATTTGTTATAATAATTAGAATAATTTATTCTTACATTCAAACACAACAACATAAAAATAATAAAACTTATTTGATATTACAACAATATAAATTTACAAACAACATTAACAAAGTATTTAATATAACTATGTGATTTTCTTAACAGAAATATGTTAATAACAAAAATATAAACACATAAGATTTGTCACGATTGTTTACAACCAGGAAAACTTCTAACAGTTATGCAAGAAATTGGTTTTTTCCATCTACTCCCTCTTTTTGAACTTTGGTTTGATTGAGCACTTCCATTGGTCTGTTCGCGAACATGCTGTTTTCTTTCAGCTTCTAAAAAAAAATAGCTAGTGAAAATTCCTTTTCTGCCTGGCAAATTACTCTGATATTAGAAAATCCAAACCACAAGATGCAAACACACATAAAGCCCCCATTAATTTACATTAAGATGAATTTTGATCTGCAATTGTACATGCCAAGCTCTGTGCAGTTAACTGCACATATTTTGTACAATACTACAAAATTATATTTTGTTACAGGGAGAAATTATAATATTGGGACAGAACTCGCAGTAGTCAATATGACAAAAAAATTACATTTGAAAGTGACTATATGTATAGAAAAAAATTACTTTTGGAATTAACTATATTAGTGGAGTCAAATTAGGATTAAAACTTTTGCAATGTGAATTGTCTGGTCAGGGCAGTTTTTTGTTTTAACGTGTTCAAGGGATCAACTTAAGTTCACAGTTCAGTTTTGCAGTTTCTGCGAGGTCGGCGTATAGTTAATTTAAACAATTTAATTTTTTAGGCTGTGTTTTCCAAAGGTTTTCTTTGAATATCTCGAAATCTATAAGTCCTATGGAAAACAACAAAAAGAAGAAAAATGTTCGTTATGAGCTGTACAATAAAAGCACATAAACTATAATTCATTAAAATTGTTATTATTATTTAAAAAAAATTGAATATTGCAAAATTATGCGCTATTAAACAAATCACTGTTCTTTCAAAAATAATTGATAATATTCAATGAAATTTTGGAGAAATATAGCTATTAAAGTACAATCTCCACTTAAAATTTCAAATCAATATAGTTATTAAAATGGTTCGAATATACACTTGTTGCTAAAAGTTTGTACCCTTATGAAATCCTGCCATCAAAACCAAGACATGTGTACGATGGCTAAAATTGTAGCATTTTATAAGTACTTTAAGATCATGGAGAGAGAATTTTTTTTTTTTTCACAATTTAAACCCTTTTTATTGCACTTGTTTATAATTTTCGAAATTGTAGTTATAATCAAATTCAAATAACTCTCTGGTTTTTTTTATTAATAAAAAAATGGTAAAGGAGTAATGAAACTAGTTTAAAAAAGGCAACTTTAAAAAAAAATTAATGCTCTACTTGTATTTGGAGCCGAGATACGTTAGTTTTTACGTTTAGGTCCCTTATAAATAAACAAATCGATATTTCTTACTGAAATTTGGACTGGTAATTCTCCAATGTCTATTCTATTGTCTCTGCTGCTTGAAAATAATCCAAAGCTACAATTGTTAAAAGAGACCCGAAAGTGGGGTCTTTAGTGATTTTGTTAGAGATCCGAATATCACCAAATATGTCTACAAGTTATGTTTTTACAAACCAGGCTCAAGTGACTAGATGTCCGAGTGGGTAAGGTGACTAGTACTTTTTATTCAGGGTGCGCACGTCTCTGAATCTAATCCTGCTCGCGAAATATATTTTTTAATGTATCAGTAATATTAAACGTTTTACAAAGCTGTATACATGAACATAAGGGCAGTTCAAGTTAGGTTGGTTTACCATTATCGTGACAAAAATTAAAAAAGTTATAAAAAAATTGAAAATGTGCATTATGTTCTCAAAGCCGCATTATTCGATGTTATTTTAACAATTGTAGCTTTGGATTATCCTGAAATAGCAGAAACAAAATAATAAGAATTGAGGAATAACCAGCCCAAATTTTAAGAAGAAATATCGATTTGTTTATTTATAAGTGACGTAAACGTAAAAACTAACTTATCTCAGTTTCAAATGCAAGTAGAGCATTTATTTTTTTTTTCAAAAGTTGTGTTTTTTAATCTACTTCCATTACTCATTTATCGTCTTCGATTTCATAAAAAACCAGAGTTACTTGAATTTGTTTATAACTAAAATTTCGAACTATAAACAAATGCAATAAAAAGGGTTTAAAAATATTTTTCTCAGTGATCTTAATACAATACAATACAATAATTGTATATTTGAGCCGTTTTATAATCATTTAGATTTGAAATTTTAAGCGGTGATTGTACTTTGTAAGAGCTATATTTTTCCAAAATTTCATTGAAAATTATCCATTTTGAAAGAACGGCAATTCGATTAAAGACGCATAATTATGCAATGTTCAATTTTTTTTAGATTATAGTAACAGTTGGAAAGAATTATAGTTTATGTACTTTTGTTCCACAACTCACACACTTTTCTTCTTTTTGTTAATTTTCGTAGGACTTTCTAGATTTCGAGATATTCAAAGAAAACCAATGAAAAACACGGTCTAAAAAATTAAATTGTTTAAATAAACAATACGCCGACCTCGCAAAAACTGCAAAACTAAACTGTGAACTATTTGAACACGTTAAAACAAAAAAACTGCCCTGACCAGACAATTCACATTAAAATCCTAATTTGACACCACTATATGGTTAATGAAACTTTGTGTAGATGCTCATCTTTACTCTTTTAGGAACCCATTATTCTACTTCAGGATTGTGGTCAAAATTTCGAGTTTATTGCATTTTTTTCAAAAAACTAATTACAAATTTTGATCAGAGACGATCTGCTATTTTGACATAATGCTGGTGACTCCAATCTGAGTCAAGCCTACTTTGCTTTCGGTACGTTAGTAAAAAGTCGGCATGAAAAAACGAAAATGAAGAGTAAGCATATTGCAATTAATTAGCATATTTCTAAAACCGTGAGTATTGCTCATAAAGAAAACATTGAGGGGCAAACCGCAGGGGAAATCTTGTGTACATGTTACAGGAAATCAAGGGGAAATCAGAAGAATTCAGATGAAATCAAGAGGAAATCACAGGAAATCTTGAGGAAATCTTCATTGAAATAAAACATTCTGCATGCACAATTAGAGTTTTGACTTTTGCTTAGAGCGATTTAGTACTTAATCAGCTGAACTGTTTGTAAACATGACATTTTATATGTAGTTAACACATTAGCTGTGTGAGAGATATTAAAACCATTACGCCTGTGCGGGATCTGCTTTTTTTTAAACTCACAGGTTTTTGTACGATGTCAATAAATGCTGAGTACGGTTCTGTGGAAATATCGGTCGGGCAATGCCAAATGGGGAATTAGTTTTTAGTTTGGTTATGTTGAATGTTTAAGCATTCCAATAAAACACGTTTAACAATAAATAACTGTGTATCATTTAGCTTAGAGGGGTTGTAGATGTTTTTTAATGTGCGCCATAAGGAGTCACCCGCACATAGTGGGCCATTAGGCATCATACGCAGCAAACGTATAATAGCGACAACATAGGCATTGATGTACCTCATTTTCTTTAAGCATGTAAATATCGCCCATTGGCTGCCAAAACCTGTAGATTTTGCAAAATTTCGAAAACTATAAACAAATGCAATAAAACGGGTTTAAATTTTGAAAAAAAAAAAAAAAATGTTTTTCTCCGTGATCTTAAAGTACCTACTTATAGATTGCTACAATTTGAGCCATCGTACAGATTTATTGATCTTGATGGCAGGATTTCCCAAGGGTGCAAAGTTTTATCAATAATTGTATATTTGAGCCGTTTTAATAATCATTTAGATTTCAAATTTTAAGCGGTGATTGTACTTTGTTAACAGCTATATTTTTCCAGAATTTCATTGAAAATTATCCTTTTTGAAAGAACGGCAATTCGTTTAAAGACGCATAATTATGCAATGTTTAATTTTTTTAGATAATAGTAACAGTTGGAAAGAATTATAGTTTATGTACTTTTGTTCCACAACTCATATCGAACATTTTTCTTCTATTTGTTCATTTCCGTAGGACTTTCTAGATTTCGAGATATTCAAAGAAAACCAATGAAAAACACGGTCTAAAAAATTGAATACGCCGACCTCGCAAAAACTGTAAAACTAAACTGTGAACTATTTGAACACGTTAAAACAAAAAACTGCCCTGACCAGACAATTCACATTAAAATCCTAATTTGACACCACTATATGGTTAATGAAACTTTGTGTAGATGCTCATCTTTACTATTTTAGGAACCCATTATTCTACCTCAGGATTGTGGTCAAAATTTCGAGTTTATTGCATTTTTTTCAAAAAACTAATTACAAATTTTGATCAGAGACGATCTGCTATTTTGACATAATGCTGGTGACTCCAATCTGAGTCAAGCCTACTTTGCTTTCGGTACGTTAGTAAAAAGCTGGCATGAAAAAACGAAAATGAAGAGTAAGCATATTGCAATTAATCAGCATATTTCTAAAACCGTGAGTACTGCTCATAAAGAAAACATTGAGGGGCAAACCGCAGGGGAAATCTTGTGTACATGTTACAGGAAATCAAGGGGAAATCAGAAGAATTCAGATGAAATCACAGGAAATCTTCATTGAAATAAAACATTGTGCATGCACAATTAGAGTTTTGACTTTTGCTTAGAGCGATTTAGTTAGTACTCAATCAGCTGAACTGTTTAAAAACATGACATTTTATATGTAGTTAACACATTAGCTGTGTGAGAGATATTAAAACCATTACGCTTGTGCGGGATCTGCTTTTTTTAAACACACAGGTTTTTGTACAATGTCAATAAAAGTTGAGTACGGTTCTGTGGAAATATCGGTCGGGCGATGCCAAATGGGGAATTAGTTTTTAGTTTGGTTATGTTGAATGTTTAAGCATTCCAATAAAACACGTTTAACAATAAATAATTGTGTGCTCATTCAGCTTAGAAAACAGTTTTTGGGGTTGTAGATGTTTTTTAATGTGCGCCATAAGGAGTCACCCGCACATAATGGGCCATTTGGCATCATACGCAGCAAACGTATAATAGCGACAACATAGGCACTGATGTACCTCGTTCTCTTTAAGCATGTAAATATCACCCGTTGGCTGCCAAAACCTGTAGATTTTGCAATTGTGTCTTTTTTCTAATAATTTATTAACGGCAATTATTTATTGCCAAAAAAACCCATAAGCTGCAGGCGTAAGTACATTATACAGCCATTTAGAATTCACATAACAAACTGACAATTCAATGCAGCACACGTTTATGAAAACAAAAAAAAAACAAAAAAATGTCTTGTCAAAATGGTACAGACTTACTTAAAAATATACTCGTGACAAAACTGGACTATAGACTATAGAAACAATGGGTCATTACCATTTAATTCACGTTCTGTAAAATATTGAGTTCCGTTGGCATCTTCGCCTGGATCATCATAATAATGGTCAATTAAGTAAGGCAACACTGTCAAATTATGCCATTCATCACCACGTAATGGAGGAATTGGCACTAACCCATCTGTTCTTGGTGGCTTCCTTGTAAACCATCTAAAATAAATATTTTTTATTTTAATTTCAATATTTCTTTAAAATCATTTTGACATTTTTCCTCATGGATTTATCTAAAAGTTAGTTGCCCTTTTCAGACGTAGAGAACCATATCTCTATTAGTTAGTTACACATAGAAATGATTCTCTGACTCCAAAACGTGGTTGTCTATTAGAGCAAGAAAATAAAAAGTCTTTTTACCACGGAAAACGTCTAATTTTTAAAAAATCTTGTTTTGGGTTTTCAGCAGATAACTTTAAAATATTTAATAGCTAACATTTAAACATTTAACATGAAAAAAAAAAAAGACCACCATCAAAAAGTTCTTTCTCATTTGAAATCATCAGGGTGGCACATAAGTTATTTGAACCAAAATTACTATTACAAAATAATATAGAAAATATTCTCTGTCAGTTTTTGCTTAACACGTTGACTGTCCCATGATCCGCCTATGGGTCGCGGACGCTGGCATTGCAAAAAAAAAATTGATTAATGGAAAATATAATAGCAGGTTTTTATTTAGTTGCAGTGGACATCACATGGTTCCCGTTATGTTATAATAAGGACAGTCAACGTGTTAAAAGAATATTATTCAATTCAATTCAATAATCTGTCTTTGTATGACATATTGAATAAAATCTTTCAATATCATCAATCACTTATATTGTAATACTAACTTACGGGTGTTGCCTAATTTGTTGAAGAGTAAACCTAGTATGTGGATCTTTTTCTAACATTCCAAGAAGTAAGCTTCTCAGAGGATCTTCTATATCATCTGGTACTGTAAATTCTCCTTTGCCTATATTTTCAAATAATTTATAAATATTGTCACCCTCAAATGGATATATACCCGTTGTAAGATTGTATCTGAAATAGAAAAAGGAAAACTTACATTTACCTACTTATGTTAATAGATGTACCGATATCTCAAAGTATGATATTTGGAGTTAAGAGTGAAATATTTAAATCTTTGATAATAATAATAATAATATCATAATAATAATATGCTTTATTTGACAACATTATGTAAAAAAACTACATTTGAAGCACGTCAAAATGTCTTATAGACAATACAAGTATAACAATATAAAATGACAAATAAACACACAGAAAAAAGAATTTTTAAACAAAGCGTACAGAAACTGAAGTAGTCAAAGGCTAATGACACAGATTAAAAAAAGTATATAATATACACATGTATATACATACATTTATAAAAAGAACATATAATAAAGAACATATAATGATTTAAGTAGTTAAGTACATTTAAAAGCAGAGATGGGTAAACTCCCGGAGTTTTGATTACTCCGAAAGTTTCCAGGAAGGTTTCCTGGAAACTTTCCATTGGGAACATTCAGAGTCTATTTTATGGTGAAATCTGATTCGTGATGATCTAAGCTTCATTTTGATACCAAATAAGTGCATATAAATATATTATTTACATTACTTTTACAGACTTTTACCAAATAACTGATATTATATGACACCCGCTATATGTGACCTGTGCTATATGAAGAATATGGAGCAATTGGGTGGTTACCCAATAATTTGTTTTTTTGAATTATTAAATAATTAAATATAAATAAAATAATTTATAGAATGTGATAAATATGTGGATTATAAAATTAAAAATTTATGTTAATGTCATATGTAAGTCGTAACTCCTATTTTGTGCAGAAACGGAAATGTAGAAGGCAAGACAGAAATAAGATCTAAATATCATATTATAGTTATATTAAATTAAAAGTGTAAAACAAATAAATAAAATAATAAATAAATGTTTATTTGATTTTAAATTTTAACACTTAAAAAAATAATAACATAACAAGAAAGTAATATCAAAATAAATTAAACCATCCACTAAAACACAACGTTATTCATCATAATTTTATTAAAATAAAAGTAAAACTATTAAATATCTTATAATTTGTAAAATAATAAAAGTACATTTCTTTTTAATCATTTTCGTTTTTAATATAACAGAAAAAAATGCTAGATATTATTCATTGAGAAGCGATAGTGCGTAAATGTAACTTATCATATGTCTGTCAACTCATCCGTGATCATAGCCAATAGCACGAAATTAGAGAAATTCTGGGCCAATAGTAATAATCCGAGTGGTGACCATATGAAATCCTACGTCATCAAGCATCCGATTAATTTTTGATAATTTCGAAAGAATATCAACAAATTAAAACTGGATTTCTGGCGTTTGAGGTTATGTTAGATCATCGTGGCGGCAATTTCAAATTTATGAGAACATCTGTAAATATTCGTGAAAAATTTGGAAACTTTCCCGGAATTTTGGAAACTTTCGGAATATACAAATATTTTAAAGGAAACTTTCATTTTTATCAAAACTCCGTTCCGGAAACTTCCGAAAATTTCCTGGAAACTTTCCAATGGAAAGTTTCATTGACCCATCTCTGTTTAAAAGTATAAAGGATATATATACATAATAAAAGAAAATTAAGTAAACCATAATAAAAACAAATCAAATATGAAGATATCGACTTCAGCAGAATGGAGCAGCAATTTTAGTGCACAACCACATTATTAAGTGGTATTTGTATTATGTAAAGTTAGTATTAAAAAATTCATCAGTGGAGTAAAAACAGTGACTTAAGATAAACTCTTTAACAGTATGCTTAAATTTGTTTTGATTTAGTTGTTTTATACGAGTGGGCAGGATGTTATAAAATGATAAGTTAAGTGACTAGATACTCTTGTGTTATAATCATGGTAGTTGGAGTAGGTATCGTAACTCTCCCTGTTCTTATGAATTTCCAGTAAGCAGAAAAAAATATAAAGGGAAGGCAAAGGCATAATTCCCAGTTTTTTAAATAAAGGTTGACAGGGCTCAAGAGGATCCGCGTTTGCTAGGATTCTAACCACATTTTTTTGTTGTCTAAAAACTTTGATAGAATGTGATGAGTTACCCCATAAAATAATACCATAAATTAGACGGGAGTGGAATAAAGAATAATATGCAGATTTTAAAGTGACCAAATTCAAGACATGTTTTAACTGTCTAATTAAGAAAATAATACTTGACAGTTTTTTGTTAAGGAAATCAATATAACCTGACCAATTTAAGTTATTATCCATAACAATACCCAACAATTTAACAGTTCCCGCTTCAGATAAGCTGTTGTTATTAGTAAATAAAAGTTTTTGAGTTTTAGTCTCATTTAATTTGAGTTTATTGACAGTGAACCAAAGTTCAGCCTTCTCTTGAGCTACGTCAGATTTGTGCATCAGATTATTGTAATTTTTGTCGGATAAAATTAAAGTTGTGTCATCAGCAAATAAGACACTTTTTGTAGGTGACATAAAATTAATAAAATCATTAATGTAAATATTAAAAAGTAGTGGATCCAATACAGATCCTTGACAACATTTAGTGAAGATGACGTATTGTGATATATAACACATTGCCTTCTGTCTGACAAATATGACTTTATTAATGACAAAGGCAAACCCCTTATACCATATTTTTCCAGCTTCTCCACCAAAATGCTGTGAGACACACAGTCAAAAGCCTTGGACAGGTCGTGCAGCACTATAAGGGAATGCTGCCTCCCCTCCAAGCCAGAGACTATGCCACTCACAACAGCCTGAACGGCTTGGATAGTTGATTTGTTGTTCCTAAAATCAAACTGAGTTATGTTTAAGAGGTTATTTGTTTCAAAGTAGAGGGAAATTCTATTTTTTAAAATAATTTCAATAATTTTTCCGAATATCGGAACAATTGATATTGGGCGGTAATTGTCCAAGAAGGACAGATCACCGTTTTTAAATAGTGGTATAACTTTTGTGAATTTGAGAATTTCTGGAAAGTATCCTTCAGCGAAACATAGATTGATTAGAATTGTCAATGGAGTAATTATTATATCAATCGTTGATTTAATTATTTTACTAATTATTTTAAGTCGTAAAAGTCGGTACAATTTGAATTGTTTAGACTCAGTATGGCGGATTTAACTTCATTTTCAGTAACAGGATTAAGGAAAAAGGAGTGGTTCGACTTTGGAATATTGAACACAGTGTCAGCGTTATGATTATAGTGGTCAACGTTTGGAAGGGAGCTAATAATATTCTCCGCTACATTGGAGAAATAATCGTTAAAACTATTATGCGAGATATCTGGACCTAAAGAAGGGTTTGACTTTTTATTATTTCTAGTGTAGTTAATTAATTTCCAGCTATCTTTGGCTTTATTATTTGAATTTCCTATAAAATTGTCATAAGCTTTCTTTTTGCATATTTTTATTTCATTCTTGTAATCTCTAAGTAAAGTTTTATATAAGGACATATCATGTGGATCTTTATTAACCATAGTAACATGTTTAACACAGGATAGTGTGTCCCTCATGCGACGAAGTGAGTCATTAAACCAATTAACTGGTGGTTGATCTTTCACAAAACATTTTTTTAAAGGAAAATGCTTATGTACTAAGGTCTGATATGTTTTTACCAAGAAATTCCATAAATAGTCAATATCATACCTATTGCATGTAAAAATATTCAGTTTATTTCAAACAGAGATAGCCTGAGCTTGGATAATCCATGCTCAGTTACACGTCTTCTCCAAGTGGTCTGTGAAAGATTTACCTTACCTGTGGTTACTATAAACTGCGCAAAATGGTCAGAGAGACAGGGATCAATTACTCCAACTTTATAATCAACATCTGACAAGTTGGTTAAAATGTTATCAATGCATGTGGAAGACTGTGTAGTGACTCGAGTATAGTCAGAGATTGTAACGATCAAGCCAAAGGAGGCTGTCAAGCATACCAAATCTGTTAAATTTCTTGAGGTCATTCTAAAGTTAACATTGAAATCACCAGTAACAATTATTTTACTATAAATACTGGAAAGCCTGTCGAGTAAAGTCTCAAGCTTTTCCAAAAATATATCAAAGTTGCCAATACAAGAGCGGTAGAGTGTTATTATGATTGTCTTTAAACCCAAAATCTCAATTCCACAGAATTCAGCGTCAAGTTCACAACTATAAGACTGTAACTCTAAGGTTTTAAATTTAATATTATTTCTAAGAAATATAGAAACACCACCATGCCTATTTTGTGACCTACAAAAATAGCTAGCTAAATTATAGCCGGGGATTTTAATGTTATTTAAAGCATCTGAATCAAGCCAATGCTCAGAGAAACACAAGAGATCATATTTATTTTTGTCTAGAAATAGAGAAATCTGATCAATTTTATTTGATAAGCACTGTGAAGTACACTAACTGCTCCACTCTGCTGCAAGTCACTACCAATAATATTATTATTTATATTTGTATTTGTATTCCGGTGATATTTCACTCATTAACCTGATAGCCAATGAAAGTCGTTTTTTGCCATCATTGCATAAATGAATTGGGTTGTTGCTGTAAGTTAAAATTTTAGTAGAATCTGTATTAAACAATAACATTTCTTCATAAAAAACCATTAGAAAGATGCAAAAGTTGAAAAAAATATCTTAATATTTCAATATCAGTTAATTAAAATACATGCATTTCAAACGGAGATGACATCAAAACGGCAGTATGCAGAGAAGTTAGTTATAAAACGACGAAAATATTACATTTTCTAAACTAGTTGATAGCGACGGAGAAAAAAGAGAGTAGCGTTAATTGAATTTGACATTTATAGCTTATAAATATGGTATAGTTTAGCAGCATTTAGTTATGAATAAATATAAGTATAGGTGGTGTTTTCTATACTTTATAAATAATGCCACCTATTCACCAAAAAAACTTTTCTTAAGTGTTTAAATAATGAATGATTCAAAGCCACCAGACAAATACCAAGTCTTTTTGATGTGAAGTAGGACAATTATCTATATTATATTTCTAAAAAATATTTATTCTAGCTTGAAGAAGATATGGTAACATGCCAGCAATATAAGCTAATGGATGAATGTAATTTCATAAAATCTGATATGTTACCACACATATTTAATTGGACCGAATCGAGGAAAAGAAAATTTGAAATGGGTACTCACTACTCGTATTCAGAAGAGAAAAAAAAAACAAATTAAATTCATTGATTAAACATATACTATGTGCCTTGAGAAATGCAATACTTCCCAAGAAGCATTCAAAGTGATGGGAACTGGCATCTGAGGCATCGGAACTTTAATATAGTAGGAATGACATGACTGTTACTAAATTTGCGACTTGAGGGTAATATTCACTTTGTGGTATGCATTTGTAGTGACAATTATATAGATTCTACTGAATTCAGGCATTGTATAGTTATAGCGCTTTCAAGTAACTGCTGCAGAATCTGCAACGTCGCGGATACTACTCTGCATTACTTTGAAGCATCCACAACTGCAAAGTGAAAATTGGTAGTAATGCCGACCGCACGGCGTTACCAAAGGACCACTTCAAAGTAACGATAACTTCAAGTGTGCAATTTTAAGCCCCCGGTACGTTGTTGGGAAATTTTCTGGGACTTCAAAGTTGTCTAACTTATTAGTGACATCTCGAGTAAAAATGAGGTTATTTCTACGAACATAGGAGCTTTGAAGTTATTTTTACTACTCCCCACTAATTGAAAATGACTACAAAGTTACATATACCTTGGAAATCTACTATAAAGTAATAGTAACTTTTAAGATAATTTATATAATTATTGGCATTGAATAAAATGGCGGCATCTGAAATGCTCAGTAAAAGCGAAACAAAGTTTATCGGCACTCATCAATGTTTTATAGAAAATTGAAGAAACAGTTAAACAGTAGTAGAAATAGAGATATTTCAGAATATGATGCAAATATGAAAGATTATTTCGCCACAGCAAAACCATCATCTTCGGCAACAAGTGCAAAAGTGTTCCCATCAACACAAGGAGAAAAGTAATCGAAAACTATAACAGTTTGCAGTGATATTAGTGATACAAGTTACAACCTGTCTTTAAAACACAGATATTTACAAGACGTACATTGTACATCGTATGGGAAATTGGGAAATGTAACATAGTTCAGTTAGTGATCCACTGAGCATATTAAATGAATTTGCCGATTAAAAACTCCAAATTTAATAAATATTGTGTCGATGGTGAACGGACAATATCGTTATAAAAGGCATAACAATAAACTGAACTGACTATATATATAAAAAAAAAAAATAGCAAAAAAACTATATTTCTTTTCTAGAATATCTTAAAAGTTATCAGTGACGACAAAAATAACAGTTTACAACACCATTATCCAACCTCATTTCTATTACTGTGCCAGTCTATTATATTCCTTCGATTTAAATAAAATAACTTCCCTTCAAAAACTACAGAATAGAGGAATGAGAGGGATTTTGAAATGCAGTCGATATACCTCAATCCAACATATGCTTTCTTCTCTTCAGTGGCTGTCTGTAAAAGATAGATTGCTTTTCATGGCTATGGTATTTATCTTCAAAATTTTAAATAACTTAATACCCGAGTATTTAAATAAATTTATATTTATGCAAACCAAATACATCAACACTACACAAGAAATAACAACAAATTTTATATACCAAGGCAAACTATGAAATTTTGTTATATAAAGGCCTCGATCAATATAACAAATTACCAGAGGATGTAAAGGAATCTATCTCTCTACCTGTATTCAAACGTAAAATTGTAAGCTATATAAAGTCTAAGATTAACTCCACTTGTTTTATATATTTTTTCTTCGTTATCTTTTAATTTATTTGTATATGTATTAGTTTGAGTGTGTAAGTGGGCGTATTTATGTATAAATTATACGATTCTTTGTAATTACATTAGAAAAGTGAATTTGTATATTAGGATTTTCCTATTCAATTAAATTACTTACTTACTTACTATTTTTTAAATGAAATTAAATGTAAACAGATCACTAAAATATGAAAACTCTTATGTATTTTTTCCATTATTACACACCTTACGTTAATAAATATATTTACAAGACATACATTGTACATCGTTTTAAGTAAATAAACAAATATTTTATTTGCACAAGTTTATTAACAACTTAATTAATAATATCAGATAATAAAAAGTACTTTGTAAAAGTATAATAATTATTTTTAATCTACATCACACACAGTGACACTTTAACAGTTATTACCGTGTTGCCAATTAAAAAAAAAAATTACCTATCTCGTATCTGCCAATTGTACCAACATGAAAATAAGTTGGTAGCAATAGTTACCCAGATCTTATAGCGTCATTGGTCCCATTTCCTACATCTAGGTAAATATAACTACACAGTGAAATTGTTGTAGTTCCTGTCACCACTATTAAAGTAGCAACAACTATAACGTTGGTGGCATCTGCTACTTTATGGGAAATGTAACTTGTAGGGAAATAATTTTGGTTATTGCCACCTCTAATATGTGACAAATACTTTGCTGACATATATACCACTACAAAGTGACTGCAATTAAAATCGCCATTTTTTTCCTGTTGTTGAATGAAGATGCCATATTGACACAGATAAAAATATAATTCAATATATTTTTTTTTATTATGGTCATTTGCAAATATGTTTTATAAACAGATTATTACTTTATAATATATAAAACTAAAAAAAAAAAAGGTTTTCCACAAAAAATTTTGCAGTTTTGCTTGTACACTTAATTTTTGCAAACATTTTTTTTCTGAAAAACCCATTTTCTCGAGGGGGCGTCTTTTTTATCGAAGCAACGTGATAACATTTTACAAAAAACAAGTGGTGGTTTTAATATCCACAGGGTAAATGCAAAACATCATGATTTATAATGCTTATGCATATGTTGTATATAATCACCTTAACTTAGACCTTGGACATATTATGTGCTCAAACTCAATAAGTCATTAATTTGCTATTTGAATAACAGAGAGCCAAATATATAGTTTGCGCTCTTATTCCGGTCAGCTGAGCTGTTCCAAAAGTTAGTCAGTTCTAATTTCTACTACTTGGTTACATCCCGTTTACGTAATAACCTAGTCCTCAACACGGTAACGGTAGAAGTACTGGAATAGTAACTTGCTACGTAATTATTATTCCCCATTTTGGTGAATGCTTAGTAGAAGGATGGTTCCCATTACGTAACAATCCTTAGTTGCGGAAACCTTTAAAATTCCACTAATGGTTACTACGTAGAAACTACTAAAATTGCTGCTTGGGTTAGTTATAAACAAAATATTTAAATAAAAAGAAAGGTATATTTTTATCGCATACCAAATAAAGCTTTAATGCCAATAGGCTTTATTTATCCAGTTTTTAAAAAAACATTGTTTATTTTTCTTTAAATATTTTAATTAAAACTAAGTATTGCATTTCTCAAGGCGCACAGTATATATTTCATTCCATCACTTAATAAATTGTGTAATTTTTCTCTTAACGGCATTTTTATTGTTATAACTATTTAATATCTCATTATTCAAATTTATTATCTTAATATGTATTAAATATATATTTCAGATAAGTGATAATATACAAGAACATAAGCCATTAGACAATTGATAAGATATCTGGAGTTAGACGGCGCCTACTTACCAAAATCGTCGAATAAATAATAAAAATGTCATCAACTTACCCGTCAATATTTTATATTATAAATACTGAAATTGTTAATGATAACAAATGCATCGTATCATGGAGTTCTCAACACCTCCCAAGCCAAGACAAAAATAATACTTAAAGAAGGAGGAACATTGACCAAATATCAACAACTCCTATACTTGAGCTAATCTACCTACCTCAGATTTTACTACTGCTGTAGTTTTAGAGAAAATCCCAAATTTTGCCCAATATTATATCAAAAGTGAACATTTCACTATATCACCTCAATATTGGTAAAACTGAATTGATATTAAAAAAAAAATGTAAAGGTGTTTATGCAAAACTTCCTTCCTGTATGACACCCTTTATCTACTTTTTTTTTTGTTGGATGACCACCCTGTATATTTTTTTTTACTGAAAGTATGTCAGATTTCTTTCTGGAAATAGTGACAACACTTCTAGCTTGTAAAGGTAAATTCCCGCTTGCCCATAGGGTTATTGTGAATTAATCAGTCTAATGATATTAAAAAACTGTGCTTACAACGTAACCCCACTGCTCCAAATATCCACTTTAAAGCCAGGAAAGTATTCCAAACCATTCGCAATTTCCGGCGGTTGAAAAGCTGGTGACCCCTGACCTATAAAGCAGGTGTCATCTTTTGCAAACAGGTCGATTGTCTGGAAAAAAAAAACATTTGAATTTCAAGAAAAGCATTCACTGTTAAATTGTAGAGAGTTAGTATTAGATATAAATGACCATACAAAATATATGAATGATATTTAATTCTATTAAAAGCACAGAAAATGAAGGTATAATGTCAACATAAACTGCTCTCCTAGGTCAAATGTACATCAGATTTCCACTTTTGCAATGATTTCCCTGCTTTCCCTTAGATTTCCCCCAAATTCAATCTCATAAAAATTAATAAGTATGTCTAAAATATCTATATAGATAGATATTTTAGGCTCAAAATTTCATAATTGTATTGATTTCCCATGCAGGAGCCTGCCGACCACTAACTGGGTGTCAGGTTTACTCCCAAAATGTGTGAATTGTTAATTTGGGGCAGTAGAGCACAGAAATGACCATGCCCGCCCTTTTTTTTTGGGGACAAGGGCGTACGGCAGGCCCCCATAGGTGTAAGAAATATGACTTGTAGAAGTAAAAAAAAGTCACAAATAAGTCATAGGTTTACGCATGGGGGTTGAAGGGATTTCTTAGTTTACCCCCAAAAATCATGAATCCTATTCATTTTGGGCGGTACAAGGAAGCGCTACGCTCGCCCAAATTTGAAAAAAAAAAGGTCAGATAAATAAAATGATAACGAATGCCAGGAACGTGGTAAGTATGAACCTCCTGACTGCAAAAAGACATTCGTCATCTTTGAAAAGTGGTGCGAACGTTTTGCCTTTCACGATAATGACGGCGTATCGGCTGTTCCTACCGCATGTACTAGTTACTCTTGTGATTCGATGAGTATCACAAATTTACGACTGGCAATCATAAACTTGGTAAGTATGAACCCCCTGAGTGCGAAAATATATATTCGCCATCTTTGAAAAGTGGTGCGAAGGTCTTGCCTTTCACTATAATTGACGGCGTATCGGCTCTTTCTACCGCATGTACTAGTTACGCTTGTAATTCGATGAGTATCATAAATTTACGACTAGCTATCAGAAACTTGGTAATTATGAACCTCTTGAGAGCGAAAAATACATTCGCCATCTTTAAAAAGTGGCGCGAAGGTCTTGTCTTTCACGATAATTGATGGAGTATTATCGGAGCTTCCTAACGCATATATTGGTTACCCGTGTAATTCGATGGGTCAGCTAGAGAGGGGTGAAACGTTTAAGCGCCTGTTGGTTCCACTATAATTATTTATTTTCATTCTAATAAAGTTTGTTTTTTCTGATCAGTTTCTCTTCTAGTTTTAATTATTCTCTCTTTAATTACCCTCTCGTACATGTGACACACACACACACGCACGCGCGCACACAAGTTTCTGATTGAATTAAACGGATCGGTAGGAATCTACGATACGGCGTCATTATCGTGAAAGCCAAGACCTTCGCACCACTTTTCAAAGATGGCGAATATATTTTCGCACTCAGGGAGTTCATACTTACTAAGTTTATGATTGCCAGTCGTAAATTTGTGATACTCATCGAATCACAAGGGTAACTAGTACATGCGGTAGGAACAACCGATACGCCGTCAATTATCGTGAAAGGCAAAACGTTCAAACCACTTTTCAAAGATGGCAAATGTCTTTTCGCACTCAGGAGGTTCGTACTTACCAGGTTCCCGATTGCCATTCATAAACTTACCATTTTTTTTATCTGACGTTTTTTTTCAAATTTGGGCGAGCGTAGCGCTTCCTTGTACCGCCCAAAATGAATGGGAGTCTGAATTCATAATTTTTGGGGGTAAATTAAGAAATCATCCCACCAACCTCCATGCGTAAACCTATTACTTATTTGTGACTTCTTTTTAACTTTTACAAGTCATACTTCTTACACCTTTGGGGGCCGCCGTACGCCCCTGTCCCAAAATGAGGGCTGGCATGTAATTTCTGTGCTTTACTGCTCCAAATTAACAACAATTCACACATTTTGGAAGTAAACCTATGACACCCAACGGGCTCATTCAATAAATTTCATTTACTTGGTAGTTACTTCTTGTGGATAAAGTATTACTTAAAATTAAACGATATTGGAAATTTCAGATGAATCCGATATGTGGTTTTCGAAATATACGACTTTTAAAGAGCACGGTGCGACCTATATCGTGATGTCAGAGGATAGTAATATAAATCGGTGAAAATAGTTGATAAACTGAAATTCTTCACAAACACGCATAAGTTTCAAAGCACACTGCTTAGGTTAACGATTTGTAATATTGTGAAACTATAATAACGCGCTGCAGCTAGCCGCTTCGGCTAGCGGGCTCCTATCAAGTGACGTCACGGCTGATACTCGACCGCAGGTGCGGTCCATTTTTATGATTTTTTTTTTAGACGATTTATAGGTCTCACAAAATTCTAGTTTTTTGCACAGGGTATTAAAATGATAAGATCTTTCAAATAATAAAATTTTAAAAAAGTGCTAAATGAGCCCATTAGTGGTCGGCGGGCTCCTGGTCCAATAGTACAGGAAAACCTTATTTTAACTAGAAAAAAATGTATGCACACCTTAAACTGTGGTTATAGGTTCAAAATAGACCAAAGTTCACAAAACAAAAAAGTTTAGGAGTTTTACGGCTCCGCGGGAACCTATAGGGAGTGAAAAGGGGTATTTTTAATTAAAAAATAGTATATTATTCAACGAGAATATAAAGCATGGCTATTATTCACGAGGGTGAAGTTTAAGACACGAGCCGTAGGCGAGTGTCTTAAATCACCCGAGTGAATAGTAGCTATTATATGCGAGTAGAATACTATACTTTGTCCACGACAATTAAATATTTTTGATTAAATTATTTACTGAAGAAATTTATAAGTCCCATTTATTTTTAACATTTTAATGTAAAATTATTATAAATAACGTTGACGTTTAAAGTTCAATTTGACAAGCCGTTCTTTTGACACATAACCACCTACTCAATAAAATTTAAAAACAAAATTGTATGATAAAAAATTTTGTGAATATTTCGGAAAAGTACACCAGTAGAACTGATTCTGAGAACGAATTAGCATTTTTGACAATTCTCCAATGCATAAAAGATTTGTTCACTGAATTTCTTGCCATAGATGCATAGAGGTGATTTCAGCAGCTTTGGTAGTGTCTGGCGGTTTCCATATATAGTTTCACTTTTTTTTATTTTAGACAACTAACAAACTTAAATGAACGAGATAAATATGACGCACAGATTTTGACGTTTCAAATCAATAACAAAATTATGTTTTGACGCATTGTCATGGCTTACTTATAAAATACAGTTTGTAGGCGCGTAGGTAAATGGTTTCAAAAACAATGTTGGAGACTGTCTCGTGTTGCTAATACATGATGCTTTGAAATAAAGTTACTAATGTAATTTTTGAGTGGTCATTAAAGTACCTCTTCGGCATGTACCATTTGAGGGCTTCCTAGAAAACTTAGAGAAACAACACTTGTCTTTTGGTTGCTGTAATTTTGACATTTTAAATTTTGAGTAAAAAGTCACTAACGTCATTTCTTATAAACAACTGACTGTCCTCATTATTCACTAGTGAATAATGAAATCATTATTCACTGCAGAGAATAATGGATAGCATTATCCTTGAGAAAACACACACATAATGAGTACATTATTTAATAGTCGTGGACAAACGATTTTTCTCTATTTCATTTACAAAAAAATAGTTCAAATAAGAGTTGTTTCTGACAAAATTATATTTAATTTGGTGTTTTTAGATTTAATTTTATAGCAATAATTAACCAAAATACTAGAGGTTTTAACTTCGGAATAATGCATGGTGTCTACCAAATCCCGACGTGGAAATTTCCGACTTTTTCCCGTTTTTTCTCGGACTTTTTCCCCGATTTTCCCGGTTTTTTCCAAGCTTCAATACAACAGACTAGTACAAACAATAAAGAAAAAGTAATGAACGAGAAGCAGATTTTTCTAATTATCTCAGTCACAGCTCCAAAAGTACAAGAAAAGAGAAAGCATTAATTTCAATTCATGGTTTTTTCTTTTCCAATTAGTGCTGTGCACTGGAGGTCGGAGGTCGCTAATTAACTGCTATTACGTTGTACAACTGTATTGGCCATCTTTTCCATTATTATATTCCTCTATCTCCCCACCCTCATTTCGCTTCCAGAGGTCCCGTAACTTTCGTAATTTTTTTCTCAACAATTTATGGTTCATCCAAAAATTGTTTTTCAAAGTGTGCTCTATTAACCATGTTCTTTTCATAACTTCGGACGTACTTAAACCATACCTGGCCCCTTTTATAATATAAAGACAAAGAAGTTGATGTAAATAAGATATATTGGAAATGCGAAAATTACCGAAAAGTGAAGTGTGTGGCACGTTTAGTATCGGAGGGTGATCAAATTATTAAGAAAAGTGGATATCATAATCATGTCGCTGATGCAGCAAATGATATTGGGTTTTAGGCCATGCAAAACTTTTTATCAAGAATAACTTTTTTTCATAAAACCAATAATAAAAAAGTTTCCCATATGGTGCCGACTTAGTTGGACACACTGTGTATCCTCATATTACTGGGTAATGTAAACAAACATATGGGGAAATAGAACAGTATTGGCTACCCCGTATCTTGCGAATGAAAATATACCTATATAGTTATTATTAGCCGACGTATGCAATTCCCGATTACTTTTTGAAATTCCCGTCTTTTTTCCCGGTTGGACTAAATCCCCGTCATTTTCCCGGTTGGTAGACACCCTGTAACGTCATCTGAATTAGATCTCGTTCATTTTTGGCAGCTTAATAGTAAATGCATAAAAAAAAAAAGAAGTTTCTATATTATGCGAGGGCTTGCTAATTTATAGGGGGTGGATTTAGGATTAGGATTTAGGTGCCATCCCCTTTTCAGGGGGTGGCACCTAAAAAAAAAAAAACCAAAAACATTGGAGCTGAGATAGAAATTTTAAGAACAAAATGGTGAACATCAACGTTTCATATAAATTGATAAATTTAAGTTATAAGTACTAGAAAATTTGGGCTTGAAAAGGTGGTATTTCAAATACGTTTTCGTCAAATAACTTGAAAGGTATTACATGAGCAAAAACATGTTAGAGACAAATAAGAAAGCTATTAAAATAAGGATATTTCGTTTAAATGTTAAATATCTCAGAAACTATGGCATTTAAGCCAAAAACGCTAATAACCAAAATGAAAAACTATTAATTATGCTTTCAAATGATTTTCCTATGTTTATAGCATAAAAAAAAACAAAGTTATGACAGAAACAATGTACTTTTTCACATTTTTTTTTTTTAAGAAAAACATCGCAATTTTGTTAATGTAAGTAGACAGTAATTAAAAAAATATATTCCCATATACTGTTTTTCGTTAATATATAGTATGACCTAGACGCTCAAATTTTTTCGTCGGCTTACAGCGCTTGCTTTAAAAAAAAAATGCATTTTAAACTGTAAAGGGATTTTAGAAAAAAACGTAACATTCTTGTTTCTCTGCAAATATCTCAATAAATATTAGTTTAAGAGAAATTATGGTGAATATCAAAAATGAAGCTTCTAAACTGAGAATAAATTTACTTTGTTTATATATTTATGTAGAGTTAATTGTTTCGGAGATATTTAATTTTATATATAGATGGCATCCGACCGTTTTTAGGATGAAGTATTTAGTTTAAAATGTTGAATATCTTAGAAACTGAGACACTTCCATCAAAAGTTCTAAGAAACGACGGTCATTTTTTTCAATCTTTTCCTGTACTACTGTGCTAGTATTTTGCTATAAGGTAATCGTATAATTATAAAATCTTATCACATGAAATCTCACGATAAATATTTATAAAAAATTTCTTTGCAGGAAATTATACCAACCTACCCATACAGGGTGTCCAAAAATATCTATCGTTAACTTTAGGTGGTGATAGTTTTTGCAAAAATATAAAGAAACGTCTAGGAAATACATGTGTCCGGAAATGCTTACTAAGGGAGCTAAGGCCCTTTGTAGGTGGGGTCCTAAAGTAGGTTTTTGTTTAATAGTTCAGGAGCCCTCTCTGTGTATTCGATATGTTCTAGAATTTTGCAGTGAGAGAGAAATATACGTGTATTTTCGGATTACTATAAATAATTAAAAAACCATAAATAAATAGTATAATCTTTAAAATAGTCTCAGACACTTCCCATTGTTCTATGGAATACAACCATGTACAGTTTTGATAGACTACAAAAATTAAGTGCAACAGAAATTTACATTAAAAATTTTTCAGGGAGTGGAGTCTTTATAATCCATTTTTTTTCAATTCTATAAGCAGAATATGGTTTCCTAATCAAAAAAAGGTCCTATTTGTTAAACACCATAGAACCAACAGTTTTTTTTTTAAATAGTTGTTGCAGGGTCATTTTATAGCTAGATTTCAATCTAAGTTTTGGTTTTACTTCAAATACCACAATTTAACAATCGAAATGGTTCAAGTGCACAAAGAAGAGCCTTACTTATGAAAAATTTCAAAAAATGGAAGAAAATACCATTAAATTATACTTTTCCCTATTTTTTTTAAATAATCGTATGTTCGTCTATAAATTAAGATTGCTTCCAATAATACCTAAAACCGACTACAAATCAATCAGTCAGAGACATATGCCATATGATACACATAATAGGCTTATTAGTCAGGGGAGCCCTCCCTAGCTGTACGTGCACCCCCCGCCCGATCCTTGGTGACAATGTTTTTCATAAAGATTAAAGCCTAAGGAACAATTTAAGACATGTCCTAAAAAAAAAAAACTGGCTGTACTTTCAAAATGGCGGCCATATGTTAAAAAGAAACTGTTGCTAATGTTGTTTTTGTCATTTAACACAAAAACTAAAAAAGATGGACAAAAACTTTTTTCACAAAAAACAATGTGCATAAAATTTTCTACAATTTTGTACCTATACAATATTTTGATAGGAGTTATCATTTGACAGGTAAATGAGTCCAAAATTAAGAAAACATGGAAATTCATATGTCGGTAAATCACTTAGAGGAAATAACTGTGACAATTATGGTAAGGCGTATAATATAACTTTATATTATTAACATAAAAATAAAATAAAATAAACTGAAAAAAATTAATAATAATAATATTATAATTTGCAGACATTATCTTGAAAACGGTAACAGTGGTATCTGGAAAACGGTAACTCCTATCCAAATATTGTATAGGAACAAAATTGTAGAAAATTTTATGAACTTTGTTTTTTGTGCAGAAAGTTTTTCTCCATCTTTTTTAGTTTTTGTGTTAAATGACAAAAACAATATTTGCATTTTTTTTTAAACGCACGCCATTTTGAAAGTACAGCCAGTTTTTATTAAGGGCATGTCTTAAATTATTCCTCAGACTTTAATTTTTATGAAAAACATTGCCCCCAAGGATCCGGGGGTGCACGGACAGTTAAGGTGGGCTTCCGTAGTGTTACGTTTTATATTGAATTTTATATTTTATTTTAAGAGCTGAATCATTTATCTGGAAAATGGTAACTCCTATGCAAATATTGTATAGGAACAAAATTATAGAAAATTGTATGCACTTTGTTTTTTGTGCAGAAAGTTTTTCTCCATCTTTTTTAGTTTTTGTGTTAAATGACAAAAACCATATTGGCAATTTTTTTTTTTCTAAACTGACGCCATTTTGAAAGTGCAGCCAATTTTTTTTAGGACATGTCTTAAATTGTTCCTTAGGTTTTAATATTTATGAAAAACATTGTCCTAAAGGATCGGGGGGGGGGGGGGGTGCATGGACACTTAGGCTTCCGTAGTATATATCTTAATTTGTAAATAAGTTACATTTTATTATAAATTTCATAATCTCCCGATAATGCCGACTGCGTTGCCAAAACGTGTATAAAATCGGAATTTGATCACTTATCAACGCGCCTGAGGGTAAGTCGGGCACTCTCTACGGCCCCTCGCAAGCCCGGGCCCCAAAACTCTGTACCCAAGCACGTTGATTAAATAACTTTTATTTGATTCGTTGGAGGACAAAAAATACTTCTGAGTCACAGGAATGGTTTCATAGAAGATTACCGCAACGGACTGATAAACGCGTGAATGGAGTAATCGCTCTGTGGTTTTGATGCTATTACTTATCCCATTAGCCGGATAGTCGTCGAAAACAATGATTGATTTGAACCGTAGTGCTTATTAACATATTGAAGGTATTTGGTACAGACGGATGCGAAGGAGTCATTAAAGGGGTCTACAGACGATCCAACTTGCTGAAGCCAACCTTGTCGGTACGCTTTGAACATTGCTGGAATTCCAGCAGACCAGCTCACTTTAACGAATGAGTTCAATGCATGTCGACAATGTTGGCTCCAGCAAGTTGGATCGTTTGTAGGCCCCTTAAGATGTCAGCGGACTTTATGCAGCAGGTATCCTCCATAAATGACACGCATATTGGGTTCGCATGGAGTATGAACAGGGAGTGGCACAAAGGATTTTGTGAAGATGTATCACCAAAATTATCGATGGTATAAAAAAACGTAGAAGAGCAAAGTTGCAGAGAATTTAGTGGAGAATGATTTTGGTTTGAGATGTCACTTCGATAAAATCTACCGTTTAGCTATAGCAATTTTTCTTGTTGACGCCATTTTTTTTTCAAGATGGCGTCGCGACGTCATGTACGCAAATTTAAGGGCTTATTCAGAACATCAAAATTCACATCCCTGCCAAATTTCCAAACTTCCCGACCTTTTGCAAACAAATTATTTTCTTGTATCGTATACTGACTGGATTATTAATCTGTATATCCGAAATTATCCATCGTACAAAAAAATGTAAAACGGCAAAGTTTTAGAAAATATGAGGTGTTATTTCGATAAAATGTACCGTTACGAAGATATAGCAATTTTTCTTGTTTTCGGTGCCATTTTTTCAAGATGGCGCCGCGACGTCTTGTTTGCAAATTCAGGGACTTATTCAAAATATCAAAAATTTACCTCTGCCAAATTTCAAAACTTCCCGACCTTTTACCAACAAAGCGTTTTTTTTTGTATATACTGACTGGATTACATGACATTATTTCTAAATGTTGCATATTTTTAACTTTAGGTACTGTAGAACTCGACATTAAATATGCGATCAAAAAAATTTGTCCACGCGCAAGTATGAAACATAAAATACATTATTTTCCCAACAACACTACATTTATACAAAATATCTAAAATTAGTTTCCGATTTGATAATCTATTATTTAAAAAAGTATTAAATGTAAACAAATTTATCTTTAAATTTTAGTGATGGTGCCATTAACAACATTCATGCTAATAATAATATTAAAAATAAATAATTTCATGTCCCTATCATGCGTGCACCATGCTTCCGTTGAATGCATTGTGTTATGTTATTAAACAAAAGTACGATGCACCTATTCTAGTCAATATTTTTTACTATTTGCAATGCTACCCAAAGAAAAATAGCGAAACCGAAACGGCGCAAATGTAGACGTGAGAAATAAAAAGAAAAATCGGCGAGATAATAAGGTCAAAATGATCTAAATGAATTTACAACGACAAAACATAGATAAACTGGAGATTTTAGAGTTTAAACATATTATTAACAATAGTCATAATCTGTCTGTTATTGTTGGGAGTTTTATTTGCTGAGTAATTAAATAACCGGGTATTAGTAGTTTTCAAAAATCAAGTGACCCTTAACTTGAGAAGACAACAGGTCAAGAAATAACCGTACACATCGTTGCTTAGTGTATACTCGAACCATGATTGTTACTCTTATTGGAGCAGCACTTTTGCTTTTTGTTCTTGTGCTATCACTATCAAGGTATCTAGATTTTCTTTATTATTATTTTTTACACATTTCCGAGGAAAGAAAGGACGCAAAAAAGTGTAAAGTTTTGTCGAAAGACAAATTTAACGAAGTAGTTTAATTGTGTTCAGTCCTTTCTATAAGTGCCTACATTATTTGAATTGTGCGCAGTGTTGTTATGGATAATTTTTCTTTAAAATAAAAGTGACGTGTTTTTATGTAATAAATACAAGGTAACATAATATTCGAGACTGTTAACTTTTTAAAATGATTTCCCAATATATCACATTTTTCCCCAAAAGCTCCAACAATTCGTTAATTAATAACTGTCAGTTTCCTTTACAATAACCGGAAAATGTAAATTAAAAAATTCAAACAATGCATAGAAGATCGTACGTTTTAATTTAAAATCTTGGTAGGTAGGTATTTTTAATTTATTTCCATTTCTTCTGCACAAACTGTGAAAAAGAGGTGCAGGGTGTAAAAGAGCACTTGTTTTTTTTATACACTTTTCGTTGCTTGACAAGTAACTGTATAATCCCTTTTGTGTCAGTGGTAACTACTACACAAATGAAAATTTACAACCGCGCATTTTATTAGAACTGCACATTTTGTCATCGTCAATTTCACACTTTAAAAAGCATGCAGTATTTATTATTGTGTAAATATTTTTGTAAAATAAAATAACTCATAAAGAAAACCATCTCACCAAAAGCTACCTTTTAATTAAATAAATCTGATTTTATAATCTCGGTTATCTTTCTAACAAAGTTAAATTCTTAATTAAATATATTTAAAATATTTCAAAATAATTGTAACTGTCACTATAAAAATTCCGATGTATCATAGATATGGAAGAAACTCCCAATTAAGGCAATTTAGAGAATGTCGCAAAAAAGTTCCACTACGTATATCATTAAAAGAACCGACTAAAACTAAATTTGAAATAAATTAAATGAAGGTACATTTTCTATACAAAGAAAACGTACTTTAAGGATAGGATTTTGCAGAGTGAGAGGGAAATATGCGTTTATTTTCGGTTTATTATAAATATTTAAAAAATCATAAATGGTACAATCTTTAGACTAGTTTCAGGTATTTTCTATTGCTCTAAAGAATACAACCATATAGTTTTTATCATAAATTCTGTATATAGTTAAATGCCATTCATACTTTAATAATGAAATTACGAACTATTTTCATTGAAAAACTACAATATTCAAGTACAACAGAAATTTACAATAAAAATGTATATAGTTGTATTCGTTAAAACAATAGCAAGTATCTAAATCAGTTTTAAAGATTATAATTTGGTTGTTTAAATATTTATAATAAATCGAAAATAAACGCATATTTCCTCACACTGCAAAACTCTATCCTTAACATTATTTAATTATTTTTTAGAAAACTCTGGACAGTGCTTAGGCTCACCACATTGCCCCGCCCTTAAGAGTGTCACCAATTTATTTATAGTAGAAATAAAATAAAATAATGGATATAAATTATTTATATACTTATCATATCCCACCAATTATTTTATGATATAATTGATACATGAGTTATTTTTAAATTTTAAATCATAAACTAAATGTTTATCTAACAATACAGTAAAAATACTTAAAAAACGACAAAATATTTGGGAAATTTTGTAGGTATAATTTGCTATCTAATTTAATACAGGTGATCTGTCATTTGACCAGTGAATAATTAATTATAATCGGGGAGCCCTCCCTAGCTGTACGTGCACCCCCCGCTCGATCCTTGGGGACAATGTTTTTCATAAAGATTAAAGCCTAAGGAAAAATTTAAGACATGTCCTAAAAAAAAAAAATTGGCTGTACTTTCAAAATGGCGGCCATAGGTTAAAAAAAACTGTTGCCAATTATGTTTTTGTCATTTAACACAAAAACTAAAAAAGATGGACAAAAACTTTTTTCACAAAAAACAACGTGCATAAAATTTTTTACAATTTTGTACCTATACAATATTTTGATAGGATCACTTAGAGGAAATAACTGTGACAAGTATTGTAAGGCGTAAAATATAACTTTATACTATTAACATAAAAATAAAATAAAATAAACTGAAAAAAATTAATAATAATAATAATAATAATGATAAAATTTGCAGACATTTATCTCGAAAACGGTAACAGAGGTATCTGGAAAACGGTAACTCCTATCCAAATATTGTATAGGAACAAAATTGTAGAAAATTTTATGCGCTTTGTTTTTTGTGCAGAAAGTCTTTCTCCATCTTTTTTAGTTTTTGTGTTAAATGGCAAAAACAATATTTGCTATTTTTTTTAAACGGACGCCATTTTGAAAGTACGGCCAGTTTTTTTTTTAGGACATGTCTTAAATTGTTCCTTAGGCTTTAATCTTTATGAAAAACATTGTCCCCAAGGATCGGGGGGTGCACGGACAGTTAGGGTGGACTTCCGTAGTGATACGTTTTATGTTGAATTTTATATTTTACTTTAAGAGATGAATCATTTATCTGGAAAATGGTAACTCCTATGCAAATATTGTATAGGAACAAAATTGTAGAAAATTTTATGCACTTTGTTTCTTATGCAGAAAGTTTTTCTCCATCTTTTTTAGTTTTTGTGTCAAATGACAAAAACCATATTTGCAAATTTTTTTTTTACGGACGTCATTTTGAAAGTGCAGCCAATTTTTTTTTTTAGGACATGTCTTAAATTGTTCCTTAGGCTTTAATCTTTAAGAAAAACATTGTCCTAAAGGATCGGGGGGGGGTGCACGGACACTAGGGTGGGCTCCCGTAGTATTACTACTCTTTAGTTTTTGAGGTTGCTGATTTCGAATTTGAGGTCAATAACTGAAAATTCAAGATTCGCATAGAATATGGCTGCCCAAAACTTCAAAAACCTGAATAATTCTATAAAAAATATAAAAACCGCTGCCCAAGGAATCGCTACTTCCACATCCAGATTCTCTATCCAAGTCACTCACAACGAAAAAACTTTGTATGTGAAAATAATTGTTTATGGAACTTTAATAATATAATATTTGAAATCCTCTACCCCAAAAACCCATAAAACGAAACCCCACATCGGTAGTGGGGTGGGGGTGGTGATAGGGGGGTGGTAGTGGGGGGTGGATGAAGTAAAAAATATTTTGAGGTTTCTGGTTCCTGTACATAAACTAAATCACATTTTTTTTCACCCCCTTTAATAAGGAGGTGGGGGTGGTAATAGGGGTGGCTAATGCCAAAAATTTTTTTGAGACCTTAGCTTCTCTTGTATATACTAAATACCAATTTCACGGACTCTTACCTGCTTGATTTACCCATTTACCCCAAATTGACCCCAATTTACCTCCCAACCCTTCGACGGAACAAGATGAAAATATAATCTAGTTCTAGATCTCGTTAAAGTACATATGTGTACCAAATTTCAAGTCAATATCTTAAACGGTTCCAGAGTAAACGTGCGCACAAAAAAAAAGTTACAGACAGACTGACAGACAGAAAATTTTTTTTCGCTCAAACTTAAAATCTCGACGTTTCATGACATTTTAAGCCTATTTGGACAATAAAAATTTTTTAAAATTTTTTTGTCGTTACTATACTTCCACTGGACGTGGAAGTAATTAAACAATCGTTGAAGCAGAGCTGGGCACTACTTCAAGTAAAAGTAGTATAAATTGTACTTCAATTACTTTTATTACTTGAAGTATTTTACTTCAAATACCCAAAGAAATGAGTACTTGGTACTTGCAGATATTTTAGAATAGTACTTGTACTTAGTACTTGTTGAACGAAACTACAGTACTTAAAGTACGTTACAATTTACTTCAAGTATTTAAAGTACTTGATCACTACTTCAAGTACCTTAGGTACTGCAAGTAAGTTTACAATTCAGTTGAAACCTGCAAAGACTGGTAAGAGCAGTTATTTGTTATTGCTAAAAAGAGCATTTCGCCTTTCTTTGAGAGTGTTGATAGTATTACGTGTTAATGTGTTCAGATATTCTTTGGTACCGGAACTACAAGTTTGAGAAGGTGCCAACATTTTGAAAAGCACCTAGTTTTAGCGTTTTTGGCCAAAAATCTGGAAAATGGGCAAGCAGAAAATGTTGGCATATGGTTTTCCAGCAATGAGCATTGACAACGAAAATTTTTCGCTTGGTCAGAAAGTGTTATACTATTACTACGTTCCAATTTTGGCCATAATTGATGTCGCCGGTGCTGCCAATTGCACGGAGAAAAAATGTTGGCATATATCGAATGTTGATATATATCGAATGTTGATAGGCAATATACCCTCTTCAACTAGCACTAATACTCTGTTTCACAATTTGAATATTTTCTGGGGCGGCTAGCGCCAAAACGGGCAGGGGGGGAGGTCTGACTCACATAAGATAAAATACCCAGAAAAACATTTGCTAAAACAACACCAATGCCAACATGTTATATCCCAGACTAAATATTCAAGAAATGTCAAATATGAAAAATTATTTAAAAATTTTTACTTTCAGTTATTTTAGAATACATTAACGAAATGGAATGTTATGTTTTTTAGGAGCAAAATTTTCTCATTTAGTAAATAAATAAAACAACTTCAAAAAACTGTATCATTTAAATATAAAAAATATGTCGATGTATAGAAATATTTACACATAAAGATTGGTTTAGATAAAAATAAAAAATTTAAAGTACTTGAAGTAGTTGAATGTACTTTTAATCAGTACTTGATACTTGATACAACCAGAAAATACTTGAAGTATTTAAATGTACTTGTAATAATTAAATGACTAATTGAAGTAGTACAAGTAGTACGTACACCCAAAGTTGCAAGTACTACCTCGAAGTACTTGATACTTGAAGTATTCTGCTTTTTGAAAAGTAATTGATACTTGATGCAAAAGTACCCTAACTAACTATTTGGTACTTGATACATAAGGTAGTTTAAATGAGTACTTTTTCCAGCTCTCCGTTGAAGCTATGGAGGTGAAAGATATTTTTTTACTGGTGATTTTTGTAGTAAAAGGCACCTTCTTCAGTCAGTGGCGGCTCGTCAGGGGAGGCTGAGCCTCCCTTTGGAAGAAGTGGCATATCTTCCAATCTTCCAAATAAATATCTTTTACTTGTAGAAATTTCTCTAATTGTCTTTCAAAATATCAAGCCTCCACTGCAGACAATATCACGAGCCGCCACTGTCTTCTGTTTGTATTTATGGTGCCACACTTGCTACACTAGTAATAAGAAAGCGTTGCTGATTTATTTCCGAAACGTAGTATACCGAGTGCCACAGGCTAGTGGCTCCCCCTATATTTCCTTTATTTTTTAACTTATCCATTTGAAATTTGGGGTGCATAAACTACCTGCAAAAATGGATTTTTGGACATAAAAAACGGTATGAAACCATTTCCGGTTTACCCGGAAATGACCGCAACTTTCGATTTTTAAATGGAACACCCTGTATATTTTTACATATTTGGATTCAAGACAACATTCTGAGTATACCATGAGATTTTCGGGAATTTTTGAGTCGGTGTTCGATTTTTTAAACCATTTTAGAGTGCTTTGAAATACCAAAATTTTTTCTACGGCAGGTAAAGTCCAAGGGAAAAATATAATTTTTCGTTTAATTTCATTAATAACTATTTACGAAGCCTCCAAAATTGAACAAATCACTTTTTTATCGAAAACTTTTTTTTTCAAATGGGAAGGTGGTGGCTCATTATGTTCAATAAATTATAGATTTTTTTCTGAATTCGTTGATATCCATTTCAAATCTATGCTATTTGTTTTTCTATTTTATTGAATTTATTTAAAAATAAAAAATCGCTTTCAAAATAATTTTTATTGATCCTTATAGTTTGCACTAATACTTACATCTGTTAAGAAACAAAAGAGAGAACTAAACTATTATTAAAAAAAAAAGGTAGTTATTGTTATTCACATTTCATTATTAGACATATGATTTTTGCAAAGGCAACTACGTTAAAGTTCAAGAAAAACTATAGTGAAAGTGATTTTTTATTTTTAAATAAATTCAATAAAACAGAAAAAGAAATATAGCGGAGCGGATCTGGTGTTGAAATGAAACCAACTTTTTTTATATATTTTTTTTTTTTTGACAATTCGGTTACACGCGTTCTCTTTTATCATGTTATCAACTTAGTTCAGCTTAATCACACGGGGTGGCGGAGGAATTCGCATAAACACGTTTTTCCACGATAACTTTGTTATTATTGACCTGACGAAAAAAAGTAAAATTAAAAATTGAAGATCTCGTGGAAGCGCATAATCTGGTATTTTTTTCAAATACTCGTTTTTTAGCCCTAACACTAATACACAAAAAAGTAATTCATTAATTTTTTTACGAATAAAAGATTTTTTTGGGGTAGGTGAAATAGATAAGAATTGATGAAGCCGGAGGATTGATGTGGTGGGCCAATTAGGGGAGGGATGAAGGTAGGGAAAGGAAAATTATTCAACCCCCTCGAACTTTTTTCCCTGTCGTGCGATTTTCAAAAACCAAAATAGAATTTGTTCGTTATTACGTCTAATATTTGACTGAATAATTTTTTAAAAATTTTTCAAATAAACAAACTTGTGGGAGGGGAAAAACCTTTTGCATTTTTTTTTAATACGCTTTTGAATACGAAGGAAAGGACTCAGAAGAGACATTTTTTTAGAGGTAAGTGAGAATTTTTTTATCTTTAATTTAAAAAACAATTATCGCAATCCAAGCATTAGGAAGAGAGGAATGGGGCATAATGAGTTTGTGGGAATAAAGGGTTAAGGAAAAGGGATAGGGACTTCGGAGCTTAATATTCGGATATATAAATCTTTTTTCCGTCTTAATATTTTATCAGTCTACCCTCCATCAAATATTAAACTTATTATAAATAATTATTTAACACCGTCACAAGTTTTCGCGATGCATTTCTCTAGTTTTAGGTGTGTATTGGATATATAAAACAATTATTTTCCCGCTTAACTCGCTCTAACTCAAAAACGCGGTTGGCAGATTAAAAAAAAGGCAGATTAAACAAAGTTTACCGCATGTTACATTTGAGAATGCAAATTTTCAACACAGCCTTAGAAAAAAAAATGCTTTCTACACTTATTAAAATTTGACCTACATATTAACACATTATGTTAACAAATATATAGTGATAACACGATAAAAATTTGAGAGTAATCCAGTGCCGTTTTTGAGTTAGAGCGAGTTAAGTGGAAAAATAATTATTTTATATATCCTAAAACCAGAGAAATGCGCCGCGAAACGGTGTTAAATAATTATTTATAATAAGTTTAATATTTGATTGAGGGTAGACTGATAAAATATTAAGATGGAAAAAAGAGTAAAGTATATATCCGAATATTAAGCTCCGAAGTCCCTATCCCTTTTCCTTAACCCTTTATTCCCGCAAACGCATTATGCCCCCTCTCTCCCTCTCTATTGCTTGGATTGCGACAATTTTTTTTAAATTAAAGATAAAAAGAATTCTCACTTACCTCTAAAAAAATTTATCTTCCGAGCCCTTTCCTTCGTATTCAAAAACGCATTTAAAAAAAAATGCAAAAGGTTTTTCCCCTCCCATAAGTTTGTTTATTTGAAAAAAATAATAAAAAAAAAATTCAGTCAAATATTAGACGTAATAACGAACAAATCCCATTTTGGTTTTTTGAAAATCGCACGACAGAGAAAAAAGTTCGAGGGGGTTGAATAATTTTCCTTTCCCTACCTCCCTCCCCTCCCCTAATTGACCCACCACCCCAATCCTCCGGCTCCATCAATTCTTATCTATTCACCTACTTCAAAAAAATCTCATCCACCTAACTTTTTTTTTCGTAAAAAAAATAAGGAATTATTTTTTTGTGAATTAGTGTTAGGGCAAAAAAACAAGTATTTTCAAAAAAAAATTCACGAAAAGTTACCGTCCGATTTGAAAAAAAAAATACCAGGTTATACGCTTCCGCGAGATCTTCAATTTTTAATTTTACTTTTTTTTGTTCGTCAGGTCAATAATAACAAAGTTATCGTGGAAAAACTTGTTTTTACGAATTTTAAATGCGAATTCCTCCGCCACCCCGTGTGATTAAGCTGAACTAAGTTGATAACATGATAAAAGAGAACGCGTGTAACCGAATTATCAAAAAAAAAAATTTTTAAAAGTTGGTTTCAAAACTCCTCTTTTTCTCGCCAGATCCGCTCCAGTAAATAGCATAGATTTGAAATATATCAATGAATTCACAAAAAAAATCTATAATTTTTTTAACAATATGAGCCACCGCCTTCCCATTTGAAAAAAGTTTTCGATAAAAAAGTGATTTGTTCAATTTTGGAGGCTTCGTAAATAGTTATTAATGACATTAAACGAAAAATTATATTTTTCCCTTGGAGTTTACCTGCCGTAGAACAAATTTTGGTATTCCAAAGCTCTCTAGATGAATGTCTTAAAATGCTTAAAAAAATTGAACATCGACTCAAAAATTCGCGAAAATCTCATGGTATACTCAGAATGTTGTCTTGAATACAAATATGTAAAAATATACAGGGTGTTACATTTAAAAATCGAAAGTTGCGGTCATTTCCGGGTAAACCGGAAATAGTCTCATACCGTTTTTTATGTCCAAAAATCCATTTTCAAATGGATACGTTAAAAAATAGAGGAAATATAGGGGGGGAGCCACTAGCCTGTGGCACCCGGTATATTTGTATTTTTAGGCTCGCTCATTAGTAATAGAGATGCAACGGACCGTTGCATCTCTAGATAGTGTTTTGGCCGGATACTGAATACGCACATTTCCCTCTCATTTTGCAAAATGCCATCTTTATCTTTAATGACAACATTTCGGAGAAAACGTCAATGGCCAAGGAAATTGACTATTATTTAAAAGGAGCACAGATTCAAACTTCAAAGAAATAGTGACCCTTACGCATGGTGGTATAATAACTCCAATCAGTATAATAAAACTGTTTCATTTTTTTTACCACTTTTTATTTTTTATCCGGTTTTGGCCTGATATCAGGTTACTATCCGGTGTCCAGCCGAATAGTAATAAAGTGGCCGGATAGGCCGGATACCGGATATCCGTTGCACCTCTGATTACGAATCTAAAGTCAAAACTATAAAATTGAAAATGACGGCTCCAATATTGCGGACTTTTGTAGGAAAAATATTTTTATTGAAAAATTACCAAAAATGTTGAACCAGCAGCCCTGTAAATTATTTGAGCATAAAGGATTGCCGAATTTGAAAGTATCGATAACAAGTGATAGTGGGCATAGAAAAGTGATTTTAAATAGAAAATGAGGAATGACTTTTTTTCTTAAAACAATTCATTCTCAAGTAATTAATTATTTGATATTTGAAAAAATGTATTTTAAGGGTGCCGTAATTCCAAAAACACAAACAGGGTTCATAGCAATTTTTCAAACGTAAATTCCCTGACTTTTCAAGGTTTTCTAGGACCATTGGAAGGTTTTTTCCAGGTCTAGTAATTGATGAGCGGGGTAGGGACACTGTGGCATCACAAAATAATCGGAACGAAACTAGAAGTACAAAACTCAAAATTATTTTCAAATTCCCTGACTTTTAATAAAATTTTCCAAATTCCCCGACTTTTCCCTGACTTTTTTAGGCAACTTTAAATTCCCTGACTTTTCCACGTTCTCCAGGTTTTCCAGGTCGCTAGGAACCCTGACAAATCAAAATGCTAAATTTTGGATATAGGCATGCTGATCAATAATATTGCATTAATATTTTGGTAAAAAATGCCTAATATGAATTCTCGAAAAATATACCCTTTTAACTTAATAAAAATGAACGCCAATGACTGAAATAAGTTTTGTTTTACTCAAAAAGGATATAGTAAAGGTTTTTGATACCGATCTAAATTTGGTTGAAATTGGACGACTTCTTATAACTAAGGTACGAAGGCAGGGCCGGATTATCCATAAGGCTAACTAGGCTATAGCCTAAGGGCGACAAAGCGCGAAGAGGCGTACACTAGAGCACGAATGTCGCGAGCTCTTTGCGTTCTCTGCTTATTGAAAAAAATATATTTTGTAGGCTCTGTACGAAGGTGTCACCGTGAAAAGTGGGACACGCTGTCTGTATATTACCAAAAAATAGTATTCGATATAAACACACCACACATAGTAGACAACCCCCAAATCCAAAGCAAAGGGTGTTCGGAAGAGGGTTCTACATTTTGAAAAACGCAGACATACATCCTTACCCACCGGTGTTGTCAGTACCGGGGCTGGGATTCGAACCCAGAGCGCGATAGACAGTCGGTCAGCCACTCAATATGGCCTAGCCGACTGAACTACCGTGCCGGATATATTTCGTTAAATATATTATTATCTAATAATTCAAGTAACATGGCGACAAAAAAAAAATATGAAGACGCACATCCGTCATAACTTTTTGCTTAATTAATAACCTTTAATTCATTAACATTTTTGACGTTATGTCGAAAAGCCGAAAGTTCCTGAGATTTCATTAAACTAAATACTTCCATTTCTAAACGTTCAAACGCCATCTTTAAACTTCCATATCTCCGAAACTATTAATCATATAGAAATGTAAATAAAAAGAAAATCAATCTAACTTTATATAGTTTCTTTTTGGTCTCGACCATTTTTTAGCTGAAATGTCCGATTAAAGAACTTATATCTAGATACATAACAGGCTATCTTTTCACTATATACCTTGTTTGCTCCTAACATAGTCACATTATATGTCCATTAAAATGGATAGATGAACATCACATCCCATAGGCAACAGTGGCGTTGTGTGTGTAGAATGGTAAATATTTTCATTAAAATGAATTATTGCAATTCCTGCATTACCGGCTCTTTATATAACGTGATGTAGGCATACGATATTACAGTAAGATAAAACAGTAAGATAAATATGTATTGAAAGGATATTAAAATTTAATTGCTATTTACTTTATAACTGTAAACTGAACTTCATCATGTTACGACTATGGAACGATCGATTTTCTTCTTTTCTAAACTGCTTTCTGCAAACGGCACAGCACTACACTATTTATTTGCACAAAATATATTGTCACTAAACTGTGTAAATATGAATAGAGAATATTATTTAGGTATTAAGCAAATCACAACATAAAATAAAATTACTTTTTCACCAGTTTTTGGTCGGAGAACACGAAAAACATTTATTGACATTAATGGCCGAACTGTCAACTGAGATTATGATAATCGAACTGAAGCCGATCGTGCACGAGCGGCCGCGAATACGCCGATGGGCCAATCAGCAACTTATGGGAAGAAGTGCCTTAGATTGTGAGTCTTTCAGCGACAAATAAATCAATGCCATTATGTATCTAGATATAAGTTCTTTAATCGGAGGCTGAAATTAATATACCTAACTAATATACGAGACATATTACCAAAAATTTTTAAAAAATCACAAATTTTACGTTTTCTCGAAAATATCTCTGTAGTTTAAAGTGCAATTTTTTCTAAAGCAAGTACTATTTAAGATATTTTACTACTGTCTAATTACATTAACAGAATGTAGATATTTTTACTAAAAAATGTAAAGACGCACATTGCTCCGGTCACAACTTCTTTGTTTTTCATGTTACATAAACAAATTAAAAACCATTTGAAAGCTTAAGCAATAATCCTTAATTTTGATTAGTATTTTTGAGGTAGAGGCCCTGATTTTTGAGGTATTTAATGTTGAACTAAATAAATGATCGGACGTCACTTTTAAACCTTCATATTTCTGAAACTACTAATCCTACAAAAATTAAAAAAAAAAAAAACAACTAAACTCATCCTTAGTTTATAAGCTTTCTTTTTGGCCTAAAGCATTTTTTCGCTAAATGTGATATTCTTCGAGTTCAAGTCATTATAACTTAATGATTACTTTTTATTGAGGTGCCCCTCTTATAAAATGGCAAGCCTCCCCCGCATAATACACAAGTGGTTCTTTGATGTGTTTTATGAATTGTGTGATGTATAATGCAGTTATACAACGTGATCTACCATGACATGCGGAAAATTTAACAGTAGGTTGTCCCCACCGAAAGGAGTTAAAAAAATGACAATTTAAAAAAAAAGACCAATGACTTTAACTAATCTAACGTAACGCGGTACAACCATATCACTTTATCAGACTTGGAATTGACACTACTGACAGCAAAGCTGGATAAGATAGAAGTGACTTTTTGGTTTTAATCAAATCACACTGCAAAAATAGCGAAATAAACCGAAGACATTGACCCCATGCTGAAACGACAAGCAGATATACGAGATATTTAGTTAAACTGGTCAATGACACGGCGGTGTCCCTATTGTTCGACCGAAAGCAAAAACGCGGGTCTACACACGATCCAGCGGCAGGGAGCCAGCCTTGTCGGCATGCTTTGAACTCATTCGTAAGTACGGTAACACACGAGCGTCAAATCCCGTTCACCGCAACGGTATTTTGACGTTCTGGCTCTGATCCACGCCAGTTGACGCTGACCGGGCCGTGTGTCAGAAACAGTATCTAACAATGTACCCCTGAACCGCAACGTCAAAATGTTGCGCGCAACGGAAATTTGACGCTCGTATGTTACCGTACTAAAAGTGAACTGGTCCAGTGGAATTCCAATTACCTTCAAAGCGTACCGACAATGTTGGCTCCCTGCCGCTGGATCGTGTGTTGACCTTTTTTTTTTTTATCTCGCCGGCCGGCTTCACTTTTTATGCCAATTAAGGAAATGTCAAGGAGGTTGAATAAATAAGGAGTCGCCATATTATAGCGGAGCGGAACTGTTTTTGAAATGAAACCAACTTTTAAAAAAAAAAATTGTTGACAATTCGGTTACACGCGTTCTCTTTTATCATGTTATCAACTTAGTTCAGCTTAATCACACGGGATGGCGGAGGAATTCGCATTTAAAATTCGCAAAAACACGTTTTTCCACAATAACTTTTGTTATTATTGACCTGACGATAAAAAAGTAAAATTAAAAACTGAAGATCTCGCGGAAGCACATAATCTGGTAAATTTTTTTTCAAATCGGACGGTAACTTTTCGTGCCAAATTTTTTTTGAAAATACTCGTTTTTTTGCCCTAACACTAATACACAAAAAAGTAATTCCTTAATTTTTTTACGAAAAAAAGAAGTTGGGTGGGGAATTAGATCTTTTTGAGGTAGGTGAAATAGATACGAATTGATGGAGCCGGAGGATTGAGGTGGTGGGCCAATTATGGGAGGGGAGGGAGGTAGGGGAAGGAAAATTATTCAACCCCTGTAACTTTTGTCCCTGTTGTGCGATTTTCAAAAACCAAAATGGAATTTGTTCGTTATTACGTTTAATATTTGACTGAATAATTTTTTAAATTTTTTTCAAATAAACAAACTTGTGGGAAGGGAAAAACCTTTTGCATTTTTTTTAAATGCGTTTTTGAGTACGAAGGAAAGGGCTCAGAAGAGAAATTTTTTTACAGGTAAGTGAGATTTTTTTTATCTTTAGTTTAAAAAAAAAAGATATCGCAATTCAAGCAATAGGAAGGGAGGGAAGGGGCACAGTGCGTTTGCGGGAATAAAGGGTTAAGGAAAAGGGGAGAGGGACTTCGGAGCTAATATTCGGATATATAAATCTTTTTTCCATCTTAATATTTTATCAGTCTACCCTCCATCAAATATTAAACTTATTATAATAGTATATTGTGTATTTAGGTGTGAAAGCAATACATTCCCGGACGACGATGCAAATTGTTGGCCGAGGCGTTAGCCGAGGCCAACAAGCATCGAAGTCCGGGAATGTGCTTTCACACCGAAGTACACATACTATTTTTTCTGAAATCACAATCAATATTACTATAAGTTAAGAAATTTGTATTAATGCATAACATTTCTTCATTACAATCTAACTGCTTACTAATAAATGCAATTTTAATGTGAGTTGGTTTGTCTGCGTGTTTATTTACTGTTTAAAATACACATAAAACACCGTACGGGAATGTTACTTTCCCGGTCTAGGCCGGGAAAGTAATATTCCCGTACAGTTTTGCTGATCGTTGCTTGGCAACGGATCTTTTCCGGTCTGTTTTCTGATAGTTTCTTAGTAACGGACTAACATACTGGAATTGTGCTTTTTTCGATCTGAAATCGCGCCGAAAATGTAGACATTGCCGATCGATTTCAGAAAAATAATTATTTAACACCGTCACGAGTTTTCGAGGCGCATTTCTCTAGTTTTTTACTTCCACAATTCCACATCCAGTGGAAGTATAGTAACGACAAAAAATTTTTTAAAAATTTTTATTGTTCAAATAGGCTTAGAATGTCATGAAACTTCGAGATTTTAAGTTTGAGCTAAAAAAAAATGTCTGTCTGTCTGTAACTTTTCTTGTGCGCACGTTTACTCTAGAACCGTTTAAGATATTGACTTGAAATTTGGTACACATATGTACTTTAACGAGATCTGGAACTAGATTATATTTTCATCTTGTTCCGTCAAAGGGTTGGGGGGTAAATTGGGGTAAATTTGGGGTAAATACGTAAATCAAGCAGCTAAGAGTCCATAAAATTGTTATTTAGTATCGATAAGAGAAGCTAAGATCTCAAAAAAAAAATTTGGCATTAGCCACCATTACAACCCCCACCCCATTATTAAAGGGATGAAAAATGTGATTTAGTGTGTGTACAAGAACCAGAAACCTCAAAATATTTTTTTACTTCATTCACCCCCACTACCTCCATCATCACCCCCACCCCACTACCGATGTGTGGTATCATTTTATGCGGTTTTTAGGGTAGAGGATTTTAAATATTATATTATTAAAGTTCCATTAACGATTATTTCCACATACAAATTTTTTTCGTTGTGAGTGACTTGGATAGAAAATCTGGATGTGGAAGTAGTGATTCCTTGGGTAGCAGTTTTTTAGGTGTGTATTGGATATATAAAACAAAATATTTTTCCGCTTAACTCAAAAACGGCACAATGGATTACTCTCAAATTTTCATCGTGTTATCACTATATATTTGTTAACATAATGTGTTAATATGTAGGTCAAATTTTAATAAGTGTAGAAAGCATTATTTTCTTTCTAAGGCTATGTCGAAAATTTGCATTCTCAAATATAACATGCGGGAAACTTTTTTTATCTAATCCATTGTGCCGTTTTTGAGTTAGATCGAGTTAAGCGGAAAAATAATTGTTTTATATATCCAATACACACCTAAAACTAGAGAAATGCACCTCGAAAACTCGTGACGGTGTTAAATAATTATTTATAAGTTTAATATTTGATGGAGGGTAGACTGATAAAATATTAAGATGGAAAAAAGATTTATATATCCGAATATTAAGCTCCGAAGTCCCTATCCCTTTTCCTTAACCATTCATTCCCGCAAACGCATTGTGCCCCCTCCCCCCCTTCCTATTGCTTGGATTGCGATAATTTTTTAAATTAAATATAAAAAGAATCTCACTTGCCTGTAAAAAAATTTCTCTTCTGAGCCCTTTCGGTCGTACTCAAAAACACATTTAAAAAAAATGCAAAAGATTTTTCCCCTCACACAAGTTTGTTTATTTGAAAAAAATAAAAAAAATTATTCAGTCAAATATTAGACGTAATAACGAACAAACTCCATTTTGATTTTTGAAAATCGCACGACAGGGAAAAAAGTTCGAGGGGATTGAATAATTTTCCTTTCACTACCTCCCTTTCCTCCCTTAATTGGCCCACCACCCCAATCCTCCGGCTCCATCAATTCTTATCTATTTCACCTACCTCAAAAAACTCTCATCCCCCTAACTTCTTTTTTTCGTAAAAAAATTAAGGAATTACTTTTTTGTGTATTGGTGTTAAGGCAAAAAAACGAGTATCTTCAAAAAAAATTTTCACGAAAAGTTACCGTTACCTCTTCCACGAGATCTTCAATTTTTAATTTTACTTTTTTTATCCTCAGGTCAATAATAACAAAGTTATCATTGAAAAACGTGTTTTTGTGAATTTTAAATGCGAATTCCTCCGCCATCCCGTGTGATTAAGCTGAACTAAGTTGATCACATGATAAACGAGAACGCGTGTAACCGAACTGTCAAAAAAAAATCAAAAAAAGTTGGCTTCAAAACTCCTCTTTTTCTCGTCAGATCCGCTCCAGTAATGAGAAGCAGAATGTGGCAGCACATTCCTCATTTTAGTATGATCGAAACGTCAACAAAACGCGACATGTATCTTGGTTTAATATTATTATAAAATAAATGTTTTTGATAGAAAATAGTGGAAAAAAAATATTATTTTGGGTATTCAGCAGATAACTTTCAAAGAAAACATTCGTTTCTTTCATATACCATTGGTGCAAGTCTGACCAAAAAGGAAGATCAACAAGACTCCCCCTACGGTGACTTGTCGACCTCTTTCATACACCTACCATATATAATATATATTAGCATGATCAGACTTGAATCATCAATATATAGAAAGAGTGGTTGTTTTATTGCTTTTCATGCTGAATCTTAGATACGGTAGGTGTATGAAAGAAGTCGACAAGTCACCGTAGGGAGAGTCTTGTTGACCTTCCTTTTTGGTCAGACTTGAACCAATGATATATGAAGGAAACGAATGTTTTCTTTGAAAGTTATCTGCTGAATACCCAAAATAATATTTTTTAACAATGATGTAAGCAGAAATAATAGGTATTTATTTAGAAAATAGCGTTTTTCGTCATAGCATATGATTTCGTTTCCGCCAAGTAGCTGTACAAATCAAAGTAGTATCGATAAGAAGAAATGTTTTGGAATCACTTTTCATAGGTTAAAACAGGTCTGTACTCAAAAGATATGTTGAAACTATTTTCTATTTATTTTAGATTGTATTTTAGATTTTATTATACTATATTTGCTTGAAATGTGAAACCGTCATCTCATTCATTATTCTGCTGGCTTGATATATGGTAGTGTCAATGTTTAAAGTCAACTAACTTGTATCTCCTCAAATGCTGTATAAACTTTTTTTTAAATCAGGACCTGGCGAGCCGTTCATGACAGTATGATCACAAGCCACGCCTTCTGCGGCCGTTTCTCATTGTAAGATATAAGCTTTATGGCTACTCCTTATTTATATTCTACCTCCATGGGAAATGTAAACAACTCGAATACATTCTTTCATAAGTTCGTCGACCTCTTCAGGAGTAGGTCAGGACTTACTCAACATCAGTAGTGTATCTTCGCAAATTTACTAATAATTTAATATACTAAATTACCTCAGAACCCTCTAAAATTTTGCAGGGGCTTTCCCACATTGAAGACTAGTACACCATTTTATTTTCCGCATTTCTTGGTAGATCACGCTGTATAGTATATTGTTTATAGACAAGCATACGAGAAAAATTTTTACACGCTGTTAGCGTGCATTAAGGATTTGTCATATGCTATGTGAAATCAATAATTTTCAAGCGCATTTAGCAGCGCGTTTTAAAGCAGTCCTAGAAAAATAAGTTTTTCATAATTATGCAAAAGAAACTTACCTCCGCGACTCCCAAATCCGAGATCTTCAGATCGCCCTCCAGCGTAAGAAGTAGATTTCCCGGTTTGATGTCCTTATGGATAACCCTCATACTGTGCAAATATTCCAGACCATCTATAAGTTGAAGAAAATACCCGTGGGCCTGGTATAGGGGAAACTTTTTGGAAGGCGTTGAATCAAGCATGCCTTGTAGGGATCCGACACAAAATTCCATTATTAAATACATCTTTTGTTTCTCGTGATTATATAATTCATCTACTAGGTTAATTACATTTTTATGCTTCAGTTTGCGAAGGAGTTTGATTTCTCTGAAAAGATAGAAAATTATCGTGAGGTTGATAATATAATACAGTCAATCTTAATTTAAGTAATCAGTGAATAATTACTATACGAATTAGTGGAGCGAAAAAGAGGGTAAAATTGTGTCGTTTTTTTTTATCAGCTTAGAACAAGATCAGACACAGTGGGTATTACCGACAACATCATTTTACACATAAAAACACGAAATACGACATTTTTTAGTGGTCACAGATATTCTCATTTAAAAAAAAGTGTAAAATTTTATTTTTTTTTAAATCATGTTTTTTTGTACATCTATTGCCATATCTCAAAAATGAATTGAGCTATCGATGTGAACTTTTTTTTTATTATAAAATACACACTTAAGCGCTTCTTTATATACATAGGATTACTAATAAAAAAAATGCGAAATGTGTAGATGACACTGAAAGTTTAGAGAATACGCCATCAAATTTTCACTAAGCGAGGAACTTTTTTGTTTTTGAAAATTTTGTGTAACATGCTATGAAGAAAATGAAGTTAATAGACTAAAAAAGGTTTTAGAAAAAAAATATTTTCATTATTAGCAACAGTTTGCTAGTTACGAATTTTTTAGTATGGAGGAATTGTCGAAGCGTACACGCGCGGCACTTTAGAATAATAATGATTATGTATAGTGTGTAACGGAATTTTTCATTATTATTTTTTTATGTTTAGGACTGTTTTATCAAGTTTTAGGATGTGAAAGGATAACTTATTTTTTCTAGTGGCGCATTAAGGACTAAGGTTGAAGGCAAAAAGGAATTAAAAATCTCAAATAAAGTATCTGGGATAAAAATGCATTACATTGGGATCTCGAAAACGGTAAAAAATAATATTATAGTAAATGGAAAAAAAGTTGCGCAACTAGGGGGCTAATAAAACAGAAGTTTAGGAAAAGTAATAATTTTGGAGTGTTTTGATAAAAAGAAAAACTATCGAGTATTCCTTTTTTTGCGTTATTATTGGAGCTAAATAGAAAAGACAGTTTCTTAAAGCACTTTTTTTGAACGTGGCAATCTTAATATTTGTATCCGACATTTCCTATGTCAGAGTCCCTATCCGAAATTCCCATGCATTGCATTTTTACCCTAGATCCACACAATAATTGAGTAAACGTGTTATTTTCGCCTAAATTAGGTAACAAAAAAGAAAAAAATATCCTAAATTAAGTCTCTTTTAATTTCCGCAGCTGTTTCCATGGCTTGTGCAGAAGTTTATCGTTCTCCTCTATTACTACGCCACATAAAATCCACTCCATTTTACAATGAAACTTAGATTGCTTTTTTATCTTAAATATTTTTTTAGCAGATAATCCACGCACAATTCGCACAATAGCCATACGTTCTACAATATAATACAAGTGGTAATAAGGGAAAGAATATCGTTACACATTTTACTTCCGCATCCAGTGTAAGTATAGTATCGACAAAAATATTTTTGAAAATTTTTATTGTTTTTAGAATGTCATGAAAAGTCGAGATTTTAAGTTTGAGCAAAAAGAAAAAATCTGTCTGTTGGTCTGTGCGCACAATTACTCCGTAACTGTTTAAGATATTGACTTGAAATTTGGTACACGTACCTATGTATTTTAACGAGATCTGGAACTAGATTATTCCGTTAAAGGGTTGGGGGGTAAATGGGGGTAAATAGGCAAATCAAGCAAGTAAGAGTCCATACAATTGGTATTTAGTATATATAAGAGAAGCTAAGGTCTCAAAATTTTTTTGGCATTAACCACCCCCATTACCAACTCCCACCCCATTATTCAAAGGGGCGAAAAAAATAAAATTGTCATTTAGTGTGTGTACAAAAACCAAAGTCCTCAAATTTTTTTTTACTTTATCCACCACTACTACCACCTACCTTCCACCACCCTCAGCCCCACTACCGATGTGACATATCGTTTTATAGGTTTTTGGGGTAGACGATTTCAAATATTTTATTATTAAAGTTCCATAAACAATTATTTCCACATTCAAATTTTTTTCGTTGTGAGAGACTTGGATAGAAGATCAGGATGTGGAAGTAGTGATTCCTTGGGCAACGGTTTTATAATTTGACCTTCGACGAAAACGAATAACGTTGATCGTACACCGCCCTGAGATTAGTTAGTTTTAGTGGACGCGGGCGTATTAATACTCAATTTCTGCAATTCGCGCGCTCCAAAAAAATCACTGTACCTAAACTATCAAAGATACAATAAGAATTATGCTATCAAAAACTTTTTTGGTCTTTTGGCTTTATTTTCTTCGCAGCATGTTATACAAAATTTCCAAAAACAAAAAAATTTGTAGCTTCGTGAAAATTTGACTGCGTATTTTCTGAACTTTCAAGGTTATCTAAGTTTTTAGCATGCTTAAAAATGTTTTAATTAACAATACTATACACAGATAGAAGCGCTTAAGTGTGTGTTTTATAACAAAAAAAAGTTCATGTGGATATCTCCATTCGTTTTTGAGATATGGCATTAGATGTTCAAAAAAACATGATTAAAAAAAAAAAAAATTTCACACCTTTTTAAAAATAACAATGCCCGTGACCACTAAAAAATGTCGTATTTCATGATTTCTAATGAACATGGACCTACTTAACGAAATGGTATATGTCTCAGTTTGTTCTAAGATTAAAAAAAAAACTCGAGAAGGAAGCGACTTTTGCCCTGTTTTTTACTCCACTAAATTTTTTTTATGGATAATGTAGGAGTTATTACAATCATCAGCTAATGTTTTCCACAAAAATAGCGCCGCCGTTAGGTTGGAAAAATTATGGTTAAAACAAGGTTTTTCTCGATTATCTACTTTCCCGTTAATTCTATCCTAAAATTCAGTATTATTATCAGTGCAGGTAATAAAGAAATCTATAACTTGTGTTTAAATTTTTTTTTTTTTCGGCCGACCAGAAGTACACCCTTTCTGGAGACATTATCCGCCAGAAATTAACGTTTTCCCGGGCTAGACCGGAAAGTGACATTAGAGATCGGCAAAAACTTGTCCGATCCCCGTTATTCTAGTTGCTGTGGAAACGAATTTGTGTTAATTGTTGAGATAAGTGTCAAATAGAAAATAGTATATTATTCAACGAGCGGGTAATGTAGGTAATAACTAACGCAGATGAAGTTTACAGCACGAGCCGCAGGCGAGTGCTGTAATTATCAAGTGAGATTACCATTACCGCAAGTTGAATACTGTATATTTATCTACTCTTATTAGGTTATATGCTAGTTAATGAACTGCTTTTGAACAACTAATAGTATCCATAAACAAATAGTGTGAGTTATAGTGAGTGAGTTATTATAAATCACTAGGTACAGACAGGGGCGGCCCTTGCAAATTTTTTAGGTGGTGCGAGATCTCATTGTGGCGCCCCCCCCAATATGCAATCGCTTATTCGTGATTAGGCTGTACATAGAGACCGAAGATAACATACATTTTTTACATCCAAAAAAAATTTTTCTTAGTCCGAAAACAACGGGGGGGGGGGGAGGAGAAATCCGAGAAACTTTTTTCATCCAAAAAAATTGTTTGAAGAGCGGGGGGTGGATGGGGGGATCTGAAAGAATTTTTTGAAGAGCGAGGGGAGAAATCCGAAAAAACATTTTTAGAAATCCCAAAAAAAAAAACGTTAAATTTTACATCGTAAATTAATTAAAAACTGAAACAAATGAATATAGATCTTTTCACGGAAATGGAAGTTGTAAGATTAAGGGCCGGTTTTATAGGTACAGTTTAAACCAAAGTTTAACTAGAAGATTCCGTTGAGGTCCGAAATAAATGTAAATAGCATATTTAGCAAAGTGTATATTAAGCACATTCATCAAATAGGAAATTATTCATAAATTTGAATAAAGATTCTGTGGTATTGATAGTTTTTATCGATAGTTATCGAATGATTTTTGTAGTAAAAAAACTGCTATGAGAAGCGTCTTTTTGAGTTTTTGTTAAAAGGTTCTTGTTAATTTCCTGTTTGATGAATGTGCTTAATGTACACTTTGCTAAATACGCTATTTACTTTTATTTCGGACCTCAACAGAATCTTCTAGTTAAACCATGGTTTAAACTGTACCTATAAAACCGGCCTTAAGTCTTGGGCGGATCCAGGAGCTCCCTAAGGGAGGGGGCACTTGCACATATTGACAAATATTGAAAAGTACCTGATAAAAAACCCAAGTAGCAAAATAAATAATTTATTTTATAGTAGTTTATTCAACCTTTATAAAATTACTTTGCTACTTGGGAATGGTGTAAAAAAACATATGCCCGGTGACTTCGACAAAGCGGCGCCGCCGGACCGGACAATTCAGATTTTCGCACAGCACAAGGAAGGCCCAAGGGGGAGGGCAATTGCACCCATTGCTCCCCCCTTGGATCTGCGCCTCCCCTAAGTGATATTAAGTGCTTGGGTTTTATTTTTTACGCAGACGAACTATCATTGCATTTTCGGCGCCCCCCCAAGAAGGCGCCCGGTGCGGCCGCACCGCTCGCACCGTCCTAGGGCTGCCCCTGGGTACAGAGCCAATCATATTTATCTTCATGCCTAGCCTGTCCAATTGACGTAACGCGTGACACGAAGGTGGCTCTGTCTGAGACAAATTCTCTTCCGATACGGTGAAATAGAACGGTCCATTATTATTGAGGGGAGGAAGGTGATTTATCATGTTTGAATAGTTTCGACGTTTTCAAATCAAGTTAAGTAATAATTGTGCCAAAAATGATGAATTCGGTTAGTGAAGGTGAACTAATATGTACACCACCAGAATGAAGACAAGTAGCTAATGATACAATACATAATTTATTACCTGAAAAATCGCAGAACAAATAAGAAAGTATGTACAAAAATTAAATGTTATAGTTAATTTTATTAATAAACAAACTGAGCAATTTAAATAAAATTTTCTCAATTTAATATTTATTGTTATAATCGTAGATAAACACACTTAACTTTTACGAGTTTTCAAAAGTCAATTCACAAGTTATGGAAAATATGGATTCAGATTTTGAAGCGTTACAAGCAGAAATTGAAGTTGTGTAACAGTGTCGGTTATAAAAATATTTTTTGTGCAGCCGTACGTGAAATGAGTATTTTACGTTCTCAAAACAGTCCGTGAAATTCAACTTCACGGCCGTTACTCTGAGTAACGGCCGAAACACTAAAAGTCACTTTCATAATAATTGACGTTTAAGCCACTTCAAAATTGACATTTCTAAAATATGACAAGCACAAATTGTTATATTTTAACTCGCTGTAACATATTTCGTATATCAGTTTGGATTTTTCTGGTATTACATCAGCAAGCGCCGAATTTATAATACTTTTTAACTCTGGATACCGTTTCCATAGAAACGCCCTGATGTTAAGGCCACCGCGTTTATTTAGCGAAATATAGCAAAAACGGTGGTGTTATTTTCACCATCTATACTAACTATAATTTACGGTTGCACAAAAAATAGTGTTTATACCATGACCGCGAAATTTTTTTGCGCCCTCGGCGATAATTTTTCTCTCGGTACGTAAAAAGGAATTTCGCGGCCTTGGTATAAAAATAACTATTATTTAATCAGTTATTACTGTTTGTCGTATTTGTTAGAAAATTTATTTAAAAAAATAATACAAAATTGAATTTGTATGAGTGTCGGCTGAAAAAAAAAATATTGATACGACCGAAAAACAATGTTTTGCAGGTCTCCCCAAGCTTCCAGGACTTACCTGCGACTCGCCCTGGAATCTGCTTGCGTCGCCATGCAAAACTCCTCTTTCCGCTCTTGTAACGTAAATTACTATTCTGTTGTTAATAATAATTAATAATTTACGATTTACAGCCGCCAGAAAAGTTAAATTTGTGCTTCACTACAGATTTCTGCAATTATCTCTGTACCCGCTGCTCGTACTATCGGCGTCAGCTTAAACTCACCGCTGTTGGAGATGCTCTCTTTCTAACACGCGTCACTACAAATAAGGTGAGAAAGGGAGCATCTCTAATGGTGGTGAGTTTAAGGTGACGCCGATTGAACCTAGGAACTAGCTATTAGTAATATTGTAGATACCGAGAGGTAAGTCACGCGGCGATTTTTCGTCTCTTACCGAGGCGATCTAAACACGATCCGGGGATATACAGAGACGATCTGGGGTAATCTGAAGCCGATTCGGGGAGATATTGACCATGGAGAGAGGCGATATTTCGTCTCGCTGGTTTCGCGTGAGTTACCCCTCGGTAAATAGTAACATTTCCAAAAACTTCAAGCAATTTTCTCCCGTGGTCAACTGTTTGAAAGTTACAGTAGCTGAAAGTACTTGTCAAAGTATGAAAAAACGAATTTCGGACACTTGTATGCCCTCGTTGCTCGGCGTCATTTTAATACTCGTTATTTATTTTACATAATCAATAAAATAGGCTTAAAGTAGTAATATCTGTTTAAAACAATTAATTTTATATAAAAAATTAGAGTTCTCCTTGATTTGCACTCAAAGAAATAGTATGGGTAAATTCAACAAAAAAAAATGGTTAACTAACAATATCGTTAATTTTGTTAAACCAAACTATATTGATGGTATTTTTAAACAAGAGGTGATTGTTATTTTAATTAATAAAAAGTTGTCGTACAACAAAACAAATATTAACTTAAAAAATAGATGAATAAGACTATTATTTTGTTCGTCTGACTATTATTTTGTTAAATTCTGTCAAATTAAACTAGATAATAGTATATTTTATTTTTAACTATTATTGAATTGTAATTCTAACCCAATATTAGTTCGCTGTATTATTGTACTTGGTAGACAAACCAATATCATTGTCGTCTTCTAGAAGTTCTAAAAGAATTACCATAAAATTTGCTTGCTTACCACGTAGTCTATTACAGAAATTATTCCCAGATGACGCCACATACAAATCACTGACATTAATCAATCATGCATTATCTTATACTCTTATGAATTTATAGAAAATTAATAACATGATTGCAATGTTCAAATTCTCTCAGGGATCATCGATATATTTGGATGGATCTTATAAACGATCTCTAATCTTTGGTTTGGGTGGTCTGAGGTCTCAATACTGAGATTTTGGCTAACCAAAAAAAACTTCATCATACAATAAAGTGTAGATCAACCTAAAAATTGGTTGGTGAACAAAAAACAAAGTCGTTGTACTATTTAATTGTAGACCAAATTGAAAATGGTTAGTGAACATAAAAAAATGTCATTGTACTATTTAATTTGTTACAAGAAGATATGATTATTAAACTACTATTTGTTTACGAAAACAAATAAAGTTGTATGACTATTCTTTTCTGATTGATTTAACTATGAAACTAGATAGGCGCGATTTCATATGCTCTTTTTGGTTGAATTTACTTATCATTTTCTTTGAGTGTGTCAACAGATGTACCTGAAGTATGGATCGTTCCCGCGAGAACGAAATCCTCACTCAGAAGAAACCTTTATTAAAATTACATAATAATTAGCAAATCTTGGTAGTATTCCCACCCAGTACAAAAGATTTGCTAATTATTATGTAATTTTAATAAAGGTTTCTTCTGAGTGAGGATTTCGTTCCCGCGGGAACGATCCATACTTCAGGTACATGTCAACAGAACAATATTTCTTGCTAATAACACCGGCACACAAAAAGGAAATAAACTGAGCTGATGACCAGGCATATCATTTTATATGTATTTCGGGGCGCTGAAACCAAATCTGGTGATAAAAAAACTCTGTCATCAAGATTTTTTTCTAGTGTCGATTTATTCCTGAAATATCGCATTATTTGAGGATCAAAGAATTAAATTGACAGGACATTTGCAATTTTATTGTGAACAATTTAGTATCTTACTTCCACATCCAGTGGAAGTATATCGACCAAAAAAAAATTTGAAAATTTTTGTGTGCCTGAAGTCTCGAACGTTCACTTGAACGAATTTCATATGAAAAGGAATAATCAATAAAAACTGCAAATCGACTTAGACGCACCATTTTTCTGGCAATATTTGCTGGCAACGACACTATCGTTGCCAACAAATATTACCAGAAAAATTGTAGGCCTAAGTCGGTTAATTGGAAATTTTCATATGAAATTCGTTCAAGTGAACGTTCGAAACTTACGTAAATTTCTATTGTTCAAATAGGCTTAGAATGTCATGAAACGTCGAGATTTTAAAATTTCTATCTGTCTGTAACTTTTTTTGTGCGTATGATTACTCTGGAACCTTTTAAGATATTGACTTTAAAATTGGTACACGTACGTATTTTAACGAGATCTGGAACTAAATTATATTTTGATCCTATTCCGTTGAAGGGTTGGGCGGTAAATATGTAAATCAATCAAGAGTCCATAAGGTGTCAAAAGATGTTTTGGCATTAGCCACCCCCATTACCACCCCCACCCCGATATTAAAAGGGGTGAAAGAAACAAAATTGTCACTTAGTGTGTATGAGAACCAAAGGCTTCAAATTTTTTTTTACTTTATCCACCCCCCCCCCCCACTACCGATGTGGCACATCGTTTTATGTGTTTTTGGGGTAGACGATTTCATATATTATATTATTAGAGCTCCATAAACAATTATTTCCACATACAATTTTTTTTCAATGCGAGAGACTTGGATTAGAGATGGGCACGTGACGTGAATTTCACCGTGTCATGGCGTGAGCGTGTACATTTAAGGTACCAAATCACGGAAGATTTCGTGAGTGTGCGTGAGTCAAAAGATCCCGTGCGTGAGCGTGCGTGAGATAATATTCACGCCGTGACACGACGCCCCATCTCTGCTTTAAAAATTTCAACCTGTCGTGTCGTGACAAGAATAAGAAGCGAAGCGATAGACGGAAGACGGAACACGAGCGCGAGAAGGGAGGGAAAAGGACAGGAGACAGGATGAATGACGCAACATTCAAATCAAACTACGTAATTGCAATCTCTCTCTACTGCATTCGCCAGTCGCCTAGCCCTCCTGGCCTGGTCTGGTCACTCTGGTCCAGAGATGGGCACGTGACGTGAATTTCACCGTGTCATGCCGTGAGCGTGTACATTTAAGGTACCAAATCACGGAAGATTTCGTGAGTGTGCGTGAGTCAAAAGATCCCGTGCGTGAGCGTGCGTGAGTTTGCCTCAACATATATCAGCCGTGCGTGAGTGTGCGTGAGCTAAAGTCGTGAGCGTGAGTCAAAATCGACTCACGCGCCCATCTCTAACTTGGATAGAAAATCTGGATGTGGAAGTAGTGATTCCTTGGGCAGCGGTTTTTATATTAGAATCAAGTGGCTATAAAAGACGATATAATTAGAGTAAATGAACGCGATTGAACCAATTTCAAAGATAGTTGAAAAAGCTTTATTTTCCTATTGAAATATGTAATATTTTGCTTGTTTAAAGATGACTATTTATAACAAATTCGGATAAAAAGACGTTTTTTACAACAAAAATTGGACTTCTTAGATTAGGTACATATTTCAACGAAAATAATAAATGCCATTTGATTATTGTTTAAAAAGCTATTAAAAAGTTTTAACGAACTTTTTTGTTAGAACTCAATTGAAAGTAATAAGTTATCAATTTAGATTTTCATAAAAACGCATTTTTTTTAAGAAATAGCCATAACATAACCAATTTTTATACCAGTTCTTTATACTAAAAACCAAATTATCAACACTGCGATAACATTTTTTTTGCAAAGCCTTAATTATTGAATTAATCACCAAAATGATATGACTTCTGGAGAATAGTGAAAAAAACACTAAACATTAAAAAACCATGCCTCGCTAAATTTTTTTACCGGAAGGGACTGAAATTCAAGGTAATATACAGTCTTCAAGTTGTAACACTTCGATAAAATTCGTAGTTTTCAAGACATTTGAAGAAAACCTTTTTTTTGATCATTGTAACAAAAAACAAGTTAATATACATTATTCTCGAACTACAACCTTCCAAACTAGGGTTTCTGTTCCGGGAATTCCGGGAATTGTGGCTGGGATTTCCCGGGAATTAAGTCAGTTTTTATAGGCTCCGTTCTCGGGAAATAACAGGGATTTCCCAGACATGCGAGAATAAAAAGAAATCTAAGAATATTAAATACATAATAATTATAATTTTTATATATATATATATATATATTTTTTAAAGTACTTTAATTTTTTTCGTAAGATTATTTATATTTTTTCCTGTTGTGTTGTTTATTTTTAATTATAAATAAGAGTAACAAACATTTTGAAACAAAAAAAGGTGTTTTTTGGCAAATTATTATTTCGGGAATTCCGGGAATGTCAATTTTTATTTACAAGTTCCCGGGAATGAAAAACGTCGGGAAATCAGAAACCCTATTCCAAACACATTTATTTTCAGTAAAACACAGGCATTTTTCTAAATTACAACAAAAATATGTTTTCGTAAAAGATTTGGATATATTTCAACAATATTTTCAACCAATGTATAATTAAATATATCTGAAAAGCAAGACTTGGTCCGTCTATCGATTAAGTATAAAAGAATAAAACAAAAATTAACAAAATGTCTTAATATTATTTAAGTCTTAACGACATAGAAAGAAAAACCCAAAACTCAGTTTTTTACATCTTAAAATCAAGAACGTTTGAAACTTTCATATTTCACTACGTACCTATTATTTTTAAACACAAATTTGTTATTAATTATAAAATAAATATAAAATTTTATACTTTAAACCAGTGGCGCAGCCAGAAAATTCACCTGGGGGCGGCCAATAGAACCAGCCTCCCCAGAGGATGAGGAACATTTTTCAAAAAATGGTTGAAAACGGATGTGTATGTAGATTCCTCTATTAGATAATATTGGCATTAATTACAAAATATTTATTTCAAGGGATAATTTAGATACTGCTTTGTACTGCTTCTTTATCTTTTGGCTCATTGAAGACGGCTTGGGGGGGGGCATGGCTGCGCCCATGCTCTAAACATACTTAATGCAGCGCAATAATTTTTTGTTTTGTTTTCAGATTTAACATAAAGATGTCTGGAATTTATTCATGGATTGCGCGTACTGTAAGTAAATTTTAATTTTAAGTGTGATAATAAGAATTCTTTTATGTTCTTTCTTCAGTTTACAAATCAAAGTGCTTTTCAGCTATAAGCTGGCCATACTTTTACCAATAATTTTAATTGATCGTTTATCAAAAACATATGCAACAATAATTAATTTCATATAGATAACATTACACAAAAGCACTGTAAAACTCTACACTACAAAACTGATTAACTTTTAAATAAATATCAAATGCTAACGGAAAAACCACAGCTAAAACGTTAATTATTCAATTTTACATATTTCTACGAGAGTGTATGATTTAGGAACAAATAATGGTGCTGTAAGTATTGCATCTGCTGTCTCAAAGACACAATGTCATCTGTCAAAATTGTCCAGCTAAGGTGGAAAATAGTTTAATCTCGAGTTTAATAGGTATTTACTAAAAATTATACCTTTTAGTATTTTCATCTGGCCACACTAAAAAAAAAAAAAACGTTTTGATTCAAGAATATACTGGTTTATATATATATGTTAATAATTTACTACCAGCTTTTGATTACTTTAGGACAGGCAACGAATGCAGAGGGAAATTTTAGGGACAGAAAATTGACTTTGGAACTAGTCTGGAGATGAACATATCAAAAGTCCCCACTCCTAGGTGGTGAGCGGGGGCACTTTAAAGGTCCCATTTTTTGTTTTTTCGCTTACATCTCGGAAACTATGCGTCGTATGGAAAAAGGTAATCTATGCAAAATTAAACATAATTAAATTTCCTACAAGAATGTCTATATTCATTTTCTTTCTATGTGTTATAGTTTACGAGATATTCGCCAGCCAAAATAGATAATTAAATAAAAAAGTGTTAGATACCTCGAATATTTCTATCAAAGCGGTTTACCGTGGTCTGCTAATAAATCACAGTCACAAAACAATCTTTAATTTACAACACTCGACGTATTTACTAACGTAATATTTTGTCGAAATCTACGCATTTCCTTAAATATACAGTGTGACTCACTTAAAATGAAGACGCCCTTATAACTTTTTTATTTTGTTTCCGATTTGAATAAAATTTTACTCAGGTATAGAACAAATTAGGATTTACTTATAACCAGAAAAATATTCGCCTGCTACAAAGGCATAGCCTTCTGTGGTACCAAAATACGCTGAAAAAATAAAAACATTTTGAATGTTAAAAATTCTAAAAAATGCATCGGATCGGCGCCGCAACCGTAAATACACCAAAATTTGATTTGGTTATGGATGGGGGATTTTTCATACATAAGCTCATCTGGCAAAGTGGGTCCTCAGTTTCCTCAATTTGTGGTAGATACGTGAAATTCGTCAAGACCCATTAATATGATTTTTAATATTTTTCAGCATATTTTGGTACCACAGGTGGTTTTGCCTTTGTAGCAGGCGAATGTTTTTCTGGTCATAAGAAGATCCTAATTTGTTCTATACTTGAGTAAAATTTGATTCAAATCGGAAACAAAATAAAAAAGTTATAAGGGCGTCTTCATTTTAAGTGAATCGCACTGTATATTTAAGGAAATGCATGGATTTCGACAAAATATTACGTTAGTAAATACGTCGAGTGTTGTAAAATAAAGATTGTTTTGTAACTGTGATTTATTGGCAGACCACGGTAAACCGCTTTGATAGAAATATTCAAGGTACCTAATACTTTTTTTTTTAATTATCTATTTTGGCTGGCGAATATCTCGTTAACTATAACATACAGGAAGAAAATGAATATAGACATTATTTTAGGAAATTTAATTATGTTTAATTTTGCATAGATTACCTTTTTCCATACGACGCACAGTGGAAAAAAAAGCCTTTTTTGGACAAAAATCTGCCTACAAGTCAAGTCTTAATCAATTTTCATCTACCTTGGCTTAAAATGTAGGTTATTGGCTACACTTTCAGAGTATACTGCCTAAATTGGAAACCCCGATTTCCTAACCTCAAAAAATGTATCAAATCTGTCTCACTTTTTTCTATTTCTACAAGTCAAATCTTGATCGATTTTGACAATCCTGGGTTTAAAAGGCAGGTTATTAGCTACCCTTTCAGTGCATGCTGCCTACATTGTGAATCCCGATTTCCTAACCTCAAAAAATTTATCAAATATGAGAGTAGTCACTTTTTTCTATTTCCACAAGTCAAATATTGATCAATTTTGACAATTCTGGGCTTAAAATGCAAGTTTTAGCTACCCTTTCAGCGTATACTGCCTAAACTATGAACCCCAGGATTGTCAAAATTTATCAAGATTTGACTTGTAGAAATAGAAAAAAGTGATTACTCTCACATTTGATACATTTTTTGAGGTTAGGAAATCGGGGTTTGCAATTTAGGCAGTATACTCTGAAAGTGTAGCCAATAACCTACATTTTAAGCCAAGGTAGATCGAAATTGATTAAGATTTGACTTGTAGGCAGATTTTTGTCCAAAAAAGGCTTTATTTTCCCACTGTGCGACGCATAGTTTCCGAGATATAAGCGAAAAACCAAAAAATGGGACCTTTAAAGTGACCCCCTCCGCCCCGCTCACCACCTAGGAGTGGGGACTTTTGATATGTTCATCTCCAGGTCCAGACTAGTCCAAACAAAGTTCCGAAGTCGAATTTTCTGTCCCTCTATAATCATTCGTTGCTTGGTCTACTTGCCACAAATGTATTTGTTTTATATAAAGAATTTATTTATTTGCGTATATATAAACCAATATATTCTTGAATCAACCCATTTTTTTTTCAGTGCATTGGCCTTACAAGTACAGTGTCTCCGAAAAACAAATACTTATGTCATTGAATATCAAGTTTTCTTCTTTTAGAAAATGGCAAACATTTCATAATATATTTCAATACAAACTAATCATCTATGTTCATCGTCAGTCATTTTAAACAATAAAAAAGTTGTCATGCTGTCTTAATTATAAAAAAAAATTCTGTAAAAATGTTTAAACTGTATGTTGTTAAAGTGAAACCAACATTAATAAAACAGTAACTATAGTCGAGTCAACGAAGGTTTTCACTTCTTAATTCTCAGCAGCACCTCCGAGTTTGATCATTCTTTTTTAAAATGTGTCTTTTTTAATATCATTCAAAATCAGAAACATCCCAAGTGGCGCAAATAAATATTTATATTGTTTAAACAATAATAACAATATTTACAAAGAAAAATATGTTTTATAAATTTTTTTGGCGATATTTATAAAACATTGAGTTGTTTTTAATGAAAATTTAAGTTTCAAAATGTTTCTCACAGTCGGGGTTGATAATTATTTATATTGTTTCAACAATAATAACTTTTACAGGAAAAATCTATTTTTTTACGTTTTTTTCCCGATATTCATGAAAAAGTTATTTTAGTCCAGTGTTTGAAGGTTTTTCGCTCAGAATTCTTCCGGATAAAACCGATTGACGTGAAATTTGAACAGTAATTAGGGAATGGCTCAAGGAACAAAAGTTATATAGTGCCGATGTGTGTTTTACCCTGGGGGTGAAAATTATTATGTTCAAAGTAACTGCGGAAATCGATAGCGGAATGAATTCGAAGCAATTAATGTTCCATAAAAATTTTTCGATAGTTTTTGAGTTATTCTTGATGGAAAATGTTGATTTTTCATCTAAAAAATGTATGTTTTGGAACAATTTTTCACTAATAACTCGAAAACTTTACGTTTTACCAAAAAAATTATTATAAGCAAAAATGAAGCCTATAAAATAACAAATCGATTGTTTTTTTTTTATTTCTATAGATGCAATACGATGCTCATTGAAGATGACTTTTTACTCACCGAAAACTGAATTCTATCCTTTCAACGTTAAATAACGGAAAAACGAGAAATTTTTGGAGGAAAACATAATATAAGACATTTTTAAAAGTATTTGAAAAGACTTTTAAAATCAGCAATGAAACCAGTGGCTTCACAGCAAGAATTGAAATTGAATATAATCCATTTACAATTTATTTTATTTAAGTACTAACAATATGTTCTAGAAATTTGACCGGTTTAGGATGCCTATATTTGAAAAAAAGTTCGATTCAAATTTGAAATGATTTTTGAAATTTCTTAAAAAATGTAAATTTTTTCACAATAATTACTCCAGTCGGTAAAGTAAAAAATACACCGGAAGCTCGCAAAAAAATGTTATCTGAGATTTTCCATCAGTAACTGTTAGTCATAAAACCACAAAAATCCGTTCTGGGGGGGGGGTACCCCCCCCCCCCCAAAAAAGCCTTATTTTACTAATAACTCGTTAACCGTTGAAGATAAAAAAATTGCTCATCATAAAAAAGAAAGCTTGACTAATTCCCTAAAAAAAGTCCTATTGTAATTTTGTTGCATATGCCATGGTTTTCGATTGAAAAAAATTCCAAAATTTGTATTTTTAATGCGCGCGGATTTTCGTTTATTTGAAATTTATTGCGCGCGGCCTATAGAAAAAATTGAATTGCTCGAAAACCATACAAGCTAGGAAGAAAAATCAAAATGGGTTTTAAAGGGGATATAAAATACTCTCTTGTGTTGCCATTTTTGGGCTATTGATATTTATTAGTATATAAAAATAACAATATAATATAGTTATCTCTTAATTTTTTGCGTCTCTAACTATTCACGAGCCCATAAAAAATAACTGACTTTAATATAAGTTATAAATGGATCATCTTTTAGTTCAAGGTAGTACTTCAATGCAGAAAAAGTTAGAAATAAAAATATTCACATTTAGAAATTTACCAGCATGTTGAAGTTAGCAAATTTTTGCCAATTTCTTATTTTTTATTTTGATTTTGCCAATATAACAACCATTTTCATATAGGTAATCCAAAGTTTGGCCGTTTTTCCTCTCTTTTCAATTTCCTCCATGTTATTGAATAATTTTTTTAAGTTAAATTTTCAAGATGTTTGGGTCTTTTTTTATTTTTAGGAAGCAATAAAAAATTGGCCAAAATTTGGCTAACTTCAACATGCTGGTAAATTTGTAAATGTGAATATTTTTATTCTTAACTTTTTCTGCATTGAAGTACTACCTTGAACTAAAAGATGATGAATGCATTTATAACTTATATTAAAGTTAGTTATTTTTTATGGACGTGTGAATAGTTAGAGACCCAAAAAATTAAGAGATAACTATATTATATTGTTATTTTTATATATTAATAAATATCAACAGCCATCAAAAATAGTAACACAAGAGAGTATTTTATATCCCCTTTAAAACCCATTTTAATTTTAATTCCTAGCTTGTATGGTTTTCTAGCAATTCAATTTTTTCTATAGGCCGCGCGCAAAAAATTTCAAATAAACGAAAATTCGCGCGCATTAAAAATACAAATTTTGGAATTTTTTTCAATATCGATTTTCTTGAAAACCATGGCATATACAACAAAATTACAATAGGACTATTTTTTAGGAAATTAGTCAAGCTTTCTTTTTTATGATGAGCAATTTTTTTATATCTTCAACGGTTAACGAGTTATCAGTAAAATAAGGCTTATTTCACCGAAGGGGTGGTTTTTTGGGGAGTTGCGGCACCCCCGCAGAACGGATTTTTGTGGTTTTGTGATGTCCACTAACAGTTACTGAAGGAAAATCTCAGATAACATTTTTTGTGATGAAAATTTTTATAATTATTGGACTAAATTCAAAGACTAAAGAAGATACGTAAAAAATGCTACAGTACAAATTTTAGAAGCCGGTAGGTACTGTACAATATTACTTACGGGGCTGCTAAAGAGATACAGTTAAAAAAATTGAGCCGTGTTGAAAATTTATCAGCGTTTCTCGAGCAGATGCGCTATGATTGGTTTTTCAATGACAACTTTCTTAATTTTTAAGCCATTTAATCGCTCCAACAATCATTTTACAGGGAGCTTTAAGGGCTACAAGGCATGTAAAGTTGAACTTCCTTGAACCTTTCGTTTTTGAGATTTTTGAGTTTAAAGGATTCAGGGAAGGTGGTCATCGCATTCAAATGCAAACTTATAACGGTGATATCTCAATATATTTTTATCCTAGAGAAATAAAAAAAAACAAAATTTTCACATTTTCAGTAAAAAAAACCTAAATTTTTGTACTCTAACATTTTTTACGTATCTTCTTTAGTCTGAATTATTGTGAGAAAATGAAAATTTAAGAAATTTCAAAAATCATTTCAAAGAATCAAACTTTTTTTCAAATATAGGCATCCTAAACTGTCTGGCTGCTGGTTTCCGGGTCTTCTTCCGCGTAGACTTGGTTGAGTGCTTGACGTTTCGACCATCTTGTCGTGGTCTTCTTCTGAAGCGAAGACCACGACAAGATGGTCGAAACGTCAAGCACTCAACCAAGTCTACGCGGAAGAAGACCCGGAAACCAGCAGCCAGATCACCAGCTCCGCGAAAGCCTTAGCACCAAGATCCTAAACTGGTCAAACTTCTAGAACATATTGTTAGTACTTAAATAAAGTAAATTGTAAATGGATTACGTTCAATTTCAATTCTTGCGGTGGAGCCATTGGTTTCATTGCTGACTTTTTCTCCGAGAAAAAAGAGACAACCATTTTATTTTCATCATAACTCCGTTAGTTTTTATGCTAACGACTTTTACCAAAGTTGATTTTTTAAAGGTCTTTTCAAGTACTTTTAAAAATGTTTTATGATGTAATCCAAAAATTTTCCATTTTTCCGTTATTTAACGTCGAAAGGATCGAATTCAGTTTTCAGAGAACAAAAGTCGGTTCGTATTGCATCTACGGACAGGCTTCATTTTTGCTTATAATAATTTTTTTGGTAAAACGTAAAGTTTTCGAGTCATTAGTGAAAAATCGTTCCAAAACATACATTTTTTAGAATTCATTCCTCTATCAATTTCTGCAGTTACTTTGAACATAATAATTTCCACCCCCCAAGAGGCATCCCCCAGGGTAAAAGCACACATCGGCACTATATAACTTTTGTTCCTTGAGCCATTTCCTAGTTACTGTACAAATTTTACGTCAATCGGTTTTAACCGAAAGAATTCTGAGCGAAAAACCTTCAAACACTGGACTAAATTAACTTTTTCATGAATATTGGGGGAAAAAAAGTAAAAAAATAGATTTTTCCTGTAAAAGTTGTTATTATTGTTTAAATAATATAAATAATTATCAACTTCGACTGTGAGAACATTTTTGAACTTATATTTTCAATAAAAATAACTCAATATTGCGAAAGAAAATTTTTAAAATATATTTTTTTGTAAATATTGCTATTATACTAAGCAAAAGTTGTAGTCGGACATGATCAGCTCCACAATGTTTAAGTATTATTCTTTAGTGAATAAAAAATAGTCAAATGATTGCTAATGTACAACTAATGATTTAATAAAAAGAATTCTATTTAAGTATATTCAATCAATTACACAGGCTCACAAAAAAGAAAAGTTGTCTGCGCCGGGGTATTGACCATACCTATCCCTTGTATTTTGATCCGCTGAACACGAATCTGACCTTAATTTTTCCCCTATACGTCAAGTTTTTTTTTTTTAAGCAAAACAGTCTAATATTTATATATTTACTTGCTGCTAAAAGAAAAACCTGACGTGCTGGAGAAAAACTCAGATTCGTGTTCAGCGGCTCAAAATACAAGGGATAGGTACCCCCGCCCAGATGACTTTTTTTGTGTTGCATTGTGCCACACTGAGTGTGGCACAGTGGCAACCAAAATAAAGTGGTCTGCGCGGGGGTACTGACCACACCTATCCCTTGTATTTTGAGCCGCTGAATACGAATCTGACTTTAGTTTTTCCCCAACACGTCCGGTTTTTTTTTAACTGCAAAGAAAGTCTGTTGAATCGTAATATTTATATATTTATTTGCTGTTAAAAAAAAAACCTGACGTCCTGGGGAAAAACCAAGGTCACATTCGTGTTCAGCGGCTCAAAATACAAGGAATGGTATGGTCAGTACCCCGGCGCAGACAACTCTTTTTTTTTGTGGGCCTGTGTTATTATTGTACATACAAGTAGACAGAATAACTGGCAAATAGAAAAATAGTTTATAACAGAAATTGTATTTCCGATTTTTACCCACAACGGCAAGACGAATTAAGAGTGAGCAAGGCGACTAGATCAGTGGCAAGCTGTGCCCCAAATGAAGAAAGACATTATTAATAAAGAAATTTTAGCTTTTTTTTAGCTAAATATTTTCTTCAGAAATCCTGTAATATTTATTTATTTACAAGAAAATATTTTTTTTAGTTTAATAACATGAGCCAATTCGCCAAACATCTTATTACTAATTATCATTTTGCTATAATGTTCTTATAGTAGATGTACTAGCTTTACTCGTAAACAAGGAACATGATAAAATCCTTAGAAATTTTTATAAACGCGTCACATGTCAATGTGACAAAGTATTTTGACCTTTCGAAAGTGTATCACCCTGCAAAGAAAGTATGGACGATTAACTAGACATATAGCTACAGCAGTCGCTAGCACCGTATATGCACAGAATTTAGGACTAATCTAGTTGCTATGCTCACTCTTTAGATCCAAAGAGTTTCCGTCTATTCAGTGGAAGAAACATCTAATTTTTTGTGAACAACAATTCTCAGCAGAGACTGGATTTGTTTTTAATGTTCGCCTCCCAAACGGTTAGTATGAGGTCAAATAGTATACAGGGTGTTTCAGTTAAAAGTCCTCAGGCCAATAACACGAAAAATGTTGAAAGATATTCTGAAATTACATTTCAAATTTAATTTTTTTCAGCATAATATGTAAATTTTGAAAACACTTAGAACTTTTTTTATTAATAATTTTAGAGCATCGATTAACTGCAACTTTTAATTTGCTAAGGAAGATGTTACTATGCAACAATACAATACAAATACATGTTAAACTAGAGCAAACTTGAATCTGTTAAATTTTAAATACGATAATACTCCACATACTCCATTCCCAAAATTCTTATGATTTCCAATAACTCTTCAAATGCGACTATATCTGTAACACTTGAAATTAGTAAGAAAATAGTCACTATTTTATGATGGATTAAATTTAACAAGTTTTAAAATATGCCTGTAGAGGGGTTGTATACCCTATACAAATATGAAAAATGTTATGTAGTAATCTTTGTAATTTTGACAATTTTTATAATTTATTAACAAACAAAAAATATTGTATTAACAAAAGCGAACAATTGAAGAACTTAAATATTTACATCATTAATAATATTACATTAAATGCTCAAAATGCATTTTTTTTTTTATGTAAACCAGTTTAACTGAAAGTGGTATACAGGACTATATTATTGCGTTATAGCACAGCAATTTCCATATCAAGATAAAAGTTTCAAAATATTCTAACATTATTAATAAGAAAGTTACACGGGATTATCAAAATATTCATGTATGTATCGTATTAAAAAATTGTTTTGATTGTTACTTGTACGATTATGATTACAATTTTGATAATCATATGATTACCATTAATATGAAGACCCAAGAAATTTTAATATTTAATTACTTTATGCAAATTATCGAAAACAAGGTGTTAATTTCATGGTTTTGGTATCCAACAAAACAACATTACATAGTACCTAGTTAGTACTAGTAGTTTAACAAACAAAAATAAAAATATTATGTTAAATAAAAGAAAACAAACGATTCCAAACGTCATTTCACTTGCGTTTTGTAGACGCCTTAGAAACACAATGCACAACTCAAAAAATCATAGGCAAGCAAAGATGCGGCGCATTTTACTTTGCTCTCTTGCTCAGAAAACTTCATAAAGTGCTCTGGCAACCGGCCTCGTCGTGTATAAAAAAGCCACCAATTAATCATACCAATAATCGCCGATCATGATTAACCATTGCATCACTATAAAATACTCCACTTCTTTCAAGGTTACAATCATCGAAAAATAATTTAGCATCTCTGTGCACTCACTTCGAAGGAAAAATCCTAACTACAGTTATTTTAAGTCTATTTTTGGTGTGAAATATTTCATTTACAATTTTCAAATATCTTTGAAACACTTTTAAGTAGAGACAAAAATATTTGCTATTAAATTTTGAATACAAAATGCCCTAATCCTAACAGGCCAATTTGAAGTCACTATTGCAGTGTCCAAGCAAAGGCTTCTTAACATAGTTCAGGCATAGGTAATAGGCAAGGGCTCTCTGTCAACCCTGCCAAAACAGAGCTAGTGTTGTTCACGAAGAGAAGACAAATAAATGATTTTCAGCTTCCTCTTCTTGGGGGTACACATTTTTGCCATTCCCATACACTGAAGTATCTTCCAAATTGTCATGGAAGGGCCATGTGGAAGTTGAAACGAGGACAGCCTACGTATCTCTATTGGATGTGCAATGTATCTTTGGTCCTAAGTGGGGGCATGCTAGTTGAAAAATCATGGACCGGGAACAAAATTGACATAAGAACTAAAAAAAAAAGTTCTTTCCATTTAGTTTTCCAGAACAAAATATAAAATGAAATGAGAACATAATTATCAGGAAAATCGAACGAAACGAAACTCAGAAAATGTTTCTGATGGGAACAAAATGTATAGAGAACAATAAAGGGGGAACAAAATTGGGAACAAAACACATTGAGAAAAAAATGAGAACGAAAATATTTCTGTCAGCTGAACCTGAAGATTTTTCTAATTAGTTTTTCGATATCTCTTAATAGTCTGTAAAGCAAAAAAAAACGGAGGGTACCTGAATAATTCCCACAAGGAATTTTTTGATTACCTATATAATGTAAGAGAGATGGCTTCCTACAATCATTAATTAATGTTTTATACAAAAATATCGTCGTTGCTATGACCGCCATGTTAAAAAATGATGATCAAACCAGTTTTTTCTTGATTAAGTACTTATCTCCTTTCCTGTTAGTTCTATCCATAAATTACCAATATTGTAGGTGGAAAAAAAAGCTACAACTCTTATTTAAATTATTTTTTGTAATTTTGACACATAAAATGTCACTTTTCAAAACTGACGTAAGTGTCAAGACGTCCACTTTTCATAACCAGTTAAGAAAAGTAAAATGTGACCTAACTGGTGAGGTAAAGTTCGTTATATCATCAATTATGAAAAATAAACTCTCAGAAAGAAAAAGAAACAATGTTTATTCAACACAAAATTGAATACGGTTTCCGGAAGCTTTCAAATTCTTCTTTTCTTCAAAATATGCTAACAAAACTTCTTCATTAACACGATTTACTTTATGCTATCAAATTACGATTTCAAATAATATAACTTGGCTAAATAACGTTTGTCAATTATTTTGACATTAAAATTATAATGTGTAATAATAGCAGCAAAGGTAACTATGAAAAAGACTAGGTACTTAATTTTTAAGATCTTTAAATACACCCATGTCACTTATGTTTAAAGGGTTTTTAGAAGACATTTAAAATTAGAAAAAATCTTGTACGTACCACGTTTCGAAAGACAATTTTGTGTAACTCGTGTTATTTTGCCGAAAGACAATTTTGTGTAACTCGAGTTATTTTACGGGATCTCGCTTCGCTCGTCCCACAAAAATCCACTGGTTACATAAAATAAAGCCTTCGTAACTGTTAAATAAATAGCTACTTCTCTATTGTTAATATTTTACAATTTACAGCTGCCAGAAAGGTGAAAATTTTTGTTTCACTGCAGATTTTTGCAATTACCTCTGTCAATATTATATACTATAAAATTTCCTAAAACGTTTGTTTAAACAATTTTCTTACAAATTACAGAAGCTTGAAATTTGAAAATTTATAACATTTTCGAGATGTTCTATTTATAAACAACTGATTGCGGAAGAAAACTTTTTAAACAAATATTTTAGGAAATTTTATAACTTACAATATTGATAATAACTAATTACCTACTATGTAAGAGCAATGAAGTCAGTGATTATTGCAAAAATCTGTAGTGATGCACACATTTCCATCTTTTCGGACGAGTGTAAAGGTATTATTAGCCTCAGTATTGGCAATAGAGAAATTGTTGCGTTGACAGATCAGTGAAAATTTGAAAAATTTGGGTAGAATTAACTGTTTTAAACAAATACCACTACTTACTGTAAGTTAATTTTACTGATTATACAAAATTGATGAGTATTCATGGCTTTGGAACAATGACACAAATGTTTCCGACATTCGAGCAAATTATTCAAACTTCGAACTGTGCCGTAATTTTTAAATAATTGACCGAGGAAGAAAGTTGTTTAAACGCAGGTTTTAGGAAATTGTATAATCTGCAATATTAATAATAACTAATTACTATGTAAGAGCAACGGGGACAAAGAAAAGTATTAACAACACAGAAAAATAGTTTAAATAGGAGTTATAGCTTTTTCTTTTTTCCCTAGAATATTGGTAATACCTAATTTTAGGGCAGAACTAACGGGAAAGAAGATAATCAAGAAAATTCTATTTTGACCGTCATTATTCCAACATGGAGGTCGAATCCGCAATGGTATTTTTGTGGAGAACTTAATGGTTGTGATAATCTGCTCTACATTATAAAAACAAAAAGTTCCCTGTAGGAATTATTCACGGGTACTTAGTGACAAATTGACTATTATCTAGCATTTCCCAAGTTATAAGGCATTTTTATTTTTTGTCACAGTATTACATCGTCTTTGCTTTTTACATACAGATTTGAGACGGGCCCTCTACCGAGTAGTAAGTCACAGGACGATTTTTCGTCCCTTACCGAGGCAATCCTGGGCGATCTGGGGCGATCTCAACATGATCCGTAAATATATACAGGGACGATCTGAGGTGATACCAGGCGATTTGGGGTAATCTGAAGGCGATACCCTATTGACCATAGTAAGAGGCGATATTTCGTATTTCGCCCCGCAGTTTTCACATGAGTTTCCCTTTCCCCTCCACTGAGATAGTGATATTAGCCAGGGCCGGCGAAACATGATCAATCCAGGTGGGTAAAACATGATCAATCCAGGTGGGTAGTGCACAGGAATTCTTAAAAAAAACATGTTAATAGTGTAGAATAATAAGTTTTCAGGTGGATAATTCCCCACCTACAAATTTTTCAGGTGGGTAGTACTACCCACCGTACCCACCTCTTCCGCCGGCCCTGATGTTAGCAGAGATTTTGTTCTCATCTTATTTTGTTTCCGAGAGTAAACACCAAATCAGTACTGAAAGTAATTCTCTTCCCAGTCTCTGTAAAAAGCGCTGCAATACTTAACTATTAACAGACCAAAGTAAAACCAATATTTGTGTATTATTGCAAAATATTAAATAGTGTAGGCTTGAATATATGAGTAAACAAATATTCAATACGTATTTCGCAGTTATATTGCACAACTAATAATGATCTAAAGTCAGATTTTAATATAAAACTGGTTTTAAGAATCTAAAGTTCTAATAACATTATATGAGTCTGGTTGAGTTTACGTACATTGTAGATAAGTCGTTTTTTCAACTGATTTCTGTACAGATATATTTTAAATTTATTTACTTACTTTAGAGGTTATGTATAGTCACATCGCAAAAAAGAAAATTCATAACACTGCAACTTCTAAATCCATTTAAAATATCTGATATTACACCTTTATATATGTTTAAATTCTAAAAAGGATAATAAGAATCCCCAAAACAATATCGCGAATAGTATATAGTTTTTATATGGAAGTAAATATATTACCGCTGCAATTATATTTTAGAAACATTAACAGTAAAAAGTCATTAACATTTGATGGTGGTAAAAGATTCATAAACTATACCTTTGTACATTTTGTTCGCCATTTGGTATCCTCCGAAGTTTTCTTTGTTTTAAAATTTTCACAGCTCGTCGACACAATGTTTCAGAGTCTAACATTTCCTTAACTTTCCCATATGAACCTTCCCCAAGTAAATCACCCATCACATATTTCCCTACCAGTTTTAATTTCCGTTTTTTACTTTGATAAATAATTTGATCGCTGTCAACTCTATGAAAAAAATTTGTTATATTAATGTCCTCAAGATCATCGTCGAAATCACCACTAGTTGCATCGTTCAACCAATAGTCCGTATTTTCCTCATAATTAATTGGTTTAAGTTCATCATCAACACTGAAAATCACATTAGATATTTCTTTTTCCTGATCAGAACCATCGGCCCCATCACTTTCATAACTTTTGCTTATATTACACATTTTTTTGTCCATTATTTACACAAATAATTAAACCCTCACAAATATTTATTTACTTAAAACACCGACTTTTTCGTCTTTATTACATTTTTTTTGATATTTTTGTTACCTTTCAGTTGTCAACAGCTGTTTTTAGCGTACTTATGTTGGCCATGGTGTTTGCTCTTATGTAATATATTTTGTTTTCTATTAGTCCTTCGTATTAATACTTTAAATATACTTTTTAACGTAATAAATCAAATAAGAAATATCTTACAGCTAATTTACTAGTAAAATCCATACGATTAATAAAACGATAATACTAAAAATATTTATGTATTTGTGATACCAACTTATACAAATGAAATCACTACACCAGTCATCGAACTATCAAGCTTATTTATTTCAGATACCTACCGCCCATTGGTATGGCCGGTAACCAACAATAAAGCAACTTAAAACTTTGAAAATATAATATACAGGAACAAATTCGAAACAAACATTGAACAAAAATTTGACTGTAGTAGCGTTATTTTAAATTTGGAATCAATTTTACACCGTGTTTCATGTTACATAAATAATGTTCTTAAATTTTTTAGTTTGTAATTTTATTTTTCAACAAATAAACAATAAATTTTACTTGTAGAAATTTCAAATGATTCGATTCCTTATATTTTGAAATATTAAAATTTGAGGGTGAAGGATATTTGAATAAACTTTTACGGCAAGAATTTGTAGCTATTGAGAAAAATGAAAATTTGTTTTTCACATCAATTGACCCCCATTTATCAATTAGAGATTAACAAAAGTTCTTTCCTCTTTTGCACCTTCTCATATACTTATATATGAAATATATTTAGTCGTTTCACAATTTGTTGAAATTAATTATACTCAGTTACAAAAAACTAGAAGAATTTATAGTATTAATCATTTTGTAATAAAAGTGACCCGTAAACGGCGATAATCATGGTAAAACTTAGCTTTTTGCTTTTGCCGCTTTATTGGAGAATATACCTATATCTAAAATTTTATGAAATTTTAGTATTTTTTATATTTAGCAGTCGTGTGAGGATCTAGTCCCCAAAAACCAAAAACAGACGTATTAATGAAGATAAATAATAAAGACGATAAGCCAAGAACTTTTTAAAACTGCGCATTAACAGGATTTGTGCTGGTAGCAGAAAAGTTTCAATGAATGCGTGCATCGTGTGCGGAAATTTCTTGACGTTTTTCCTTTCATATTAATTAATAAGCTGTCATTATTGGTATTATTGGTTAATTCACTCGAAATGGTCTAGAATGATGTTATATTTTCATTGTCAATGTCACCTTGACTACAACCGTCTGTGTTTCAAAAATTAGGACAGGAGGTTGAACTGGTTTGTTTCTGGTATTTTTTTTATAACTTTTATTATAAGTTTTCAGTACAATAATTATTAATTTATAGTGATATATAATGTATGCTATGTGCGTTGTCTTTCACTGTTTGGGCAATTTATTTATTTAGATATATAAATATTACATTTTTGGTAGGTAATTATTTTATCTTTTATTTAATAATAATAATAGCCTATTTTTAACATTTCTTGAATCTTGTGACCTCTCATGCATTATTAGGTAAAAATTATTTTATGTTGGGAAAACAAGTAATATTTTTTACATAAAATTAGTTCATGTTAATACTTTTATAGTCTGTTTTTGTGCATAGTATTTCACAAGGCATTTGTTATCAAGAAAAAAATGTTGTTTGACCTCTGTAACATTACGGTTTACTGCAATTATGCATTTTTAAATTACTGAGAATATATATGGAGCAATTAAGTCAAGTACTTAACTTTCAGCGAGTATTTTAATTAATTAGCAGGCAGCTTTGTGTGTTGGTTACTTATATATTGTATTTTGTAGATAAGTGGATCTGGACAGGAAGAGTCAGTAAAATCTACAGCAGGTTCTTCGGAAACCTCAGAGGAAGATAAGTCAAAAGCGAAAAGCACAAAAACTCAGCAGAAGAAAAGAAAAAGTCCTGAGCTCCCAACATTTCACACAAACTTGTCAACACCTATAGAAGATATTATTGAAGAAACCCTAAAAGAGGAACCGAAAAAAGAATCACAAACCTCATCTAGGAAAAAAGGAAATTCCAAAAATAAAGAGAATAAACAAGAAAATGAAAACTTAAGTAAGGTTAACAAACCTGAAGTGTTTCCATCTATCGAAAGTGAAAGAATCCTCAAGGATAAAACTTTTATTGAAGTTAATGAAGATGAAGACATAGATTCACCTTTTGTTCAATGGAAGGGTAAAAGAGGTAAAAATACCATCGAAAAAAAAGCAACTAAAGAAACTTTAAACACTGATCAACAAAGTCAGAGAAAAATTAAAGAAGATTTAACAAAACCATCTATAATAGATCACTATAAAAGAACAAATAACAGACAAGCAATACTAGAAACATCTACTACCAATTTAGGTTTTACCGTTGTTGATAAGCACGGGGAATTGGAACCCCTTGGAAATCAAAATCCATCTAAATACAAAGAGAGTAAGAAAGTAAGTTCAAATATATCATATTCTAATATAGTAAAAAATGATCTTCCTGACGAAAGTAATAATGAGAATATTAAATTAGACATAGATGAAACAGTGAAAGAGCCAAAAGCTACGACAGTGTTGGAAAAGCTTTTAAGTACAGGGGACACAGAACCAGATAACATATTTAATAAATCTCTTGTAATTCCTTTTGCCAAGCAGTCTCCATTCTCAAGTGAAATAAGGGATGATAGCAGTGATTACTGGCCGAAGACATTTCAGGAATTAAACCAGGAATTAGCAGAAACTATTACTGACCTACGACCTCTGAATAGTTCATTTTTTGATGAACATTCATCCAAGAGTTCAGACTTTAATCCGCATGAAGTAATTAGTGAGATATCTGAGTCAAAAAATATTGAAAATCAGAATAATCAGTTGGACTTTGAAAAATTTGAAGCTAAAGAGGAACCGTCACATGTTGAACTCGAAACTAGCAGTAGTACTACAGCCCAAGAGCAAATTTCAGAAGTGCTAAATTGCTTGCGGTCAGCCAGTGATTCTGTAAACACTACTTCCATAGATATAGATTCTGATAAGAAAAGTTTACAATATAAAGAAACAGCCTCTGAGGAGAAAGTTACTAAAGCGATTAAGGTCATTGAAGATAAATCAAATAAAGAACTAAAAATGCCAGATAAACAGCAAGTTCGAATTCTAACTTTAAACGACCAGGAGCACCAAGAATGTACTGTGTACAGAATAGAGAAGAATTGGGTATTACAGTTCCGGTTAGGCCCATCACTATTTGGCAGGAAAGTGTACCTATATAGTAACTATCCTGTTGAGGATAATTTAGTCTTGAGTAAATTTAACCGTGATCAATACCAGCTACTTACGTGGCAGCTAGATGAGGGTTGCAAGAATGCCGATGATACTGCTGCCTATGCACAAATTACAGCCAAGATAGCAGGAAGTTTTCATTATTTCTTTACTTACGAAAGTGGGTAAGTGCAGAATAATTTATTTCACTAAATTCCAAGGGGTAAGTCACGGGGTGATTTATCGAGGCGATCCGTGACGATCCGGGGATATACAGGGGCGATCTATTTTTTTTTTTTGTTTTAACCTTTCATTTATTGATTTTATTAATATTTGAATCAGAGATGGCAATGGGTTTTTTCCCTCATCGGGAATTTTCCCAAAAATGCGTTTTTTCCTGGGAGGGTTCAAATGAAAAAAAACCGTTTTTTTTATACGAAGCAATGGACAAATTAAAACAATAAAATTCCTCATTCACATTTTTTAATGCTTATTTTGATTCCACTAATATACCTACTTTATTTTTATTTTATTTGATATAAGTATAAAATTACTTCAGGGAAAATGCTGAGAGGCAAGGTTCCGGCTTTTTTCTAATCGATCCTACATTAACATATGGAAATAATGAAAACCTACCCTTAGACTGTATTCAATGTCAAACAGTCTTATCTAAGAGCTTAGGTTCATTTTCAACATGGGAGAAAAAACTGCAAGTTGCGAAGGAGTCTGGATACAACATGATCCACTTTACACCAATACAGGTATAATAATAAATAAATTTATTGTGTTGATGTGGCAAATGTGGTTTTGCAATAGATTACAGATAAGTTCATTTATATTAAAGATAAAAGACATTACAAACGGCTAAGAATTTTATAATTTTTCACACAATTACAAGACTCAAAAGGTGTAGTTTGGCCGGGCACGGAACTAGAAGTACAAAACTGGGTGGGTCCAGTCCGAGACGGGCCTCGAGAGGAGGAGCTCAAATTTTTTTTGATGAACGGAGGGGCACTGCGGTGTCACTAAATTTTAAAATCCACCACTTACCTAGTGTAAAAGATATTCTATGGTTATTATGGGTACGGGCAGTGTGGTATTGAGTGGACATACATTTTTTGGGTGGACCAGGGGACAAACAACTCTACACAATCTTACATATTTAAGTACTTTAGAAAAATTTACTCATTTCGTGCAAAACAATAAAATTTTCTAATGTCAGGATCAGGGTGTGCCAATGTAATTTTGGGTGGGCCATGGCATACCCATAGTTCCGTGCCTGAATTCAGCATAGCTGATTTTTAATAACACCTGGGTATTATACTCTTGAGTAAAATATTTTTGTTCATTTAATAGTTTTCTTTTTATGATATTTCTAAAACTATACTTAGAGGGACATGAGAAGTAAAGCTCTATATATTTATAATTAATATAATGTAATTAAAAATTTGCTGTAACAACATATACTGGTTGTCCGTTTTTACGTGGTCAGTAATAATGATTTTGTGCAAATTTAGTCAAAACACAGTTAAATGGACTGCCTTTATAATTAAAAGTTAAAATAATATAGTAAATAAATTAACAACTTATTTTAGGAATTGGGTTTGTCGAATTCTGCTTACTGTTTGAACGAACAATTGAAGGTAAACCCCATTTTTAAAAAAGAAAATGGTGATGTTCCTACGTTTGACGAGATAGAGAAGTTCATTGCAAAAATTAGAAAAGAATGGAAGGTAAGAATTTTAGTTTAATTTTATTCTATAACAAAAAAATTAAATTCTGTTTAAATCTTCAAAGTGTTCAAAAATGGTCTCCATATTAAATGCACATTTTTTTTAAAACGAAAAGTGCTTCTCATGAAAAAGTAGAAAGAAGCTGCCTCTATAGAAATTGAAAAAAAGCTGATTCACACAATGGGGCATTTGCAAAATCAATTCATTCTGTTCTAAATCAAATATTGCAATTTTGCCAAGTTTCGTATTCTTTTACTTCCACATTCACGTAGTGGAGTGGAAGTATAACAGAAAAAAAAATGTTGAAATTTTGTTTTGGTCAAATAGTCTTAGAATGTGGTGATACATCGAGATTTTAAGTTTGAGTAAAAAAAATGTTATTTGTTTCTCGGTCTGCATGTGTAATTACTTCCACATCCAGTGGAAGTATAGTAACGACAAAAAAATTTTCAAAAATTTTTATTGTTCAAATAAGCTTAGAATGTCATGAAACGTCGAGATTTTAAGTTTGAACGAAAACAAATTTTCTGTCTGTCTGTCGGTCTGTCGGTCTGTCTGTAACTTTTTTTGTGCGCACGTTTACTCTGGAACCGTTTGAGATATTGACTTGAAATTTGGTACCCATATGTACTTTAACGAGATCTAGAACTAGATTATATTTTCATCTTGTTCCGTCGAAGGGTTGGGGGGGGTCAATTGGGGTAAATTTGGGGTAAATAGGTAAATCAAGCAGGTAAGAGTCCATAAAATTGGTATTTAGTATATACAAGAGAAACTAAGGTCTCAAAAAAAAATTACACCCCGTTATTAAAGGGGATGAAAAAAATTTTTGATTTAGTGTGTGTACAAGAAACAGAAACCTAAAAATATTTTTTTACTTCATCCACCCCCACTACCACCTCCTATCACCACCCCCACCCCACTACCGATGTGGGGTATCGCTTTGTGGGTTTTTGGGGAAGAGAATTTCAAATATTATATTATTAAAGTTCCATAAACAATTATTTCCACATACAAAATTTTTTCGTTGTGAGTGACTTGGATAGAAAATCTGGATGTGGAAGTAGTGATTCCTTGGGCAGCGGTTTTTTTCTTGTGTACACGATTATTCTGGAATGGATTACGATATTTACTTGAAACTAGGTACACCTGGAACTATATTATATGTTGATCTTATTCGGGTGAAGCTACCCTCATTATCACCCCCTTATTACCACCCTTACCCTATTATTAAATGGAAAAAAAATAAAATTAAGATTTAGTGTGTCCACAAGAATCCAAGATGATTTCAAATATTATAAAAACATAAAAATAAACACACCACAGATAGTAGACAACCCCCAAATCCATAGCCAAGGCTGTGCGGAAGGGGGTTACACATTTGGAAAAACGCAGACATACATCCACACCCACCGGTGTTGTCAATACCGGGGCTGGGGGTCGAACCCAGAGCGCGGTAGGCAGTCGATCAGCGTATTCGCCACGTGTGCAAATATAGTATCAAAATTTTGTACGTTGTAAGAGACTTGGATAGGAATTTAGGCAGCTGGTTTTTTCTGCGATAAGTTTGAATATAAAATTAAAATACAAATTATTCTGTTATACGAATTTGATAACGTAGTAGATTTTTATAATTTGTGTTAACCTTGCTAGAAATTCCAGCAGAAACCTTAATTCATAAAGGAAATATAATTCAATCTGTACTAGTACTAGAAATTCCTTGACAGATGTCGTGTTGAATAATATCCCAGTCATTAAAAATTGACGAATCTTACAGCTTATGTGCCTTTTACCACCGTAGTTCTTATTGTATTGTATATTATGAAAATATTTTCGCAGTCTGCTGCATAGATGAAGACAGAAAATTTATAAATTTGTCAATTTTTATGAATTGTATGACGACATCTGTCACTAACACAAGCACTCTCTAGCACTAATACAAGTTAAATAATAGTATATTATATTACTAGGAGTAGAACGCACTCTTTTTTTGTGTTGAGCCCAGGATTTGGCAAACTGGGCGAAACACAAAAAAAGGCGTTCTACTCTGTGTAATATATACTATTTTTTCTTCAAGCGTATTAAAATGCAAAAATTCATTTATTTATCATAAATGTACAAATATTCAAACTACAGTCTTACATGTTGACACAATATGGCAAGTGGCTAGTGGATAACGCGCCACCGGTGGCTTTCAGTATTAACATTATGTTACTAGTAAAACAATACCCACTACGGCAGCGCTTTCGGAACTAACATTATGTTACTAGTAAAACAATGTCCATTACGGTGGCGTTCGGTACTAACATTTTGTTACTAGTAAAACAATGTCCTACTTCTACTTCTGTTTTTGGTGACATAATTTAAACATTTTAATACGCTTGAAGAAAAATAAATTAATTTGCAAACAAGGACACTACTTTTATTTTCAGAACATATGAAATTTAGATAAACCCTTCTAACTTTTTTATTAATATTCTTAGCAAATCAGTTATTTAACTTTTATCTTCGTAGTGCTCTGGCACAGTAATACAAAAACATGTATTAAATTGAGTTTCTTAATATTGGATACAAATGTAACAAATAAAAGCAACAATCATCACTGGTTGAATAAAGTGCCAATAATATTTTTAGCATTTACCATGTGCTTTAATTAAATTGTATTCATTTCTATTTATAAATACAGCCAATTTTGGATTACCCAGGGTCAGTAGTATAACTAAAAATAATGTCTCCAAACAAAATTATTTGAGGAAATTTAACAGGAGTTTGAATGAAAACTGGTCCTAAATAATTTTTAATAGCATGATATTTTAAACATACTGTTATTAATTGTTTAATATTGTGCATTTTCTTGTTAGGTCCAAGGATTTGATAATCGGCAGCATGGTCAGCTAATAAATAATTCATTTCAATTTAAAATGCAACAAAGCTTTTTAATTACATTAAAAAAGTGAAAATATAATGTGGCTAATATTCTCTAGAATTATTAGAATCTTTAACTTTTAGAGAATTTGCACCAATTTTGTTTTAATTTTCAAGAGAAATTCCATTTCTAATCATTAAATGTATGTGGGATCTACCATTTGAAGTTAGAAAATAATATACAGAATATAAATAAAAATCTTTGAACCAGTATATATATTATATTTTACATAGTATACATTTATTTTACATAATCTACATATTTTACATGTATAAAATTAGATATTTTATACTTTACAATTCATATCTATATATTTTATAAATGGCTTAAAGGTGTAGAGTGTAAAAATCAGACTGAAAAACGCCCACTGAACTCTGCTATATAAATGGCAGGTCAATATCCATACCAATTTTTATGTGAAATTGAACCTCACGCAAGTATGGCGGCCACCAGGAGGAACGCAATCGCACTGCAAAATACACCAGAACCGGTCTTATTGTTACTGCAACTGTTTAAAATCCGGGACTTTTCCCCGATTCTTGCAACACAGTACCATACAAGATTGCACCATATTGTCTCAATTAACTGTTTATAACAGTTACAAAATATTACACAAAATAATCAGTTTAAATAAACAAAAATTAAAATGAGTGACACCGACTCTGGAAATTTCATCTAATCCAAGACATACGCTACGTAATCTATAGGAAACAAATAAAACAGAATTGTGTCAGCGCGTAACTCCACGTAGACAGCCATTTGGTTCAAGCACAGACATCAATTTCTCTACTGCTAAACTTTTTGAATCCGTAATTACCATATTTTGTTCACGCTCATGTACCTATACTACTGGCCTTCTATTTATATAGTAGAGTTCAGTGAAAATGTCAGAATAAGTCTAGGGCGTCATGCCTTATTAACTATTAACATCTTGGCACTGCGCTTGGATTGTTTCAGAAGTTAGTAATCTGCATTCGCAGTTATTGTTAATGACTTAATAGTCGAACTTTGTAAAACATTTACTTCTGAACAATCTTCACCGTCTTACATAGATGGCACCATTAGTGCCTAGTGGTTACGCTCCACAGGAAAGATATGGAGTACTGGTTGAAACGTTTGTGGTTTTGTTCTTTCTCTACCTTGTGGCACTGAGGAGCCTAGGAAGGCGAAACATCGATGTTGAGCATCGGTCTTTGATGTAGGACGAATGTCGATAAAAAACATCGATGAGAAAATTTGATGAGTGGAGGGGGGGATCCGAAAATGTTTTTTTTATGGGCAACATCGCATGGCAATTATCGATGTTTGAGTATTTCTGGTATCGATGTTCTCACATCGTCGTCAACAAAACATCGGCTAACATCGCCCAGCATTAGGCGAAACGCGTTGTTGAGAAATGAATGGCTACACAATGGGCTTGAACCAGATCTCCTGACATTTATAGTTCTATGGTTTACTGCACGGTGTAGAGTATAAATATCAGACTGAAAAACGTCAGAATAAGTCTAGTGCGCCATCTATGGTATGCTAGATTAACTATATGTTTTATATATATTTTACCAGCTGCTCCGAGCACTGACAAAACGTGCTCGTAAGCACTAAGCAATCAAACAAAGTCTTTTCTTTTTCAAGCACTTAGCACTTTTCAAAAATTTAAATAATGGAGTATCTATTGAGGCTAGAACTTCATTGAATTTAAGTATTATTCATAAAAATGAATAAAGGCCAACAAAAACGAAATGCCAATAAAAATTATAGAAAAAATTTAGCTGCTCATTGAGAACATTTTTTTTTTATTTTTAGGGATCCTCTCGGATTTAACCTTTTAAATCTTTAACTGTGTGTAGTAAAAAGTTTAAGGGTAAAAAGTAAAATGGTGAAATTTTATTGAAGAAAATGTTTCCTAAATTAGGACACTAATCATGATTAACCCCTTCCTCTCCATTTGGTTTTTCGAGGTACAGAGTCCTATACCAGAATAAATTTTTTATGGAAAATACATTTCGAGAAAGATACACTTTAGAATAAAAGTAAAATTTATATATTTACCCCAAATGTATAATTTAAAAATTTTAGTTTATTTAACAATTCAGAATATTTACCAGAATATCCACATTATCTCGTATATCCACATTATTTCAATGCCACATTATCTCGTATACGAATATCCACATGTGGGTATTGTGGTAAACTTTTATATACCTAAAAATATTCATATGTGGATACAATGGAGCGAAAGGGGTTAAAAATAATCAACTAGTCTCTATATGAAATGTATGTGTAACACATGGTAACGAGTCTTTAATCATTTCTCAATTTTTCTTATCTGAGAATTCGTTTTAACAATGTAGAAGTGGTACTCATCTGGCACATAAGGACATGGACTGCACAGACTGCACTCTATAAAAACATAGGTTTCGATTAGAGTGTCACATGCAGAATTTTCCGAATCTGGACTGTTATTCTGTGAGTAGAACTTGAAGATTTTCCTATAGTTATATGGCGCTTCTTCAGGAGTAAGAACAAGCATGGTAACTCAACATATTAGTCATGTCAAAAGCGAAACTTATTCTGCAAACAAGAGGTAGAACAAATTTCATATTTGACCTGGTTGAACCTTGATATACATAATCGGCAAATTCAATTTTATGTATCCTGAGATAAACGAGGGCAAGAGAGGAAACAGGGAAATTAGGAAAATAATGACGAATACACTGCCCCCAACACACTCCACACTTCGTGAAATCTTATTTGTATCACCTTGTCGTGTGCTAACGCAGGGCATCGGTACCTATCGCTTCTTACCGCGAGCGCATTGTACTGGGATAATATCCGTCTTTCTTTTTCTAATTTCTCTGTTTTCTTCCTGGCACTCTTTGGACTCAGGATGCATATAAAACTAGATTTGCTTTATGTTGAGTAACCGTAATTGTTCTTGGCTCATGAAGACGCCATATACAACAGACAGTGAAATATTAAGTTACCTATAAAATGACAAAGTCCAGATCTGGAAACATTAATCCTTTATTGTAGTACACTGAGAAAATTTGCCGGAATTGGGTTTGTAGAATTAAAAAACAATTATTTAGTCATTTACCGACATTTTGGTCAATCCTATATTTTCACTTTCTTCAATGTTCAACTATGCAAGCAATAAAATAAATAAAATTTGTAATAACTGATTAAAACTGTTGTTAGGCGTTTACAAGTTAAATTTATTTTATTGTATGTTTACTTGAACAAACTGATGTTGGGTCCCTTTGCAATTTTTTTTTTCTAAATAGGGTGCGAGTTCAAATATTTGACACTATTTTTATACCCGTGTCCAAAATTCGTGTAATATTGATGCCTGGCTTGCGATAAGTTTAAAATGCTCGTGAGCCATAAAGTGCTTGAGAGCTTTTCGGAGTGCTTGCTAGCTCTAAACTGCTTGCAAGCCTTTTCGAATTCAAATTCAAATATACATGGTCCTTTTTGATCATGTACATGATATAAGACAAGTCATTGAAACACTATTTTACATAATAGTTAAATAATATTAAAGCTTATACTAAAAGTCAAACATAGAGTATAAGACGAAGACAAAGAATACTGAAAAATGCATAGTACAATACAAAATTTCCAAACAAAACAAGAGTAAAAAGAAAAAACTCCGGTTCATGTTAACTTGCTGTGTATTAGTAGACTTTAAATACAGAAAAACTCTGATACAGATTAATAACATTTATCTGATAAAAAACACCTTTAGCTTCTTTCTAAATAAATACTCTCTTTCGAGTGCTTGCTAGCACTTCGCATTTTCCGTGTTACAAGTCCTTTCGGGAAATCCGCACTAAGCACTTATATTAAAAAGTGCTTTTAACCACAGTGCTCTTGAGCACAAAAATGCTTACGTTGCTTAGATCAGCACTAAACACAGTGCTTAGGAACGGCTCTGGGTTTACATGTTATTGTAGATACATGTAGTATAAAACTGGATTTTCTCCATCTCTAGTTATGTTTAAGACCGATATATCTGTGTTTAATATCGGCATCTGCTAACATTTTGTTATGTCGTCAGTCGATCTCCAATTTTTGTAAAATATAAAATCTACAATTTTTCATAGAAAATGCCACTAGCTTCACACAATAATCTAGTCCATTTGGTATATCGAGGCCCGGTACTTTCACAAGTATAAATAGGCTTTATCCGGCGAATAACTATCTGACGTATAAGATAACTGAAGCTTGCTGTCTGTAGGATAACTTGCTTGCGTACTTTCATTTAAAAATATACTCTCGGTTAACTATCCAATAGATATGACTTTTGATACTTCCCAAAGTAAGTGTTGCCAGCTTAAAACACTGAAAAGTAAGGAAGTTTTATGCTTCAAATAGAGCACAGTGTATTAAATAAGTGGTCCGACATACGACACTTTCCTATTATAATAATGGTTTCATAAGTGCATGGTTTCTATTTACTTTAGTAGATGGCGAGAGCTATAAGATCCTACAATTACCTGGGCATGTGCATCGTATAACTAACATAAACTCAAATTTTAAGGTTTTTTCATTTATTCTCATTTTTAATGTTTGAATAGGCATTTTTAGCTTGGAGCCATACTGTCTCCAAGCAAATATTTAAAAATTCACGCAAATAATTTTTCAATATTGTTGATAAATAAAAATAGACTGATAATTATAGATTAGATTCCTAACCTGCAAAAAATGTCTTATTTTATTCTGACTATTTAAAACTTCATACACATTACATTAAACTTGATTTTGGTTGAAAGTACAGGAACGAGGCAGAAATTTTAATAATAGCTACATAATACTTGTCAATCTTAAGAAATATATATTTTTGAGGTTAGCTGTGATAACACGTGCAATGCTGCATGTAGTGTTGCATATATTCTTTCAATGTTTTAATTTAGCTAGTTAATGTCAGATGTCACTGGACTCATGTTTCACTAAACAAAAACAAATGGCCATGTATGCAACACTGTATGCACGTATGCACAGAACCTGTAAAATTATCTTTTACTGTAAGGGTTGTCGTCGCATCACCTATTTAATGCACCCTGAAATGGAGATAGAAAAGATCCCCCTACTGTGGTTTGTTTCCGGTTTATGACATTTGTGTCATTTTCATGATGGTTTATTTATTATTATTATTATTATTTATTATTATTTGAAATAGTTGTGCATCATATAACAACTAACATAATCTGAAATCTCAAGTTTTTAAAATTTGTTTTAAATTTTAATGGTTGTATCACATTTTTAGCTTATAGCCATGCACTGCCTCCAGGCGAACATTTAAAAATCCACTCAAATAATTTTTCAATATTGTTTATTAATAAAATAGACCGCTAATTATAGGTTGGATTTCCAACCTACAAAAATAGTCTTATTATAATAGAATAAAGTATTTAAAATATGCCTATTACAATATAAATAGTCTATGATATCATTTTACAAATGTTATTTTTATTAAATATGATTATTTATATCTAATAAGACCGTTCAGCATTTTTTTTTATTTTAGAAATCAAAAGTAGCACACTTTAAGACAATTTCCAAATTTTTAGGCTTTTATTAGGACGTTTAAGCCCTTAATTAAATTATCAAAGTAGGACCTCGCGAAAACGGGGCGGAGCTTCGCGTGACTTCACTTTGCAGGTGCTGATTAGCGTGTGATGCGTGTTATTGTGTTTCTCTATGGAAACGACGTTTGATTGTTAAAGTATATCATTTTTATCTGCTTGCTGGTTTAAACTGAGTAGTGTTTATGCAGAATGACGTCACGAGTTGGTGAAGCGCTTTGTACTGAAACTCAATCTTTAACATTGAATATCTAAGGATGGGGTATACTTATGAAACTGAAATTTTAACAGCTTATCTAGATGATCGAATTCTATTGAATATCTTTAAAAAATATCGAAAAAAGTACCGGTAACAAGCTCATTGTAAATTTAAAGTTAAAGCACAATACAAGACAAAAACAGTTAGGTTAGGAGATAAAATAAAATCACTAAACTAACTAAAATCAATCACAGCGAAACCGCGTGGGGGTGGCTATTTTTATCCTGTAGATAAAAGCATTATCCGAAGGTCTAGGTGCTGGATAGGTTATTCTAGGAATAAAGCATATTTATATGGTGGATATTTGTAGGTGAAAATACCGATTTCTTTCTTATCTCCGGGTTAATCCCCATTCTGCAGAATAAATATCACTATCTATAGATGAAAGTACCGTGCCTGAATATTATTATTTATCTGAACATTTTAACTTTTAGGTTACGTCGATCTGCGATATAGTTCTAAACCATACAGCCAATGAGAGTCAGTGGATAAAGGAACACCCCGAGACAACTTATAATTGTGCAAACTGCCCTTACATGCGCCCAGCTTATTTGTTAGATGCGGCTCTTTATCAATTTTCCTTGGATATCAAGATGGAATACTATAAAGAAAAGGGAATACCTGTAGAAATTAACAGTGAAGATCACCTTAATGCTATACGTTATCATTTCTCCAAGGACGTTTTGGAATCTCTCAAATTACAAGAGCTTTTCATTTGTGATGTTAACAAACTGGTGGCGGAATTCTTGACCCTTGCTCGTAATACTCCTCCAAATACCCGTGACATCAGAAAAATTCCGAATGAAGAATTAAAAATTTTGCAAGACCCTGAATATAGAAGATTGGCTGGGAAAGTTGATATGAATTTAGCGCTGAAATTGTATAATATTTATCGAAATGATACCTTTGATGAAGATTCTAGACTAAAACGATGCTCTGAAGAATTTAAAAATAAACTGGATTCATTGAATCATGTAATTCAGGAAAAAATTAAAGATCACTTAGCTGCTGGTGTTGAAAATGTAATTGCCGGAATAAGATATTATAGGGTCCAAGCAGATGGGCCTAAAATAAAAGAAATAACGTTAAAAAATCCGTTAGTCCACCGTTACTTCACCGATTATGGAACTCCTAAAACTATTAAGGAGCATGAAGAAATAATGTACAGTGAAAATGGTCGATATCTGATGGCTCACAATGGCTGGGTAATGAATTCTGATCCCCTCAGAAATTTTGCAGCATCTGACTCTAATGTTTATCTTAGACGGGAACTTATTGCGTGGGGGGATAGCGTTAAATTGCGTTTTGGGGATAAGCCCGAAGATAGCCCATTTTTATGGAATTTCATGAAACAGTATGTGGAAATAACTGCAAAAATTTTCGATGGTGTGAGACTAGATAACTGCCACTCGACTCCAATTCCTGTGGCGGAGTACTTATTAGATTGTGCAAGGAGAATTAGACCTAATGTCTATGTTGTAGCTGAACTTTTTACCAACTCCGATATGACCGATAACATATTTGTAAACAGGTAAGCTGTTTATAGAAATAAGTAATAATGAACTATCAAGTACAGAATAGATAGAATGTGTTTGAGTTTTGGATATAGATACAGATGCTGGTGTTCCAGGGCTATAGCCTGAGCTGAAAAGATAGATAATTTATTCAGTTAAAACAATTAGCCAATAAGGGGGTCTAGAGGGAAATACCGAGATCACAATTTTTGACTTGAGGGCTGTGTTTGGACTATTTACGAGGTAAACATACCAAAAGTCCCCGAACGTATGACGTGGGGGCAGTGCCAGCTTAGGGCCTCGCATTTAGGGGGGCCTCAGAACTCAGATTTCATACGCAGATATGCATGTTTATTTTATTAGAAGAGAAAGCTTCAACGAAAAACATACCTAGAGCTTAGGGCCTCGGGTTACCTAAAAGCGGCCCTGGGTGGGGGGGGATGCAGGGGGGGCACGAAGAAGGTCCCGGTTTTTGGTTTTTCGCTCATATCTCGAAAATGGTTAGCCCTAATCGAAAAGTGGCTATATGCAAAATTAAAGCTGACTAAATTTTCTACAAAAATGTTCCTATTAATTTTTTTCATATCTGTTATGGTTCAGTAATGAATTGTATGTCTTTTGACTGTATTCTAACTTTATTATAAATTTATTATAAATTGAAGAAAAATTTTAATAACCATCCCAGAAAAAAATTTCTGGTACAGATATCCGTTTCACAGCCGACTGAACTCAAATATCGAATAAAAAATGTCTTTGTGTCCGTAAGTGTGTGTGTGTGTGCGTGTATACCGTTTCTTATAAACACGATAACTTCTGTTAGACTTAAAATTATTAATTACAATTTGGAACATATGTAAAACAGCATATTACGATAATTCCTATTGAAATTGGGCCATATCTGTAATACATGGTGATAACCAGAGGCCTACGAACTCTCACTTCATAATAATCTTATTAAAAATACCATGTTCCATATTTTAGGATAACATTGATATATCATCTAATTTAAATAAAGTTGGTTTGCCCCCCACCTCCTACGTTCGGGGATTTTTGGTATGTTTAGCTCCTAAATAGTCCAAAACTGTGATCTCGGCATTTCCCTCTAGAAACCATTCATTGACAGGTACTAAATAGGAAAATTGTATATGCTCGTCAATTCTATAAAAAATCTATGAAATCCATTATGGGTTATGTCTATGATAAACATTTCACATTTACATAAAAAGCAATAATCACATGCTACAAGTTTACAACAAGTATTTACATAACATTTAACAGTAAAAAAATCATTTAAGAATACAGATATTTCATAGTAATCCTGTTTTGTTTTTGTTTTTTTTTCAATTTATAGTTGAAGTTTGAAGTCTGACGGGGTTCTATATATATTTTATAATGGGCTAGTAGACAATAACGAAAACGACAATATTAATAATATAAAGTACATTTTTGCGACATACCGGGTTAAATAAGAGTGGTATGTAGTGGTTAAACCCCCACCATATTATTCTATATTTGCAAACCGGTGTCGCGAAAATATAGATAGTCACTTTAAATTATTTCTTACAAATTCAAAAATATGTTAGTTTACAGGCTTGACAGTAAACAAGGACAGCGATACATACCGCTTCTAACATAGGTCGAGAGCTGGGTAAGCTGCGGTTAGTATTTTGACATACCACGAATCACGTGAAACCGTACTCCCCTATTAAACCACTTCTCGCGAAAATGAAGCGGTAAGCTAATAACACATACCACAACTTACCCGGTATGTCGCAAAAATGTACTTATAGTATTATAGTATGACTTTCCAAAATATTATAAATATAATTTCAAGGCAGTTTTACTGACTATTATTGGTTTTATTGTAAAATGAATATGTTAAAAATCAGAGTGGATTTAAAATAAGGTAGTTTTCCGGATATCTCGTGATGTAATAGCGTAATAAGCTCCAAAACAGGGGCATTTTACATTTGACAGTAACTAGCTACGTTGCCACATCTCTAAAAAAGAATGTACACTACTGCACTGTCTGAAATAAATTTTAATATTAATTTTTAACTCTGTTTTAAATACCTAGCAAGTAAACATTTTATATATTTTTAAGGCTGATTGATAACTTGCTAATACAGAATTGTAATATTACAGAGGATGCCGTATAGCAGTACAGAATATCTTACATTATTTATTGAAATATGGCAACATAGCACTCGTTTCTCTCTTCAAGCACAAATTAGAATCTGGTGATTATGCTCTTACGTTATAGCCAATAGAATAGCCCGGAAATTGGCGGCAATATTTAACCGTTTAAACTCAGTTTAAACTTCACGATTTTTTTTCACTATAAGACATTATTTAAGAAATAAAATAAAAAATACAGGTCAACTATTTTTGTGTAGATGTTACTAAAATTATGAAAAAAAAATTGTATACTTGTCCATTATATTTTAATATGTTTGTATGTTCTCTAATTAACGAAATAGTTTGTGATATTCTAATTGAAAAAAATTTAAAAGAAAAAAAAATATCTATATTTATTTGAACAGAAATTCGAATATAAGTTAAAAAAAATTCAATTACAAAATTTTTTGGAGTAAAAAATTAATCTAAACTAGTAAAATGTTTGCAGTAAGGGCACAACTTTAATTATACTCTTCGCAAAAACGAAGAGTATATTGCATTTGATCGGCACGTTTCTAAAATATCGCTCTTAGAGAAAAAATTTTCATATCATTGTGTTAGTGAACGAATTCTGAACAACTTCCAAAATGTCCGTCTGTCACATTTTTTGTAAGCACGATAACTTAAGAAAGAAAAGTCTGATTGTATTGAAATTTGGAAAGTAAGTTAGTGTTAGCTAGAGGAAGAACCCTATTGTTTTTGAAGAAAATCAATCAGAAAATAAGAAAGTTATTAATCATTTAACTTAAAAAAAAATTATTTTCTTAAATTTTGTTGCTTGTACTTAAACAGAAATCATGCGAAATGTTATTTCTATAATATATTTTTTTTGTTTATACATTTTACTAATATATATTTCATAATAATATGTCTAATGCGTTGAAATATGATTCTCAAAAGATATATATTACAGACATACAATTTTTGTAGTAATGAGTGATGTTCCAGTGGCTAAAGTTTTGCCTTGCAATCCTGTGTGTTCGAATCCCAGACAGGTTGGATTTTTTTTTATTTTTCAATTTTTTTTTCATATATTTTTTTTCATGACAAAGTTGGTATCACAAAATTTAGGAAGTCCAAAAACTAACATTATTAAAAAAACTGAAAAGAGTATCCTATAGAATGTGTAACAATTATATAAGAAGCTCAGTAAATTGGCGAAAAGTACGTTTTCAGCTTGTTTTAATTGTATTTAATTATTCAATCACAGGATAGAGTTAATTTCTATAACTCACTTTGTTGATTCACACAATTTTATCTTTCAGGCTAGGAATAACATCGTTAATTCGTGAAGCGATGTCAGCCGGCAACTCTCACGAGGAAGGCCGCCTAGTTTACCGTTATGGTGGCTATCCTGTTGGTTCCTTCTATCAGCCCAACATTCGACCTTTGGTTCCATCTATAGCCCATGCCTTGTTCCTTGATTTAACACATGACAATCCAAGTCCAGTCGAAAAACGATCTGTGTTTGATCTATTACCTAGTATGGCCTTGGTTAATATGGCTTGCTGTGCTAGTGGTTCCAATAGAGGTTATGATGAATTAGTACCTCACCACGTACATATCGTGGATGAAACTAGGCAATATCCAGAATGGACAAGTGACGAAAATTTAGCTGAGAGAAATCCTAAATATGTATCAAAGAAATCTGGCATAATTGCAGCCAAAAGAGCCATAAATGATTTGCATTTTACCTTGGGGAAAGAAGGCTTTAGTCAAGTAAGATAATAATAATAATAATGTATTTTATGCATCTTTCGAGTTACACACACTTATCAGACTAGCCAAATAATAACATAACAAAAATAATTAGACATACAGTAATAGATTGTATAATAGTATATTTCTTAATGAGTGTTGTAAGAAGCATATTACGTAATTGCTTTACAACTCGAATTATGTACTACACTTTACCTACGATCATATTTATTTAGTAAAATCTGGATTTTAGTCAACAATATTATTTGTCAGTTTTGACAGCGTTTGAAAATTACGTAGGCGTATTTGTTTTTTTAAATACCGCGTCAGCGATATAAGCCACCTATAATTGCGTGTCTCGTGCGTTTTGTTTACCGTGCGATTTGTCTTCAGTGCGTTTTGTTTACAAAATGTAAAATTCAACTTACATGGATGGCAGGTAGTGTGTTTTTTACTATTTATAGTAGTGATCATAGGTAAAGTGAAAATTTGAGTTTAAACTAACACTGTAAATACTCATCTGTCAATTTTTTTTATTATTTAAAAAGGTATAAAATTTTGTGTATTAAAATTTCACTTTTATTCAGCATAATTTTTTTAGTGGAGTGCTCGCGTTGACAAAAGTCGCTTAGTTTTTGTTCCCTTTGGCACTTTTAGAGTAAAATGTATGGCCTTGCCAGATATGTGGCCGACAGTCTGTAGATTAGGAATCCACTTGTCGTATTTCGTATGTCGAATTTCTATTTTTAAAATAAATAAAGAAACAAACTTTTACATAGGCTTATATGGCAGTAAAAAACAAAAATCCTCATTTTCTCCATTCGACTACAGCAGAAAATTAATTATTTTTCGAACACTTTCCTTCCCACGATATCTCGCAAACTAATATATTTATCAAAAAAAATTATTCTTTATAAAATATCCACTATATTTTCTAGATTAGTAAGGTTCTTAAATAACATTTTTTGAGGATCTAATAACCGAGATGTTTAATAATGTGTTGTCAATTTTTGAAGCTTATCGGCGGCGGCACATTTGCTGGAAATACTCGCTATCCCACTACTTTAAGACTGTTTCAACAACCCGCGCTGCTTCCCGCAATGGCCAATAGATAGGCGCACTGTAACTCTGGTTTGTGATATTTTTTAATTTTTTATGATTAATATCGAATAAGTATATTTGTTGATTAATAATTCAGTGTTATGTGGACCTACATAAAATTTGTATGTAATAGATTAACACGTTATAAAAAACTTCCTAGTTTACTTTCAGCCGGTATGTATTTTTTCAGTAGAATTTTCTACCATATAGGTGACTGATGTATGTGCTTTGTAGAAGAAATTAAAATGGAAAGTATAGTGCAAGCATTCGCAATAATGATCGATGTACCGCTTATCTAGGCGTTGCCGTTGAGACACATTGGCTACAGAACGCAGAGTCTACGCCTTCCTAAACGCCACATCAGATAACCGGTATCTTCTCACTCACTTAATGTAAAAACTCTGGTAAGTGGAGTAAAGACGGGAGATCTATTTACCGCCTATTCGTTTGTCTCGCCACGCATAACGTCATAACCCCTCACACTATTAAGAATATTTCAACTATACTAAGTGAGTGAGACAAACATAAAATTTAGTGTAAAAGAGACTCGTAAGAAATTATGATTAATTTGTAGGAAACCGGGCCCTGTAATCTAAGGTTCTGAGAAATCTTTTGCAACATTTATTGATTGTTTAAAACTTCGTGAAAAAATAAGCAACCAAAGCGAAGATAAAAAACAATAGTTTTGACGGTTTGGTTTGGCTATTCTAGTTTTACTAGCAAAAGAAATATAGAACATTTAAGGAGAAAGAAAAAATAGAAAAGGAGAAAGAAATTGAAAACTGTTCAGATGGATCTAATGCCTGTCCATCAAATTCTTCAGGTGTGTCCTTATGCAAAACTATTTTTTTTTTTTAATAGAGAAATGAATTTTTTGTCAAAAAGCATCAACAATAAGAAAGCTTTCTCAAGTAATGACCATGAACACAGAAAGAAAAATAATACTAATAGCCCACCAAATCTCATAATTTTTGGTGATAACAATTTAATAGCTATGGAAACTAAATATCACTTTTCATGTTTTTTAAATCACAATACAAAATGCAAAGGTCTATCTAACAATAAAAATAAAAGTGGAAAACGGATAATCAAAATACCAAAAATATGTAATGAACAAAATAGGTATGTAAAATTCTTGAGATTTTTTTTTTAAAAGCAAAAAGGGTATGGTATGTTGTCTATTTATGAGAAGTATTTAGAATTGGACAGAATAAGTCCAAAAGATGGGTCAGTATACATACCACTTATAAATATATTTACTGACAAAAGAAAGGAAAGGAATGAAAATCAAAATATATATTTTGAGTCGAAAAGAACACTACTCGCACACTTAATTCAGTATTGCGAATTTATACAAATCATTACATATTTGATATTTTAAAGATTCCTAGGGAATTCTTTTCTTTTAGATTGTGGCAGTAAGGTTTGTTTTTGTAAAAAAAAGAGCATTCCATTCATCTATTCATGCTCCTGCATGAGGAAAAAGTCCTGCAAGTACTTCTCTTTCAGAAGAAATGCAAAAACTACTTACCAATAAAAAATGTATTTGAATTAAATGGAGAAAGTGAATGGAGCAATATCTTTAATTGGCATTTAAATTTTGTTATATTATTTTTAATTTTTCATGACTTTTTAATTTTGATAAGGATTCTGTTAAATGCCAACATTGTATTTTAAAATTAATAAAACTTGAAAATCAATTGAAATATGCTAATGTTATTAACACAATATTATATAAATTAATAATAATTGGTAAAATATAAGTACAAATCAGGTTCGGTTAGATTCACCTCGACAGGACTTCCTCATCACATAAGACTATAAATTCCATCCCGAGTACATTAAAGATACGCTTTTAAGTGACCTTTTAGATACTTTCCACCATAAACAATTTTTATTTGAAATATTTTTAGATCCGACAAAAATTGTTTTTAGGCCCTCCCTCCTGGAGTCGCCCTAGTGCACCGATTGCATTAATATTCAACAACGTTCTACCTTAAACCTCCAGATCTCGTGTCTAAAATTTAAGAAAGTTCATTTCGTCGTAACCTGAAATTTGGATTTTTACACCTCAATTTACCTATAAATAAAAAGTAAAATAAATTAATCTGAAAAGATCACAGTCTTGTGTAGGTATTCGTTTTAAGTGGAACTTGGATGCTTCCGGAGTTGGTTGTTGAAGCATAGTACCAATGAGTGGGGCTTGGACCAGCAGACAATTTCAATCCGCCAATAAGCTTCGATAAATAATTGACATCACGCTACATATTGTTAAATATCTTGGTTATTAGATACTCAAAAGATCTGATTTAAAAACCATTGTAATCTGAAAAATATAACGAATATTTTATAAAGAGTCGAACGGAGAAAATGAGGATTTTTATTTTTACTGCCATAAAAGTTCGTTTCTTTATTTATCTTTGAAATAGAAATTTTACAGAGAATTTAATGATTTTTTTGATCACGTGGTGTGGTTAGTTAGAAAATTTTGATTTGTGCCCTTATATTCATTACGATTTTTTTACGACAAGTGGATTCCTAATCTACAGGGTGTAAGCCACATATCTGGCAAGGTCCATACATTTTACTCTAACAGTGCTAACGGGCTGAAAGATCGAAAGTAAATTGCACTCCACTATTTTCAATTTTAAATAAAATTTAGGTACACTTAGGACCAGGCTTTGGATTCCTTTTCAGATATAAAACATTTTGAATGAATCATTCACGAGCTCTTACACTATTAAAGCCACCTTCTTCAAGCTGCAACTATGGGGCCGAAAAGAAATCAGTACAACATCTCATCCAAGAAGGAAATTGTTTGTAACTAAAGAATCGATAGGATACATTTATTTTGTAACCGAGATGTTTATTTGTAATCGTTATTCTTGTTCTTTTACTTGTGTATACCATATGCTAAATAAATACCTATAATTTCTCAAAAGGTAATGAAGGAAATAGAATATAGTACAAAATATTGTTAACATGTTTAATTGAACATTTTATTAAAATGGTCTTGCTCCATGTAACTCTTTTTCTGTAGGTATACGTAGATCAGATGGATGAAGATATAGTTGCCGTAACAAGACATCACCCTGATACTCATGAAAAATATATTTTGATAGCGTTTACAGCATTCTTACATCCAGGGGAACATCATGTACATAATCAAAGGTATATCAAACCGCTTATAGTTGAAGGTGTATTAGACGAAATTGTTCTAGAGGCAACATTGAGTCACATTGACGTTCAGTAAGTTTAAATCTTTGATCCTCTCTGCATTCTGTATCCAATATCGTTTTTAGTACTGGAGGTTCTAAATTTGCAAAGTGGGACAAATTTTCGCAAGATTCGAAGTGGATAAATGGTCTATCTGAATACCAAGTGAGTGTGAAACAACACATACCAGCTACCGAGTCTGATATGTGTGAGATGGTTTCTAATGGAAACTCAAATGTTACCCAGCTAAATTTTCATAATTTCAAACCTGGCTCTGTAATTGTAGTAAAGTAAGTTTTTGAGTTAGTTAATATACTTTTATCTACAATCATTAGATTGTTTTAGTTAGCTAATGATAAGTATTAGCGCCTTAATAAATTTATTACCACACTTGCACAAAATAATTTCGAAATTTTTGTCTCCATGTATGGTATTACAATTCTAACACTGACCTTCATCTGTTACATGTTTTGCTAGAAGTTTTGTAACTATTCTCTTCTGCATGCCCTGCATGTCCAATAATGAACGTAACTTTCTTCATTAAAGCTGTTTTGTCGTTGCAAACGCGCAGCAGTAAAGTTTTGTGCTGTACATGTGGGATAAGCATTATTATCACTTTTATGTGATTACAAAATTGCGAAATTATATTCTTATTCCACTTGTATCGTACATAAATTTTATTTAACTAGTTTTTAAATTGTCAATTTATTACAGAGTATCACTATTTAAAAATATGACAGACGCAGTCACAACAGTACGTAATCTGTTCAAGGAATTTTCTTTAACTGAAGAAACAGAACTTTCTCGCATCGTCAACAAGATGACATTGGCTGATTTAAACAGGGCAATTTATAGGTGTGACCAAGAAGAACGAGATGAGGGTTTTGGATTTGCCACCTATAATATACCTAATTTTGGTCATGTGGTATATGCGGGTTTACAAGGTAATATTATATTGTTATTCGTTAACCATTATAATCATCTACAAGGTAATAAAGTTAGATGTGTTCCTTTCTAGACCTGTTCTAATTGGGTAAAAATGGTAATATCAGTGAGAATTTCAATTTTTATGAAGTTTAGTTATAAAAAATAGTTTTGAGGTGCATTCTTTAAAAACTTTGCACCACAATCATGCACTTATATTAAATGGGTAACAATTTTTTTTTTTTTTAATAATTTAATGCGACAGGTTTTGGCGTCACCTTGAAACCTGTGAAGTCAGAGATATTGTATGTATCAAGAAGATGTATCAGAAAGCCAGGGAACCTGGAAATGAATTTTGTCATCTCATTTAGTAGTAGAGGCATCAATTCAATGTACATGTAAAATGACGCATTTCTATAGTATTAACATTTTGTGAAATAAAGATTATATTATCATAGACTTAGCTACCCATTTTTTCATCCATAGCTGGAAACTATTTACCGATTTCTCATGCACATTTGGGATTTTGCTCTGTTGGAGCTTGTATTCCAGGTTTTTGAGCTTTAGGTGACATTGGTGATATCTTCTCCACCAGCTCAGTCTAGACCCCAACGAGGGATCATAGGCACTCCTCCAAGACTTTCATTAGCATATACTCTGTTCTGCACTTCTTGTGCACTCAGTTGACTGTGCAGTTGCTGTTGACTCTGGTTATGGCCCTTCTTAACAGTTCCAAGGACTCTTATATTACTGGCACGACTGTAGTCTTTGCATTTCACATTCTGCTAACTCTGATTTGGAGGTTTTTGCGCTTGCTCAACTTCTATGAGCATGATGTTAGTGTCATTCGGGATGGATACGTTGATCAACAAACAGGACTTATCCTTTTTATCGTGTCTGAGGATGTCTGGTCGATTTGTGTGAATTTCTCTGTCCGCTATATTCGGCATGTGTTGCACATATATGTGTGACTTCATTGGTATTGATAACCTTTTCAGTGGAATATTCAGACTCGGAGATTCTCGATTACTCCGAAAGTTTCAAGGAAGTTTTTCTGGTAACTTTCCATTAGGAATATTGATAGCTTATTTTATGGTGATTCGTTTGATAACAAATAAGGTCATATAATTATATAATATGCGTGACTTTTACAACTTTTACCAAATAACTGATATATGATAACCGCTATACGTTTAGTATGTATGAAAAATAATTGGGAGGTTATATCCTATTTTCTTTCAGTTATCAGATAATGGGCCTTTCCCGTGTAATGGAACTTGATGATTATTTTGTCATAAATCATTTATTGACATCTAATAAATATTGTATATACACGTCATATCGTATAATATTTTAATTTTAAATGCATATTTTAAAAATAAAAATATTGTCTAATTCACTCCATATTTCGAACAGATAAACGTGCTCAAATTACGTCATGGGGGGAACTCCAATCAAAATTAAAGAATTTTTGGATTAATAGGGCATTTGCACGTGACGTCACAGCTAACCTCAAAAATATGTGTTTCTTAAGATTTAAGAGTATTACCCAGCTATTATTAAAATTTCTGCTTGGTTCCCGTATTTTCAACTAAAGTCTAGTTCAGTGTAATGTTTATGAAGTTCTAAATACCTTGTCCTAATAAAATAGGACTCTTTTTGTAGGTTGGAAATCTAATCTGTAATTAGCAGTCTATTTTTATTAATCAACAATATTGAAAAATTATTTACGTGAATTTTTAAATATTTGCTTGGAGCCAGTACAGCTTCAAGCTAAAAATGCGTATACAAACATTTAAAATGAGAATAAACTTGAAAAACTTAAAATTTAAGGTTATGATGCAGATGCCGTATACGAAAATTAACCGAACCTCTTGATGTTTCTGAATTTTACATCTCGTCTGGAAACCTGCTGATGAGACTATTTCCATGTTGCCTAATGTATATGAATGTTTAACGTTAGAGGAAATGCTTTAATTATTTCACTAAACAATGTATACTTTTTATCTCCGCTTTTGAAAATATTGAATTTCCATTCAATAATGCCACTTCCTATAATAAAAATGATAAGAATTAACAGAAGTAACACACTTTCGACATGTTGGCTCCCAACGAATAACTGACACTTGGCAACAATGGCAACAATGATGGAAATAAAACAAATAGATAGGTTATGTTCTCTTATTTACGATTTACGTTGTGATCGCACGGATTTAGTATTTTGACTTCATAACTGTGTTTCTTAATTATTTAAAAGTGTGTGTGTGTGTGTGTGTGTACTGTGTAGACATAAAAAAAATGGAGACAGATTTTGAGAAGGCTGCAAGTGATAATAATTTCCCTATTATTCACAGTGAAATGGTGAATGACAATTCCTGTTTACTTAAATAAAATAACTGTTACTGATAAATCTTTAGATTTAATAATGATTTTAAAAGTTATTCAATAAATGTAAAAGAAAACAAAACACTTAAACCTAGTTGTTTATATTTATTAACTGTAATTTGTATACCACAAAAGTGAAATGACTAAATATCTAGGAATATTATTGAAGCATTTTGTGTTCGATTCAATCCATTTCCCTAGTTCTCTGGTCCCTTCATCCAATTGTAACCTCTTCCATTTATACTCTATAATTTTATAATTATTTCATTTATAATAAAATATTTTAAACAACATACCAATCATCCAATTTCCATCTCTTAGGTTTCCACACATGGGGTGCCCCATTAACTGTAATTTGTATACCACAAAAGTGAAATGAATCATATTTTAACGTTTTTATTCAGTTTTTGTACATACCTATTTAGTTTTATAAATTCAGCAGGTATGAAATACCTGTAACTATAAATGTATTATTATATATTAGTACAGTAACTAGAGGTTTTAACTTTGGAATAATGTCATATGATTTAGATTTCATTCATTTTTGGCAACTTGATAGTAAATACATCAAAGAAAAGTTTCTGTAGTTTCACACGTCACTACACTAGAACTAACAAAGCTTGATGACATGTCTGTCAATTCGGTAAATATAGAAAGAGACAAACACTTATACGTACAATCTGCTCATATATAGCCTCTACCAAGGGTGCTAGAGTATACTGATTGGTCATTCCCCCATTTCGTCATCAGTGCAGAAATATTGCCGAAAATTTTAAATTCATATAACATAATAATTTTTTCTGTAGAAAAGAAGCAAATTTCGTAAAAAAGAAAAAATACGGGTGTTTTTTTAAAGGGAACTTTTCAAATATTCAATAAAAAAAAAAACGTGGGAAAGGCCCATTAAATATAAAAAAATGATTTAAAGAACGTGATAAATATCGGGATTATAATATTAAAAATTGATACATTTGTGGTAAGACTAAGTCTTTTTTGTGCACAGTGGAGAAACAGAATTTTCAAAAATGGTGAAATATAGTAGTGGAGGCTTTAATTTAGTTATATGTTTAATTTGAAAGAAAAATTCTAAGCACAACATATTAAAAAAAATTATTAAAGTTCGACTATTTGAATGTACCACGAAAACGGAAGTGACATCATAATGGCAGTTAGATGTGAAGTTATATGCAGAACAGAAGAAGAGGAACAAGTTGACATTGTTGGCAATAAAGAAAATAACCTCAAATGTCAAAATTGAATTTGACATTTAATTAGAAGTTTTTAGCGTTTGGTATTTATTTTCTTTCAAAATGACTGAGGCAGGATTTATAAAAGCCAGTTCTGATATTTTACCTTCTATAGATATATTTATGCGAATTACAGCGAATTTTTAAAAAGAGATGATCGTTTTTGCATTGCAGAGGTTAGAGGTGCAAAAGCCGCGAGGTATGTTACAGCCATAGTTTTGATTATAAATATTAGAAAAACAGTTAACCATTCATTTTTACGTTCACCATTCGTTACTGGAACACTGAAGAAAAGTTTTTTCGGTGCATTGGTGGTATTATTTACACAGTACGGCACAAAGCACCACTTAAACTTAGATTTATTCATAACTTTATGCCGCTAAAATAAACCGAAATATAATCTAGAAACGTCAATTGAATCTGACGTTAGGTTTGTTCACACAGTCTGAACTATTGCACCAGTGTAGATAATAGAAGAAGACTAATACATAAGTTGAAAAGCACTGGTGCATATAGTTATTAAATATAATGTCAAATTCAATTGGCGTTATTCTCTTTTTTTTCTCTGTCGCTATCAACAGTTTATAACGTCATATCTCTTTTTTTGTCTTTTAATAACTAACTTCTCTGCAGACTGCCGTTATATGTTGTTACCTTAATTTTAAATGCATGTATTTTTAAAATTGATATTGTAATATTATAAGACTTTATTTTCAACTTTTGCGTGATTTTTTATGAAGAAATGTTATTGTTAAACACAGATTCTATTAGAATTTTAACTTAGTGCAACAACCCAATTGTAGAAGACAAGATAAAAATGAAATAATAACATTTAAATCTCATGTTACAGTAAATATGGAATGAAAAGTTAAAAACTTAAATAAATAAAATAATAAATATTTATTTAGTTTTAAACACTTAAAAAAACTAATAAGAAAATAATTTTGACATAAATGATAAATGCAAAAATAAATTACATTAATAAACTATCGAACACGATATAACATTCATCATAATTTGATTTAAATAAAAATGTTACAATACGTACATATATATAATAAATAAAGCAGAATAAACAAAACATTTAAAAACAAGGCTTAACATAATTTGAGATACTTCTCTTAAATATGTTAACATTGTTAATATCTTTAAGATGCGTTGGAAGAGAATTATATAAAATTAGACACCTATAAAATAATGAATTTTGTGTCCTAGTCTTCTTTGCTGTTAAAACGAAAATATTACTAGCATTTCTTGTATTATAATTGTGGATCTCACTCACAAACAAGGACGGATCTGGGCCTTGAGCTTGGGGGGGGGGGGGGGGGGGTAAAATAGCCGCGTGCTGAAAATAACAAAAATGTTTTTCGTCGAAAATTAAAATTGATGAGCGGGAGGGAGAAAATCTCAAAAGAAAATTTATAAACACCACTAAATAGAATATATATTCTATTCAAAAATATAAAATAAAATAATAAAAATTATGAAATTTTAAAACGAAAGTTGGTGGTTTACGGAATTTTGGAAACTTTCGGGAATATTCAAATAGTTTATGGGAAACTTCCATTTTTATCTAAACGTTTCGGAAATTTTCTGGAAACTTTCATATGGAAAGTTTCCCTTACCCACCTCTGGGTATATTCATTATATTTTTGGAGCATCTTATATTGAAGTACTCGTACATAACCCAGTGGAGATATCTGGCGACTCTGTTGTGTCAGTGAGTGTATTCTGATGGCACCAACATAGTACATCTTGCCATCATGTGACTGACGTGATTTTCTTCTGCTAGACCGCACATTCTACACTTGCTGCCAACAGGATGCTTCAAGGTCATCTTCTGGTGGTACAGAGTATTTAGCAATTTGTCTTGCACTGTTATTATTAAACTTTCCATTTCCCCCTTTGGGCTGGAGCCATTCAACCACTTCATAGACTCCTTTCTGTCTACTGCTGATTGGTCAAGGTCACAGAAGAATTGTCCATGCATCGGCTTTGCGTAAAGTATTCTTATCGTTCCTAGATTTTATGCGCTTACTTTTGGATTAAATACTATTATTATTATATTATCATTATGACAACTTTTATATATCTTTAGCTCAGATATTTGTACATTCGAACTTCAGCTACTTTTATCAGATACTGCATGATTTCCATTGATGTGTGTTTTTTTTTTTTAAGGTTTTATGTCCCTCTGGGCAAATATTCGTCCCACAAATGATTTGGGGCATCCCATGTGTGGAAACCTAAGAGATGGAAATTGGATGATTGGTATGTTGTTTAAAATATTTTATTATAAATGAAATAATTATAAAATTATAGAGTATATATGGAAGAGGTTACAATTGGATGAAGGGACCAGAGAACTAGGGAAATGGATTGAATCGAACACAAAATGCTTCAATAATATTCCTAGATATTTAGTCCCAAGTTATTTTGATGTTGTTTTTACTGGGATTTATGTGCTTCTGTTGGAGCAGTGTTTTAAGTTAATGTCCGAGTAAGTAATTTAAAAAACACTACGAATTAAACTTTCAGTAATTAATATCTATGTACTGTATACTTGTTTGATTAAAAAAAATTGTTACAGAATATTTTTTATTAAATGTGTGCATAAAATATTCAATTTTTAATTTAAATTGCTCAACTAAATTAAATTTCGCTGACAAAAATATAAAGCTCTGAATAAAAAAAATAAACGCTCGATAGAAATAACAGATACTGGATAAAAGCAAGCAATACATAATAAAAATATCCAGACGTTCGATAAAAAGGTTATATGCACATAAAAGTACTAAATGTTCAACAAAATTAATGTTAGTTAAATAAATAAACACAACAAAACTAGTATACGTCTGATGAAAATAATTATTATAAGGTAAAAAAAAACAGTTATATTATTCTTGGCTAGCTTTTAATAGTTAAAAAATATAGAAAGAGGTATATATAACAAATCTATAAAAATAAAACTATTTTTAAAATTAAAATAAAATTTTAATCAGAAATATTAAAATAATTAGGAAAAAAGTTTTTCTTCCCATTTTTGAATTTGCCGCCAATTTTAACCTAACTTTTAGATTAAAAGTTAGGTTAGGCTAGAAATTTTCCCAAAAATGGGTTTTTTCCTGGGAGGGTTAAAATAAAAAAAACACGTTTTTTTCCCATTTTTGAATTTGCCGACAGTTTTAACATAACTTTTAGACTAAAAGTTAGGTTAGAACTAAATCAAAGAAAAATAGCATTAAAGCCCTTATGTTATGAATACAATCAAATATACCTAACATATTTGGTATCAAAATGATGGTCTTTTAATGACCAATTCACTTTGATAAAAAAAATATTTTTCCGGGAAAAAACCGGGGTTTTTCCCGGGTAAAAACCCCCAAAAATGAAAACCCGGTTTTTATCCATCTCTGCTAATTTTTTTTTTTAATGAAACTAGATATAAAAGAATCTCATGCATTTTGCATTTTTGTGTTTATCAAAATTTATTGAGCGATTATATTTTCTAACAAGCAAGAGTGACCTGAATATCGATCAGAGCTAGCGTGCGTTTGCATTATTTTATCAAACATTTATAATTTTTTATTATGCATGTCGATTTTAAATATCGAACGGTTTGTTCCTAACGTTTAGAAAATGATACATTTAAGAAACTAATATTTTAATTTCTTTTATGATGCAGTTTCACCAACCATGGATCCACTTTTGTAAAAGGCCTCTCCTTGGGATCAGTGCAATGTGCAGCTTATATTAAATCAGCTGATTTGCCTATTTTGTCTCCCAATTTAGCACCACCAAAACCTCCTACTAGGACGAACGAAAAGGGTGAAGTTATCCAGACATGTGTTACCTTATCCGCTGGTAAGAATTAGTCAAGTTGCTTGTAAAGGTGGCTATGGACAAAGTCAGTGTGGCAGTGTGATCGGAAGCAATAACCATGACAAGCAGTTACAAATGATGTAAAAAATTCCTACCCTTGAACTTCAAAGAAGTGAGCTCTTTCCATCTTTATGTGTTTATATTTAACATCCTGTTTTAATTTTCATTTTACTCACACTGAGCTCCTGATGTTTTGTTATTTTGAAATTTTATCATGTACTGTGATAAAAAAAAAGAGTTTTTCAGCGTTAACAGAGTCAGACTTAAGAGTATAATTTGAGGTCAGTGAAATGAAGAAACGAATTATTCGGCTTATTTTTGAAGATAGAAACTTCAAATTTTGTACGTATGTATTAAAATATATATTCTAGTTCGTCACGTTTTTAATTTTTTGTTTTAATCAAAAACACGTGATCAACGAAAAAATTGACGTCGAAAAATTGGAATTTACAAAAAACGAAAACGTGACGCCCTAGATAGTCCTTAATTAATTACGTGGATAAAATATAACCTCTTAATTTTCAAACATAGATTCAATAAATAGTTTCCAATTTTGCCGTCAATAGATGGCACTCGCCTCGGCATTCGCATACCTTTACACGCTCTCAGACTTTAGGGAGGAACTTGTTGTCATGGAGACCAGACGCGAATGAATGCTTGCCAGGGAAGCATTTAGCAGTTCTGGTAATTGTAATCTTAAATTTATTTATAAATTATTTTATCTTACAGGAATGACTTAATAGATAAAATTCTTGAAAATGTTAATACATAAATAAAAGGTGCCAAATAGAGAGGACCGTTTTGTATAAACACTCCTACAAATTTTATTATGAAAATTTGAATTCGGTTTTTAGTTATTATTATAGTGTTATATAGTTTTTATTCGAAATTATTACCAAGCAAAATGTACAGGGTGTCCCAGTCAACGCGCTATGCTCGGTTTTCACGGTAGTTTCTGAGATAAGTTTATGGTTCAAAATCCAGTCTGACGTAGGTTTTCCGAGGAATCTCATACTGCTAAGATATTTATAGGAATCCAAGATGGCGGACGAATTTCGTCATCTATGGTCCTATTCGACTGAAAATCGATATCTGGGGGTTTTCGGGGATGCGGTTTACGAATTTTTGGTCAAAATTTAGGAATCCAAGATGGCGGACGAACTTCGTCATCTATGGACCTATTCGACTGAAAATCGATATCTGGGGGTTTTCGGGGATGCGGGTTATGAATTTTTGATCAAAATTTAGGACTCCAAGATGGCGGACGAATTTCGCGATCTATAGTCCTATTCGACTGAAAATCGATATATGGGGGTTTTCGGGGATACGGGTTACGAATTTTTGGTCAAAATTTAAAACTCCAAGATGGCGGACGAATTTCGTCATCTATGGTCCTATTCGACTGAAAATCGATACCTCGGGGTTGTCGGGATACGAATTTTTGGTCAAAATTTAGGAATCCAAGATGGTGGACGAATTTCGTCATCTATGGTCCTATTTGGCTGAAAATCGATACCTCGGGGTTGTCGGGGATGCGGGTTACGAATTTTTGGTCAAAATTTAGGAAACCAAGATGGTGGACGAATTTCGTCATCTATGGTCCTATTTGGCTGAAAATCGATACCTCGGGGTTGTCGGGGATGCGGGTTACGAATTTTTGGTCAAAATTTAGGAAACCAAGATGGCGGATAAATTTCGTCATTTGTGGTCCTATTCGACTGAAAATCGATATCTGGAGATTTTCGGGGATGCGGGTTACGAATTTTTGTTCAAAATTTAGGAATCCAAGATGGCGGACGAATTTCGTCATCTGTGGTCCTATTCGAATGAAAATCGATATCTGGGGATTTTCGGGGATGCGGGTTACGAATTTTTGGTAAAAATTTAGGAATCCAAGACAGCGGGCGAATTATAACTATATTTTGACCCCCCTTTATTTATGTTATTATTGGAGATTAAAAAAAGTTTTGTATAAGAGTTGTAGGGTTGTATACATATTTTTTTAAATGCAATTAAAAAACAATTGCTTGCATATGTCACGTGATATAACAATGAAGGTTGCTTTTTAAATGAAAACCCTGTATATTTTTACATATTCTTTTAGATCCTTTATCCCTAATTTCAAACATATAAAGATTGATAAATCTAGTTGTAATATTTTTTGATAGATCGGACATTAAATATGCTCCAAACATGCATGTAGGTATTTTAGGGTTTCTGACGGAGCGCTGTCAGTGGCGGATTTAGGGCGGGGGGGGGGGGGGGGGGGCTATAGAGGCAAAATCCAAGGGCGGCAATTTTTTTGAAAAACACCAAAGACATAAAAACAAAAAATTTGTATTATTAATATGTCCTATCAGAACATGTTTAATTTATTTGAGAACGTGTTTTTTATATTAACTAGACTAAAGTTCCTTATTATAGTCAACAGTACAGGGTGGTTGTGCAAACGTTAGAACCTCATTTAACTTCTTTATTTTTGGAGTTACGTAAATAAGTTCAAAAATAAAAGTTATGAGATATCACATGTATTTTCCAAACATCATTTCAGCAAAACAATTCAAACAAGTCGAATTTCGGAGATATGAGCTTTACCTTGGTTTTTTTAAATAGAACACCCCCATATATTTTTACACCATTTGAAAGGCCATAGAAAAATCTTTTCAATGATATATGACACAGTATTTTTCTTAAAAACTATAGTAGATATGAAGTTTTATATTTTCTTACATTAAGTCATGGTAGTCCGAAAAATATATACAGTGTATTTCACTTTTTAATTTGTTTTTCTGATTTGAATCAAATTTTACTTAAGTATAGAACAAATTAGGATCTACTTATGACCAGAAAAAAATTCACCGCCTACAAATGCAAAGCCACCTGCGTTACCAAAATATGCGGATAAAATCAAAAAATCATATTAGGCATATTTTTATTGGAAAATTTTGTCAATGAAACTTGTTCAGAATTGTTCAGAAACCTTAAGTCCAGAATTTAATCAAAATAAAAAATATATAAATTTTGATTAAAATAATGTCCAAGTCCAAAAATATCATTTTAATGGGTTTTTTTCGTTTAGAAAACTGTACTATGACAATTTTATTTGAAATTAAACCCAAGCTGCCAGGTAGTTGTAAAGCAATTTACAGTTTTTTTTTTAAATAATTATTTTCAAAATTTTTAAAGTTTTAAGTTTTTCATTTTTTAATTTTGTTTAAATTTTGGCCATTTTGGGCAATTCTGAACAAGTTTTATTAACAAAATTTTCCGATAAAAAAATGCCTAATATGGTTTTCCGATTTTCTCCACATATTTTGGTACCGCAGGTGGCTTTGGTACCTTAGGAGGCGAATGTTTTTCTGGTCATAAGTAGATACTAATTTGTTCTATACTTAAGTAAAATGTGATTCAAATCGGAAAAAAAAAATAAAAAAGTTATTGGGGTGTTACCATTTCAAGTGAAACACACTGTATTAATTATTGAAATTCTCCATTTTATTTAAAATAAAGTGAAATTAGACAGAACTAACATATTGTTTATTTTAATTTACATACTTTTGTTTTCCATGGCTAATTTGATAAATTGTAAATTTATAGTAAATTAGACAAAATTTGTTTAAGATAAGCACCATGTATTATATTATAAATACAAAGCTTTTTTTATGGCATTTCAAATGGTACATATATGGAGTGTTCCTTTAAAAAAAAGCAAAGTAAAGTTCATATCTCCGAAATGCGACTTTCAATAGGCATGTCCACAAAATTTTAATTTCAATTGTAAATGATAGAATTATCGATATTGTACACTAATTTAACAATTAAAAAAAAACCGCTGCCCAAGGAATCACTCTACTTCCACATCCAGATTTTCTATCCAAGTCACTCACAACGATAAAATGTTGTATGTGGAAATAATTGTTTAATAATATAATATTTGAAATCGTCTACCTCAAAAACCCATAAAAACCCCCACATCGGTAGTGGGGTGGGGGTGGTGATAGAGGGTGGTAGTGGGGGTGGATAAGGTAAAAAAATATTTTGAGGTTTCTGGTTCTTGTGCACACATTAAATCAAAATTTTTTTCCATCCTCTTTAATAATGGGGTGGGGGTGGGGGTGGTAATGGGGGTGGCTAATGCCAAAATTTTTTTTGAGACCTTAGCTTCTCTTGTATATAGTAAATACAAATTTTATGAACTCTTACCTGCTTGATTTACCTATTTACCCCAATTTACCCCCCAATCCTTCGACGGAACAAGATGAAAATATAATCTAGTTCTAGATTTCATTAAAGTACATATGCGTACCAAATTTCAATATCTCAACCGGTTCCAGAGTAAACGTGTGCACAAAAAAAAAGTTACAGACTGACAGACAGAAATTTTTTTTCGCTCAAACTTAAAATCTCGACGTTTCATGACATTCTAAGCCTATTTAAACAATAAAAATTTTAAAAATATTTTTTGTCGTTACTATACTACCACTGGATGTGGAAGTAATATATGTATCCTTATTTTGCCAGTTATTCGTAATAGAAATCACCCCAACACAGCAAGGATTTTTGGTAATTTTTCAATAAAAATTCTTGGCCTATGATGTAAAAAAATATTTTGAAGTTTTTGGTTCTTGTACATACACTAAATCACACTTTTTTTTCGTCCCCTTAAAAAATGGGGGTTAGGGGTAGGGGTCGTAATGGGGGTAGCTAATGTCAAAAATTTTTTTGAGACCTTAGGTTCTCATATATACTAAATACCAATTTTACGAACTCTTACCTGCTTGATTTACCTGTTTACCTCCCCATTCACCTCAATTTACACCCCAATCCTTCGATGGAATAAAATGAAAATATAATTTAGTTCCAGATCCCGTTAAAGTACATACGTGTACCAAATTTCAAGTCAATATCTTAAACGATTCCAGAGTAATCGTGCGCACAAAAAAGTTAGACCGACAGACAGACAGATATTTTTTTACGCTGAAACTTAAAATGGCGACCTTTCGTGACAGTCTAAGCCTATTTGAACAATAAAAATTTTCAAAAATTTTTTGTTACTATACTTCCACTGGATGTGGAAGTAATTAATATTCTATTTCCTGATTTCCTGTACTATATGTTTCTTTTTATGTTTGTATGTATATTTTGCGTATTGATATTTTGTTTTTTTTATCAAATGTTTTGTATTATGCTATCATTTGTTTTGTTTTTTACTATATTTTGTTTTTATACATTCATGTATTTTTTATACAATATAATTACTGACTTACCTTATCCATTCTATTGTATGGCAGAAAAGGTTAATAAATATATTATTATTATTATTATTATTAAAAAGAACGCCATTGCCATGTAAACCGGAAGTGATATTTAAAATTTACATGCCTTTTTTTAATTTATTCCTTTAATAGTCAATTAAGAACATAAATAATCCGATCAATTCTTCTTTGATGTTTAATTATGTTTCTTAGCGGCATCGATTCCCTGGAAAAAACTACCGAAAAAATCGGACATAACGCGTTAACTAGGACATCCTGTATACTGTACATTTACATTATGTATCTACAGATAGTTTTTCTTTTAATTAAAAACCACTGCCTAAGGAATCACTACAACCGCATTCAGTTTTCCTACTCAAATTACTTTAAATAAAAATTCTTGTGCACCCAACGCGAAATTCGACTCTGTACGACAGAAATATATTTGAAGTATTTCTCTTATATTACACAATTTTGTTAATCTCCTCCTGTTTACGTAGACGGCATATTTCATTGGTCAAAGGGGCACGCCCACCCGTATGAACCTTTTTCATATATATCAATGAAAATATTATTTGTCCTAGCACAGATTATCCTCTTAATTTATCATTTAATTTTTTAATAAATAGTATAACACTTTGTTTTGTTTTGATACCTGACACTCTTTATAACATACTGCCTATTTTATTTCTGTAAAGTTGTATTATTGACTAGAAATTTTTTTAATAACAAATAATCAATTGAAACAAAATATATTGAAAAACGATAAGTATACTCACCCCGGAAGTTTATTCAGTTGTGATCAGGTTTAAACGACATAAAAAAAGTACCAACAGCCAACATCAGGTAGATATGTAGTACAGTATAATGGATATCAAATGGAAGACAATAAAAAATGTTTATCCTTTATTTTATTTACATATTTTTATTTATCAAATCATTCTTTTCAAATTGGACTCATTTTTTGATGCCTACTGCTAAATATCCACTTGCTCAATACCCAGTGCTGAAAAGGAGTGTTCTATAGGGGCAGATATGGATAAAAACCTTTTTTTTTTTATTCTTTTTGGGTTTTTTCCCCGAAAACATATATGTTTATTACACCTATATCAAATTTATACCGTGTGTGTAGCCGAACGCTAGGCATCGGGAGTAAAATTACAACATCGCGCGTGCCAGCTGGCTAAAATGAAATAACAGGCTGGAATGCTCCGCTCGACGGAGGAATTTACGGCAACTATGTTGTCATATCTATCGCGCTACGTGGATGTACATGCCTAACGGGAAATTACACGCACGGTACTATATGTCTGTTTAATACACACAGTTGTCTATTCAACAGATTTTACATATTGATAGATAAAATGTCGCATTAGCTTTCAATGTATTTTTAATATAATTTATTCTACCTACTTTATTTAATGCTGCACAAGTGTAGTGTGTCTCTGTTATCGCTGAAGAATTCCGTTCTTTGGTGATAAACAATAATAATTACTATTACTGAGTAAAATTATAATTGTCTCTTATTAAATGTCAAAAAAGAAAAGAGTAAATCAGTACGTCAATACTGCCTTACCTTTGTCATTGATTGCCACTTTAATATTGATAAATGGTGATAGATTTTAAACATAATTCTTTTTAGGATTACCTCACTTTTCCGTTGGTTACATGAGAAACTGGGGTAGGGATACTTTCATTGCCTTGAAAGGATTATTCATCTTGACAGGCAGATACGAAGAAGCCAGACAACACATTTTAGGCTATGCAGCATGTCTACGACACGGACTCATTCCTAATTTATTAGATGGTGGACGTAATTCAAGGTTAGACAATTGATAATTGTAGTTAATAGATATGATTGGCAGTTCAATCAGCATTCAGAAATAATTTGAAACTTTGAAGATACTATATATACCCAATGAATAATTTTTGTTTTGTAAAGGTATTCTCCATATTACCATCACCAAATTATAAAACCTTTAGTAAAGTAGATTGTTGATGACCATTTTTCAGTTACCACTTTATATTACTTATAGAGCTTAAATGGCGCACCCTATAAGGGTTACCATTACTGTTGTTTAGTAACCTTAGTAACCTCTAAGCATTATAATAGCAAAAAGTAATAGAAATATAACTATTACTCCTATATAACTTTCTTATGTACTTTTTCAAAACCTTCATAAAGGAATGGAAATATTTTCGCAACCATTATAAACAATCTTTACAATAGTAACGATGAAGTTTAGGAAACCTTAATACTTTATTGGACTTCTCGCTTGCTCTTTCTTTCAGCACAAATCTCTTTTTCTTTCTTTTAAGTGATGGTGTTGAGTTTACTATATCTTCTCTTCTTACAGTATGGAAGCTTTTCTTTTGCATATGTAGTAAATATGAACATCAGTTAAGCTTATTGTATGTGTAGTGACAAATTTATCTGTTGAAATTTTCCTGCCACGGTCTCTGGACTGTAAAATTGACATTTGTACCTCGAGAAAATAGACGCGCCACCGAAATAACAGATATTAAACATTAACTAATAATTTTTGACAACATTTAGTTCTTCGTAAAAAACATTGCACTTTTTAATTTGTATTACATATTTATATTTACCTATTTTTAAAAAGGTATTATTTGCTGGGCATATTGAATTTTAGACTGGTTTTTCATTAGTTCTCTTAAGAATTTTATTATATCAATACGGCGTCTAATGAAGGCATAAAAATATGGCGTGTCCTAGTTGAAAATACTAAAAGGCTGTTATACAACTGATAAGTAACTCCTGGTATTCTTATAAATAGTTTAGTTATTATGACAAAACTAATAAAACCTTTAATTTTACCTGAGTTTGCACAATATCGCAGATGTCAGAAGAATCATAACCTCAAAATTTCGTTTCATTTGGAGTATAAATATTCTAAATTCTGGTGTTTCCATTTAAAGTTTAAAGTTATTAAAACGATGTGTTTTAAAATAGTACAAACCCAAGAGCCAGGACATAAATTACCTATACTCACTGTTGTTCCAGCTCCATGGGAAAACAGTGGTTCATTGTATTGGCATATATTTGTTTCTTGTACATTATTATCATTCTCAATGACAGATTCTATTGCATTGTTGTTAACTGGCTGCAAATTTAGTGAAGGCATGGAATATAAGATTTTACGCAAATTTCATTTGATTTTTCGACGGAAAGTGGCACTGGATTTAACTTTTTTCCAGTTTAATTTTTCCATTTTACACAGAAAACAATAAAGCTCACAGATTTTTTGACACTAGCTATATTTATGTATATGCCATACCCATATTTACAGCAAAGTATCAAATAGTAATCTAGTGTTTCTGAAAATTTCTAATGGTTTTGTAAAAGCAACTGTAGTTACAAGTTACAGACAAAATTAAAATTGATGTTTTATTGTAGTGTTTTTAAGTTCTATTTCTCCTCATGTTATATAAAAGTTTCTGCCTTGATTGTAGGATCAGGAAGTTTTATAATCATTGTAGCAATTGCCTATATAGGAACTAAACACTATTAGTTTTATAAATTTGTTACTGCAACTTTTATAAAACCTCTTTATATAAACAATAGTAACAGTTACTAAAAGTTATATAAGTCTGTGGTGGAAATATTTCTGTTGCTATTTTATAAAACCTAAGGTCCTAATATCTTTTACTAATTTTAAATACCTCCTATAGAACTTGGCAACCATTTAGTAATCTTATAAACCACAAATAAAAACTCACAACCTTAATAAACCACTTATGAAAATAGTCGGTTACTTCAGGTGAGGAAAATTATTCATTGGGTAGCCAGTACAATTTTTAATAGTTCCAAATGTCGGTGAGAAAAAGTACATAATGGAACGACAACTGCTGAATTTAGAGGCTGGTTAGCCTAAAGCTAGTGTTAGAAAGAGATAGGTTGAATAGGAACAGTATCTATTCTTGTATTGCAGAATCTCTGAGAATCTGATTGATTAACAGTGTTCTTGTAGAAGAACTCGCTTTCTTATGCCCAAAGAACACGACAACAATTTGTTTACTAGGCCAGTTGTGCCTTGTTCAGCGTACGATGGTTTATATCTATTCTTAAGGGATTCTAATAACTCTTAAGAGACAACCTAGGACCGGAGTCCTGCAACAGACGAAAAAGATATAAATTCTTTGATGCGATGCACTTTATCTGATGTTAGTCTTATTTCTAGTCACTTCTTAATTCATAATCACTTTTATAGAATTCTCTCGTTAGCGTGATATGATCGATGTCCTGAAAAACAGACATTTCAGTTATTGGCCCAACACACAGAATCTCACAAGAGATAAAACTTAAAGTTAATTATTCAATCAAGGAAAGGCAAAATTCAAATAACACCATTGGTTGTATAAAAGTTCGCTGAGTATACATGTAAATATGGGTAAATCACATATCTAATTACACATAAGACTATCAGATCTGAATACCAAACATAGCATGGATGGACACATCTCGTAGATGATGTTTGATCACAACTACTTGCTGTAGAAGAGTAAGAGTATCAATTGACTGGCACGATTCAGTAATTTCTTAGATAAATATGTTTTACAATTACTTTCACATCCAGTGGAAGTATAGTAATGCAAAAGAAAAAAATATTGTTCAAATGGGCTTATAATGTCATGAAACGTCGAGATTTTTTTGCTTTGGGCTACAATGTTTAGTGGCTGGTAATAATGTATTCACGATAATAATTTTGGTACTTGTGGCTAGCTTTACAAGTGAAAGAATGATTTTGTAATTCACCAGAATTGATCACTTAAAATGTTTTTTATGTGTTATACATACTGATCGCATATAACTATAAGGATAATGTAATTTAGTTTTACTTTCAAGATATCCTTACGAGAATATCCATATATTTAATGAGGCTTTTTATATTTTCAATAAGTTTTGTAAATATCAATAATTGGCCATCTGCATGAAATATAATGGCCAGCCGATGCCTTTAAGCAAATTCTAATCGCCAGATGGAAATAACTTTTAATAATTATGTTCAATTCCTTTGTAAAAATTGTATGTTTTGTGTCAAAAATCAATTTTGATGGTACTTTCTAATCGAACATTATTTTTTGGTAGTCAATTTTTAATGCAGTTCCGAAATTAAAAATTTTCAGTCAAATTTCAGCACATTTCCCATAATTCTTAATATCAAGCCCCATGTTGTCTGATCACATAAAAATATTAGTCAAATTTTGGTGGTTTCTAAAAAATTTATTTTGTCGTGTGTTATAACGTCTTATGAGACTGAAAACTTTTTCTAAGTTGATTTTTAGGGTAGTTTGGAAAATTATAATTTTTATTATGTTAATAAACTTGACTGTGTTCTACATCATTCTCACCCAGACGCACGATTGAACGGTAAGAGAAAAGGACAGATATTTGTGCCTACTTTTTCCTCTCCCTGTGATTGGGTAAGTCTCTTCCAGCGAGCATTCCATTATGTTATTATGTACTAGAGCTTGCCAGGAATTTTGATGGTTATTAAGATGGCTAGCCTATATTTCTAGTGATATTTATTTTTCTACATAAGAGTTTATCCTCATGCAGAGTTGGATAAAAAGTTTTTATATTTTGTAAGTTCCTGGAGAAATATTTTTTTACCATTGAAAGAAAACGTCTTTTCCCACAGTGGGCTCATGTAAGATTCTGTATATATACAGTGTGTTGAATTTAAGATAAAAAAAAACAGTCTGATGTTTTCGTTATTTTTAGGAGTAGAAATTTTAATTTTTTTCAGTGTTAGAACCTCACAAGGACTATCTTTTGAGGTAGAGTAATATTATAATGAGAGGATCCTTGCAAAACAAATGTACATAAACGAGTTTGTATGTGTTCATTATTCTAAGACAATGAAAGCGAATTGCCTCATATAAAAGGTCGAGACCAGTGGCACCGGTGGTTTGAAGTTGAGTTGTGTTCACCGGCGGTGATTGAATTACTACTTTTAGTGCAAAAAGTTTTCAAATTTTCTCGCTATCAGGGAGCTGTGCAGCTTATGTAAACACCAAGTTGAGCATTACACGCTATGCCACTGGTGAAAATCTTCGCACACATTAGCTCCGCCTCGAACATCTTCTCATAATAATACTATTCTACTCAGTTCAAAAGTAAGCTATAAATCTACCACGTAAATAGGACCAACTCAATATTTTGTTTCATGTCCGATATATCGAAAAGTTATTAACAAAAGTTGTTCACAAACCAATTTCAACGTAAACTGGTATTTTGAATTTTATCGGCAATCATGTTAAATTAACTGTTTATAAAATGATTTTTTAAATCTCTGACATATATAGTTTAAGTAATATTAAACATTATACCTCGATGCCTGACAAATGTTTGTTTTTTCTACACTATTATTGAAACAGCAAGTTAAATTTAATTCTCTAGACAGGATCATAGATTGGCTAGCTTATTATAATAAAAATTTAAATCATTTTTTTTCCTGAACCTAACATATATCCATATCCTTCATTGAAAGATTGTGAATGGTAGGTTCAACTGCAGAGATGCTGTATGGTGGTGGCTCTACTGCATTAGGGTATATACGGAAGAAGCCCCCAAAGGACTTAATATTCTTGCCGATAAAGTCTCCAGAATATTTCCAACTGATGATTCACCAGCAGTAGCACCCGGAGTCGTGGATCAACCTCTGTATGAAGTTATACAAGAAGCACTTAGGGTACATTTCCAAGGGCTTGCGTTTAGAGAGAGAAATGCAGGTCAGCAAATAGACCAAGTTATGTCTGATAGAGGGTTTAATAATCAGATAGGAGTTCATCCAGACACTGGTAAGAACATAGAGTAGAATAGAATAGCATATACTTTATTCAACTCTTTCACTGCGAGAAGTAGATAAGGCCAAAAACTAAAACCGTACTCATAGCGCGGGAAGCGGATACTTCCAATGACCGTGGTTTGTTGCGGAAATATAATATATCCAATATGTGATGTAGGCATTGTTTATAATTCATTATTTGTGGCATATTCATGATTTCTTATGTTCATTGGGTATTTTGCCACTGTGTAAATATTTAAAAATTTTGATGAAATAAACCTCTGCGCTAAAAGGATCAGACAGAGGCTGGTTTTTAATACTTCTATTACAAAATGTAAATATATAAACTGAAACAAAAATTAAATCGAAGGCAGTTAACGTTTGGGAAAATATTTCTTTTTCCGTTATCAAAAAAAAAAAAAACTTTCACTTTTAATCATGTCAAACATGACATGTGAGATTTGTTCTTTGACAGAAATTTCAAGAACTTTTTCTGATTGTACGCTTCATTTGTATTAATGAAATAAAAATTTGGTGAATTGTACAGTATTTAACAGTTTTTACTTTTAGGATTTGTTTTTGGAGGTAATGAATGGAACTGTGGTACATGGATGGACAAAATGGGCTCGTCTGATAAAGCTGGCAACCGTGGTAAACCTGCCACACCTAGAGATGGCTCTGCTGTAGAAATTGTCGGACTTTCTAAAGCTGTTGTTGCTTGGTTGGATAAGCTTAGTAGAGAAAATAAATATCCTTATTCAGGTGTTGAGAGAACTCACAAAAATGGTACGATTACTACATGGACCTTTAAAGAATGGAATGATAAAATACAAGCTAATTTTGAGAAATACTTCTGGATAAATACAACGCAAGTCCCCAATGAAAGTGGTTTGATTAATAAACGTGGTATTTATAAAGATTGTTATGGAGCTACACAGGAATGGACAGACTTCCAATTACGCTGTAACTTCCCAATTGCTATGGTTGCGGTAAGTAATATTAAAATGTGAACGTGGGTATTTTGGGACACCCCGTATACCTATTTTTTATTTTTATAATTATAGGCACCAGAACTATTTTCTCCTCAACATGCATGGACAGCCTTGAAACAAGCAGAGAAATACTTATTGGGTCCATTGGGGATGAAGACATTAGATCCTGAGGATTGGGCTTACCGAGGAGATTATGATAATTCCAATGACTCTAACGATCCCACAGTTGCAAGAGGATTTAATTACCATCAAGGGCCTGTATGACTAACATTACCACCTTATCTTTTTTTCTTTAATTCTGGACTCTATTTGTAGGAGTGGGTATGGCCAATAGGCTACTTTTTGAGAGCCAAACTTCATTTTGCCGCACTGAACGGAACTTTAAAAGAGACTGTAGCTGGCACAAAAGTAGTTTTATCCAAACATTTTACAGAATTGCAAACTTCTTCGTGGAGGGGGCTTCCAGAACTCACTAATAGTAATGGGTTGTACTGCAATGATAGTTCTCGAACACAGGCATGGAGTATGGCTTGTGTCTTGGAGGTAGGTACTTGAATAATTACTATGTCTGTAAATATAGGCTGATGCATGAAATCAGTACTTCAGCTTCCAAATAAATAAACCAAAAAGTGTTTTACATTTAAAAAAAAATGATCGCAAATATCTCAAAAACTATTGAAGGTATAAAAGGGAGATATTACTTCACCTGTTTTAATTTTATGATTGACATGAGCATTTAATAGCTACGTCTACAGGGTGTTGCACTGAAAATTCCTGGAACCATTCACTCGATAACTAAGAGATATTTGAATTCTGTAAAAGGAATCCACTGGAATATATAAATGATTTTAGTTGAGTAAAAAAACACAAATATGTCAAAAATCAGTGACTTTTTCAAAAATCATAATAGTTGCTTTGAATGTAATGCCCAATCATAATGCACCTCATTTCGCATCGCAGCACCATCTATACCTTAATTTGTAAAATGGCCGTTTTTACTGAAAACTGAAGTCATTTATATACTGTAGTGAATACCTTTTATGGAATTCAAATACCCGTTTCAGTTATCGAGAAAATGATTCCAGGAGTTTTAAGTGGGACACCCTCTACAAGAAGCTAAAATATACCTTTTTTCTGCAACTATTAAAAATACGTCAGTTTTTTTGACATCCCCCATGTTCTTGCAATATTCATACACTACTTCCTCTTCATAGATTTATTTGTTTGAAACAACCCTAGTTATATGAGAATGTTTATTTATTTTTAACACATTCGCTGTGTAAAAGATATTAAAACCTTTACACCTGTGCAGGATCTGTTTTTTTAACACAGGTTTTTGGTGCACGATGTCAATAAAAGCTGAGTACGATCCTGTGGAAATATCGGTTGGGCGACGCCAAATGGAAGATTAGCTTTTAGTTTGGATATATTGAATGTTTGGCGTAGGTTCTGCGTTCCAATAAAACATTTTCTCATCCAATAAATAATTTACCCACAAAACATTTGGGGGTTGTAGATGTTTTTTAATATGCGCCATAAGGCATCACCCGCACATCGTAGGAGAGTCGGATGCCGCCATTTGGCGTCATATACAGCAAACGTGTTAATCGGATATTCTCATAAATTTGAGTGATATTATATTTGTTTTTTTTTTCTAGGTCCTTCATGATTTACAGAGAATTGAGTCTACCCAAACTATATTTGTTAATTGACTTAGTGGTAATTTAGTTCTTAAGCAAAATAAAATAGTTCAGACCCATTTCTATGATAAAACAGCGTTGAATGAGGTTGAACAAAAAAAAGCTCCATCTCCAAAGTTATCGAGAATATTACGTAGACAAAAAATTCATACTGAGGCTGTTTTCTCATTGGACGAAATCAAAACACAAACTTCTCAGGTTGATGAACAGCAACACTCACAAGTCGACTTAGTAAGCGAGCCAGTTTGTAGGAATCTATTTACATGTCATAGTGACTTGTACTTTAAAAATAATCAAACTTTAAATAGCCATTCGGTTTACTTAAAAGACTTTGTAAAAACTGAACACAATACCTTTATATCAAATGTTTTGTGCAATTTTGCTAGTGCTTACGTGCCTTTTTATGAAGAAAAATCTCTTGGAGATGTACCAGGAGTGTTGCCGAAAATTTATGTACATGAACCTCGGTGTGACGGAAAAGATTTTAATATCAACTTTTATCTATTTAATGAGTATGTTCCTATTTTTTCTTGCACTTCTAAAAATGTTTGTGCTAAAAAGATATTTTTTGATTATTATTCTCGTGTTTCACTCCTGGATGTTAAAAAAAAATGTACAAAGAATATCAACTTAGATGAAATAATACCAGTTATGGATGAAACCTCCAGTAATGTAGATACTACTTCCCACTGCGAGGAAACAAACAAAGCTATTCAAGAGTGTAAATATAACATTCAACCTTTACATGAAAGGGATGTTCTTTTACTGAACCCACTCTTGTTAGAAACTGTTCCAAGAGTGAAACCGAGAATAACTCAGTCAGAACATAAAAAAATTGCACGTATCACAATAATGTATACTCTAGCTTTTTTCGCACTTGCACTAGTAACGTTTTTTGTTATATATTTAACTTAATTTATGTGTTATACTTTTAAAATAAGACTGCAAAATTGTGCCATTAGTTTTATCAAAAAAATATATTTATTGTTTTTAATTTGTTTTCATAAATTGATATTATTTATTATATATTCTCTCATGTATTTTATAAATTGTGCACTTTTATTCTTAATATTCATGCTACATATTTGAATAAATAAAAATGTTAATGAGATATTTGTTTTAATTGTAAAAGGGATCTGCATCATCCGCTAATAAAAGGAAATTATATAATTTTTTATATGAGAGAGAGAGAGAGAGAGGGAGAGAGAGGGAGAGAGAGAGAGAGAGAGAGAGAGAGAGAGAGAGAGAGAGAGAGAGAGAGAGAGAGAGAGAGAGAGAGAGAGGGAGAGAGAGAGAGAGAGAGAGAGAGAGAGGGAGAGAGAGAGAGAGAGAGAGAGAGAGAGAGACTTTATTGCCCAAAGAAATAATTCTCATTGACAAAGTTTAAATATAACACAAACAATATTTGTTTAGTCGGTTTATAAACAATACAAAACAAAAACAGAAAAATTACAAAGATACAAAAATCACGAACATACGCTAAATGGAACAAATAACTATGGTCTGTAATATTGGAAATGGAACACCCAGCTTATCTGCTCTTTATCATTCGCCGACTATGAAGAAGAACTGTTCTGGTGAAAGTCGACAACACAAACTCAGACACATAAGCTGGAAATGGCGTCGGATAGAGCTGTTAGGTTAGCAATCCTTTTTAGGCACTGAGCGAATATTGCATAGCCAAGCCTCTTTACAGTTAATCGTAACGCTTGATGGGATTCAGCTGTCAATTTGTCAAATTTTAATAAAAAACTGAATTATTTTAGTGAACTTTTGACGGTAAAATATGTTCAAACGGCAAGTATTTGAAAGCAAACTCCCACTGAAAATTTAAACAGTTACCGATGCTAGTTACAAATTCTCTCACTGCCTATAATGAATGTGATGTGCTGTGTGTTGGGGACTGGCAGGGCGGAGTAGTAGATTGTTTAAGGCCCTGAGTTGGCCTTTTTTTACTTCGACCTAAAAGGTTGTTGCCCAGGGTTCGAAAACTTCTGCCATGCCCATGTTCTTGAGATGATATCTCAAGGGGCAATGGCCAGTCAGAAGGCCTGTGATCAACCTTAGGTCGGACTTTTCAAGTTCGAAAAGCCTTGTGGCATTCTTTGTTGAATAGGTTATAAACCTTTTCGCTTTTGGCCTAGAGTATTCCCTCCAGTAGGACTTCTTTTGTTCCTTTTCCCATTTTTGGACCTCCTCCGTTATGTGTCCCTTAGATAAGTCACAGAACAGTTCCGTTCCAAAAAATGGAGCTCGGCCCCCCTTTTCTTGCGAGGCTGTCCGACAATTCGTTGCCTTCTATTCCCTCATGCCCAGGCACCTACATCAAGGTAACCTTGTTATTTTTTACTAGTTGCTTGAGGGATTGTCTGCATTCCCAGGCAATTTTAGACTCGAAGGTACAGGACCTGAGAGCCTTTAGTGCTGCCTGGCTATCTGAAAGTATTATAGATCTTTGCCCTTCGAGTGCCTCTATTTAGGCATTCCTGGGGACACTGATCTATAGTATAGATTTCTGCCTGGAAGATGGTTGGGGTGTTACCAAGGGCTTTAGATAGCCTGCATTTAGGCCCTGCTATGCCCATACCAACCCCTTCGTCCATCTTGGATCTATCTTTCACACATCTGTGTACCATATGTGTGTCTTTTTCTCCAACCGCAGTACTCCTGCTCGCCTGACGGATTTCAATTAGCACATCAAACGGGCAGTCAAATTCGTGCTTGATTGGCATTGAGTCAGTGGGTTTGGTCACGGATTCGAATTGGATTAGCTCCAGAATCCCTCAATGATCAGCCAGGTCGCCTGGTCTGAATTTAAGTGCCTGATGCAGCCTTAAGGCACTAAGTGCTGCCTCCTTCCTTACATGCGAATGCAGAGGAAGTAAATCCAGCATTGCCTCCATAGCTGCTGTGGGACAGGAGCGCATTGCTTCTGTAGTTCCTAAACAGGCAAGGCGTTGCAATTTCTGCCACAGGGTGGAGTAGCTATAGGCTGTATTAGGATTTCTAACTTGAGATTTTCATTTAGTTGCAGTAAGCAAGGATGTCGTACACCTATTGCACGACATGTTAAGAATAAGGTATTGTAAGATAGTAAACAAAATGGTATACTTTAGAGCCATTGTGGACAATACCAGTAAAAACGAAACTGTTTAAAACGATTTGAAAAGCCAAACTCTGACAATGTTATTGAAAATTTGTTTAAAAAATGGGGGTCGCATCATTTCATGAGCCAGAGGAGGTATTTATGCATTAAAAATGTTTTTTTTAACCTGACCTTTGAGTTCATGGGGCACAAAAAAGTCTTTTAATTCAATTGTATTTGGCCTTTTGTTTACCATTTATTGTATATTATTTATTATTATTGTATCACCATCCGCTAATCTTTTGCAAATGTCTAAAAAAAGTTGCAAACTTTCATTTGGCACTTTCTTCAACTTTCTAGTCATTAACGAAGGTCAACCATTTTGAAGCAAATGCATTCCCAAAGTATTGGCTTGGGTGGGTGAGAAGGTGATGCTCTTCGGTGGTAGAAATCGACCTCGAATGGGCATCAGTTTAATTTCTCTATCACAAATAGAAAGAAAAACAATTTTTTAATGGACCGGAAGTTGTCTTTTTTAAGCAAACTCTGGCAAAAATGTCAGCGAACCAAGGGTGTACCATGCATGGCTATGAATGAGCTTCGGTTTATAATGAAATTCATGATTCTATCTTATCATCGAGGGTTTCACGCAATCAATGTTTAGACTATAGGTGAGTGTGAGGTAGTAAACAAGACGGTATATCTTGTTTGGAATATCTATTAGAAGTACAGGTAGTTGCTAATATGACATTCGATGCAGAATACATATAGAAAGATCGATAACCTGTTTAGTTGAGCAATAAACTTTGCATGCCAGAAATATCACAAAATACAAATATTAAACTTTTTTTGTGGAAGCCATCTAACTATATGTTTCTCGGAGCCCCTCAGCTTCCTGGGCTTATTATGTCACCATTTTAAATATTTAAATACATATCTACTTCATGCAAAAGTCTATTTTAATACAAGAAACTCCTTAATGGAATAATTCATATAGACCAGGTTATATGGCCATGGGGGATATTCTGATGTCATAGATTTACTTCTGGAGAGTTGAAGCTGCAATTTTATAAAATACATTACTTTTAGATGTCTTATGTCTTACATGCCTCAAACTTCTGGAAGTATAGTAAATCTTGTTCTGAAGTGTGTGTAAGCTTGAAACAATAAATACATGTGTATTCACTTCTCTTCTCGTGTTAGACACCCGCATGTTGGCAATTATATAGAAAAATATTCTGTATAAATAATCTCTATCTTAAAGTTAAGATTGAATTGCCAGACTGTCCCCTTAAATATGCTCCCCACTTGAAAAGTAATTGGTATAATAAAACAACACATCAATTTTCAAAAGTTTATTATTCAGTTAAAAATTTTAAACATTTATTATTTTTATTACATCGTATAGTTAAGTACCTATTAGTGCTTCCCTAAATATTAAAAAAAAAACGATAATTCAATATGGAATGTCACAAAACAGCTAAATACACTGTGATCTCTTTGCCATAAAGTTAGCCACCGACATATTTAAGTCTGTACTTTAAAAAGATTTACGCAAAAAATACTGCTGCCTGATTACTTCCTTTAAAAAATACATTCTAGTTACTTGAAGGGCCAAATGCATATTGTGCATTACATAAATTTATCATAAAAGCTATCGGTTTCTCAAGTGAGCTCTTGGTCAAGAATTAATACTGAGAGTATAATATTATTAGTAGTTTGTACATATTAAATGATTTTAATAACGGACTGTAGTCTGGTCTGCTGGTGGGGAACGACTAGACTAACAAAAAAACCTTATGACATTTGACATTTGTGCAGATAGCACTGGGTATGCCGACAAAGGAATAAGCCGGCACCAGTGTTGCCAGCGCCAGCCCGTTCATGCATTATGTAGCCCTTTTTTGCAACATTTAGCACGTTAGCACCACGCTGTGAAATCTAGCCCACTTTAGTGATCGTCGCTCATCCAAAAAATTTTGCAGTCATTTTTTTCCTCAAATCCGCCGCAGCATATGGGTTCTTCCTCCCGGAGCCCGTTTTAGACTGGGTCTATCCAGTTGTGTACTTCTAATTAAGTTTTATTTTTTAAATTTTAGCTCGTTTTTCATCAATCTAGTCCTAATTTATACTAGGATTTGGTCTGAAAAATAATGCAATGCTAGCAACACTGGCTGGCACGTACAAAGGGTCAGCCTGTTTTAAAACCCTGTGCCCATCCTGTACTTGCAGTTCTGTAGAAAGAGATAACGAATTATTTACATTTTCATAATTGGTATAAAAAGTTCGGTTTAAGCGGTCCCATCAAAGTGCCTACTTCTTGCTTTGAGACCACGCGGCGTCGAGGACACAAATCGGTAATCTTTACACTTTTTTTTATGACTTTTTAAAACTAAGAAACTTCTATGATTCGGAACTATATGTCCATTCACCCAGAAAAGCAGTGGTTCTCAAATGTCTCCCACCTTAACATAACAATTTTTTACCTAGGTCAGTTTTTCAAAGTGCCCCTAGAGGAAAAAGTCATAGGTTTCTGTTTGTCTAGTTGGTCCTCATTACCAATTTTTTTTAATGACATGAAACTATTTACACCCTGCATCTAGAATAAGCCCATTGTAACTCACTTAGATTCCACCGCTCAATTTTTTGGAGGAATTATTATTTATTTACAGAGTTGGCTTCTTAAGTTTATGAAGATGACAACTAACCTCTCAAAAAAGTTGACTTGCTACGGCTCTGCCTAAGAATCCTATGTCTGGTAATTAGTTTCGATGGCCCATCACTATTTAAAAGTTACGAATCAAAAAAGTATGGATAATTATACTTATTTCAATGGACTTATGAACATTATTCAACACCGTATCATATGGCTATATTGGGCAAAAAAATATATTCAACTGGAAACACAGTTCCTATGTTATTGTCTTCTTAAACATCTAATACAACCAACTATAATGCAAAAAGATCATCAAACAAATAGGTATACAAAATTTTTTAAAATAAGTTAAAATTACTCATAATTAACAATAAAATTAATACTTGATAGAAACTGATATGTGTAAAAAATACATTTAAAATAATGGTCAACATTAAAACAGCAACTGCAGGATAAAAAACTAATAGTTCTTGAACCAATAATCTGTAACAATTTAAATTTGTTAGTAACCAAATTATTAGGAAATATTTCACGTAAAATGTAAAAAATCAAGTGAGATAAAACAGAAAATCAATTTAACGATACATTTAAATTCATATCTAAAGGTGAAATTTTGTAACGGCTAGTTTTCTAATGGTCGGCTAAAACTGTTTACTATCCACTGTGGTCCAAAATTGTCATCCGATATTTCTGTGGTTGATAGCACATCCAAAAATAAAGGTACACTTTTATACAAAATTATTTCCAAAAATGGATACTACGGGAGTTATACTTTAAAGGGAGTAATAAATATCAGTTTTCTTGCAATATTTTCCAACCGCCTTAAAATATAAAATTCATATCTTAAATTTAGATATACCCTCTGCTTAACCCCTTCAGGATTAATGTCGTATATAAGCGACGAACCCTGTTCATTCATTGTGATATGAATTATTTCATCACAATTATCACACTCTGAGGGCCTCCTGTCACAACCCAAGAAACAATGTAAAAGTCATTTGGACTTGAGGAGGTTTTAAGAAAGGTTTGTCAGGGTTAGGAAATAGTCATGTGCTTTATTGATGTTGTAGTTAAGGCCTTTTAGGCTTCAAGTATACTTGCTCTTAATAGTAAGTGTTAAAGCATTCTGTAAGACTTAATTATAAAGCTAATTTGCTTCTAGGATAATATGTATTTGTATGGATTTATCATAACCTACATAAAACTCTCCATAAAGCTAATTAGTTTTATGAACGTCTTAAAGTCCATTTAGATTTAAAGAGGCTTTAAATTATTCTTTATGGTTTTAACATATTTGCAATAAATGCATTTTAAATCCTTTTTAAAACTAGACATTTTCAATGCCTATTAGTACTTATTAAAGGCCATTACAAAACTAGACTCTTAAAACGTCCTTGATAAATGTTGTGATGAAACCGTTATGAAGAAAAAAAGGCCTCTATAAATCTAAAAGGCAAATTTTAATTCCATAAAACACTTTCCAAAACCTCAATAAAACATTTATTATAAAAATAATAAACAATATGTCTGCCTGAAGTGTCGTTGATGCATGTGTGTGCGTGTTAATTAAAAGCATTTCACGACTTACTGATGTGTAATTAAGTCTTTTTTTGGAAAGGTGGAAGAAAATAAAAGAGTGGCCATTTTAAAAGGACTGTTAAAACACACACACATACAAATTATTTTGAGGTTAAATTTTAAGTTTTTTGTATCAAATGTCAACGTCCCACACGTTTTATTACAGCTTTTATCAAGTCCATGTGATCTTCGCCAAGTGCGTTTGCATTTTTGTAAGGAAGGGATTATTTGTGATAGTATACAAAAAGACTAAAAGGGCTTCATTTAGAGTAAATGTTCTAGGTCATTACCATTATTAGAATATATAGTTTAATGAGAGGACCAGTGTTGCCAGATCAAAATTTTAAAAGTTATCAGATGGCGCTTTAAAAAGTTACTAAATCTTACTAAACATTCACTAGATTTGAAATTAAAGCTCCCATCTTTAATTTTCAAAAGTTGCAGTGTCTGTAGGACACGTAATTTTCTTGAGCTCTCTGAGCACAGCATAGCTTTGAGCGTCCTCTATCTGATTATTTCGTTGCCAGACTTCGTACTCTGTATTGTATTAAAGGGTTTGTAACTAGAAAGTACTGTTTGTCTACCAGACGCTAGAGGGCAACGAGCCCAGGCTATTCGATTGTAGCGATTCACGGTCAATAAACTATACGGTTACCTCAATTAGAAGCTTTTAGACGCGCGGAGTGGGGAATCGAATGAAAGATATTCTGTTACGGTCTACAGCCTACGTCAGCTGTAGACACTACAGGCATCTTTGTCTGTGTCTTTTGCACGGAAATCAGATATGTCTGTCCCTTTCATTCGATTCCCCGCTCCGCGCGTCTCTCTCGTCTAAGAGCTGCTGATCGAGGTAACCGTAGAGTTTACTAACCGTGGTAGCGATTAACGTGAACAGTTCTTAAATGAATCGCAACTCGAATTTAATGTTTGTCTACCTACCAGAAGAGGGCAATAAATTGGATGATTCAAAAATCATTAAAAATGGGCATTTTCATAAAAGTTTTCACTAAATCACTAGATTTTAAAAAAATCACCAGATCTAGTGAAATTTCACTAGACCTGGCAACACTGGAGAGAGCTGTAAAATGACAATTAGGTTTTTAGTTGGCTGGCCATGTTTTTCTTGTTATATAAAAATATTCAAGGTCAATCTCACAATTATAATTATCAATAATTATCACTTTTTCGTTAGCAAATTAAGGTAGAATTACAAGAAACGACTGAAAATTACCGTGGGAACCGAGAAGCAGCCCACTTTTTAAAATTTGCTTATTACGTGTGTATGAAAATTTTGTATGGATATTAAAAACATTATTATTTCTGAGGGGCTCTTGTTTTTTGGGCCTTTCTTATGTGGTTTTAACGATAAACTGCCGTTGGTTTTAATTTTTTTGTCATACCTGATGGCTTTTATTACCTTTTAAATCGGCCTTAGAGAGGTTATAGTGCTCTACGCTTTATATATTTCAAATTCCATTTTATCTTCAATAAGTCTGATGGTGTGTTTGCTTAAATCAGTTTAGAAAAAATAAATGCAATAATAAAATTATTTGGATTCCTTCGTGGACATTCTTATAGCTTCTCAGTTCTAATATGGTTTTAAAAACCAGTTTTAAGGTAGCCTTCTAGGTGTTTTCTAGAAATGCAGGAAGCTAATAGAAAAGCTTCTGACAGCTTTAAAATAGGTTTTAAGAAAGGTTTTAAAACGGCCCGAACAAGGTTTTCAAGAGCAGCACTATGCCTCACTAAGGAGTTTTATGATGGAATTTAAAATAGGCCTTAACAACCTTCATAAGGGTGGACCCTTTTAGTCTACAAGTCGCTTTATGATGGTATTAAGGATATTGTTACAGCAAAATAGATTTTTCAAGGCATTTTATAAATAGTTTTATAGCACCCTTGTATACATTTAAGAAACTAAAATTGTTCCTTGGGAATGATTTGACACAACTGCACCTCATATGGCCATGCGTTATTCACATCTGACACTATTTTATGCGCATGCTCTACTTCGGTCAGTTGTCGTGCAAAAATAGTCAGTCCGGAATGGATTAAGGGGTAGTTTTAAGATGGCTGTTAGTATTTTAACTCCCAACATTTTGTTAACATTGCTGAAGCACTGATGAACTTTTACTTTCAGGAACATCAGCAACAAGTTATTGTAAATAACAAGACCTCTAACTTAATGAATGTTTCCAGTGGTGTGCCTCAGGGCTCCATCTTGGAACTACTTATGTTTATTATTTATACATCTAATCTAAAAAAATCATTAGCTCAGTGTAGTGTGGACTTCTATGCTGACGACACACAAATTTAATTATCGTTTCCTAAATACAATATAAATAATGCTTCGGACATCTTAAATACAGATTTAAAATCACATTAAGGCCTCAGAAGACATTGTTTAACGTAAATCCTTCAAAAAGCTCGGTTGTACTTTTTGGAAGAAAGAAATAAAGAGATGAATGTCAAGGCAAATTAAAAGTAATTGTCGGTGATGAAGAGTTAACATTTTCACGTGGTACATAATTTAAGACTGAATATTGATACATCACCAAGATTTACAAATCACATGAACCTCTCAATTAAAAAGGCATACAGCAATCTTTAGTTAATTTTTGGCTGCAACTCACTACTTAATAAAAAAGCGAAAGTGATGTTATGCGACACCTTGATCTTATTACATTTCTATTACGGAAATGTAGTCTATAATCCATGCTTAACCGAACATGACAGTTTATGTATACAGCGTGCTAGACTCATCTGTGGCATAAAAAAGCACGAATTTGCGTCCCTTCAATTAAAGACCTAGGGAGGTTTAAAATGAAAAAACGGGGTTTGCTCAGTAGTTGCTTGATATATCATAAAATAATTGCCTTAAAAACTCCACGGTACCTATATAGTAAAGTAAAATTTAGACACAATATTCATCAGTTAAATACCGTCATAAAAATATCTTAAAGGCACCAATGCATCGGACAACACTCTTTGAAAGATCGTTTTCATATAATATCGTTAAGGTATATAACGATATTCCACAACATATTAAGGCAATAAAGAAAGTAATAAGTTTTAAACAAGAACTTAAAGCAGAAATAATAAATAATAATTTCCTATGAAATCAATGTTTTCTTTACAATGGTTCATTTGTTAGCATTAGAATTAATTTAACTGTTTGGTATATGTATCTATGAATGTTTATGAATGTGAATGAATATATTAGTGTATATTACATATATTTTTTTATTGGTTAAGTGGAAAAGCGGGCTTTAGCGCAAACTTCACTGAAATACATGAAGTGTAAAATAACTTAGATTTCAATGTAAATCAAGACATTTACTATTATTATTATTTTTATTTTTTACATATTCCTAAAAATTCTTACAAATAAATAAAATTGGTACAGTCAGCACAATTTATAATTTCTTCATCACTTATAACATTTTAAAAGTCATTCAGAATTTTTATACAAGGAAGTGGGTCCAACACACTTCCTTGTGGAACACTATAATTAAAGTCTAGCATGTTTGATTCGTATTTATTTATGTTTATAAATCCTTTTTTTTTTCAATTTTTCAAATAAAAAGCAAACCAGCCCCAGACTCGTATTCTTTCCAATTTATTTAGATAGTTAAGTATGATTTAAATTATAAAGTGACAAACAGTTTGGATAAATGCAGGAATAGCACACAAATGGGTTCTAGATTATCAAAATTATTAAAATTAGATTATTCACTCACCTCTATAGGAAAAATTTTAAAAATGATTCAAACATCATCAAAAATACCTCTAGGAGGCACACCTACTCTATTTCTATAATTGCCATCTAATTGATAACTATCTGAAAATCTTGGATCTAACTCTTGGGAGCTATCATATTGTTCATTAATTCCAGTACTTGCACCAAATCTAGCGTCAATATCGTCATCTGGGGGAAAGCGAGTGTCTATTTCTTCATTAAATCTGGTACCATTGTACGAATCCAATCCGTGTGAGTCCCTAAGGACTGAACGTGAATTATCCATATTTTCCAATGGCTGCATAGGACGAACTGCAAATAATAATATATATTACATACCATTTCTTTCTTATAAGCAACTGAATTTATAATAATAATAATAATAAAAATGTTTTATTAGCATCACCAAAAGGCCATCGACCGAAGTTCTGCAGCCACTGAATTTCTTTTTAACTAGTATTTAAAATTAATATAAATTTTAAGTTTAACAAACTATTATAAGATAATTAATATTTTTTTACATTATTTACATTAAATCCATCTAAAAAATGATATAGTAAATATAGTACCGTCACAGATATAAATACGGCCCCAGGTTACATCTGAAAGGATTGTGGCAATAAAAACTTCCGATATTGATAATTATTTTAAACGCATGTACAGAACTGTACTTAAAATCATATCGCATTTTTGTATCATTTTATTTACTTCTCTCTCAGATCCTGATATCTCTGAAAATTAAATACTTAAAGTAAACAAATATAATTTATGAATATAATTATAAAATGTACCCAAAATAGTTATATAAAATACACATATTTAATGAAAAGAATGGTTCAAATTTTATTTCATCCGGCCCAGGTAAGACGGCCATATAAATGCTTTTTATATTTGTCTTTCCTTAAACAAACAATTTTTTGCGTCCATTATTTCAACGCGATTTTATGGCTGTTTCTTTCGCCATAAATCTGACGCTACTATACCACATTTTCAGGTACAATTGTGTTATATAAATTATACATACTTGTATCTGTACTATTTCTCTGTCTATATCGGCTAGTTGGAAATCGATCTTGGATTTCCTTACGTCTGTTAGATGACTCTTCTGCTCGTTGCCGTTTACGTTTTTCTAAAATAAAATGTGCTTCAAATGCTGCTAATGGTTAATTTAATCTAAAATTACCTCTTTTAATTAATTCCCTTCCTTCTTCTACTAGATCTGTAGTCATTTCATCATCGCCAATAAACTGGTGAAATCCTATCATAGATAACAATCTAGACCCCAAACTAAAATATGTAGCAAAACAAAAAACAAGTATGGCCATTGGAAAATAAATATTAAAGCCACGAGAAATTATGCCTATTACGTCCATATGCCCCATTATCTGAAAATTGATTTTCAATGCTCAATTTAATTTTTTTTATACAAATTAGTATATTTTTTTACTTACTTGTGTGTACGAAGTTTCCATTATGTGGGTTTTAATTACATGGCTATCCATATGTATTAGTCCTAGGAAATTTAGACACAATGGTGGTGTAAGTCTACTTAACATCATTCCAGAAAATATTAAGCTGTACTCATTTGTCTGATGATGAGGTGCCAGGTAATATAAGTTCAAAAGTTTTATTTTAAGTACAGTGGAATAAGCACAATAGCATAGGTATAAGATTACCACTGTCGACAGCAACTGTAAACATTTATATATAAACAGTTTATTAACCATTATCGTCAAACTATGACAATAAAACTAACAAATAAAAAATATAACGCTACGTACAGTAAGGTGGGTGGAAAAAACAGTTTTTTTTTTTTAATTTTCTATCCCTGTACTACACCCCGGAAAAGTTGCCTATCGCCTAGCTAAGCAAAAAAAATTTTCAAAGCAAAAAATATCTTCCGTTCGTGCATCGCACTCAAAGTTTTGCTGTTTTTCGTCAACTTTTTATAATTATTAAACTCACTACTATTGAAACATTATAGGTCCTAATATGAAGTTTGGGGCATGAGTATTTCGTAAAAAATTTCAAAATATATGTTGTTCACGCAAAAAGCTCAAAAAACACAATTTTAGTAAGAATGGAAATATTTCGTAATTTCTGCTACTTTTACATTTTCATTTTTAGTAAACAAATGGTAAATATATATCATTTCTAATTTTGCTATTCAAAGAAAGACACATTTTTGGGAAAATTCTGAATTGATAGAAGGGTCGTCCTAATAAGGCTATTTCTTGCATCAGCGCCACACATTTTTTTAGATGCTTTGGTCACAAGTTTGAGACACCATGCTATACAGCCTGAGTGTGGCAAGGAAAGCTTCAGAAATCCGGTTGCAGCGGTATGCCAGTTTGTATTAGATTCCCATCCTCAAGTTGACAGACAAGTGCTGAGCAAGGAGCATTATACCTACCTACTTGATATTTCTGCTGCTAAAGTCTGGTACAATTTTAGAAGAGAAAGCACCTCGTGATCCTGGTCTGCTTTCATACTCAAAATGGTTGATGACAGCAAACAGTTCTCAGACTATACCCAATAAGCACACTAACGTGAACAACACGTGAAAAATTATACCAGAAACAATGTTAAATCAACGTTCAAATGTCGCCGGTTTCACGTTAATTAACGTTGAAAAAACATGTAGTTGAATATTCAACCAATTATTAAAAATCAACCTACTAACGTGTATTACACCAAACTACGTTATATACACATTAAATACACGTGTGTGTGCTTATTGGGTAGGTGAGCTTAGAAAAACCTACTAGTGAAATTAGGCAGTTGATATATTTTATTTAGAAATGTTACATGCTTCTCTGATTTAAAATTAAACCAGCAAAAATTTCACAGATGGTCCTAAGATAGTTTTTAAATCCATCAGAACATCACGGTACCTAATTCAAAATTTACTGTCATCAACCCAGTAATTCAGCGAGAAGCTTTCTTCGCTTACCCCGAAAATTTGATCCTTGCAATGATTGTGGTTGAAAGAAGACATATATATCAGAGAACTGGAGTGTTCAAGCTTGATCACTTTCCAAGTGAAAGACTATTTGAAACTTCACTATGCCAAAACTCAACTTCGAAGCAACAGATTATGCCAACATGATTTGGTGGGATAGTTGCAATATCTCTCCTCCTCCACTATTAAGGAACATCACAGATGAGGACATGAAAAATCTAATACAGACTGGCACATCGCTGCAACCGAATTTCCAAAGCTTGTGTTGTCACACCCAGGCTGTAGAACGATGTGCCAAACTTGTGACCGAAACATCTAAAAAAGTGTGTGGCGCTGACGCCAGGGTGTATTAAATAGGTGGTGCGACGACAACTCTCACAGTGGCTTCATAAGTGCTTACTTTCTACATAATGTAATAGATGGCAGGCCATTAAGTTCTCTCATTACTTACGCATAGATAGATAATTCTACAGGTTCTGTGTGCATACGTGCATACAGTGTTGCATACATTCCCTGCCTTTTGTTTTTGTTTAGTGAAACAAGAGTCCAGTGACATCTGACATTAAGTAGCTAAATTAAAACATTGAAAGAATATATGCAACACTACATGCAGCATTGCACGTGTCGCCACAGCTAACCTCAAAATTATGTATTTCTTAAGATTTACAAGTATTACATAGCTATTATTAAAATTTCTTCCTGGTTCCTGTAGTTTCAACCAAAATCAAGTTCAACGCAATGTTTATGAAGTTCTAAATAGTTTGTCACAATAAAATAAGACACTTTTTGCAGGTTAGGAATCTAACCTATAATTAGCAGTCTATTTTTATTAATCAACAGTATTGAAAAATTATTTGCGTGAATTTTTAAATATTTGCTTGGAGCCAGTATGGCTTCAAGCCAATAATGCTTATATGAACATTAAAAATAAGAATAAACGAAAAAACCTTAAAATTTGAGGTTATGTTAGTTATACGATGTACATGCCCAGGTAATTGTAGGATCTTATTGCTCGCGCCATCTACTAAAGTAAATAGAAACCATGCACTTATGATCCATTATTATAATAGGAAAGTGCCGTACGTCGGACCACCTATTTAATACACCCTGGCTGACGCAAGAGACTGCTTCATTAGGATGACTCTCCTATCAAGATCTATTAAGCCAGAATTTTCCCAAAAATCTGACTTAAAGTGCACATCTTTTGAATAACAAAATTAAAAATGATAAATATATTCACCATTTGTTTACTAAAAATGACGAAGTAAAATTAGCAGAAATTAGGAAATATAGCCATTTCTACTAAAAATTGTGCTTTTTGAGCTAACAATAAACATTTAGAAATTACAGATTTTGAATTTTTTTCGTGTTTCTCGTGCCACAAACTTCACATCAGGACATATAGCTTTTCGATAGTAGTGAGTTTAGTAATTATAAAAAATTGACGAAAAATAGCAAAATTTCGCCATTCTTCAAAACTTTGAGTGGCGATAGGCAACTTTTCCGGGGTATAGCGATAGAAAAAAAAAGTGTCCATCCTAATCTACAGGACGTTAAGTATGAGTGATATTATTTTGAACAGATGATATTGAACCAAAAGGAGGAAAAAATCTAATTTTTTTACGATATCATACTGCAACCAAAAAATTAAATAAAAATATATACATAGACCAACCTCTTTAAAGGTTCGATGCCAAATATCAAAGAGTGCAGCTACGGTAACTTTGATGGTCTTGTGTCTGCGAATTAACGGTAGAATCTGGCTCAAAGTGAGCGGCTACAACCAGGGTCTGACCCAGAGTGGGCAGCTGTCACTAAAAGTGCAGAAAGCAAGAAGAAACTACTGCATTCAATTTTTTCTATGGAGTACTCATGAAAATGTACACTGGCGAGGCCTCAGACAGGCTGACTGGCAGCCAGTTCTATTCTTTTTCCAGTGTAAAATTAGCTTGGCTACTGAGTACAGGAAGCTGTCTCCCAGGCTCTTTGGAAAAAGTTGGCTGCTAGCGATGAAAGCTGGAAAAGAAATTCGACTTGCAACCTGGAATGTGAAAGGACTCCTACAGCCGGGAAAACTTTGTCTGCTGGAAAAAGGACTGGCAAGTTCAAACAATAAAATAGCAGGTCTTTTGAGATGCATTATAGGGACTTTGAACATTTTAGATCAACGACAGGAAGCATGATATGCTTCTCTAGAATTAATGACATCAGCGACTGGCATAGGATTCTGGATCTCTAAAAAAATAACTGGAACAGCCCTGGGATATACAGCTGCCAGTAATTGGATTGGATTAAGATGTCCCCGAAAACATTGGATCAGTGTCACCACGGAGCTGATAAGAAAGTGCGCTTAACAAGCAACCTCGACAGATAGCATGTTGCTGTCAGATGTGCTATACAGGACACGGAAGCAAACTAGAATAAATTCGTGGATCACAAAACGTGTGGCAAGAACAAGACATAGAGCATCTGACAACATAGCGAGCTGTACAATCACCTACCCAACATAACCTTGAACTCCCTACTACTTATCAACGTCGTATTAGATGTCTTATAGTGTGTGCCATGTGTCCACTCGACAAAATCTTGCATTAAACATTTTATTGAGAATAATAGTGGTAATTTTTAAATATTATCAATATTATAACTTCCATTGTTTAACAGAAGGTGAGAAATTTAGACAATCAATCAATATCAATGTTAAAATAATGGCATTTATACTTTTGTAGGTGATTTCCAATTCAGTGTTAAAAAAAGACTTTCCTACATAGTTTTCAGAAAACCCAACATTTTTAATATGCCCATTATCACTAGAATAATTGTATATTATGCACTAGTAATACCTCACATGATTTTAAAGAAAATAATGTAAAATCACAGTAACGATAAATATTTTCCATCAGTCAGGTAAATAAAATAAAATAAATCGTGAAATAACTAATAACGTAAACTGAACTTACTTCTATTGTAAAATAATCGTAGTTTCTTCTGGCCACGTTAACAATAACAGTAAATATTGACAATGGTGGATAGACATTGAAAAAAGTTACTTCAGACCACACTACACAAATTGAAAATATTCCAGCCACTACAGCCAACACTTTTTGTGTGTAACCAAAGAAAACACATTTCCAGTACCACTCTAAAAAAAAATGTTCTTTGACACATTGTTAATTGTATTTAATTTTGTCAGAATTAATGTCTATTTTTTGCTTTGTACGGTTTCCCAAATCAGTAAACTAGACTGTAATTAGACAATTTTTATTTTAGTAGGTAGTTGACATGATCGATGTGGAATTTATAAAGTAATAGGTTAGAATAAGAAAACAAATTTTGGTGAAATAAAATTCAGTTTTCATCATTTTGATGTCATTTTTTGAGATGTCACCTCCAGTAATGGGCTCATTTAGCATCTTTTTTCTAATTCATATTTCAGTACACCTTGTAGTTAGTAAATGTGCAAAATATTAGATTTTTTTTCAATTCCTCTCTCAAAATAAATAATGAAAATAGAGTGTGCGAAAACGCAGTGTGACGTTAAAACACTCCAGCAGTCAAGCGCTCGCTTGCTCCCATATACTTTCATACGGCAAGCACAACAGACGTGCTATAACCGCATGCGCATAACTCATAAAACCAGTCGAACGGGTGCCGTGATGTTATTCGCGTCATTGAACATTTCAAATATGCTACGAATTGGAAATCAAATATTACAGTTAATATTAATGCTAGCGCCCTAATTCTTTCACTATATACTTAAAGGGTTAAATACTTACGGAAAATGCAAAAATAAATTGTAAATTAAATATCACTAAATGAGCCTATTCTGGATTTCTTTGTATGTTTTTCTCTGATATAAAGGAGCCTATTGCCTGTTGGAAAGATATCTACACATCAGAGATGGGTAAAGAAAACTTTCCATTTGAAAGTTTCTGGAATGGAATTTTGATAAAAATGAAACTTTTCAATAAAATATTTGGATATTTGAAAGTTACCAAAAGTATGGGAAAGTTTCCTTTGGAAACTTTCGGAATATTCAAATATTTTACTGGAAACTTTCATTTTTATCAAAACTTCATTCTGGAAACTTCCAAATGGAAAGTTTCCTGTACCCATCTTTGATTTTTATCAAAATTTCGTTCCCGAAACTCCCGAAAATTTCTTGGAAACTTTTATTGGAAAGTTTCCTTTGCCTATCTCTACTACACATATACACAATTTTAACACACCGAGTGGTTTTTTATGATGAAGCAAACTCCCAAGCAAAGTTCATAAAACTTACCAATAGTAGACGTATATATGAATCTTGTAAACCAATTACGTTCTCTTGGAAATGCTCTTTTGAATCTTTTATCTCTACTAATTTGATTTTTTAAAGTGTCCTCTAATTCAAATATTCTCTCCACAAGAATATACCACTGAGTTTCAGTTCTTTGAAGAACTTGGAGGGATTTAATTGTCTGCAATAACAAAATTAAACAATATACATACAAACACTATTTTAACATATAAACAATATGATTGTGATGCATAGACATGCTTAGACATTTTTTCGTATTTAACATGTCAAATTAAGACTTTTTATGCATCACACCTTCTAAATATCTTATTGTATCAAGTTTTACCTTATATTATAGTTTTGAGTTGCTCCTAATAGGACAATGTATAAAAATGTATCCAAGCATGATACAATAAGATTGAAAATGGTCAAAAATAAATTAATACATTATATTCAGATTTTAAGAATAGCAGGCTGTAGAAAGAACTTAAAATATCCACACACATAAGCAATTAAAAAGAGAAAAAATACCAATAGTAATATAGATACTTTAAAAATTAAAATTGAACTGTTCTGTACTTCACCTGTTTATGAAGTCTTATCAATGCCTTTTCTGTGGGTAAGTCTGTTGGTGTGTCATCAGGTAAATGTCTACGGCTCATTCTATCTTTTAATTCACTTGGAACTTTTTGTAAAATTGTCTCTAAATGTTGATGCAAAATGTGACCAGGTCTTACCACAAGGGAAACAGCTTTCAGGGACTGAAATAATTATAAAATATAGAGATGGGTAAACTCCCAGAGTAAGTTTCCAAGAAGTTTTCCTGGAAATTCTCCATTGAGAATATTGATAGCCTATTTTGTTTGATTTTTCATAAAGCATTTAAATATATCATCCTTTGTGAAAGGAATAAGGTAATTCCTTTTTGGCAGAAAATGAACATAAAAGAATGAAGTGTATAATATTACACTTTATCAGGGGTAACGGCACTCTTCAAGTGCATGTTTTTCTTAAAATGTTTCATAACCTTTATATTTATGAATCAATGTTTTTTTCAAAAACGCTAGCTTGGCTAGCTTAGCTAACGCTAATACTAACTTGTGTCCAAATTTCAATCAAATCAGACTGGTCTCTCTTAAGCTATCGTGCTTACAAAAACATGACAAATGGAGAGATTGGCAGACAGATGGATAGACGTGTCGTTTTTTAAGGAAAACAATAATTATTCTTGTTTGTAAGATTCTATAAAGTTTATAACTAGAGGCAGTGGCAGCATACCCAAACAGCACAAGTACATCCAATGGACGTAAAAAGTACATACTTTTGGACTATATTTGGACATAATGTACGTACAGTCGATGTCCGATTTTGTTCCGATTTTGGTACAATAGACGTCCCGGTGTCACAACTTTGGACGAATATTGGACGTATGTACGTACTTGTACATCCACTGGATGTCCAAAGTATATACAGTCGCACTTAAAACGGTAATTCACTGGACGAAGCTCCGATTAAAGAACTTATATCTAGATATATAACAGGCTATCATTTCACTATATACCTTGTTTGCTCCTAACATAGTCACATTATATGTCCATATTGTCCATTAAAATGGATAGATGAACATCACATCCCATAGGCAACAGTGGCGTTGTGTGTGTAGAAAATGTGTAGAATGGTAAATATTTTCATTAAAATGAATTATTGCAATTCCTGCATTACCGGCTCTTTATACAACGTGATGTAGGCATACGATATTACAGTAAGATAACACAGTAAGACAAATACATATTGAAAGGATATTAAAATTTAATTGGTATTCACTTTATAACTGTAAACTGAACTTCATCATGTTGCGACTATGGAACGATCGATTTTCTTCTTTTCTAAACTGCTTTCTGCAAACGGCACAGCACTTTGCACTAAATATATTGTCACTAAACTGTGTAAATATGAATAGAGAATATTATTTAGGTATTAAGCAAATCACAACTTAAAATAAAAAGACTTCTTCACCACATTTTGATCGAAAAACACTTATTAACATTAATGGCGGATACTGTCAAAAGTGTCAAATTGAGATTATGATAATCGAACTGAACCGATCGTGCCCGAATCGGTCGCGAATAGATCGACTAGCCGGTCAAGAACTTATGGGAAGAAGTGCCTTAGATTGTAACTATCTCAGCAATATATAAATCAGTACAATTATGTATCTAGATATAAGTTCTTTAATCGGAGGGACCAAGTATGTATATGGGACCTAATTACGTCCAGTAGGTATTGAAATATAGGTCCTGGCTATGTCCCACGTACGTACTTTATTTACACTTACTGGACGTAGCACAAGTACATCCAATAGATGTAAAAAGTACATATTTTTGGACTATATTTGGACATAATGTAGGTACATTCGATGTTCGACTTTGTTCCGAATTTGGTACAATGTACGACCAATGGACGTCCCGTACCGGTGCCACAACTTTGGGCGAATATTGGACGTATGTATGTACTTATACATCCACTGGATGTCCAAAGTACGTACAGTCGCACTTAAAACGGTAGTTCACTGGATGAAGCATGCATGCATGCATGCAGTGAACTATATTAAAAATATACTTAGTTCAGGAATAATGCATAAAAAAGTGGAAAATGTTTATTTTTAAAATAGAACCAAAGGAGGGGTATCGATAAGCTAAGAAAATTGACCCCAATATGACAAAAAATTTAACTATATTTTTTTATATATTTCTCATTATTTTAGTAAAATACAGGACATTAACTTAACGCTACAATAAATTAAAAGTAAAAATGACTACGTCTTATCGATACCTCCTTTGACATTTGGATATAACTTATTTGTATTATAAGCAACTTCTTAAAATAACATTTTTCGATGTCTTCAAAAATAAAGGTAGTTACTCTTAAGCCAATTTCAAAAATTTTATTTTCCATCCCAAGTGCCAGGACTAACACAAATTTGTGTAGCCACTTTTTTGATTCAGAACACTAACTTTCATCAAAAACAAATTTTTTCTGAAAGTAATAACTGAGTTTCCACATGTATCAGGCTTTTTGGCGGACATTGTATAAGTTTGTTGATTCTTATTTTGGTAAATGCACTTTAATAATTGATATTTTGTTATTATATAGTTCAGACCTTGATAATATATTTACATAAACACGTATTTGAAAATATTGATTTGTTTATTTGCATCGAAGTAGGTACTTTTTTACTTTGAGTTCTAACTCTGAAGGAGTTTTCACAAACAAAAAACACTTGAAATCTATTACTCGACGTGTGCATTTCGCCAAATATGTTGAGGTAATTTAAAAATGATTAACACTGTTTTAAACATCTCCAAATGATGTCAATATGATTGGCGAAACACGTGCCAAACACAGTATTTGAGTGTGGCATTTAAATGTGTTGGTGTTCGTGGAGACTCTTCAGAGTCAGTACACATCGTTCGAGTTTGGCTGAATTACACTACCTTTTGGCAAATTAGTACACCAACATAAAAGTTGCCGAGCCACCACTGCCTACAGGACCCATAATTTCACCAGGTTTCATTAAAAAAGATAAATTACTTCTTTAGTAATTACGGTTTATGTGAAAATAAAAATGTTTGTGTTTTTATTTTTTTGCAAATAAATTGACAAATCGGATTTTGACCGATGCAGTTTTATTCATCATTTTTTTTAACAAACATTTTAATTTTTGTTTGGCCTGACTCATTGAATAGAGCCCGAGATATTAAAAAGAAAAGAAACAAAAACTTGTTTTTCTAAATTAAAACTTAATTTCCCAAAAAATGCTCACCTCCCAAATTGGACAAAACTTTACTGTAACTTCCTGATTACATACAGATTGCGTTTCCATAAAAAAATTGCCCCTCCCCAAGCAATCATTGAAAAAAAGCAGTTTCATTCGACTAAGTAGCATCACATCGCAATAAAAATTATTACTTACTTCAAGAACATCATCAACAGTTTCCTCAGCTTCACATTTGTCTGAACTCAATTTGGCTGCCTTAAAATACGACTGTGTTAAAACATAACTGCGGTTCGAGTTATTCCAGAGCTTTCTAGGAACCTCAACAAGTGCATATCCCAATAACAACACTAATAGAAATAAACCCCACGTATTACTTGCAGAAGAGGCAATGGCTTTCAAGTTGGACCTAAAATATATTATTAGAAACGAAAAATGATTCACGATGTTCAAGTTATTTACCATTCCATGTCTATTCCAGGCTTAAGAGCTAAATAAATAAGTAAAACTCCACAGATAAGCAGGTAAGACCCATAATATATCGCATTATCAATTAAAGCTGATTTTAATTTACCCTTTACGGTAAAATCTCCAGCTTTAATGTAAGACTGCATCATTGGCATAATAAGCCTAAAACAAAATTCCATTAAAACAGAAAATTAATAAAATACCAAATCAAATAAATAAATTCTTTATTATCCAAACAGGTAAATATCTACTTACAGGACAAATACAAAATACATAATATATAACAACTAAAATGAATAGAAGCATGCATATACATATTATGTACATTAGTATGCACATTCATATACAGTGCACTTGCACATGCAGACAGATACACTATAGCATCTTCTAATCAAACAAATAATTGAGAATGAACGGTGAAACTTTAGACAATCTATTTTGTTCATAATTGGTTTTAAGATTGAAGCAACAAAACTAAACAACAATAACAAAAAAAGGATTAGTAAATTAGAGGGCCTTGGTCTGTCTTTACAAGATTACTAATTGGCTTTTTATGATCTTCTTAAATGTCCTAATTGGATGGTTATTAAAAAACTGATATCTAGATACATAATTGTACTGATTTATATGTTGCTGAGATAGTTACAGTCTAAGGCACTTCTTCCCATAAGTTCTTGATTGGCTAGTCGATCTATTCGCGACTGATTAGGGCACGATCGGTTTAGTTCGATTATCATAATCTCAGTTTGACACTTTTGACACTATCCGCCATTAATGTTAATAAGTGTTTTTCGATCAAAATGTGGTGAAGAAGTCTTTTTATTTTAAGTTGTGATTTGCTTAATACCTAAATAATATTCTCTATTCACATTTACACAGTTTAGTGACAATATATTTAGTGCAAAGTGCTGTGCCGTTTGCAGAAAGCAGTTTAGAAAAGAAGAAAATCGATCGTTCCATAGTCGTAACATGATGAAGTTCAGTTTACAGTTATAAAGTGAATACCAATTAAATTTTAATATCCTTTCAATACATATTTATCTTACTGTATTATCTTACTGTAATATCATATGCCTACATCACGTTGTATAAAGAGCCGGTAATGCAGGAATTGCAATAATTCATTTTAATGAAAATATTTACTATTCTACACATTTTCTACACACACAACGCCACTGTTGCCTATGGGACATGATGTTTATCTATCCATTTTAATGGACATATAATGTGACTATGTTAGGAGCAAACAAGGTATATAGTGAAAAGATAGCCTGTTATGTATCTAGATATAAGTTCTTTAATCGGAGGATGGTGGTAATTGTCAGTGGAACTACTGAATCAGCTAAAATATCGAGTACATTGGAGATTCTCTTATTATATTCGTTCTAGGAATGGCAAGATAAAAATTTTGTTTGTTCCTGTTATAAGAGCGAGAAATGTAAAAGTTTGGTTGTGCTAGTAGCTCACGCCAGTGTGTTAGATGGTTGGTAAGCTTATATGTGAATAAACATGAGTAATAGGTTCTGCGGTTTTCAAGACATTTTGAAAACCTTCACAAAATTGGAAAGAAAGGTGATTGAATGATAATTTCCAATGTTATTTATAGCACTATATTAGAAAATCAGACAAATTTTTGAAATCCTACAAGAATTTGGAGAAGAATTTGTGGCTAAGGAGATATTAAAAATTTTTGTAGTGGATTTGCTTACCAACGATGTCTTGGTAAGCAAATCCACTACAAAAATTTTTAATATCTCCTTAGCCACAAATTCTTCTCCAAATTCTTGTAGGATTTCAAAAATTTGTCTGATTTTCTAATATAGTGCTATAAATCTTTTTGACTTGTTCTACACTGTTGTATGATATTATTGAATACAGGTTATTACTATTATATAAGCTGAGTCTTTAATAAGAAAATGGGGGATATTATTATATTCACAAGTATGTTATGGTTTGAGTTGTTTGACTTCTAATTTGCTCAACGATATTACAGAGTTGTGGATAATTTATACATGTAGAATCATTGATATGTATAGACATATTATAAATTAATAATTAGAACATAAACACACCACATATTATTAAGCAAGCCCCAAATCCAAAACCTAGGTCGCCTGGAAGAGAGTTGCACATTTGAAAAAACACAGACAACATCCATTGCTCATTGACATGGCCAATGTCGGAGCTAAGACATTAATTTTTAGATTCTTTTTCTGGAAAACAAAATAGATTCTTCTTAAATCTTGTGTTGTTAAAATGCTGGTCATCATATGAGGTCAATTTTACTTGTTTGTTTTTTCTGCGGTATTCAAGAGCTCAGAATCTAATGAGTATGCAAGAATTCATATCAACAAAAAGTTGAAATCGGTATGTGAACTGTGAATGTAATTCCTGTGTATACATCCAGCCTGCATTGCACCATACGATGAACTCCATTCAAGTTGTTCTCGTTTGCCATGGTCAATAACGATCCAGATTCTTTAAAAATTTCCTTTAAAGAAAATTCGAGTATTTTCTTTTTTACATTTTTACAAAACTATTTTGTTCATTACAAGAATACCAACACGCTAATATCAAGCCTGTTTTAATTTCCAGTTTACCATAATTTATAAAAATATTGCAACGAAAATGTAGTTAAAACAAACTCAATTTATATATTTGTTTTGTATTGTCTGTAATGTTAAGTATTCTACTTGGTTTTCTGTAAGAACGTTTTTGCTGCATTTGTCTTTTGGAATGTTCATTTATTTTATCATTAAGTGAAATGTCTAAAAAATACCGAACTTACTTCCCCGCGTAACTTGAAAATGTGTTCGTAAAAAAAAACAATAATGGTATATTGTTAGGTCCGCAATGAACTATTAACACACAAAATTTGAGCAAAATCGTTGAAAACGTCTTCGAGAAACTCGATATTTTCTAATTTTTTGTGTCAGTAAACTACCCTCATGCGAATTTCCTCGAGGAAACTACTAATGTCAGATTGTTAAGTACATAATGTAAATTAGTAAACCGTCCTTAAGTTTAGGAGTAGACAAAAAATTATCAAACGGCTGGAGACATTTGTAATTGGACTTCTACATTTCTATTTTATATAATTATTTCGTATATTTAATAATAAAGAATCAACTGATTCGGAAAAGGCTGAGCATTTCGCAAAACACTTTGAAAAAGCATTTCAAAAAGGTAACGACATACATTTCGATCAAAACCAATACGAACAAGTAACAAACTGGTACACAAATTTTTTTGAAAATGAGAGGAGAACTGAAAACCACAAAATAGAGGAAGACATCTATTATGAAATCATAAACGAAGGTAAAAGCACGACTCCAGGAGAAGACCACATAACGAAAAATTGTGTAAGAAAACTAGATCAAGAAATTCACCTGTTTATAATAAAATGCTACGAATACTGCCTAAACACACATTATTTCCCAGACAAATGGAAACGAGGAACTATAATAGCCATTGCAAAACCTAACACAGACCATAGCAAAGCAAGTAATTATAGGCCAATAACCTTGCTGTCGGTGTTGGCCAAAAACTTCGAAAAAATAATAAAAAACATTCTCAATAAACATGTACAAAATAAAATACCAAACTACCAATTCGGGTTTCAAGAAAAACGTTCAACAGTGCATCCTCTCACAATTTTAGTTTCTAATGTACAAACAGCGAAACTCTCAGGACAACACAGTGCTGCAATCTTTTTAGACATTAACAAGGCCTTCGACAGTGTGTGGCATGAAGGTATATTATACAAACTACATTTGTTAAACTGTCCAAAACATCTAATTTACTTAATAAAAGACTATCTGAATAATCGCAGCCTACAAGTTAAAATTAACGGCAAATACTCTAATAATTTCTCACCACAACAAGGAGTTCCCCAGGGCTCGCCACTTTCACCCCTCCTATACAATATATACTGCTACGATATATATAACAATAACGGGGCAAACCAAAACACATTTGACAAGGATCTCTATACCCTCCAATATGCTGATGATACCGCGCTGGTATCTCATAACAGCTCGATTACCTGTACGGTAACTAAATTACAACAACTTATGGACAGAACAACAACCTGGTTTAATGTATGGAGATTAAAAGCAAATCCAATCCACAGTTCATTATATTCAATCACACCCAAACTAACAATTCACCAACAATTTCAATAAATGGACAAACATTAAAAAATAAACCTGTTGCCAATTACTTGGGTATACACTTAGACCACAAGCTTAATTTCAACCACCACACAAACCTCATAAAGAAAAAATGCATAACCAGAGGAAAACATTTCAGAAACTTGACATACAAAGATAAGGGAATAAACAAGAAAACAGCGGCAAACATATATAAATCCATATGCAGACCAATTCTTGAATATGCACACCCATTATATATAAATTGCAGAAAACCAGCAATAAATAACCTTAAAGTAGCAGAAACATCCACCATACGCTCAATAACTAAAATTCGTCATCCAAGAAATGCCCTACATAACCCTCCAAATAATCTTCTCCACGAAGCAACAAATACCCAACCCATAGCCCAACGTCTTGTGCACCTCACCACTAAATTTGCAAAAAACGAACACACTCTGACTACGATGCAACCATTTTGTAAGACACGAGAACAACAACGCTCGAAGCACAAGTACCACGAAAAAACCATATTGGAACTACTTAAAGAACTTAATGAAGAATAATTGCAAAGAAGAGTTTCCCTTTTTTCTTTTTTTTTTTTTTGTAAATCAAGATAATTATACTTTCTTATTATAACTTCCTATAAAATTATATGTAAAATATGTTTAAATATGCAACTGGCAGAAGGACTTCGGTCGATAGCGATTTGGTTTTACCAATAAAGTACTTTATTATTATTATTATTAATAAAGAATCTTTAATTATAATATTATAACAATGGTATTATTATATCAACGGTTTTAATGCATAAAGAAAAAAAATATTTATTACCATGTTAAAAATTGGGTACTCCAGTAAACAGTACGCCACAAGTTTGGGAAAACCTTCTCGGGCACATTACTCCAAGGTTCCTCACACTTACTAATATTAGCTGAAGTTGAAGATATATTTGCTGTTGAGACATTCACAGAATTCTTGTATTCATCTTTACATTGTCGATATACAGTCTACAATTTAGAAAGAGCATAGATATTTTTTATTACAACTAATATGTTATCTAATCCAGAAATATTACAATATGTCAAGCATAATTAAGTTATATATTTACCGAAATAACATCCAGAGGTAGTGCGAATATAATTAAGAAACTACAATACCAAGCTAGCAGAACAATTAATGTGACAAAGATACGATGCCGAAACCAATTACCATAACGATACAGAACGGTTGAGGCTAGTATAAAAGAGAGTAATATCTTTGAAACTAGAGGTGCATAACTCATTTTTAGTATGGCAAAAAAGTAATTTACACTTAATGAATATAGTTAGTTCTGATTTTCTTCAATATGTTTTTGAGCTTTTTGAGCGTCTTGTTGCATTTTCTCTAATTTCTCCAGAGTAAAACTTTTGAGGGGGATTAAACGAGGTTTACACAATACAAGATCAGGTACATCCTCTATCATTATTTGTCCACTTTTCTTCAAAATTAATTTTAAATCAGAGGTGTTGGAAGACATTATTTACGTTTTTAAAGATACATTGCTTAAATAAGCACCCCCTGATTTCAGTATTATAAAAAAACGGTCACATTAAAACGGCTACTCTCTGCTAATTTAAATGGCAAGAATATCGTACTACGTATAAAAACATTGAACTGTCAAAGTTTGACGTTCGTGTTGCAAAGGTTGCAAGGTTGCAAGTATCGTCGACTACAATGTTCCCAACCTCACCCAACAAAACATGGTTATAGTGGTATAGCTGGTTGTTACCAAGAGCATCTTGGGTTCCCATCAAGATTTGTAAAAGAGACAGGTTGCCTGGTAACTCAGGAGCCAATAAAATTCTTGCGCGGGAGTGACGTGTCCAGAGGACCTTTTAAAATTAACATGCACAACAAATGACCTACTTAAAATATGAATATCCAAAATAATATTTTCAATAACTGTGTAAGCAGAAATAAAAGATATTAAACAAAGTACGACGAGATCAACGAGGTTAGGGATACACTGGTCGGCTGTTGTATCTTTTACCTCTGTGACGTGAGTTGTAGAAGCGGGTCCTCTGGATGACGCGCAATATGGCGCTCCTAGTTACCAGGCAACCTGTCCTCTACAGACCTTGGGTTCCCATTACATCAGCGGGTTACATGGTTATAAGTTGGTTGTACTGTATTTAGATTTTTGAGGGGTGTAAAAAAATTGAATTCCCTAAACTTGACAGCTTTGTCTGGGTACAAAAAAATTGTCTTAAAATAATGATTTTGTAAAATAAAAATCAAAAATGAGTGATTTATTTAAGTCTGCTTTTGAATATTTTAGCGGTCCTACTAATGGACAAAGTGATAATAGTTTTGTTGGACAAATTGTAGAAATTTCAAATGTAAAGTTGAGAATAAAAAGAGTCATAGCTGAAGGTTAATTTTCAATATTGATTTTCCTGAATATTTAAACAGAATGTTTGTATTTTAGGAGGATTTGCGGTTGTTTTCGTTGCACAAGATGTTAATACAGGCAAGGATTACGCTTTAAAGGTAATATTCGTTCTACAAATTATTCAATATCGAAAATCATTTGTCGATGTTTTCTAGAGATTATTAGCTGCCGATGAAGAGGCTAAGAATAACATAATGAAAGAAATAAGTATACTTAAAAAAGTTTCTGGACATCCTAATATAATACAGTTTTTATCAGCTTCATTTATAGATAAGTCCCAAACTACACATGGCCAGTCTGAATTCCTATTAGTTACTGAATTATGTCCAGGTACAATAATTAGGTAGATAACTAACCATATTTTAAAAAATTCTGAAATTGATACTCATTTTAGGGGGTTCCCTGGTTGAAATTTTACAAGCTCGTACAACTGCTTTAGATGCCGATACAATAACGAGAATATTTTATCAAACATGTAGAGCTGTTTCACATATGCATTCACAAGTTCCGCCAATTATTCATAGAGATTTGAAAATAGAAAATTTACTTATTAGTGGTGACAGTACCATAAAGTTATGTGACTTTGGCTCTGCTACTGTGGATATTTTTAGGCCTGATTTATCATGGTCTGCGAATCAACATTCAACATTAGAAGAAAATGTAATATTTCTAAGTTTTGGGGAAGAAACGTTTTATTGAATATAATTTTTAGATGGCAAAATTTACCACACCAATGTATAGGGCCCCAGAAATGGTGGATACATGGAATAATTATTATGTAGGGACGCCAGTAGACATTTGGGCTTTAGGGTGCATATTGTATATGCTTTGTTATATGAAACATCCATTTGAAGATAGTGCAAAATTGAGGATCATTAATGCTAACTATACACTTTCAGCAGATCCCAGATACTCTTGTTTCCATGACATAATTAGTAGGTATTTCTAAATTTAGAACTTGTGCCCTTGTTTGTTATTCAACACATTATAGCCATTTCGATTATCACTACTTGTGTGCATTAGTTACTAATCAGTTATTTTCATTAATATGTGTGGTATTCTTTGTAGTGGCCAAAGCATTTTATCTCGACATAAATTATTTATTTGCCCAGCAGATTTTTTACAATCTAATTATAGGACAACTGATAAGTAAATAAAATGTAAAATATGCAATATATAACATGAACTGTTAACACTGAAACTTAAGATAAATAAATATAATAAATCATGAAATGTAAAATCTAAATACAAAATAGACTGGCTAAAAAATGCATCTGCATACAAAATATGACTACTATAGTGCTTGAGTGACACTTATTTACATAATAGTATCAATATTTAAATACACTGTATTTAAAACTTACTTAATAATAGAGTCTATGTAGAGTCAGAAAGGAAATTAATGTCAACATTAATTAATGTTTTCCGCAAAAATATCATTGCCGCTATGACCGCCATTGAAAAATGCTGGTCAAAATAGATTTTTCTCAATTTTCTCCTTAGGAGATTACCAATATTGTAGGAAATGAAAAAAGCTTCAACTTTTATTTAAACTATTTTTCTCTATTGATATTTTATAATTTATAGCTTGGCTGCAAATTTTTGCAATTCTCTGTGTCCCCATTGCTTCTGTGTACCTATTAATTAGCAGTGCTGTGCAGTATTTTCAATACATGTATTAGAAATACAAATTTTCGATACAATATTTATTTTGTATCAAAAATACTCGCCTAAAATATATTTTGTATTTTTTATTGAAAATACATTTTTTTCACAAATATATATTTTCAAAATACTCTTCAAAATACAAAATACATATGCAAAAAGTTAGCTATTATACCTAAAATATTGACATATTTAAAAAAACTGCATGATACTAAGACACTATATAAAATGTTCACCAGTTATATAAAAACTTCAATAAACCTATGAAGAATCAGTATAAAGTTTGTGTCTCGGTTTACATCTAGTTTATACGATACGTTACGTGTTACATGTGAAAGCACAACTTCACTAATGACAATTTACTTTATTTCACTCTCTCCTACGCTCCTCACAGGTTTCATCCCAACAACAATGCCACTGAGAAAAAGGTAGAAAGGTAGGTATTATCGTATCATCTCGTTCAGTCTGTGCTCCTCGCGCTTATGATCTGTAAGCTAGCGACAATTTTGGTTGATTCATTTTATTAAATTTATTCTGTAAATTTGTTTTTCGTAGTGTACATGTCCTGTTTATTGGTGAATGGCGAATAGGGGGACAATGTTCTACAGGAGCGTCTCAACTATGTAAAAAAAATAGTGTCACTGAAAGACCAGCAGATTAAGTAATTCTTGCATTCAGTCAAGGACACAATTTTTTTTACATATTTAAAACACTCCTAACGAACCTTGTCCCACACGTACCCTGGCAGACAACCATTTTCACTATTTATGACACAGAAATAGTAGAACAATGTTAAAAAGAAAGTTAATAAAATTGGTAAAAAATTTCAGTCGCTTCCAGTTAACTGAATGGATATATTTCATATACTATCTAGGATGGATATGAAAACGACCAATCACAGTTCGTGTATTAAGTACATAGGCAACTATTCGCTTTTGAAAATTCAAGTTTGTGCGTAAGCTGTCGAAGTAATTGCCTAATCCAACAACCTGTCAAATTATTTTGGCAATATGGCGTGGCGGGCAAACACGGGGTTTATTTTAATTAACTCGCAAAAACGTAGCCAAGACAACCGAAAAACAAACTCTTTAACAAACATTTAACGGATGTTTGCCCGCCACGTCATGTTAAAAGTCACGTATTACTTAATAGATCATTTTCGGTTGACGTCACGCTGTCGGCGTGGAGGGCACCCAACTAATTATGAGATGGGTACAAGCTGTTATTTTTACTTCCACATCCAGTGGAAGTATAGTAACGACAAAAAAATTTTTTAAAATTTTTATTGTTCAAATAGGCTTAGAATGTCACGAAACGTCGAGATTTTAAGTTTGAGCGAAAAAAAATTTCTGTCTGTCGGTCTGTCTGTAACTTTTTTTGTGCTCACGTTTACTCTGTAACCGTTTGAGATATTGACTTGAAATTTGGTACACATATGTACTTTAACGAGATCTAGAACTAGATTACATTTTCATCTTGTTCCGTCGAAGGGGGGTAAATTGAGGTAAATTTGGGGAAAATAGATAAATCAAGCAGGTAAGAGTCATAAAATTGGTATTTAGTGTATACAAGAGAAGCTGAGGTCTCAAAAAAAATTTTGGCATTAGCCACCCCCATTACCACCCCTACCCCATTATTAAAGGGGATGCAAAAAAATTGTGATTTAGGGTGTGTACAAGAACTAGAAACTTCAAAATGTTTTTTTTATTTCATCCATCCCCACTACCACCCCCATCACCACCCCCACCCCGCTACCGATGTGGGGTATCGTTTTATGGGTTTTTGGGGTGGAGGATTTTAAATATTATATTATTAAAGTTCCATAAACAATTATTTTCACATACAAAATTTTTTCGTTGTAAGTGACTTAAATAAAATATCTGGATGTGGAAGTAGTGATTCCTTGGGCAGCGGTTTTTAATAAAATAATAAGTTGTTAAATAGCAACTCATCTCTAATTAATTGTTTTCATTTTCATTGCCTGTTATTGGATGAGGTTTCGTGTGCCCTCCAGACAGCTGCGTCAAAGTCACGTGACCAAAAATGATCTATTGTCAGCGTGTATTAGGGCATCTGCATGTGACATCACGAACTAACCTCAAAAATATATATTTCTGAAGATTTACAAGTATTACCGGCGTGGTAGCTCTATCGGTTAAGGCGTATTGAGTGGCGAATATGCTGATCGACTGCCTACCGCGCTCTGGGTTCGATCCCCAGCCCCGTTGTTGACAACACCGGTGGGTGTGGATCTATGTCTGCGTTTTCCCAAATGTGTAAACCCTTTTCCGCAACGTGTAACCCGCACAGCCTTGGCTATGGATTTGGGGGTTGTCTACTATCTGTGGTGTGTTTATGTTATTATGTTATTATTAAAATTTCTGCCTGGTTATTTATGAAATTTTAAATAGTTTGTCACAATAAAATAAGACACATTTTGCGGGTTAGGAATCTAACCTATAATTAGCAGTCTATTAATCGACAATATTGAAAAATTATTTGGGTGAATTTTTAAACATTTGCTTGGAGCCAGTATGGCATTAAAAATGAGAATAAATTTAAAAAACCTAAAATTTGAGGTTATGTTAGTTATATGCTGCCCTTTTTTGTGTTTAATAAGTTTTTCAAAAATTTGTAGTTTTTTCTTAAGCTGGTCGTAGAAAAAGTATACTGTACAACTCGAGTGGATTATCCATATCGCACTCGAAAGATTGAGCACTCACTCCGCCTACGGCGTCATGCTCAAACTTCTTTATCGTGCGATATGGATATCATATCCATTCTTGTTGCACAAACTACTATTTCAGTGGATATGACTATTGGTAATATCCATTATCATAAATAATCCCAAAAAAAATTATTTAAGTGATAATATGCTTAAAAAATTAGTGCTTATAAGAGCGAATAGACATATTTTGTGAAATTTTCTTAGAAATAATTTTAATTTAATAAATCACTTCAAAAATAAATTTTTTTTTATGTATTTGTATTTTGAAAATGTATTTGCAAAATACATGTATTTTGTATTTCCGAGATAATCAGATCTTCATGTATTTTGTATCGAAAATACTCGTTTTAAACGTATTTTGTAACGAAAGTATATTTTTTCATGTATTTTGCCCAGATCTGTTAATTAGTTATTATCAATATTGTAGATTATAAAATTTCCCAGAACTTTTCCTTAAATAATTTTCTTCCAAGGTCAACTGTTTTAAAATTACAGCAGGTTGAAGTTTAAAAAATAATGAAATTTTCAAGCTGCTGTAATTTTTAAACAATTTACTTTAAGAAAATTATTTAAACAACAATTTTAGGAAATTTTATAATCTACAATATGGATAATAACTAGTTACTATGTAGGAGCAATGGGGACAGAGGCTGAAGGCTGTAAATCGCAAAATATTAACATTAGAGAAAAAAAGGTTAAATAGAAGTAGTAGCTTTTTCATTTTCTAAAATATTTGTAATACCTAATTTTAAAGTGAAATTAAACTAATAGGAGGTAAGGAGGTAATTGATGAAAACCTATTTTGACCATAATTTTTTCAACATGGCGGCCGTAGCGGTAACCGGTAACCATATTGAAAAACATTAATTAATGATTGTGACAGCCCCTTCCCACATTATACAAACAAGAAATTCCTTGTAGGGATTATTCACGGGTCAACTGTCAGACTGACTGTACTATAAGTGTATATGAATACGAGTCACAATTGCAAGAAATTTTATTAAAATATAAACTCATAAATGGGTGAGAATGGGCAAAAAAATTGATGTGAAAATGTGATATCCTACCTTGAATTCTGCCTAGATGCCAAAAAACTTAAGTGCAATAAAAGGTCAAGTTAATGTAGACTTATTAATAGTATTTAAATCAATATCTTAAGTCAGTGATGCATCATTAGGTAGGCTACCAAAACATTCCCCAAATAGTTCTACAATCACTTGGGGATTATCATATTAGGTGTTACTATACAGCGTGATCTACCAAAAAATGCTGAAAATAAAATGGTGTACTAGTCTTCAATGTGGGAAAGCCCCTGTAAAATTTTAGAGTGTTCTGAGGTAATTTAGTATATTAAATTATTAGTAAATTTGCGAAGAAACACTCACTGCTGTTATTGACTAGGTCAGGAATAGGTCAACGAACTTACTTGTGAAAGAACGTATTGGGGTTGTTTACATTTCCTTAATTGGCATAAAAAGTGAAGCCGTCTAGTGCGATCAAAGTACCGCGTTTTTGCTTTTGGTCGAACATCAGAATATCCGCGTGTTATTGTTGGGTTTAACTAAATATCTTGTATATCTAGGTACTTGTTTCAGAGTTCACCAGCATAGGGTCAATGTCTTTTCGATTTATTTCGCTATTTTTGTAGTGTGATTTGATTAAAACCAAAAAGTCACTTCTATCCTCTCCAGCTTTGCTGTCAATAGTGTCAATCCCAAGTCTGATAAAGTGATATGGTTGTACAATAAGCTTAAGCTTCAGTACAGAGGGGCTTCGGCACCGCAACCCATAAGGAAAAAAAAAGATATGGTTGTACCGGGTTACGTCAGATTAGTTAGCCATTTCTACAAAAAAATAGTCATTTTTTTTGGTCATTTTTTTTAAATTTTCATTTTTTTAACTCCTTTCGGTGGGGACAACCTACTGTTAAATTTTCCGCATGTCATGGTAGATCACATTGTATACAGTGTGTTTCAGTTAACATTCCCACAGCCGATATTTCTGAAACTAAGAAATATATTTTTATTCTGTAAACGGTAATAGATTTCTATGGTTAATGCCTTCTTCAGGAAGTACAATTTACTATTATAACATTATCACCAGAGATGGCGCTGTAGTTTAAAAATATTTTTCGATCAAGGAAGGTTTGAAACATATACCATTCGATTAAGAATTAAATTTTTAACAAAATTGTTCTTATTCCAAAAAGTCAGATCTGCTTTGAGTTATTTTAAATTTATAGTCTAATTTTTAAATGTTATATATATATTTTTTTAATTGCTGTAACTTTTTTAATATTGATTTTCGAATGTAGGTTCTTAGTAATTTTTTTACCTGCTATAGGCGTCTGAATTTAAGATGCCAGCGCCAAAGTGGAGAACTCGTGAACTAATTATAGGCTTTTTGTTTGTTTGTGAGGTGAATACTTATATTGATTTTTTTCTGTTTACTGTTATTTTTGGCGTTAAAAATAATAACATTAATAATATATGACCTAAAGGTTTGCAAGATTTTGTTGTAAGTAATTTGCAAGATGTTAATGGCATTATTCAGCAAAATTCATATTTTTATAGGTTACCTAGTTTTTCCCTTGAAAAGTACAGTTTCTTCGACATAAACGGTGTCTGGCTAGTTAAATATTAATAAATTTAAATATTTCTTTAAATTTATGTACAGTTGTAGTTTAAATCACTTTTTTTTCAGGAAACATGAGTGGCATTTAGGTTAAGCATATTGCAATGTATGGAACATTTGTGAAGCATTAAAAATATAAAAATTCTAAGTGTGTGTATGAAGGGGAATATGTTTTAAATGCAGGACATATTATTTTGTGTGGTACAACCCATATTCAACACAAAACTTAACAAATATGTATGCTCTATGTTTACAAACAAGTGTCTCAGATTCAAATACCCATGAAATTAGTGGTACATTGAATATAACTGAAAATATATTTATTAATTCTTTAAGTAAAATAAATGAAACAGTATTTTGTAAAATATGATATCAGGGGTAAAACATAATAGTGCATGGTGCAATAGTATATATTACTTTTAAATATACTGGAATTACATATATTTACTTATTTCAAAAATTTCACTTACAATGTGTGATTGTCTAAGACATTATTATTGCTACTCGGGCCACGGTTATTTGCACCAGCTTTTTCCCCTCTCAATGCCTGGTAAAAGGTGTCTACATCAAAGAGGGTATGCTTTGAACATTGCCGTGCCAACTCAACTTTCACGAGTTGTCCCTGCAATCTACAAAGGATACCGACTAGGTTGGCTCCAGCAAATTGTAGCCCCTTTAAACGCTATCATATTTTTAATAACTTAGCATCTCAGTTTATCATTTACTTATTGTTGATATCATCGTTCACTAAAGAGACAATGACAGAAAAGCCCATAATTAGTTTGACTATAGACCACCAGGTGGCGTACTCCTTATTTTCAGACGCCTATAGGAGAATTATTTACTGGTTGGAATTTTTTTTTAATAGCACTTCCGATTTTACCGGAAATTACTTTAAATTGAGAAATTTAAATTAAAATAATTGAATAATTTGCAATTATTTATTATTAACTGTCAGAAGTTTAATTTTCGTTTGAGTGTCATTTTAAGAATACATTTGTAAAATTTGTCCAAAATATAGCCCACACCAATGTTGACAAAGTTAATATGTTATTAATTTATGGAAAATGCAATAAAAATGCAAAAGCAGCCAAACGTATGTATTAATTACAATAATTTACAAACAGACCACAACCCAATTGCAAGACTTTTTCCAATTTGTGTAACAACTTATTACAATATGTTTTAAAAAGTTGAAACGTGAAAGAATACGAACAGCAAGAACCCAGGAGAATACGGCTTTAGTTTTATAAACCGTTAACAATGATCCCCACTCATCATTACGACAAATAAGAGCCTTTACCAATGTATCACTATTGGTACGTGGCGAAGAATCTTAAAAGAAAATAAGTACTTTCCATATAAATCATACTTATTACATCATTTACTGCAAATGTACTATGGAGTGACAAAAGTAAGTTTCACAGTAAAGGCACAATTACAAAACATAACTGTAGATATTGGTTGGAAAGCAACCTAAGATGGATGATTCGTACAAGAAACCAAACTGTTCAGCGTAAATGTATGGTGTAGTTTTTTAAATGGTTATATTATAGGTCTATTTCTATACCATGAAAATTTAACCGGTGTGCATTATTTAAGATTTTTAGAAAATGAATTACCAAGACTTTTACAAAATGTTTCCTACAATAGAGCTAAAATTTGGTTTCAGCAAGATGGCGCCCCACTTCACAACTCTAATATTGTTGTCAATTATTTGAATGACACATTTCCAAGGCGCTGGATTGGCACCTCAGAACCCGTTAGATGGCCCGCGCGTTCCCCGGACTTGACCTCTGGACTTTTTTTTGTGGGGATATTTGAAAAGTAAAGTATATCAAGAGCCAACAGAAGATATGGCAGATTTTACAATAAAATCTACGCTTGCGCTGGTGCAATTAATAGACATACATTATTAAGGACATGTAACACGGAATTGTTACATCGCTTTGACATGTGTATTCAAGCAGATGGAAGTAATTTCAAGCATCTATTTTAAATATTGTTGTCAAGATGTACTGTTCAAAAATAAAATTACCTTGTTTGTTGTTTTCCATTTAAATTTCTCAATTTAAAGTAATTTCCTTGAAAATCGGAAGTACTATTAAAAAAAAATTCCCACCAGTAAATAATTCTCTTATAGCAGGCAAAAAATTACTAAGAACCTAAATCCGAAAATCAAGATTAAAAAAGTTACAGCAATTAAAGAAAATATATGACACTCAAAAATTAGACAATAAAATTAAAATAACTCAAAAACTACTCCAGATCTGACTTTTTGGAATAAGAACAATTTTGTTCAAAATTTAATTCTTAATTGAATGGCATTAGTTTAAAACCTTCCTTGATCGAAAAATATTTTTAAACTGCTGCGCCATCTCTGGTGATAGTGTTATAATAGTAAATTGTACTTCCTGAAGAAGGCATTAACCATAGAAATGTATTACCGTTTACAGAATAAAAATATATTTCTTAGTTTCCGAAATATCGGCTGTGGGAATGTTAACTGAAACACACTGTATGTCATCTTACCTGTATTATATACATTTTGTGGCAGAAATAAATTATGTCTTTATTTGTAGAACTCCATTTTATTAAAGAGAGTAAGAAAAGATATGAAATGCTATAAAAAATAATTTGAGAGTAATTTAATTTTATTCAAATTCTTGATATTAGTAGAAACAAAATGTAATACCACTATTACCCCCTCATAAGACTGCCCTCATCTTCAATATACTTAGTTCCTTCTGTTACATTTTGTTTCTATTAATATCGAGAATTTGAATGAAATTAAAATTACTCTCAAAGTACTTTTTAAGGCATTTCATACCTTTCCTTACTCTCTTTAAGGGGGGGGAGGGGGTAATTACTCGTTACCCCCCCATATCTGCCGGCCATGCCGGTGCAATTATTTTTGCTCCTTAGCCCGGTTCTAGGCTTGATTGAAGACACTCAGCATATTTTCTATTTATTTTCAGAGGGTTGTTTACAAGCAAATCCTGACCAGAGAATAACAATTTCTAGTGTATTGGAACAAATTGCTGCTATAGCTGAATCAAATGGCTATAATCTAAGAGCGCCCCTGGTCTTTCAGCACAAAGTCGAGTCTGAATCGAATTATCCAGACGGAAATTGCAATAATGGGGTTAAAGCACCTCCACCTAGACCAGCTCCTCCCCCTCAAGAGCCTACTAGGCCTCAATCGGTAAGATAATACTAAATTATTATATGAAATTAGAAGCATACATTATATTCAAAAAAATTTTGAACCCCTCATACAAACATTTTTCAGGAGGTCTTTATTTTTTTCTTTTTTAATATTAAGGATACTTGATTGAAATAACTTTATATAATTAGGTAATTTCATTTATCTTAATATTGAGATTAAAATTTATTAATGTAGTAAAAATTTAATCAAACTAAATTAACTGCTTATCCGCTCAGCTAAATATCACTGATAAATTGAGTCTGTAATTTCCATATTCATGACTTCAACGCCAGGGTTGGCTCTAGTAGGTGATGTCTCAGCACATAAAAATATTCATGCACATGTGTCACAAGATGTAATTTTTTAGCGACTTATGTAACATCCAAAGTTAATAAGATAGAATTATTATCAACACACATTTGGCGATATATTGGGAGATGTAACACTAAACATGTACATATATTAAGTATTTTTGACTACCAATTACAAGAATAAAAATGTATTACTAATGTCTGTTCTAAATGTTTTTTAGTTAAACTTCGATGATTTTCATTGAAAATTCATTTATATTGTGAGAAAAACCATTTAACATCAACAGATGTAACTGGCTCATATTTAAGATATTAACATTAAAATTTTAGCCTCTGAGCCAATTGAATTGGCAAACCATTTTAATCGATATTTTGTTAGTAGTTTTTAAACACAACATTTCTTAAAAGCATTATAAACTGAGTGGGACATATATTACTACATATTATAAATACATCACTCATCACGGGATAATTTCGAAATCAGTTAAAATTGAGCACTGTAACTCCAATATTAAAAGTGGCCATTACAAATCTGGCCAGTGATTTTAGACCCATAAACACTTTGCCACCAATTGAGAAAGTAATAGAAATGGCCGCATATAACCAATTAGTTAAATATTTCAATGACAACAATATCCTGATGCAATATCAGTCTGGTTTCAGAGCTAACCATGCTTGTGAATCTAGTTTGCAGCTAACAGTTACAAACTGGGCAAAAGATCTATATAATGGCAAGTATATTGTTGCAGTCTTTATAGTCTTGAAAACAGTTTTTGAAACCATTGATAGATCATTTCTTTTAAACAAATTAATGAAATATGGAATAACTGGCCAAGTGTTTATGTGGTTTAGAAGTTATTTAAGCGAGAGAACACAAAGATGTAAAATTACTTTTTCAGATAATTTGAAAACACAGTATGGAGTGCCACAAGGTAGTGTTTTAGGACCGTTGCTTTTCAATATTTACATCAATGATGTAAGTTCTTCAATGAATTGTACATTTTTAAATTTATTCGCTGATGATACCTTAGTTGTAATATCAGACGAAAATCTAGAGTCAGCCATACAGAAAATGAATATTGAACTAGGTAATATTCAAAAATACTTTAATCTTAACAAATTAATTCTTAACGCAAACAAGACCTAGGCTATGATAATAACGACACCATACAAATATGCAAATATAAATATAGATGAAGTTAATTTATGAATAAACAAGCTAAAAACGTAGGTACTCTTCGCCTGTTCACGGATTTTATATATAATTGTTACACATTCTATAGAATACTCTTCGCAGTTTTTTGTAAATAATGTTAGTTTTATACATTTTTAATTTTTTAGTACGAACTTGGTAAAAGAGTAAAAGAGTAAAAACTATACCATACCCCATTTGGGTTTCGAACCCGGGACCCTTGGATCCCGAGTCAAAAGCGTAAGAACTACACCACCACCTAATACGTAAAAAAAATGCAAATTTTTACATTATAAGAGACGAGCTAAAACATATTTCCACGGTTGTACAAACTGATATATATCAGAAAAAACGTGATATATATCACTTTTTGATATTTATGATATTTATTTTTATTTTTTTAATTCATGTTTGTATTCATGCAAATAAAACCACGATTGAATTTAAAAGAGTGCATATCATATTTTAAATCGTTTTTATTCAATGTTTTTTAAGCTTATTAAGTATGTCTTGGCTCTGAAAATGTAACAAACAAAACATAAATTCTAACAACTTAAAATAAAGTCAAATTCTATTCAGCTGCCTCGGGTGCCCAAGGCACCCGCCCGAAAGTTCTTCTCACGGCCCAATGATGTATCACTTTACCCGGGTTACCTCCTCTATCCTCCCAGCTGCATTTGGGTATCATTGGGTTCGTACAAGTGGGAAGAGAATCATGAGTTTTGTTATATCAAAATTAAAATGACGATCTTGCCCCGTCCAACTGGAAAGCTAAGCAGCTGAAAAGAATTTGGCTTAAAAAAACATAACAAAATTGTTCTCATAGATATTCAATATTAGTATTATAAGGACAATAAAGAAGTACCTATAAGTATTAAAATGAAACTAATTTAAAAAATATACATATATATTTTTCACCAATGGCGTAGGTGTTTAATCGCGCACCATAGGCGTAGGCGTTTTATTTTTATATATTTGCGATATATATCATGATATTTATAGTGATATTTATGGTGTGATATTTTCCATAAATATCATGATATATATCATGATATATATCAAGTGATATATATCCTCGATCCCTGTTTAAATCATTAATAACATTTTTATTTACTGATCCATTTTGTTCAAAAACAATAGGGTTCTTCCTCTAGTTAACACTAAGAAACGTGACGGACAGACGGACGGACGGACATTTTAAAAGTTGTTCAGAATTCGTTCACCAACACAATGATATGAAATTTTTTTGTCTGCGAGCGATATTTACGGTTTTGCAATATACTCTTCGTTTTCGTATTTGCGAAGAGTATAATAATAGTTCAATTGAAATTGTCTCAGAATTTAAATACTACTTCTACTTTTAAATTCTTTCATTTGTAGGCTCTATTTTTTTACTTTCATTTATTGTACATAAAAAAATACACAATTATATAGTGATATTATCATATAAATATAATTTTACCTAACTAAAGTCAATATTAATGACATTGCATTGTGTTAGTTTATAGTTTAAAATATTTTGTTATTGTGAGTTAAAAATTCTAAAAGATATTAAACCTTCATGAAAAATAAAAATTTGTAAAACTACTTTCAGAGATGGGTTTAACAAACCAAATTTTAAAAATTGAAATGAAACGAAAATATTGTAAATAATTGTATGTGTAATTATTGTTAAAGAACATTATTGAAAAATAGGGTATTTTATAATAATATACCCAGTGATAAAAAAATAAATGGATTACATAAAATTAAATAACTAGTTTATAACTTTTAAAATTAAGAATATTCGAGGCTCTATAAGATGCAATTATACTATTTTAGTTTATGCACTGCCCATAGTATGTAAAGTAAGTACTTTAAGCTTGGTAATAGAAAAAATATTTTATTTCCTACATTTGTAGGTGCCTCATAGACCCCCGCCACCTCCACAGAGGCCTTCAGTGGTGCCACCACAGCAAAAGCAACCAGATGTTAAGCAGTCAGGTCTATTTTCATCTTTAAAAGGTGGCGCAGGAAGTTTCTTGAAAAATCTTAAGGATACGAGTACAAAAGTTATGGCAACTATGCAACAGTAAGAGAAAATTTATTTATTATTATAATGGTTACCATAGTTAGAAAATAGTAACCCTATGGCTCCAAGCGAACTTTAAAAAATTCACTCAAATGATGCCTCAATATTGTTGATTATTAAAAATGGGCTGCTAATTAATTATAAGTTGGATTTTCAACCTACAATCAGCAGATTATTAGGACAAAGTATTTAAAATTTCATTATCATTACATTGAACAAGATTTTAGTTGAAAGTACGGGAATCAAGCAGAAATTTTAATAATAGTGACGTAATATTTGGAAATTTAAAAAAATATGTTTTGGGGTTAGTTGTTTACAATCAATGCGACCGATGACTTCGCCAACACCCGTTGATATGTCGTAGTGTTGGCAATAAAATTTTAATTCAAATTTAGAAATGCTTTTTTTTTTAAATTGTTCGACTGGTTGTGAAAATTCGAGTGTTTTTAATTATGATTAAGTATTACCTTCACAGCCACTTATAGTTTATGAAGTGTTTTAACACGCCCACTATCCAGTGACCTATGATCATGCCTTATGTTTTCCGTAAGCCTGTGCCCCATAATTGGTTCATGTTTAGGTTCTATTTTATATTGGATTCTAAGACGGACTATCGACGAATAGGCAGGTTATCTACAGGGACTCCCTTATATAACAAGGTTACTATACAAAACATATGTATGAACCAAATTTTAGGCATGGACTTATATTAAACCATTGGTTATTACAGAGTCTCATGACCCAGATATGACACATGTTTTTTTATACGGGGACTCCTTGCTATGGTTTATGGCCGACCATTGGGACAGCGAATGTGTTAATAACAATGTCAGAAGTAGATTACCGTTTCTAACATGCCTAACATTAAAAGTAAAACCTGGATTTACGTACATAAAATCACAAATCACAAGTGTTTAGTTTGGTTATTCCCAATTCCCTTATCAAACAACAATTACCACTCTCAAGTGTTGTTATAAAAGAATATTTTTGGACCTTCTCAGTCCTAAACATTTGCTCAAAACTACCGATCTTGGTGATCTATATCAAATAAGCATGGTAATACTTCTAGAGAAATATACTTTGGTGTCTCGATAAAACATATCCAATAAGAAAAATTAAAATCACGTGAAGATCAGGAGTAAAACTTGATAGACTCCAGGATTATAGAAGAGAGTCAAACGCTAAAAAGCTTATGTTGACTCTCAAAAAATATAAACAGTAGAAAAATAAACGAAGAATATAAAACTGCACCATGCTAAAATTTCAAAAACAAAACTGGTATGAAATGATATAAAAGCGTCAGCTAACCGTCAGATTTTAAAGAAATTTGGGCTATCGTTATTTTCAACCTGATTAGGAATAAAAATGAAACCATTACATTTCAAATACTAAATAACAATTTAATTTCAGACCAAAATAATATTTGTAACATGTTTTATAGGTACATATTTTGCATAAACAATTGTAAATTCTTTGAATACTATTTACAATAATCTTGATGGTGACTGTTCCACAGGTCCAGAAAGTCTCTCCTCACTGTTTCTCTTTGACATTGGTTCTGAAGAAGTAGACTATCAACTTTCAGTTATGCCAATTAAACCCTCAACTGGGCCAGATGGCATGCCAGTCAAAATTTTGAAGTACAATCTCAATTCTCAATTCATAGTTCTTTCGTTGCTATATAATTATTGATTTATTGTAAAATCCGTAATTTTTCTTAGTGATCTATAAATGGCAACTGTAATACCAGTGCATAAAAAAGGTGATATGGACTTAAGAGGAGACAACGCCATTCACAAAGTTTCTTTGGTAAAACTAAAGCTGAAGTGGGGCGAAAGGTAGGCAGTGTGGCCATTACAGGGCATCTGCACGTGACGTCACAGCTATGTGTCACAAATATGTGTTTCTTAAGATTTAAGAGTATTATGCAGCCATTATTAAAATTTCTGTTTGGTTCCTGTATTTTCAATTAAAATCAAGTTCAGTGTAATGTTTATGAATTTCTAAATACTTTGCCCTAATAAAATAGGACTATTTTTGTAGGTTGGAAATCTAAGCTGTAATTAGCAGTCTATTTTTATTAATCAACAATATTGAAAAATTATTTACGTGAATATTTGCTTAGAGCCAGTACGGCTCTAAGCTAAAAATGCATACTTATACAAATATTAAAAATGAGAATAAACTTAAAATCCAAGGTTATGTTGGTTACATGATGCAGCTGCCCTATTGTAGTGCTGTAGGTGGCACCATCTATTAAAAAGCACTGTACTAAAAATCTTGACTGGGAAAAAGCATTTTTTAGCAAACTGGCTCATGTTATTAAACTGAAAAAAAGATTCTTGTAAGTAAATGAATACTACACTTCTATTGAAAGTTTTTAGCTAAAATTTGTTTATTACGAAGATCTCTCTTCACATTGGCTCATTGCCGCCTTGCGGGGAGCAAGATCGGTGTATACATAATAACTCCGTTAACACATATAGTAAACCTCTCTTTAGAACGGGGTATATATCCGGAGAGATTAAAAGTTGCAAACGTAAAAGCATTACACAAGAAAGGTGATTCTCACTTGGTTGCTAATTATAGAGGGATTAGTCTTAGCTTATAAAAAATTTTTGAATCTTCAGTAAATATCCAATTCAGCTAATAAAATGTTATCTAATAATGAGCATAGAGCATCTGCATCATGTAACACACAAAAGTGTTGCCAGTGCTCTCAGTGATTTCGTAGGTGGTATTGTAAGTGCACTGGATAAATCTCAGGTTGCACTGGGACTAGTTATAGATTTTATTAAGACATTTGACTGTGTCGATCGCTCCATATTATTAACCAAATTGGAAAATATGGTGTTCGGGGTATCGCTCATTGATAGTTCAGATCTTATTTAGTTAATCGTACCCAACAAGTTAAAATCAAAAATGCAGTATCCAGCCTATCTACTGTCAGCTGTGGTGTTCCACAAGGATCCATACTTGGACCTACATTATTTATTATATATTAATGATATGTTAATCTATCTAGAACATCCTCTATGCTTGACAGTTGCATATGCTGCTGATAGCAATATTTTAATAAAATCTAGTAACCTAACTAATGGTGAAAATTGTGCCACCTTAAGAGGGAGCAAGGCGATCAAATCAGAGAGAAGCAGGTGGCAATGAGCCAATGTGAAGAGAGATCTTCGTAATAAACAAATTTTAGCTAAAAACTTTCTTCAATAGAAGTGTAGTACTACAATAGAGCAGCTGCATCATGTAACCAACATAACCTTAAATTTTAAGTTTTTCAAGTTTATTCTCATTTTTAATGTTTGTATATGCATTTTTTGCTTGGAGCCGTACTAGCTCCAAGCAAATATTTAAAAATTCTCGTAAATAATTTTTCAATATTGTTGATTAATAAGAATAGGCTGCTAATTAGCAGGTTAGATTTCCAACCTACAAAAAGAGTCCTATTTTATTAGGACAAAGTATTTAGAACTTCATAAACATTACACTGAACTAGATTTTAGTTGAAAATACGGGAATCAGGCAGAAATTTTAATAATATCTGCGTAATACTCTTGAATCTTAAGAAACACATATTTTTGAGGTTAGCTGTGACGTCACGTGCAGAAACCCTATAATAGCCACAGTGCCTACCCTTCGCACACTTCAGCTTTAGTTTTTCCGATGAAACTTTGTGATTGGCATTGTCTCCTTTTAATTTACAAAAAGAAAAATTATGCATAAATAATGAGAAGACATGTATTCTTTTTAACGAAGTAAGTCGTAAAGTATAATCACTTGAAAAAATGTTCATTAGCGCTCTGGCTATTTGTCTAACAACTTTTCTTATTTAGTCTCTATAATTGTTATAATTAAGATAACCTTTTAGAATTATTTATTTTTTCTATTTGACATTTTTCAGGAGCATGGCTAGAACCGACTTGGACATAAGTTATATAACTTCGAGGATTATAGTGATGCCATTTCCTTCCGAGGGTTTTGAGTCTACATACAAAACTAATCACATTGAGGATGTAAGACTGTTTTTGGATTCGCGACATCCAAATTTTAAATACTCAGTTTATAATTTGTCACGTAGGCCGTACCAAGCAAAATTTGGTCAGGCAAGAATAGTAGATTGTTCGTTTGCTTATCCCGAACATTTTAGAGCACCTTTGCTGAATTCCCTGTATCAACTGAGCGAAGATATTTTTCAGTACTTAGCTGGGGACAGCAGGAATACAGTTGTTATACATTGTACGGTGAGTTCTATATACATGTTGGTCTCAAGTGGGGTATATAAAATACTATTAATAAAGAAAACTATGCGTGTGTGTTGTTACAGAGCCGAGTTTAAAAAAATATATATAGTCGAGTAAACTCTAAGCTGGCGTGTCCAAAGGTCAATTCATCATATAAACTAACAGAATAAGACATACGCAACTGATTCATCTCTATGTCACTGCGATAGCTTTATGCGCATCGCATATCAAATCGTACGTCGTGTTACCTTAGAGTTTACCAGACTATATAACGAATTCATTTGTAGTGACTGGAACGAGCTATTTACTAGATAGAATGAATGGTGATAGGATAACCAGATTAGTACTGAATATCCATTGTTTCTCTAGAAAATATAAAATATTTTCAAATCATGCAAAATGATAAACTTTATAGGCAGTAAACAACTATTGGTAACAATCTAAAGTTTCAGTGAGGGGTAAACTGTCAAATAGTTGTACTGTTTGAGCATAATTTGTTGTCAAAGCTATTTAATAATTTACTGTGGTGTGCAATTAGGCAATCCAAACAACCTGTCAAATTATTTTGGCAATATGGCGTGGTGGGCAAACACGGGGTTTATTTTAATTAACTCGCGGAAACGTAGCCAAGGCAACCGAAAAACAAACTCTTTAACAAACGTTTAACGAATGAAAACAAACGTTTGCCGGATGCTAGCCCATCACGCCATGTTAAAAGTCACGTGGTTTGAATTGCTTAATCGCAGTCTTAGCACATGACAATACCTAATTATTTAACAGAATTGGAAAATGAGCATACATACAAATATGAAACATAAAAAATATGTCTATACCCTAACAGCCATTTCGTTATCTGACAGAATGTTAGACAGGAGTATCGTCAGTTACTAAAATAATTTTTTTTCTTGGTTAGGAATCTAACCTATTACTATCAGTTTCTTTTTAGTAACTAACAATACATCCTATGTATTGCTTTTATTGGAATTAACTATAATACTAGCACCATTCTCAAATGTATATACATGATAATACTTTCATTAAACTTAAAAAAAAAAACAAAAACTGAGTGTTGAGTGAATTTTCATATAAAAATTTTGGTTATTTGCAATGTATTTTGTTTCTTTGCAAAGGCAGCTTCACAGTTGTGCTGGGATTGTAACAGAACCAGAGCTGGAACATTTGAAATGTTGATTTCATAATAAGTTTACTGGAAGAAGAGTTGTACTGTAGAGGCAGACAAGATGCGTAATCTAATATTTTCAGACCAGCATGCACTTGCGCTGTTGGTGATGGGCTGTTTTTGTACCTTAGTTACTGTCCCAGCAGTGGCAGCCGGTGAAATTTCAATATTTTAAATATGGGAAATAACATCTAGAGAAGCACTTCTCTAAGGACCTCTCAAAAATTGTGAAAAAGCAGTTTGCGAAAAAAAAAAATTAAAATTCGGTTGCCCTCCCTGGCCCTAGAGATTCCGGTTTAATTTATTTTTTTTTGTCATATACATTTGACTTTTCATAAAAATACAATACCTAATAGGTTTTGGAGTTTATGAAAATATTTTCATTATTAACTGTGATCCAACGAATTGAAATGTTGTAATTTGTTAAATTGTAAATTACAAAATATCAGTTCATTGTATTCCAGTTAATAATGAAAATATTTTCATAAACTCCAAAACCTATTGTTGTATTTTTATGAAAAGTCAAATATATATGACAAAAAAAGAAGTAAACAGGAGTCTCTAGGGCCAGGGAGGGCAACCGAATTTTAAAATTTTTTTTCGCAAACTGCTTTTTCAAAATTTTTGAGGGCTCTTAGAGAAGTGCTTCTCTAGATGTTATTTCCCATATTTCGTATGAGTCCCATGCGCCAAAAAGAGAAAAAAAATATTGAAATTTCACCAGCCGCCACTGTCTCCCAGCTCAGTTGTTCACTCTGTTTGTTAAGATACAGATTGTGTAAAATGAGGTAGAAGTTGGGACAATTTAGAGCCTTTTGTATTATTACTCCGTGAGAACTGAAAACCAAATTTCCTTTAAGGATGGAAAAGCTACCTCTGCAACGCTGGTGTGTGGTTTACTGATATACTCCGGACTATTTGAGGTTCCTGAAGATGCCCTTCAAATGATTGCCGTGAAGCGTTGTCCACCCAATATGAGGCCTTCTGAGCTTAGATATCTCTATTACTTGGCCGACATTGTCCGGGACCCACCAATATATCCACATTATAAACCGGTAACGCTAGTTTCAGTACAATTGCAACCTGTGCCCATGTTTACCAAAGTCCGGTAATATTTTCTGTGGAATGTTCAAAAACTTTTTTAATTTTAGTCTTTTTTAGAGATGGCTGTCGTCCATATTTAGAAATTTATAGTGAAAACAGATGTATTTTGTCTACTTTACAAGAATACGAACGCATGAGACTGTTTAACATTGTTGAAGGGAAGGTAAATATTTTTATTTCTATTTTCATTAAGGTGTAGTACTGTCGGTCTTAGAATGAATGTTCAGAATTTAATAAAATTCTGCATATTAGTAGATTATGGTAAGATAATGATCCATTTAAATTTTTGAAGAGCTACAGAGAACCAGTAAAAAAATATTGACATTTGAAATTTTATGGTTTCAACATTGATTCTTATGAGAAATCACAGGTTTTATCATATTTTACAAAAAGTACCTTTCAGATTTCAATAAAAAAGGAGAAAACGAGAGAAAATAATATATAAAATATTTTAGATACTTAAAAGTGCTTTAAAGCATGTGATAGTAGTAACTAGCGAATAAATGTCAAAAGTGTGTACCTTTTATATCGTATTTCATTAGACGTGACACGCGAAATTTAAAAATGCTTGGCAAAAGAGAATGTAGGTTTCATAAAAATTCTTTATTAAAAATAACATGAACTATGTTTTATTAGCACAGCCATATTTATTAAATCTAATAAAATATAAATGACTAATAATGTTACAGATAATAATTCATTTTCGAGGAATGAAGAATATATCTTCTAAGGAAATTTGTAAGTTTAATAACTTACCAAATTGTCCAGAAGAATACAAATTGTTATTGAGAAAGGGAAAAATAATAAATGATATAAAAATTGTATAAGACCTACAGAATACAATATTTACACGTTTTCAAACATTTTACAAACAAATATATTAACATTCAAATGTATCATCAATGAATTCTTGTAGATTATAACAGGGACTGACAATAAATATTGAAAATATTAGATGGGGATTTATGTCATTTTGTATTTATTTACTTTGTGGTATTTTTGTATATACAGTTGTTTGTTCTAGTGTCTCCTGCCGATCAACACCACCGTCTGTGGAGATGTTTGTATAGTAATTTATCATGCTAGGAATATTTTAGGAGGAGTTATGACACAAGGCAAAGCTACAGGTATTAAAATTTGCCAAATACAATTTCATACAGGGTTTATTTTAGAAGAGGAAACTTGCCTACGATTTATAAAGTAAGAACCAATGAAAACATATATTTTTGTTCTTTTATTTTAGTAGTAATTTTGCATGATTTCTTCATAACTCACCGAATCTTATGTAATAATAAACAAACAAAGCATTGTGCAAAGTTTGGCTTTATTATAATAAAAAATACTTAAATAATATTTTGAGGGTTTGAAATTTATGTGTTTTTTTTTATTATGAAAATATACTTATTACTTTTAAAAAGTCTGTAATGCATTATAAGATGTAAATGTGAAATATTTTAGGTCTGAATTAGATGAGATAGCTGAAGGTCAAGAGCATTACCAAGACAGATTTATGGCCACTGTAAATGTCTTCGTAACAGATACAGAACGGAAACCATCACAGCCAGCTCCATGGCAGACAGATCAAACTAAACGTGTTGTTGACACCGTATTTTCATCCCAAATCGAAAAAGACGAAACTGTAGATAATTTTGGTAATTATTTATTACGATCATAACATATAAATTTATTTTTCCTTTTCAAACAATGAATACAAATTTTGTTGTTAAATATCACTATATTTTTATACTTGCGACTGCAGTTCATAGTTTCTAGTCTACATTACAAAGGATTATGCTAATTAGCTATGATGTTGGCGAACTACTCCGAAAAATTTCCGCAAAATGTTTTTATTGCCTAGGATATGCTGATGATTTAGCGATAGTAGTCATGGGGCAGTTTGCAAACACTGTACCAGAGCAGTCGCAAAGAGTCATAAATATTGTCGATAGGTGGTGTAGTGAGGAAGGACTTTCCATGAATCAAATCCTTACAAAACTACAGTCATCTAGAGACGAGTTGCTATTTAACAACCTGTTATTTTGTTATTTGTAAATAGCATTAACAAACTGTTTTTCTGTTCGAAAATAACATAAGAAACACGACGCAGTGAAAATGTTCTTGCTGACTGCTGTTATTCAGAAAACAGCAGCAATAGATAATTAAATTGCGTTTAATATTGTCATTGCATATGCTGTGTGTGTTTGGCGTATTTTGCTATTTGTTGGCGGTAGGCGATCGGCGAGTCAAATTGTTATTTAATCTTAATCACAGCGCGTGGTGGGTTTATATAGCGTAGATTAAGCACAAATAGATCCATATCTCAGCAACAAAAATTAAATTTGTATTAGGCAGTACACGAGTATATCTATGATTGTGATATTCAGACAAATAATATACATACCTGTATGTGTATAGTTGAAGTAATCTTAATAGTGAGCCCTTATGAGGGGCGAGAGGAATGAAATAGGCGGCAACTAGATCTCCCGTCTTTACTCCACTTTTACATTAGATAGAGAAGATATCGGCCATTTGATGTTGACTATCTGACATGGCCTGTGGGTGTAAACTTATGAGTGTGTTGGTTAACCCAGGACCGCAATTAGAGACACTGCAGTCGAGCTTATACTGTCGGGGTGAAGATATAATTCGATAATTACTTTATATTTCTTTATTTGGTAATGTGTATTTGAAAATAATTTTAGTAGAACAATTTAATTAAATCTGGCTCTGCGTTCTGCACTCCTTGCCTCTCACGTCGCTCACAAATGCGATTGCTTGAACTATACCTATTTCTTTATTAATTTAACATGAAATAATAACAATTAAAGATTGAGGCTTAAAAAATGCTGCCATATGTTGTTAGTCTAAAGTGTAATGAATAATTGCATATTGCCAGTATACAGTGTGGCTACAATTTCGTGGACAAGCCTGTATCTATGTTATTACTTGACGGATCGTTTTCTAATTTGGGCAGGCCACATATACCATGGTAGTGCATATTTAGAACCAAATAGAATACATTTTAATCATAGGCGTGTGTTGCAGGAAATAAATAAACCTATGCAGGGTTGCTCAGAAAATAAAGAAATATTTCAATTTTCTTTCGTTATTCCCTTTTTAGATAATCTGTTAAAACTAACTAGAAGGACGGTTAAGCATATCGGTGATTAAGAACTCTCGCTGCTTTTTTACTCTAATCATAAGAATTGTCATGAGATTTTTTAGCAACTAATTTACTTAGTACACAATGTAAGAGCAAATTAAAAGGGAATTCTAAAAATAATAAAACAATAATTTATCAATCTTTACTGCTTGCAATTATAATGCAAAATCCAATGGTGCCATGGAATGGCTTTATTTGTCGAAATGTCATATTGTGACATAAGCTAAGTAGTTTACATTTTAGTGTTGAATTTAGACTTCAAATAATTGTGATTTCTAATACAATGCCAGAAAATCGTTTATCATTTGCTGAAAAAGTTGAGATTATTAGAATTGTAGGATTTGGATGAAACTTGTTTCAGGTATGTTTTCGAGGGTGATAAATAAGAATATGACATCGATTTTTTTCTATCCGATTCGCTAATAAAAAATCTTAAAAATTTGCCCCTTTATTTATTTCCTGCAACGCACGCCTATGATTAAAATGTATTCTATTAGGTTCTAAATATGCACTACCATGGTATATGTGGCCTGCCCAAATTAGAAAACGATCTGTCAAGTAATAACATAGATACAGGCTGGTGTCCACGAAATTGTAGCCACACTGTATAAGTATAATTTTGCATGATGTGGAGTAAACTGTAGGTCAGCTGTGAATGTATTAAAAAGACGGGGGCCCAAGACAGAGCCTTGTGGTACGCCAGCGTGTAATTCCAGACTTTGCGATAGATTAACATCACTTAATTTTGTTATTTGGTACCTTTGATAGAGGTAATTTCTGAACCACTGAAGTAGGACATCATTGACCCTGTATATCTTTAATTTTTTAAGGAGAAGCTCAAAATTGACACTGTCAAATGCCTTAGACATATCTAACAGTGTCAAGACTGTAATTTCATTAAAATCTCAAGCTCGAAGAAATTCGTCCGTAACTTCTAATAATGAAGTGGTAGTGCTAAAATTTTTGCGAAAACCTGACTGAAGAGGAGGCAGTATTTCATCTATCAGTACTCTATTAGCTGCTTATAAAGAGCACCCTTGGCTAAGTTTAGTGGTATGCAAACTAGACTAATGTTTCTATAATCAGTCACTTCTTTGGGGGAAGCAACTTTAGGCACAGGGCGACATACAGAGGTTTTCCACAGCTCTGGAATAATACTTGTTTCATAGGAATAATTTATTATATGCGTCAGTGGTTTCAATGAAACATCGCTAGAGATTCGTAACATGACCCTATGGTTATTATACACTAGGGTCGTGAGACCCTTGATAATCTATGGATCGATGGTATGGTGGACCAAGACACTGCAGGTGGGAGCAATAAGGCAATTAAGTGAAGTACAAAGGTTACGTGCTTACGCGCCACGGGGGCCATAAAAACTGCTCCCACTGTTGCATACAATAAATAGTAACATTAAATATAGTGAAGAGGTTAAAATCCCATCTAATCATGAAAATGAATTATTAATGACTGCATAGTTAACAACATACGATAACAACTTAAGCAAAAAAAGTATAAAAAGTATAATGGACCATTGAACAAATATGAAAAAACGCTCCCTAGAATTATTTACCAATGACCAACCAGGTTGAGTTCGGATAGAATTTCCGAATGCAACAACAAAGATTTAAAATTTTGTGGTAATTTATTGTAAAAATGACAAGCTGCATAAGTAAATGATTTTTTAAAAGGCAACTGTGAAATTGAGGTACATAAAGTGCACTATGTGCTCTGATATTTATGCATGGAATGTAAATTCAATCGCGAGATAAATTAATTTTTTAAATATTTGGGAGACTTTATTCTCTGGGGCTGACCCCAGGGAGGGATTTGGTGATAAAAGGAATTTAAAAATAGTTTCTCAATTTCTTCCATAAAAAATAAAAATGAACTCCGCGGGAACCCATCGCTAGGCCTTGTTTTTGTTTATGAAATGTGTTGTAAAACTGCAAATAATTTTCATCCAAACTAGAAAAATACAGTTTATATTTATCAAAGAAATTTTGTGTTCGTTATTTGTTGTAATGGAATATCACAAAGTGATGGATGATTTCTTTATCTTTTCAGTTAGTAAACCTAGTAATAAAACGGAAAGCCATCAGAAGAAGCCACCAGAAAGGCCTAGTCGACCAGCACCAACTCCGGCTCATATTATACCGATAAACAAAGATTCTGATAGTGGTTCCGATGCCGAACAAATTGCCGTAAGTAAGAAAAAGCTATCTGCATCTATAATTCGTGTTTCTTATCGTAAATTGAAAGTAAGAAGTTGTGCACTTATTTCTGGGCTAGCAAGAAAATTAAAATTTAATAAACACTGAATTTTTTTATAGTACACGGCATTTAGCCTAACACGAATATTAATATATATTTTTTAATAATAAACTAATTTAAACTCCATATAGTTTTGTTATCTTTTATTTTAGGTTATATATGATTTAATTATTTTTCAACTTGGAGGTAGCTGTTAAAATAGCAGGATGCGTACAACCGGCAACGTAATTGAAGTAAAACCACTACCTAAAAATAATTAGACTAATCTTGAACCTTCTGCGCATGGATTTGGTCAAAGAAGGTGTCGGCCATTTTTGTGTCCCCTTTGTTCATATACGTAAATTGGAGCCAAAAAGTGCTTCCAATATATCAAGGGTTGTGTGTCTCTCCTAAAATGTGACGTCGGTTACATGAATTCAAAGTATCTTTAAACTTTATTCGCAAGCATCACAGGTATTTCAGTTCTGTTTTGCACTAGCTTCAATTGGATTTTTAAGCAACAACATTAGTTTATTTCTGCTAATAGTGAATATGTCCACATTGTGGTCCCTCATCGTCATTCATCGCTTTTATAGTTAGCTTGAGAAAAGAGGTATTTCAATGCGATTTTCGTCAAATAACTCGAAAAGTATTACACTGAGCGAAAACAAATAAGAAAGCTACTAAATTGAGGATGAATTCCGTTTTTTTTTTACAGAACTAGTGGTTTTGGGGTTCTGAAAGTATAAAGTGACATCCGAACATTTATAAGGTGACATATTTTGTTTAACTGTGAAATATCTCATAAACTATGACACTTAATCAAAAATGCTGAAGACCAAAATGGAAGACTTAATTAGGCTTTCAAATGATTTTTTTATTATTTCTATAGCATAAAAAACAAAGAAATGTGTGCTTATTCACATTTTTTAATAAAAATGTCGCCATTTTGTTAACGTAAGTAGTCAGTAATGAAAAAAAATATATTCTCATATACTGTTTTTCGTTAATATACAGGGTGTTTCGAAAAGATTGGGACAACGTAGATTCTTGGCATGAAAACAAGTCGATTTAACTCAAAAAGTAGTGGTATAACTCTTTTCGTTTTCAAGATACAGGGTGGTAAAGTAAAAACATTGTATTCATAATTTGTCTCTATCTTGGAGACTATTATACGTATCTACTTCAAAGTTAGTAACGACATGTTTTCCAGGTCGCTAATTATAATGGTGATATTGCCGATGTCATATTTTGTAGATGGCGCTAGTTATGGAACTTTTACGTCACACTTTGGGCTAGGTATAACTTTTTGAGATTAAATTTTGGACATTGTCTTCTATTATAATCGAAGCGCAATTTGGTTTCCTAATGAAAAGTGATAAAATGCATGTTTTCAGAGAAATACGCGATTTACAACTTTATCGCACACCAGTTCGAAGAAATTCAATTGGGTGTTTTCACAAATTTTAAAATCTCATTGACTGTGAAGGTAATACTTAATTATAACTAAAAACATTTGAATTTTCACAACCAGTTGAGTAATATCCAAGAAAAAGCATTTTTAAATTTGAATTAAAATTTTACCGCCAAAAACACTAAGCTGTATTGTTGACATCATCGGTCATGAACACCTAACCTCAAAAATACATATCTTTTAAAAATTTTCGAGTAATATGTCACTATTATAAAAATTTCTGCTTGGTTCTCGTATTTTCAACTAAAATCTTGTTCAATGTAGTGTTCATAACGTTTTAAATATCTTCTCCCAATAAAATAAGGCGATTTTTGTAGGTTGGAAATCCAACCTATAATTAGCAGCCCATTTTTAGTAATCAACAATATTGAGACATCATATGCGTCAATTTTTAAATGTTTGCTTGGAGCCATACTGGTTTCAAATGAGAAGTGCGGATATAATCATTAAAAATGACAATAAACTTAAAAAAACCTAAAAGTTGAGGTTATTAATGATTTACCGAGTCATATTACCAAAGGACTTACAATTATGTATGCTGATGACACCACCATCTGTATTTCTGCCTCGAGTATTGAGGAGCTCAGCTCACATATAAATACAACGCTGGACGAAATGCGTAGTTGGTGTGATCGTAACAAATTGATGTTAAATGGGAATAAGACGGTATTTATAGATTTTAAAATGAGGAGAAATATTGTGCTCAAAGATATCCCCTTAAGCGAAAGCTCAAAATTTCTGGGTACATTCATTGACAGTACATTGTCGTGGGTCCCACATATCGACTACGTGTGCAATAAATTAAACAAAGCATATCGTGCAATCTACCAATTGATAAACATATTAAATGAGGAAGGCTTACTAAATGTCTATTATGCTCTAGCCTATTCTTATATAGCCCTAAATATTTCTCTTTGGGGAAAATCTAGTGAAGGATCAAGAGTTTTTATACTTCAAAAACGGCCGATAGAGAAAGTTGTAGAGATACCTTTATCTCCAAGAGAATATTGAATATTGATATTCCGTGTATATACATATACAAGTGTTTAATGCATCTAAAATCCAATCTACATAAGTTTCATATACAAGCTACTAACTATTCCCTTTCACAGAACCTCTACTTTCAAAGAATCTCTTTATTATAACGCAATAATGCTACACAATAGCCTTCCTGAAAATGTTAAATGTTTAAATCTCTTGAGATACAAAAAAAAGGTTAAGGACTTACTACTTGACAATGGCTACTACAGCGTTAATGAATTTTTACATAGAACTACAGGGACATAATTCATTGTCTCTTTCTATTTTGTCTTATTTTTAATTTGTCACTGTTGGTCTAGTAGATTAAGTTGTTTTGTTACACATTATTACTGTTGTTGTAATTTAGATATATATTCATTGTTTATATTTTTACTGACTTACCATATATACATATACTGAATCTATACAAAAATGGTGAATAAAGAGTATTATTATTATTATTATTTTTCTTCACACTTTCTCAGTATTTATACTGGTAACTAAGTAGTTCGTGCAATCGGGGAGAGTATTCCCTCTTTCCCAATTACCCGTTTTTTTTTCCTTTTCTTTTAATGGTGGTTTAGAAACTTCCTCGTAATGTGACATGTCTGGAGGATGGCGCTCTTTTGCATTTGGTTGCAGATCTTGCTCGGTAGTCCCAACCTTTCTGTGTTCAATTTAAGATTGTTAGTCATCATTCCTGTGGCTGATATTACTATTGGGACGATTTCTATATTTTCCAACTTCCAGGTGCGTTTGATTTCTATTGCCAGGTATTCATACTTGGTGACTTTCTCAGTTTCCGTTTTTCCAAGATTTTGGCTAAGAGGACATGCTATATCTACTATCTTCCCCAGTCGCTTTATCGGGTCGATTGTAGTCCACTGCTTTATCAGTAACTATTGGACGGTCCCAATAAAGCAGGTATTCCTCGTTCTCCAAGACAGGTTCTGGCTGATATTTATAGTACGGTGGCGGGTTTTCTTTTAAATGGTGCAAATGTGCTAGTTTTGAGTGGACAATTTTGGCGATCTGGTTGTGTCTACCTAGGTAGGCTGAATCTGCTAATGATGGACACCCTCCCACTATGTGGTCTATAGTCTCGCCTGGCCTTTTGCACTTACGACATACGTCTACAACGTCAGTTCTTTTTATGATGTGTTTCTCATAGTTACGGGTAGCTATCACACCGTCTTGGATTGCCATGATAAATCCTTCAGTTTCTGGGAACAATCCGCCTGTTTCCAGCCACTTCAGAGAGCCTTGCTTATCTATATTGTGTCCATCTAACAATGTTGGGTACTTGCTATGTAAGACCTTCTCTCGTCAAGTAGCTTCTAATCTTCTTGGTTCTAGATTGGCGTTTGGACTAGTAAGATTTAGAGCTGTGTATCCGTGGTCCATCTTGACGATTTTCTGATGGAGTGATTTGTTGGACTCGTAAAAGTACCGTCTCATTTTTTCCTCCTGCGTTCTGCATAGTTCTAAAATATTGACTATACCCTGGCCTCCCTGATCACGCTTGAGGTACACTCTTTCTACGGCTGCGCGAGGGTGCCGGTTGCGGAATTTGGTAAGCAGTCGTCGTGTGAGCCTATCTAGGTCATCTAGGTCTGTATTACTATATTTAAGAATGCCGAACGAATATGTGAGCACTGGCACAGCCCAGGTGTTGATTGCTGTTGTCAAGTTTCGAGCATTAAGATAAGAGTTCAACAGTTTAGTCAAGCGGTATCTGTACTTTTCTTTAAATTGCTGCTTAAGACTTGAATGGTTGATACAGTTATTTTGCGCGATGCCTAAGTATTTGTAAGTCTGATCTTGCAGCAACGATGTAAAATTCTCAAGTGGCTCTCCTCCTTGTTGAACTCTCCCCTTTAAAATGGTCATTGTGGCGCATTTATCCAGTCCAAACGACATGCCTATGTCTCTGCTGAAGGCCGTGGTTGTAGAGAGCAGGGACTGTAGGTGGGCTCTACTCTCGGCGTAGAGCTTGATGTCGTCCATGAACATCAGATGGCTTACTTTTATGTCGTCTTGTGGTTCGAGTCTGTATCCTCTTTGCGTGCAAGCGAGAAGGTGCGACAGGGGGTTTAGTGCCGATACGAACCACAAGGGACTCAGAGAGTCTCCTTGGAAGATCCCATTTTTGATTTTCACTCGACCGACTTCATTATTTTCTACGTACACTTGTGTACTCCACTCTGCCATCGCAGTTCCCAGTAGTTTACAGATAGAGGGATGTATTTTGTAGATCTTTAAAACTTTCATGAGCCATTCGTGCGGCACGGAATCAAATGCCTTGCTATAGTCAATATAGCAGATATTAAGATTCCTCTTCTTAATTCGGGCCTGGTTCATTATTACAGCGTCTATGGTAAGCTGCTCCTTACAGCCCATAGTACTTTTTATACATCCCTTCTGTTCATTGGCGATGATGTTGTTATCCTCACAATGTTGATAGATTTTGATATTGTGGAGGTTAGCAACTTGTAGATTACTGATAAACAGGTTATTGGTCTGTAATTTTTAGGGTCGATTTTTGTTCCTTTCTTGAACAACAGGAACGTGTTTCCTTGAGAGAGGTATTTTGGCAGTTCTTCTGGGTTCTTTATCACGTTGTTGAATGTCTTTGCTAGTATCGGCTGCAGGCAAGGGAAAGTTTTGAGCCAGTAGTTGTGAATATTGTCTGGATTATTATTATTATTATTATGTTAATGCAACCGATGATGTCACAGCCCGTTTTGTATAATACCCATTCAGTTATTCAGATTTGATATTTATTTGTTGAAATTTTAAATTGATATATAAAGAATGGTGTTTAAATATTGGTAAGTGGTTTAATGTATGGAGTACTTCATTTTAATAATATCAAAAAAGCAAATTTGCATACAGTGAAAACACCTAATTGTACTTAAAAGCGGTTTCTTATCTAGTAGGTGCACGTCAAGTATGATGTCTTGAAATCGTCAATAGTGCTTGTTCTAGATACGTATAATATTCTTCAAGATAGCGACACGAATACATTTTTTTTTACTATACCACTTTGTATCTTGAAAACGAAAAAGTTAGACTGCTACTTTTTGGGTTAAATCGACTTGCTTTGATGTCAAGAGTCTACGCTAAGCGTTGTCCCAAAGTTTTGAAAACACCCGGGGTGCTGAATTTCTTCGAACTGGTGTCTGCCAAAGTTGTAAATCGCGAATTTCTCTGAAAGGGTGAATTTTATCGCGTTTAAAAAAGTACACATTTTCTTTAAGAAACCAGATTGCGTTTCGATTATAATAGAAGACGATGTCCAAAACCTCAAAAAAGTTATGGCTTAAATTGACACATTAAAAGTACTGTAATTAGCGCCATCTATAAAATATGATATCGGCAAAATCACCATTAAAATTAACGATCTGAAAAACATGTCGTTACCAACTTTGAAGTAGATACGTATTCTAGTCTCCAAGATACAAATTAAGAATACTATTTTTTAATTTTACCTCCCTCTATCTTGAAAACGAAAAGAGTTGGACCACTACTTTTTGAGTTAAATCGACTTGTTTTGATGTCAAGTATTTACGGCTAAGCGTTGTCCCAATCTTTTCGAAACACCCTGTATAGTATAACTTAGACGTTAAAATTTTTTCAGTTTACATTTGCATTTAAGGGGATTTTCGAAAAAACGTAAAATTATTATTTGCAAATATCTCAATAAATATTAGTTTTAGCGAAAAAATGGTGGAAGTCAAAAATAAGGCTTCGAAACTGGGAATGAATTTGTTTTTTATTTTGCATTTATGTAAAGTTAATAGTTTCGGAGATATTTCAATTTATAGATGGCATCCGAACATTTATAGTATGAAGTATTTAGTTTAAACGTTGAATATCTTAGAAACCTTGACACTCTCATAAAAAATTACAAGGAACAGCATTAAAGATAATTAATCAGTCTTTAAAATGATGTTTTGTTTGTTTCTGTATTATACAAAATAAAGAAGTTATGGCTGAAGCAATGTACATTTTCACTTTTTTTTTACAAAATGTCGCCATTTTGTTATAGTTGCCCAGCGATTAAATTTTTTTCAAAAATGTTGTTTTGTGTCAATATATATAGATTCTCATTTATTTTATCCTTTTAAAACTCTTGCTTTAGAAAAAATTTAAATCTTCCATATTTTAGCAGCCATTTTAAAAAATTTTCGGAAAATTTGGAGAAAATTTCAAAAAAACACTTTTTTAACTATTAGTAAACAGCGACCCCAAAAACTCTCAAAATCTTTTTTTTTTTTCTTCGAAAATGCGAATTTTTCTATGAAATTTATAAATTATTCAAAACAAAGAAAAAATTCACAATTTTCAAAATTAGAATTCAAAAAATTTTATTCCACTCTCCGGAATGTTTCTGATTTCATGTAATATAATACAAGAAATATTTTTTAAAACGTTTCATTATATTTGGTACTGTTCTTGAGAATTCCGAAGTTTCACCGATTTGTAGACTTCATTGTCTCGACTATGTACTATTAGACAATTTTCAGTGAACAAGTTTAGATCAACCAATCTAAAAACAAGGTCTCTATGTCTGAAGCACCATGTTTTATGTCTGAACATAAAATATCTGGTGCATTTATGTTACTAAAGTATTTCCAATATATCAAGCGGTGTACGTCTTAAACTGATGTCACAATTTTATTTTGTTTACATGATGACGAAGTTATTACATATAATCTTTAATTATCCTATTCCTAATAATATTAATATTGAAAACACACTAACGAAACTTTATCTAATTATAAAACTTTGATTAATTAAACCAACAAACTAAAACAACATGGATTAAATGTACAATAAAATGACAATACGTTCAAGCTAAGCAGAGTTATTCGAAGTAGCCTGTGGAAATATACCTTGTAAACATAGTTGTAAATCAATACCAACTTAACTATTCCGTATGCGCATAGAATTTGCTCGTTGATATAATTTTGAGTTGGTACTTGATGACGTCAAAATATTGTTGGATATATTGGAATTACTTTCTGTGGAATAGTATGTATTATATAAAGAAAACCTGTGCCAACTTTCAACATTGGTTCAAAAGAGATATTATTTTCAATTAAATATTTAATTCTTTTGGTATGACATAAGAAAAGGCAAGGGTTCATCCATTTGAGTATAATATTCTTAAAAATCTTTTTTGCTCCATTTCCACCATTCAGTGTCAGAGAGAGTCCTAGAACTTCAAATGATAGCATAATATTCCAATTTTAAACGAACATAGGAATTAAAAAGTAACGTGCATGCAGTATATGCAAATGACATTCTTTATAAAGATAAACCAAAACATTTGGCAGTTAGCTTTTCAGTATGGTTATTAAAAGAGAAGGTCTTTGTGAAAAGTACATCTATATCTTGCAGCACAGTAACTAAAGAAGAAAGATATCGGTATGCCACAAACAATTATAGTTTAATAAAATCTCTAGATGTAGTGAAGTGTAATCGTTACTTTCATGCAGCGATAAATGCTACCGAAATGTATTTTATTTAGTAAATATTAAAATTAATTATACAAGTACATTTATCCTTAATACACTTGCAAAATGTTGTGTTATATTGAATTTTTTTATCAAAATATAACAGAAGATAATTTTCAGCCTCCATTGCAGCAGCCAACAAAGCCTTTGGAAGAAGCCGTAGATCTCCTAAATCTCAACTCTGCTCCTACTATAATGAGCACTACTCCTAAGCAGTCTCCAAGCTCAAACTTTGATCTCCTTAGTGGACTGGGTGATACAGCAAATGACAATTTCGGAATATTCAATGCTTCTAATGAGAAGAAGTCTAAATCAAATGATTTATTTGATCCCTTTGGATCCTTGGCTGGAGGCGATGGTAGCAGCTTATTAGGAGGTTGGAGTAATACGAATGAAACATCGACTGCAAGTGTAGACCTGCAAAACAATGCAACAGAACAAAAGCCTACAGACCCGTTTGCAGAATTAGGTATATGTATACTAGAATTATTTAAGATTCAACTTTTAATATATCACTTGTCAAGAAGTTCATGTGTTAATATGATCCATTTCCTTAAAATACTCTGCGATCTTATTCCTAGCTCACTGTTAGCTAAAGTTGCTGATTATATAACTTATCTCTTCACTTCATTAATAAATCTAATTTCGAGAAGGTATATTTCCAACTATATTAAAAAGATTTCTGATTATACCAATTCACAAAAAATATTTAATATTAAATTATAGATATATAGCCCGTTTATTTGCTGCTCCAAAAATCTATGAAAAATCTTTTCATGGTAGTTATTTAGAAGACGAAAATATACTAACATACGAAGGCAATTTATAATATATTGGTCCTACATGAATTGTACGTTGGTCCAATATTTTGTCTATTAGAGATATGTTATAACTAGTTTCAAAAAATTTAATAATTTTGTCTTTCATTAGCTTAAATTTATATTTTACATTACACTTCCTCTTATTGTATGATTTAAAACAGAATAAAGCGTTTATTTTACTGTATATAAAAGAATATATATTTTATTTAAAAAAATACAGAGGTAAAAAGTTTTGTGTACGTCTACGTAATTTCCATTATTTTATTAAAGTAACTTTACTGTGGCTCTAAGAAGCAAGAATAATAAGCCATATCACTATGAAAATTAAACAGACTTACCTTGCTTCATCCTTATAGCCAAATCTAAAAAACTGTTACGTTTTTATCAGAATTAAAAATGTTTTCTTTACAATCCATTTTATTTCGTAAATATAACACACCACAAAATTAATATCAAAACAGTTGGAATTCTTCTGACTACACCGCTTAGCATGTGTGTTCAAAATTTACAAAAACAAACGAAATTAGCTGATCATAACACGCAGCTGTGAAATTTTTCAATTATCTTTATCTAATATGTTGTTCTCTTTCTGTCTCCTCTTGTACAATTCTCTACTCTCTGATTTTATTCTGGCAGTGGCTTATCTCTTTTGATAAAGATCAATTTTATTTTGTGGCCATTTCATTCATTATGAAATTTAAAAGCCTTTCATATTTATGAGTGCAGAGCTGGGTACAACTTCTAGTAAAAGTAGTATAAATTGTACTTCAGTTACTTTTATTACTTGAAGTATTTTACTTCAAATACCCAAAGAAATGAGTATTTGGTACTTGATGCAGATATTTTAGAATAGATTTAGTACTTGTTAAACGAAATTACAGTACTTAAAGTACGTTATAATTTACTTCAAGTATTTAAAGTGCTCGATCACTACTTCAAGTACCTTGTAAGTAAGTTTACAATCCAGTGGAAACCTGTCGAGACTGGTAAGAACAGTTATTCATTATTGCTAAAAAGAACATTTGCCTTTAGTTTGTATTAGACAGGCATAGTGTGAGGGTAATAAACATGTAGTCCTATATTGAGGACCGGTTTATCAATGTAACTAACTTTAACCTCCGTTTATCCACCACATTTTATGTGTGGGTAAGGAAACCCTTGAATAACCTGAGGTTGGTAATGCTTTCTGCAGAGTTGCCAGCTCTAGGTTAATCGTGATTGGCCAGAAAATGAGTGATTTTCTGTTTGTTAGCTTTTAAAGTTTTTGTTACTAAGTTAAGAGCATTTGTTTGCTTTTGTCTAAAAGTCACCTGACAGTGACAGCAATAAGCAACAACAATTATGATATAAAATAAAATATTTTCTGGTCAATAGTTACATTTTTCTTTTAAGAAAATTAGTGAAACTCCAACAAAGGTACGCAGAGGCCTCAATTTTCCATCATCAGAGCGGTTGTTATTAATTAAAATAGCAAATAATTATAAACACGTCGCAGAATAAAAAAAAACTGGTGCAATATCTTGTAGGGATAAAGAAGCTGAACGATTTCGACAATACAATAAAATAGACTTTAATATTTGCTTTTCAGATACATCAGAAAACTAGGTATGTCTTTCGTGTTCCAAAAATTCCAAAATATCTATTTCATCATCGCTTATTTTGTCGAAAGAAGCTTTTAATAATTCAACCAAAAAATGCCTTTGAGTTTTCACCCAACTGTCAACACCAAACATAAAATTTTTAGGTTAACCTCTGGCTAACAGGGATAACCTCCACCTTGAAGTTCGGGCTAAGTTACCTATGACTTTAGCCCAGGGTTACTTTTAACCTGACTTGATAACACTTTAGCCTGGAGTTTGCGTTTAGCCCCGGGGCAAACTAACCTGCATTGATAAACCGGCCCTGAGAGTGTTGACATTATGTGTCAATGTGTTCAGGTTTTCTTTAGTACCGAAACTACAACTTTTTTAAAGTAAATCAAAGTTTGTTTCTCGATCCATTTACTGATGATGAACTGTTTAATTTATTAAACAATAAATTAAAAAGTAAAAAATCGGCAGGACAGGACGATGTTCCAGTGTTTCTTATTAAACATGTTTTAAAGTTATTAATAAACCCTTTAACATACCTAGTGAATCTATCATTCGGAACTGGTATTTTCCCTGAACTACTAAAGTCGTACCTATTTTTTAAAAAAATGATCGAATGGCTTTAGAAAATTATAGGCCTGTTACCGTCCCTTTAAGCTTTTCAAAGGTTTTTGAGTATGCGTACTTAAATCGTTTAACAACATTTCTAAACAAATTAAAAATTTTATCTAATAACCAACATGGTTTTCGCTCTGGAATGTCTACCATAACGGCTACACATTCCTTTTACGAAGAAGTTATTAGATGTATTGATGCAGGCGAATGCCCTGTTGGAGTCTTCTGTGACCTCAGTAGGGCGTTTGATTCCGTAGATCATGACAGTTTACTCAATAAACTTTACGATTACGGCGTGTTCCTTTGAATTGGATATCTTCTTTTATACATTCTCGGAAACAATATGTTTCAGTATAATATAGTGATCACGATTCCGTAAATAGGGTTAATTCTGATTTTTCTTTAGTAGATATGGGCGTACCGCAAGGCTCCGTCCTGGGCCCTGTACTATTTATCTTATATGTAAACTCATTAGAGTCTGTATTAGGTAAAACTTTTTTCACTATGTATGCTGATGATTTGTCTTTAATTATCTCAAACAAATCGATAATTTACATTTAGACATAAACAAAACTTTGGAACATGTCTGCAGTTGGTTCAGTCAGAATTATTTACATTTCAATGCAAATAAAACAAATAATTAGATTTCACAATAGGCAAAAAAAGTGTGACACTGTAGCGGTTAATATCAATAACTGTAAAATTGAAAACGATGGTACTGCTAGTATTAGTTTTTTAGGAATTCATATAGATGAATGTCTTGTAATTTTCTTGTTTCCTATATCAGTTCAATTAATTTCTTACTTAGAAATATGAAGGAAATTTTAAATAAACAACAATTAATTAATTTATATTATGCAAAGGTAGAGTCACGATTACGCTATGGTGTCTGTTTCTGGGGTGTGTCCACACTATCTCAAACTGTTTTTATATCGCAAAAACGTGTCTTACTTAACATAGCGAATGTGCCTAACAAACATACCTGCAGAACCATTTTTTTGCAGTATAAAATTTTAACTTTAACGTCTTTGTTTATATTTGAAATATGTATATATATTTTTAAAAATAGACATAAGTTTAATCTCAATAAAGATATACACGGGTTAAATACAAGGCATAAGAATGATATTTATGTACCCTTTTCAAAACTGTCAGTTACCAATAAATCACCCAATTATTTAAGACTAAAAATTTTTAATAAATTGCCAAATGATTTCAAACAAAATACTGAATTACACGAATTCAAGAAAAAATTGAAATTGTTCCTGGTAAATAAGTGTTTTTATTCTTTAGACGAATTTTTTAATACTTAGATTAAGTTAGATTAGTTTATATTAGATTATGTTATTTTCTCCTTTACCACTTCTGACTATTGTTATACAATTTTGTAATTGTCCCAAAAAAAAATAAATTGATTTGATTTTGATTTGATATGACCGAATCAAAATGAGGCCTAAATCATGTTCGGCTACCATAATTGTCTGCACATTTTCAATTTTACTTCAATCTGACAATTTCTAGAGAAGTTCAACACGGCGAATTCAAGATGGCGACCAAACATCAAAATCTAATATGCCCTATAACCTTCTCGACAAAATACTTTTTCAAATAAAAAAACTACATCAAAATCAGATCACCCGTTGAAGAGATATGAAGCCATAGAGAGACAGACAAACAAACATACAAACATCTTATAGCACCCCTCTCTTGAGGTCGGGGGTTGAAAATAAAAAATTACTTGAAGTAGTCGAATGTACTTGTAAGTGTTTTACTTTTAAACAGTACTTGATAGTTGATACAACAAGAAAATACTTGAAGTATTTAAATGTATTTGTTAGAATTAAATGACTAATTGAAGTAGTACAAGTAGTACTTACACCCAAAATTGCAAGTACTACCTCGAAGTACTTGATACTTGAAGTATTCTGCTTTTTGAAAAGTAATTGGTGCTTGATGCAACAAGTACCCTAACTAACTATTTGGTACTTGATACTTGAAGTAGTTTAAATAAGTACTTTTCCCAGCTCTGTGTTAACCTCTTAAAAGTACGTCTAGAAAAAGAAAAATTAAATGGAAATACAATTTTAATTTAAATATATTTCCAAAGAAAAAATATATAAGATGATAAGTCATTGAAAACAAATTTTACTTAATTTTTTATAGAATTAAAATTCAATTTGGTCTATTTAGCTAATCTAGGAGGAGGGATAAACTTTGGAACGCAGCGTTCAATGGTGCCACCTTCTACTACCCCTACTAGTGGCAGCCAAACACCAAACAGAGTACCGCCTACAACCCCTCAGCATGTTCCACCTACCGCCACCACTCCAAAACATCAAGCAAAATCGCCTGTAGGAGCTGACTACAGTCGATCACATTTTGATACTCTAAATAAAGGGCAGCAACAAGCTGCTGAACCAAAGACGAAACCAAAAAGTGATGATGTTTTTGGGGATCTTTTGGGATCACAAGGTTACACATTTACAGGGAAAAGGGATAATGCTCCAAGAACTATAAATGCTATGAGGAAGGAAGAAATGGCAACTTATATGGATCCCGAAAAATTAAAAGTGTTAGAATGGGTAAGAACTATTTTAAAAGTTTTATAATAAATGTTTTTTAATTATTGTCTAACACCTTAATATCAACACCTTAAGGGTCTGCTCTTAATTTCTTCACCAGTAACATTTATTATTTATTATTAATTGTTTGTCCAATAACTTATATATTACTAATATCTGTACTAAATGTTTTGGAGCTAAACTTCAGCATCTTTGTATTGTGAGAAAGACCGCTGAAAGTAGATATTGTAACTGGCCTATACTTAAGATATCTGAACTTTCACAAAGCTGCCATATTTATGTCTACTTTTTGCTGTTTAAGAGGTCCATTATACTCGACATGACTAAGAAATACATAATTATTTTCCAAAACAGTTTTAAATTGTTGCTGTACTGACTCTCCTGAAAGGTAATTGAAAAATGTATTTTTTCTTAGTGTCGATATTTTTGTAAAAATTGTCTAAAAAGTGAATTATCTAGTTTCATCTAGGGTATATCGCATTCAACCTTTACTTCCATCAGATCTAAGTTAAAATTGCATTGCCTGTCACTATCACTAAAGCCCCTCACACTCCTTTTATGAGGAAATTTGTTTAGTAATATTTGTTTTACATATCCAAGAAACTGGTGACGTCACATGCACCATTTGACAGCTGACGAGACTAGAGGGCACACAAAACCTCTATCATTAAATGTAATAAAGTTAAAATTCACGGTTTTCCCGTACTTTTTTGAACTTTTGTATGCCATCAATTAGTAAAATAGCCCCTTTTAAATTTAGTCTTCATTATATACGTGCGCTGTGTAGTCATTTTTCCTTTAATTTAGTGGAATGTAGATTGTTCACCTATGAGTTTCTAATTATTTTCTTGTGTAAAATAATTATGGTAATATTATATATAGAGCATAATTAGTTTATTTAAGATTTAAACTTGTAGTTTTATTATAGCAGCAATATTTATTTGTCTGTTATGTTTCATTATATATTCTACAAATACCAAAACATTTATATTTTAAAATATTACAAAACTGTTTCTCTTCCAGTATCTGCTTAATTATATATGAACATATTTCATCTCTGATTAAGTAAGATCAGATCTTTTTAAGGTGTTTATCCACTTTTCCCTTCGCTACTTTGATTGCGATCACAAACTTTTCTTTCTTTGGTGGAATCCATGGCATTCTGAAATAACAAAAACTTTATACTCATAAATGAGGTAGCCCAAGCAGCATTCAAAGTGATGGGAACTGGCATCTGAGGCATCGGAACTTTAATATAGTAGGAATGACATAACTGTTACTAATTTTGCGACTTCAGGGTAATATTCACTTTGTGGTATGCATTTGTAGTGACAATTAAGTACTGAATTTAGGCACTGTATAGTTATAACACTTTCAAATAACTGCTGGAGAATCTGCAACGTCGCGGATACTACTCTGCATTACTTTGAAGCATCCTCAACTGCAAAGCGAAAATTGGTAGTAATGTCGACTGCACAGCTTTACCAAAGGACCACTTGAAAGTAGTCTAACTTATTAGTGACATCTCGAGTAAAAATGAGGTTATTTCTACGAACATAGGGGCTTTGAAGTTATCTTTACTACTCCCCACTAATTGAAAATGATTTAAAAGTTACATATACCTTGAAAATCTACTATAGAGTAATATTAACTTTTAAGACAATTTATATAATTATTGGCATTGAATAAAATGGCGGCATCTGAAATGCTCAGTGAAAGCGAAATAAAGTTTATCAGCACTCATCCACGTTTTATAGAAAACTGAAGAAACAGTTAAACAGTAGTAGAGAAATAGTGATTCTTCAGAATATGATGCAAACATGAAAGATTATTTCGCCACAGCAAAACCATCATCTTTGGCAACAAGTGCAAAAGTGCTCCCATCAACACAAGAAGAGTAATCGAAAACTATAACAGTTGTAGTGATTAATGATACTGTGTACTGCTCGAAAATTACAACTTGTCTTTAACACACAGATTGACCCATAGTTCAGTTAGTGATCCACTGAGCATATTAAATGAATTTGCCGATTAAAAACTCCAAATTTAATAAATATTGTGTCGATGGGGAACGGACAATGTCGGTATAACGGCATAAGACATTATTTATGTACAATAAATTGAATTGAATGAAATTAAATGTAAACTGATCACTAAATAAATATGAAAACTCTTATGAATTTTTTCCATTATTACACACCTTACATTAATAAATATATTTATCCAACACTTTCATGTAAAGTGATCTTTATGAAGGTATAAAGTGACCCATAAGTCACTAGTGAGATAAAGTAGTAAGCTAAAGTGAGGTAAAGTGATTTAGTCACTAAAGAGTAATTTTAATATAAAATAAAGTCCAAGGAATTTATTTATTGTCTCCATTATATGGAAAATTAACAAAACAAAGAATCCATGCACTAACACTTATTTATATTTATGTTAACATTTATTGTCATCATATTCGATGTTTCACAAAGAAAACTGCTCTTCTGCACACAATTTTTCTCTATACTAGTAACGACGTCTGTATTGCCTGACTCGTTGTGCTGCTCTCCCTGAATTTTTTTAGCAGTAACAATCTTGTTGAGACTGAATCTTCCAAATAACCCTCCACCACGGTGGATGATTTCCACACACCGTGACGTTTAAGGGTGGTAATGTCACCCCCAGCATTGGCCAAAAGAGTTGATGAGGAACGGCGCTTGCTATATGGCCAGTATACAAATCTGCATCTGGCATTTGCAAATAATCAGCTACAATTCTTGGAATTTTTTAGAGCTTATTTAATCCAACGCATTGGACAGTGCACTTTCCCTTTTGAAAATTTACGAAAAATCTTTTGTGCGACACATTTTGCGGTCTTAAAGACACATGTTTCCTAATTGAATCAAGTGAGTTTACCGAAAATCCTTCATTTAAAACTGTGAATTTATTTGTCTTGGTATCTGGTATGGATATATACAGATATTATTCTTTATCTCTTATATCTTCGACGCTTAAGAAGGTCAGTTCACCACAACGGCAGACACCGTAAACTCCCAATATCAATGCAACCTAAAAAACCCAAACAATTAAATAGGTACGCAAAAGTAAGATCATAATAAACACCTACCTCTGACATAAGATGCTCACCGTCTGGGGCATCCATCAAATATTGTTCGATATGTGCTCTTTCCAAATAATATCTTTCTAATAATATCAGATAATAAAAAGTACTTGTAAAAGTATAAAATTATTTTTAATCCACATATTCCTATCACACACAGTGACAGTGACACTTTAACAGTTATTACTGCGTTGCCAGTTAAAAAAAAAAAATACCTATATCGATTCTGCCAATTCTATCAACATGAAAATAAGTTGGTAGCAACAGTTACTAAGATCTTATAGCGTCATTGGTCCCATTTGCTACATCTAGGTAAATATAACTACACAGTGAAATGTTGTAGTTTCCGTCAGCACTTTTAAAGTAACAACAACTATAACGTTGGTGGCATCTGCTACTTTATAGTAAATGTAACTTGTAGGGAAATAATTTTGGTTTTTGCAACCTCTAAGTTACTGCAATTAAAATCGTCATTTTTCTGTTGTTGAATGAAGACGCCATATTGACACATAAAAATATAATTCAATAAAAAATTTCTTTTTATTATAGTCATTTACAAATATGTTTTCTAAATAGATTATTACTTTATAATATATAAAATTAAAAAAAAAAAAACGTTTTCCATAAAAAATTTTGCAGTTTTGCTTGTGCACATAATTTTTGCAAAAATTTTTTTTTCGAAAAAACCATTTTCTCGAGGGGGCGTCTTTTTTATCGAAGCATCATGATAACATTTTACAGAAAACAAGTGGTGGTTTTAATATCCACACCCAGGGTAAATGCAAAACATCATGATTTATAATATATGCTTATGCATGTTGTATATAATCACCTTAACTTGGACCTTGGACATATCATGTGCTTAAACTCAGTAAGTCATTAATTTGCTATTCGAATAACAGAGAGCCAAATATATAGTTTGCGCTCTCATTTCGGTCAGCTGAGCTGTTCCAAAAGTTAGTCATTTCTACTACTTGGTTACATCCCGTTTACGTAATAACCTAGTTCTCGACACGGTAACGGTAGAAGTACCGGAATAGTAGTTTTCCACGTAATTATTATTCCCCATTTTGGTGAATACTTGGTAGAAAGATGGTTCCCATTACGTAACAGTCCTTAGTTGCGGAAACCTTTAAAGTTCCCCTAATGATAACTATTACGTAGAAACTACTAAAATTGCTACTTGGGAGGTATTTAGTACTATGTATTTATTAAATATTTTAAATAATAAACACCTACCTGTAGAAACTTATCCCTTTTGTCTCTACTTCGACAACCAAATACCATACAATATGACTGCATTTTGTCGTCAATTGGTATCAAAATAATTATTAGTATTTAAATCTTAAATAAGCTAAATATGCTCTATGTATAATAAATACCATAAATCCTATCAATTGTTTTATACAAGAAGAAAATAATTAAAAGCACATAAGTAAACAATCTACATCTCACTAAATTAAAGAAAAAATTACTACACAACATACGTAATTGTCTGTATACAGTATGCGCTGTGTAATACCGCAATATCCCATTACTTTGGAATGCTGTGCTTGATTATTTATTTTTTTTTTGAGATATAGTGCTCGATGAGCTCTATTTGACTGTTTTGCAAAATTCATAATTTTCATAGTTTCAGGGCCTACTAAGTTCCTCTAAATGGGTTGAAATTTCGAGATCGACTGTTTAATTTTTTATTGGAAAATTTGATAGCGTATTCGATTCGCAGTTGTCTCAAATATCTATACAAAATTTTAGCTGGATACCTCATATAGCGTAATTTTTATTCAATAGCCAAATTTAAAATTTCTCACTTTTCAACTGGCCCTGTATAAAAGTCAGTTAGGTTTACTAAAAACGTAAAGTAGTCATTCGACTTATAGTCCATACCAAACTTGCAAAAAAAGTGTAAAACCCCAAAAGTGCAGGGGTAGCGACCAAACATGACTACCCTCCGTTTTCGAGGACAGCCAACATGATGGTATTAGTCGCGCGGTCCCCCTCGAACTACCCCCAAACGCAAAAAACCACCCCTCATTTTGATTTTTCCTCAGATTTTTCGTTGTCAGGCATGCGGTTATTTTTGAGGAAACTCAATATGTCTTGTAAAACTTTGCAACCAGACATCCTAACAACCAACGGGGGTTGAAACCACCCCCTCCCTTAATACCGGAACGTGCAAAAGACATCCAAACATGCTAAAAATTGTTTTCTACACGTTTTCAAGGCCGGGGAATACGATGCTGATATTATTTAGCCTCCCACCCCTAACCAGCATAATGCCACCCATTTTTGCCATTTTTCGTTATCAGGCATACGAGGACTTGTTGGATCGGGGCTTTCCAATACCTACGTATGCATACAGTTAGACCTTAATCCATATATATTGCATTTAATTATATTTCTCAAGGGTCCTCAATACTGAGGACGTAAAGAATGGAAGGTATATGCCGAGAATACACAACCGACAGCTGCGGCACATATTTTGTGCGTCGATCCTCGCTGGATCGCTGTATGGAGGCCGCGTAAGAGGAAGACGACTCCCTCTCTCTATGATTTAATTTGTAAACACCGAAGAATAATTTATTTAATAATAGTAATATATAACGCATGTCTAGAATAAGAATAAAAATCATGTTGTACATAATGTGAAAAAAATCATGTACATAATATATAATAAAAAAGCGAACTATGCACATACACGAGTATATATACATGCGCATAGCCCGTTCTATCAAACTCCTTTTAAGCTGCAATAAAAAAAATTCTCTCCCTAGAAAACCTGATCCATTGAGCGCTTGTGATCTCACTATAAGAAAAACTGATGGTTTTGGGCATGCAAGGGTAGTTTTTGAGGACTAAGAGAGAAACTGATGCAACTATCGTGTTCTGCACCCTTGAAAGCGGGGGATACCTTCTTCTCCTTGAGGAATTCTTCAGGATTCAGAGAGGGGGTGGTTTCAACGCTCCTGGGGTTGAATGTCGTTGCAAAATTTTACAGGACATATTGAGTTTCTTAAAAAAAACCCAATCCAACAAGTCCTCGTATGACTGAAAACGAAAAATGGGAAGGTTTTATGCATTTAGGGGTAGTTGGTTAGGGGTAGGAGGCTAAATAATATCACTATCGTGTTCCCCGCCCTTGAAAACGTGTGGAAAACAATTTTCAGCACGTTTGGATGTTTTTTGCATGTTTCGGCATTGAGGGAGGGGGTGGTTCCAACCCCCGTGGGTTGTTAGGATGTCTGGTTGCGAAATTTTACAGGACATATTCAGATTCCTTAATAGAAACCCGATCCAAGTCCTCGCATGCCTGACAACAAAAAATCAAAAATGGGGTGGTTTTTTGCATTTAGGGGGTAGTTCGAGGGGGTAGGGACCGCGCGACCATCGTGTTAGCCGTCCTGGAAAACGGGGGGGTAGTCAAGTTTGGTCGCTACCCCTGCACTCTTGGGATTTTTGCAACTTTGGCATGGACTATTAAGGAACATCAGATACTAAATGAGGAAGAAAAAAGAAAAGTTATTCTTTAAATAAACAGTGCTTCTATACATTATTCAGTTGCTTTGCTATATGTAGGTGTCTTAATGAAAATTTTTCAAACAAATGAATTGGACGGAATAGCTTTTCTTTATACAGGGCCAGTCGAAAAGTGAGAAATTTTAAATTTGGCTGTTGAATAACAAACACTCTATATGCCGATAAAAAAATTGCTTAATAATAGATCTCTGAATTTCGACCCATTTAGAAGAACTTAGTAGGCTTTGAAAATATGAAAGTTACAAATTTTTCAAAACAGTCAAATAGAGCTCATCGAGCATTATATCTCAAAAAAAAAATTCAAAATCGGGCAACGCATTCTAAAATAACGGGGTACAGGAAAACTGTGAATTTTAACTTTATTACAATTATGATTGAGGTTATGTCACAGAAGGCCTATATTAGAAGCGACACTCTGGTTTCTCGCCCAAGTTGACTATTTGGCCCTGTGTTGGAGGCAGCCATCTTCTTGGTGGTATTATTGTCAACCTATAATTTCTTTGTAGTAGTTGCTTGTCGCAACTTTGCAATTTAATTAACAATTATTATTCAAGTTCTGTACATGTTATGGGTACAAAAGGTGAACCGGGTAGGTTGTTAGCGGCTATTCAAGCAGAAAAACAAATTTCCCTCTTAAAATATCACCAAAAAGATGGCCGAAGGTCGCTCCAATTAAAGAACAACAGAGTGTCACTTCTGGTACAGGTCTTATGTGGTTTTGTGCCCCCCAGTTTCGTCTGCTGTCAAATGGTACATGCACTCTATAGCCTTTGAGCGTTTAGATCCAGATATTTTAATGTCCGGTCGGCTTTATACAGTTTATACTGCTGTTACAGATGCATCTCAACGTTACGCTGTCTGACTGACAGAAAATTAGTGATGGTTGATATTTCACGAGCTGTAATATAATCACTGATATTTAAAAAAAATCCCTGGTAACGACTTATCAAAATTTCTAAAAAACTGTGAATAATCCTGACTTTCCATTGCTTCAATACACATTAAATATCACATAAACACGGCTCAAACTATTATTTTTTTTTTTTTCGATCATATGTATTAAAAAGCAGAGCAAGTGATTTTTTGCCTCAAGCTTAAATGTTACTTCATTTGTAAATAAATATCCATTCATTTTGATTTTATTTCATTAAGTATGAAAGTCATGATCATGTCAAGTTTTAAAATCACTGATAAATAAATCGCAGTAATGATTCAGTGTGATTGAAAAATCACAATATCGCTCATCACTACAGAGAACAGACCAACTGCATGTGTTCTCACCTCTTATCGGTATTCACAGTTGTTGACCTTCATCGCGTGTACCTACATGAATTATCACATGCATTGCCACATTATAGTTTAATAGTAAAAGACTCAGTTACGTTTTATTTATTATTGTACTTTTTCTGATAAAATTACTTTACGCTTACTAACATTTCAAAATGAAATCAAACTTGCATTATCATTTTGCTTTTGATTTTTTTTTATTTTTTTAACCGCCTTCCATGTCACCTCAATGACCCTCTTAAATCTAGGAGATCTAGATTTGTCTGAGTAAAGAAGACAGAGCCCTGCAGTTTATAGTGGAATCCGAACCACTTTTTGGGGGAAAATTTACTTTAAAAATTTTCTTCACTTTGTGGGGATCGAACCCCCCTAGGTGTGCTACTTAGTTACTGACCCAATTATTGTTTGACAATGTTTCAGTGGGTGTTTACAATATAATATGTCTACATAAATGCCGTTACTGGAGCGGGATACCTACCGTCTGACTTCTGATAATAACTGATAACCTTTTATTCTCTTTCTAGAAAGAAGGTAAGAAAAACAATATTCGTGCATTATTATGTTCAATGCATACTATTTTATGGGATGGAGCAAAATGGAAGAAATGTGAAATGCATCAATTAGTTACAGCAGCTGACGTTAAAAAAGCTTATAGAAAAGCCTGCTTAGCAGTTCATCCAGATAAGGTAATTTTTCTTTTAAACAATTATTTTCGTATATGTAATGTAATTTTGACTGAAATTTTAGCAAGCTGGAACTGACAATGAGAATCTAGCGAAGTTAATATTTATGGAAATGAATAATGCTTGGAGCGATTTCGAGAATGACGCTACACAGCAAAATATGTTTTCGAGTTAAAATATTTCTTCAAAGTTATATTTCGTGATCATTCCATTTTATTATTAACGTGTAAGTTTTATTTATTTTAGAATTATGAATTTATTTAGATGTCATAAATGAGTATTTTTAACTTAACTCTAAAGTGATAATAGCTTAATGAAAAGTAATTCCGTTTTCAAATTAAATATGGACAATATTTTAAATATTTAACTTTTAACTTAGATAGTTGCTTTAGAGATTTCAAATTGTTAAAAATAGTAAATTTTATGATATTATGTCTTTGTTATGGATATTTTATATTTACTTTTAATAACATATAATATTTTTATATTGTGACTGTGTTCATGTTATAATGTTAAATTAAATTAAATAGATTTAATATAATTTTATCTAATTATTGTTTTCGAACAATACTTGTGTTTTATAAAATTAAGTTTACAAGTTATCGTTGCAATATTTAAAATAAAATTTTGTCAAGCATATATAATGTGTATATATTTTAAACATGTAAGTATTTCACGGAAAAAATAGAATAGAATGGAATAGAAAAATATTTATTGTAAGCACATTGTTAATACAGTGTACAACACAAAAGGTGACGTTCGTATAAACGTTCTTCCACGCCGCCCAAGACTATAACTATGAACAACAATATCGTATATAATAAAATACAAATTACCTTATATAGACTATCTGCAGAATAAATAGAAGCGCCGCGCACGGAATTTTTCATAACTTTTGTACAGTGGATTTTGTATTATGTATTGTGTTATATGCGTCAAGTCAGTTGTTGTACTCTTTTGGGATAAAGAAAGAATTTTACATTTTTGCAAATGGTATTAATTGCACGGGGAAAAAATCCTGATAAAGTAAGTATAATTTTCACGAGAATCATATTTATATACCCATTTGGTGTGCAACCAACTAACAACTTAATTGTAAATCCTTTTTTATAATGTGAATAAAAATGTACGCGTTGGTTAACTTCCGGAGGTTCTTCTACAGGGAATTCTGTGCAGTCGTGATTACACGACAATTCTGATACTTTTCCCGAAAGGACTCTGGTAATAAATCATGAACTGTATCTCGCGATGGCCAAGTTACTAAATTTTTGCACTTCCTTGTCAAAACTGTCAGAACAGATTTGAAAATGCGTGAAGCAGTGCTTTGGTGTACACTGAACATCACACAGGGCTGAAGTTGTCAGCCCTAATTTCATTTTCATGAGGAACAGCAATAAACGATTTTCTTTAGACAATTTTTTATTCTTTGCTGGGGAAATAAATTGCAGCAATAACTGGAACACAGCTAATTTCACTCCAGCAATATCATTCATGTCGTTATCATTTGTAACAGACTGCACTCCGTGGAAACCTTCCCTGCATTTAATCATCAATTTGTCATTAAGATCGTTACTATCTGGACCAATACATTTCTCTTCAACGGTTATATCGGACCCACAACATTTATCAGAAACTTTTACAGTATTAAACGTAACACTGTGCTGCTATAATATGCCCAATACTAATTCAAGATGTGACGTCTACAGTATTTCGTGTTCAAGTTATAGTTTATTACTTTTAAGAATTCGATGGCTTCCGCAATGATTACAATGACATAATGAGTAATAAATCGGATTTTGCGTATCGTCTACTTGTAAAATGCCTGCACGAAACTTATAGAGTAAGCCGCCGCGAGCGCTGTTGTCACGAATCGCTAAGCTCTGCCTTTCTGCAGATAGTCTATAGGATAATAAATAAAATTGAAATGCCAGGAAAGCTGAAAGTATGATCCCCGACATTTTGTAGTCCCCACAAAACACCGAGTACCCCAAACACCAAACACACTCGAAATATTCACCTGACACGTGCACCACGAACCATGCCGGCAACACCCAGAGACGCCCCAAAAACACCCAGCTCCAAACCACCGTCCTATATTTATACTAAGCCAAATACAGGACCGTAGTATAGAGCCAAGGCATCCTGATCACCCCCGTCCGGCGAAACACGCTCCAAGCAATGTAATCCCGTGCAGTGCTCAAACCCTCATATGCCCGCGGAAACTACTCAAGAAGGAACAAAAAAATAGTATATCACATTTATAAAAGTAACAATACTAAACACATTTATATCATATCATATTACAAAAATGTAAATTATTTCACTGCTTTTAGATTTTTTGTTTTGGAAATTCTCTGAACTCGCCGAAAATTTGAGAGAACATTCTCAAAAATAGTAGAAATAATAATCTAAAAAGTTTACCGACTTAATTCCTGTCCATTTTTTTATTTAACAAATTAGATGTATAAATATGGTTTTTTGTAAATAACTTTTGTTAGGTTGATTTTTTCGGAAAAAGATCATAGGAAGAAAAGAAAGAACATTTTTAGTTAAGAGTAACCATAAATTTGCCATCACTTTGCTTAAATAACTTTAATTTTTATAATATAGCAGATAACGAACACAAAATGTCTTTGTTAAATATCACTATATTTTTTTCTATTTGCGACTGCAGTTTCCTAGTTTCTAGCACAAATTAAATTGTCGGGTATTGCAAAGGATTATGATAATTATATTTAAATAATATAGTAATGGTTAGATTCCTGTTACCCTTATAAATCTCTTAAAGCATTTAAATGGAGCAGTTTATAAAGGTTGTCAACACCTTTGTTTAGTGACGGTATATAACTTTCGAATTTATAATCTATAGTAACGGAAACAATTTCACTACCTTTATACAGCTTCTTAAATAACCTTAGAATAATAATACATGGATACTTTTGGTGATGAAATGTATCCCCTACGTGGATATGGATGTATCAGCGTAAGGAGTGTGTAAATTACCAGATTACCCTGATTTTACCAATACAACAATCAGGGCTCCGAAAGCAACACAGCACCTCAACATCTTTAATAAAAATATTCGATGACTTAACCTACGCTATAGACAATTTAAATGTTACATATTTGGTGCTTTTGGACTATAGCAAAGCATTTGATTTAATAAATCACGATTTACTTCTGGCTAAATTACATTTCTATAAGATAAATACCCAGCTTTTGAACTGGTTTAAATGTTATTTGTCCAACCGCTTTCAAGTAGTTAAAATTGACAATGTATTTTCTTCTGAACAAGTTCCATGTGGTGTTCCCCAAGGAAGTATTCTTGGTCCTCTAATATGTTTACAGTCTTTACCGCCGATCTTCCAACAGTGCTATCTGCCAGCTGTACGATTCATCTTTACGCTGCTGATACACAGGTCTATATATCATGTTATCCACCATATAGTAGTGAGACTGTATTTGAGCTAAATGACACTCTAACATCTATAGATAAGTGGTCTAGTGATAACGGGCTAATATTTAATCCTTTGAAATCAACAGCGATGTGTGTTGGAACTAGTGCCATGTGTAACAAAGCCTCTCTCAATTTAAATAGTGACATAGTTTTAAACGAAAATGTGATAGACATAAAACATAGTGCTAAAAATCTAGAAGTGATCTTCGATGATCGATTATGTTTCAAAAAGCATGTCATAGCTAAGTGTCAGCAAGCCTACGCCAAATTCAGAACTCTATAAATTCAAATGTTTTGCTCTCAGAAATCAAATGGAAACTCCTTAACTCTGTAATTTTGACTATTACAGTGGTGTTTACTATTGGCATTTGACAAAGTCATAGTCATGAGTTCTTAAAGATTGATTATCGATTTACCATAACCTTCTCGAAGGCAAGCACATGATGTTAACATTAGAACTTCCGACTCATATAGTATCCCTAAATATCAAACTAAAAAATATGAATCCAGTTTTTCTTATTTAGCACCTAAACTATTGAATGAATTTCATATTTTTGTTTCTAGTTCTACATTGTACCAATTCAAGCGTAGGACAAAACTAAGACTCTTAATGAAACAAAGTGCCATATAATACTATTATGTTTATTTATTTATGTTTGTTCATTTTTTTGTTTTGTTCTGTGTCTCTATGCACATTTATTTTACACATATTTAGATATAACATAGCTATAGGTTATAGGGAGGCTGAAAAATGTCTACTGCAATGCCTTCTCCTTTTGATTATGTATATTTTTCATGTATACTTTTCAGTAAATTCTTTTATTATTATTGTAATCACAATGTATGAAAAACACATTGAATGCCGGCGCCGACAGCAGAGGATTCCTTTTATGAAAGAAACACCGGCGTTTTTGAAAAGTTTTGTATGTCTCATTATCAAGGGCAGCGCCGCACCAAGCCTTTAGAGCGCGGTCGTGCAAATAAGAACATGCGCCCTTCAGTAGCATATCTATAGAGTTCAGCTGAAAAGGGAGGTTGAGGAAAAAAGTATCTCAAATAAATCACGCTAAACAATTGAATATAAAAATTCAAAATGTTTCAATTCATGCCAGGTCCGGATTAAGGATTGACACGTCTTTAGGCAAAGTATTTGCGTCCTCTTATTTTTGGACGGAGTCATAGAATTTCGAATTTTTCAATGTCAACCAGCCTCAAGTTAAAAGTTAGAAATTTGACTTAAAATTATATTGTCTTCGAAAAGTAGGTTTCGTGGGCGCAAGACAAAAATATAAAATACCAATAGAAAATGTTTTATTATTAAAAAATGCAGCATTTATATTTTTCCCTGAACTAAAATTAAATATAAAAATAATATATTGAAAAACACATCCTTTTTCTTGACTTTTTGCTTGCGAACTCCACTATAATATAGTCCTATAAATAAGTCTGAAAAATGTTGCTACAGAATAGAGGTAATAAATACGACAATTCTATCAAAATAAAATAATCAAATAACGAATAAATAATTTCGTTGTACATTTTATTTTCCAACAGATCAATGGTAAACGATAAACATCGCCCATTGGCCGTCGGCAGATAAAATTAGTTAGTTTTGAAGTGATGGAGCGCCCCCCTCGAGCGTTGGGTCCCCTAGGCAATTGCCTAGTTTGTCTATTGGATAATCCGGCCCTGGTTCATGCTATATTGTAACTAAACATTTATATATATATATATTTTTTTTAATTTCAAAACTCGCGGCGCCTTTAGTTACATGGTGCCATTGTGCGCCGCACGTTTTGCCCCTATGGACAGCGCGGCCCCGATCAAAGGTTGGAATTACCGATCGGATATGACGTAAAACTAAGGTTGGCAATAGGTGGTGGTGTTGATAAGTCACTAAATTAGCACACACAAGTATTTTCCACTGCCGGTGGTTACCAGAATAAAAGTATATTATTAATCTCTGTTCTAAATGTTCTGGAGTTAAACTTCGGCGCCTTTCGTTGAAATTCCTTTTATATTGCGAGATTTACTGCTCAACATCGAAAGATGTAACTGGGGCATACTTAAAATATCTAAACTCTCACCAAGTTACCACATTCATGCCCAATGTAGCAAAGTCTACTTCTTTGCCGTTTAAAAGGAGGATTACGCAGAGATGGGTCAAGGAAACTTTCCAAAGGAAAGTTTCCAGGAAATTTTCGGAAGTTTCCGGAACGGAGTTTTGATAAAAATGAAAGTTTCCTTTAAAAATATTTGAATATTCCGAAAGTTTTCAAAATTCCGGGAAAGTTTCCAAAACTCCGGGAAAGTTTCCTAATTTTTCACGAATATTTACAGTTGTTCTCATAAATTTGAAATTGCCGCCACGATGATCTAACATAACCTCAAACGCCAGAAATCCAGTTTTAATTTGTTGATATTCTTTCGAAATTATCAAAAATTAATTGGATGTTTGATGACGTAGAGTTTAATATGGTCACCGCTCGGATTATTACTATTGGCACAGAATTTCTCGAATTTCGTGCTATTGGCTATGATCAAGAATGAGTTGACAGACATATAAGTTACGTTTATTTGTTTACCAGCATTGCTTCTCGATGAATAATATGTTGTTATAGTGGATGGTTTAATTTATTTTGTACACAGATAGAAATAAAGTTTTGAATCAAGTATATTTGTTTCATATATTACGCAAATAAATACTTTCTTCATATAAAACAAATAGTTTTGAATCAAACCTATTATTTCTCGCTACAAAAGTATTTGTCTTATATGAAGAAAATCCTTTATTTGCGTATATATGAAACAAATATTCTTGATTTAAAACATTATTTCTATCTGTGTATTAGTATTAATAATATTGATTGATTATTTTCTTGTTATTATTTTTTTAAGTGTTAAAATTTAAAATGAAATAAACATTTATTTATTATTTTATTTATTTGTTTTACACTTTTAATTCAATGTAACTATATAATATGAGATTTAGATGTTATTTCTGTCTTGCCTTCTACATTTCCGTTTCTGCACAAAATAGGAGTTGCATATGACATTTACATAAATTTTTAATTTTATAATCCACATATTTATCACATTATTTAAATTATTTTATTTATATTTAATTATTTAATAATTCAAACAAAACGAATTACTGGGTAACCACCCAATTTGCTCCATATTCTTCATATAGCACAGGGCACATATAGCGAGTGTCATATAATATCAGTTATTTGGTAAAAGTCTGTAAAAGTAATGTAAATAATATATTTATATGCACTTATTTGGTATCAAAATGAAGCTCAGATCATCACGAATCAGATTTCACCATAAAATAAACTCTGAATATTCCCAATGGAAAGTTTCCAGGAAAGCTTCCTGGAAACTTTCGGAGTAATCAAAACTCCGGGAGATTACCCATCTCTGGGATTACGTCATTGTAACAAATCCGGGATTTTTTTTTAAAATTGAACCTGAGCCTAGGGACAGTTAATATCTAAAACCGACACCGCTAATTAGTGCATATTGGTAACGCTATGTAAACAGTCTATCGCTAAGATATTTAGGCAACATAGGTGATGAGAAAATTTGCGGGCGTATGGCCCTGCTAAATGCAAATTATATTAATCTTACACATGTAAATTTTACATATGATACCACTCTAGAGTTAAGAAAAACTTTCTTTACATTAGACATCAAATTAGCCACAATAGTTTTAGCAAACCTATGAAGCCCATATGCTAAACATGTTACATAAAGTATATTCTGATGTTTCGTCAAAATTCTTCCAGCAGTTTTCATATAACTCATCGGTAAGAAATAATAACTTGCCCTATTTTCTGCATATTTGTCACCCTAAAAGTCTTGTAGACTTGAATTCACTGCCTACATTATAGTGCGAGAATTTGTAGCTTTTAAAACTTTAGAGGCTATGAAGTGTCCACTCATTCAACAATTTTCATCCACCCTATGCCATATGCACTTCCCATTACCACTTTCGCTGCGGAAAACGCACGTGTGCCCAGGGTCGCCCCTACTTGCGGACGGCGCGTTTGTGCGTTTATTCTTTAGCATAAGATAATATGCAAAAAAAATGAAAAAAACTAAGTGCGTCCTCCGCATATTGGTAGGGTTTTATCAAAATGTGCGGAGCACGCAAAAACAACAACAAAAAAACACAATACTACATTAGAGCCCTTAACCTAAAGAAAAAAAGAATATAAACTCATTACTAACATAATTATATATTCCGCATATGGCTAAATGGCTTTTTTTAGAGCCGCAGTGAAAGTGTTAAGCTCAGAAGAAATTTTCTGTATATTTTCGCACTCCGTAAATACATTTATTTTTCTTAGTGTAGACACCGAAGGCACCTTAACGTTGCTATATTTGCCACTAATATATTTTTCCAAAAATCGTCTAGTTTCAACCACAGTATGTTACATCCTATCATAAATTTCACTAAATCTAAATTAAAATTACATTGTATGTCATTGTAAGTAAAGCCACCTAGCTAGCTAGCGTTTATGGTTTTCTCAAGAAATATATGTCTATTAATATTTGTGTTGCATAACATTTCTTTGTCACATCTAGTGCAATATAACTACCATCAAATTGTAAATCGTCAATGTCGCGAATCCAAGAATTTACTACAGCTTCCGTTGGTTTAGTACGATGTGGCATTTTAACGCACGTTTTTAGTTCCTACATAGATAAAAATAATGTTTTGATTTAAGAATCCATTAATAATAATAATAATAACAATAATAATTTTATTAGTCAAACGGTAAATACACCGTAGAGTTTTGACAAGTCAAATAAAATAATATAAAAATAAAAACATAAGACTAAAATATAACATTAGGATAGTCTTAATAGAGTCAAAGATAGCATGTAACATATAAATATAAACATATACATACATAAAAGTATGTATATGTTTATATACATAAGTATATGACAAACATTAGGGTATGATCTGAGTATAGTCAACACCGTAACAAACAACATAATATATATCATATAATAACTCAAATTTACATATAATTAAAATCTGTTAGATTATAGTAAGCATTGGCTAAAAGATGCAGTTTTAATTTTATTTTAAGCTGTCTAATGGGCAATTCCTTAACAGTATTTGGAAGCGTTGAGTGAAAAGTTATACCTTTCAATCAACGTTGGAAGTGAATTAAATAATTCAATTCAAAAGTTAATTCTTTTTGTATAAGTCAATCTCTGGTGCGGTGTTTGTATTTTATCCCGATTACGGGTATTTAACTGTTTCACCATTCTTTTCATATTCGCTCAAATGTGCCTTTATATGAATTAAGTGACAGTAGATTACTTCTGATGGTAAAGTCATTATATTAAATTTAATAAATAGAGTAAGATCCCAAAGCTGCCAGACCTACGTCATTTTAGCAAAGCTAATATTTTGACAATAGTGTAATATGTAGTTAAGAACGTATGCGGCGCCCTTTTACAGAAAACAGGTACAAAAGGTACATAAAAATTTTACTCACCTATGTTAAAGTATGATGGTTTTCTTTTATATTTATATTTATTATTTTTGGCCATAATTTTTTTTCTTAGTACGTATATTTAAAAAAAAAATGAGACTACCTAAGTAAAACTGTAATAAGACTTGCTAAGAATTTTCACTCAATAATTCCAGTCGCTTGCACGCCCAATTTGAAAATGCAAAATAACAAATAAAATCCAAATTAATTTTTTATGCATTGATAATTCATATAAAGTCATAACAAAGTTATTATGAGAAAATAATTTAATAAATAATATGTTTAAAAAAAACTTTAGGCATCCAAATTTGAATAGGTTATAGCTTATTTAAATGAAACCAAATAAATTATTTTCTCATTATAACTTTGTTATGATTTTATATGAATTATCAATTCATAAAAAGTTAATTTGAATTTTATTAGTTATTCTGCATTTTCAAATTTGACGCGCAAGCCCTGCCACAATTTGGTTCGCTGTCCATGAGTATAAGAGCGAGAGACCCATGCGTATAGTATACCTTATTCGCACACATGTGCATGAATATTCCCCTCGTGCTCATACTCACAGCGGAACTTTTATCGTGTCTGGGGGATGTTAGGCCCTTCGGATTGGTCTGGCTGCTTACAAAAGGTCTTAAAATAGTACCCCAAGTAACATATATCAAATTTAGGCTTGCTATTATAATGCAGGTTTCCTCGTTTTTTTTTTGAACTTGATGGCGTCTGGCGGGAGTTAGGACCCACGGAAAGTGTCTGGCAATAATGAATGTTGTTTTTAAAAGTATTATGTAAAACATATATAAAAACCAGCTGTCATACTTTAACGTAGGTTGGTAAGGTTTTTATGTACCTTTTGCACTTGTGATCTGTAAAAGGGCCCCGCTTTCAAGCTAGCAAATACGCATACGTTCTTAACTACATATTACTCTATTTATTGTCAAAATATTAGCTTTGATAAAATGACGTAGGTCTGGGGGCTCTGGGATCTTGGACAATAAGTTACTCTACATTTTCTGAGTAAAAAAAAAGAACTTTTGGTTAAAATATAAAATTAACTTGATGCAGGAAAATCCTGAGTTATTGGTCTTTATAATAAAATTACTCTTTTCTTACATTTCGGCTTATTCAACCATCGTCACAGAACTACACAAATATTTTTTTAAATGCTATTTTTTATACACATGGGTTTAAATTACATGTGAATAAAAAATAGCATTTAAAAAAATATTTATCTTCACTTAATTGTAGTTCTCTGACGATGGTTGAATAAACCGAAACGTAAGAAAAGAGTAATTTTATTATAAAGACCGATAACTCAGGATATACCTTTTTTTTTGCTGAGGGGGGAAATCCGTCATGGACACCTGGGACTTAGGTTCTATCGTCCCAGGTAGTGCCTAACTTCAACCGACTAACCCCCCCCCCCTTCAGTGTTTCCAAGTGCCCCAGATTATGCTAATCTTCCTATTTTGTAGTTTTAAATCTCATTATTTTGGAAACGATTGGAATTATTGAGTGAAAATTCTTAGCAATAGTCTTGTTACGGTTCTACTTAGGTACTGTTTTTTTTTTAAATATACGTACTAAGAAAAAAGTTATGGCCAAAAATAATAAACATTTCCCTGTCGGTTGTCTCTTTCTTGGTAATTCGCCACTTTAAGTTAATATTTGTTGAAAAAAAAAAAAAGCTGAGATTACTCAGGGATCGAACCGCAAACCTCAAGATTCGCAGGTTGGCGCCTACACCATGTTGTTGGCGTGTCACTTGAAAAGAAAACCAGCTATCATACTTTAACATAGGTGAATAAATTTTTTATGTACCTTTTGTACCTGTTTTCTGTAAAAGGGCCCCGCTTTCAAGCTAGCAAATACGCATACATTCTTAACTACATATTACACCATTTGTTGCTTTACTAAAATGATGTAGGTCTGGCGGCTCTGGGATCTTGGACTAAAACCATGGTTTACAACTTTCAAGTTGATTCACGCCCGCTAAAGCTCTTATGGCTCGGCTCATTGTTTCATATATACGCAAATAAATTCTTCATATAAAACAAATACTTTTGTTTCGAAAATAATTTATTTACTATACTTAGCTTTTTATTTCTTGCTACAAAATTATTTGTTTTATATGAAGGATTTTATTTGTGTATTGGATGAAGCAAAGGATTCCTGATTCAAGACAATATTTTTTTTATCTGTGTACGTCCAAAAGATTCCATGTTATGCGAGATACTGTTTGATCTTTGATCGTGTTATGTTCTTCCCTCCATGCTGTGGCCAGCCGCTGGACTTCAGTAATGTAAATTGCCAGTACATCGCAATTTAAAAGACTATTATGCATAATGTTTTTATTTAATGTAGTTCATTCCCTGTCAAAACTAAGTTGTAAAAAATGTAAAATAAAATAAAATTCACTTAATATGATGCATGATTCTGTTTTTGCAGTTTGGGGATATTTCAGTAGGTGTTTACGATATATAATATCCGTAAAAGCCATCACTATCACAAAGATGAATTTTCTAGGCTATAAGGTTAAATAACTTGGCAGGGAAGCACCTTAGCTGAATGTTACTATAGACAAACAATTATGACAATAAACTAAGGAAAACACTGCTTTTTTAAATTTCTTTGATAAAGATAATAGTGTTTGAAGTTAATTCTTAACGGGTTTTTTTTAAATTGACATATTTAAGATGAATATAGAAAAACTGACAACCTCTGAACAGTTTTGACCTACCTGACCCTAAAGGGGATTAAAAGACCTCCAAAATGCTTTTTTTTTTTTTGATGATTTTTAGCATTAATTGCAAAGGAGATATGACCGAAATAAGGAGTGGCCCTCGTTGTAGCAAATTACGATACTGCTCGTTTGGCGGTAAAATCTCACAATATTTTCAATTATGAAGGATGAATCATAATTTTATACTTCTTTGATATTAACGCACATTTCAAGTCGTTGGATATCGCACGCGTGTATGTACTTGTGTAAATATGTATGAAGATGAAAATGGCTCAAACATTGATGAAGATGAATAATTACAGTCGGGCCCGCTTATAACGAGTGTGTAGGTGACAAAAAAAAGTGCTCGCTATATCCGAACGCTCGTTATAAACGGTTTTTTAATGGATCCGGTTATAACGAATATACTCGTTATAAACGATTTTTATTGGGTCCTAATATAACGAGTACGCTCGTTACAACCGGTACGCACGTCTCTATAGGTATGTAGTCTTAAACGGTTACATATACATCTATAAACGGTCTATCCAGCTTTTCGAGCACACAGTCGCCTCATTATTAGAGGAAAATAATTTAGAAAATTGTTCTGCTTTTTCTTGCAATATGGGCCCAGTTATGGGTATGTTTTGAATTCTTTTCTGCTTAAACCACTCAAGCAATGCCTGATCAACTTGCTTTTTCGCTTGTTTCCGGATTTGTTTTAACTTTGAAATGTTTGAATTTAAAGATCCTCTAATATTATCCCGGTTTTTCCAGTCAGTAGAAACAGTCGAACTGGATAATTTGTAATTTTTACAGACATCGGCATTAGATATGCCACTGGCAAGAGCATCAATTATTTTTATTTTGTTCTCTAATGTAAGGGACTTTCTCTTACATGGCTGTTATATAAATCAACGAACATCGGCGATTGATGACAAATCATTGAGTAAATAGTAAAGACCCAACCGTCACGCTTTGGCTAAATTATGTGCATAACTTCCTAAAAACATTACATCTACCTACTACTCATAATATAATAACGAGTCATGGCAAATTTGTTGGAATACTAGCAGGCACTGTTTCCATACAATAAAAGCACCGACGTTTCATATCTACCGCCCTCAAATCACCGACTACTATTAAGTCGGTGTCCGTTAAATGGCAGCGTTCCAAGAACTTACTTCGTATGAACTAATATCACTCGTTATAAACAAAGTTAATTCTCCAATGAATCATCGAGTCATCGTTGTAATCGCAGCCGCAGAGAATCTCCGTCATCCCTACAAAGGTGCTCGTTGTAAGTAAACATATTCAGCAACTTGTGAGAAAAATATTACTCGTTATAACAAAAGCGCTTGTTATATCCGAGCTCGTTATATCCGAACTGAAATTGTGTTGAGCTTAATGGATGATTTTTTGTGTCTATGGAAATTACTCGTTAAAACCGAACGCTCGTTATAAGGTGTACTCGTTATAAGCGGGCCCGACTGTATATTAAATTTAGGTTAAATGTCGATAGTTAATAAAATTGAAAAATATGAATTATTGTTTTATTAATTTGCTATACCTTAACACAAAAACCCGATCCAAATTTGTAATCAGCAACCCCAAAATCATAAATAATATTAGTTTCATTAATAAATACCCAGTACTTCCCTTATACTTATTTTTTAACTTTGGGGGTGATTTTCACCCTCTTGGGGGTAAAAGCAATTAGTTTTCTTATTAGTGGATGAGTGTTATGTTTCAAAAATGTAAAAATCTGCTAGAAAGCCCTATATATTTCTCAAACAAAAAATAATTACTTTGACTATTTACTCCTTTTAAATCCGCCATATTGAGGGTGCAATATAAAATTTTTAATTTCTGACTTCACATTCGTGATCAGTGACCCCAAAAACATAAATAATATAAATTTCATTATTTTATTATCAGTACTTCGTTAATTATTGATTTTTTTACTTTAAGGGCCAGTTGTACGAACTAAGTTGAGCCAAGTTCAGCTTAAACCAAGATCAAAATCCATGGTTACGATTATTGTCACAATTGTAACCTTGGCTTTTAATCTTGGTTCAAGCTGAACTTGGCTCAACTTAGTTCATACAACTGGCCCTAAGGGTGGCTTTCACCCTCTTGGGGGTAAAAGCACATTTATTCCTTTTTAATATTTGAAATTTAAAGTTTAAAAATCTGCAAAAATAAAAAAATTCCAAACCGCTATAGAACTAGTCCGAAGTTTGGGTACTTTTTGATACCAAGTGACTGTACTATTAGTACTGTGAAATATTTATTGGGAGATCATTCCAAATTGAAATTGAAGGATATTAGAGGACCGATATAGAAGTTAGGTAGTTAGGCATTTTAGAAATGAAATATATTTTATTACAAACAAACAAAATACAAAGTAGGACCATTGGAAATGATACAACAAAATTACGAAAAATCACTACACTTTGTTAACATATCCCTAAAGTTGTCCACAACTCTAGACTCGACTTTAGATACCTTAATATATCCATTAGTAAAAGCCTTCCTTAATTTTTCCTTATCCTCTTCTAATTTTTTTACATCGTCTTTATATTTCAAAATTACTTGAGTGTCATTTTGAGATTTCTCTTCGATTTCATTTTTACACCTCACAATCTCCAGGGAAAACTGTTTTATGTTGTGTGTATAAAGTTCTTTAATATCCTTATGCTCATTTTGCAAAGTCACAAAATCCTCCTGCAATAACAATAGTTTCCTTTCCCCTTCCGGTTTTTTCTGTATATAATTTAGTTTAGTACCGTTCAACTTTTCTACTGAGTTTGATACAACTTTCAACTCCTCTTTTTTGTTTATTAAGTCCTTTACATTTTTTAGAACCCTAAAATCAAATCGATCGCGGATTCTTAAACAATCTGCAGTTCTCTGCAATAGTTCCTTTTCCTGTACCAAACCATCTCCCATATTTACGTCGTCGCTATGAAACATTTCTGATTCAGTCTTTAAAGCTTCAACCGTTTGTAGAATGTTTTGGTAATCCTTTTCCGTTATTTTTTGCTGCAAAAGATCCTTTTTTATGGTTTCCAGACGTTCTAATTCATGCTTTTCATTTTCCATTTCCCACTTAAGAGTATCTATTTGCTGTTTCTTCTCGGCACATATTTTTTCTTTGCTAGCTTTTAATTCCTTCATTTTTTTATAAGCATTCTTGGTAGATTCATATTCCTGTTCCAAAAGATTCTTGTTTCTCTCATGAAGTTCTTTATTTATAGCATTTTCATTTATTTCGTTTAAGAGTTCCTCTTTCTCTATTATGAGTTTATTTGTATCTTCTTTGGTTTTGAAAACATCGTTGGCTATTATATCTCTCTCACAATTCAATACATTTTGTACAAATGCTATGAAATGAACGCACAACTTCAAAAAGTTTTTTGTTCTCATTGCCGTTGGTGCATTAATATCTGATAAAGTACACTTTACAGACTGAATTTCTAACAATTTACGTAACTGTTTAAACAGACGCTCGTCTGGTTCTAAGTCCTCGGACATATCATTTGGCATCTGTACACCTGTTAAATAGTAGATTGATTCGTTGTATTCATTTATCAGGCAGCTGTACACTTGAACGACTATTTCCGAAGTTGGGTGTAATAAATTTTCTTTTGTAATATGCAAGTGTGATGGCAAGTAATCTTTTATAAAATTCAACACTGTTTCTACGTCGCCCATCTTGCTGAAAAATAATACATTCAAAATCAAATACAAACCTCTATAAAGTACAGTAATTATGTTGACAAATCATATCCAGCTCAGGCAAATTAGGTAGGCAAATTATAAATGCGGTTAGAAAAGAGGTTTTAGACGTAACCCTTGCGGATCCATTTATAACTGACTTCATTAAAAACTGGCATGTTATCGGATCATAGGCATATTCGGTTCGACTTGGTGATATATGTAACAAGCTTCGAGGAGTGTAGAATACTTAGAGTGACTGGAGTACAAGGAATACTTAAAATCGGAGATCGAAAGTATCGCACACACCATCGACACAATAGAGGAATTAGATATGTAGTATAGTAAAATTGAAAGTTGACCCGGAACAAATTTGTAACAAGCTGATTTCTTCAGGATTGTATTCTATGGCTATCCAAGAGTCTGACTGAAAATCCCAAAAAATCCGTCATGCAGAAATAAAGAAAAAATGCGCCGCCATGTTGAAATTAGGCACTTTTTTCCTTTAATCGGTAATAACCTGCACGGAGGACACTTTAGGAAAAAAAGTAAAAAGCAAAATTTTGAGAGAAAGAGCTAAGTTTTAATGTGATATAAAGTTTTTTGCAATCGGTTAAATATTAGCAAAGTTACCGTTGTCAAAATGACAGATTTATATAAAAAAAGATTAGTTCTTGTATTTTAATACCATAAAATGCAACAAAAGGCAACAACAATTATTACTGGTAATACTAATTAATTAAAGTAATACATTCGTAAAATAAAATCCATTCTAAAAACAAAAGAGCGTAACAACAAATACAATAACAGAACTCATAAATAGTGAAAAAATAAACTATAAACTCCTTAAAAAAGATGAATAAATTAAGTAAGCATAAACAACTCTCAAATACGAGCTTTAACTAAAAACTAGCCTCATTTTCAGAAAGTAACACCTCTGACGCATTGTCACAGTCCTGTCCAATGCAATTTACACAGCTGGTACTGCACTTAAGGTTATATTTTTTACATTTTCAAGACTGTTTGCAATTTTTCTAGCAACCACAGAATAAAATATTTAAAATGAAATCAGGGTCACACTTTTGTACTGTTTTTATTGGTTCTAGATAACCACTGTTTTTCCAACTCCAGTTCTCTGGATTAAAATTGCCGCCTAACCAAACTTGAATTTGCCAATACACTCAATGAGTATATTTAGTGGCATCGGATGTTGGCGGAAAAACTGCTAGATCGAAGTGCTGGAAAATATTTTGCACATTTTCATTTAGTTCTGAACGTAACTTGCAGATATTCGTTATTTTATCAGATTTACCTCATCACCGGGTCTCATCATTTTTTGTTTTGCAATGCTCAATAAATAACGTTAATAAGTCTATATCTTGACCAACAACTATAACAGGATTACACATATCAGCTGAGCAATCAATAGCAGCTTTTACAATTAAATAATCAGCATCTGCATCTGCACATTTGACTGTGATATTATTTTGATTGAAATTTGATGTTAGAAGTTTAATAACTGATTTTTATTTGACGCTGATGCTAAAAATTCGTTTTGAGATATCTTTACAACTTTTTCTGGGTCAATATTAATTTCTTTCAGAAATGCATTTTTAGCTCTTCTTTATTCTGTAAATTTAACGGAATTGCTTTCATTAGAATAACCATCGAAAATAATAATACAATTTAAACCATAATAGTAACGAACAAATGAAATACATTGATGAACAATATCTTTACACTGAGCCGGGCGTTGCCACACAACTTTTCTAAGGAGAAACCCCCGTCTATTACAAATTGTTTAGCACTTTCGGGCAAAGTTGGAAGTTTTTTATCAAAATAAGAAAAAAGGAGATGATTTTGTTGTTTTTCGAAACGAAATATAGTCAAATAATCTAACCGGTATATGATTTTATTATTAAATATTATTATATTTTATTTTATGTTTTTGTTGACTATTGTTACATTCTTACGGTGTTAAAATGCAAAAAATATCCTTTATCTACTCTTATTAGGTTATATATTAATTAATGAACTGCTTTTGATCAATTAATAGTATCCATAAACAAACAGCGTGAGTTATAATGCGTGAGGTTTTATAACTCACTAGGTAGAGAGCCAATCACCTTTATCTTCATGCCTAGTCTGTCCAATCGATGCAACGCGCAACACACGAAGGTGAAGCCAGGGAGGTAGTGACAGATTATTCGCGTTAATATCTATAAAGATTTTCTGAAATGTCACAAAATGCTACTTTTGATTCGTTCGTGCCGAGCCGAATTTTCGAATTTCGCCGTGCAATTTACGATCAGGTTTATCTGGAAGACTTCCTCTTTATGTCGCGACATCGTACGGCCGTTCCAATGGTGTATTTCGAAAAATATGAACGTGTCAAGATTGCATGTTTTTGCAATTTTTTCGACTCCGAAATGTAAGCTGTTTTTTGTTATTTTTCCCAGATATCTCCGAAATGGTGGGAGTTAGCTCGAAATAAAAAAAAGGTCAAACGAGTATTTTCCATTACGAATCTTTTGCTACTATCAGAATTTTGATTTTTTTTTTTTTTGTTTCAGAGATAACTACTGAAATGTTGGCCATGTACGGCAAAAAATCGCAAATTTTGAGCTTCTTTTTTTTTTTTTTTCGGTAAAATTTCTCCATTTTGTCACCGTAATTAATCGGTAATTAACTGAAATCGATCTCATATACGATGTTCACTTAATATCTTGTACTACTTTGATGCTCCGTTAATCTTGGCCCTTCGAAACAAAGGTTTCTGAGAAAAATTGTTTTTTTAAGATTTACATACACTCTATAGGAAAACGTGTAATTTCTTACATTTCCCCGAATATCTCGATAATTATCGTTTTTTTTTTAATTTGTAGACAGCTTATGTAAAGAGAATTGATTGAGCGTTCCGACGCTTTTTTATTTTTTCTCTAACATGAAAAACAAGACTTTTGACCGAATATGCGCTCTGGGCTATTGCAGTTCGCGGAGAAGTTTTGCATTTTCCACCGCGTAATATTAATCTACCAAGCTGATTTTTTGTCTACAAGCAGTTTATGCACTATTTCAATTAAAAATCACATTCTACCTCCGCCTAAAGGTGGCTAAATCTTTGAAGTCAACAAATATAAAAGGGTGAACAAAAATTAAATTTTACAGTTAATTTTATTAACAAACAAACTGAGTACTTTAAACAAAATATTCTCGATTTAATATTTATTGTTATAATCGTAGATAAAGTACAGTATTCAACTTGCGGTAATGGTAATTACTCACTTGATGATTTCATCTGTGTGAGTTATTACCTACATTACCGCTCGTTGAATAATATACTATTTTTGAAAAGAATCTGTCATTTTGACAATCATAACTTTGTTAATATTTAATAATATTTAACCGATTTATACCATATTGGAGCTTAACTACTTTTTTTTCTAAAGTGTCATCCTTGTAGGCTATTACCGATTAAAGGAAAAAAGTGCCTAATTTCAACATGGCGCAGCATTTTTTCTTTATTTCTGCATGGCGGTTTTTTTAGGTATTCCAGTCAGAAACTCCTGGATAGACATAGAATACGATCCCGAAGAAATTAGTTTGTTACAAATTTGTTCAGGGTTTGGTCCAAATTTAATTTTATTTTACTGAAGTAATAATCTCATACCAATTACAAAACCTCATGACTTTGTGTTATGAAAAAAGTTGCCCTGTTAAACAAAAGGTAGTCCAAAGAGACGTGCCTTGGTGGAATAAGAATCTCAGCCGCCTCAGGGTTGAGACCAGGAAAACTTTCAATAGAGCTAAGAACTCTGGAAACTGGGAGGACTATAAAAAAGCCCTCATGGAGTACAACAAAGAACTGAGAAGGTCTAAAAGAATATCATGGAGACAGTTCTGTGAAGGGATAGATGAATTAGCCTCAGCAGTCCGTCTATAAAAAGTCCTCGCAAAAGACCACTGAAATGAAATAGCTGAAAAAGCCCGATGTTCAACCTGCAGAGTCAGCAGGAAAACATAAGAGTACTTTTAGCTACTCACTTCCCTGGCCCCATGTAATCGAAGGTGAACTTCCACAGGCCTACCTGGAAGGAAAAAGGGTAGCTGGAAAAATATTCAATATAGCAGAATTAAATGGGCAGTATCGAACTTCAAGCTCTCTAAATCACCGGACAGGGAGGGTTTTTTCCTGCCCTGCTTCAACATGGAATTGAGTCTTATCGCCCTTCCTGTGATCATCAATGATGATCGACAATCTCCTCCATAAGCTGAGTAATTATGGCTTCAATGTTTAGAGCTATGCTGGTCATTACTGTGAGAGGCAGGCACGAGGTTATGGGCAAAACTGTTATTGTTCCATTCACCAAAAGGAGAAAAGTAAATTTGAGAGCTCTTATCTTAAATGGAACAGTACTGAATTTTTCCAGTGAAGCCAAGTATCTAGGAGTAATCCTGGATTAAGAGCTTACCTGGAAAGGACACTTACAAAAGCAACCATGGCTATTTGGACGTGTCATAGGCTATTTGGTAAGACTGGGATCTGAAGCTAAAAATAATACATTAGTCCTACCTTTCGGTTGTCAGACCTATGGTAATCTGAGCATCGTGTATGGTGACCAAAAACAAGAGAAACTAGCAAAGGGACTAAAGGAGCAATGTGCTCCTGTCTCAGCAGCTATGAAGGTAATGCTGGACTTACTTACTCTGTTAAAAAATATTATTTTGGGTATTCAGCAGATAACTTTCAGAGAAAACATTCGTTTCTTTCATATACCATTGGTGCAAGTCTGACCAAAAAAGAAAGATCAGCAAGACTCCCCCTACGGTGACTTGTCGACTTCTTTCATACACCTACCATATCTAAGATTCAGCATGAAAAGCAATAAAACAACCACTCTTTCTATATATTGATGATTCAAGTCTGATCATGCTAATATATATATATATATATATATATATAATATTAAGTATCTCTAGCCCTACCTAGAGGATATTACATCACAATCAAACGTTTATTACATTTCAAAGTCAAGAACATACTAAAAAGCACAAAGAAAGTAGTTATAAAATTTCGCTCACCGCATGCATGTCCAATAATTGAAGTATTTCATATATTTTCGATGGATTAATTCCTTTAAACATTGTACAATCTTTTTCGTTCTCTTTAGAACTCGTCAGAAGGATATAAATCCAATTCAAAATAAAAGTTACTATTAGAAAATAAAAATGAAATATTTTCATGTCAAAAAAACTGACAGGAAGACATCTATTTACTTGACAAATATATTAAAAATAACAAAAAACAAACATTCCTTTAGAGCCCCAAAACTCGTCCAGTTTAATAAATAAATACCTATTCTGCTTACATCTAAAGGAATGTTTGTTTTTTGTTATTTTTAATATATTTGTCAAGTAAATTGCTGTCTTCCTGTCAGTTTTTTGACATGAAAATATTTCATTTTTATTTTCTAATAGTAACTTTTATTTCGAATTGGATTTATATCCTTCTGACGAGTTCTAAAGAGAACGAAAAAGATTGTACAATGTTTAAAGGAATTAATCCATCGAAAATATATGAAATACTTCAATTATTGGACATGCATGCGGTGAGCGAAATTTTATAACTATTTTCTTTGTGCTTTTTAGTATTTTCTTGACTTTGAAATGTAATAAACGTTTGATTGTGATGTAGTATCCTCTAGGTAGGGCTAGAGATACTTAATATTATATATATATATATTAGCATGATCAGACTTGAATCATCAATATATAGAAAGAGTGGTTGTTTTATTGCTTTTCATGCTGAATCTTAGATATGGTAGGTGTATGAAAGAAGTCGACAAGTCACCTTAGGGGGAGTCTTGCTGATCTTTCTTTTTTGGTCAGACTTGCACCAATGGTATATGAAAGAAACGAATGTTTTCCTTGAAAGTTATCTGCTGAATACCCAAAATAATATTTTTTTAACAATGATGTAAGCAGAAATCAAGCGCGGATCTAGAAATTCCAATAATTTTTTTCTCGTCTGTGGCGCATAGGACCCATACGAAATATGGGAAATAACATCTCGAGAAGCACTTCTTTAACGACCCCTAAAAAATTTTGAAAAAGCAGTTTGCAAAAAATTTTTTCAAAATTCGATTACCCCCCAGGATTAGGGATTCCTGTTTAAAATTATTTTTTTTTGTCATATGCATTTTACTTTTCATAAAAATACAACAATCTGTTTTGAAGTTTATGAAAATATTTTCATTACTAACTGAGATACAACGAATTGAAATTTTGTGATTTGTTAAGTTGTAAATCACAAAATTTCAATTCGTTGTATTTCATTTAGTAACGAAAATATTTTCATAAACTTCAAAACACAGTGTTGTATTTTTATGAAAAGTAAAATGCATATGACAAAAAAAATAATTTTAAACAGGAGTCCCTAAACCTGGGGGGAGGTAATCGAATTTTGAAAAAATTTTTCGCAAACTGCTTTTTCAAAATTTTTTAGGGGTCGTTAGAGAAGTGCTTCTCGAGATGTTATTTCCCATATTTCGTATGGGTCCCATGCGCCACAGACGAGAAAAAAATTATTGAAATTTCTAGATCTGTACTTGGCAGAAATAATAGGTATTTATTTATTTACTTACTCTGCATTTGCATGTGAGGAAGGAGGCAGCACTTAGTGCTCTAAGGCTGCATCAGGCACTTAAATTCAGATCAGACCAGGCGACCTGGTTGATCATTTAAGGATTTTGGAGCTAAACGAATTTGAATACATGATCAAAACCTACTGACTCGATGCCAATCAAACATGACTTTGACTTCCCACTTGATGTGCTGATCGAGAGCCGTCAGGCGAGCAGGGTCGAAGTACTGCGTTTGGTGTGGGCATAGTGAGCCCTAAATGCAAGCCATCTTTTAGGCAGAAATTTATGCTATAGATCTGTGTGCCCAGGAATGCCTCGAAGGGCAAAGATCTATATACTTTCAGATAGTCAGGTAGCACTAAAGGCTCTCAGGTCCTATACCTTCGAGCCTAAAATTGCCTAGGAATACAGACAATCCCTGAAACAACTGGCAAAAAACAACAAGATTATCTTGATGCAGGTGCCAGGGCATAAGGGAATAGAAGGCAATTAATTAGCTGACAGCCTCGCAAGAAAAGGGGCTGAAGCCTCATTTTTTTTTTCGACTCGAACCGTTCTGTGGTTTATCTAAGGGACATATAATGGAGGAGGTTCAAAAATGGACGAATACTCCAGGCCAAAGACAAGCGAAAAGGTTTATGACCTATTCGACAAAGAATGCCACAAGGCTTCTCGAACTCGAAAAGTCCAACCTAAGGCTGGTCACAGACCTTTTAACTGGCTATTGAATATGGACGTGGCAGAAGATGACAAATGCAGATACTGCGAAGCTGCAACTGTGACTGTGGAACATATACTTTGTTAATACAAGGTACTAATCCGCATTAGGCTAAAGTACCTAGAACAGGCGGAATTAATGCCCGAAGACATAGGGAAATTAGCTCCTAGGAAAATAACAAGATTTGCAAAAAGTCTTGGAATCCTGGACAACAACTAGTTGGGGGGTAATTCACAAAAGATCCTTTAGGTCGAGGTGAAGAGAGGTCAACTCAGAACTAAGGGCCAATAAATAATCTACAATCTACAATAAGTAAGGTTATATATTTCTCTTCACATATTCTACAAATAAAAAGTTAGATGATTTATCAAAATTTGAAAGCTTTAAAAGTAAAAAGCGGCATCTAGACCCTTCATCTCTAGGTGGGCCCCTGCGCTCTTATAAGGAATTTAAATAAGTTTATAAAGTACTTCCAGACCAATTACGTTTATAAATAGTCTTAAAAATGAGCTTTTAGAATATTTTATAAGAGTATTTTAAAATTAAAATCTTCTTCAGTGTGTCAATATGTAAACACATCATATGTTCACACAAAAATAAGTTATCTTTTGAAAATTACACCTTCTAACAGGAAAATAAATATAATGATAAAATTGTAATAGGGGCAAATCAGACAATTAAACTCCGTGAGGGTACAAACAAATTCATCGATATGTGAAAACGATAATTGCGAAATTATTATATATGAGCTTCTGTCAACAATACGAATTGAAGTTTTCTCCATGCGCGAATTTCTATGTATCCAAGGAAAGATTGTAGATTGTTTAAGGGGTCGCTTGGCCCTGGGTTGGCCTTTCTTCACCTCGACCTAAAAGTTCTTTTGTGAATTACCCTGCATCTAGTTGTTGCCCAGGATTCCAAGATTTTTGCAAAGCTTGCGATTTTCCTGGGAGCTAATTTCCCTATGTCTTCAGGCGTTAATTCCGCCTGTTCTAGGTACTTTAGCCTAATGCGGATTAGCACCTTACATTCACACAGTATGTGTTCCGCAGTTTCAGTTGCAGCTTCACAGTATCTGCAATCTACAATCCAAGGAAAACCCTCAACGGAGTTCTTTTGTCTAATTTGCCCGATATTGGGCAATTGAAACGAAAACATCCTTACTTTCAGAATATTGCAGTATAAAAACGTTAATTAAATCATGCAAAACGAACAGCCTCTCACTAATAAATAATGAATGATAATTAAACAAGGAGCATACCTTCGCAGCTTCACACGTCTACCAAAGATCAAATAAAATAATATATATTATATTATTTAGTCTTTGACGTCTACATGAAAACTGTTATCAAATTTATTAAAAACAAACAATTGTCAAGTTTGAAAATCAGAGAGGATGAGATAGAGGGGAAACTTCGCGTACACAGGCAACAGTGCCATCAGTCGAGTCAGAGGCAACAAGATTGAAACTAGTACGCACACATGTCTCAATTTTATCATAATCTGATACAGGGCGTCCGCTGTATACGTACAAATATTTTGCATGAAAATATATTGACCCAAGAGAAGCAAGAAGTCTTATTATATTTTTGCCTTACTCCAACGGTTTTGCATAAATTAATTAATTTCTAAAAAAACGATATTTTCAGGCCAGGTAGTATTCGGGTATAATATATAAAATATTGTGTAGGTCAGTATTTCAGTACAGTTCAATGTTATCTTGCGACCTACATCTCCCTGTATTGATGAGATATAAGAAACAAAAAAATAAATAAATAAAATAAAACCGCCGGTCTTTGTTTCATAAAAGAAATCCTCCGCTGTCGGCATCTGCGGTTTAAAGAAAATGTTAATTCATTCATTCGTTGTTTAGCCGTAGAAGGCCGCCGCTGCCAATCATACAGTGTTGTCAATGTGCTCGGTTTATCTAGTTTTAAAGTAAAAATAATAAAACAGAGTAATGAACGAGATAATGAAATTAGTGTTTATTGAAATTAAATTAACCTCTATTAATTTAATTACTACAGTGGTTAAAAAAATTTTCTATAATAAATAAAAAGAAATGATAATTTCGTAAAATATCATTTTCTAAATGGTATTATACACTAAAAAATAAAATACCGTATTTTTACATCTCTCTACGCCCACTTTTCTAGTCTATCATTGTTATATCGCTGGTTTCTGAGAACTGGGCCCTTTTTTTCTATCGCTTTTATTGGCATAGTTACGGTGTACTTGGTCCTCCTCTCTGTTCTTCATGGCTACACCTGTGCTCGTCTTCTTCTTCTTCGAGCAGTTTTGACGTTTTCGCCCCTTTTTATGCTCTATTTAAACTAACCTCTTAAATTTTAAGAATTAAGCAAAAAAAATGGCTAGTAATACCTCGGCAGTGTTAGATGTAGTTGTAGAAAATAAAGAAATCTCGTCTATTCTAAAAGAAAACAAAGATTTTGATCGATCTAGCATTTGCAGTGGCTCAACTTATGACAACTCATTAGTAAGTTGTAATTAAATGAAGTTTTTGCGTGTTTAATGGATATAATATATAATTTCAAGGTACAGTCTCCTAGTCTAGAAAGCTTTTCAACAATACATGATATAGAAAATCTATCAGAATTAAACATGGACGAAAATTCAGATTTGTGTGTGAAAATTGATAATCCACAGAAACATTTAGAAACATTGGAAACCTTTATAACATTTAGAATCACAACGAAAGTAGCTAGAATAGAATTTTCAGATAATGAATATGTAGTGCGTAGACGATATAATGATTTTTTATGGTTACGGCAAAAGTTACTGGAATGTCATCCATTCTGTATTATTCCTGTGAGTATTATTAACTGAATGTCTATTGCTTGTTATTCAAACATCGACTTTTTCAGCCCCTTCCAGGGAAACATTCCCTGATGGGCCAGTTAGATAGATACTCTAAAGATTTTATATTATTAAGGATGAAAGCTTTAAATGTCTTTATAACAAGAATTACTCAGCATCCAATTTTAAGTTGCAATGACCATTTTAAAATATTTTTAACAGCAAAACAGTCGGTAAGTGAGTACCTCAGTCTTTATTTGGTATGTTTAACATATTCATTCATACATTTCTTATTGGTAATGTGACACAGTTTATATTTTTAACAATTGGCCAATGAAAGGTCATAAGTAAGGCAAGTATCACTATGAAATTAGCACATACATTTTGATGCAAAAATTAATGCTTAAATGCAGAAATATTGTCTCTGTGGCCGCCATCTGGAGAAGAATATTAAGTCATTGCCTCACTATATCTTGACTAATTTTATATTTCAGTTGGAGAGAACGGCTTAGAGAAAATAATGAAGAAATTTAATTAGGTGCTTACAAAATAATGTTAAACAACTATTTTATAAAATATATACAGGGTGATCTACCATGACATGCGGAAAATTTATCGGTAGGTTGTCCCCACTGAAAGGAGTTAAAAAACGAAAAATTTTAAAAATATGATCAAAAAAATTTCCTTAATTTTTTTGTAGAAATGCGCCGTCAGTGACGTTAACCAATCTGATGTAACGTGGTACAACTATATCACTTCCCCTCCCCCTTTATCAGACTTGAGATTGACAGCAGAGCTGGAGAGGGTGGAAGTGACTTTTTGGTTTTAATCGAATCACACTACAAAAATAGCAAAATACGGGGAAAAGACGTTGACCCTATGCTAGTGACTCTACAACAACAAGTAGATATAAGAGATATTTACTTAGACCCGTCGATAGTACAAAAACACCAAACTTTGGCGGCACTTTGTATCTGTCAGTGTCCTGATTGTTCGATTAAAAGCAAAAAACACGGCATTTTGACCGCACGCGCCAGCTTAACTATGCCAATTAAGGAAATGTAAACGTCTTTGAATATGTTCTTTTCCAAGTAAATTCATTGCTTTATACTGACCACAGACAAGTAACAGTAGCGTATCTTTGCTAGTTTTAATGCAACAAAAATTTCTAAATTACCTCAGATCACTCGAAAATTTTGCAGGGACTTTCCCATATACAAGACTAGTAGTACACCATTTTTATTTTCCGCATGCCATGGTAAATCACCCTGTATTATTTCCTGTGAAGAAAATACACAAATACACTTGTTCTTCGTAAAATCTGAAATCTATTTTTTAGTTATTTGGATTTGTAACTTTTATGAGCCACTAAACAGTGTTCCACGTGGCATGATAGTGTTTTTTTAACCTTCATTGAATATTCATTGGACATTGAGCTGCAAAATGAAATATAGCTAAGTCTACCTTGAAAACGGTATATTTTATCTATATTTACAAAGAATATATTTTTTTACGAGATATTTCCGTATCTATTTAATTCTAAGAAAGATGACAAGTAAGAAAATATGAATGGAAAAATAACCCCTGTCTTAAAAATACATAGTGAATAAAATTTGGTCACAATAACTGAAATAAATTACCTACTGGACTTCCATGTTTATACACGATGGTCCAAAACTCTCTCCCGATATTCCTGTGGCTGTAGTACATCCAAAATTATTTTCGAAAAAGGATAATAATGGAGTTATACTTCTTAATATCAGTTTTCCTACAATATATTCCAACCTCCTTAAAATATGAAATTCATTTAAATTCTGGACACCAGTTTAGATTATATAAGTTAAACCCTGTCTTCTGCTGAGGGATAGTTTTAGGGGGTGTCTCTCAGTATGTTGTTCCTAACTTTTTTATTTTTGACATATTTCTAAAAATTCTTTTGAAAAAATTATTTTCAGAATGAAAAAGGTATTTTAATTGCATTTCGCTAAACCGAGCTGTTCTCAAGCAATTTATGCTTAAAAATCAACATGCATTTACAACAGTTTATTAAAAGTCCCCAAAGAAGTCCTTTTATAAAAAGAATGCTTTGAACTATAGGTACACAAAATTATTATATTAATCATAAAAAATTGATAATTATCAATTATAAAAATTGTTCGAAATGTCCTTCATTATAAGCATTATAAACGTGATCAATTTTTTCTGTCAACTGTTTGGTAGTGTCAGTTTGAGTATTATAAATTTTTGATTTTACTCCACACAGTGAAATCAAGAGGAGTAAGGTCAGGGGATTGAGCAGGCCACTTAATTCCTACATCTGCACAATGACCAATTTATCTATTAGGTTGTTTAATCTTCTCTACATATTCTATTATAATGCGGTCGTGTGCCATCATGTATAAAACATGTTTCCTCTCCTTCGCAATGAAATATTAGCTAATAATTAATGCAAAAGGTTTTCCAAAAAATCACAATATATACCACCACATAAATTGCCAAATTTTCCTCAGCTCAGAAATGCATATTCCGAGAATTAAACATACCTCGTCGTGTGAATGTAGCACCTTCAGTGAACAGAATTTTACCTAAACAATTTGAAGTATTTTGTGTTCGTTCAAGCAACCATCTACAAAAATCATCTCTTATTGGCATATCTTCAGGTAATATTTCTAAGTTTTTTGATAATGGAATGGGTGCAATCAGGTCCGCGCCAAGCCTTTTGAGCGCCGTCGGGCAAATACGAACATGCGCCTTTCAGTAGCATATCTAGAATTCCAGTGAAAAGGAAGGCTGCTGAAAAAAGTATCTCAAATACATCATGCTAAACGATTGAATATAAAAATTCAAAATTTGCCAGTTCATGCAATGGCTGGATTAAACCTTTAGGCAAATGAAGTATATACGTCCTCTTATTTACCGGTGGGGTTATGGGATTATAAAATGTGCCGCAGGCAAAATTTTCGGATTTTTCAAGGTCAAACAGCCTCAAATTAAAAGTTAGAAATTTGACTTAAAATTATATTGTCTTCGAAAAGTAGGTTTCGTGGGCGCAAAACATTAAAATATAAAATACCAGTAAAACATGTTTTATTATAAAAAAAAATGTAGTATTAACCATTAAATATAACCAATAAAAATAAAAAGAATATATTGAAAAACTTATATCTTTTGTCGTGACTTGCTTGCGAACTCCGCTATAATATAATCCTATAAATAATTCTGTAAAATATTGCTACAGAACAGAGGTAATAAATAACTGCGATAATTCTATCTAAATTGAATAATCAAATAACAAATAAATTATTTCCTCGTACATTTTATTTTCCAACAGATCAATGGTAAACGATAAAAGTTGGCAGATAAAATTGGTTAGCGGAGCGGCCCCTCGTGCGTTGGGGCTCCTAGGCAATTGCCTAGTTTGTCTATTGGATAATCCAGCCCTGGTTCATGCTATATTATTACTAAACGTTTATTTTTTTTAATTTTAAATTTCAAAACTCGCGGCGCCTTACGGCGCCTTTAGTTACATGGCGCCGTCATGTGCCGCACGACTTGCCCTTATGGCGTGGCCCTGGGTGCAATTGTTGTTAATGTATTACTCTTAAAGTGCTTTGGTGAAGTATATTCACACTTAAGCCTAATCTTCTAGTACCTATCGTAGGTTCTTCTATTACACTATCTAATTTCTTCTTCAACGTCCACAGTTCTTGCAGTTCCACTGAAAAAAGTACTTTTGTAATTTTACGAGCTTCTTCGTGTATTTCTGTGACCAGTGACCAGACTAGAATTTTGCAGATTGGATGTAAAATTACACCACTATCGTTAAAATATATGTGCAATGTAATGTGATTTTATGTATACTCTTATAATTCTTCAGCATAATTGTACATGAAGGCTGCAATCATACAATGTGATTTCACACGAATTTCTGAGTTTTCTTGGCATAGGAATGGAGACCATAACTTTAAGCGAAAATAGTAAACTAGTAGTAGTTTTGTTTTATTTAAAAGAGAATAAATTTACATGGCACTGGTATCGTGCCCACAAATATACTTGATGCGCAAAGCAGTGACGTATCTTATCTTCTCTAAGTAATTTCACTCTATAAAAGATAAACACACAAAATAGTAAATTAAACTACATTTGTATCACAGTATATAACTTAAAATAAAACCTCATCAGGAGGCACTATGGTATAAAATATAAATACACAAAATAATAAACTGATCTTTAGTAAACTTACTAAACATACATCATAGTAAATAACAAAATAAAACATCATCCTGAGGCACAATGGTATAAAAGATAAATACACAAAATAGTCAACTAAACTAAACATACATCATAGTAAATAACTTAAAATAAAACCTTATCAGGAAGCACTATGGTGTATAAACAGAGCTGGGCAAATATGTACTTACAAATACCTCATAAGTATTTAAATACCAAGTATTTAAATACTTCTTGCAACAAGTATTTGTATTTATACTTACAAATACTTTATCTGAAATATTTACTACTTAGTATTTGTGAAAATGATCCTAAAGTATTTATAAGTACTTAAACTATTTAAATAACTGAGAAGTATTTAAATACTTCTAAAAAAGTATTTAAATCCTTTTCTGACAGTATTTAAATACTTTCAGAAGTATTTGAATCTCAAAAGTATTTAAATATATACAACAAATATAATCAAATACACCAGGGAGACAGGCAGATATTCGTCAAGAATCAAGACACGTACCCTACTATGTAGTTAATAAACACATTGCATCATTCAGTCTTCAGTCATTCACATCTTAATTCCCAGAAAGTTGGTTGAGAGCAGACATAGACAGTAAGTGTTAACTGTTAAGGTTAGGCTTTTGCAGAGTGAGAGGGAAATATGCGTTCGGTTTATTATAAATAATTAAATAACCAAATATACTATAATCTTTAAAACTGTTTTAAATAATTACTATTGTTCTAACGAATACAACTATATATTTTTTTTATTGCAAATTTCTGTTGTACTTGAATATCGTAGTTTGTCAATGAAAATAGTTCCTAATTTCATTATTAAAGTATGGCATTTAACTATATACAAAGTTTATGATAAAAACTGTATATGGTTGTATTCCTTAGAGCAATGGGGAGCAGAGCTGGGCAAATATGTACTTACAAATACCTCATAAGTATTTAAATACTAGAAAGTATTTAAATACCGAGTATTTAAATACTTCTTGCAACAAGTATTTGTATTTATACTTGCTTTGTGAAAATGATCCAAAGTATTTATAAATACTTTAACTATTTAAATAACTGGGAAGTATTTAAATACTTCTAAAAAAGTATTTAAATCCTTTTCTGACAGTATTTAAATACTTTCAGAAGTATTTGTATCACAAAAGTATTTAAATAAATACAACAAATATAACCAAATACACCAGGGAGAGAGGCAGATACTCGTCAAGAATCAAGACATGTACTATACTTATGTAGTTAATAAATACATTGCATCATTCAGTCTTCAGTCATTCACGTCTTAATTCTCAGAAAGTTGGTTGAGAGCAGACATAGACAGTAAGGGTTAACTGTTAATGTATATGTTTTGTGATTGTGACAGAGAACAGTTGAACTAGTGCCATAGTCTCTGTGCTTTATTTGGGTATTTTCAGAAGACGCAAATGTCTAGCTCTATGGATAAGTAAAAGTCCAATACCCAACTAGAACTAATTAAGTATAAAGGTATTAAAATAGAGAGAAGTTCATGAAAGTTATGAAACCTAAAATTTTGACACCTCAAATAGTCAAATAGTATTTAATATAATAATAATAATGATAATGATAATAATAAGTCTTTATTGACTTCTACAAAAATAGAAAATACAATTTGCCGAAGTTTAGCCATTAAAGGCTATTTTTACACTTAACTATGCTTCAAAATATTTCAGTGTTATCAAAGTATTTAAATATTCAGAAAGTATTTAAATACTAAGTTTAAACTATTTAATTACTTTTCTTATTTATTATTTAAATACCTTTATCTTTTGAAAATACTTAATATTTAAATAATTTCAATTTTCTGAAAATATTAAGTATTTAATATTTAAATACTTTTTCATAGTATTTGCCCAGCTCTGTGTATAAACATATATAAATAATAAAATAATGAAAAGTAGCAATGTGGTATTTAAAATGAAAATATGTTTTACATATCAATTTGCCAGCTGGCTGTGCACGTTTAAATATAATCCCTGGAGCATATTTCGGTGATAATTTCGGTGGCATTCATATTTATACTGCGATTAGTGTGACAATTATTACATTTCATTTAAATAACATATTTTGCTTCATCTATTTAAAAATACTTATTTGTTTTTTGAAGATTTATCAGATATACTTGAAATTTAATAAATTAATCACCGTCAGACACGATAAGGACTTAACTCACAATGTACAATTCACAAAGGCGATAAGTGTTATGATTTCATTCGCTTCATGTTGTAGTCTTCATCATGTGATAACATTTAAGGCGAGTTTATAAAAAAAGTCCCAGTCCTAACTTAGCCTATCTTAGTCTTAATTTTTTCCCTAAAATGTTAAATGTACAAGTTACCCGTATGCCATTTATAAAAGTCGCAACCTTGTCTTAGCCCTAACTTAACCTAAAATTTTTAGATTAATTTTTCCTAGGGGCTAATACCACAGAATAGATAAGAAATCAATTCCAATTGGCGTGAAAAGTTCGCGTATCTATTTTACGATCAACTTAAGACAAAGGCCAGTTTTTACCGTCTTAAAACATCAGATATACTTTAGGGAAAAATTAAGACTAAGACAGGCTAAGTTAGGACTGGGACTTTTTTTATAAACTCGCCTTTACAGATACTATTTGTTACGCTGCTACAGTACTCTTCTAATCTTACTGTATTTATGTGAATTCACACATTTGTTGTAAAATTACAAAAAGGTTTGTAAATTTTCATTCATGTGGATAATTACATTGTAATTTAACAGACAGTTACCGTAAAATAACATTAGGACAAGAATAAATTCGAAAGTTATGTATATTTCCATGTTGCACGTATTTTTAAATATATTTTTCTGTAGCGATTTTTTATTACATTGTTCTAGCAGTAAAATTCTATGAATTCTAATGTAATGAGGCTGTAATGTTAGGTGCACTTTTTTCAGTGTTTTTGGATGGAGGTCATCTCTGTTTTTCACTTGAAGATTTCCTGTTTCTCCAAGTCATCTGTCTGTACTTTAAAAAACATTGACATTGCGCACACACATCGTTGTCTACGAAACACCTCCGTGGAGAACGTGTGTGTGACGCTGGAAGACAGCATGAGTATCGTCGCCGCGTATAACCGGCCCTCGAACGGGTTCACGGCGGGTTGTCTTGATAATTTGCTAAACGCGAGCCCACGCTGCTTGCTTATAGGCGACGACCTTAACGCTCGACATAACGCATGGAACTGCCATCGCAACAACGCCAACGGCAACACTCTGTATGATTACGTGAGTAATCATAATATCGTGCTGCAACATCCGGACGATCCCACACATTTTCCGGATAACGGTACAACGCCAACTACCCTCGACATTGTGGTCAACAAGGGTGTGAGAAACTCCACGCTACCAGTGGCGATGGAGGAGCTCACATCCGACCACAATCCAATTCTATTGGAATTGAACAACATGTCGAGGGAAGACATCACACGAAAAATCACATCTTATAGGGACGCCGATTGGCGTCTCTATAAGACACACATCAACACACACTTGCTAACAACATCACCACACCCGCCGATCTGGAAAATGTGGTGGGGGAGTTTACAAGGATAGTGCAGGACGCCAAACAGAGTGTTGCAACCACGATAACGATAAATCCCTACAAAGACCGACTCGACGCAGCGGTCATACAGGACATACGAGAAAAGAATAGACTAAGACGGCTTTGGCAGCGAAATCGTGAAGTCGACGCTAGGGCCGAGATGGGCAGGCTGCAACAGCGGATCAGGACCGCCATTAACACCGCAAAAAACCGGAAATGGCGGGATAGGCTGGAGGCGTTGAATCCTCAGGACAACTCGCTGTGGAAGCTGTCGAGGGCCATGAAAAATACGCGGTTGGCCATACCCGCACTGACTAACGCCAACGGACGGACGGCAATGACGGACGCCCAAAAAGCGGAGGACTTAGCGAACCATTTTGCAGACATCCATAACCCACGAATACCAAACAATCCGGAACATGACCGCATCGAAAATTACATTAACGAACTGATTGGCCATGACATCCAATTGACGAGACGTGAATTTCTAAAAGTCATGGCCAAACCCTCGGAGGTTACAGGCATTGTCCGGACCCTACCCAACAACAAGGCCCCGGGAGCAGACTGTATCGAATACAGGCTACTCAAATATCTTCCGCGGAAAGGCATTGTACAATTGACGTACATTGTCAACGCGATCCTGCGGCTACAACATTGGCCCAGTCAGTGGAAGTGTGCCGTGGTCGTGCCGATCCTGAAACCGAACAAAGACGCCGGCAGTTATCGACCGATCTCGTTGCTGTCGGCGATTTTCAAGTTGATGGAGAAGGTCATCCTGGTCAGACTAGATGCTGCCCAGGATGAACTCCACATCGACGACGAATGTCAGTTCGGTTTCAGGAAAGGCGGGGGAACTGTACGCCAGGTCGTCAGGATCGTGAATGACGTCAAAGTACAGTGCAACCGCGGAAAAAGCACAGTGATGGTGCTGCTCGATATTGAGAAAGCCTTCGATACAGTATGGATCCCAGGCTTACTCTACAAACTAAACACGCTTAACTTTCCTACGCATATCACCAAACTAATTCACTCTTTCCTGACAGACAGATCGCTGCAGGTCAGAGTGAATAACAAACTCTCAACTCGACGGGACATTCGCGCGGGCGTCCCCCAGGGGTCGTGCCTGTCGCCAAAGTTATACAACTTGTACGTCTCCGACTTCCCGGAGTTCCCGAATACGAACCTTGCCAAGTACGCCGACGACACGGCCATGTACGCGCATTCACACAATGCACAAGCAGCAAACAGGCTGCTGAAGGCGCACATGGCTCGTGCCACGGCGTATTACGACAAGTGGAAGATTCGGATCAACGCCGAGAAGTCGGAATCAATTATCTTCACGCGCCGCTTCACCGAAAATCGTATTATTACACCACTTTCGATAGGGGGCCACCAAATTCCAATAAAGCGGTGCGTGAAGTATCTGGGGGTGAACTTGGACAAAGACTGACGTTTAATACACACGTAAACGAGACGATACGAAAGGTCTACTCCATGTCCAGGAGTCTGTATCCACTCCTGACGCGGGGTAGCGGACTCAACAGGACCAATAAAAAGTTGTTGTATACGATGGTGATCAGGCCGGCTATCACATACGCGGCGCCGGTGTGGTGCAGCATCCCGGCCTCGACAATGCGAAAATTAAAAGTACTAGAACACAAATTTATGCGCCTCATTTCAGCCTCTGATAGATACACCTTCCTCAGAGATCTCTATGCACGTTGCCACGACATAACCCCACTAGCGGACTTCGTCCAAAATACATCGCAAAAATTCTACCAATTCAAATTGGGCGACAGTCCGCTAACCCGAAACATCACACGAATCAGTCAGCATAATGCCATACTTTTCAATATAAAACACCCCTTACCATACCAGGCGTTGCCTATCTTTCGGCAACCTCCCTAGCCAAATCTTTCCTACACCACAATTTCCCTTTCACCACCTTTTATTTTCACCACCTTTTACTCTAAAACCCCTTTTCTACTCCCTTTATTAATCTCGTTTTTGTTGTTTTTGTCAATTTTTGTTCTTTTGTCCCTTTTTGTTCTTCTTCCAAATCCCCTTTCGACCAATAACTTCTCGCAAACCCAAACCTTTTAAATCATAATTTCCCCTTCACCCTACCTTCCCGAAGGCAGGCAGACCATCGGATGAAGATTGTGACTTGTTCAAAAGGGTTTTTTCATTGAGTTTTTCCAGTATCACCAACCAAACCTTTAAAAACAGTGCGCGTATGTTTGTGCGCGCGCCCTTAACTACAGTTTTTAATTTAGCTTTAATTAGTTATAAGTGTTTTTAAACTTCCTTTAGTTATAAATATTCAAATTGTTAGGTTTAAGTCTTTTTGTGTTCCTAGACAGGAGCCCTAACCCTTCCATTAATTGTAGTTCAAGCCCGAGTCGAACCCGCTTCATCTGACTGCACATTCATCACGACGCTGCGCGGCGTGGTTGTGCGGTCGGCTCTGAACCGGGATCCGACTCTGGCGCATATTTGTAAACAACTGTGAATAAATACTTTTTGAATTGAATTGAAATAAAAAATTTTGGCATCAGGAATTTTTCCGCTCAAATTAGGAAAAAAAAAACGCTGTTTTAGAGAAAAATTCTGAACAGCAGTTTCTCTGCATAGGAAGTAAGTATTCAACTTTTAGAACAAGATTTTGCTTATACGCAGAAAAAAAAACATGATTTTTGAGATATATACATATATATACGTTTTTTCATGTTTTCTTTCATTTGGACGTATATATCTCGAAAAGTACACGTTTTTAAGGCTGAACGAACATAGGTAAACGCATTCAGAATACGATTTCCTACAAAAAAGGTGCTATACATTTTTCTGATTATCCTTTTGGCTTTTCTGGAAAAGCGACTTGAAAAATATATATATGTATTTTTTCGTTTTTTTTTTTTTATTTTGAATGCAAATATCTTAAAAAGTACGCTTTTTTATGGCTAACCGAACACCAGCAAACGTGTTCAGAATTAGATTTTCTACAAAAAAGGTCCTATACATTTTTCTGATTATCCCATTGGTTTTTCCGGAAAAGCTTCTTGAAAAATATAAATATTTGTCATATAGAATTTTTACTAGATGTATGTCATTAAGACATTTTTTGTGGCAATCATTATGTGTGGATGCATATTTACATTTTAACGGATAACCAATGGGACAGTCGGAAAAATGTATAGGACCTTTTTTTGTAGGAAATCACATTCTGAACACGTTTACCTATGTTGATTTAGCCATAAAAATGCATATTTTTCGAGATATTTGCAGTCAAAATAAAAAAAACACGAAAAAACATATATATATTTTTCAAGTCGCTTTTACGGAAAAGCCAATGGGATAATCAGAAAAATGTATGGCACCTTTTTTTAAAGGAAATCGTATTCTGAACGCATTTACCTATGATCGTTTAGCTTTAAAAACGCGTACTTTTCGAGATATAATAATAATAATAATAATAATGTTTATTCATCCAGTAGATTATTACAAATAATATAGGATAAGTCATAAAACTGTAAAATAATAAAAAAAAACATACGAGTATAAGTAACATACATGAGACATAAAAAATATATATATTACATATATATATACACACATACGCATATAAACATAAATACACACATATATACACATACATACATACAATCAAAATTTGTTAAAATAAGGAACATTAAACATGGTGTGTGTAATTAATATACATAGTAATTAGAAGTGATACGGAAATTTAGCATTGATTGAAACAAAATACAAAAAGCAAAAATCAGGCTATGGATGACTGAAATAAAAATAACATACAGAGCAAGTCAATGAATAAGTAGACTGCAAATTTTATATTCTATCATCAAGATATTCATTTAAAGAATAATAACATTTGGTAATTAAAAATTCTTTAACGCGTTTTTTAAATAAATTTAAATTTAAAGTTTTGTATTCAGCGGGAAGTTTATTGAATGCTTTAATAGCTAAAAACTTTGGACTACGCTCAAATGTTGCTGTTCGATGAAGTGGTACCTCTAATAAATTAGAATTTCTTGTAGAGTATGAATGATAGTGGTTTATCATCTGAAAGTTATTATTTTTTGCATAGATTACTAGACTCATTATAAAGATACAAGGTAATGTTAGAATATTTAGGCTCTTAAAGTATTCTTTGCAATTTTCTCTGGCATTTGCACCCACTATATATCTGATCGCTTTTTTTTGAAGTCTGAAGATCCGTGTACATTCACTAGAAGAACCCCATGCAGTAATGCCATACGAAATGATTGAATGAAAATGGGCAAAGTAATATATTTTTAGAACATCTGTATCCACTGTAAGTCTTAACTGTTTTAAACAATAACACACAGGAGCTATTCTTCTACAAATCATATCGATATGTGTAGTCCATTTACAGTCTTCAGATATATAAATACCCAAAAATTTCGTGGACTGTACTTGTTCTAAAGTACCTTTTGAAGTGCTTATGTATAAACTTCGATCATACCCAGGCAACACATTTCACTTGAAAAAACGTTTTTTTTACGTAGACCATAAAGTATGGATACGGTATGGTATTAACGTATATAATATTCTTTATTGAGTACTGTGAGTGAATAGACATCATGAAAATAGTTCCTATATTTAATCACAATTTTCGAGTGGAAAAAATTGACTTTAAAATTTAACTCTTTCACTAAATAAACTTTAAAGTGCAACCTATTAGTGGCATACTTGCAGATTGTTTACTTTGTGTTCCAAATCTGTGATTTGCTGTAAAAAGTGCATCAACAATAATTGTGTTCAACAAAATTGACTCTTTTTGTACCTACATTAATAAAAACTTATCTACATTGTGTGACTATGAAAAACTTTTATGTGGAGAAATAAACAGGACCGGCTTTAGATATTCTTAAGCAATGTCTTGTACTAATTGCAAAACTGTGGAAACAAAAGAAGAATCACTGGTTACATGTGATAAATGTCACTGTAAATTATGCCAATCATGTGCCAATCTTTCCAGCACCGAATATAGAGCAGCAATTCTCAAATCAGCCAGAACACTGATATACCTATGTTCTAACTGCAGATCAACTACAAGCCTATATCATGAAGACAAGACACTCAGTGAAATGCAAACTGACATTAAAAAAATCTACAATAAACTTAATGAACTATTGAAGCTTAATGTACAACAAAATAATACCACTAATACAGTTATAAATGGTCAAATCATTGAACCACTACAAAATGAGTTGAAAACCCTAAGAAATGAATTGAAACAGGACATCAAAAACGTCAAACAAGAAGTTACAAACTTAAAAGAATCAAATATAGACTTGGTTAAGTTACTTTCAAATGTCAACACACAACACACTTATAGCGCAGCAACTGAAAATTCACCTTTACCGACTCCAAATGCCCCAACCTATTCACAAAAACTAAAGGTGCCGGCCACACAATTAAAAACAAATACTTACCAACAATCAACAAAAAAGAATTACGTAAATCGATTACCTATCTCCAACCATAATGCGGTTGATGAAAAGGAACATATAGAAATCTCAGATAAACAAAGCGAGGATTTACAAACCTTTACGCTAGTAAAGCGAAAACAAAGAAAACCTAAACAATTAGGTACAAATAATGAACTGACTCACATAAATGAAAATGATTTCGAAGGAAGAGAAACTATCAGAAAGTCTACCAAAGAAAACGAGAAAAAAGTTTGGCTATTTATATCACGAGCAAAGGAACATGTAACAGAAGAAAAAGTACAAAAATATATAAATGCGAAAACCACCAGTGATCTGAAGAATATTTCAGTTAAACAACTTGAAACATTCTACAAAAAAAAGGACAACAATTGTTTTTTAGTAGGCGTTGACCCCTCTCTAAAAGCAACGGTGTATGAACATTCATTTTGGCCAAAGGGTATTGCATTTGAAAGGTTTGATTTCAGAAGAGGACAACACTTCCTTGATAACCCCCGCCAAAGAAAGTGTGGAGTGGAAGACAGCTCATTCACTACTGAAAATTCGGTTTTTCTGAATCATTAAATAAAAGACCAACCGATAAATCCCGAACAACTCCCCCTAAATCTAAAAATTTCTCAATTTTTCATCTAAATATTCAATCTCTTCGAAACAAGAAGATGGAATTTGAAGCACAAAACCATATTTACGATGTCATCTGCCTAAGCGAACATTGGATGTCTCAAAATGAAATTACTCAAACTAAACTTAACAATTACGATGTTATTAGTTATTTTTGTAGGAAGCTTCATATTCATGGGGGTGTAGCAGTATTAATCAATCGCAAGATTGCAAATGACTTCGCTAGAAGGGAGGATATATGTCTGCTATCAACTGAGATCCACTGTGAAATATGTGCGGTACAATCTGAGAAACATAAGCTATTAATAATTACTATATATCGATCTCCATTAGGTGATTTCAACACCTTTCTCGATACACTTACAAAGGCTTTAAACATTATCAGTAGGTATAAACAATATACTGTCATAATAAATGGTGACTTTAATATAAACTTCAACAATAAAAATAATTATCATACTGTCACCTTTACTGATTTAATAAAAACGTATGGTTTGTTTATAACAATAGATGCAAATACTAGAGGGAATTCTTGTTTGGACAACTTCTTAACAAACTTACAAAGTACTTTTCAAACTTCTCAAATTGACACAAATTTATCAGATCATCTGGCCATTACAATTAACTTTCATATGAACAGTACCGAAAATGACAATATTACAAATTTTAAGCACAGACCTGTAACAGATGAGGGTTTACTTACTCTAAACAATCTTGTAGGGAATATATGTTGGGATTTCATTGACGATCCAAATATAAATATTGAAATTAAATCTGAAATGTTTATGACTTTCTTGAGCAATGCAGTTGATCTGGCCTTTCCAGAAAAAACATACAAACAAAGCAATATACCTTGCACGACCTGGTTCACCAAGGAACTAAGTGATATGAGAGATATTTTACACTTTATGCAGGAAACCGTAAAAGCTACTAACTCTCCGGAACTCAGAGAAATAATGCAAAAATATAGGAAAAAATATAACATTGCACTCGGAAATGCTAAACTCAAAGCTAATGATACGTACATTAAAAGTCATTCTAATAAATCTAAAGCGATCTGGCAGGTGGTACGAGCAAATACGAATACGCAGCCAAAAAATCGAACGGCAGACAGCAGCATAAGTCCAGATGATTTCAATAATTTCTTTGCAGATATTGCTAAGAATATTATTGATGAGCTGCCTGATAGTGACTTTACCGCAGAAGAATTTCTATATAATAATGCTAATACAATATCTCACGCAGGCCTGCGAGAATTTATTTTCAGTGAAATAACTTTTATTGAAGTTAGGGACATAATATTCAATTTAAAAAACAAAAATAGTAAAGATTATTATAACCTTAACACTAAGATACTTAAGAGTATAGCCAATATCATTGTTATTCCTCTTACAAAGTTATTTAACTTATGTATAAGACATTCCATCTTCCCAAAAGCCTTTAAAATTTCCCGGGTTGTGCCAATACACAAAAAAGGTCCCACAAATTTACTTGATAACTACCGACCAATTTCGCTCATTCCAATCATAGCAAAAGTTTTTGAAAAAGCCCTAAAATTCAGAATATGTTCTTTTTTTGAAGGAAATAGTCTGTTTAATAAAAATCAGTATGGTTTTCGTAATGCACGCTCAACCACTATGGCTATCAACAAACTAGCGGAAGTCATAAACATTGGATATGAGACAGGATGTTGCGCAGGGGCTTTGTTTTGCGATCTAAGCAAGGCTTTTGACTGTGTTTGTCCTAGTATACTTATAAAAAAACTTAGTTTTTATAAATTTTCTGATGCAAGTGTGAACTTAATGCAGTCATATCTAATGAGTCGCACGCAACTAGTAGAAACTGGTAATAATCTTTCTCAGATGAGGACACTAGAATATGGAGTACCACAGGGGTCGGTGCTGGGACCAGTATTATTCCTCATATACGTCAACGACTTGGTGCTTGCCGACCCAAGAGCCGACTTCATTCTCTTCGCGGATGATGCAACAACAATTAATAAAAATGAAAATCGCAATGAACTGCAGTTACAATTGGAACAGACACGATCAAGGGTCTCTGCTTGGTTTGTCGCGAATCGATTAAGCTTAAATGCTACTAAAACTGAAATCATGTTTTTTAGTTTAGGTAATATGGGAGTAAATAATAATCCAGAGTCTGTAAAATTTCTTGGGGTACATATTGACCCTAAGCTCTCATGGAACTCTCACATTGATAAACTATGTAATAAGTTAACTCCTTGTATCTATGCAATTAGAAATATGTCATTAATAGTGTCCAAGCAAGTACTCTTAATAACTTACCATGCACTTATTCAATCAAAAATATCATATGCAATTCATGCTTGGGGTCACGCTCCAAACATGAAACGCGTTTTTGGATTACAAAGGAAGGCAGTACGAATTATAAATAAGCTAGGGTATAGAGAAGATTGTAGACAATCTTATATTGATCTGAAAATTCTCACAGTACCATCACTATATATCTTACAGTGTCTCTTATATGTTAAAGATAACCTACCAAATTACGTAACTCATGAAGAAATTCACTCATACGATACAAGACATAAAGCAAATATTTACATAGACTTCCACAGAGTACATAAAACTAGATCCGGAATATCATATTTTGGTCCGAAGTTATTTAACCTGCTACCATCCCCTGTGAAACTGTTGCCTTCTAAAAGTTTTAAATATGTAACAAAAAAATATCTTATATCCAAATGTTTCTATTCTATGGAAGATTTTTATAATAATGATTTTTCAGACTGGCAATTTTAATACCTTGAGAGAATATACAACTCATTGTATTATTATTTTATATTTATATTGTATTTTGTTTGTATATGCATGTATTGTATTGTATTTATGAACCCTTTGTTTTTTTGACTTGTGTAAAACTCTTGTTTCTTGGCACCAATAAATTTTCTATTTCTATTTCTATTTCTATTTCTAATATGGACAAATGTCAGGCTGAAAAACGTTTACTTTATAACATTTAAACACGTTTATGATGAATGTAAAATATACGTGTTGCAAAAACGTATTTATTATGTAGGTAATATACATATATTTTACGTATATGCGTGAAGGTAAAATATACCTATTGTAGAAACGTATTTATTATGTAGGTAATATACGTATATTTTACGTATATACATGAAGATAAAATATACCTGTTGCAGAAACGTATTTATTATGTAGGTAATATACGTCTATTTTACGTATATACATGAAGGTAAAATATACGTGTTGCAAAAACTTATTTATTATGTAGGTAATAAACGTATATTTTACGTATATATATTAGGCTTAAAATACATATATTAAAAATGCATTTACCTAGTAAGTCATATACGTATATATAAGATGTATAGCATACGTTTAAAAATAGTTTATCATAGGCGTATTTATTAAGATTATATGTAATTACTTTAAATTGCGAAGTTAATTTTATATACAGCGTCCGCAAAAAGTCTTGTTGTTATTAACTTTCTGCAAAATATTATTTTGATAAAAGTAAGTGCTTGTTCTCAAACAAAAAAGGAGCTGCACAAATGTGTGTTAGTCCTGGCGTTTAGGTCCAAAAATGTATTTTTTTGAAATTGTCTAGGGTAAACTACCTTTCGAAAAATGATATTTAAATAAGTTGTTTATAATGTGAAGTTATATCCAGATATCAAATTTGGTTGTTCTATTTAAAAATTTTTTTTTCCTTTTTTGCGCATAATTCCTGAACTATATTTTTAAATATTTTTCTGTTATTAATACTTCTCTCTATTTAACAGTTTCAGCCTAATTAATGGATTAAAATCCACTTTGAAGAACTTTTAGCAGTACTTTTTTGACCAAATAAACATTTTGGGAAAAAATGCTGAATTTCTTGGCGTATAGTTGTTCTTTTTTTTCCAGCGTTAACTTTTTCGAAATATTTTATTACAAATCGCTTAAAAAGAGTTTCATTTAGCGATTTGTATTAAGAAATTTCGAAATTGTTAACATTAGATAACAACTTGCACCAAGAAGTTCAGCATTTTTTTCTACAATATTTATTTGGTCAAAAAAGTAGTGCTAAAAGTTCCTCAAAGTGGATTTTAATCCATTACTTAGGCTGAAACTATTAACTAGAGAGAACCATAAATAAGAGAAAAATAATAATTCACGAATTATGCGTACACAAATTTTTATTTTTAAAATTGCAACAACCAAATTTGATATTTAAATATAACTTCGCACAATAAGCAACTTCTTTAAATAACATTTTTCGATATCTTCAAAAATAAAGTTAGTTCACTCTTGAGACAATTTCAAAAAAAAAATAATAATTTTTCGACCTAAGCGCCAGGACTAACACACATTTGTGTAGCCCGTTTTTCGTTTGAAAACATGTACTAACTTTTATTAAAAATAAAATTTTTCACAAAGTCAATAACAATAGATTTTTCCCTATGATGCAGACTTTTTGGCGGACACTGTATATCAAAATCCATTAACTTTTATTTAATTTACTTAATATGGGAATAACTAAATTTTAAAATATTGAATAAACCTAAACAACCTGATTTAGTATATGAATACAATTTAAAGAATAAACCTTTACTTGCCAACTATTTAGTTTATTTACACTAAGTATAGCGAAAAATCATGTTAAAAATTTTGTTTTTAACATCAAAATAAACCATAATATCGTAAATTAGTGAAAATAATTTTCTATTAAATTATTTAAAAGTTCAATTCATAATTTTTCAAGAATTGGGATATGTAACAGCATTTACTATATCCCATTCATATATTTTTTCAATAAAAAAAGAAAAACTTAAAACAACTGAACATTTATTTGAATAAGTAACTAAGTACAATAAGTCACAAATATATATAAAATAATTTTTTTTAATTTCTATGCACAAAATGACAACATTAAAATGAACTGTCTTAGAATCTTTTATGAAATAATGTTTAACTTCTAGCTAATTTTACTAAAATTAAAAAAGCAAACTAATTAAAGCTTATAAACAAAATAAGAGTCAGTCTTAAGGATATAATTTTGCAGAGTGAGCGAGAAATATACGTTTATTTTGGATTTATTATAAACATTTAAAAAACCAATCATAGCTATTGTTCTATCGAATACAACTATAGATATTTTTTAGTGTAAATTTCTGTTGTATGTACTTGAATACTGTAATTTGTCAATGAAAATAATTCCTAATTTCATTTAACTATATACAAAATTTATGATAAAAACTGTATATGGTTGTATTTCTTAGAGCAATGGGAAGTATCTGAAACTATTTTAAAGATTATACCATTTATGATTTTTTAAATACTTATAATAAACCGAAAATAAACGCATATTTCCCTCCCACTCTGCAAAATCCTATCCTTAATATTTTATGGAAAAAATAATTTTAATCTTAACTTAGTCTGTTTTCCTTGTGAAAATGATGTTTTGTGTAAACTAAATTAACTTAAAATAACAAAATAATTTACTTTTTTTTTTCTCTTGATAATTGTACCTAGATTTGGCCAGCTTCAACCAATCTTGAACGGCTGAGACAATATCTCCATCACTGAAGGGTATTTCTGTTTTTTAAAAAATTTCTTGAATTGATTCTGAAATTTAATTTAAACACTGTAAAATATTAAGTCATACAAAAATAATAAGTAGTAAAAACCTACATACATATACATTATTATTACCTGTTCTTTCGTTAAATTCAACAATAACACTACACAATATAATAAACAACACATAATATAAGCCAGCTACTAGGACTATGGGTACACGGCTTCGGCGAAGCGGTTATGGATGCATAAAGAACGCATGCGTGCCGAGCGGCGGTTGACAGTCCTTGTACGGTGGTACGCTGGAATGAAAAATGATTGGAAGAGCGACGACCCGCGAATTCGAATTCAGAAGAATATGAATTTGAAATAATTAATAATATTATTATAACACTGCATTCGTGAGGTTCACAATTAGATATTGACATATTTTTCTTAAATTATGTGTATATTCAGTTAATAACCTACTTTGGTAAAACGTAGAGGAGACAACAATTCTTATACGATTTTAATAACGTGTGTGATAAACCATAACTAAACCATTACTTGCTTGATCAGTTATATTTTAAACATATTCTATACTTTAGTTTATAATATGTTTATGAAAAACGTATACACATAAATAATTTAAAAAACGTATATGATAGAACAAACTAATAAACTTATATCTTAATTCGACCAAGACTGATTTCTGTCACGTTTATTAAACGTATTCTATACTTTAGTTTATAATAAGTTTATGAAAAACGTATATGCAGAGATAATTTAAAAAAGTATATGATATTACAAACTAATAAACTTATATTACACCTTAATTCAACCAAGACTGATTTCTGTCACATTTATTAAACGTATTCTATACTTTAGTTTTTAATATGTTTATGAAAAACCTATATGCAGAAATAATTTAAAAAATAATAAACTTACATTATACCTTAATTCAACCAAGACTGATTTCTGTCACGTTTATTAAACGTATTCTATACTTTGGTTTATAATATATTTATGAAAAACGTATATGCAGAAATAATTTAAAAAACGTATATCATATTACAAAATAATAAACTTATATTAGACCTTAATTCAACCAAGACTAATTTCTGTCACGTTTATTAAACGTATTATATACTTTAGTTTATAATATGTTGATGTAAAACGTATATGCAGAAATAATTTAAAAAACGTATGTGATATTACGAACTAATAAACTTATATTATACCTTAATTCAACCAAGACTAATTTCTGTCACGTTTTTTAAACGTATTATATACTTTAGTTTATAATATGTTGATGTAAAACGTATATGCAGAAATAATTTAAAAAACGTGTATGATGTTACAAATTAATAAACTTATAACACACCTTAATTCAACCAAGACTGATTTCTGTCACGTTTATTAAACGTATTATATACTTTAGTTTATAATATGTTGATGCGAAACGTATATGCAGAAATAATTTAAAAAACGTATATGATATTACAAATTAATAAACTTATATTACACCTTAATTCAACCAAGACTGATTTATGTCACGTTTATTAAACGTATTTTATACGTTTGGTTTATAATTTGTTTACGAACAACGTATTTATATTATACTAGATCCACTTTTATACCAATTTATACGTATATAAACGTATTTTAAACCGAAGTGTGTTGCCTGGGTAGTTTGCAGAAGAATAGTTAAATCTGATGAAAACTGATTTATTAGTGTTTAGTATTAGCTTGTTATCAATAAGCCAAGTGTAAATATCTTGCAATTGTTTATTACAGTAACCTACACTGGTTTCAAGGTCTTTGTTGCCAATAATAATCGACGTATCATCTGCGAACATTAAAATGTTATCTGCATTGAGGTCGTCATATGTCCAAATGAAAATAAACCCGAAAAAACATATATATGTATATATCTCAAAAATCATGTCTTTTTTGTTCTGCGCATAAGCAAAACCTTGTTCTAAAAGTTGAATACTTACTTCGTATGCAGAGAAACTGCTGTTCAGAGTTTTTCTCCGCTTTTTTCCTAATTTGAGTGGACTAGTTACTAAATTAAGATAAATGTGACTTGATTATAACAAAGTTAACTGTTTTGAGAAATGTCAAATTTCAAGATTTCAGAGCTTTCTGTATTAGTGGAGTCAATAGAGGCTGAAAATATGCATTATTTCGTAATAATTACGGGAAGCTTTGATTTTTCTAAAACCTTTTGATATCACTTTTACATAGCTTAAAATAAAAAGTTATAAGCATATAATCGTGAGGAAATTGTTTATTTATTATTTAAACAAAAAGAAACTTTTGTTTTAACAAAATTATTATAAGTTGAAAAATTTTAAAGCAATTTATTCAAATTAACATGTTTTCGAGGTCTCAATGTCAAAAAAAGGTAATTCAAAATCAGGGCAGTCCCGCCGATAACTATACAAAAATTGGCCACTCCACGAATTAATTCCCCTATTTTTCCTTCATTGAATGGACTATTAAGTTATTTATTCACTATGATCAATAATAATTAAATATTTAAAACAAATTTCATTATTTTTGCAACGGGTTTTCTTTTCTTTGAGTATCTTACAATTTTTGACGGACAAAAATGTTCTTCAATGTTCTTGTAGAAGACTCCATGTGAGGGCTTATCCTTGTGCAGCTGCAGAAATTTGCTTTGCTCAGCTACTTTTGTACCTATGGGCTTTTAGCTGAACAGGTCCCAACTCGGTAACGGAGTTCAAAATTGCTGATCCAATATGGCCGACTTCCATCAAGCAATAAAATAATTCAAAACACTATTTAATAAAAATTTAAATATTCACATAAAAACTTAAAAAGAAGCTGAGAAAACGTGATATTGTCCATTACATTATAAGATGATCTGTGAAAAAGTGCCCAAACTACTTTTACAATGCTTTGCGGACACACACAGCGCAGCGTGCGGGGCAGGTTTTACTTTCAATCTCTTTCTATTAGTCAAGCATTATATGGTCCTGTACCACATGAATATTTTTAATATATTTTCGATATTTTAAATAGGATAAAAATTGTAGAAACAATCAACATTGAGTCGATTTACCGAAAAAACACCATTTTTCAATATTTCGTGCAAACTATAGGTTTATATGTTCCAAAATTTTTTCATCATTAGATTTATGTATTTTGAGGTTCTAACTATAAACGTATGCTGCATAGGTACCCTAAATACATTTTTTATAAAAGTTATTAACATTTATTTCACGAATTTTAGAGCAAAAAAATTTTTTTAATTTTCGTAAAAAAGGGGGTTATTTTGTTTTTTAAGGTAAATCCCCTTGAAGCATCTTAAAGTACACAACAAATTTCAAGATTTAAAAATCGCACCTACAGAGTTCTAATAACGCGATTTAAACCAGAGTAATAGGTGGTTAAAGTTATGTATATCAAATTTTATAATTTTCTCAAAATTTTGAAATTGTGTACATCTTCATATAGTATATTGTGTATCTAGGTGTGAAAGCGATACATTCCCGGACGACGATGCAATTGTTAGCCGAGGCCAACAAGCATCGAAGTCTGGGAATGTGCTTTCACACCGAAGTACACATACTATTTTTTCTGAAATCACAATAAATACTATTTTAAACGTATAAAAATCAAAAATATAAACATTTAAAAAAAAATTCTGAAATCACAATCAATACTCTTTTAAACGTATAAAAATCAAAAATATTAACATATTAAAATATATATAAAAAATCGTACGGGAATGTTACTTCCCGGCCTAGGCTGGGAAGTAACATTCCCGTACGGCTTTGTTGATCGTTGCTTGGCAACGGATCATTTCTGTTCTGTTTTCTGATAGTTTCCTAGCAACGGACTAAAATACTGGAATTGTGCATTTTTCGCTCTAAAATCGCGCCGAAAATGTAGACATTCCCGATCGATTTCAGAAAAGTAAATTTTTGAGATTTTTTTCATTCATCGGATATTTTTAGACATTACTTCAAGAGTAAAATGTGAAAGACAAGTTTTTATCTTTAAATTTTTAGAAATGGTAGAGCTTTTACCTTATTTCATCGCAAATCTCTTTATGTTCCGACTTCATATATGTACTATTCTTACATACATTCATCTTTATATTTGAAAATATAATAATCCAATAGCTACATATTTCTTCTTTCATTTAAGCTTTGGTCAATTTCATTAATTAGTTCAAAAATTACAACAAATTTAGTGTAGCGCGCCCGAGGCCGCGCGCGCCGTACTTACGTGTCTCCGCATTCCATTTTTGTACGTTAAACAAAAAAATGTGGAGCCTACATTTTTGATTGTACAAAAAAACTTCATATACATTTTTGATGTGAACTTTCCTGTACTTTCAAGAAAAAAAATTTAAGATATATTTGACAAAGGCTGGTATTTTGCAACTAATTTGTTTAATAACAAATTACACTCAAGGACTATTGTTGGTAACTTTTGGTATGTTGTTCCTGGCATGTTCAGAGATGTATTCTCAAAAGTTATCGCTTCCCGGAATTTTTCCGAAGTGAAAATCTCTGTTGACTCCACTATATGTAAAAGGATTCGGACCCCTTTTTTCCGATGAACTGAAATATACTTTTTGAAAAAAATTTTAGAATATGTAAAGAATATAAAAATTTAGGTGTAAAATAGTGACGGTTACCTGGAAGATATTGCTGAAAAACTGATATATATTATTCCCCTTTAAAGGAGTAAACTCCCTTTTTATTCATTTTTGGAAATAATTTTATAAAAAATACTACCTTCATTTTTGGATGTACTATCAGCCACAGAAGTATTGAGAGACAATTTGGACTACCGAGTAGAAAGGCTTTTGAATGAACAGAACTGCAATTGCCTTGGGAAGCAATTTAATGCAAAATTTGTATTAAATCTATATTAAAATTATTATTAGTTATGTCGAAATTTGGCTCTGGGTTTTAGAGGCACTCTGTATGTGTTATATATATATCCTCTTGGTTTTGTGGCAGATATTATTTAGTATTTAATTTTACTAGGATTTTAATTTACATAGAAGACAGAGAACACCCATCGAACATAAGGTGAGGACGTTAAGTCATGCAAATTCTTCACACGCCGTATTGAAAAATTGGCACATTGAATTTGATAAAACAAAGACTTACTTAAGCATTCTGTCAGAGAAGTTATCATCCATTGAAAAGATTTCTAGTCGTATCAACAAAGAACGTTCTGATTATGTTACCGAGTTAAACAGTTACCATCCTATTTTTACAACATGGGCTACTACTGAGCCAGAGCTCTCAGAAATTCTGCAGAATATTGGCAATGCAATGGAAAGGAGTTCTGCAGCACAAAATGCACTGGTACAAAGTTACAATGCCACAGTAGGTAATCCCATTAAAGATTTTTTAGGTTACATTGAGGTGGTGCAAGAGGTTATAAGAAAAAGAGAATCTCATCAATATGCATACGAAGTGTCTATGGAGGAACTTAACAAACGACATGATGAAAAGGATAAGGTAAGGTGTAAATTAATGAAAGACCATTTTATAAGTTAAAATTGCATTATCAACATTTTTCAATAATAATAATAAAAGTTCTTTATTGATTTCAATAGTATAAAATCCAGTACCATACAATGAAGTAAAAAAAAAAATGACGCCTTTGGTTCTTGTACTGTCGTGAGCAAAAAAAATAGGACTATTTTTTTCTAATATAAATCTGCCTCTATTCGAATATGTAACATGAATTTTGACAAATAACTGACAATGTCACAAAAATTAAAGTTGTATACAACTAAATTTTAGCAAAAATATGTTATAAGTCTTGTCCCATTTTTTTTGCGCATGACAGTACACACACCAAAGCACAATATTATTTTTTTCACCCCCTTTAATAGTGGTGTGGGGGTGGCTAATGCCAAAAATATTTTAAGACTGGCTTCTCTTATATAAAGGGTGTTTGGTACATCGATAGAAAGTTTTCACTGGGTGATAGTTGGGGTCGCTTGGAACCTATATGACCATATTTACCCATAAGCAAAGTCTCGCCGTTTTTGAGATATCAGCATTTTTAGATGTTTTTGCGAAATTGTTGAGTTGTCACAAATATATGTTATTTTTTATGATAATAAATACTTTCAGCTTTCTTAAATATTTTTTTTAGATATTTTTAATATGCACTTTGTCGAAACAACGCAAAAAGAAATGCCGAAGTATTGGTATAAAAATTATGTAGGACAATTTATGTGTTGAAATGCATTGGTTCGATTTTTTTTTCTATTTTAAGCAAAATTTTCTCAAAAGCGGCGCCTACTTCAAGAGATTCAAATAGTTTTAAAAACTTCTCTATTGCATACTCTTTCCAGTGGTATACCACGTTATGATAGAATTATAGTTCATTAAACTAAAAAGGAAACATATTTGCAGATATTACATTTTTAATGAGGAAAAAATTTACATAAGTAATAATCATTTTATTACTCTTATTTCCAATTTTAACTAAAACAAATGTAACAAAAACTAATAACTAATTCATTTCGTTTTCAAAATAAGAACCTCCATTTCTAATGCATTTACGTGTCCTCTTTCGTATTTGGGTAGTATATAGTCTTCCCTTAATCTGGCACCCGTTTCATTAATTCTCCGTACAAGGTGGTCACGGTCAGTTATCTCAAAAACTAGTCTTTCATTCGACCCCAGACATGAAAATCAAGAAGCGTCAAGTCTGGAGACCTCGCTGGCCACAATATTAGTCCATTTCTCCAAATCCAATGATTAGGAAATGTATCATCTAAAAATTCCCTTCCCTCGCAGTAATTCGATATTGAGCAGAACATCCGTCGTTTTGAAATATCAAGCTGACTCTTACATTTAGAGGTATGTTGTCTAAGATATTATGGTAAATTATTCTATAAAAACTCTAAATGCCTGATTCCATTTTTATTGTCTGGAGGATAATACGGACCAATAAAAGCTTTGCCAGTTACCGCTACTCATACGTTAACATTGAACTTGTATTGAAAAGAGAAAAGAGGTTTATTTTTTCATGTGCAAGTTTTCGTCAGCATCAGCCCAGTAATGAAGATTGTGAAAATTTGTTATTCCTTCTCGAAAACAATTTTTTGCATTTGGTCGCCTGATATCTACCCTTTGTTTATTTAATTTCTTGTTCACTGTACGTGAAATACGTTTATTTTTATTTCAAAATGTCACAGACAGAAAATTGTCTTTAAGCATTAGTAAATAATATCACCGATTTGCAGCTAAAAGAATTTATATGATTTTGTTTAATATTCTTTCCTTATTAAAAACGTACTTGTCCACAAATATGTTTCTTTTTTAATTTAATGAACTATAATTCTGTCACAACGTGGTATACCATTGGAATGAGTATGCAATAGAGAAGTTTTTAAAACTATTTGAATCTCTCGAAGAAGTGCCATATTTGAGAAAATTTTGCTTAAAATAGAAAAGAAAAATCGAACCAATTTATTTCAGCACATAAATTGCCCTACATAATTTCCATACCAATACTTCGGCATTTCTTTTTGTACTGTTTCGACAAAGTGCATACTAAGAATGTCTAAAAAAATATTTAAGAATGCTGAAATATTTAGTATCATAAAAAATAACATATTAGTAACAACTCAACTATTTCGCAAAAATATTTTAAAATGCCGATATCTCAAAAACGGTGAGACTTTGCATAAGGGTAAATATGGTCATATAGGTTCCAAACGACCCCAACTATCACCCAGTAAAAACTTTCTATCGATGTACCAAACACCCTGTATACTGAATATCAATTTTATGGACTCTTAGTTGCTTGATTTACCTATTTACCTCAATTTACCCCCCCAACTCTTCAATGAAATAAGATCAAAATATAATCTAGTTCCAAATCTCGTTAAAATACATACTTGTACCAAATTTCAAGTCAATATGTTAAACGGTTCTAGAGTAATCGTGCGCTCAAAAAAAGTTAGACCGACAGACAGAATTTTTTTTGCTCAAATTTAAAATCTCAACGTTTCATGACATTCTAAGCCTATTTGAACAATAAAAGTTTTCAAAATTTTTATGGAAATAATGTGGATGTGGAAATAAAATGGGGTGCTAATAGACTACAAGCCCATCGTAAAATTTAAGGAGTAAGTGACCCAGCATGAATTATATTCAGTATGATACGGCTATATGAAACCATAACTTTAGGTATTATGGGTGGTACGGGTGAGTCCACAGGTAAATTGAATTTTCCATCTGAAAATGCACTTTTCAGACAAAATATTCTTGTATGTCATCACGTTGATAGTTCATAAAAAAATAATCACCTAGAACCTACTGCCGTACAAAAATAATGGGACCGGAAGCCAGAAGAGTCTTTGATTTTCCAAAAATTTTTCCAGACATATAGATAATTTAATACTGTACGGCGTTTATACAGTTAGATTTGTATGCATTCATAGATTTTCGCCTTCAGCAACGCCGTACATATTTGGTGGTGCTCCTGATGCTGCATTAAATTACGATAACAAATTATTTGTACTTTTTCTTTTTTTTTTAATGACCTTTTAATAATCAAATCAAATCAAAAATTGATTGACCACGTTTACATTGTTTTCTAGTTTTTTAAACATTTCTAATACTTATTCATACAGCTAGATATAAAATATATCTGTGTGTGTATATCAAACATTTTGTTAATATGTTTGCTCATTTAGTTTAGTGATTCAAAACTAAATAATAAAAACTACATAAATATGTATAATAATAATAAGTAAACAAAAATAAAGTGCTGAAACTGCTCATTAAATCGAGTTAAATTTATGAAAATAATAATAGAAAAATAATTGATTTATTTATTTAAGTAAAATAGTCTTATTTGATTGAATAAATATAGTAATTTTTTTCTTAAATAAATTTACATTATTTATTTCTTTTAATTCATATGGCAAACAGTTATAAAATTTAGGCGCAAAGTAATTTATAATAATCTTTGTGTTTGTGTTCTTACAGGGATATTCATATTTAAATTTACTTTGCCTCGAGTATCATAGGTATGACACATTTGCTTGTTTAAAATCGATTTATGTTTGTAAGAAAACATGAGAACTAATTTAGCATACAATAACTCTACGTTCAAAACATCAAATTCATTAAAAACCAGATTTGTGGAATATTGTTTATTTTTTGATAGAATTATCTACAGGGACTCCCTTGTATAGAATAGAATTTATTGCGTACCAGAGACAACAATTTTACAATTTTGTTTGGTACATGTCTAAAAACTAGTAAAAACATAAAAAAATTATATACATTTGGTTTGGTTATACTATGATCTTAGTTCAAAGAGAGATTATCATATCACCTGAAAGCCACCTCATTCACATCCTCTAAAGTGTAAGGTTCTACATTTATTAAAATTCGTTTGAAAGCCACCTCATTCACATCCTCTAAAGTGTAAGGTTCTACATTTATTAAAATTCGTTTAATTCTTGTCTTGAAAATATTTATGGAAGTTATTACCTTTATCTTAGTAGGCAGCATGTTATAAAAGTGCAAGCATTTGTAATAACAGCCTTTTTCTAAAATTGTGGTGTTATGTATCGGGTAAGAAAGAGTATTTCTTTGCCTTGTTTCATATTCATGATCTCGAACACTCTCTGTAAATTTATTCATATGTCTGAAGACGAAACAGAGGCATTCATAAATAAAGAGAGCTGCAGCAGTCAGTAGTTTTAGTGTTTTAAAATGTCCACGACATGACTCACCAACCTTTAGATTGGCTAGGACTCTCAACGCTCTCTTTTGAATTATGAATACCTCTTGAATGTGTGATCCACCCCAAAAAATTATTCCATATCACATTACACTATAAAATTGTCCATAATATGCAATAAGAAGAGTATTGTGATTTACTACTTTTTTCAATTCTTTCAGTGAATAGCAGATTGTGCTAAGTCTACTGCAGAGCATTCGTACATGATCCTTCCAATTCATATGTACATCAATAGTGACACCTAAAAAGAAAATTTAGTATTTACATTATTAATATCTATTTTGCTAGAATACCCAGTTTTATTCCTACTATGTTTAAATAGGATACATTTTGTTTTCTCATTATTTAAAATTAATGAATTTTGATGAATATAACAAGGTTACTATACAAAACATACATATGAACCATATTTGAGGCATGGACTTATATTAAACCATTGATTACTACATATCTCACTGGACTCTATGCATGTAATTTTTTAATTACAGAGTCCCATGACCCAAATATGGCATATGGTTTTTTATACGGGGACTCCTTGTGTATGGTTTATAGCTGATCATTGGGACAGCGAACGTGTTAAATTGTTTATATGCTCTATCCATTTGAGATTCTGATCTATATTTAATCCAAGGTATTTTATGTTAGTCACGGCTATTATCTCTTGTGTGCATGAACAGTTATCTTGAAGTTTGTCAAGAATGCAATTATAACTGTGTAAGTGGATTTTGTTTATGTCTGGAAGATATTTGTCCTAGATACTGAAGCACATAAATGTAGTTTTTTCCATATTGATTGTCAAAAGGTTTTCGGAAAGCCAATGTTGTACTTCTGAAAATTCTTCAATTGTTAATTTTGTTACTTCGTCCCAACTATTACCTTCCATTAAGAGAACAGTGTCACAGCATATGATATAATTTTGCATTTGGTATTTAAAAGTAAAATTTCGTTTAAGTAAATTAAAAATAATGTTGGTCCTAGCACGGTTCCTTAGGGTATACCATATTCTAATTGCTGTTTAAAGGCACTGAATTAATCACTGATTTTGACACATTATTTTCTGTTTTGTAAGAAACTATAAAATAGGTTATTAGCTATTCCTCGTACACCATAATCATTTAGTACTGCTTTAACCAATCCTTAAATAAACCTGTAGTAATGGGGGGTTCATTGTACACAATGTTTTATCAATCTACAAAATTATAATACACTGTTGCATCAAAATTTTATGATAAAAATTTGTACTAACAAAAGCATTACCTACTATTTTTAGTTGATAGCCATTTCCCAAAATCCGTCCCATAATGCCGGAGGTGGATTTTCATTATGGAAGCAACCTACCTGTGATGACAAGCTAGAAAAGCTGGGCACGTACATTCCTCAGCTGTTAAAAAAAGTTGAATCGAATCAAGATAACCTTGAATGTGCTAACGAGTCACTGCGCAGCGATTTACAACGTTGGCAGCTAGAAAAACAGCAATGTTTGAAGAAAATTTTGTTGGATTTTGTGAATAAACAAATAAATTATTATCAGGCGTCTGTTAACGCCTGGGAATACGTAACTAATGAACTAAATCAACAAAATACGTCTTTAAGAAATAATTCTAAGTGATAAAAACTGGTATACTTTTAAGCAAATAGATCTCTTTGTACATTCCCTAATTTATTGTATGTTGTATTATTAATACATTGTTATTATTTTAAATATTTTATTTGTGAATTTTTGTTACTGTACTAAAAACTCACTGCCTGTATGTCTTGAAATAGTTAGCTAGAATAAAACACAAATTGTCCTTAAATAATGAAATTCTTATATTACAAATTAATATAAATTCACAATAATTAGCTTAAATTTAGTAAACTGTAATTTACAGTTAAAATTAATTTACAATAAAATTCAACTATTAATTCAATCCAAATATTTTAATAAATAGCAGACATTTATATAATATATAAATTTTTATAATAAATTGTTCTAAATAAATATGAAATAAAAACCCACTAGTACATTAATATTTGTTAAAAGTCTGATCGCTTGTCCCTATTTTTGGCTCTTGATATCGTCCTTGCTTTGAAATTTGCTGCATTGACGATGCGCTGTAAAAAAAAGTTTATGATTAGAACTGGGCTATAAAAGCCATTCTGAAACTATTATATAGGGTGATGCATAATTATGGGGCACTATTCAGGGGCTATTGTCGCATAAATTGTCGCTTTCTTAGCAACAAAGAAGAGTTCAAGAAAGTCACTCTTTGTGATCAGTGTAGTTAGCTCTGAACTTATACAGGGTTCATAGCAATTTTTCAAACTATAATTCCCTGAGTTTTCCAGGTTTTCTAGGACTATTGGAAGGTTTTTTCCAGGTCTAATAATTGATGAGCGGGATAGAGACACTGTGGCGTCACAAAATAATCGGAACGAAACTAGAACTTTTAGAACAAAACTCAAAATTTCTTTTGATGAGCGGTGGGGGCTGAAAAATTATTTTCAAATTCCCTGACTTTTTATGAAAATTACTAAAATTCCCTGACTTTTTTAGGCAACTTCAAACTCCCTGACTTTTCCAGGTCGCTAGGAACCCTGTTATATGCAGGACAAACAAAATAACCTTATCTGTGAAAAGTTAAGTTGGATTTAACTAGCAGTCTTTAATGCATGAAGAACATAGAGTAAGCACCCTGTGCATAACTGTGTAAAAGTGAATCATTTTTAACGGGCACAGTTAAAGTACGGTGTGCTTACTCCCAGTGAAGGCAATGGGGCTAAGCCTTCTCAAGATAATGTAGGTCAAAATATTCAATATATAAGATTTTATATATTGTTAATAATAAGGTCTAACAAATCACCAGAGCCCGTATTTTGGATGACACTGATGTAAAACGCAGAGTCGGCATGGGAGGATAGTACAAAATTATAAAATTTTTTTTTGTAAATAACTGCTCATTCAACTGGAAACATTAAATCAAATTGTTACATTGCAGATTAATACCACGTAAATAACAACAGATAATTAAATATTAGTCTAAATGTTCGGCACGAAAAGAACGGCGTTTCTCTAAGAATATCACTAGTAAATTCCTGTTTTCCTGCTGATGGGAGTTAGAAGACACATGCCATGTAATTAAAGACTTGCACCTTTGATACCTGAGCTTTGCATCATTTAAATTAACCCGGCGTTTTCGCAAATCCACGATTGTACTGTTTGTATTACGGCAATGGACGCGCCATTATTATACTAAATTGCCGAACTAGTCATTGGAAAGTTTCACTTACATGTCTGGAAATAGTATATCAGTGGGAATTGCCAACTGAAACAGGTTAAGGTTAAGGGTCTATATAGAGTAGAGATGAGTTGCTATTTAACAACCTGTTATTTTATAACTGTTATTTGTAAATAGCATTAACAGACTGTTATATCTCTAAGACGTAGTAAAAATGTTCTTGCTGACTGCTGTTAAACTATTATTCAGAAAACAGCAGCGGCAGATAATGAAATTGCAACGCAACCGCGTAGACTTACGTGAAATAAAAGAAAATAGACACACTTTTTAGTTGCTTTTAATCATAATATATTCAAACCTTTTCGATTTTCTTCTTCAGGGTATATTTTCGATTACCTGCATACCGAATTTAAAAATGAAGGACTACCAAAGTTGAATATTTTTGTAGAAATCTCGAGCCATCTGCTTTATGTACTGACTTTTAGCTGTTTTTTTTATCGTAATATGTTCATAGATTTTATATTTTCTTCTGCATATTTATATTTTCGTTTACCTGCATCTCCAATATTGTCATTGCATATGTTGTGTTTGGTGTGTTTTATTGCTATTTGTGGGGGTAGGTAAAAATTTTTCCTGTCCGGTGGCCAGTGGGAGCAGCATGATGTATAAAATAACGTCTCCGAAATAACAGCAAACTGAGCGCTGCGGTATGCGAATGCCAGTACTTCTCATCGATATGTTATTTTTAAACTGTTATTTCAAAATAGCAGTAGCACTTTAAAAAATAACAGCTTTTACCGATCACTAATATAGAGATGGGTATACCAGAAACATGTAGCTAAAGGGGTTAGACTTAGTGAGAATTTATTTTAATGACTGACGATATTTCACTGCTGGTGATTAAATCACCGTGATTAAGCAAGTAGCAACAGTGACGGTAAAACTAAAATCACTGCGATTAGTGATTTTAATGCAAGCAAATACTGGCTATAACCTCGCCATTCCGTGTCAAAGACTGTTTTCCAATGCCGGACAAGTGCTGAATGAATGATGAAGTAAACTAAATGACGGAAAAACAAGAATGTTATAAGTTTATATTATTTATTTATGTATATATAAGAACGTATTTATTTTCTATTATGTAAAATGTATCGATATAAAACTGTTATTCACAATATTTTACTTTTAGTTTATATTTCCGCGGGGCGCAGGAGTATAAGAAAGTCACGGCAAAATAACACCTATGCAAATTCCATTCGCGCTAACCGCGACCGGAATTACTGTTTAAAATTACCGTGAATCAAAAATCGCAGTCACCATTGACGGAGATATTATCCCTAGTTACACTGAATCATTCAGTAGAGGTTTCTTGTACTGTTAAATGGTTTACTCTGAATAAAAAATATATTTCATTTATAAATCTTTGAGTTCGTAGAGAATCAAACATATTATTTTCATTCTTTCATTGTAATTAGGCTCTGTACTGACGGAGGGAATACGAGTTGATAGTCCCAACATACCTTTACTGTTAGTACTTTATAACCGATGAGTTAATGTTTATGCATGTAAAATGAATTTGACAAATTTATTTTAAATACTTCCGAGTTTATTAACATAATTATTATACTCGGCCATATCACTGAACAATATTCAAGACAGCTACTAAAACACGGGCAACAGGTGATGGGTGTTATGTGTTAGATATAACTACGTATTATAAATAAATTAAATTTAATATATGCACATACACCATAAAAAATGGAAAATAATAATTACCGAATGTGAATTAATATCTTGTGCTGACAAAGTAGATTTTTTATTAAAAGTTCCCTTCAATACATTAAATTAGGATAACGAATTATTTGTAAAAGTTTTAGATAAACAATGGCCAAATTTAACGTCCCTAATATGTTTTATTATTGTAAAGCAAAATTGGGCATTCAATTTAAGCTGGTATAACAAATATTCTTGGTTGATAGGAAGCCAGGTAAGGAATAAATTATTTTGCTGACCTTGTTTACTTTTTTTCTGGAGAAAATTTGGAGTGGATTACAGAAATTTAGATTGCTAGAAAACGAAGACCTTGAAATTTCCGAAAAATTTTTACTTCGTTATTTTAGATACTTTTTAATTTTTTTTTCGTGATTAACCTCATTACAACGTATAATTATTATTAGGTCTGTTCCTGCAGCTAACACGAGAGCATCTGCTTGGAGGTAAAACAAAACAAAAATCGTAACCGAAAAGCATTTAGTGAGCCTGATGTAAATATTAATTGTAACATTTTGCTTTATTTTGAACGACATATTTATCTGGGTTATTTGTGAGCACAAGCTCTAAGAAACTTTTATTTTCATTAAGTATAGTGAATATTATTACACCTTGGATGCTGAAAGTGCTACTAGATACAGAGAAAAAATCGCCATAATTCGTATAGACCCGTATTTGATATCAAACAATTGCAACAGTAATATAGAACATTTTCCTAAGACGATATATCCAGACATTGTTAATTATGTACTGTATTCTAAAAGTGCGTACTAAAGTGAGGTTATGGTGTATTATTTGTTTATTCTCCAGGTAGTTGCCCTATTGTTGAAGATAATTCGTGATTGGTCAGCTCATGAATATTATAGACAAGGATAATGCACGCCGTGCTTTCAACATTTCCGTGAAACTGGAAGAAAGAAACAGGCGTTATAGATGGCGCAGCGCTCACGAGCACACTGAAGCGCGAGCTGCTCATTGGCTAATGACATTAGCACACTGGAAATAATATATAAGTCTTTAATCTATGCACTGGAACGTGAGCTGCTCATTGGCTAATGACATTTTTGCTAGTGTTACAAGCGCCATCTTCTTTCTTCACATTTTGCGGATCGGCTTTCATCGGAATTCCCATTAGCGTCCATAATCCTTGTCTTTATAATTCATGGGTCAGCTGACCAAGTTAGACAGAATTTATTCAGGGTTGCCACATAAATTTCAGTTTCAAATTTCCCTGACTCTCGACTTAAAAAGGTATCAGGAAAAAATGTAGTTTTTTTTTAATACCGCCTCCGCTATCCCCATAGCCATCCTTACGCCTTCTTACATACAAATCAAATCTACTAACTTAAAGAACAAAATCCTATATATAGTGCTATATAGAACTAAATGCCAAAACTAAAAAATACTAGTTATTAATTTAACTTTCGATAAAGGAACAAAATGCCAAACTTTTAAACAAAAAATATTTTAGGAAAAAATGTACTTAGGAATTAAGTACCAACAGAAATAAACTTTTAAACTAAATGAAAAAATGGAAAATATGAAAAAAATTTGCACCAAGTGATAATAAAATAATTCAATAATAATGCAGGAACTTTAGAGAACAATACAATGAACTACAAAGGCGCGGATGTTTATAAAATAATTTTTCCCTGATTTTTTGCTATTTTCTCTGAATTTCTCTCTCACTAAATCTTAAGTTTCCCTGACCAAAACTAAATTCCCTAACTTTTCAGGTCTGTGGCAACCCTGTTATTGGCTCTGACTAGTTTGTGATTTCCTGCAGAAACAAACCTAATTATTATAACTATGCTGCTCACTTTTACTCTTTGTATATAAGTGATATACAATAATTTATACACTCAAAGAAAATGATAGGTAAATTCAACCAAAAAGAGCATATGAAATCGCGCCTATCTAGTTTCATAGTTAAATCAATCAGTAAAGAATAGTCATACAACTTTATTTGTTTTCGTAAACAAATAGTAGTTTAATAATCATATCTTCTTGTAACAAATGAAATAGTACAACGACTTTGTTTTTTGTTCACCAACTAATTTTTATGTTGATCTACACTTTATTGTATGATGAAGTTTTTTTTGATTAGCCAAAATCTCAGTATTGAGACATCAGACCACCCAAACCAAAGATTAGAGATCGTTTATAAGATCCATCCAAATATATCGATGATCCCTGAGAGAATTTGAACACTGCAATCATGTTATTAATTTTCTATAAATTCATAGGAGTGTAAGATAATGCATGATTGATTACAGTAGCGCAGCCAGAAAATTCATCTGGGGGGGGCCAATAGAACCGGCCTCCCCATAGAATGAGGAAAATTTTTCAGAAAATGGTTGAAAACGGATGTGTATGTAGATTCCTCTATTAGATAATATTGGCATTAATTACAAAATATTTATTTCAAGGGATAATTTAGATACTGCTTTGTACTGCTTCTTTATTTTTTGGCTCATGGAAGACGGCTTGGGGGGGGGCCCGGGCCCCATGGCTCCCCCCCTGGCTGCGCCCATGATTGATTATTGTCAGTGATTTGTATGTGGCGTCATCTGGGAATAATTTCTGTAATAGACTACGTGGTAAGCAAGCAAATTTTATGGTAATTCTTTTAGAACTTCTAGAAGACGACAATAATATTGGTTTGTCTACCAAGTACAATTTTACATCGAACTAATACTGGGTTAGAATTACAATTCGATAATAGTTAAAAATAAAATATACTATTATCTAGTTTAATTTGACAGAATTCAACAAAATAATAGTCAGACGAACAAAATAATAGTCTTATTCATCTATTTTTTAAGTTAATGTTTGTTTTGTTGTACGACAACTTTTTATTAATTAAAATAACAATCACCTCTTGTTTAAAAATACCATCAATATAGTTTGGTTTAACAAAATTAACGATATTGTTAGTTAACCATTTTTTTTTGTTGAATTTACCCATACTATTTCTTTGAGTGTATAATACACCAAAGTACCCAGCAGAACGACACTGTATCGTGCTAAAGGTCGTATTAAGTATTTTTTGCCCAGCAGCCCAACAAAATAAGATATCAAACCTTCACACCTTCGTCTTCAATATAGGTCTGCGGTAAAATGTAGTCAACGAGGGTGCCGCTTTAGGTACAACCGAATTGGTGTAGTATAAAAGAAGTTACAAAAATGGCTAAGTTCAGAAAAGACCCAGTCACTTGTGTGGGAAGGGGAGCTGCAGCCAATAAAAAATTTTTTAGTCTAACAATAGGCTCACGAAAGGTGTCCCTGATATACGGTAAAATGAGCTGTTTTCGGATTATTTGAATTTTCATTCCAAGTATTTGCAATTTTTTGGTATTCTATGAGTTTGTTTCCGGATGTGCCATCCACTTAGGCTGTAATCGAATCCCCAGAAACAATAACTCATTAAACAGCACATACATAAGACACACTGTTTATTAAACATTCTGCTAGTATCGACTCAACAAAAATAAATAAAGCACATCACACTTACTTTTCTGAATCTTTCCATTTGGTGTTGAGCATAGGCAGGTATGACGCTGTTTGTGGGAGGTGAACCTGTGATTTCAAATATGTCTCTGAGCAAGTCGTTTTCGGTAAGGTGCACGTTGATACTTGGACCCAAGATATTGCACAATGCGTCGTATTGCTTTCTTCTAGTCCATGTGTCCAATACTAATACTTCTTTGCCAAACTTTACTTGAACCTCGGTTAAAGTGCCATTCTAGAAACCAAAATTAAAATTCTCAGTAATGATATACAAGTTAACGATTACCTTATAATAAAATGGTTTGCTTTTGTAAAGTATTCTTACCTCAATAAATTGTAAAATATCTCTAAAACTGGCTCTCTGTAGTTTCCTGTCTTTCTTGGCTCTGTACTTATGGGAATCAGTAGCAAGTTGCTTCAAAGTTTCTGTGATGTCCACAGCAAAGTCTTCCTCAAAAAGTTCATTTTCTTCTCTGCCCAGTTCGTAGATGAGAGTCAGTGCTTCACCAGCTGCCATCCTTACCTCCAGATGGGCAGATTCTAAAAGTTCAGATAATTTCTCCAATGACCTGTAAAAACATTACATAGAATGTTATAAAGGAAAAGTTGAGCTACAAAGAATCAATCACATAAATAAAATATAGCACGAGAACTAAAACAAAAAAGGGAGAGCAAATTTGGAAGAAGCTGGATCTTTGTAGTGGCGATTCCAGTAAAATGTTACGCCCCCTGGCGTTAAGCATTGCTACTACGAAATGGATGTCACGCCGGGGTTAGAGATCAATAGAAATTGTTGGGTTTATGTTTTAATATGGCAATATTATTTACTTAACAAATCAACAATATTTACTTATTAAGCAAACAGGGAAACAAAGAATTGTAATGTGATGCTATTTAAAACAAGTTAAGCTAATGAATAATAACCTAACACATGACAAAGTATCTCTGCCTTGACGTCACCAGTATGTGTTATCAAAGCAAGAATATTAATTTGAATCGCCAATACAGCTTCAGACACGTATTATAAATAATACTTAAAAAACAGAGCTGGGCAAACTACTTAAAGAAAGTGGGTGACGAACTACTAGCTACTTTGCAGGAAAGCAGTCTGATTACCAAATATCGAACAGTAGGTATCTGGCTACAGTGACAGCATTTGTGCAGATGTAATATTATATTGTAAACATTAGGGTGGTCCTTATTTAGCGACATTGGATTTTTTTTCGGTCTCACCCGCTAAAGTTTTTCCAATTATTGTAAAAATGAAGTATACAAAATTTTAACTCGATCGGATAACGCTAACCCATGCCTCGAGGCCATTAAAAGTCACTAAAATACGCAATTTTCATCAATAGTTTTTCTTACAATTTTTTCGGCCTCACCCCCTAAAGCGGTTCCAATTATCTAAAAAATGAAGTATATAAGATTTTAACTTGATTGGATAATGCTAACCCGTGCCACAAGGCCATTAAAAGTCACTAAAATACGCAATTTTCACCTATTTTCAAAAGTATCTCGTTACCAGTTGATCATATCGAAATTTTCTACATTTTTAATAGAATAAAACTTTCATTTTCTAAAACTTCGTTTATTTGTATTTTTCTCGTACAATACTTTTCGAAATAATGGAGTTTTGATTGGCATAAACCGGTACTAAAACATTCATATTCTCGCTATTGACGTCCTAGCGGATGTTTTAGATCCCATGAATTAGTCGAATTGGCTTCTCAATAATACCTTACAATCGAAATTTTGTACTACTGGCCATATAAAATGGGCCTCTCAAATTTTCGAAGTGTAATTTTAGCTTTAAACATTATTTGCTCGTTTTTTGTTGAGGTCATACGCCTAGCAGACAACCGCGACAGATACCGTGTTGCTATAAGACATCCCTACAATAAAGGGAAGCTAATTCGATTAATTCATGGGACACAAAACGTGTATCCTGGCATTTCAATGAGAACATGATGTTCTGGTGCCTGTTTATGCCAACTGAAGCTCCATTATTCCTATTCAACTATTATAAGAGAAAAATGCAAAGAAATGACATTTTATAAAAATAAATTTTCTTCCGATTATGTATGTATAACATTTCGATGTAATCAACAGTCACGAGATACTACTGAAAATAGAAGGAAATTGCGTTTTTTAGTGACTTTTAATGGCCTTGTGCCACGGATTAGCATTATCCAATCGAGTTAAAATTTTATATACTTCATTTTTTAAATAATTGGAACCACTTTAGGGGATGAGCCCGAAAAAATTGTAAGAAAAAACTATCGATAGAAATTGCGTATTTCGGTGACTTTTAACAGCCTTGAGGCACGGGTTAGCGTTATCCGATCGAGTTAAAATTTTGTATACTTCATTTTTAAAATAATTGGAAAAACTTTAGGGGGTGAGACCGACAAAGAATCCAATGTCGCAAAATAAGGACCATCCTAGTAAACATCTACTGAAACATTATCAAACAGAAAAACAGAAATATATTCATGAAGAACTGAATTTTATTTCAGTTTAAAATGTTAATACAGGTAAACTAGTTTTATACAAAAAAATACTATATTAAATAAAACATAACTGATTCTTTAAAAATTGAACTACACTGCAGTAATGGTAATTTACGTAAGTGCCTGCGAAGAAGGTCAATTGAGAATAACTAGAAGGAGAAAGAACACATACAGTTAGTCTGTTCTCTGTAGCGATGGCCAATATCGGAATTTTTCAACTGTGAGTAATGGTAATTTACACTGCAGTAATGGTAATTTACGTAAGTGCCTGCGAAGAAGGTCAATTGAGAATAACTAGAAGGAGAAAGAACACATACAGTTAGTCTGTTCTCTGTAGCGATGGCCAATATCGGAATTTTTCAACTGTGAATCGTTATTGTAATTCCTTATATCACTGATTTTAAAGCGTGGTGTGACAAAATAATTAAATCAAATGGATATTTATTAGATGAAGTAATATGTAAGCTTGAGGCATAAAATTGCTTCTTCTATGTTTTAATACTTACGGTCGGGAAACAATTAAGTAAGCCGTGTTTATGTGACATTTAAAGTGTAAATGTGTTGATCGAGACAATGGAAAGTCAGGATCATGTCACAGTTCGTGAAATATCACCCATCAGTAGTTGTGTTAGTCAGTCATAACATTGAGACGTATATGTAAAAGGGGCGTGAATTGTATAGAGCTGATCGGTCTTTAAAATGTCTGAGTATACCTATGTATAACAGCAAAATATGTGCGTGTACCATAATTTATTATTATTTATTCATTTGTTTATTAATAATTTTAGGAATACTCAATGATGTACCATATATACATTTTTTGTATCAGAAATATTCAATCAATATTATTATTATTACTTACGGAAGACTCTTAGAATTAATCATGGTACCAACATCTCCAGGAGTAATCAGTGTAAAAAGGAGACTCCAAGCGCTAAGTGCGGATGCATGAAGAGTTGAGGTTTCCTGAGAGATATTTGGAGCACCTCCATCACCTTTTAAGTAACTTGCAGAAAAAATTGCCTCTAATTGTTGCATAAGGACAATGACTTCACCAATTTCTCCTCCTGATAAGAAAGTCATGACGCCTAGGGCTGTACAACACTGAAAAAATATTAGATAAAATGTGGCACAACGGCTAGATTCGTGTGGTGTTCATTCCACTGTTACACATGGTGTATTAAAATCACTGGCAAATGAGACACTACATATAAAAATAATAAGAAAAGTTTCTATAAACATGTGGTTGGAAGAGAGTTATGGTCCTGTCGTTTGGCACTGATAGTGCGGGGGAGGGGGACTTTTGTTTCTACTTTTTTTCTGGCTAATAGCATAAAAATGGTCCTTTTGACATGAGCCGTGGGGCAAACTATTTTTGAGAAAACGCGATTTAAACTAAACGCTGCATGCAGCTTCATTTGGTAATATGTGTGATGATTATCTGCTATGGTGTTTCCAAGATAGGCTGTAGAATTCAATATTTAGTGCCACCCTCAGGAATCATTTCTGGACGTGTTTATAACAACTATTTTAAATTATTTTTGCATATAGAATCAGCTCCTAATACCCCGCATATTGCACAAAATTGCATGTCACAAATTCTGAAGCATATTTCTTACGCTGAAAAATTTTATTTTTCTGATAGTCTTCAGACACTCTTTTAAAAGCAGTTATCAAACCCATAAAATTCTCTCATTTTTCCAAGTTTTCTATGAGTTTTCAGATAATATTTACAAGACCTAATAATCATTTTTTGTGATTAATACTCAATGTTTTAGCACCAGCCAAATTTAGACAAATTATTGTTTTTTTTTAGGAGTAATATAATAAATGTTGTGCTTATTATCGAAAATTTTTTAAATGTCACAAATTTCAGGTCCAATGAAGAAAATACAAAAAGTGCAAGGCACGAGTTGTATTTTCAAAAGATTTGGACAGATGAGTCAACAAGAATTACATTTAAAAAGAGAATATAATGAGTAGGCACATTAATACATATCAACAAATAATAAATTATTAATAGGATAAATTCGACTTTTATTAAATATTTCAATGAACATAAACATTATTGAAATTCATTTAGAACTATCTAATTATTAAAATCATTTCAATTAAAATTTTGATTAAATCACAACGACTAAGTGACAGATGTTCTTGCAATCATGGTAACACGTGTTCCACAGTGAAAATACAACAGGTTTGTACTTTCACTTATTAATAGCAATATAACTATTGTCTATTCACCAAGTTTTGAGACCGCTTGTAAACAAACAAATATATGTGCACGTGACCATGCCGTAACGTCTCTTCATTTGTTGCATTTGACATTTGGTTTGCATTATTACAAGGTTGTATGTCATGTTTTTGGCATGTTCCGACTTAATATTATATAGTTGTCTTCAGATCTAGGAACCACTCAAAAAATGTCGGCGCCTTTGACCACTAAACACGCCGCATCGCATCGCCAATGACGCCGACATTTTTTACTCACCTAACAAGTGTACGGTCAACTATAACGAGGTTGTTACCAAATCTTCGCTATGTAAGCACAACCTAGATGGCACCACCCATATTAAGTAAAATATTAAGATAACGAGATATTTTCCTATTTTTTTTTATTGAATAATATCATAGAATATGTACAAACAAGCCTTCTAATACAGATTTCCGCGAAAATAATTATCAATTTTCTGAGAAAACAGAAGTTAAAATAAGTGTAGAGCAACGGGGTTTTAAATTGGTGAAGTAGGTAGTTTGGCCGATGACGTAGGTAGACTGTATGGATTTGTTGATAGAATGGTTTTATACAAAACAGTGTGGTATTGCCAAGTTGAAATTCCTTCTCTAGTTCTAGTAATGATATTTGAAGAAAACAGGAGTATAAAGCTTATTTATTAAATCAATTTTAATATATTTATCCTTAAAATATAATTTTCTCATGTAAAAAATAATAATAGGCGTGAATTATTAAATATTTTAAATAATTCTTAATGCCGATTAGATTTTTAAAAACATATTTAACAAAACATAACAACAATGTCAACGGCTAGTCAAATGACAGATGTGTTCAAAGGTCGCCATCATGTTGATTTGAAGCATTTCAGTTTCTTTCATCGAGGTATTTGCTGTAATTTACAAATAGTAGATATTGTCATTTACAACGTATTTTATAAAAAGTGGAAACACAAATGTAAGTGCTTCGGAAAAAAATTTTGTAACTGTTCCGAAAATATTGATTCGAAGAACTTGGTGGCAAGCTTCTGATATTTTTGATCCCATCCCTTCAAAAATCCAAATTTTGTTATAGAAAGAATCTATCAATCATAATCAACTTTGGGCAAATTGGACGAATCTCTTTTCACATAATTCAACTCCATCTTAATAGTTTATTGATAAAGTAAAAATCAAATGCCACATAAACAAACAATAAATAAATCTAACCAATATATCTCTTTTACTTGTATTGTGAAAAGAATAGACAGCTGGCGGTAGGCAAGAAATGTTGCCACATAATCCTCGCAATGAGTTTTGTTTACATTTTTAAGATAACTTCTACATAATAACAAATATAAATAAATACCTTTTAATTCCTTCAAAATATGTACATGTATATAATATTTATTGATATTCAAGATATTGAGAAAAATAGAAGTGTTATAGGTAAAATAATGTAAAGGAAATACACAATTTGGCATTCATATAAGATAGTTACAGTCTAAGCGAAAGTTGTCTATGATTGCTTAAATTATTTCCCGCCAAATAAAATCATTTGAAATGTGTGTCTAGACGGGCGTATTCTTACATTACAAAACTGAATTTAAAAAAAAAAGTAAAAAAGGTGTATTACGTTTGACTCAAAATGTGTAAATAGTAACATGCAACCTGGTAATATTAGGGCGACGATTTGACGACAGTGATAATTACTCTCAGAGCTTGGTGAACAGATAATAGGTAAATTAGTGGTTTTAATTGTTCCGTGACATCTGAATTATATTGTAATAAAATGAACTCCCAATGCAACTTTAAAAAATATACTACTTAACTACTTATTAAATGACAAGTTAGGTAATTAGGGGCTATGTACCGTTTTGCACAATTTAAATATTGTTAAAGTGTATTTCCTATATCAATTGCAATGTTACAAAATTATTGTATTTAGAACAATCCATTGAGGTATGTAAACAGTCGCATTGTAAAGAAAATCTGTAGACACTAAACTTCCCTCTACTTTTTATTTTTCGTTTTGGGTGACAACACTAATATATGTTTTACTAAAATATTTAGCAGGTGTTTTCTTCGGCAATTGTGTTAATAACATGCCAAATATTATTGCCCTCTGTTACATTTCTTTTTATTTATTTATTTATTTTTTTTTTTTAGGATGTTCACCCCCTATATTTATCACTAAAAGAAATAAGTCTTTTCCTTGACAATACCATCAACTAAGTATCTGCCACATATTATTTTTCTGTCCACCAAAAGAAAGACTGGGATTTTGGGATTCACTGCCTTACAAAGACAATATACGGGATGTTCTCTTCATAAAGTCCTCTAAATTTCCACTACAGTGGAAATTATCGAAAATAATTCCAGCCTTTAAGAAGGGTGATAGATCTGATATTTGTAACTACCGTCCGATAGTAATAATAAAAAATTTTGCTAAAGCATTTGAAATTATCTTACACCATTTTATTTTTAATCATGTAAGGCATCAAATATCAACAGCTCAACACGGATTCTTCAAAGGCCGTTCAACAGTTACGAATTTAATTAATATTACAGAGTTTATTTCTGACTCTATTGATAAGGGTGTACAAACAGACGTTATATATACTGACTTTTCAAAGGCATTTGATAGACTGGACCATGATATCCTCTTAGAAAAATTTGAAATTTTTGGATTTTCGGATAACCTTATTACACTTTTTAAATCCTACCTAACTGATAGAAGACAATATGTTGTATATCATGGTGTTAGATCTATTGAAGTCTTAGCTACGTCGGGGGTCCCCCAAGGTTCAAATTTAGGGCCACTTTTCTTTAATTTGTTTATTAACGACATAGTAGATAATATCACTGTTAACTGCCTTCTATATGCGGATGATCTAAAACTATTTTGCAATGTCGCGTGTGAATATGATTGCCTTGAATTGCAAAATAATATTGATCGTATTAATACATGGTGTATAATAAATAAATTACCTTTAAATGAAGCAAAATGTAACACTATGACATTTACAACAAAACATAATGTTATTGTTTTTGATTACCAATTGAACAATCACACACTTTCCCGTCCTGACACTTTTTGTGACTTGGGTGTGACATTTGATAGAAAATTAACGTTTGTAAACCACATCAAACTTACTGTCAATAAAAGTTATAGAACGCTGGGTTTTGTCATTAGAAACTCCGCACATTTTAATAACATAAATACATTAAAACAACTATACACTACTCTTGTTAGACCACATCTTGAGTATGCTTCAATAGTATGGTGTCCTGTTTATAATGTACACATACAAAATTTAGAAAGGCTTCAACGTCGATTTTTGAAATATGCGTCTTTTAAGACTGATGGGACCTATCCTGCTATTGGTTACCCACATCAAGAATTACTCTCTAAATTTTCCCTAGACAGTCTAGAAAACCGTAGACACCGATCACAATTAATTTTCTTATATAATATTTTACATGGTAACATCGACTGTGGAGAAATTTTAAGTATGCTTAATTTCCAAATTCCTAGGGCGGCCTCTAGGCACAACAATTTATTTTACTTGCCATTTTCAAGAACAAATGTAAAGAAATTTTCTTGTATTCAGCAAGTGTGTAATATATATAATAATTTGGATACTTCTTTAGATATTTTCACCTGCAGTGCTGTAAACATAAAAAAATTGTCTCTAGCTTAAATATAATTTTGTTCTTTCTTGTTGACTTGCGGACTATTAGACTCAATTTAGAGTGTACATCTGATGTTCACTTTGTTTTATATGTGACAAATGCATTGTATTAGTTTAGTTTAGTTTATTAGTTTAATTCAGATATATAAATAATATGTATATATCTTTTTGTTCATAATTTAGATAAGTATTGAATTATTTTGTATTTTCCTATTCTGTAATTGGGTTTCACCTGTTGAATAGTGTACCAAATAAATAAATAAATAAATAAAAGCAAAACCAGAAACAATTATCTAGGTTTTTCACATTGTATCACATTGTACCATTTTTTTTTTAATAAAACTTTCCTCAACATGAAATTAGACGCATGAAAATAATAATTCTATACTTCCCATAATTTAATCTATTAACAAATAATAATAATTAATTTATGGTTATTATACATTAACTTAGGTCATATCTAGAGGTTGATAAAAACAACTAAGTGCAAAACTTCTATAAATACTACAAAAATCTATACAATTGCTACTTATTTCGCTTATGTGAAGAAAATATAATTATTTTTTAAGGTACACGTTTGACAAGCTTGACATCAGCTTACAAAATATCTGATAATAATTTAACTATGTAGATAAATTTACAAGATAATATGTGATAAGTTTATCTGAGATAAACCACAAACCATTTTATCTCATGGCATGGTACCCAAATATCATATGTTCAGCAGGAATTTATCGTATCAAGGTTAGGCAGAAGTTCAAACTCAAATATTAATAGAATGACCTTGAAGTGCGTTCACACTATCTTTTATTTTCGTGTAATAAAAATAATATTAATTACACTATGTTACACATTGTGTAGGTATAAAGAATAATTTTATTATTTCGAAATACTTTTACTCTTGATATGCTAACACTAAAAACATATAAAACGGGATGTGTAAAAAAACCATGAGATAACTTATTCATATCACAAAATTCCAAAAGCTAGAAGATAAGATAAATTTGATAAACGATACTGAAATTTTCTAATTATCTTGTATAATCATAAAGTTGCAATTAAAAATGCATCAAAATAATATATAGAAGAATTTCCTGTTTGTATTTTTACCATTATCAATAAATACCAAATTGAAGTAAACTTTGTGTATGGCATTATACTTCATTTACTGAAGGCACTTAATTTTGTAAACGAAAATATCTCAACAAGGTTATGTATATTTACAATCTAATTTTGAACAATATTTTATATGGATTATTTCACTCATTAACGCTATAGCCAATGAGAGCCCGTTTTTTCAAAATATTGCACCAATCAAACGTCATTATTAGTGGTAATTCAAGCTAGATCGGCTTTTGACAGGACCAACATGCAAAATTTATCGCTCTAATTTTTTAGGTCGCTGCAGCGGCAAATATGCGAAAATTTTTTGACGTTTTTGTCGTGAAATATTTTTGGCAAATAGGGCAACTCGAGCTTTTAAGTTTTATCTATAAATATCTTCTCTAGCTTATTATTAATTGTTAACGTACCTACCTTGTAAATTGTAATATTGTATTATGTAGTAGCAAACAAAAACACACCTCAATTCCAAAGCGAATCTTGTCTGAAATATATAGGATGTAACTTTTGCCTATCTGTAACTATTTCAGTTTTCCCAGTGTTCAATCAGGTAACAATTACACACAAAGATTGTACTTAATATAGCTCATAATACAGGAACAAGTCAAGCACAGCTTTCAATAGCTCAATAACGTAGTTACAAAGGTAACCAAATCATTTATTATAAATGTCAAGTACACATTCGCTCTGGAACAAACTAAAAATGTATAGTACTTACATGGTAATCTACCAAAAAGTAACTCGTTGAATCAAAGCTGTGCATCAAACATTATAATTTGTTGTATTTAAAATTCTCTTTGCTTAACAAAGCAAACCTCAACATAATTCATAAACTTCGTAAGTTAAAAGTAAGGATTAAATACGTAAATATGAGTCGATGAACATTTATTTATTATGGAATATAACTTGTAGCGCTAGATGGCGCTCTCTATGTCAATCTCGGAACCATGGGTGTATATTTTATTTGGGCGAGACATCGGTACTAAAGTAGTGCTCTCTCTATCGTTCCTCGTCGTATTGCACCTCAGAAACGCCTGAAAGGTGTTAAGCCAGTCTATATATTATAATATCTAAGGTTTCAACTCGATTTATTTACTAGTTGTCATGGAAACGTCACTAGATTATTTTAAAATATAGCGAATCTCCGTTGTTTCTACTGCGTTTATTTCAGATTTGCTGTTTTGACAATATGAGTCGGTTTGGAAATATTTCTGTATATCAAATTAATGATGAAATTGAAAATAAAGGTCAGTAAACTCCAAAAAGTGACAAGAAAACGTCTGAAGGCAGTTAATGAGAAAACATAATATTGAAGATGTACTTAATGAATTATTTATTCGTGAAATATTCTCCTCAAATACCACTCATTCTTTAAATTTTATCTAAAAATTTTTTCTCAAGCTAAGTCGCCCCTAGTTAATATAACTCGTGCAAATTGGCAGTTTATTATCAAAGATTAAATCCCTCCCGCTAAAGCGGTCGGGATTTAATCAGATAATAAACTGCCAATTTGCACTCTTTATATTACCAGGCAACACGCTTTCGAAAAAATTTTCGATAAAATTTTAAGCACCAGTGATATTACATACGAAAATAGGCAAATTATTTATAAGGGTTTTATAAAGGCATGAAAAAATTATCTCAAGTCAAGAAATTACCATAAGTTAGCAAAATTTTCTAATTTTCTATAAATTGAATTAGGTAAATCGTAATGTACAGGGTATTCAAAAAAATTGATCATCGCTCCTTTGAAGATTCCTCTTATACAATTAAACTGGGCCAAGTATACATAGACTTATGCTAATATGACTTTCACAATGAACAGCCTTTTTGTTTCAACCAACTCATAAAAACTTATGCTTGTGGTTTTTTGATACAATACTAAAAATAATATGCAATAGGACTAAAATACTTTCAAAAAAGTTGATATACCACATTTCATTTGGTGTTAAAAGTAAAATGAAAGCAATTATAATTAATTTAACATACCTGAGATGTCACATGCCATTACAACAGCTCACGTAATTTTTACTTGAATGAAATAGAATAAAATTGAAACAGAAAATCTCTTGAAAATTACAAAGGCAGAAGAAATAAATTTCAAGTTTATTATTTACCTTCATTTTTGTAAACTGATTTATTGTTGATATAATAAAGCATTTTGAGCTAAATGGAGGGTCTGATTATGATCCCACCCACACATGAACGTAACCTAACGTAACATACATATTTAAGTAGTATTGACGAATTTGCAAAATAATTTTAACTTACTTTTGCCCGTACTGACGCAGGAACGGAGTTATCGCATACTGTGGTAAGTAACACTGGTTTAAGAGTTTTGTAAATTTCCTCGCTTGCATCTTCTGCACCCAACTGAACACAAATTATGGTTGCCAATTCGGCAGCTGCTGCTTTTTCAGCTCCACCACCCTTCTTCAAACTTCTCTCTATGTTGTCACAGATTGTGAAATACCTGGTAGAACAATATATTGGTTTAAAAATGTATTTAAACAAAAAATATGGATAATGTCAAACCTAATTCCTAATTTAATTTATTAATAGATTATTTAACCAATTCATAACAAACGTGCAATAATTCACAATTAATTGGTTCAATAACATTCATGTCTACAAGCATAAACGGAGAATTGCTGATTTGACAAGGTTAGTTATATTTTGTATACAAAATCAACATTGAACTGTGAATGCTATGCATCATTTATTCAGGATCTTTAAACGAGAAAATAAACAATGATGGGGGAGTCTTTACATAGGCACCCAGGGTGCGTTTACGTGGGTACCCGGACACGGGGTGTCTAAGCACAGGCCGATGAAAGCGTAGTGGGTTTGTATCCCAGATGGTGATTGTAATATTTTTAAAGTGTATCGTTATTGTTCTATTGTTGTTATCAAATAAATATTGTTTTATTGAGGTGCAGTGGAGTTAATTCATCGTTTTAGTCCAGGTATTCCTAATTTGCAGTCTGAGCACGTTTTGGGCGTGACTATAATATAAAACTAAATGTTTTGTGCGAAAACCTACTGTGTACACGTTGGTCCAAAATTGTCTCCGTAGTTGACAGTACAGACTTCTTTTATTAAAAAATGCAGTTTTAAGGGGACCGCTGTTAAATGTTGTTAAATTTTTGCTATAGAGCATGCTGATCAATAATATTGCATTAGTTTTTCCTATAGTATGACTTCTTAATAAAAATGCACGACAATGATTGAAATAAGTTCCGTTTTACTCAAAAAGGACATAATAAAGTTCTTTGATGCCGGTTCAAAGTTGATTAAAGTCGCATGACTAATAACCAGTGATCGGAATTTTGGGTTTAATTTCAGGTGCGTTGTTACAAGGATTTATTAAAATATGCATACATTTTTGGTTGTATATATGTATACATGTATCTTATTATGCCAAAATAAATGAGAAACTCATAAGGTAGGTTCGTATTACATTTAATTTCGATTTAATTTTGTCGAAAGGACAAACTTACATTTAATTCTTTGATGTAAAATTTTATATACCTATATGTGCCACTGGAATTAAACCCAAATTCCGATCATTGCTAATAACCGAGATATGAGAGGGGGGGCATTAAAAGTGGGACACACTGTATACTATTATTATTTTATAAAAATACTTCCTGCGGAAAGGTACACCTTTCAGTAGCGTATTCAATAAAAAGGAATAAGTAAAAAATCCTAGTTTTTTTTTTACCAATTTTTTTTTTCTTTTTAGTAAACATACTAGGCAATTTCAGGCTACAAAAGTTGAATTAAGTTTTGAACCGAATAACTATATAAACAGAGATGGCAATGGGTTTTTTCCTTCATCAGGAATTTTCCCAAAAATATTTTTTTCTTGGAAGAATTAAAATGAAAAAAAAACAAAAACGTTTTTTCCCCATTTTTGAATTTACCGCCAATTTTAACCTAACTAGTAGACTAAAAGTTAGGTTAGGTTAGAAATTTTCCCAAAAATGTTTTCTTTCCTAGGAGGATTAAAATAAAAAAAGCGTTTCTTCCCATTTTTAAATTTGCCGCCAGTTTTAACCTAACTTTTAGACTAATAGTTAGTTAGGTTAGAAATTTTACCAAAAATGTTTTTTTCCGATTTTTGAATTTGCCGCCAATTCTAACCTAACTTTTAGTCTAAAAGTTAGGTTAGAACTAAATCAAAGAAAAATAGCATTAAAGCCGTCATGTTATGAATACAATCAAATATACCTAACATATTTGGTATCAAAATGATGGTCTTTTAATGACCAATTGATTTTGAAAAAAAAAAAAAAATTTCCGGGGGAAAAACGGTTTTTTTCCCGGGTAAATACCCCAAAAATAAAAACCCGGTTTTTATCCATCTCTGTATATAAATCCACAACTTTTAGGACACTTTGTATATAGTACTTGCAATGTTGGTATCTTACACCATTTAAAATAAAAAAAATTTAATTTCGTAGTCATTTTCATTTAAAGATTAACACTGACTACACAAGGTTAATTACCTCTCTCTGATAAAACTTGGCATGTACTTCTTGATAAAAGTTTTGGTTACACTCTGAAAACAGTTTGTTCTTCCTTGTGATGATTTCTGGGTCAGCCCGTCTAGAAATTCACATAATTTTTCCTCTGATTGTTCCTGCACCAACTCATCAGGTTCTTCAGAGTCCTCGTTGCTTCTGTTATCGAGATGGATGCTCTCAACACTGGCGAAGTCATCTTCATCAGATGAATATACTGAGCCTTCATGACGATGACGATCTGCAAAAGCATATTAAATATAAGATAATCTAAATATTTAAAACACAAGGTATTTTCTTTTCGGCTGTGCCGCTCCCACTGGACGGATTTTGATGTTTCTTTTTTTCAATTAAAGCTCTTTATTCACATATCGACACACCTAAAGAAAGAATACCTCTTATATCCAAATTAGCAATTTTACAGGAGACAAGAAAAACTAATTTCTCTTATTAATATGTATGAAACCCACATCTTATTTTTTTTTCTTTTATCACACAGCCACACACAAAAAAAGTGGTCTGGCCTGGGTCCAGAGCAGTGTATCCATATGTATTTGGACCCGCTGAAACCGAATTCGAAGTCGGAATTGTCAGATTACTTCTTTTTTCACCCCTACACCCCAAAAAATGATACCTGCGGACCATACCAGTGTATCCTTATGTATTTTGACCCTCTGAAACCAAATCCGAAGACAGAATTGTCAGATTCGCTCGTTCTTAACCCCTAACCCCAAGTCAGACCACTTGGGGGGGGGAGGGGGGTGAAAAAGAAGTAATCTGACAATTATGACTTCGGATTCGGTTTCAGCGGGTCTAAATACATAAGGATACACTGATATGGTCCGCAGGCCAGACTACTTTTTTTATTTTGGCGGTGTTTTTTGGGGTTGGGGGTGAAAAACAAGAAATCTGACAATTCTGACTTCGGATTCGGTTTAAGAGGGTCAAAATACATAAGGGTACACTGGTATGGTCCGCAGGCTAGACCTTTTTTTTTTTTTTTGGGGGGGGAGGGGGTGTCGTCTTTCTGGGGTTAGTGGTGAAAAAAGAAGTAATCTGACAATTCTGACTTCGGATTCGGTTTCAGCGGGTCCAAATACATGAGGATACACTGGTCTGGTCCGCAGGCCAGACCACTTTTTTTTTTGTGTGGCTATGTCATTTATTCTTTTAAGTAGAGTTTTAGGTTTCAATATTAATCTTGGAAATACCAGCTATTAGGAACTGTTGCACATAGGAGGGGACAATGTGGACATCAATTTAAAACTCCAAACAAACTTTTGGCAAAAATGGAGATAAGAGATACTGTTTCTTAAGCGTCGATATGTGTCATCACTAATTTTTATTTTCTTAAATTGTTATTTTCATACGTAAAAACGAAATACAAGTTCAAATAAACAAACAAATCACAGTGCTCAAACTATAGCGTATATATGGTCCTCCTACATCAAAACTGCACATATTCAGGCCGTTCAAGGCAAAGTTTTAACAGTTAGAAGCAAGCGGCCAGTGCCGGCTTTTTCACTTTTGTTTTATTCTTTTCAAGAAGTATTTTTAGGAGAATATCTCTTCATCATGGAACAATATGTTATTCCCATTTTAGGTGACGGCAATTGTTTTTGTTTATTAATGGCCAAAGGTGCGTAAACGCAACTTTTCAACCAAAATTATTTTTCAAGGTCGAGACCAATATTTTACACTCTAAGTTTTACCGAAGAGGTCCTTTCCTTTGCACAAGAAGCGTGACACTAATTTTGAGTGACAGAGATGGCATCAATACGGATATCATAAGTTAAAGAGAGACAATCTTACACCAGTGCAGCTCAGTGTTATACTTTTATATGCAAAGGAATAGACCTAATGTATACCAACAGTAAAGAGTGTACGAATATTTTTGTTTTATTAAAAATATCTTTCTTTCATCTTTTAAAACTTTTTTGAATAGGCCACAATTTAAGCGGTTATGTACATCACCAAAAAATTATTTTCTTTCGTTAGCATTTATAACAGCAATTCTTTTATGCTATACATAAATAAATAAATAAATCCTTTATTGTCCAAACAGATAAGTATCCAATTACAGGACAAATACGAAATACATAATATATAATAATAAATAAATAATGTAAATAAATAAATAATGTAAATAAAAACACTCAAATACATTTTCTTTACATGGTGCGCAAACACATACATGGATATATATGCATTATCACATGTGAACAAATAAACACAATGCTAATTTTTTAACAAACAGTTTACAATTGGTTTTCATAAATACTATTATAAGATTGAAACAAGACTGAACAACAATTTGATTAATAAAAAGAAATGTTTGGTAAATTGAGGAGCCGCAGACTGCCATTATAAGATTTCTAATTGGCTTTTTATAATCTTCTTAAATGTACTAATCGAGTGGTAGTAGATGTCAGTGGAGCTACAAAATTGGTTGGGGCAGTCTGTTAGATGATTGGTAAGCTTATAAGCGAATAAACATGAGTAGTACGTTCTGCGGTTTTCGAGGGATAAGAGTGCGAATCTTGATAGCAATATATTGTTGTCAATACCTTGTTCTGGATATATTCCATCTAGCTTGTATGCAATGTACTTCATGAATACACGTTAAACTGATTCTAGCTGTTGAATATGTATGTTGTAACAAGGTGACCATATTAACGAACCGTATTCAAGCTGAGATCGAACATAGACTGTGTATAAATTTATATAGCAATCTTTGTTTTTGAAGTCTTTGCAATTCCTAAATATGAGACCAAGCATTCTTTTGGCAGACGATGTTATTTTATTTATGTGAGGCGAGAAACTGAATTTTTGATCGAATTCGATTCCAAGGTCTTTGATTTGATTTTTGCGGCTTAATGGGGAGCTATCTATTGAATAATCGAATTCTATAAAGTTATTTTTTAAAGTGAAGGTTATGTAACTGCATTTTTGAATGTTTAAAGGTAATTTATTAGATAGGCACCACTGGTGGATAGTATCTAGATCTTTTTGGAGGAGTCGGCAATCATTGATGGTTTCGATTGTTCTAAACAATTTTAAATCGTCTGCAAACAAAAGCATATTACTCCCTATATGGTCACCTATGTCGTTGATAAAAATGGAGAATAGAAGTGGAGCTAGGTTGCTTCCTTGAGGTGCACCACTAGTAGCTATGAATTCATATGATTTATGACCCCTATATTCTACATATTGAGAGCGATTGCTTAAATAGGAATGAAAGAAAATAGATATATTGTGATAACTGTATTTTTGTATTCACTAATATTTTAAAAATAACGTCCATATTGCCAATTATATATAATGGATGCGCATACGTACCTTAGGCCAATAACAGTTAACATTTTTATGTCAGACATGGAAAAGCGAAAGTTCCAATATGTAAACATCGTGCACGGAAGCAGACATGGATCCACTATATATTTTTTATCCCAAATTATTTTGTCGAATATTGCCTTCCGCTTCACACAACATAAATATAACAAAATATACTTTGATATGGCTAGAATACCCAATCAATATCGGCTTCCGTTTCATAGAAACTGTAATTTCGCTATTAACATTTCCATCTTCAGGTGACCTTCTACCGATTATTTTTCAATTTATCTAAAACGGGAATCAATATAGAATCCTCCCGATAATGGAAACGTTAAAAGTGACGAAACCACACTTTTCATCTTATTCTCGGCTTTAACTTCTGTTACAAAGAACATTTCTTTTCGCATATGCGTCATATACAAAGCGTTTACTTTATTACAACGTGAACTGCAAGTAGATATCAACGTTCCTTTTAGGAAAAATCGAAAAAGAAAACACTCGATGATGGAAACAATAAGAGAGAAATCGCAATTTTCAACTTATTTTGACGACGATATCGCTTTCATATTCACTAGTCGATATCCTTCCATTTTCGAAAGATCGACGAAACCCGTCGCGACGATGGAAGCTTTAACAGCAGACCAGAATAGCAAACCCTGCCAGCAAAAAGTCCACCTGACGATAGAATCATTAAGGATGAAATAGGAAAACCACGACAAAGTGGAAAAACGAGACATGTAGGAGGAAATGTCTGACGAAAAAATTAAATGAGGAAATGACGAATTGAGTTACGGCTAAACACGAAACGTCAAGTAATGCAATTTATTTACCTATGTAAGAATTGCAAAATGCATCTGCACCCAGATTGCTTCGAGATTTTTTAGAAGAAAAAAATGATTCTGGTTCATTTGATTTTTTTTTTGTTTAATAATTTAAATATTTGTTTCAGCCAAAGATGTGTCTATGCTATGTGTTTTTTTTTTCCGAAAATGTATAATATTTTTTTTAACGCTAAATTAGTCTTAATTTATGTATTTTTAATGTACTTTTATAAAAATATCTCTAAAATGGCAACTTTTTATTGTCTTGGCCATTAATGGGTTAATATTATGAAGGTTTTGTTGTTTATGGCTTATACATTAATAATTTAACTGAATATGATAATGTTATCGTTATATGGGTCATGTTGAATTGCATTGAATTGCATTAGTCAACTATTTTCTAATTATTTATGTAGGGTAATAACAATGAAGAAAGTTTTGACTGAAAAATATTATTTGCAGCTAATTATAATCGTGAACAAATTACTTTCCGAAATGTTTTCATATCATCATGTTTCAGAGATTATGCAGATACGAAAATTAAGGTTTTCCATTCTGTTAGTGCTTAGTCTGTGTGTATGTCTGTCTTGTGTGCCTGTCTGTTGGCATTGGCATCAATTTAAAAACCTATTTGATGGATAAAAATAATATTTGACAGGTAGTGTTCACGCTATTATCACAAGTAGACGCCGTTTATACTGACCTAGCGAAAGCTTTTGATGAGGTTAATCACAATATTTTGTCAAAAAAATTAAAAGGCTATGCCTTTGATAATGAATTAATGGAACTTATACACTGCTATCTCACTAATCGAACTCAATTTGTTAAATTCAATGACAGTAAATCTAATATATTTATAGCCACCTAAGGAGTGCCGCAAGGCTCGATCCTGGGACCACTGCTATTTGTTATGTTCGTCAACGACATATCTGAATACATTAAGTACTCTCAGTTCTTGCTCTATGCAGATGATTTTAAAGCATATCAAGTAATCGAAACCACAGAAGATGTTGATAAGTTACAGAAAGATATTGAAGGAGTAACAGACTTCTGTCAAGACAACGACCTGGCCTTAAATGAATCTAAATGCAAGATTATTTCTTATTCACGAAAACAGGATCCTATCATTGGTAGATACATGATTAAAGGCATAAGAATTGAGACCCCACATGAAATTAAAGACCTAGGTGTAGTTTTTACTAAGACATTCTCTTTTAATAACCACATTGAAAAGCTAACTGCTGAATGTTACCGAAGACTTGGCTTTGTTCTTCGAACATGTCATGACTTTACACACACTACATGTATATTGCTTTTCAATTCCTATGTGCACTCAAAATTGGAATATTGTGCTATCATATGGAGCCCTAGGACTCTCCCTTACACTGAAATAATAGAGAAGGCGCAAAAAAGATTTTTAAGAACATTACTCACAAAGGTATGGAACCTGGCCTCTTTTTGTGTCATACAAAAATCAATGAATTGAGTTCGATATACCTACGTTAAGCCAACTTCGAAAGCAGGCACAGGTCCTCTTTATACACGACATTTTACATAATAACTTAAATGTATCAGATATATTATGTTCGATCAACATAAACGTACCTGATGTTAGATTGAGACGCAGAGATCTTGTTTTTAAATTGTTCAATCTAAACTCGCCCACTCAAAATTGCTTAAGAATGGTGAATGAAATTGTGAGGGTCCATGATGATGTAGACATTTTTACGATCAGTAGAAATAAACTGGTGTTAAAAATTAATTGAAATGAATGTAAAATAAGGCTGATTGATACTTCTGTGATATTTGTTTACTTTATATGATATACCTACTAGATTTTATATTTACATTTTTTTTATTTTAACTGTTACATTTTGTATCTACGTATATCTTTATTGTACTTTTACATACATGAAGATGCCACATCAAATGTGTCGACACCTATGGCTACTGTGTATATGTAATTGAAAATTGTTTCTGTATATATGCAGTATAAATCAAATAAATAAATAAATAAATTACCAAGAAAGAGACCTGACAACTCTTAATGAAAAATATAGGTACAGGTTGGGTACTTTAAAAAAATAAAACAGCTGATATGCTTCAAAGAATATGTTCCGTTAATACACAATAGGCCAATCCAACACGCTGTCATTTTGCTTTGTTTGTACTAAAGCAGCCATCTTTTGTTGGTAAGTTAGGGTTTTCGACAGGCCTAAAGGGTACCATACACGTTCAGTAATCTCATTACCTGAATTTTCTCATTTCTTCAATCATACTTAATTCAATAATTATAGCTAGATATGCTTTTTTCTTAAATAATGGACATGTAAGGTGTGAAAAATAATGACAGGGAATGACGGGGAAATTTTTAGTAATGATATTTCTGTAATGATCTGCTGGAATGACATTATTGCTGAACGTGTATGGTGCCCTTTAGGCCTGACAAAAACCCTAACTTACCAACAAAAGATGACTGCTGTAGTACAAACAAAGCAAAGTGACAGCGTGTTGGACTGGCCTATTGGAACCAGCACAAACCAGAAGTGGATGTGACATTTACTGGACAGTCAAAGCCCAACCAAGAATATCAAGTCGATTAACGGAATATATTCTAAATGTTAAATATCGTCATAATGCAGTATTTCACAAATAACTAAAATGACAAAAGGTCATTTAAATTAAATTAAAAATTGAAATAAGTTTACCGATACCTACAATTTACACCGTGATAACTATTTATCTAATCAAATATTAAATCCATTTTTAAATAGATAATATAAAAATTAACAAACACAAGTAAAATATGTCTGTAAATAAATTAAGGTTTGTTGTTATTGTTTAATTATAATAATGGTATAAGTATAAGGAGCTTTATTATTTTTTGGTGTCTAACTAATTCTCATTATTATTCTATATAAGAGTGAAAAATATTATATTATACCTATTGTCAAAAGAAAAACGGGTCTAATTTCCAAATAAATATTATTTGAAAAAGTCAGGATTGAAAGTGATATGTTGCACAATTTTCTACGAAAACCTTTTCCTCAATCTAGATAGGTATATGAAAATTTATTGCCCAGTAACTTATTAAATGTTACACATATTTATGGTAGATCAAACTAATTAGGTATGTAATTACAGTGTTTTTAGGAATGTCATGTCATTTATTAGTTAACAACTTAATATTACATAATATTACCTTGCCTATGTAAAACATATGTTTACCATTCCTGTATTGGTATGGTTTTAAATTATCTAAATATTATAACTTATACACAAATTTCTCCAAACGTTATATTAGGTAGATGCTGTCAAAGGCAAATTTAAATTGAAAACGGGAATTACTTAGGTACTTACTTTGTTTAAAAAATAACATTTAATAGAAAGTGATAGTTATTTCATTAGGTAGGTATTGCATAAAATAATTTTTGGATTCGGGTCGTTTTCTTATCGTAAATAAAAATGTATGTTAAATTACTACTTGTTTATCGTCTGTTTCTAACAAAATTTAACAAAAACAATTCCCTAAATCGGGATGACTTCAACATGACTCATGAAAATTCTCTGAACCAATTAATTATTATTGAAGGTAGGCAAACAAAGCTAGGCAAACAACTTCATTTTATAACAATGAAAACTAACAAATAATCTAACAAAGCCATAGCCATATGCCACAATTTTCAAAGAAAATTAATTTGGAATCCATGCGAATTTGACGTAAGGATGTCTAAAGACAATTATTACAACGACCTTATGAAAGTAACCATAAGGCGCATTTCGTAAATTATGATGTGCATAGACTTACCAGACCTCCCCTTTCGTTTTCCTTTCGGCATGGTCAAAGAATTAAATAAACTTTTTCTTAAATTTACTAAATAAAACAACTAATTTAACACTCGATCAAGACGGTAAACTGTTTCTTAAAGTATTTTGTCCACTTGTACTCAACACTTGACATTTAACTTGAGATAAAAGTGCGATAAAACTAAATAGCATGTTTTCAGTTGAACACAAGATGATCAACTTCGCTGTGGCCGCGAAAAAGTGTTCCTTTATATCTATGAAGTTAGGGTACGGTTGCGCAACAGATCGCAACTTTGGGAAAATAATCAATACTTCTAAATGTGTTTTTCTGAAATATTTCAGTATGTTTTATGGTGTAATATTTTTCTGCACGATGGGTGTAAAAGTGCCCCAATTTTAAAATCGGATAATTATTTAAAATAAAGTTTTTCACAAATTAATCCAGCTCATATTTTTCCATTGGCAACATTGCTAACCAATGGCAACGCTTAGTGAACTTTTCCTCCTCTTCTTCGTGTAACAACGCTTTGACATGACTTTATTTAACTTTAAATAAATTCCGTGATATCCATGTTCGATTAACAAATCGGCAAGCTTCATTTCCGGCTTTTGTCATTTATGTCATATGAGATTTCTGCCAGATGTTGAATGTAAAAAATAGTTTTAATATTGGCAACTCTGTGTGTGATTTCCACTTCCACTTTTGGCTGCCCGACTGCTGTCAAATGTCAATTTCCATAGCATAGGTTATGTTATTTTCAAAACAATAATACTAATTATTAATTGGCAAATTGTAATGAAAATTATAATACGATGTACATAAATCGACATGTTTAAATATATCTAGCGAATATAAAAAAAAATGACAATTATACGTACTAAACATGTGCGTTTTTCATTTACCAGTTACTTAATCGTTCTTGTTTCTGTGATGTTTATTATTACTGTAGTTTTAAGTTTTAAATTATTGACAGTCGGTAAATCATTAAATAAAATGTGTTAATATTCACTTATTTAATTTTTTTCTAGATCAATGTAACTGTTCTGTGCAAGAAACGATTAGATATGAAATAAAAACCAGACCGAAGAGTAAGCTAATTAGCTCAAAGCACAGACTTGCAGTATTAGTACCCTTTAGGGAACGATTCGAGGAACTTTTAGAGTTTGTGCCATACATACACAATTTTTTAAACAGTCAGCAAATTAATCATGACATTTTTATATTAAATCAAGTGGATACGTACCGATTCAACAGGGCATCACTTATTAATGTTGGTTTTCTGCAGACCAAAGCTGATTATGATTATGTTGCCATGCACGATGTAGATTTACTGCCTCTAAATTCCAATTTATCATACACATATCCAGAGCAGCCTTTCCATTTAGCTGCTCCTAATTTGCATCCGAGGTACAACTATAATAAATTTATAGGAGGAATTTTATTAATTAATAGGTAAAAATTAACCACTGTTTTTGCCATTTATGTAAACTATTTTTATTTTAGGGAACATTTTCAATTAGTAAATGGTTTATCAAATAGGTATTGGGGGTGGGGATTAGAAGATGATGAATTTTATGTTCGTTTAAAAGATGCTCATTTAAACATCACCAGGCCAGAACATATTTCTACAGGAACAAATGACACATTTAGGTAAGACTTTCAAACAATAATTGTAAATAGTGGTGCAAAACAATAGGTAGGTTTAACTTTTTTTTTTTTATTTAAATTGACTGTATTTGCAATAAAAAGCAGCAGTAAAGTTTATTGGTCTATGCATGAAGCAAAATGAGAGCAAGAAAGTTGTGTTTTATACCAAAATGTACTAAAATACATCCACTAAACCCCTTTAAATACGTTCGTGATTGCTCCGATAGCCTGAAAAGAAGAGAAAAGCGTTTGCAGAAATGATTGAAATATCGGGTACATCGGCCATGTGTTTCTTACTAAACGCATTGCTAGAAAAACTTGACAGTGAAAAAAATCCTTTTTATAATACTGACGATTTTATAAATTAATCTGGATATTGAATCTGATGCAAATGCAAATTCCTTACGACGTAAGGAATTGAGGTACTCCATAATTTCGACTAAAAGTGTCAGAATCATATTTATTACCATTAAATAATATCACTGTGCTTTGCTTTCCATTTTGCAAATATGAATTGAACCATTGGAAACTGGTTCCTTGCACGCCTATTTGTTCCAACTTATTGAGAAGATGATTGTGATTCAACGTATCAAAGGCCTTGGATGGGTCAAGAAATAATCCGCAAACAATTTCCTGGCCATCCAAACCCTCTAATATTGTATTTACAAAATTAAAAAGAGCTGTTGTCGTAGATTTTTCTTTTATAAAGCCATGCTGAAAGTTATTGAAAAATTTAATGCTATTTAGAAAACCAATTAGCCTGTTGTACATACTAAGCGTTTCCAATATTTTGGAAAACACAGACAGTAAACTTATAGGGCGATAATTACTTAAGTCATTTGTATTGCCTTTTTTGTGTAATGGCAGTACAATTGCTAGTTTTAGAGATTCTGGAAATACTCCTTGACATAATGACGCATTAAATATATTCTCAAGTGGTGCAACTATAGGGTCTATACATTTTTTCATAAACTAGGTGAAATACCATCAAATTCACTGGAAGTTTTTGGTTTACATTTTTTTTACTATCTCGCATATTTCTTTTGATGTAGGGTACATAAACATAGACTTTTTGATCATTTTAATGGGTTTGTTGTGATCTGTACTTACATTATTATTGTTTAAATTGCTATTAATTCAGGAATAGCCTCAACAAAGAATGAATTACATTTATTTGCTAAAACAAGTGGATCTCCTGATGGTAATTTGTTATTTGTTTCGTTACCAACTGTTGAGTTAACTAGGGCTCCACATACATTTAGATTTGTTATTAGCGTTGTTGATAATATTCTTGTAGTATTCACTTTTTTCAGTTTCTCGCAGTAAGTATTTTTAATATGATTGTACACTTGTTTATACTGAGGATTGATATTACTAATATCCTCCAGAAGTTTTATTTTATTTTTAAGATCAGTTAATTCAGGATTAAACCAGTCGGATTTCCGAGGCTGGCGAATTTTTTTCTTTATTAGTGGGAAATGTTTGCAAAAAGCACGTTCTATTATTTTTAAAAACTCATTTGTTTTGTCATCCACAGAATTTAAATTGTATATACTAGACCAGTTTGTCTTAGTCAACTCATCAGTGAAGTTGTTTACGTTCATTTCATTATATGACCTTGTGCATATGTACTGAATTTTTTTAGCCGTGACTGAGAAAGTAAAGACCTGTGCTCTATGGTCAGATAATGACGATTGTAAAACTTCAGTTTCATGATCAGAACATATATTTGTTATTACATAATTAATAATTTTTTTACTTGTTGATGTAATTCTTGTATTATCCTTTACTGTGACTGATAAACATAGGAATCTATTAAACTTGACAACTGATATTTTTCTACACCTTCCTTTGCATAATCAATATTGAGGTCACCTGTTATGATGATTGGTTTTTTTCATTAAACAAGCTTTCCAATATCAAATTCAGTTTATATAAAAACAAATCTAAAGAACCATTTGGGGGACAGTATATGCGGAAAATCACGCAATTGATTTTACTAACGTTACGCTCAATGGCTACACTCAAAATGACCTTTTTCTGAGATACTTGCAATGTCTTCTCGTGATTTCCAGGCGATGTCCTTTGTGACGTAGATAGCAGAACCACCATGTTCACCATGCGTGCGGCAGAAGCTTGATGCAAGAATCATGTTTTTAATTGAAAAGAGTTCTAATTCCTCTTTGGACTGCCAGTGTTCAGTTAAACATGCTATTTGACACATATCTAAATTTTCCAAAAATATTTCTGATTGATGCTGGTACTTATACACTGTATATTTTGATGCATTAGTTTCACTAAAAGTTTGTCTTGAACGATTTGATTCATTGAGTGAGGGTATGTTACGGTAACTGGCATTTAAATTAGGAGTTCGACTAATACATAAGTTTAATAACGTTTGGTCAGTCTCACGACTTACTAGTCCCCATGTAGGTTCAATATAGGGAAAATGACACCGTCTTGCCGTCGAGCCACTTTTTGGCAAAAGGGATTTTTGACTTACTTATGTACAAGGCGGTTTTCTCTATAACTTTATCATTTGGAGAGCCCTGCATTTGGCTTTCCTTTTTTGCCAATATTTGCCTATAAAGGCTACGCGCCTCCGCCACATTTGTCGATTTCACCCTTTTTGATACGTAAAATAGTTAAAAAATTTTATATTCATTCTTTTGAATGATATCTATAATGACTGTATCCTCATGGTCATTGTCTTTTATGGAGGAATTAAAAAGTTAAAAATAATTTCGTAAAAATATATTGTTTATTATTCCTTAACCAAAAATTATACTTTTATTTTTAGTTCATTTTTCCACGACCACAATATACTTTCACTCTCATGGCCTGGACCAAAAAAAACATATTTTCTTAAGTGAAAATTCGGTGTTTCTTCAAATTCACCTGGTTGTCCCTTATGTTTTAATGAACTCATATCGGTCTTTTTGTGTTAGCTTATGGCTCTGAAGCCTTTCAGTTATGATCGAAAATGTCTTTAAATGATTTTTTTTACTTACAGTACAACAGAACTGATTGTGGCGCATTTATTCTCTATCATCTGGATAATAATTGTAAATCGAAGTTACAATAGGGATGTTCACAAAAAAAAATAATATTATACATACATTAGAGTCCCGAGTACCAAAATGAGATTTTTTTTTTATTAATAAATATTTTAGTTTTGTCAATTATTCGTAATAGAAATCACCCAAATGCAGCGAGGCTAAGAAACGTTCCCAGGCATAGGCTAGTTATATGACGTCACTTACCTTGCAGGTATGCAGGCCTGTATGTGTAACGAGGTCCTGTTGTTTTTTATTGAAAGACGAATGTAATATTATTGATCAGCATGCTCTAGAACCTCTATATCCAAATTTTGAAGATATTTTGATTTATAATTTTCGAATTACGGCTCCGTAAAATCATATTTTTCAAGTATTAAATAATTAATAACTTTTAAACGAATTGTATTTCGAAAAAAAGTCATTCTTCATTTTCTATTTAAATTCACTTTTTCTACAACCCAGCGTCATCTGTACTTTCAAATTTTCATAAACTAGAAGAATTATCATTGAAAAATTACCAAAAATAATATCGAACAATTTATAACTTGGAAACGAATTTCTTTTCGAAAAAAAGTCATTCCTCTTTTCTGTTTAAAATCGTTTTTTCTATCACCCACTGTCGTCCATGCTTTCAAATTCGGCAATCCTTAATGCTCGTATAGTTTACAGGGCTGCTGGTTCAAAATGTTGACAATTTTTCAATGAAAATTCTTAGCTTATGAAATTTGAAAGTATGGATGACGTCATGCCATGTTGTAGAAAAGTGGATTTAAAAAAAAATGAAGAATGACTTTTTTTCGAAAAACAATTCGTTTAAAAGTTATTAATTATTTAATATTTGAAAAATATAATTTTAGGGGGCTGCATTCGAAAATCATAAATCAAAATGTCTTCAAAATTTGGATATAAAACATGCTGACCAATAATATTATATTAGTCTTTCAATAAAAAACAACGGGCCACATTACACACACAGGCCGGCGTGCCTATAACTAAGTGACGTCATATTCCTCTAGTCTCTGCCTGGGAACGTTTCTTAGCCTCGCTGCATTGGGGTCATTTCTGTTACGAATAACTGGCAAAATAAAAACATATATATTTTTATTGTTACATTAATATATAATGCCGATAAATCTATCATTTTCAATTAAAATTAAAATTTTTTGAACATGCCTATTGTAAATCGTATCTACAATTGTAGGTCAAAGTTACAATTGTAGGTCGAAGCTACAATTGTAGGTCGAAGTTACAATTGTAGGTCGAAATTACATTGCACTGTATGCAAATTTGCTTTTTTGATATTATTAAAATGAAGTACTCCATACATTAAAGCACCAATATTTATACACCATTCTTTCATCTATCAATTTAAAATTTCAACAAATAAATAACAAAACTGAATAACTGAATGGGTATTATACAAAACGGGCTGCGACGTCATTGGTTGCATTAACATAACCTCAACTTTTAGGTTTTTTAAGTTTATTGTCATTTTTAATGATTATATCTGCACTTCTCATATGAAACCAGTATGGCTCCAAGCAAACATTTAAAAATTGACGCATATGATGTATCAATATTGTTGATTACTAAAAATGGGCTGCTAATTATAGGTTGGATTTCCAATCTACAAAAATCGCCTTATTTTATTGGGAGAAGATATTTAAAACTTTATGAACATTACATTGAACAAGATTTTAGTTGAAAATACGAGAACCAAGCGGAAATTTTCATAATAGTGACATTTTACTCGGAAATTTTTAAAAGATATGTATTTTTGAGGTTAGGTGTTTATGACCGATGACGTCAACAATATAGCTTAGTGTTTTGGGCGGTAAAGTTTTAATTCAAATTTAAAAATACTTTTTCTTAGATATTACTCAACTGGTTGTGGAATTTCAAATGTTTTTAGTTATAATTAAGTATTACCATCACAGTCAATGAGATTTTAAAATTTGTGAAAACACCGAATTGTAGGTCAAAGTTACAATTGTTGTAGGTTGGAGCTACAATCGTTTAGTTAAAATTGCAACAATCAAAGTGAATTTTGGTTGAAACTTGTTAAAATTGTTATTGGCCCCTCTAAGCCTTCGTAGCCGAAACACGTGTGTGAATTTTTTTAAAAGTTTGTTGTAACTTCTATTTTGGTAAGTGCCTTTGTTTTATTTATTTTTGGTTTCATTGAACAGAATAGTTTAAATTTAAAAATAACATTATAATGTAGTCAAAGAAGGCGAAATAAAGGCTAAACCTTGGAATGAAATTGGAGAGCTGAAAATTTGCACAGATAGGGTGAAAAGTATTATAATATCTCGTGTCCGCTACTCAAGATATCCATGGTCAAAGGTCATGAAAATCGGTTTCTATGCGTCACATGTTAGAGGTTATTACAAAACTTGTAGAGCATGGAATTCTCTACAAGTTTGGTTCTATGCATTTTTTTCGTATGATTGACCGTTATCGAGATATAGCACGGATAGTGGGAAGCGTATATAAATTATAAGTTATTGAAATTAAATTTTTATAAGTAATAAACATGGTTTATAAAGAATAAATAACAAAATAATACATTAATATCCACGCCACTCCTGAGGTAGAATGCAAGGACCTCAAAAACAAATTCACTTTCTCCATCAAAATCATTTGATATTGATGGAGTGTTGAGGCATGCTTGTCCGTGACACTGGCCTCAAACTGGAGCATTGCAACCCCACTTTCCTAAATCCACAGTTCGCGCCACAATCTTTCATGCAATTGCAGAAGATCCTATTCAATAGTTCATCTGATATAATATAGTTACCTATTCTATAACTAGAAACTTATTTATACAACTCTTTTTGTTTTGAGGAAGGTAAATCGTCGTTTGCTTCAAGTTATTGAATAGTAATAACCGGCGCGGTAGCTCAATCGGTTAAGGCGTATTGAGTGGCGAATATGCTGATCGACTGCCTACCGCGCTCTGGGTTTGACCCCCAGCCCCGGTATTGACAACACCGGTGGGTGTGGATGTATGTCTGCGTTTTTCCAAATGTGTAACCCCCTTCCGCACAGCCTTGGCTATGGATTTGGGAGTTGTCTACTATCTGTGGTGTGTTTATGTTTTTTTTATTTAGTAAAAACACATTTTGAATCGAGTTTTCTCAGGAACAATTGGCTTTATGAAAGATTTGTAAGAGGCCATTTCCTTTCAAAATGTCTTAATTAAAAACTTTTGTGTACAACTCTTTTTGTTTCGACGAAGTTATATCATAGTTTTCTTTAAAGCATTGGTTAATACGAACTTATTTTGAGTCAAGTTTTGTCTTAAACGGTTGGCTTTACGATACATTTGCAAGAGACTATTTGTCTCAAAATGTCTTAACAAGAATTTTTGCAAATTGCCAATTCCTCAAATTTTTTACATTTCTCTTATTTTATAAGATATCAGTATTTTTCTAAAAACCTGGCTCTTTTATAATAAGTATAGTTTCCATGGCGACACTGCAATATTTCTTAAATCGTTAGCTGCCTCCTAAAAGTGATCTGTTATGTAAACTTACTGTCATAAAATTAAGTCATTTTTATGATAACTGTTTAAGATTAATTAATGACTGAGTAACAGTCCAGGCTGTCTAGACTACCGTAATTCGCCTGAAACAATTGCCGCAAACCGTGGACGTGAACCGATTCTGGCTACGCCACTGGCCACCATGAACTGAAACTACTGAAAGTGCAAAAAATTAACTTATTATTACTTTAAAGGAGCCGTTAAATGGTATTATAATAACCTACAAAGATCCTCTCCCACAACGCGCAAAAGGCCTAATGGCAAAAAAATGGAAAAATGACAGGTTTAAAAAAAAAATCGGTATCTCATAAAATAAGAGAGATGTCAAAAATTCAAGAACATGTGAAAACGTGAAAAAAAGTGCATCAAAAAAAATTTTTTTTTTTTTGGAGGAATTTTGGTCGTTACAAAGTTTGGTGAAGGAAAACATGCTTTCCTTCACACCCTGTAGACAGTAACGTGGTTCAAATTAAAAAATCGGGGAAAACTGGCGTTTATTAAAAAAATAAAATGTTGTGCAATAATTGGTAAAATCATTTTCTTTAAATTATAATTCCTAATACAGCAAATTAAGATTAGTTTTTGGAAAACAATTTAAATGGACAATTTTCATGGCTATTCAATATTATTTTATCATAGTAAATAAAAGGATATATTTTTTTTTTGTATTTTTAGAAATAATACAATCAATAATAGTTAGGTACTTATAATGAATTAAATTAATCACTTATACACTAGTATTTCAGCAATCATTGGAATTTAATATTTCAGAGCACATAATAATATTGTGCAATCTTTAGTAAAATAATGTCCTTTAAATTCTCATAAGGGACTTACTTTTGGAAAGTAATTTACAGTTTCTCATTTATATACATATTATTACCCTGTTTGTTTAAACAGATTAAATAATGTTCATAAGGGAGAACATTATAGTACTTTTTATTTTGGCTAGTTGGTTTCTCCATGGGGCGTAAATAAGGCAGTTAGTTTTTCTTACTTCCACATTCACATAGTAGAGTGGAAGTATAGTAAAGATAAAATAAAATTGAAATTTATGCAAAAAAAGGATTTGAAATCTTACTTGGTAATCAAAAAAAATTTCAATTCTTTTTTTGTTCAAATAGGCTTATAATGTCACGAAACGTCAAGATTTTAAGTTTCAGCAAGAAAAATGTCTGTCCATCGGTCTATCTGTAACTGTTTTTGTGTGCAGGATTGCTCTGGAACGTTTTATGATATTGACTTAAAAGGTATTTATTATGGCGACATCTAGAAAGGTCCATAAAATTGGGATTTAGTGTATGTATCAGCCATCCTAATTATCACCCCCATTACTACCCCATTATTAAAGGGGGTGAAAACAATAAAATTGTGATTTAAGGTGTGTACAAGACCCAAAGGCCTCAAATTTTTTTAAATATCAGTCACCCCCTACCACCCACCTCATTACAAAAATTAAATTGTGATTTACTGTATGTACAATAAGAACCGAAGGCCTTAACATTTTTTTGCTCTCAGCCACCCTCACTACCACCTCCTCCGAAAATTTGGATGTGGAAGTAGTGATTCCTTAGGCAGCAGTTTTTTTTTATTCAAATATGCTTAGAGTGTTAAGAAACGTCGAGAGTTTAAGTTTAAGAAAAAAAAATCTGTTTCTCTATCAATTTTTGTAACCTTATTTTGCGCACAGTGCTGGAACAGTTTCTACTATTGGCTGGAAATTTGACACATTTATGTATTATAACGAGATTTGGAACTAGATTATATTTTGATCTTATTCTGTTGAAGTGTTGGGACGGTGAATGGGGGTACATATGTAAAATAATAAGAAAGTATTAAGAGTCCATAACATTGGGATTTTGTATACAGTGTGTGCGATTTAAGACTGCAACACCCCGTTATTTTGGAACGCGTTGGCCGATTTTATTATTATTTTTTTTATTTTGAGATATAGTGCTCGATGAGCTTTATTTGACTGTTTTGAAGATTTTGTAATTTTCATATTTTCAAGGGCTGCTCCTCTAAATGGGTCGAAACTTCGAGATCGACTATTAGGCAATTTTTTATCGGCAAGTGGGATAGCCTTTTTAATGTTGTTATGTCTTGTTATTCAATATCCAAATTTGAAATTTCTCATTTTTCGACTGGCCCTGTATAAAAGTCGGTTAGGTTTACTAAAAAGATAAAGTAGTCATTCGACTTAAGGAACATCAGACACTAAATGAGGAAGAAAAAAGAAAAGTTATTCTTTAAATAAATAGTGCTTCTATACATTATTCGGTTGCTGTATGTAGGTGCCTTAACGAAAATTTTTCAAACAAACTTCAACTTACAAACAAACACTTTTATTATCTTTTATGGTATTGTATTGTATTTAGGGCCATTGGAAGAGCACTATCTAGGTGAAATGGTGCCTATTTACCATGTAGATTATATTTTTGTGGTAAATAAAGATATTATTATTATTACTATTATTAAATGGATTAGATGGCCTAGCTTTTTTTTTCTACCTTATTTATTATCTGATATTGATGCCACTAAATAAGGAAGAAAAAGAAAAGCTATTCCGTCTGATTCATTTATTTGAAAAATTTTCATTAAGGCACCTACGTACAGCAACCGAATGCAGAGAAGCACTATTTATTTTAAGAATAACTTTTCTTTTTTCTTCCTTTAGTGCCTGATGTTCTTTAAGTCGAATGACTACTTTATCTTTTTAGTAAACTTAACCGACTTTTATACAGGGCCAGTCGAAAAGTGAGAAATTTTAAATTTGGCTATTGAATAACAAACACCCTGTATGAGGTATCGAGCTAAAATTTTGTATAGAGGTATTTGAGACAACTGCGACTTGAATACGCTATCCAATTTGCTGATAAAAAATTGCCTAATAGTTGATCTCGAAATTCGAACCCATTTAGAGAAGCATAGTAGGCCTTGAAAATATGAAAATTACAAAATCTTCAAAATAGTCAAATAAAGCTCATCGAGCACTATATCTCAAAAAAAAAAAAAAAAGTAAAATCGACCAATGCGATCCAAAATAACGGGGTGTTGCGGTCTTAAATCGCACACACTGTAGAATAGAATAGAATATCTTTATTTACTACTTTACAGCATATGTGTTTGTAACAAGTCAATAAAAAGAAAACAAGACAAAGGATAGACATATTAAAAACATTTCCATTTACATTTAGACAGGTATATCACAATAAGTGAGCTTATGGGGGTAGGTATATTGCAAGAACAAGGAGAACGAAATGATAATTCGCTATATTGTGTGAGGTAAAAAAAAAAAAAAAAAATTGTTAGACATTAATTATTATTAATGTACATAGCACAGGAAAATGTATACATTTTACATTTCCATGGTAGGGATGTCCATATATTCCTGGATAGAATAATAACAATGTTTTATCATTAAAGCTTTTACGTGACATTTGAATTGTTGGTTGTTGAGTATTTTTAGTTTGAGAGATAGCTTATTATATAGTTTTAGATTCAAGGAATTATTCTCCGATCTATGTAGCCTATGTTTAGGAGCTCTGAGTAAGTTGGAAGATCTAGTTTGGTGTTTATGTATATCAGAGTTTTTGTTAAAAGTTGATACATTTTTATGGATTTCTAACAGGGAGTAATATATATAAAGAGTAGGCACTGGCATAATGCCATACTTTTTGAATAAAGGTTTACAATGGTCTCTGAAACCCACATTTACAATTATGCGAACTGCTTTTTTTTGTAGCCTGAATACACGTATAGCAGCAGATGAGTTACCCCATAAGATTACCCCATAACTCAAATATGAGTGATATATAGAGTAATAAGCATTTAATAACATGGTATTACTTAGGATATTTTTCAATTGTCTTAAGAGAAATATATGACTTGATAGTTTTTTACAGAGAAGGTCAACATGACATGTCCAATTCAGAGAGCTATCTAGAGTTATCCCAAGTAGTTTCACACTCCCCACCACATGCGGAGTACTGCTGGAGAAAGTGATCCTTTGCGTCTTTTCTTTATTTAATTTCAAATTATTGGAGGAGAACCAGGATTCAGCTATAAGTTCAATATTTTTTGCACTTTGCAATAAGTCATCCTTGTTTTTTTCAGAACATATTAAAGTTGTATCGTCAGCAAAGAAGACGCATTTCTCAGGGAGCAGGTGATAATAAAGATCGTTAATGTAGATTATAAATAGTAGTGGACCCAGGATAGAGCCCTGGGGCACACCATATTTAATAAATTCCAAATCAGACATATTGTTGTTAAAGTTCACACATTGTTTCCTATTTTTAAGGTAGGATTCAAAGAGTAATAGGGGCGTTCCCCGTAATAGGACATCTTCTCCAGCAGGGTATCCATGTGAGACGCAGTCAAAAGCCTTGCTGAGGCCACACAGAGTTACCGCTGTGTGTCTACCCTCATCAAGGCCCCCGACAACGTCCCGCACGACACTATACACCGCCTGTGTTGTAGAGCGGTTTCTACGGAAACCATATTGACTGCTATTTAGGAGGAAATTTTTTTCAAAGAATTTTTCTAATCTGGTTTTAATTAAGATTTCTAGAATTTTTCCAAAGATTGGTATGATTGAGATAGGGCGGAAGTTGTCCATCTCGTCCATATCCCCTTTTTTAAATATAGGCACCATCTTGGCAACTTTGAATACATTAGGAAATATACCTTCCTTAAAACATGCATTTGCAAGGTGAGTGAGCGGTATGACCAGGAAGTTAACAGTATCTCTAATAATTTTGGTGTTTAGATCATATATGTCATTGCTGTTAGAATTTTTTAATGACATTATGGCATTGTATACCTCAGACGGTGTAACGGGTTCAAGAAAAAAGGAATAAGACTTAGTAGCAATATTTTTCAGAAATTTTAATGGCATGTGGTCACTGGCAGGCAAATCTTTAATAATATTTTCAGCTATTGTAACAAAGAAGTTGTTGAATTGAGTTGACGATATATTGGCTGTTTCCAGATCTATGTTATTAGTGTTGTTTCTTTCATGATTAATTAATTTCCAACAATCTTTTATCTTGTTGTCTGAATTAGTTAAGTATGAGTCATATGCAAGTTTTTTTGTCCTAATTATTTCACTTTTATAATCTGCCCTTAAGGATTTATATAAAGATATATCAGTTTGTTTCTTTGTTATATTGGCTATGGTTTTAACTGATGATATTGTATCCCTTGTATATCTAAGGTTATTGTATATACGAGAAGCCAAAGTTTCAAATTTTTTTTGGCATCAGCCACCCTCATGCATTACCACCCCCACCCATTATTGAAGAGGGTAAAAAATAAAATTGTGATTTAGTCCCACCACCTTTAATAATGGGTTGGTGTGGTTGGTGTGGTAGTGGGAGACTTGGATATGTATAATGTTTAATCATTTTAATAAAATGTCTCTCCTTGGTGATATTAATTTTGATAGTCTAGGCAGTATATACATATACGTATATACAAAATTTCATTAAAATATTTTGAGCCAATTTCCAGTTATCGTAAAACAAACATTCAGACAGACAGATAAATAAAAATTCTGAAAATACATTTTCTGGTTTGATACCATTAAAGAAACCAGAAAATACTGGAAATTCTATGACTTCATTCACAGGAGAGTATAGTAAATGACCATTTTCTACATTGCTTCACATATCAGAGATTCAGACTTTCTTCATGATCGTGGAAAAATGATTTTATTACACTGTCTAAGTACTTGCTATGCACTGCAGCATTGCATTTATTCCCACCTTAAACCGTATATTTTTATATTGCTGAGGGATGAACCGCCTAGTTCATCACCCATCTCGAGCGAACTTAAAAAAGACAGACAGACTTAAAGAGATAGAAAATTAATCACACACCTTTAACAGTTAGATCGACTAAGTATTCAAAACACAAAAAAAAGTAATGAAAAATATGAAAGTCAAAAAAATTGAATCGGCTACATATTTCTTAACTTTCTTAACATCTATGGTTGGATACAGCTTATGATAAATATTTTATAGACACATTCATGGAAAGGATAGGAAAAGAGATACCACAAAATGCTTTAATCAACGAGAAGTAACAAGAAAACGTGATAGACAAACAGGTCTCCATGATGTTACATACAGGATTCTGAGCTATAAAAGTATGGAAATTAGCGGAGCACCTCTAACTGTTATCAATATACAATTATTTTGTAACCATACCACAACGCCCTGGTGTGATTGTTCCTCAAAGAAGACTGAAGTAAAGAAGGCAGCAAAGTCATAAATCGTTTATGTAAATTTGTTGTTTTCATCCTGTTTAAATTATGGTAAGGTACCTTGTACAATATATGATAAATGCTCATTAGATTAAACTTAAATTGGAATTATGTATTAAAATGAATTGAAATTTTGCAAAATTTTTTTTATGGTAAGCAACATTAAACTTAAATAATGACAACTAAAGTTATTCATTTATAAGATACAATGGATGTAAGCATATGCATGCATATGATTCTCCTCCGTGGCTTCGAGCATTTTATTCTCGATTGTCTAATAGTTATTCAGGTATCGGTGGTCAAATGCATATCGCGCCCTGATTGCTGTTTGCACGAGATGCATCTTGGAAATGAATTTACTTTATGTAGTCTGTTTCGGTTACTGAAACGAAATTTATTTAAATATGTAAAATGGAACTGTCACATTACACCAACTTAAGTGTTCTTTGAATGAGATATTTGATTGCTGCTATGATTTAAACATCACATAATACAGAAATCACAAAAATAGTCTGATTTTTTAAATTTAAACTAATTTGTAGATTCGGAACTAATGTATAATTAATTCATAGATTTTTTGTACAAATTGTCATATTACAAAGAAATGTATTAAAAGATTATTTTATGTAAATAGAACTTATGAGATAATTCACAGTGCATAATGAGAAAAATCTGCTTGGTGACTTGACATATGTGTCTCATTATTGACTTTTTGTTATACACTTGCTCGTGTTCCACTGTATTTCTTATTGATATTAGCATTATCTTTTTAAATTACATCTTGTGCAGTCTTCCTCTTAATACACACTTGACATCTTCTTTTAATTTGTGCTTCTGTATTTTCATTGTAAATTTGGGGCACTCCACTAGGAAATGCCAAACAGTCATGCTGACATCAGATACGAGGCACTTACTTACTGGTTCTTTCTGCAGTAGGTGTCCATGGGTTGCCTTTGTGTCGCCTGTATAAAGACCAGATATGACAATTTGGAGGTGGCGGTTATTTGGAATGTTTTTCCAGGGTGATATATAAAGTATATATCGCCTTTCAATAATCAAGGTTACATATAAAGTTCAGAACAGAAAAAATCTAACCTTATATTAAAACTGCAAAGCAGAGTATGTGCATTCTAAGTAATAATTATTGCTACTAGAGATGCTAAAAAAATTGTAATGAACACTGGTGAAGGATTTATATTAATTTTGGGAGGCAGGCACATCATCCATGGGTGGGTTTCGAGGTTGTTAGGTTTCATCAGAATGGAATAAACTTAACGTAAGCCACAATAAGTCAGCGATTTGTAAAGTAGGGCCCTACTGGCATCTATTGCAGCACTTGAAAATCCAACCTAGAGAGAAGTAAGTTCACCATTTCCCTCTATATTAAAACTGCAAAACAGAGTATGTGTGTTGAATAATAATTGTTACTACGTACTTCGTACGACGGACAAATGACATCTCTGTAATGTTATCTTTTTAACATCAGCTCATTACATCAATTTAACATTGTTGTAATCATTTTTTCCATGTTGGATAATTTTATGCTTTACCACGTCATATGTTGGAGGAATTATTTCTATTTGGCATCATATATAAACCATTGACAATAAGATGTCACTCTTTATCTTGTATTCTAATGAATTTACAATTTGGTAATTTCATTTAGGAAACATTGAATAGTGATTTGCATGGACCTTATAATAGTCAAATTAAAAATCATTATTCTGTGTCTGGGCCGAGATGGTATAAAAACAGTCTGTGGGTTACACTCCATCAATCTGTGTCAGCTCATTCCTGTAACCCATCATAAAAATGGATGGAGACCTTGTACAGCCTTTAAGATTCACATGTTATTTTGCAACAAATTGGGTTATTTTATTTGTTAAATATACATTTATTTCAATTAATCAAAAATTTGTTAGATAACCGTCGCTAAATGGCGTCAATTTAACGTCACAGAATTATGCCATTTTTATGTCTGTGACATCTCTGCAAAGGTCAGTGACGTATTGTCTGGCCAAAAAATTACTAAAAAATTATGTTAGCCTGGGTAGATGCTAGGAAATTTCTTTGCAACAAATTCTGGTGGATTTATATTTATTTTCGGAATCCTACTTTACAAATCGCGGCTCATTGTTCACAAGTTCACTGAGAATCTGCTTTTGAAGGCACGTTAAGTCTGTTCCACACTTTTAAAAAAATAAGTTAACTTTTACATATCTTTAATAGTGGTAAGTTAAATGAAGATAGAAGCATCCAATTTGAATAAACATTTCTCTCTACGTTTTGACCAAAGTGGTTTTATTTCCATTTATTAAACCAAAATTCAAGATTGGCCAACAAACAAGTGATGAGTCCCAATAAACACACATACGTGTATAAAACGTTTTTTATATTATAAACACCATTAGAAAAATACGAGTCTCCATTACATAGAATCAACTTTTAAATGTCGCAGTTTTACACGTTGCAAAGTACGAATTCATAAACGTTTGATTTAGCACATAAAACACGAATATTATACGTGTTAAGATCTTATAATTTCAACGTTATTGTGTAGCGTTTTATATACATATGTTTTCAACGTAAATGAAGGATTAAAAGGGTTTGTTTTAAAAACGTGTTTATTAACGTTGCTTTAACATATGGAGTACCCTAATAATTATTACTTTTATTGGTACTTTTAAATGTTCTTTAGAACGTTATTTTTAACATTAGGGCGTATTCACACTTGTGCATTTTTCATACAGCATCTTTGAAACAATCTTTACAGTGGTAAATATAGCAAATCGCTTTTGTGATGATGTAAAATGCAAGGAGATAGTGAATCAGTTGACAGTTACCATCTCTTTGCATTTCACATGCTGGTAAAAATATGCATTTAGCTATATTTAGCATCAGGGGCGGCTTAAGGGCCGGGCAACCCGCGGGGTCCGAAGGGATATCCTTGTACTTTAGTATGAAGTACGTCCGTGATGACCTCAGGAAAGGGCGCCAAAAAGTACTCCTGCCCGTGTAGAAAATTTACCTTGAGCCGCCCCTGTTTAGGATTGTAAAAATTGTGCTTCAAATATGCTGCATGAAAAATGAACAGGTGTGTATACGCCCGGACTCTGTAAATTCTAATAATAATACAGTTTTATTCGTACCTAAATTTATTCAAAAAACTAAAATACAAAGTATATATAGTCTGTAGTAACATATAAACAAATAATAAAAAATCTTGTGATTAAATAAATAAATAAATAAATAATCTTTATTTAACTACATACTATATATTTGTAGCAGGTCAACAGAGGTAAATACGTAAAACATACAATACAATAAAGTATATGAATATAAGATATGTGTCGCTTAATAGCACAAACAACATATAGTAGGTATATATAAAATTAGAAAAAAAAAAATAAACTGCTGATTAATTAGTGGGTACATCACATGTCAACCGAAGAGTTGGTCAATATCTCCATATACTCTTGAGAGGAGTAAAAACAGTACGTCAACAAAAATTGTTTTATTATTATTTTAAAGGCATTGTAATTTAAGGATTTTAGATTAGATTAGATTATTTAGATTGTATATATTATTTAGAAAAACAACGGTTAAAAACAACAATAGAACATTCTACTTTATAAAATTTATAGATAATATAAAAAAAGAAATTATTTATTTCTTCTATTGATTAAGTGGCACTGCTGAATGATTTAGGCATTCCTTTATAGCCCAGGCAACCTGCATATCGTTTTTTTAATTGTCTGGAAAGTTCCACTTCGCTGCCTCTGAAGCAAAAATTATTAAAGTTTAGCGACCGATTTTGGACTCCCAGCGATAGTTTTTCATCAATGTTACTTTTATCGTGGCCGCCCTGTATTTTTTTTTCATTTAAAAAATTATCAGGTTTTGTTTGCGGTCAGTTGTCACCCGCATGTTGGGCCCGGGATATTTTTTCTCAATCTAAGGAATGCGTATGGTTCGTGTAATTTGTCAGCATTGTATGCAAATCGGACCGTTACACGTTCCATGCTGAAATCAACGTTTACATGACTCTAATTTATATAGTTCTTAATTACGAATGAAATTCGGGAAAATGAAGAGTCGGAAGGGAACGAAAAGTGGTCTAAGCATAGCCCCGATCGATAGGGCGCCACGTCATCCCGAGCCATCCTAGACTCTGCATAAGTCTAGAAAAAAGCTTGTATTGCAGCAAAATTTGAGAAAAACTCTTGCCGCGTAGTTGTCTTCATTTTAATACATAGTATGTAGAAAAAATATCATACTAAAAAGTTATTGGCATATTTACCCTGGCACCTCCTGTTTGACACACCCCTGAATTAAATTTTTGCTCATAGAAAACACTTGTCTGAAAATTCAGACTACCCCTTGGTTGCCTCTAGCGACAAAATTAAACAAAACTTGAAGGTAAGATAAGTCCTTTTATAACGTGGTCACAAAAGAAGCCACGGTCTTCTAGTACATCATGCACGAGAAGTACATATATATTACTACCAAATCTACACAATCATATGCGATGATAATAGAGAGTTTTTGTATGACGATATTTTCAGTACGATAACCATGTTTGCAAATTAAATTTGAGTCCGTCGAGGATACGCTATACAGGTTGCACCCGTTTTAAAAACCTTAAGTAACATATCACTGTCTAGAAATATACCCTGACGTGCTGTCTATTACTTTTAATTTAAGAACATACAGCTTGTACTTACCCAAAACAGCAGCAGACACAACAAATACAAGAAAATCACAGAGAGCCACAAACCACAAGAAAAACGTACTTGGACCATTTGCAACTATTGTAACGAAGTTCTAGCAGAGAAATACTAATCACCACGCCATCACGAGATCCTTCCTTAACAAATCAGAATGCTTCATTCACTGGTTCATTGAAGTCGATTAATTGCATGTTTGCTTGAACGTGTAAATAACGGTTTTTGCCTCTTGAATTCTAACAGATTCAGAAACAACGGTAAAATATTTATTTAAATGTTTTGAGACGAATTTGTATAAATATGTCAAATTATATATTTCAGCGTTTGTATTATACAGGCAAAGTTTGCAACAGTGAATTAATATCCTGGTAATAATATCTTCTAAGACACTAATATTTTCCTATGAGACAAACAAGAACCATTTGACTCGGCGCCGAAAATAGCAAATATTTGGTCTATGTACCAAGACGTGTTATTATTAATGAAATAATAATAATTGCGATTTTTACTGATGAAAAAATCGAAAACCTAATTTTTCTTGACAACAAATAAATAAACTGACCGATCTTCGGGACAATGTAAGTTTGATGTGACCGAACTATTTTTTAGCTATAAATGCAGATACGAATTAATGTTTCCAGTGTAAAAAATAATTCGGAAATTTATGGTAGACATTTAAACACGTTTTAAGCTACATACTTTTATATGTGTAACTGAAGTACCTAACTAACTAGGTACAAATGTTTATAGCTCAAAACGTTGTTAAAATCATCTAAAGGAACATTATAATAACGTAATATCGAAACGTTATATAGGACGTTTTATAAATCATATACTTACTAAATTAGTTAGAAGGCACGTTACAAAAACGTTGATGATATTAGTACCTATATGATATTTAAATAACGATATTTTAACGTGAGAATATTGGTTATTCAAATTTTGATCAGAAAGCTACGTAGTTATAACGTTAAAATAAAACAGTGTTTTTGTACATCAAAAACAAACCATTGAATTTCCAACGTAACGCTATTTATAATACGTTTAAAAAATGTATATGTGTTTACTGGGGTTGCTCACTTATTTTTATTAAGCCAGCTCATTTAATTCAGCTCACTCAGATGAGCCGTTCATCAAGAAGCTTTCATTTGAACTACTACTACTATCCGTTGTACGATAATATTTCACTAGCCCACAAAAATAAACAATAAAAAGACTACAATAATTGTTCAAAGTGGCCACCATTCTTTTTAACACATTTTCATGCACTGTTAGTAATGTCTCTAATAGGGTCATTTAGTGATATGGCAGTTTCTTACTTTTTCTTCCTCATTTTAAAGTATAACAAACCAATAGCCTCTGAAAAAAATTTCAGCTCAATTGAATCAATAGCCACAGAGATATTCGCATTTGAATAGAAACACGCTCGGCCGGCCAACAGTCCGTAGAGTGACGTCACTTGGCGTGCGCCGATACCAATATTAGAGCAGCGATTTCGTAAGTCTATCGTGTCGTTCTTTTTGGCGTAAAACCAGGTCAAACATGTTAGGTTCCTTTGAGTATGTCACCGGGCATATGAAATCATATTTTACGACATTTTTTTTGTGTTCTCGAACTTTTGAAATCAATAAAAAGTGAAAAAAACGTATTTTTAAATAAAATTGTTTTTTTTTTTTTTGTTTCCAGCGCCATATTTTTAAAACTATTAAAGGTACCGAAATTTGTTTTGTGTCAAATTAAAGCACACACTGTATCGTTTTTACCAATATAAACGGTTTGGGCACAATTCGCACTTTCATTTCTCTAAAAATCAGATAAACTAAAAATATATATTTTATGTATGGAAATCTCCACCAATCGATAAACTTTTTTATTTTTGAAAATATTTACATACATGCAGCGAAGAAAATAAAGCCTAATAATCACAAAAGTTTTTGAAACAATATATTTTTTCCTAAAATGTACTGTGTGGCAACAGCGATTTTTTTATCAGCGCTAAATGCGACATTGGGACGCAATTAATACACCTCGCATGCAGGGTTGGTCAGATTAGTCGCGTAGAAGTGGCGGTTGTCGAAAATCATTAAGTATTCATTGTTCGGATAAAAATTGTGACAATCGAAAATGTGCTTGTTTTAAGGAAGGCCTAAAATGTTGCAACGAGTGCAAATGTCGTTCCTGTAACAACATTATTAAAGATTTCGAGGCAGATATGAACGAATTAGAATGCTATTAATGTAGGGCCTACATAAACTACATACTACATATTTATCTATCCAAATAGAAAATTTATTTCAACAATAAAACTCATTTTATGCGTACGTTTTTACTTTCATTCATTTAAAAATGTCGAATAAACTTACTAATTAGGTGGGTAGTTAGTAACACTGATTGATATTTATAGATTAGGTATTTATATCTACCTACCTGTCTTTTCATTATTAAAAGGAGACTATTTTATATTTATTGTACAATTTCTTAATATTAACAACATATGATCAATACTACTGTACAATGCATGAAATATTGAACAATAATATTGATCCCCTAGATGCTTTTGATCACTACTGGTTTTGTATCTATTGATGTAAGTTAAACTACTACATACACCCCGACCGGGACCGTCAGATCGTTGCAATCGACAGGCTTGCTATAGCCGAGCGCTCGAAAATATGACTTTAGCCCGTTAAAAAAAATCGCTGACTCAATACTATGAACGGGACATGAAAAATTTTTATCCTAAAAACTTTTTTCAACTATTGGCTTCAATTTGTATGCAGCATGTATATACAAATTTTCATAAATAAATTTTTTTCTCGATTGTCTAAAATTATGCTACTGAAAATAACAAGTTTGAGTTTCCTATTATTCTTCCAACTTAAAAAAAAATAAATCGGGTTCACGTGGGACGTTGTTCGAAGCGCTATCGTGTCTACTTTAATCTAAAAAAAAATAGCTTGATAGCACAAATATATTCAGAGATATAGCGGAGGAGACGTTAAAAAACATATTTCATTAAAAATCTATTTTTTTGAGTTTTTCCGAAATAAAAAAGTTCTCGACCACCAAAAAATGTAAAAAATGATTTTGTGTACACGATTATCTTACTAAAGAATCCCACTAAGTCTGGTTTGGTTCTACGTCGGTCTTTTCTTGAAAACTAAGCGACTTTACTTCCAGATTTTACTCTACTAACTTGCATTCGCAGCCGTGTTCACTGGGCGGTTCAGCCATCTGACGTCACAACTCGACTACATGTTAACCCGAGCGTTTTTAAGCACGCCGACTTTAATAATTTTTTTATACATGAAGGTGACGTCAGAAAATTCTAATTTTTGGCATACTTACTGTACTCACCAAGCTCTTTCAGAATATGTAATAATAAAAAAATGTTAAATGAGCCTATTGCTTTAACTTGTAGAATTAAATGTGGAAATGTAGAAAGTAGCTTATTTTTTCCACTTTTTTGAATATCTAAACATATTTTCGAAATTTTGTTATACCTGGTGTTTCTATTTATTAAGATTTTTTAATGTTATATTGTCTATAAAATTATTTTTTGTGAAATATAAATTTCTTCACTGTATTTTTGGGTAAATATTTTATAGGACTTTTGCTCAACATCCAAAGAAAAATGGAGGAAATTATATTTACCTTGGTAGAAATTTGTTTTATTGTTAGTAAATTAGAAAGTGAGAATTTGTAAATATAATTTATGTTAATATATGTTGATTATATAATTTTTTTTTATAAAAGTCTGTGTTATATCATTACTTAAGCCAGTTCAATAGTACTTTTTTAAATATAAAAAAAAAATCCAAACAATTAGTACAGTAGAACAGCAGTGGATCTAGAAATAATTAATGGGGGGGGGGGGGACAATGTACAATAAAATCAACTCAAAAAATATGTTTTATCAAACAAGTTTTCCTTTTTCTGATGTAATTGTAAAAATTATTTAACCCTTTCACTGCGGTAACCGGCTAATTACGCAAAGATGGAGGCATACTTTAATGCGTGAACCGACCAAATCTGTATGTGAATATGTTTATAATATGTACTAAACTTCAATTTGGCACACCACAAAAAAAATGCTCTTTTATGTTTTTACATATTCACTGTTTTCTATTTTATGTTTTTATAATAAATACTTCATTCTAAAACAAAATTTATTTAGAAATCTGTAAAATGGGCCATTTCACAATATTTACAAGTAACATTTTGAATACAATTAAAGCGCGCCAATGTGGGAAACGTACACATCCGCGAACGAGATTCATATGTAGCTGCGGGAGACATACAAATTCGCAAAGCCCTACGGCAGCTTCAATGAAAGGGGTTAAATATTTAAAGTGTTAATAAGTTGAAATAATTTTGTGTGTCTGAGTACTTACTATTATCAAAGAAATATGTTTCATTCTTTTGTCTGGAAATTTAAATATGTAAACTATTTTTTATTTTTGTCAAATAGAAGAAAGGGGCACATAGCTTTGTGCACTCTGAATCCGCCTCTGCAGTGAAACCTTTATAGTTAAAGATTATGTGGATAAGGTTGTTCACATTACTAAATATTTGATGATAGTTAAATCGCAAAAAAGAGAACTACCAGAAGCAACACTTAAGCTTCCTGCCCAAATTCCATTTATTTAGATCTTATTAAGATCCACAAAGGTATTTTGTTGTTGCGGTAAATCCTATTTCCAAGTAATTAGGAATTTATTAAAGCTTGCATAAATAATCTCTTATTCATGCAAGTACAATCGGCCTAATATGTGATAAAAATATAGTTGAATTGTTGAGTATTATGTCACAGTGTTAGGTTAAAACAATAAATAAACTGACGGAAATACCGATAAAAAGATGGCGAAATTCACAAAAATTGATCAGGAAACATCAAAGACGGTTCGGAGAGTGTCACTTCTGTTAGCTGTGGTTAAATCATCAAATATTTAGTAAAGAGAACAACCTTATCCACAAAATTTTTAACTATCGAGGTTTTACTACTACTATTACTGCTACTACTTGGGAGTTAAATTATAATAAATATTATTGTTATTAAAAAATGAATTTATATACAGGGTGATCTACTATGACATGCGGAAAATTTATCAGTAGGTTGCCCCCACCAAAAGGAGTTAAAAAAATGAAAAATAAAAAAAAATACCACCAAAAAAACCTTCTTTTTTTGTAGAAATGCGCCGCCAATGATATTAACCAATCTGACGTAATGCAGCACAACCATCCCTTTTATCAGACTTGAGATTGACAGCAAAGCTGGAGAGGGTAGAAGTGACTTTTTGGTTTGAATCAAATCACACTACAAAAATAACAAAATACATCGAAAAGATATTAACTTAAACCCGTCGATAACACAAAAACACCAAACTTTGGCGGCACTTTGTACCTGCCGGTGTCCTGATTGTTTGCAGGGCCGGATTAAGGATTGGTGCGCCCCTAGGCTATTTGCCCCCTCTTATTCATAGGCAATGTTACGCAGTTTCAAAATTAATAAGCGGAGGGAGAAAAATTTAAAGACATTTTTTGACGAGCGAGGGGGAAGGCAAGATTGGAACAAAATTTTGACCAGCGGGAGGCGCGAAATAGGCTTGCGGCGCCCCTAGGCTACAGCCTAGTTAGCCTTATGGATAATCCAGCCCTGATTATTTGATCGAAAGCAAAAAACGTGGCAGTTTGACCGCACGCGCCAGTTCCACTTTTTATACCAATTAAGGAAATGTAAACATCTCTGAATATGTTCTTTCCCAAGTAAGTTCAAGTTTAATGACCTTGACCTTGACAAAAGAAGTCATCGTGCTTTGGCAACACTGGCCAAAAGGCAAGCCGGCCGCCTTTGGTATATAGGAACATTTCGCTTCGAATACGCTATTATTTTCTTATACATTCCAGCATGAACGATAGAATGAAAGAGATACAGCGGTCAAGTCAGCCAGCAGACAGGCGCAGACTACCATGCATAGTTTAAAAACAAAATGGCTGAGCTGGCACTCTCCGACATTATACCGTTATAATCGGCGGGTGAAATTGTTTGACCTCACTTGTGTCAAATTGGTATAGAAGTCTGGGATGGATTATGGATTCCGAATAATTTAGTGATACATTAGTCGATAAATTTAAATTTTTTTTGCTAATTTTTATTCTTTCCTCTGGGGTAGGCCGTGGCTAGTTTGGGGTGGGTCCGGCCCACCCTGCCCCCCCAGTTGCGCCAATGTACTAACCACAGACAAGTAACAGTAGCGTATCTTTGCAAGTTTTAATGCAACAAAAATTACTAAATTACCTCGGATCACTCTAAAATTTTGCAGGGACTTTCCCACAAGACTAGTACACCATTTTATTTTCGGCATGTCATGGTAAATCACCCTGTATAGTGTCTTGAACTGTATGTATAATACATATTTCAGTTAAATTATTCACGAAAAAGACTAAAGAGGAGAAATGATTTATAAAGAGTTTAAACTTGGCACACATACTCGTGAATGCTGTATACGCCAGGACATATTCTAACGGACAGTCGTGGCTGTTTTGGGCAGTCGTAAATTGAAAATGGGCGAAATTTATTTAAAAAATTCCAAGAGAAATTGAAAAAACGAGTGTATTGATATAGTTTTGTGTGCTTGCATATATTTAATATGCAGTCATACAATCTGTCCTCTCGTGTACCCGTCCTCTGTCCTATCCTGTAGGTACCCGTTTCGACCTGGCGGAATATGGTTTTGCCATATGAGGCAGGCCATGATTGTTTAGGAAGCAAGTTGTTGGGGGATAGTTAGGCAGTCATAAATGTTGTTTAGAATAGGCTCTGGTACACATCATACATTCTCAAAGAGTTGCGCTCTCTCTGGGGATGACGGTTTCTCCTAAATTCTAAGGGATACTTCCAAGTGGTGACCCAGGATTGTTTTTTTCGCAATTATCTTGTAAACAGTGCGTTATCACCATCTGATGATGGTATGTAAGATTCCACTGTATATATTTATTCTCTCTATTCACCTTATTATTTATTCCGACTGTATTATTTTCCTGTTTAATAATTTTTTTTTTAAATGTACATTATTAAAGAATTATTTGAAATATTGTTTACTTTATAAGTATTTTAAGTCAATTACAGTTAAGATTTGCTTATTCAATATCAACATAGAATCCATTTTTACAAATTAATATGTAGTAATAGGGTATTCTTTTGGGAATTTACATAAGATTCTTGACTGTTACTAGGAGAACAACTCACGATAGGTTAGCAAAATTAATATGTATTAGTATATAATTTAAATAGATAGGATCGAGATACTCGGAACAGCACATTCGAGGATTATGACTTTTTGGAAATCACATAAGAAGCTTGATCAACCACTAGGTGAACAACAAAGTAAGATGGGTTGGTGATATGAATATATTACTGAACTAATAGTATGTACAATACATTTTTTCATTTTGAGTGAAGTGAATGTATTGGCTTTCGCAAACTAATTGGCACAAGGCTAAATCAATCCAAAGACCACATTCGGATACAAAAAAAATAACACAGTATACAGATTGAGTATAAATAATTAATGACAGATGAAAGACCTGTTCTTTTTCATCTTTATTCGATATTGCAAGCGCACTTCACATATGATTCTTCTGTGTTTTGCTCACTATACTTCACGATTTGTGATTGGCAATACATTTTTAACAACCCAAATTGACCAACCGAAAGTCAGTATGTTATATTATGAATTTAAATTTTCTTACGGGCTTCTATTATTGTGTATTTAAGAAAAATAAAATGAACATGTGTACTTCGTTTTTCATTAAATATTCAAATATCATATCCACTAAATTTCAGGGAATACCCTATTACATATTTTCATTAGCATCCCACAAATTTGTTTTGTAAACCACTATACCTTAGCCGGAAAGGGAGGATATTCTCGTGATCACTGAAATTGGCCCAAATTTTGATATGTTCTACTAATACAATAGATCAGAAGTCTCAATGGGCACGAGTTCCAAAAACACACCCTTCTACCTTTTTTGCCCTCTATTGGGGTGAAAAGCACTCGTATACATTTCTCTAAAAAAATATTTGTATCTTTCAGCGCGGTAAAAAACCTCTGTCGTAGGATCTGACTTACATTTGGACTCTTCCACCCTTTTCCACCCCTTTCGGGAGGTGAAAATCGCTTTCACGGCTGCACAGCGGTATCTTTGTTCCAAAAAAATATGAAACTGCTCAGTTGAACACAGAACCTTAAAAGACGGTGCAAAAATCACTTTGAAGTACCCCCTAACGCTTTTCCACCCCTTCCGGGGGGATTCTCAATAAAGGAGCTGCACAGCGATAGCACATCTCGAAAGAGATACAGCAATGACTCTGAGCCAATCTCTAACCATTGTCCAACCCTTCTAAGGGCTGAAAATCACTTTCACTGCTGCACAGTGGTATACTTTTACCCCCGCGAGGACGGAAAATGGTTAGGAGCAGAGTAATTGCTACACCTTTTTTTGAGATGTAGTACTCAGCTGAGTGTCCCATGGTGTTTTGCCAGAAAAATACTGCCGCGCAGAGGTAAAAGCCATTTTCATCCCCCGTAAGGGGTGGAAAAGCATTGGCGGGTACTTCAAAGTGATTTTTGCACCGTCTTTTAAGGTTCTGTGTTCAACTGAGCAGTTTCATATTTTTTTGGAACAAAGATACCGCTGTGCAGCCGCAAAAGCGATTTTCACCCCCCCGGAAGGGGTGGAAGATTCTAAATGTAAGTCAGATCCTACGACTGAGGTTTTTTACTGCGCTGAAAGATACAAATATTTTTTTAGAGAAATGTAGTTGTTAAATGTATACAAGTGCTTTTAACCCCAATAGAGGGCAAAAAAAGGTAGAAGGGTGTGTTTTTGGGACTCGTGCTCATTGAGACTTTTGATCTACTGGATTAGTAGAACAACATATCAAAATTTGGGCCAATTTCACCGTAAGCCAATTTCCCATAAGATTTGTGAGGGATCCTTTAGAGGTGGTGTAATTCAAAATAATTTTTACAAAGGCTTATCAAATCAACCTGTTGCTCAGTGACATGCCGCTCGATTGACACTATTGACAGTTCAATTCATTACTATCCTCCTTTCCCGGCTAAGATAGAATATATCAATATATATTGTGATTAATGATGCCATAACAAAAAACTGTGGTAAAATATTCTGTTTTAAGTTTAAATAAAACACAAATGAAAGATAAATATTACTCGTTTTATTTCATTCTTTTCAATATAAAAACAATAATTCTATAGTATATAAAGTATAAAATTTATAATCTACTGTTTAACATTATTTAACAAAATTTAAAATTAAATAATCAACAAATGAAACGTCAACAAATAATAAAAGAATGTAGGCTTATGATAAATCTCAATTTGATTTTAAGTACAATATTTACTTAAGTAGGTGCATACTAACTTAAAAATAAATGAAAATATTTTGTGGGCGGTTTAAAAATTCTAATACATTTTTCATTTTTGTTTATACATGCTCTATACTAGGTAAGATATTTGAGATTTATCACTAATGTTGGGGTACAAGCATTGCCCCAAAACAACAAGATCAACTATAGACATGCAGGTCGTACTAGAGATGCCTGAAACAGAAAAACATACATGCTACAGCAATTTCATATGTTTAACAAGAATGGAAATCTTACATGCAAAATAAAAAATTTACTGGTATTGACATCTCATTTACACAGCCATTTTTAAAACTGGGATTTATAACATGCAATAATATACAGGTCACGGCGGCCAAGTACAGCCATAAAATGAATTTATTATAGGTAACTAAACATTCATATTGGAGGATACGGAGCAAACTGAATGGTGGGAGCTGGTCAAGTCGATTGAGGAGACAGTTAACGTAAGCACATCAATTTATTCTGCTTTGAGCACAGTGTATAGGCATTTATACTGTAACAGAATATATTGTTAATCTAACAAAATGAATAATTATCAGGTTACTGAAAAAATCTAAATAATTAAGTGGCTTTTCAATATGTGGAGTGAGACACATGAAACTACATTTTCAAATAGGATTTCTACTGCATGAGAGCCAATTCAAAGAATCATAAAAAAAATTTCGAAAAAACTTGCTATCTCCCAGAAGACAAAAGAGAATCTGCTCGGAAATTAATAATAATAATAATAATAATGAAATGGAAATAATGGTTTTGGCCACCGTTAATGAAAATCCGATTTTTTCCGTTACAGCAATTGCTGAGGTAGATTTAAGTGACAGGACAGTAAGGATTCTTAAGAAAAATGTTTACTGATCATACACAGTAAGAGAAAACTATGCGATATTTCCCGAGGACAAAATCAGACGAATGACCTTTTGTGAAAGTGATGAAAATTTTATAAAAAATATTGCTTTTACTGATAAATCGTCCTTTGCATGGTCGAAATAATCCTTCAATTGTTCATTATTGGTCTCTGGAAAATCTGCATTGATTTCTTTGCATTACACACTCAGTATCTTCACAAATTAAATGTATGGGGTGGTATGCTGGGGGACTATATGATCAGGCAGGGCCAAGGATTTAACCAGTTCTATTTGAACATTTATTATCTCATTTTCTTTCCGCTGCTTAAAATTTTTTGAATTTGTCATTTTAAGAACGTATTTTATTAAAGAACCTTTCTCTTATAACATTTCTTAGAGCCAAATCAAAGACTAATAATATGAATAAGACACGGCACTCGAAAAGAGAACCTCGTTTCCTGAGAGAGACAGATTCCAATTTAAAGATCTCATCGTTCAGCAGCAACAGCAGTTTTTGCTTAACACATGGGCTACTCTAATCTTAATGTACACTTTGATGTCTAATATCTAATGTAGAGAGAGTTTCTCTTAAAGCACCAGATCATATATCATAAAATTATTTCCCAGAGCCTATTTTAATGTAATGGGGAAATAATCTACCGGCAGCGTTATAATATCACAGCGATCTTGATGGTGCCAAACAGGGTTCAGACTCTTAACAGGCCATAAAATTCCCTGACCTTTCCAGGTTTTCCATGACTTTTTTTTACTAATTTCCAGGTAACATTAAAATAATACAAATAATACAAATAATAATTTTTTTGCCAACACTCAACTATTTACCACTGGCCAAATTTAGCCATCATATTACAGCTCTTTTCCTTGTAATAGAATAAACATTGAATGCTTCTTTAAACAAGATAAAAACGTGGTCTTCGCCGGTTTACTGAACTTTTTATATAATTATTACATATTCTTTAGGATACTCTTCATAGTTTTTTGTAAATAATATTAGTTTCAGCCAATGCCAAGATAATATGTTTTTATTGGACAGTATTGGACACTATATAACAAGTCTGACTGAACAATAACCAGAGGTGGACTGACAACAGTTTAGCGTCGCTGGATCTTAGAACTCGCAGGCCACTTATTACTCTATTAGCAGGTCGTCTTGCCAAGCAGCCGGCCCAGCGGCGCCCTATTGAAGTGGGTCACCGGGATTCGTCTCAGTGGGCCAGTCCGCGTCTGGCAATAACGTATATAGTTAAAAAGTTACATACATTTAATGAAACGTTTAAAAGCATTGTATCAACAACAATCACTGTAAGGCTGAGTATCCACTTTGCACTTTCTGAACTCGTTCAAACAATGTCAAATGTACATCAAAATCGCCTATTTGCCCTGAACACGCGAATTACGAATCTGCTTGCTAGTCTCGATACTAGCCTCACATGAGGTGGCATAATAAATCTGTTAATTAAATTCATTTATAATTGAAGATATTGTTTAATATTAAGCTGTAATTAATAATTTCGTCAAAATAAACTATTTTTTCCAGGTTTTTCCTTTTTTCCCTGACATTTATCAATATTTTGGAAATTCCCTGACTTTTCCCTGACTTTTTCACGTTCTTAAAACCCCGGACTTTTCCAGGTTTTCCAGGTGAGGCCGAACTCTGTCAAATTAGTACAACAGCAGGTATGGTCAATTTTTTAAACGACAAAGAAGTAAGCTTTCTTGTACATCTGTCGACATTGAACGGTTTTTTTTCACAGTAAAAATGGATTTTTCATGAAAGACATGAAAGTTTGGTAAAGCATTTAGAACAAATATTACCAAATAATTAAAAATTCATGTATATGTGTTAGTGTTACATATACCAATATCACAAGCCCTTTTTGATAGCTAGATACGTTTATTGATCTTTGTGGCTACAATGATAGTACATAAGATAAGTCAAAGTATAAAGTTAGAACTTACATACTACAGTTTATGGTATAACAATATAAAGTATAAGGAACATAATAATATATGATAGGAGCTGATGTATTCTAATATAATAAAAAAACATTAAAAATACAAAAACATATTAAAAGCATATCACAAGGAGTAGTATAAAAAATAATAATGTAGACTAGCTAAATAACTCCTCGGTTTGAATTTTTAAAATAAACTCATCAATGGTGTAAAATGAATTGGAGGTTAGGAAATTCTTTATGGTTTTTTTAAAAGCATGAACAGGTAAGTCTCTATAAGGTTTACAGGTAACATATTGTACAAATGAGATCTGCTATAGAAAGATTTCTCGTAACAAGTGTTACGTTAATTGTATTGTATTAACTTTATATATTAAATGATTCGCTAAAAAAAAACTACAAGGTAATGTATTGGGCCATCCATGTCTGAAAATTTTTACTCAATTTCACTCTTACAGCCATCCCTAGAGTTTTGACATCCTTTATTGTTGCGATTTGGGGGCTACATTGCACAGGTGCAAAATAGAGATGCTAAATTAAATGCCCGAGATCAAATTTCTCAGAGGAAATTTATGAATGGGATTGCTCGGAGTGTCGTGTCTTATTTATACTATATTGCTAGTTTTTTTAACAAATTTTTCAGCCTTTATTAATAATTATAATTTTTAGGTGCTCTGACCCACGTAAATCGAACTTGAACAACTGAAACTATAACTATCCCCTACTAGTGACAATGCAGTACTACATGGGCGCTGGCGTACGAAGTAGCTCGCTCTTTAAACCTGGGGTGACGGTGAGCGCGAACGTGTGACCAGCGCTCACTGCAAGTTGGTTGATCACCTATGTGTGTAAATCTCGCCCGATGGCTGTACTTGGGTGCCTGAATCTGATTAAATTATAAAATACACATAACAGCCATAAAAACCAGTTGTGACAATTATTGAGTTATTCCTAATTTTGGCTAAACATTTCTGAAGGTTTAACTAGTAGGAGAGGCAGATTACATACAATAGATATGAACACAATGAATTTTCAGGATGCACTACATTTTCTCTTTTTATTCAATATTTCTTTGCTATATAGGAATCAATAGATAGGACCAGACATTTTTCTTGAGCAAAATTTGCATCGTTAAAAGAATACATAGATCATTCATTCTTTGCACAGAATTACAAAATGCAGTTAAAATTATTGTTCGGCACATTATGACTTTCATTTGTTGAATGAGCTAGCTGCTAAAGTACTTTCAATACATGAGTGTTGCACATCGTCACTATAAATATTGTGACGCAATGTGACAAAACTTATATACCAAGAGCTGTATTTAATAATGTATTTCTCTGGTAATATCTAGTCTGGGTCCCGGACCCATTTTTTAAATTGAATTTTTGTCCTATCTGATAACCTTTTTACACCCAGAAAAAAATAAAATTTGCACTGTACACGTAAGGAATTTTTGTGGTAGTGGGAAGTTAAAAAATTGGAAAATCCAAAAAAATATAAATTAAAAACGCGATAACTCATTCAAAACCATTTTAATAGATTCTTTTCAACTTTAAACACAGACACGTAAGCACTTTTAAGAATTTTCGAGTGGCCATACCTCAAAAAATATGCATTTTTCGAAAAAATTCACGAGAGTAAAAACATCTTATTTTGGGCCAAAAAAGGTAAATATATTGTTTTTTCTTTTCAGTTTTGACCTAATTCTACAAGTTACGAAACCAGTGATAAAAGGAGTGTTTTCTACCCCCTTCCGGTCATTTCCTTCTCTAATATTTTTTTTTCCACTTTTTTATTAACGTCATTACAAACACATTGCACAAGGTTTCATCAAAATCCATTCACTAGCACTCAAAATAGAGGTGACTGGACTATAAACTTGGTTTGTCTTGTGACTAAAGACAAACCTTGTACAGTTTATACAAAAATAGCTGTTTTCTTTATTCGTGATGAACGAAATGAATGCAATCAGTAAGCAACCAATAGAGATCAAGAATTTTAAAAATATTTCGAATCAATTGTCTGTTTAGTGATCGTAATCAGTTCGTTCAGCACGAAAAAAAAAAACTTAACAAAAGTAGGTACATCTTGGGTTAGGTATGGTTAGGTATGGTGTAGTATGTTATATCAAATTGGCAACAAATTTAAAAAAAATCAAAATTTTTGTGGAAAAAAGAATAACATTACGTAACACTTGATGCAAACCCCCCCCTCCCCCCCTATGTCACAAGTTGTCAAGCTTTTAAGTACTCCCCCTCCCCCCTAAGAGCGTTACGTAATTTTTGAACGGCCCCTGTAGACATCTGAGAAGTTAAGTTCCAAGTGTAAGAAGTTTTGGAAAAGCTTAACACTATCTACTTCCCCTGGAAGGAGTTAAAAATACCTCCAATAATATGAAAAATATATGCCTAAAAACCATAAAAAGTTTTTTTTCCTAATAAAAATAGACTTTTTTCATTTTGTATGTTAAAATGGACATGTTCTGAAAAGTTTTATACCTCAGTTAATCATATCGTCATTATCTCCCACACAAAATCAAAGTTCTTCTTTGTGAAACTCTGGTTTTATCTATTTTAAATTATGCAGACTATTTATATGGCCCTTGCATAACTACTTTGTATGCAAGGATAATACAGAAATTACAAAATTCTTGTCTCTGACTCATTTATGGAATATAAGGATACCTCCTGAAAGATAGCTCCATCTCAATAACGAATGATCTCACAAAAACAGAAAGAGAAAATCAAAAAGTATTGAGAAGACACCTAAAAAACGCTTTGGGGCAAAAATTAGACGCAAAAATCAAGAAAAATAATCTAATAATAAATAACTCCAACTATAGTGTGGATGACCTATTAAAACTAGAAAATGAACAAATAGAACCAGAGGCTAGTCAGTAAATGGCAAAACCAACAACAGCGAAAGACCATAAACAAAACCATAAAAGAAACCCCAGCCAATAAACATATCGATATTACAGCCCCCGCCCGAAAGAAGGAACCCGAAAATAAATCACGTATCAATTATTGACTACGAAGTGGTACAAGTACAAAAACTACCAGCCCAACAGGATCTATGGGAACAGGAAGACCCTCAATAAAACTGAAATAAAAGCTATATAATTAAGTAAGTCAGAAACAGTTAATAATATAGGTAGTCCTCTATACAAATTGTAATGGGTGTGTAATACTGTCATAAATACGAATCAATTCGTTAGAGATTTCAATCCAAGCAATTTTGTCACAAAAGAAATAGATACAACAGATGAGTGCAAACTATATCTAAACAGTAATAAAAATACGCTAATTAATAGTTTAAAAATATATCATAACAACATCCGTAGTTTGGGAAAACATTTCGATGAATTCCTAATTTTTCTGTCATCCTTTGGTGAGTGTTATTTTGATGTAATCTGCCTAACAGAGACCTGGCAAATAAACAATACTAACAATTTCCACATTGAAGGCTATACACTATATTATAACAATGGTGAGGTCAACAAAGGGTATTTTTTATGTACAGTTATGTACATAAAAAATACCCTTAAGCATAAAATAAAAATAGACTAAATGAAATTAAAGTAATTAATGCTACCATTCAAATCTACAACAAAGAAATATCAATAATAGGCATATACAAACCATTTACAAACTTTGATGCGAATAAATTTCTTGATCAACTCCCAAATTATTTACAGAACAACTCTAGTGAACATAATGTATTACTAGGGGACTTAAATATAAATTTACTAGAATATGATGATTACACACAAGAGTACCTTGATATTATGTATCACTCTGGTTATATATCTTTAACAAACTGACCAACTAGAGAATCAACAAACACAAAAAGTTGCATTGATCACATTTTTTATAAGGGAAACATAACAAACGATAACTTAACACCTATAGTATTGAAAACAAATCATTCCGATCACTACAGTTCACTATTAAAAATTATTTTACCAACTAAAATAAATTACAAAAAGAAAGAAGCAACTTATATAATTAAAACAAACTTCAATCAAGTAAAAACTACCCTATATGAAAAAAATTGGGATGAGTTTTACCATACCAGAGTGTAGATGATCTGTGTAACACGCTGGTAGAAACCATCCAACAAGCAATCGAAAAATCATCTAATAAAATAAAAATTAATTATAGCACTAAAAGAAAAGGGTGGATAACCAATGGCTTAATAAATTTCATAAAAGTGCGAGACCAACTTCATCAACTTTCTATAAGAAATCCAAATGATAATGATATAAAAGAAAGGCATAGAATATACGGGAATAAAATTAACAGTCTTATTAAAAAAGCTAAAAATGATTATTTTAAAAACCATATAAAAAAATGATGATAAAAACAAAAAGAAATTGGCAATCAATTAATGAAATTACGAACAAAAAAACACAACACAATGAAATCTCTGAAATAAAACTTTCAAATAATGATATAACAACAGATACAAAATTGATATCTACGGAATTCTGTAAATTCTTCACAAATGTAGGGGAGAACATGGCAAAGAAAATACAAAAACCAGATGCAAATTTTCCAAACAAAAAAAATCGAAAACAGTTTTTATCTTAGTAATGTCACTGAACCAGAAATTAGAAAGTACGTACTGGAACTAAAGCATAAAAAAGCTCCTGGTCATGACAAAATATCAGTGGAGATACTTAAAGAAGTAATCGACTTGATCTCACCACTAATGACCCACATTATAAATAGAATATTTGAAATAGGCGTCGGTCCAGTTCACTTTAAAGTAGCAGAAATAATTCCCTTATATAAAGGCGGTAAACAATTTGAAACACAAAATTATAGACCAATTTCTTTAATTACTAACCTTTCAAAAATTTTTGAAAAAGCCTTAAAGACAAGAATTATGAAATATGTAAATAAATTTCAAAGGCAATTCGGTTTTCGCGAAAAAACATCTACTGAGGATGCAATTAATTACTTAATCGAAAAAATATATAGCTCAATAGACAATAAAAAGCCTTCGCTTAGCATTTTCATAGACCTAGCAAAGGCCTTTGATACTATAAGCCAGGACCAAATATTACAAAAACTTTGGGATCTAGGATTTAGAGGGCAAATATATATTCTAAAAAGTTATCTAACTAATCGAACACAAACACAGTGTGAAGTTGGGCGATACCAAAAGTGAGTATAGAATCGTCACCTATGGATTGCCACAAGGAATGGTCTTAGCTCCCCTGCTATTTATAATATATTTAAACGACCTACTAACATTACCCATTGATGGTATAATCATCTCATTTGCAGATGATACTGCTATCTTTGTAGAAGGAGAAACTTGGGAGGAAGTCTACCACAAATCGTCAAAACTACTCAAAACGATAAAAAAAATGGTTCGATCAGCATTTACTCACTATGAACACCGTTAAAACTAAATATCTACAATTCTGCTCGTATAAAAACTTACTACCTGCTTACAAAAAAATAAAAATACATAACACCGATATAGAAATTGACCAGGCTACTTGCATAAAGTACCTAGGAATTATCCTTGATTCACACTTGAAATGGGACCTTCAAATTGAAAATATATGCAAAAAAATGAGACATCTATTTTACACCTTTAAGCAAGCAAGCAATATCCTCAAAGAACATCAATTACTCATAATATACTATGGCCTAGTAGAGCCTATTATACAATATGGGATAACAGCCTGGGGAGGACTGCATCAAACACACCTTTAATACGGGCACAGAAAAGAATAATTAAAATTATGTTCAAAAAAGACTTTAGATATCCAAGCAGATGTTTATTTAAAAAATACAAAATTCTCAATATACGGCAAATCTACAGCAGACAAGTATTAAATTCCGAAATAAAAAACAAAAATTATCTCAAAAAAACTCACCAATACAATACAAGAACAAGAAATAATGTAATCATACCCAGAGCTAAAAAATCAATATTTACAATAACCAAGACTTTATAACCTAATACCAGATCACCTAAAAAATAGCAATAATAAAAAACAAACAGAAAATATCAAAAACTGGCTGTTCAACCTACCAGAATATTTTATAGAAAATTTAATAAATACAGGACAGTTGTACGCATAAATTGATATAATATGATATTAGTTAACTCCTGTTTGTATCTGTTTCTTTACCCTCTTAATATATTTTTTAGTATTTTTTTTAATAATCTTATTCTTTTAATATTTTGTCTTTTTTCTTACTTTCTTTCTCAATATTTTCTACATTATCAATATATTTCTTACATTAAAAATTAAATATTGTAACATAAACACCCACAAACAAGTTTTTGTTCTCTAAAAACTTAGGTGGGGCTTAACTAAATATTTATTACCATCAGCTCTCTTCTAAGAAAACAATGCTAAGACACAAATTGTAAACAAATAGATGAAATAAATATTATTATTAATATTATTATATCGAAATCAAAGAATTTCTCACAAACTCAGAGATAAAATGGCTTAATATGTATAACAGAAGATTGCATCACACAGTCTGTCTTTTTCATGAAATTATATTAAGTAAGACTCCCATATTATCAAAAAATTAAATTTCGCACTGATGTACATACATTATTGAATATTAGATTTAAGGGTCTTTTAACTCCACCACAGCATCGTACTGAATTTTTCAAGAGATCATTTAGTTATCAAATTGGTAAAACGTATAATGGTTTGACTGATCAGCTAAAAGAGAACAGCAGGTTTAAAAAGATATATAAGACACACTTGTTTGAACGTCAATGTACAGGATTGTTATAGCCCTTTGTATAGAGATTTAATAAAAAATATGCATATAATTGAAATATGTAAATCATTCGTTCATTCAGCATTATTTATTATTTTTTTTTGTAATTATGTTTAAATTGACCGTTTAACTTCGCCATTTATTTTTCTTGTTTTATTTTATTATGAATTGTATAATTAATTGTCATGTTTGTATGAAAAATAATAAAGACATGGTATTATTATTATTATTATATCTAACCCCTTAATCCTATAATTAAGGCACTCGTAAAGTGTCCTAGACTACACATAATTGTTATTTCTTTGTTTGGGCTAAAAGAATAATTTCAGATATCGATTGCCCTCTGTAAATGCTTAATTGCATAACATCTCTGGTAACGCTTTTAATTTAGAAAAAAAAGAAAATAATAATTATAAGTGGTCTAGGTGAGATTAAGGTTAGAAATAATTAACTGAAAACTTTTCAGAACATTTTAATGTCCAAAACGAAAGAAGTCAATTTTTATTTGAAAAAAAATACTTTTTATGGTTTTTAGGTATCATATATTTTTCATATTATTGCAGGTATTTTTTACCCCTTCAAGGGGATGTAGAGTATTAGGCTGTACCAAAATTTATTGCTCTTGGAGCTGAAGTTTTCAGGGGTCTAACAATGTATTTATGCATTACAAGCAGGTTTTGTACACTACAAGCCAAAATTTTGGAAATTAAATACAAACATGCCGAAAAATCACGATTTTAACTCCAAGACACTTTTTAAATACTTATTTCTGTGTTTAAAAGTGAAATGAATCTATTAAAATGATTTCGAATTAGTTATCAGATATATTTTTAATTTTGTTATTTATTGGATTTTTATGATTTTTGAACTTCCCACTATAACCCCCGCTACCATAAAAACTTCTTGCATGTGTATAGCACAATTCTACTTGGTAAAATCAGATAGAAAAATTCAATGGGGTATTTTCCGTTTTTTTTTTTAAATTCAGTTTTGGTGATATATATCAAATAATGTTCTTATTTTAACAATTACTGCATAATCAATTTAAACCAAAACAATAATTTCTTAAATAAAAATAAGAAATTAAAATATTCCCGTCTAGACACAGATTTCAAATGATTTTATTTGGAGGGAAATAATTTAACCAATAATAGACAACTTTCGCTTAGACTGTAACTATCTCATATGAATGCCAAATTGTGTATTTACATTATTTTACCAATACATTTCTATTTTGCTCAATATCTTGAAAATCAATAAATATTATATACATGTATTTAGAAGGAATTAAAAGGTATTTATATTTGTTATTATATAGAAGTTATCTTAAAAATGTAAACAAAACTCACGGCGAGGATTATGTGGCAATATTTTATAAAAACGGCTCTTCCCCTCTTCCAACTTTGCTTGCGTGCTGTCAGTTATCAATAAACTATTAAGATGGAGTTGAATTTTGTGAAAGGAGATTCATCCAATTTGCCCAAAGTTGATTAGAACATGATAGATTGAAATTGAAATGCTTCAAATCAATGCGATGTTAGAAATAGATCTGTCATTTGACTAGCCGTTAAATATGTTTTTAAAAATCTAACTGGTATTAAAAATTATTTAAAATAATTAACAAATCACACCTATTATTATTTTTTACATCACAGAATTAAATTTCGTGGATAAATATATTAAAATTTATTTAATAAATATGCTTTATACTCCTGTGTTTTCTTCAATTATCTTTATTAGAACTAGAGAAGAAATTTAAACTTGGCAACACCACACTGTTTTGTATAAAACCATTCTATCAACAAATCAACACAGACTACCTACGTCATCTGCAGATTACTTACGTCACCAATTTAAAACGCTTTTCGTGCCACTTATTTTAACTCTTGTTTTCACAAAAAATTGATAATTATTTTCACGGAAATCTGTATTGGAAGGCTTGTTTATACATATTTTATATTATTTAATAAAAAAAAAAAGTAGGAAAATACCCCACTATAAAAACGCATCATATGGCATTTTGCTTCCGATTCCGGTATTCAGACTAGGCCCACTGTATTGATCTTTGATAGGACTACAAATATATCACAGTGCAATATATAACTTCGCATACATGTATAGAACACTTATGCAGGTATTGCGGCTAAGCTTGTGTTATGTTGCCGTTTTGTGGTGTGTCTATTTTTAGTTTATTGGTTTAGTAGTGAAGTTTTATAAAATATTTTAAATAATGAATAATTCTAATTTCCCTTGTCTTCAAAGCAAATAAAGTTGAAAATTACTTAAAAGCATATAAACTTAGCAGAGATCGGTGAAGGAAACATTCCAGTTTTTCAAATTTTCAAGAGTTTCCGGAACGAAATTTTGATAAAACTGAAAGTTTTCAATAAATTATTTGAATATTCCGAAACTTCCCAAAGGAAATTTTCCCGAAATTTTGGAAACTTTCAAATATTCAAATATTTTATTGAAAACTTTCATTTTTATCAAAATATCGTTCTGGGAACTTTCAAATGGATAGTTTCCTTCAGCCACCTCTGAAACGTAGTGTGTATGACCTGACGTCACATTTCAGAAGTGATATGCAGCACTCGATTATAACACTATACTCAATTTTTAGCAGATTTTGATTTTACATAATTTTTAAGTACATTTAGCTATCCACATATTTAAAATGCAAGGTATCTTTTCTAGAAACATGCCAATAACTCCTACTGGAGCAATTTTCATGTTTTTTTTTAAAATTACTTTTATGTCCAAAAAAGAAAATAAAAAATCCAGAAACTTTGTGGTCCATTCTGCACTCAGTACTCTCAGTGCTGTTTACTTTTCTCCACTGCCAGGAATCACAATTAAGTGGTGTACCAATAGAAATGCAAAACGAACAGAAATCCATACGTCTCATTTCGACAGATTTACCTTAGTACTTAATAATTTTTCTGTCACTTTATGAACTAAGCTTGTCAGGTATAGTATAGTCAATCAATGTTTGCACTCATATCATAAACAGCTGCAATTATAAAAGACAATGAAATTGTTGCTTTTGTCTATCTTAGTAAGAAAAGCGTATTGTATGGAAGACATAATCCTTATGACAAACATTTACTTTATAAAATGAGTAAAACGAAGACAAAACATTGTGTAAGTCATAAATAACTCCAACTATGCTATGGACAATTCCAACTGAGCATTACTCCCTCTGGCATTAAGAATTGCAACTACGAAATTGACGTCACGCCAGGTTTAATGTAGAATGAGTAGAGAGGAACACATCTAACTTTCTCGAAAGACGTACAGGAGCAGCTGAGGATCGATTGTTCGTCGTTTATTATGGTTATGAGTAACAATAGTCTGGGGTTAAAATGTGTTGTTTTGTTTACACCATTTTGTAAGGTGAAGTTGTGTCTTCAAGTTTATTAATAAAGTATATACTTATTTACAGAGCTGGTACTAGGGGTTGGCAAACTGGCCAAGGGCGCCAGCCTTCAACGGGCGTAAAATTTGATTCACTGATGCACTTTATTCTGTAATCCGCAATCAGCATCCAGTGAGGTGCTAAAAGCACAATCTACCCTATCTGGCTCTGCTTATTTATATCAGTGTTCTTGACATTTGCATTGTTTGTGAAGTGAATTGTGAAATTATCTCAACATTTAAAGCTGAATCCACGAGCAATAGAAATTGTTGTGTTTATGTTATAACGTGGCAATATTATTTAATTAACAATTCAACAATATTTACTTCTTAATCAGCAAACAGGAAAACACTAAAAATTGTAAAACTATTTAAAACTCGAAAACGTGAGAACCACTTATGCTTATGAATCTAACGTGAATTATACCTAACACATGACAAAGTATCTCTGACGTGATGTCACGCAGCACGTGTTACCAAAGCAGGAACATTAATTTCAATCGCCAATATCTCACTTGCCAGCACACTGGTGTTCTATCGCTCACTTGGTTCGTAAGCCAGTCTGTCCAATTGCATATAACTAAACTATAATGTGTTTACATTTTGTTTGTGTATGATTTTGGGATTTTCTGATGACTCTGGTTTCTACAAGTTTATGTTAGAAAGAGATACATTCACTTCTTTACACAATCGTTTCAACGTCACTTATAACCTGAATCCCGTGTTTAGTAAAAATAAATTTAATGAGATTTTCATCACAACTTTTACACTCTTTCAGGTTACTGTTCGATATGCTGTGTTTTAAACTATTTTTGCCCTCGATTTCACCGAAATGCGTATAACTTTTGGAACTCTTTAGAACTTGTTCGTCCTCTTTACGTACCTCCTTGTTATTTCCTTCATCCCGGATGATTATGTGCTCACCCGAACTTTCAGTAATTATTTTTACCGCCTGACCTGGATGTTTCATGTTGGCTATGTTACCTTTAGTGACATTGTCAACTGTTTCGATAGACACACGTTTATCAAATGATGAACGTGTAAAAAGGTTGTTGTTGCAAATATACATGCAATTTGTGGGGCTTGGTGATTCCATTGTAACGTCCGAAGGTGATGGTGTGAGAAAAATCATGTTATTGTTTTGAGGCGTTAAATACTTACTAATTTCCAAGGAAAGCAAGTGAAAAAGAACACCACATTTAGATATCTTAATTTAACAAATTGTTAGTATTGAAATCATTTTAATTTTCAACTCACTTCTTTTCAGATCCATAGAGATGATATTTGTGAATGTAATCTATCACTCTGTCACACACGAGGTATCTCACAGATTCTGATCTACGAAGAGCTCTTCTTATTTTCGTAGAACTTATTTCATTTCTTATCCATTCAGTCACAATGTTAATATTTGACTGAAACATTAATATTTGAATTTCTCCTTAACATATATATTTACTTTAACTTACCATGTATTTGGTGAGCATGTCCGAGTTGTAGATAAATTCTAGGGGATTTGTTTGGGATCGCGTTATAACTACTAGCCCATGTTGTCCTACAATAGCTTCTATCTGTAAATAAGAAATGAAATGCACCAACTATAATTTTTAATTGATAAAATAAATAATATTAGATGTTTTCTTTCGTTAAAAGTTCATATCAGGTCGTCCATAAAACATGCAACACCATTTCTTGGGTATTTTGATCACTCCCTGCCTATCTATGACAAGTTGACCTATGGATGGCCCTTGGGATAGCCTTTGGTTATCCCTATATATGTTTTATACAGGACATCAACAATCCTCAAGGCTAGCCTATAGATATTCTTATAGGTTATTCAGTGGATATCCCCATTCTAGCTGTTATTAGGACCAAAGGATAAATCGTAATGATATATAAACACCTTATCAGAGACTAGAGTCAACAAAAAGAAACAATTTTGGTATTGCTTTAACTATTTGCTCCAACAATTGAAATCTTTACCCAACAGACAATGTAAAGGAAAGTTAAGAAAGCATCTTTTGGCCAGTGCTTACTACAATGTGTTTTAAATATATATAAATTTAGATTAATGTTTGTTCTTTGTTAGTTTACTTAAGTTATACTGTACTACATCACACAAACCATATTAGGATTATGTCATTTACATATACATTTATATTTTCATTGACTATGCACTAGGATTATGTCGATTATGTCCTAGTGTTTTATACAATCATATTTTGTTTGTTTGTTTGTTGTTATTTACTTTGACTATACTAGTATTATGTCATAGTGTTTTATACAGTTATATTTTTGCCTGTTATCCATATCTGTCATTAGTCATTCGATTTCAACTAAATCTGAATTGGTATCAAAGACCTTTATTATGTCCTTTTTGGGTAAAACAACTTATTTCAGTCATTGGCGTGCATTTTTATTAAGAAAAAATGGGTTGATTTTTACAGAAGTCATGTTATTAGGAATTTTTTTACAAAAATACTAACGCAATATTATTGATCAGAATATGCTTCAGAACCTCTATATCCAAAATTTAACAATATTTATTGTTTTCGAATTACGAACCCCTAAAAATCGCATTTCTTAAACATTAAATAATCAATAACATCCGGATTGTTATTTAAATGGGGAAGTGTTTATATTAAGCGTTTTAAATTCTTTGCATAGAGTTTTTGATTTTCTATTTTTCAAAAGGCATACTTTTTTCATTTGATATGGCATAGTTAGTAAAATATCTCAGTTGTTTATAGTATTCCAGGTGTGTCACATTTCTCGTTTTTCTATATTTCGCTTTATCCTTGTCCTGTTGAGACATTAGTAGCCGAATATTATCTGTTCACTACGGGGCTTTACTTTTTGTTATACTGTTTATCAATGTAGGGTTAAATTTGCGTGCTAACTTTAACCTCGGGGCAAAGTGAGTGTTAAACTCGCATCCGTTTATACACCACATTTTATGCGTGGATTAGGAAACCTTTGAATAATCTGAGGTTGGTAATGCTTTCTACAAAGTTGCCAGCTTTGGGTTGATTGTGATTGGCCGAAAAATGAGTAATTTTTTGTTTCGTAGTTTTTTAAGTTTTTGTTACTAAGTTAAAAACGTTAGTTTGTTTTTGTCGAAAAGTCACCTGGCAGTGACAGCAACGAGCAACAACAATTATAATATAAACTAGAATATTTTCTGGTCGATAATTACATTTTTATTTTATGAAAATGAGTAAAACCCCAACAAAGCTACGCAGAGGCCCCAATTTTTTTTATCATCAAAGCGGTTGATATTAATTAAAATAGCAAGTAATTATAAACACATCATAGAATTTAAAAAAACTGATTCAACATCTTGCACGGAGAAAGAAGCTGAACGATTTCTACAATATAAAAGCCACTTTACATTAATGCAATATTGCATGTGGCATGCAAATTTTTATTGCGCGCATGCGTACATAGAGCTATTTCGATCAGCTGATGGCAATATTTTTCATTGCATTGAATTAGCGCGTGTTCTAATTTGATTGCATGGCAGATGCAATAGAGTTACTTTATTTGGGAATATTTGGGTTGCCAACCTAAGTATTAAAGGAACTGAAGCAACAAACATAAGTTATATTTTAAAGAGTTATTGTTTGTAGAAAACACAATAGAACACGAAAGTAAACAATAAGTACGTCACTATTTTGTACCAACAGATCATATTCGGGGATTAATAATTTGCTTGTTTACTGCGAACATTACCTCATAAAAGTTTTTCTTTTCGTTTGATTGGTAGGCCCAAAGATTTCACAAAATATTGCAGTAGTGTAAAGCGCTTTCAAGGTGCAAAAATTTTCGGGCAAAGTTTTGCATGCCATCCTTTTCATTGCATTGCATAAATGTAAAGCCGCTTTAATAAAATAGATTTTAATATTTGCTCTTTAGCTACATTAGAAACCTAAGTAGTGTCTTTCGTGTTCCAAAAGTTCCAAAATTCAGCTTCATCATCGCTTACTTCATCGAAAGGATCCATTTTTAATAATTTAACCAAGAAATAACTTTGACTTTTCACCCAGCTGTCAATAGCAAACATAAAGTTTTTAGGTTAACCTCGGGCTAACAGAGATAACCCCCACCTTGAAGCACGGGCTAAGTTACCTCTGACTTTAGCCCAGGATTACCTTTTAACCCGACTTGATAAACACTTTACCCAGGAGTTAGCATTTAGCCCCGGGGCAAACTAACCTAACCTGTATTGATAAATGGACCCTGATTTTAATGAAATGTGTTTAACAAAGAGTGCTGTTAGAAGTTAATTTAAAATGTTCACTTTAAGACCGATATCTTTAACAAAGTATAATATATTGCGTAAAGGTAATTGAGGGTCTTGATAGTCACGATATGGACAATATAAAGGTCCAGTTTCTGGTTTTTGACATGTTACATTGCAATGAATCAATTCGTGATCAGATAAATCAATGCTGCCAACTCCAGTTGAAGTAACTAATGCAGAATTATTGTGCAAACCGCTGCCCAAGAAATCACTACTTCCACATCCAGACTTTCTATCCAAGTCTCTCACAACGAAAAAATTTTGTATGTGGAAAAAATTGTTTATGGAACTTTAATAATAAAATATTTGAAATCCTCTACCCCAAAAACCCATAAAACAATATCCCACATCGGTAGTGGGGTGGGGGTGGTGATAGGGGGTAGTGGGGGGGTGGATGAAGTAAAAAAAATATTTTGAGGTTTTTGGTTCTTGTACACAGTACACACACTAAATCATAATCTTTTCTCATCTCCTTTAATAATGGGGTGGGGATGGTAATGGGGGTGGCTAATGCCAAAAAAATTTTTGAGACCTTAGCTTCTCTTGTATATACTAAATACCAATTTTATGGACTCTTACCTGCTTCATTTACCTATTTACCCCCATTTACCCCCCCAACCCTTCGATGGAACAAGATAAAAAACTAGATATCTAGTTCCAGATCTCGTTAAAATACATACGTGTACCAAATTTCAAGTCAATATCTTAAACGGTTCCAGAGTAAACGTGCGCACAAAAAAAAAGTTACAGACAGACCGACAGACAGAAATTTTTTTCGCTCAAACTTAAAATCTTGACGTTTCATGACATTCTAAGCCTATCATACAAAAGAAATATCAAGATGTAGGTGAATTTACTTTTAACAAATCTATATCAATGTCCCCGAGACAGTATAACTGATACCATTTCTGATTAATTTTATTAAGAGGAGACAACACCAATCACAAAGTTTCATCGGTAAAGCTAAAGCTGAAGTGGGGCGAAGGGTAGGCAGTGTGGCTATTATAGGGCATCTGCACGTGACATCACAGCTAATCTCAAAAATAGGTATGTGTTTCTAAAGATTTAAGAGTATTACGCAACTATTACTAAAATTTCTACCTGGTTCCCGTATTTTTCAACTAAAATCTAGTTCAGTGTAATGTTTATAAAGTTCTAAATACTTCGTCCTAATAAAATAGGACTCTTTTTGTAGGTTGAAAATCTAACCTGTAATTAGCAGTCTATTTTCATTAATCAATAATACTGAAAAATTATTTACGTGAGTTTTTAAATATTTAAGCTAAAAATTTATATACAAACGCTAAAAATGAGAATAAACTTGAAAAACTTAAAATTTAAGGTTATGTTGGTTACATGATGCAAATGCCCTATTGTAGTGCTGTAGGTGGCACCATCTATTAAAAAGCACTGTACTAAAAATCTTGACTGGGAAAAAGCAGTTTTTAACCAAATGGCTGGCGTTAATAAACTGAAAAATAGTAATTTACGTTACAAGACTGGACAAGACTTCAATTTCTGCTTGCAACGCTTCAAAATCTGAATCCATATTTTCCATAACTTGTGAATTGACTTCTGAACACTCGTAAAAGTCAAGTGTATTTATCTGTTTGACACTTGTCTCAACAATTAACATAAATTCGTTTCCATAGCAACGATAATAACAGGGATCGGAAAAGCTTTTGCCGATCTCTAATGTCACTTTCCGGTCTAGCCCGGGAAAATGTTAATTTCTGGCGGATAATTTCTCCAGAAAGTGTGTAGTTTCTGGTCGGCCGAAAAAAATTTTTTAAGTAAATAAATACTACACTTCTATTGAAGAAAGTTTTTAGCTAAAATTTGTTTATTACGAAGATCTATCTTCACATTGGCTCATTGCCTTGCTCCCTCTTAAGGCATGAGTGTATTTTGCTGCACTATTCCTTAGGATATAGAATATAGATAACATGAAATTCACGAAATTTATATTTATCATGGAAGACGATAGTCGGGAAGTTGAAAACATTTGCATTTTTTTTTTATTTTTTTTTTACATTACCGAATATAAATATTGTGTCGTCAATACTGTTGATATATATTAACTTTGAATAATATGATGTTTATTACAATTAGTACAATTTACTGACATGTAAAGTGGTGCTCACATTTAAATAAGAATGCAAATGTATATATCGATTTTCTGTATTATATACGAGTTATTGAATAAAATAAAACAGGAAAGGTACACTTACATCTTCATCTGACCATAATCCGGGAGTTCCAAAGGATTCCAATAGATCAGCGCCACATAAAAGTTTAACTTTAACAGGTCCTTCCAAACCATTCCTTATATTTTCTGGTATCCAACATAAATCATCTTCATTCACGTCAAACTGATTATTTCGAGAAGGATTTATTACTGCATTTATTTGGTTCTAAAATAAGAAATGTATTTTTTGACAAAAAATGATAAAGCATAGAAATTGATGTCGCAGAGAAACATATGAGAGAATAGTATGTCCATATAAAAATTAAATACATTAATCCTAGATAAAATTTTACATTAGAGCCCTCACTACCAATATCTGACATTTATTTGAAAAAATAATTAATCGTAATTTTAACAGCAGCCGTAGAAATCCCTTGCCTTGTTCGAATTAGATAAACATTTTTTGATTGAGTTACGTTCCTTGCTTTTTATCTTGGCTGGCGCAGAATCCGTTGTATGTACTGGGCTGTCAGAATGCAGTATGTATTCACAGTACTTTTATTATACAGAATATTGTGATGCTCGCTTATCGTTTATCAGTCAGGACGTACAACGGATCCATATAACTTACAACAGGCAGCACGTTAGTGAGGATCTGACATGATGTCAGATCCCTACTAGCTACTACTCAGCGGCAGGGATCCAGCAGGGATCCGCGCGATCCAGCGGCAGGGACCCAGCCATATCGGCATGCTTTGAACTCATTCGTAAAAGTGAACTGGTCTGCTGGAATTACAATTATGTTCAAAGAGTACCGACAATGTCGGATCCCTGCCGCTGGATCCTGTGTAGACCCCTTTATAATACTGATAAATCAATTACTTTAAATTGAAAACAAAATTTTGTGGACATGCATCATCATCATCATCTTCATGTTACTTAAAAAACAATTTGAGGAATATCTTTTCAAAAAATAAAGTGACATGCATGATTAGTGATTTATCTAATCTATGAAATTATTAGAAAAACAATTAAGATAATTGATGTATCCTTCATTATATAATTTAAGTGGAATTAAATTAGTGGGATTGAATAAAATTATCTGATTATCAATAAACACAAATCATTCATTAATTACTATTTTCTTGAAATTTGCATTCATTTAAAATGCATTATGTTTTGTCCTATCAAAATTCGAATAAAAAGATTACATTGTTACTACAAATGGAAAATAAATTACAACTATAGCATAATTTGTAAATTTTAAGCTTCCTTTTACTTTCACTTCGTGGAAGTCTAGTAACAATAAAAATAAAATTGAATTTGTTTTTTGTTCAAATATACTCAAAATGTCATGCAACGTCGAGATTTTAAGTTTAAGCAAAAGAAAATTTCTATCTGTCGGTCTATCTGTAATGCACAATTATTTTGGAATGGTATATGATATTGACTTGAGATTTGGTACACCTATGTATTATAATGAGATCTGGAATTAGATTATATTTTGATCTTATTTCGTTGAAGGGTTGGGGGGTAAATAAGCAAAGTAAGAGTGCATAAAATTGTGATTTAGCGTATGTCCAAGAAACCAAAGGTCCCAAAAATTTTTTGGCATCAGCCGCCCCCACCCCATTATTAAATGGGGTAAAAAAAAGTTGATTTAGTGTGTGTACAAGAATTAATCACTTTTTTTTTGGCATCTGCCACTAACACACTACCATCTGCTTTAATAGTGCAGTGGGGGTGGTAGCAGGGAACTTGGCTAGGAAATCTGGATGTGGAAGTAGAGATGAAAATTGTTATATAATAGGTATATATAATTGATTAAAGGTAGTAGCAAAGGGCAGGAGAAAAATAATTTTCAAGTAATACTGGATATGAATATGCTAAACGTACAGGTGGATAACGAGTTTAAAATAAATTATAATAAATGTGATATGGAAAAAGTAAATATCGAAATGAAAAACTACATTAATGATCAGCACACTTCTATTAATGAGGAAATAATTAATGAATTTAATAACAAACTTACAGATTCTATAACATAGTACTCCCCGAAAGTTAAAATAAATCACTATATACATGAATTACTACCATTCGTGATAAGACTCTTAAAAAATAAAAGGAAAAATGAACCGTGAACATAAACAAAACCAAAATACCAGCTTTAAAAGAAATTTAAACTTATATTAGTTTAAATGTAAACATACAAAATTAATTCAACAGAAAATAAATGTATAAAAACTTGTAGTGAAATAAACAGACAAAAGGGAAATCATTATTGGCATCAAATTAAAAAGCATAGCGGATATAAAACAAAATTCACCATACCACAACTAGAAGATAATGGGTAAATCTTTTCAACTGATTCGGAAAATGCTGAGCTTTTTTACGAAAAAAATGTGGAAGGTGTACCAGGACGACATAACTAAAAAAGAAAATCTACAAAAATACATAAAAAAATGTTTTTTTCAATGTTGCATCATCAAATATATTTCTTAATTTTTTAATAAGTATGCCCCAATTATATCTGACATATTTTACGGAAAGATTGACATGTTAAGACCGGGGTGTGTCTGGCCTTCTAGGATTCAACATCAACACTTTTAAATGAAATATTTAAAAAAAAAGAAATCAAAGTGCTTTGAAAATTTGCAGTTCTACTAATATCGCTATCAATTTTCTTTTCCAATAGACAGTTCGCGATTTAAATAGTGGATCTTCAGTACTGCATACCTCTACACGTGGGACCCTGAGACATTGTTCTACCGAATACACAAAATCAAACAACTCTTGGTAAACGATTCCCAACATTATTTCAGATAATGAAAAAGAAGATAAATATTTTTGGTCACCAAATTCACATAATTTAAGTAATTCATTATTTGTCAAAGTTCATTTTTGCGTACATAAGGTGGTTCCACAGGATTTCCACTAGTCCTCAAAAGGTTAAATCAACATTTTGGAAGTGCTTTAAATCACTACTTAAATCACTGATTTAAATCATTCTGATTTAAATCATATCCACCGTGCTAGACTGAGCAGAACGAACGACACAAATCATCTTGTCGTCATTAGGAGTTCCTGGTGAGCTCAGTCTAGGAATATACTGCCGTGCTAAGCAAGAAGGTCGTAACGGACATTTTCATGAAAATTAAGTTATTGACATTTATCGCATCTACAGTCACCCAAGCTGGTATATTTTCAAGGTCATATCTTCATAATAAACGATACAAATTCAATTTAAAATTTGTCATATCTGCAAAGTATACTGATTTTACTAAGCCAAATTGTCCTATCTGATATTACCATGCATAAATGTCGTATCTATATGGTAGATACGACAAATTAGCTTGGCAATAGAAAATAAAAATGTACAGTTATGTGGAATTGTTTACATCTGACGTTTCAATGTGGTCCTGAAAAAAGTGTATTTTATCTTAATTAATGAACTCCTTAACGACCGACTCTTTAATAAATAACATTCTTTTAACTTAATCAGAGCAATTTTTGTTGTAATATTTTTCAGAAATCTACTTTTTTATTCACTTACGACTTTTATTTATTGTATTTTCTCAATTTTTTTTCTTAAAAAATGTCGTATCTGCATTTTTTTGAAAAACGTTTAATATTTCATATAGAAACTTAAACAATAAAAATTGTTCTAATAAAAAAAGCTTTCACTCAAAAAATTAAGAATTTCCCATTGAAAATGTGGATGGCAATGTAAATAATCGAAAAATGCGATTATCTCAAAAGCAACAAAATGTCAGCTACGACCTTCTTGCTTAGCAGGGCAGTATAGGTCTATGGTTGATACATAACATTGACTGCAGCGCCGTCTACATGTAAATGCTTCATGGTAGTGGTAGTACAATTATTTTTTTATATAAGTATACATAATATCAATTATTCATTAGCGCACATCTATTTGGTTTTTAACTAATTTATGCGTTTTGATTTTTAATTTTAATTATATAGGTACTAATTTGTTTAGCAAATTTATTTTATTTATATATTCTCAGGTTTCAGATGTTTTGGAGTGATTAGTCAGAAATATTTTCGGAAACACAAGAACTAACTCCCATCCCTACAAACACCGAAGGTTGGCCCATCATCGGGCCATCACTGGGCCAGAAATGAAACTTCTGGCCCAGTGATGGCCCGCTGATGGGCCGATCTTCGGTGTTTGTTGGGATGTCTGATCCCAGGCCCCTCACATCAAATCATGGGCCCCAGTACCAAATTCACGGGCGAGCTCCCACCTCTTTTATTATATGTACACTTGCTTTCGAAACTTTCACGTACACCTATTTTTCGCTGTATTAAATAAGGGTTGTAATTAATCAACTCTGACATTTGAACTTTTAAAAGGTCAAAATGTTCGACTGACAGAGCAAAACAAAATTTTGATGCTTTCTAAATTAGAAGAGGGGTGGTCCATAAGAAGGGTTGCTACTCATTATGGACTAGATAAAAGCACTGTTCTACGAGTAAAGAAGAGGTGGGAACAAGAAGGGACCGTGACTAGAAGGCCGTGTTCGGAAAGACCCAAAATTTCAAACGCGGAGCAGGACACAGCCCTTTTGGATAATTTAAGGGAAAACTCTTTCAATATGGCCAGACAAGCGGTTTTGAGACCAACTTTCCAGGATCGTGGGTGATAGCATGCCGTCGTGTGAAAAAATATATTAACAGAAGAAAATAAGCAGTCCCGTATATTTTGCCTGAATTATACATACAGACCTATACATTCTTGGAACACTGTAATATTTGACAAAATATTAAAACCTATTTTAATAAATTTGTATTTATTACTTCCACATTCAGTGGAATACTTCCACGTGAATATTTGAACCTGTCAAGCACTATGACTCCCAAAAATTCTTAAAAATATTATGATTTTATTTATTATTATTATATATTATATTATATTTTAGCACTCATGTAATATTCATTATCTTTTTTCAATGTGTTATATGATTTAGCTTAGTCATGGCCAGGTAATCATGCATCATCACCAACAATTCATTATTTATTTTTAAACCATTTTAGAGTTTGATTTTATTAGTTAGGTTATGTTGATATGTGAGTGGACTTATATTTAGACCCTTTACTGTGACCATTTCACTTATTGTTGGTTTTTAAGTTAATTTTGAGCATCAATCTCTTTTCTATATAAGTAGTTTTAAATGTCTACTTTAAACTTGGTTTACTATATACTCAGAAAATGTACTGAAACACCTTAGTCTTGTAGTTCATTTCTGCAATAACTGAAACTAAAACTCGACCAATGAGTAACCTAATTTTTTTTAAAAAACTTTACGTGTCATTCTTATATTGAATTGTGTACTTCCACAATTACGATGCACATATTTCCATGTTTTTTCATTACCGAAGCAAATATTTCCCTCAAGCCATTGCTGACATACCAATAATTTCTAGACTAGATCAGAGATAGGTAAAGGAAACTTTCCATTTGAAAGTTCCCAAAACGAAATTTTGATAAAAATGAAAGTTTCCAATAAAAAATTTAAATATTTGAAAGTTTCCAAAATTCTGGGAGTTTCCTTTCGAAACTTTCGGAATATTCAAATATTTTATTGAAAAGTTTTTTTTTATCAAAACTTCACTCCGAAAACTTCAGAAAATTTCCTGGGAACTTTCATTGGAAAGGTTCCTTTACCCACCTCTGCTTTAGATATACACTTCTCATTAAAAAAAATATAGCGAATTTCACCTGTAATTGTCATCACCGCATTTTAATCGAAAGAAATTGTTAGATATATCTACATATTTAAATATTTCACATTTCACTTGTCTAGTCTATACACAAATAAATAACCACCTAGAATAGAAATTTGTGCTTGTTGATTTTTTTGGTTTTTTCATTTTTTCATGCACTGTCATGTTTAAAAAAAAAAATAAAGCAATGGGCACGAACCCTAAACATACCTGATGATATTGTAGAACTTGTCGTGTCCGGCACCATGACTCCTGCTTACATTCCCAATCCGATAAGTTAACCCAACTGTGATTTTGCAGTGTTAATTTTATCATGGCCAATCTGTGTGTCACAGGTTCCAATTCCTTCTTCCCATATGCATCATGTACAGGTGACATGATACCTCCAACAACTTCATGTGTTCCCATACGATGTAAATGATCTCGTGCAATCTCTAAAAAAAAAAATCAATAATTGCATAACATAGCATAATATATCAGTCAAACATAAATATATATCATTTCAGGGATAAAAATTATTTATGAATATAAAAAATTACCAAACATTCGCAAGTGCATATTAGTTGGTGGATTAAAAGAACCACAAGCCAATAATATTACTTTTGATGGAACCATTTTTTATTAGCAAATCTCTTTTTTGTTATATTGCAAAAGATTGATACATTTATTGTAATTTATCAATAGATTGATTATACTCTACACAATTTTAAATTCAATAATATGAACATGAACAACACAAACACAAAATAATAATAGATATGAACAATCCGCAATCCGCGAAATATATTGAATTTGTAGTCATGTTAACCACCATTAAAAAAATATTGTCCCAAGTTTAGATCAATTCAATCAGTGTGGCCAAAATTATGTTCTTGGATTCTTTCTCAACTGAAAGAACACGAGAACGTAATTTTGCCCCACATTTAACTATTAACTCATAATTAATCTAAAGCTATAAATATCATAAAGATTGTGCGCTGAAGATTTAAAATTAATTGTTTAATTTAATTAATCGATTTACTTATTTTGTTACCTTCTAGGTTCACTGTTGCCAATAGCATTCAGTTCCTCTTTATATAGGGAATTTTCACAAAATCTATTCAGAAAACTCAATTTTGAAATTGAGGAAAGGTCTTAGAACAGTCTATGTATGCATTATTTTAATAAAAAAAAAAATTCCACGTTCCACATAGGCGAACCTCTTTGCTGCTCTTTGCTTAAGATTAGATCTTCTGTCACAGAATTTAGATCACAGAAGAAGAGTTTATTCTTCTGTGACAGAATAACATGCTGATTTCTGTGTTGTCACCACAGAAGACATTAGGTGTTTTCTTTCTACCAACAATCTTAGCTAAGCTAAGTAGTTTTTCAGTCACGCCTGATGAGTGAAATATTCGTGTATGTACCACAGTTTGCGTGTGACATTAAAACTACTTAGCTTAGCTAAGATTGTTGGTAGAAAGAAAACACCTATTGTTTAGTCTTCTGTGGTTGTCACTGTCAGATATTTCGTTGTTGACAGTAGAGATTCTGTGGTTAATAGTTGTATTTTTTGTGGTCCGTCAATACTAAAATAATAAAAAAAATTGATACCTAGCGATTTTTGACAAGTGATTCTGATAATGGAGAGAAGCAAATCGACCCCGGGTACTCGGGGCCCAAAAGCAAAAATTACTCAGCAGTTGCCAGATTCATATATAGCATTAGGTGCAAAACAGTCGTCACCTCGAGATGATCCTAAAAGGACTGTGCCATTACCAAAATCAACAGTAAGCTCTCATTTGACGCCTAGTTCGAGCAAAGGTAATTTGGTACATTTTTCAAATACCTAAACATTTGTAATTTTGTCGATAATCTTGTTAAATTAAAACGACTTACGTTCTTTCAAATTTTATTTTTAGCTCCTGTAGATAAATTAAAGAGGGATGCAGGTTCATCTGGGTTAACTCCAGTTGTTCCTTCAAAAAAAATGAAAGTAAACCTACCGGGAGCTAGGCCAGGTATTTCAGGAGCGTCAAGTTCTGGATTGTTGCCCATAGATCGTATGGGGGCAGCAGGCTCAACGGGTGTTGAACCATGGGAAGCATTAGCCATTGACTGTGATATAAATGACTTGTTCGAGACTGTTGTTACTCAAATTACTAATGAAAATAACGATAAAGCTGTAAGTTTTTGGCAGAAAATAAATTTTCAATTTTTACCAATATGGAAAGTTTTTCAGGTTGGATACATTTTGGGTTTGATAAAAAATTTAAAAAATCAACGATCAAAACCTTGTAAAGTAGCTTATACAGTTTTCTTCCTTGTGGGTACATGTAAACCTTCCATATATTCAAATGAATATGTAGTAAATGCTATGTTGAGTATTTTGAGGAGAGATGTAAATGCAGGTTTGAAAGGGGTTAATAAAAGTAATCCACAAATTCATCAAATATTTCTAAATTTAATATCCCATGCCTACTCAGAAATAAGTAATTGGCCTGAAATATTTGTGAAAGTAAGTAGAATATAAATAATCTTTATATATTAGGTAAAAGGACCTTGGTCCATAGCCTATTGAATCAATTTTAGTTCAATAAATTTAATTAATCTTTATATATGCATCTTTGTAAAATATATATCTGTTTATAGCTATACGTAGAAGATGCAATTGGAGATAGAGTATTTGTAGATAGTCCTCTCTGTAAACCCTTCGTGGAAAATATTATCACAGCATTTAATACTAAATTGCCACCGTCGTCATTATTAAAATCAGAAACATTAACTTCAGCGACAAGGGATACTTCAAGTCCATTAACAATTAACAGTCTTGAGGACGATGAGGGTAAGTTATATTTATGTCATTATTTAAATTAGAAATCTACTTGCAGTATCTCCGATATGCAGAACTGGTATCTCATGTTGCAACTTCAGGAACATATTTTGTGGGGTCTGGTGCACTTTAGGTATCTCCGATTTTTCAAAATTTCTAACAAGTAATGCATAGAATATAGCAAATAGAGCACATTTAAGAAAAAAAATTTATGGATGAACCATAAATTGATGAGAAGAAAAATGTGAAAGTTAAGAGACCAGTTAGCGATAAGGGGTGCTGGGTGGAGTAACAGTGAATTGTAAAGGTGTATAGGGAGCCGAAACGTATTGGTGCATATATTTAAGTAGTATATTGTCCTTGCCCTATATAATTTTCATAATGGCAATACATTTACTTACCTTGGCTCGAGCTGAGGTAAGTAAATGTATTGCCATTATGAAAATTATATAAGGCAAGGACAATATAGTAGTATATTGTCCTTGCCCTAATGTATGCACTAATACGTTTCGGCTCCCTAAAATTTAAGAGCTGTGAGCTCTGTAAAGTTAGGTTAGGTTAAGTTAGGTTAAGGTTGTGTTATGTTCCTTTTTTTTTAAGGAAGTGACTAGACACACGCCACGGCGTGTACGGAAATCCGAAATTAAAAACCTGTCCGACGTGTTTTATTGACAATAACTATGTGCATGCCGCGGCGTGTACGGAAATTGAAATTAAAGACCCATCCGACGTGCGCATGTGCACGTCAGACAGATCTTTAGTTTCTTTGTTAAGTAAAAGTTTTACACATTTTCTGCCAGGTACTCGATAGCACAGTGTGTAAGGTGGTTACCTCTCAATACTTTGAGATGTCCCTGTATAATCGCATCTACCCCCTTGTTAAAAATGTCATTTCCGTGGACCAACACGGCTTCATGGAAAAACGCTCAACTACTACTAACCTATTATGTTTTACTCAATATCTCTCCGATATCATTGACATACGAGGTCAGGTGGATGTGATATATACGGACTTCTCCAAGGCATTTGATCGCATTGATCATTGCCTATTACTATCCAAACTTCGACTGTACGGCTGCTCTACCACTCTTGTTCAGTTCTTATCTTCGTACCTGACAAACCGCCTTAATTATGTCGCTTAAATGGTTTAGTTCTAACCCATATACCGTAACATCAGGGGCACCACAGGGTTCCAATTTAGGTCGGCTATTTTTTGCTCTTTTTGTCAATGATCTCAATGACACTCTTTGCTGCAAAAAGCTTTTTTTCGCAGATTACTGAAAAATCTTTGCGTCAATAAACTCCATAGACGACTGTCATATGCTACAAAGGGAACTTAATAAAGTAGCACAGTGGTGTCATTTAAACTCCCTTGCTCTAAATATAACCAAATGCTTACTCACGAAAAGATGAACTCACTGAATACGACTATCATATCGACACACAATCTTTGTCCCGTATTGACTCAACCAGAGATCAAGGAGTATTCTTCGATAACAAATTATCATTTGCCAAGCATATCGAGTTAACGGTTTCCCCGTCTATGAAAACCTTAGGGTTTATTTTAAGACTAAGTCAAGTCTTCCGGGACAATGGCATCTTAATCAAACTATTTTATTGCTATATTCGGTCTAAACTTGAGTACTGCTCACTTATTTGGAGCCCTATCTATGATTATCAAGTCAAATTAATCGAGTCCATTCTTAGAAAATTCTTAAAACTACTCCGCTTCCGCACTGATGGTAGATATCCAAACAGAGGCTGCGACCAGACTTATCTGTTAAATAGGTTCAACTTCGACTCATTACAATTTAGAAGGCAATTTTATGCTGTAAAATTCCTGTATTTGCTCATACACAACAGGGTTGACTGCCCTCCTGCTCTAAGCCAGTTGAACTTTTTGGTTCCAAGAGCCGCCAGTCGCAACCCTTTCACATTTTATTGTCAACTGGCACGAACCAATATAATGCTGAAGTCTCCTATATTCGTTATTTGCACTAACTACAATTCAATTTGTGATACTTGTGATATATTCAACTGCACGGTCAATACAATTCATACTTCTCTTAAGAATTGCAGCGTCCCGTAATGTTAATGTTAAAATAATATAAACATGTAGGGCACTTGTAATTAATTTTATATTGTTTGTCAGTTATATGTATGTATGTAGCTATGTATTTTTCTTTTTTTTTTTGTCGCTTTCTTGTCCTGTAATTGGTTCTTTTGTACTGTTGGACAAATGTATTGAATAAATAAATAAATAAATACTAATGTTGCAGGTTCAAATCTTATGTATTGCAGTTTTTTTTTCTGTTTTCTTATGTGTCCGAGATATTTTTTCTTTGCCTTAAAATTATTTTCATACCTGAATGTGCCAATTAGGTTGTGTTATGTTCCTTTTTTAATTACTGAAAAGCAACATATTATGTTACTATTGCTACAAAAAAGCCGAAAGGTACCCGGTACCCTTTCACTTCTCCTGAGTTACTTCAAATTTTTTAATTCTAGTAGCATTGTACGTTTTTGTCAATTAGGTAGTTAGTAAACGTCTATTAGACGGATTTTTAATTTAAATAATTCGGCATTTTACTAGTAATTGCCAATAAGGCACGTTGGTTCGGGTTTTTAATTTAGATATCCGTACACGCCGCGGCGTGCATGTAGTTATAGTTAATAAAACACGTCGGACGGATCTTTAATTTCGATTTCCGTACATGCCGCGGTGTGTGCCTAGCCATGTCCTTTTTGTAATACTGAAAAGCAACATAGGTTACGAGGCAATTGCAATACTTTATTGTGATAGTACCTACTTTCATTTTCGTTGAGTTTCTTCTGACCGTACCGTAAATCAATGGATGAAGAACATCCCTGAAGTTTAATGTCACACAACTTTATTATGAAAGTTGTCAACAAGTTCTTGTCTTAAGAAAAAGCAGTGTCGGAACATCATCAAATCTGTGTAAGTGGTACTGTAAGTAATTTTAAGAGATAAAAAACATTTAGCGTAGATTTACTGAAAATCTAGCTTACATTCACGGGAATTTTTCTATAATTCCTTTAGCCATCCATAGTCTTCAGCGGAGATCAACAACAGAAGACTTTATAAAATTGTCTCAAAATGATGCAATCATGTATTCTGATCACCCTATAAGTGGTTGGTGTAAATATTTAGCAAAATTTTCCTTTTCAAGTCATAAGAAGGAAATTATATTTCGAACTGATAACAATGGCCACTCCATTGCATTTACTTTTAGAAAATACAATATGGTTCCATGGAAGAATCCGAAAAAGGTTACTACAGAACCAAAGCAACACAGTTTCGTATAATATATGTATTAAAATCATTCCAATTTTCTGAATATACGTTATATGTACGTGAAATTATGGCTCTTTTCATGAAAAATGTTGTGGTAATCAACTTGTAATTTTCTATATTTGAAAATATCTCGCATCGAAAGTCTTTTTCTCTTTTTTTAATCAAATCAACTATGATTAAATTCGTTTTAGCCACTTTTTGAAACATTTTGATAATTAGGAACAATTTGTCAATAAAAGTGAGGTTAAGATCTATACATCATCCAAGGAGGTTAAATAAGTAAGGAGTTGCCATAAGAAGCAGAATGTGGTAGCAGATTCTTCATTTTAGTATGATCGAAACGTCAACAAAACGCGACATGTATCTTGGTTTAATATTGTTATAAAATAAATGTTTTTGATAGAAAATAGTGTTTTTCTCCATAACATATGATTTTGTGTCCGCCAAGTAGCTGTACAAATCAAAGTAGTATCGATAAGAAGAAATGTTTTGGAATCACTTTTCATAGGTTAAAACAGGTCTGTACTCAAAAGTAGGGATTGCATTACCGGTTAACCGGTTAACCGGTTATTAGGACAAAAAACACATGACGATAATTACCGGTAATTTTAATTTTTTACCGGTTATTTCGGTAAATTCTGAACTTACGATATGTCACGTGTTCAACGTTTCTATTTATGTCACTGACTAGTATTCACTAAATACAGAGTGACTGTCCCAACACCGAGCACTTTTAACAATAAATAAATAATATTATAAAAAGTAAACTCCAAACACCAAGCCCTAAGAAATACAAGAGAGACATTGACAATATCTTACGACAGAAAATTGAATATTTCACTGCCGCAAATATCCGTGGAATACATTTAGAAGTATGTTATTACCAATTCTTATTAACTTATCGACCCACCAATATCGATTGAGGAAGGGCATTTTCAGCTGGTGGTATTCTATGCACAAATATCAGACGACTAACATATATAGCTTTGAAAAACTAACCCTTTTAACAGGCTATTTTTAAAAAATATTGTATTTTTAGATTAGGTATTCAGTAAATGCCCTATTTGAGTTTATGTTTATAATTTTTGTTATTTAAGTGGATATTTTTGCTATTTACAGAATAATTAGTTATTTAAATTTATTTCATTTATATTTTTTCTTTTTGATAAATTAACTCCTATATAAAAAAGTCACATTTTTGTCACTTTGACAACGATAAAAAAAGGTGCATCGTTTTTTATCACCGATAAAAATGCCTGTTCCTCAAAAGCAGAGTACACCTATTAGTCGCACGTCACTTTGAAATCTGTACTGTCAGCTATAATTTTTAAGTATTGTGGAAACTATACTGTACGATATGAGTCGTTTTGGGAAAATTATAATTATTTTTAATAAATTATTGTTGTTCGTTCACTTTCATATTCTGTCGTTAATTTATCTTGCCAAAAAACACTCGAGCTTTTCTTCTATGGATAAATTTCTTTTTAACTCAAAATTTTGCCACTCAGTAATTTTGCTCGAAAAACTGACATTTGACAAAATCATTCGACCTCCGGTCTCGCGATTTTTTCATGTCAGTTCTTCTTATAAAATCACTGATTGGCAAAATTATTTCATTACAAAGAGAAATTTATCCAATAAAAAAAAGTCTTGTGATTTTACTGTTGATAAAAAACCTTTTGTTTGTTCATTATATCACATATAAGTACGTATATAAAAATGTTTTTTGTTAAATTTAGATAATTTTGTATATCGAAAAAGACAATTGCCATTTTCGCCACCCTAATCATCCATTCTAAAAATTACCGGTAAATACCGGTTAACCGGTTATTTACATTTTTATTTACCGATTTACCGGTTATTAAAACTTCCGGTAAATTGCAATCCCTACTCAAAAGATATGTTGAAACTATTTTCTATTTATTTTAGATTGTATTTTGGATTATATTAAATTATATTTGCTTGAAATATGAAACTGTGATCTCATTCATTACTCTACTGGCTTGATATATGGTAGTGTCAATGTGTAAAGTCAACTAACATATGTATTTCCTCAAATGCTGTATAAACTTTTTTTTAAATCAGGACCTGGCGAGCCGTTCATGACAGTGTGATCACAAGCCACGCCTTCTGCTGCCGTTTCTCACTGTAAGATATAAGCTTTGTGGCTACTCCTTATTTATATTCTACCTCCATGACATCATCGGAAAAATATTCAACGCCAAAATATCCGACATCGGATAAAATTTTAAACTTTTAGACGGTGTGGGATGGTGACAGCCTCCCAAATTAATTTCAAATTTCACCATTAGAAAAACTTTTGGATCATCATATCATCAGGGTTAATTAAAATGTCACTTCAAATTTTGATATTTCTGCCTTGTAATGACTTAATATTGATATGGAAGATATGAAGTTACTCCACATATTAGAAGAGATGATAGGCGATTAAGATTTTGTAGAGTTAGTGCCATTAATTCCCAAAGCGCCGCAAAACTTATAATTTCCAACCAGATAACTTTCTTTGTTGGAATAAAAAAGTTCAAATATCGCTGCCGTTTATTTAAACCTACAATGCAATATGTAATCGACAGAATGCCATGATATCACCCCACATACTAATAGGTAATAGTATGAACAACGGATAATAATTAAAAATACGATTATTGTGCTATTTCAGAAATCAAGTTTTTTATATTTTATGTAACTCGACTGTCGACATCCTCTTATCGCTAGCCATTTGCACTGAGTTGGTTGTATGGAAGAGTGACCCAAGGTTGAATACCACAAATACATTAAACAGTATTGTATGGTAATCCCATAAATGAAGGCAATTTATTATTATTATTATTATTATTATTATTATTATTATTATTATTATACTTTGTTATTTCTAGGTTTGTTAATACCAGGGTTAGTTCAGTTGGTGCAATTCTCAAAATTTTAAAACCAGTGTTAAATTCTAATACGGGGTTAGTTGAACACTGGGTTAGAGTAGTTTGGTACAGCTCGCCCTTAAAAAGCTGTTGTAAGTAATCTATCTATATTAGGACCGACATAGATGGCATTTGCCTTAAATAACTATATTGCTGTAAAATGTTTTATAAATGTTTATACACCTGTTATAAATCTATGTGGTTTGTATCAGTATAGAAGAGATCTCACTAAGCCTTTTATGAAGTAAAAAAGTTGTATTAGATGCTTTCATAAAGTACCTTTATATATATGCTGTGAGAGAATTTTACCAGCAATCTTATCATACCGAATTCTTTTATAAGCAATTCATTGCTAAATAAAGGTTCATATAACAAATTAGCTCTATAAGTTTCCACAATATATTATTTATAAAGCTTTAAGCGTTAGGTATAATATATTTTGTTACTTGGCCCGTCTGGATACGCACCTCATTATTGTGAAGTTGCAACCTGAAATATAAGCTCTATTGATATATATGCCAGTAGTATTCTTTACTTGCCTATTTTGTAAAAATTGAATGTAAGTTTTTTTTTAGTTTTTAGTGAACAAAAAGCGATTGTGGACTCGTGGATGCCTAAAATATATCCTAGGTATACACAGTCTCAGGAAAAAGTGGAACAAATTGTTCTAGAAGCGATAAAGGAACAGTTAACGAGGCGCCAACAGCCTGAAACCATCACAAAAAACTTTGTTAGGTTTCTTAGTACGGCATGTGGTTTAGTTGAGATACGTATAATAGCCGTATCTCGTATAGAAACTTGGTTACATAATCATAAGCTTATGAAACCTGCTCAAGAGCTTTTAGCTTATTTGTGTTATAATTGTTCTGCCAGTTCTCAAAGGGATCTGGAGGTCATCGCACAATTAAGCAAGTTGAGATTAAAGAATAAGCCGATGGTAAATTATTTTAATAATTGCTTGCGAGAGATGGTATATTCTTTACCAGAAAATCTGTATCCATTATTGAAGTATACTATATACAATGAATTAAGTAATGCTAGAAATTCGAATAATTTAATTGTGGTTGGTGCTTTATTTCAAGTGGCACCAGATCCAAGTGCCGACGCTTTTGCTGATATTTGTTTGGTAAGTGTTTTGTAATTTATAATTTAATGTGTCTAGAAAATGGACTTTTTTATTTTTACATGCGTTACTGGACAAAAATGGCCAATATTTAATTATAAATATTTCTGGGAAGGTACAAAATTAATATTAAAGTGACCTATTTCACATTAGAAAGTTTGGTAAAAAGTGTCATGGCGAAAACTAGATTGGTATCACTAGACATAATAAAAAGTCACTGCACATATTTTGACCAACTCGTCTAATTTCCAAACTTTGTAAAAGTGAAATACCTAACTTCTAAACTGATAGTTCTGATAAAGTGATAAATTGTATAATTTGAATTTTTTAAAATATTGTAGACCTCAATACGAACTAATGAAGATGATTTCTAAAAAGGTCAATTGTGTAACTTCAATATTTTATTCTTATATTAAAAAAAAAAAAAAAGGTAACAGTGCTCCTATTAAGTTGTGCAGAAATTCGATAAAAAGCGTACACTTTTTTTTTTTGGTACAAGCTCTCGGACATGTTAAAAGGTTCCCAATGAATTGCCATATTTTAATAAATTTTTTAAATTTCTTTTGGGAAGTTTTCTCAAAGCTGCGAATGACATCGTCAATATATTTTTTTTAAATGACAACCCTCCCCTCTGCCGTTACGGAATTTGAAAGAGCTCATTTTTTTTACTTACAGTACTGTAAATGTCGATGTAGGTTACAGTTACATGAGGACATTTTTAGGAAAAACTTCTTGAAGTTCAAAAATACTAAAGAAATGAAGTCATTTCAAAAACAACCAAATTAAATGTTCGAATTGCACTCTATTCTTAGCCTCATAATAGCCAACAGAACGACTGAGTTTTTTTTTTGCATTCTTTCGGTAATAAATAGCTGAAATGGTGCTGGTTGGAGTGTTTTTTTATCATTTTTCTTGAATGTACAAATTCTGATGTTTGCTCGACTACCACATTCACGTGTAATTTATGTGAGTGGTGTGTTTGGAGTATTAAGTATTAATTATTTTTTTAATAATTATGAAATTAACTGAACGTGAAAGAACTGAAGTTATTTCCATGAATGGTTTTGGTAGCAGGATGCACAACCAAACAGAAGTAGTTGAATTGTTCAATGCAACTCACCCTGATCGGTGTCATATTAGCCAAAGCATGGTAAGCAGGGTAGAGTTAAAATTTAGGGAATTTGGGTATGTGTGCGATCTTCCTAAATCTGGTCGACCATCATCACAAGAAGAAGATGAGATTAATGATTTGTTGACAGTGCAAGAAATCCCTCACTTTATACTTAAGGACGTTGCATTTAATTCTGATATGGTGGTGTCCTATGGCCACAAACTGTTTCAAGACGATTTTGATTAGAGAAGTTAATTCTAGGAGCAACTGCAAGAACTATGCAATAATGATAATAATTTTGTAAAAAGAATAATTTTTTCAAATGAAGCTACATTTGTTTTAAATGGCCATGTCAATAGGCAAAATGTCGTTATTGGACTGCAGAGAATCCCCACTGAATGATAGAGCATCACACTCACAAGCCTCAAAAATAGAATGTGTGGTTTGGAATAGTTGATGGGAGAAATTTGGGTCCTTATTTCTAACCGATGTGAGATATCTGCATTTTCTTCAAAACATCCTTATCCCCGCAGTGGTAACTTGGTATCCAGATCCAGAAGAATCCGATCTGCCAAGAAACAACTTCTTTCAATAAGATGGAGCATCTCCCCATTACACAACCCCTTTTCAAGTATATTTAAATCAGGTATTTCAAATTTGTAATAGGAAGAAGGTGAACTTTAAGTTGCCAGCCAGGTCGCCAGATCTGACTCCCTCGATTACTTTCTATGTGGATATCTTAAAAGCAAAGTATACGTGAATTGCCCCGTGAGTGGGGAAGATTTAAAGGGAAGAATTCATCAAGAAATATGGCGTATGTCACCAGAAATTAGCGACAACATTTCTGATATAGTTATTATTTTTAAATTTCAAGATAGTTTTTTTTCTTAAAAAATTCCCTCATACAACCTACATTGATTACCGTATTGTATGTAAAAAATGCGCTCTTTCAAATTCCGTAACATAAAATGGGGGTTGCCATTTAAAAAAAATATTGATGTCAAAGCTTTGTGGAATCTTGCCAAAAAAATTTAAAAAGCATATCAAAAGATGCCATTCGATATATGTTTGAGCGATTTTTCCCAAAAAAATTTCTACTTTTATCGAATTTTATGAACTATTTTACAAAAGCACATTTGCACTGCCTTTTTTTTTGCAGTAATAACATATCTAAGGAAATGGACTAGTAGATGCGATAAACAAAACAAATTAGGTTTTTTAAAAAAAAATCCTTCCCCTAAAATGGATTATAGAATAATAGAATGAATAGTAAAAGTGTAATAAGAAATTGAAGATTTTTATAAATTGGTATTTTTTTTCATATGTACCTACAAAAAGTTGCCGCAGCAAAAATTTAAGTGATTAGCTAGTAAAATTGTTGCTGTACATGGAAATTGAACAAATTTTGATATTAATAATAATCTTCCACTATTTCGCCACTTTTGTCCAGTAGCTTAGGTAAAGGTACAAGAAAGAATCCACAAAACTGTCACTAATACCTTCTTTCAGGAACTACTTTTAAACAAGGACGATTACCTCCGTTCCCTGAGGGCTTTGCTAAAGGAAATAAACAGGGTACTTCGACACGAATTAAACCTGCTTAGTGTGGTTCATGCACTATTGCGTGAGCGAAAAGAATTCACAAACAGCGTTAGAGATCACGAATTCCGCGAGAGAATTTTCTTATCTCTAGCCGATCTTGCTTGTATGTGTATGTTGCTTTGTGTTAGCCCACAAGTCAGAGATGCAGCGACTCAAAGTAAACGCGATGTTTCCGTTTTAAAGATATTCCAAATCCAGGTCAGCAATATACAGAGGGAGTGTGTTACCTGGTTACATGATTCCGCTTTAAGAGTTTACAGACCAAACATAAACGATTTCCATCATGTGTTACATAAAGTGTTGTTTTTGGAACAAGCCGAGCATTATTACAAAGTAGATTCTTGGCCAGGAGAGAACGAAAGGAATTTATTTTTGAGGCTGGCCAGTGAAGTTCCGTTACTGCAAGCGACTCTTCTTAGGGTGTTGTTAATTGGTATTTCCAAAGAACATCCTATAAATTCCACGGAGATTATCGAAATAACTGATCAGTTGATCAAGCGAGCGGCTAATTTGCCACAAGATTGTGCCCCACCATTAATAGTCGATAAAGTTGAAATAATAGATTTTTTCTTTAACTTGTGCAGCTACAACTATCCGGAAAATATTACCTTGCCTCCTGGGTATATTCCTCCGAAACTTGCTATCACTAATCTTTATTGGAAGGTCTGGTTAATTTTGTTAATTTTGGCAGCACATAACCCGCTGAGTTTTGGCAGTTTAGCATGGAATAAGTATCCGACACTTAGAATGTTCATGGAGATGTGCATTACCAAGTAAGTAAAGAGTAAATTAAAAATTGTAATACATTTTTCCAAATGCTACTTCAGAAGAATGATCAAAAAATGTTTACAGTAATAAATACACAGAATAGCTTAAATTAAAGTATCAATTTCAGTTAGATACTTCAAGCCATTTGGAAGTAAGTAATTACCAGAAAAAATGGGGAAGTTATAGAATAAATAGTCTAGTTTACAAGTTCAAAGCCGTGTTAATTCTTGATAAAGCTCGTAAAAATGAGTTGGGGCTCATTGGATTCGGAATGACATCTAGCAAAATGTGCAAATGTTTCAAACCCGCACATTAGTGATGCAATGATTCTTACTTTTACGATTACGATTGTCTAGAAAACTTAGTTAAATTTGATAGTATAACAATAAAAAGTAATTGTTTTTATTAAAACTATTTTATTATTAATTACTAAAAGCAACCACTTGTTATATAAGTTACAGTTTCCTATTAATAAGTTTGTTATTTGTTTCGTGTTTTTATTTTTCTCAAGTTTATTATTTACTTGTTTTATTGTTTACTAATATATTGACACGTTACATTTTTGTTATTATTTTGTTCAAGTATTTGTGAGGCAAAAATATAATTTTTTATAATAACTGTTTTTTTTCCTGCAAAAAAAAACGAAAATCACACAAAAACCCAGATGGGTTTTTCTAAAATCAAAAACCCACAAAGAAACACCCATTTTACCCACCGGTTTTTTCTAATGGTGGGTTTTTGTGCCAACCCTGGGCAAGCATGTAACCATATAAAACAAAAATCAATAATTAATTGTAGGACTGTTCAACCCAACCTATTTCTCCTAGTTGTTTGTATGATACCAGCAGTGGAAAACAACCTCTCTGATGGAACACTGGAAGTCTTCAATGCAAAATATTTATGTGCCATGGATTTTTAACCAAACAGGTTATATTTTTCTTTCCAGTATTAAATCGTAACTTCCATATTAAACGACACAGCGTAGAAATTAAAAACCACAAATCGTTTGCAATAATCGGCGATTACGATTAATCGTAAAATGCTAATACAAACAATTGCAAAAGTTATAAACAAATGAAGATTGAAAAAATAACGAGTTTAATTTTTTGCAATTAACTCGAAAACTATTAATATTTAAGAAATTTTAAAGAATGATTCTTAAAGAGGAATAAATTTCCAATAAAAAAGTCCTGACCCCCGAAACTCTTTCTCTATTATTAATAATTTTAATTTAATGTTGAAAATAGAGCTCCGCGCGGCGAACTCTAAGCCGTTACGATGCTCTGAAACCGACCGTTACAAGTAAAAATATTGTTTTATATTATTAAATATTATTTTGAAAATTTAAAAATTTTCTTTTTTCAAGAGAATTGAGAGAGAGAATTACAAATAATAAATTTTAAGAATAAATTTTTTTCTTAAAAATTTGTTTAAATAATGAAAAAAGCAAAAAAAAATTATTATACAATTTAAAAAAATTTTTAATCATAATATTTTATGACAAATACAATGGCAAACAAATTTTTTTTCAAAAATACGTGATTTATCTATTTGTTTATAAATTTTTTTAAACAAATAACAATAAAAATTTAAAGTTTATGTAATCTTATAGTATTTTGAATATAAAAACAGTAATAATTTCATTTTTTAGTTTTTTGTTAGGTTACATAATTAATAACTAATAGACTATAACAATTAAAATCTTCGCAATATCATAATCCCATAAAGTATTGTTGTCATAAGGTCTCCACGAAGCGAAATAATTTTAGTGGCTTTTATTTAACAATTATCCGACTTGAAACATAAACGCAAACTCTAACAAAAATTGTTAATTAACAATAGGCTCATTTCATGAAAAATCGGTAAAAACACTTTTTTCCAACGGGATATTGTTCCGTTGAGGGTCTAAATAATACCATGATTTTTAAAAATTTTTGAATTAATATTTAATAACATAAAAAAATATTTTTACTTATTACGATTGGTTTCAGAGCATCGTAATGGCTTAGTGTCGCCGCGCGGAGCTCTATTTTCAACATTAAATTAAAATTATTAATAGGGAGTCGGGACTTTTTATATTGGAAATTTCTTCCTCTTTAAGAATCTTTCTTAAATATTAATAGTTTTCGAGTTATTTGTAAAAAACGAAACTTGTTATTTTTTCAATTTTCATTTGTTTATAACTTTTGCAATTGTTTACGTGTGGGTTTGAAACATCTGCACATTTTTCTAGACGTCATTCCGAATCCAATGAGCCGTCACTCATATTCTTACGAGCTTTATCAAGAATTAACACGGCTTTGAACTTGTGAACTAGTCTAAAGGAGATTGAGATGACACAACACCTGTACCAAGAAAATAGCAAATAATAACATAAAGAATCTTATTTCCATAAAAAAAATACAATTTGCCTCTTCATTTTTAGCTGCTTCTTTAGTTTCACTGTTTTTTGTTACATATCTAGAACATTTTTTACAACCGAATGTCTATTTAATTTTTGCACGTTCCCAAAATATTTTTTTTGCACTAAATGCATAAGGCATATCTTTTACCAGTTCTACCCTGTTTATTAATACTTTCAGAGGAGAATCCCCACATAACCTATTTTTTTTATATTTTAAAATAATCGATTTCCTGTTTTTTTTTTCTGTTTTTGTTACTTTTATTATTTGTTGCATTAGAAAAGAGAACAATTTTACACCCACATCAAATGGTAAAATAGGAATTTTTGATGATTGAAATTAAAAGTTAGGTTAAAATTAGCGGCAATTAATAAAAAACAGGTTTTTCCCTTTTAACCCAGTTTTCGCGAAAGTTGCCATTAAACCTTTGTTATCACTAAGTTAAATGTTTCTATAGATCCCTTCATTATATTTCATTGTTATTGCAGCCATTTCTCTTTTCCTCCTCCAACAATGACCTCATTGGACGAAGATTTTCAAACAAAAGAGCAGCAAATTTTAACTCTGGAGAAACAAACGATTTTAGAGTTTGAATCGCATCTTGCAGCTGCTAGCACGAAAATTGAAATAAATGAACAAACCAGCTTACTTTTACCACAACTAATGGAGTTACGGCCACTAGGAGATGCTAGGCGTCCACCACAAACTATCCTAGACCAGTTGCAGGTTTTGAACAACACACATAGATTGGGTCATCTACTTTGTCGGTCGCGTCATCCAGATTTTCTCTTGGACATAATGTCACGTCAAGGCGGTACCGCACATATGCCTTGGTTAGCAGAGCTGGTACATAGTTCTGAAGGAGTCTTGGCCCATTTACCTGTACAGTGTCTATGTGAATATTTGTTATCTACTGCCCCCGCAGAAAAATTAACAAAACATGGCCAATTGCTAGCACATTTGAGGACCGTCGTTAATGGCATTGATCCACAAACGGCTTGTGAGGTATTGGAATATTTATTCCGAAGATTAACATCTGACCACGGTGCAAGTCGAACTCAAGCCACTAAAGGCTTAGGCTTGATATTAGCACCTAACGAAGATATAGAAATAAACATTGAGAACAATACACATTGGTTGACACAGTATATTACACAGTTCACACATTTTTCGTTGATTAAGCCAGTATTGGTACAGTTTCTGAGGCAGGCTTTACAAATCGAAACTAACCCCGCTAGAGTTTCAAGTTACATAAATTTTTTATCGACTCAAGATTGCAGTGAACCATTTGTTGAACTAAACGAATTGATAACCGATCTCTCTTCAGTTATAATTGAAAGGCATAGCGTAGCGTCTTATGTTTTACCTGGAGAAAATAATGGTACGCTCAAAAATCTTCTACAGATATTTTATTCATATACGCAGAAAGCTAGAGAAAATGGCGAAGAGTCCTATACAATCCACCAAAGTTACAGTAATGAATACGTTATAGTTTCATGGGCCACAGGTGAACAATGTGCAATGCAACCTCTTGTCATTCATGCAGCTATAGTTCTTCTCACTTACGGACCTTTGGACAATTACGAACCATTTGATCTGTTGCTAAATAGCTGGTTTCCAGAAAATGTGGAACACCCTAGAGCGTACTCTCCGGAGACTTCAGAAACTACGTCTTATTTACCAGATTGGATGAAATTGAGAATGATCCGGTCAAATGTTTCGCGCTTAGTAGATGCCGCTATCGAAAAATTAGAACCACCAAAATTAGTTCTTTTTATACAATCTTTCGGTATTCCAACAAGTTCAATTAGTAAGTTACTCCACACCCTCGATAAGGCCACTATGATAGACCCAAAACTTGTGGTGGATTCAGTATTGGATAAAACTTACATGATTCAGTTAGTTGAAGTACAAAACAAAAGGGGGGCTATGGGCGGTGAAACTTTTGTAAAAGCAATAGAAATGCAGATGCCTATGGTGCAAGATGTAGAAATCAAAGTTGACGTTGATATTAAGAAACAGTTGCCTGTTCTGTCAAAAAAACAACCAGTTGTGTTGAATGATGGAGATGTTGTCCAAAATTTGAATAATCTCTTTAATCCCAATCATCAAGGAAATAGAAATAAGATAATTTTATCACTGATTAAGGTAAATAAAGACCATTAAATTAAAACTTTTGTGTAATAATAATAATAATAATAATAATTTATTTATTCATGTAAGCCATTTTACAGAATATGAACAGTCACAGTTGTGAATAAATTTTAAAAATACGTGATACAAATTTGACTATTTTACGAGATAAATTATACTACTATAAATATTACGGACACTACATTTTAAATAATTGAAGTTAATTGACAAGTTGACTTAGGTCAAAATTATAAAAGTTGTTTTTTGAATTTTTAATTATGTTTGTTTCCATTTTTATTACAGTAGGTAATTTGATGAAAACTATTCCACACAGATAGAAAGGCCCTTTCTTATAAGTGCTTAAGTTAAATTTATTTATATAAAGCACCCCGCACAAAATCAATGGAAAATGGACTTGGAATTCGCTAACATTTTGACATGTAGTTTTTGTGATTCTTATAAAAAATTTCAGCGGGCACAACAATCTGCTATGGCTAGTTATCGAACTACAGCACTTTCAAGTTTTAAAATTTCGACCACCATTTGAGCATTTGTCGTGTATAAGTGAGAGTTGATAGTCAATTTCTTCGGGGTTAATTTCAAAGAAAAACAGCGACGAGAAACTTTCTGGATCTGTGGAACAGTCACCATCAAAACCGTTGTAAATACTATTTAAAGAATTTATAGCTACTTCTGCAAAATAAGTAGAAAACAAGTTACAAATATCCTGTTGGTCTGAAATTAAATTGTTATTATTTATTATTTGAGTAATATTTGTTTTGTTTTTATTCCTACCCAGGTTGGAATTAACAGTAACCCATTTCTTGAGAAGTGTTAGCTGACTCTTATTTTATTTTCATTAAAATTTTGTTTTAGTAATTTTAACGTGGCCGAATAGTTTTTTTTTTTTGAGTTTTATATTCTTTGCTTATTTTTCTATCATTTTTATTTTTTGAGAGCCATTACAAGTTTTTTAGATTTTGACTTTCTTCTATAATGATACATATTGATGTGAAATGTATTATATCTATATAATATATCTAAATGTGTAATGCATGTCTTTTTTTCAGAGTGTCACATTTAAAAAGAGCACAATTGAAACTATTTTTAAATTCATTAGATCAATACCGATAAATTTCACCTTACGTATTATACTACAATATAAGTCATTCTCAACATTGTTTCGTCTAATTTTCACACCCACTAGTATAAATCAAGAAAAGATAGATTTTGCAACACAGCTTTTGAAGTTAATACCGAAAGAAGAAAATTGTACTACAGTTATTTTAAAACAATATCTTAAAAATAGCGGAAGAAGCGAAATTAAGATGGAAATGGAGATTGATCCACAGGAAATTATTAAAAAGAACGATTTGATCACTAATAAGAAATACAATTCAGTTTTGAATTGTCCAGAGAAACTAGGAGAAAAATTGGGTAAAATGTTACTGGAAGATGAGTCCAAAGCCGAAAAGACCGGTTTGCTGGTTGATTGGTTGGCTGCCATTGAACTGGAAATTGCAAATTCTGATAAACATAAATTACAGGTTGGTATTTTGGCTTAAATTTTTGTTTAGAACACTTTTGACTCTCCTTAGGGGACTACCAAAAAGTCAAAAAAACCGCTGCCCAAGGAATCACTACTTCCACATCCAGATTCTTTATCCAAGTCACTCACAACGAAAAAAACTTTGTATGTGAAAATAACTGTTTATGAAACTTTAATAATATAATATTTGAAATCCTCTACCCCAAAAACCCATAAAACGATACCCCACATCGGTAGTGGGGTGGGGGGTGGTGATAGGGGGGGGGTGGTAGTGGGTGTGGATGAAGTAAAAAAATATTTTGAGGTTTCTGGTTCCTGTACATAGGTACACTAAATCACAATTTTCTTTCATCCCCTTTAATAAGGGGGTGGGAGTGGCTAATGCCAAAAATTTTTTGAGACCTTAGCTTCTCTTGTATATACTAAATACCAATTTTATGGACTATTACCTGCTTGATTGACCTATTTACCCCAAATTTACCCCAATTTACCCCCCAACCCTTCGACGGAACAAGATGAAAATACAATCTAGTTCTAGATCTCGTTAAAGTACATATGTGTACCAAATTTCAAGTCAATATCTTAAACGGTTCCAGAGTAAACGTGAACACAAAAAAAAGTTACAGACAGACCGACAGACAGACAGAATTTTTTTTTTCGCTCAAACTTAAAATCTCGACGTTTCATGACATTTTAAGCCTATTTGGACAATAAAAATTTTTAAAAATCTTTTTGTCGTTACTATACTTCCACTGGACGTGGAAGTAATAATTAATTTTCTGACTTGTTTCTTATGACCTTTTACTCTGAACTTTTTGACATTTAACGTAGCATATAATTAACTCTTGATATACACAGGGTGTATCAATAGAGACTCCCGGGCAAGATATTTTGGAAAATAGTAGAGATATTTCAATTATGTAAAAGTCAATTGCTAAAATGTATAAATGACTTCAGTTCAGACTTCAAGAAATGTTTCCTGGCAGTAATTTTGAAATGTGCATGTCCAAGTGCTTTAATTTTTAATCAAATTTCGATATATGGAAAATTCTTGGAAAACAAAAATCGCTCTTTAGATGATATGCCCTTGGAAATTTTTTTCGTGTGCAGATCATACTATAATAAAACAGTTTTTTTACAACTTTTACAACGGCTAAACTAAAAATGACTTACTTTCGATTTTTAATAAGCCTGTATTTTATTACGAAATATTGTAGAAAATACAATTCTAAAATTTGTTTCAAATGTAACCAATTTAACTATAATGGTGGTAAATTTAGTGATAAGGGAAATATTAATTGACCTATTTTGGAAAAAGTGTCATGGCAAAAACTAGATTCGTGTCACTAAAAGTAGTAAAAATCCACTGCGTATGTTGACCAACCTTTAAAATTAAGCTTACTTAGTAATAAACCTTAACAGCCATTTGCACCGTTTTCATTTTAAGCGATGAATAACTAATCAAGGTTTAATTTTTAAACCAGGTTTAATATGCGTCTTATTGCACCGTGCTTTATTGTTTGTGGTTTACTTAAGTTGATAGTTAACTTGTGATTTTAGGGAATTTGGTATTCTGCTAACTTCTCTTTCAAAATTATAACCTTATTTCTGTCAACTATTGTCAAATATTTGTTCTTTTCAGAAAAAACGTGAATCTGTGTGTGTACATTTTTACTACTAGTTATCTGTTTACAAGATCTTTATAAATATGGAAAACCATAATAAAAATAAAAGATCAAGATCCGATAATTTTTCATTAGTTTAAAAACTTTTACTTATAATACGGCCACAAAAGGCAAGAATATATTAGAAAATAAACAAACAAATAACATAACGTCTCAAGAAAAGGCAAATATTTGTTAATAAAAATAAAAAATGAAAATATACTAAAAATTGAGGTTATGCACAACATCGACGACTGCGCAGGAATTGCGATTAAATTTAATCGCCCTTTAAGCGGCCAACTTTGGGGGTTTAAGTTAACGCAAGTTTAAGCTAATTTAATCAAGGATTAAAGAATGGTGCAAAGCAAATTTTAAATTTAACGGAGGTTTAAGTTTAATCCTCTATTAAACAATACGGTGCAAGCGGCCGTAAATATGTTGAAAATGATACGATTATATGATATTATAGGTATTTCATTTCTATACAGTTTGGGAATTAGACGAGTTGGTCAACATGTGCAGTGACTTTTTACTACTTTTAGTGATACCAACCTAGTTTCCGCCTTAACATGAAATAGATTAATTAAATTACTTCTATATTAAAAGGAACTTTTATTGTTTTAAATATAATTTGGTAGACTAATAAATAAAGTGATTTTACACTTGAATTTTCATTAAAAATAAAATCGTCCATTTAGTTCCGGAGTAGTCGATTCGAAAAGTTTGACCCTCGTAGGCAAAGATGCCTTACTTGACATAATAGAGCTCAGATGAACACTACTTAATTTTCGCTCTTAATACTACAATTTTTTAGAATTATGCTTCAAAAACTAGCATAACATTATTAATTTCTTATTAAGAGAAGACAACGCCAATCACAAAGTTTCATCGGTAAAGCTAAAGCTGAAGTGGGGCGAAGGGTAGGCAGTGTGGCTATTATAGGGCATCTGCATGTGACATCACAGCTAACTTCAAAATGTGTTTCTTAAGATTTAAGAGTATTACGCAGCTATTATTAAAATTTCTGCCTAGTTCCCATATTTTCAACTAAAATTTAGTTCAGTGTAATGTTTATGAAGTTCTAAATACTTTGTCCTAATAAAATGAACTCTTTTTGTAGGTTGGAAATCTAACCTGTAATTATCAGTCTATTTTTATTAATCAACAATATTGAAAAATTATTCACGTGAATTTTTAAATATTTGCTTGGAGCCAGGCCAAGCTAAAATGCGTATACAAACTTAAGAATGAGAATAAACTTGAAAAACCCAAAATTTAAGATTATGTTGGTTACATGATGCAGATGCCTTATGGGGCTCGTGCACCATTTGACAGCTTGGAGATCACACAACACTTAACTTCAATCATTCTTCTTCTTCTAGTGCTGTCCCCTTAACAGAGGTTAGCGATCATTAACAGATGCAAAATTCTCAGCTGTATTTTTTTTAACTTTTGCGTGCTATCAATTAGTAAAGTATGGGGCTCGCGCACTGTTTGACAGCCGACATTCTTGGAGGTCACACAACCTCGTTAACCTCAATCATTCTTCTTCTAGTGCTCTCCCCTTATAGGGCTCATGGACCGTTTGACAGCCGACATTTTTGGAGGGAGGAGAAGGAGACACAACCTCAAATTTTCCGATTTCTCCATGTGCAGTTCGTAGTTTTCTTGTGATTGTGACGTTGTGTCTCATTCTCCTCCCTCCAAAAATGTCGGCTGTCATACGGTGCACGAGCCCTTTAAGGGGACAGCACTAGAAGATGAAGAATGATTGAGGTTAACGAGGTTGTGTGACCTCCAAGCTGTCAAACGGTGCACGAGCCCCATTGTAGTGCTGTAGGTGGCACCATCTATTAAAAAGTACTGTATTAAAAATCTTGACTGGGAAAAAGCAGTTTTTAACCAAACGGCTGGTGTTATTAAACTGAAAAAAAGATGTTCTTGTAAGTAATTGAATACTACACTTCTATTGAAGAAAGTTTTTTAGCTAAAATTTGTTTATTATGAAGATCTCTCTTCACATTTGCTCATTGCCGCCTGCTCCCCTCTGATTTGATCGCCTTGCTCCCTCAACGCTATTAAGGTGGGCTCGGAGAACGTAATTCAAGTTTTTCCTATACATCCCTGAACCGATTCAAAAACATTTTTGATGGGTTTTTAGAGACAGCTTTATAGGCTATTGAAACTAAAAGAAGGAAAAATTTTTTTTTCTCGTTTTCAAAACATTTTTTTTTGTTGATTTCAGTAGTCTGGTATCATTCTATCAAATTTTCTCTAAAAGCCTATCAAAGAATTTTTTCAATCGGTTCAGGGATATAGGAGAAATTGTCGAATACGAAATCATTTTCTTAAGCACGGCACCGCCACCCTTAAAACTCTGAAAAAATCGTCCGTCTAACATAAATGTTATTAGAAGTTTAATCAAGTTTAAGTCCTAAATTTGTATAAATAAAGCATTATCTAAAATTTAATTTAAAAAAGTTACAGAAATTTTAGTTTTCCGGAGACTCTAGGATTGATCAAGGGGAAGGCACCAGTCGTAATAAATATATATATTTTCAGATGGATTTGCTGTTTTCCAAACAAAAGTTACAGTTCAGGCCCCTGCTTATGTCGCTAGTGCTACAGAGAGCAAGTTGGAGAATTCTACACAATATAATGACCTATCTTTTAAAGGACAGCAACAGTCACATATGTCCTGTGGCAGCTTTGGAGTTTTTAACTGCTCTCACTAAAAGTCCCAAATTATGGCAAGGGCGTGATAAGGCTATACCTAAACATTACCACTTTGAGGATATTTTGAAACTCAATTGTGACCAGGTAAATACTAAATTTGAAATACTTTACAATTTATTTTATAAGAATAATTTAGATTATTTCACTAATTAATATGATAGCCAATGGCTGCCTGTTTTTCTTACAATGTTGCGCCATTCAAATATTATTAGTGGTAAACGAATTTTTCCAGAAAAAAAAATTACATTTGGGGGAGAACTGTCATTTTTACAAAAATATGTATAAGATCTTTTTTGGGCAGAATTTTGAGAGGTACATAACACTCTTTTTGTGCATCGTGTCGAAACTGAATTATAGAAGACAAGACAGAAATGAAATAACGTATCTAAATCTCAGTATAGTTATATTGAATGAAAAATCAAAAACATAAATAAATAAAATAATAAATATGTTTATTTCATTTAGCACTTAAAAAAACTAACATATTATTAATATTATTACAAGAATAAAATAAACTATTAAACTTATTGTAACGAAAACAAACCAGTGCTTAAGTCCATTCATTGAGAAGCGATAGTGCGGGTAAACAAATAATACAATTCGTGTAAATTAACAGTTTATTATCAAAGGTTAATTCAGATTTAGACCCAGTACTTTCATCTATAAATAATAGTGATTTATTTAGCAGAACTATCCCGGAGTTAAGCAAAAAATCGATATTTTCTCCTACTGAAACACCGTATCTACAGAAATATCCCAAATCGGGTTTTTAATGGTTTTGGTATATTAACATTTTACTAAAGCAAAAAGCTATATCTACATTAGTTATATTAAAAAACATTACACATTTTGTCGTATCTTCACAAGACTTCTAGCTATCCTGAGTACAAATGCTACTAGTTGAAAACGCAGTAACTACGTGTGAGAAAGTGCATATGCTGCATTTGTTTCTAATATGTTGTAGTTCCCCCCTTTTTGATCAGGAAACGTTGCTAATTGCGTGCTTTATTTCTAGTTAGTTATTCTATGTTCTTCAAAGTGTTTACATGTCGTGTCAGTTATTGGTTATAAAAATTAATGGCAAATTAATATTATGGAATGTTTTTGTTATCACGTATTATTTTCCTGGGAATCATAAATTAGAGTGCCGCATCTGCATTTTAAATCAATATAATGTAGATGCCGCATTGTAAAGCACAAGCAAGTACAAATATATTTTTAACAATAAAAGCAGTATCTGATTTTTTAGTATATACTTTTAACTTTTTTTAAAATTTAACATGTCTAGTCGATTTTGAACGTCATTTTATATCGGAAATCACCTTGATTATAATCTATGTTGTAATTTACCAAGAACTATCAAAAAAACTTTGATGCTAAATTTCTCGAATCTTTGTCGCCAGTAGATACGGCGTTTGATTTTAGCACGGCAGTACGCAGTTGGGTTGTGATTGACAGAAGTGCTATTTTATCTTCTAACCCAACTTTCTAAAAGTTTGGTTTGTTTTATGTTGTGTTTTAACTCTAAATCTATAATTAGAAGTAAATAATTATATTTACTAAAAAGACATTAGTAAAATGATATCAAAGACTACTTATGTTGTAATGTGCGCGGTTTAAATACTTACTATTTCCTAATAAAATAAGACTAATTTTGTAGGTTGGAAATCGAACCTATAATTAGCAGTCTATTTTATTAATCAACAATATTGAGTAATTATATGAGTGGATTTTTCAATGTTCACCTGGAGCCAGTGTATGTATAAATATAAACTTAAAATTTGGTTGTTAGTTATATGATGCACATATAATTAGTTGTAAATTACAGTACTTTCATATAAATAATTTCGATTATAAAGCATTTAATTTCATAAATAAAATTAACCTAAAATCTACCAAAATCTAACAAACAAATAGAAATCTACTAAATATGGGTATGCTGATGGGCTACTAGTTTAATCAAAATGATAAATAATCATGAAAGTAATGCAAATGTCATAAACCGACAACAAACCACAGTAGGGGAATCTTTTCTATGTCTATTTGAAGCATAAAACTTCTTTACTTTACCTTGTCTTAAGTTGGCTTACTTTGAGAAGTATCATATCTATCAAATAGTTAACCGAGGGTATGACTTGAATGAAAGTATGAATGCAAGTTATACTACAGATAGCAAGCTCCGGTTATCTCATCCATCACCGTATAAAGTCTATTTATACTTAAGTGAAAGTACCGGGCCTTAATCAGATAATAAACTGTCAATTTACACTCTTCATGTTACTAGGCAACTACGCTCTCAAAAAAAAAATGATCCGATAAAATTCTGTTTTGTTTCTAGGCCCTTATTATGATAAATTATATAATCGAGGAAGCAAAAACTAACACGGAAAACTGGAAAAGGAAGATGGAAACACGTTTGCAACTTCTTCTAAGGTGCTTGGGCAATAATTCTGTATTTCTCGTAAAAACACTTTTACGGCAATCCGATGAAGACATCTACTCCCGTGAGTTGCTCTTAATGATTTACATGTCGCTGCCCTATTCTGGTCAGGATGACCTCGATATTAAACCAGACATGTGTGTGGATGTATATACCAAAAATTGCCCAAGTACTATTGATGAAATCTCTCATTGCCTGTTAAGTGCATTGGCTTCTACTCCTCGAAATAAGGAGTGGACCCAAAAATGTCAAGATTTGGAACTTTGTGCTCGTAAACTAGCTGCCACTCATCCAGTACTGGTACTGAGGCAATTGCCGATGCTGGCTGGCAGTTTAAAAGGTAGAGCACAGTTTGACTGGGGAGTGTTGAAAAGTAGAGGACATTTTATGCTTTTTGGTCAAGTTCTGGGCCTGATGGAATTGTTGCAGCCTTACATATTTGACCAAAACTTGACGTTGTGTGAGTTGTTGGATTCATTTTTCGCACTTCTGCAGTTTCACGGGCATTGCAAGGATTTAAGTATTCTTGTTAATAGGATCGTCAGTTTTATTCAAAATTGGATGGTGAAGGATGTTAAGGGAGCTTCGAAGTATCTGCAGGAACACGGAGGAGTATTAAAGTAAGATTTAGAAACTAGTTTATGCATTTTTATTATCTCCCCGAGAAGGCTGGAACCTTTGTAAAGCTACCTCTGAAGTAATTTCCACAAACACCATTGAATACTATTACTCGACTCGTGTTTCGCCAACCATGTTGGCATCATCTGGAGACGATTGAAACTGACAGAATTTTAATCGTCTCCAGATGATGAAATTTTTCAGTTATTCGACGAAAATCGTTTTGAGATACCTGTTTTCTCAAATTAAAATTGCAATTTTCAACTTGTTGCAGCCAAAAAACAATTTAAGTGAAAAATTGCATAGAATCTTTTTTACTCAAAATTAGATTCTCTTTCAGTTTTAATGATTTTGTTTTATTTTTGAGTGCCACTACCTGAAAAGGAGCTAGCATCTACCCACTGTAAGATGACAAGCCCCCACATAATATAAAAATGTACATTGCATTTACTATTAAATTATAATAAAATTTAATCTATATGATACATTGCTTTCACTGAACTCTACTATATAAATGGAAGGTCAATATTCATACCAATTTTTACGCCAAATTGAACCTCGCGCAAGTATGGCGACCTGCAGGAGGAGCGCAATCACACTACAAAATACGTCAGAGCCGGTCTTATTGTTACTGCAACTGTTTAAAACCCGGGACTTTGCTCCGATTCTTGCAACACAGTACCATACAAGATTGCACCATATTGTCTCAATTAACTCTGTTTATAACAGTCACAAAATATTACACAAAATAATCAATTTACAACAACTTTACACAAACGACAGAATAAACAATGAATAAAATGAGTGACACCGACTCTGGAAATTGCGTCTAATCCAAGACTTATGCTACAGAATCTATGGGAAACAAATAAGACACAGAATTGCGTCAGCCTAGTGTCGGCGCATAATTCCCGTAGACAGCCGTTTGGTTCAAGCACAGACGTCAATATCTCTACTGCGTCGACGCATGGCTTACAGTTTTTGAATCCGCAATCACTTAATCTGTGCCGTAATTGCCGTATTTTGCTTCCATTTATATAGTAGAGTTCAGTGATTGCTTTCAAAACAATAGGGAAGATGCATGAAATTTTAAAATGCTTGAAAAAGTGATTTGCTCTTAAATTCCATTATGCAGAAAACGATTATAACAAAAGAAATTCAAAATAAAATTTATTTTCCGTAAAATTAATATTTAGATTATGCCGTAATTTGTAAACAAAATCACGTGACTGCAAACAGTTTCTTATTGGTGTGAAGCCAATGACGACATCCGTTAATCGGATAATTTGTCCAAAGTAGACGCACTGTCCTAACCTCTTCTGTCTACGAACTAGTTTTGGAGAATCTTGTAAAATTACCATATTTGTAGTGATACCTGTTTTACATTTAGGCACAATGCAATAGTTGTAACTCATAAGTCATAATAATGTTGTTCACTAGCTCATTAAAGGCAGCTACTCACACGCCTGCCGCAGGGACAACCTAGGTTGCAGGGCGGATGGGGCAATCTAGAAGGCTTCTCTATACACGTACCTGCCGTTCATTGTTGCAGTGAATGTCAGACATGTCGCTTGAATCTTGAATCCATGAAGATGGTTCCAACACTTTCAAAAAATCAAAAGATCGGCATTGCCTTGGCTGTTTCTGTGGTGGTAACGCAAAAAAAAATAAAAAGGAAGTACTGGGTGAAGAAGTGGTTACAAAAATGAAAAGAATTGTGTCACATGAATGTTATGCTGGAGCTGATCTAGGAAGCTAGGAAGGTCCGGTGCGGTCTGCCGCCCAGCAAAGAAGACAATCTAGGAAATTGCCACTGCTTGCCTACACAAGTCACAAACAAGGAGGCAATTAAGGGTCAACCCCACTTCTACACCCTAGATTGCCCCTGCGGCAGGCGTGTGAGTAGCTGCCTTAACCAAATAATAACACAATAACACCACAAACAAGAACTTGGTAAACTGACTGTAAACAATAAATAGTAAACTGACATTTGACAAACCCATTGAAATTGCTTTAGATATACGAAACTACTGATGCATGTTTATATGGAAAAAGAAACTTCCGTTCATTATTCGGTCCTTGTCTGACAAGATCTGATTGGTTGAAGAAAACGTCCGATTGGCTTAACCATCTGTACATAGACCGAGAAAAAGGATGGACTAGTGCACGCAAGTTTCTGTCTGTGTCACTTTATCTAGTCGAGTGGACCTTCCAGTTTGTTATTAATTTCGATGGACAAATCATAACGAAAAACGTCACAGTTAATGGCGCCAAATAACTGCCGTTTTGAAACATCCAAATTCCTCACCGATGAAATTATATATTTTCTCGATTTATTAACATTCAAAAAATCGTAAATTTTACATTTTTATAACTTTTTTTTGATGCTGTATCGATTTTCATTATAAAAAAAAAAATCATGCAACTTCTCTATTATTCTTTGTGAAAATTTTGGGGCTGAAACATTTTTCCCTGACGCTTTTATTTTTGGATGTAAGATTGTTCCGGTTGACATGGAATGTCCAAAGTATAAGGCTTAACTCATTGAGCCCCGAATGGGTAAAATTTGACCTACACCCCAAAAGTTCCACTGGACCGTGTGCTGCCCAAGCATAGGCCATATGTATTTAGACATCAATGGGCTCATTTAATGAATGACATTTAGTAGTTGTTACTTCTTGTGGATAAAGAATTACTTAAAAATAGGCGATGTTGAACATTTCAGATGAATCCGATATGTGGTTTTCGAAATATACGACTTTTAAAGAGAGAACTTGAAGCGCGGTGCAACTAACATCGTGACGTCATTTAATAGGAAACGAAATGGTCGCGCAACATATAAATGGTCATGCATTCTGCTTGATATCTTCGAGACGTCGAATCTTACTCTGTGTGTTAAATTAGCTAATATCTTTTATTATTTTTTGTGGTGATTAAAAAAAATGTATGAAGCAAACTTTAATAAAGCAGGCTCTTCGAATTGTCCAAATCATGAGCTCATTAGTGCAGAGATGAGAAAGGTTAATTTCCGATTTCTATATGAACATTGCCCATTAATTTTTAATACATGTAGTTTTTCATGTCTTTTTCGATCTAGAAATAAAAAAAATATTTTAGATTTTTTCGTTGCTAGCCTTAAAGAATTTTATTTAAAAAAATGAATAAAAGGGGTAATAATTACTTAAGAAATAAGTTTAATAACAGTATATTATAAAACAACCAACCATAAGAAATTTGCAATTTTACCCTAAAATCAAAATTTAATAATTATTTAAAATATATTTGCGCCATACCCGATATAATAGCTCAGTGTTGAAATATGAAATAGCTTTTTTCTCGAATATTTTTAAACCAAATGGAAAAAAATTGCTAGAATTTTAAATTATATTTCAAAAATAGTGCGTTTAATAATAAATAATTCAACATATAGATATTTACATTGAAATGGTCCTCAGAAACATAATAAGTTGATTTAGTATAATTAGCCTTTTCTCTCTTTTTATAGTTTGTTGCCATTCCTTTCTCGTTTTTAAATCTTTAGGAATGGTAGTAAATGTTTTAGTAGGTGCTTTTACTGTGGTGCTTTGACACTCAGGAACAATACAATATTTATAACTCTTTTACTGTCACTATTATTCATTGTTCACATAAATCGGTGAAAATAGTTGATAAATCGAAATTTTTCACAAACACGCATAAGTTTCAACACACACTTCTTGAGTTATCAATTTGTAATATTATGAAACAATAATAACACGCTGTAGCTAGCCGCTTCGGCTGGCGGGTTCATATTAAGTGACGCCACGGCCAAGGCTCGACAAGGCGGGTGCGGCCCATGTTTATGATTTTTTTTAGATGATTTACAGGTCTCAGAAAATTCTAGTTTTTTGCACAGAGTCTTAGAATTTTAAGATCTTTCCGATAGTCAAATAAAAAAAAAGTGCTAAATAAGCCCATTGAAATGATATACCCACCTTTAGGCACTAATTGCTTAGAAACTATACAAGCTGGCCCCAGAGGACAGGCAGATATTAGCAGGTTGAGAAAATCTTACTAATAATTTCAATATCAAAATTGATGACTACTGCTCAGAAAAAAATGTATTTATTTTGACATTCGAATTATAGAAATAGTGTATATGAACATGCCCAAGGAACAATTTTAGTTTCTTAAATGTATACAAGGGTGCTATAAAACTATTTATAAAATGCCTTGAAAAATCTACTTTGCTGGAACAATATCCTTAATACCATCATAAAGCGACTTGTAGACTAAAAGGGCCCACCCTTATGAAGGTTGTTAAGGTCTTTTTAAATTCCATCATAAAACTCCTTAGTGAGGCATAGTGCTGCTCTTGAAAACCTTGTTCGGGCCGTTTTAAAACCTTTCTTAAAACCTATTAAAGCTGTCAGAAGCTTTTCTATTAGCTTCCTGCATTTCTAGAAAACACCTAGAAGGCTACCTTAAAACTGGTTATAAGTCCATATTAGAACTGAAAAGCTATAAGAATGTCCATGAAGGAATCCAAATAATTTTCTTATTGCATTTATTTTTTCTAAACTGATTTAAGCAAACACACCATCAGACTTATTGAAGATAAAATGGAATTTGAAATGTATAAAACGTAGAGCACTATAACCTCTCTAAGGCCGATTTAAAAGGTAATAAAAAGCCATCAGGTATGACAAAAAAATTAAAATCAACGGCAGTTTATCGTTAAAACTACATAAGAAAGGCACAAATAATAATGATTTTAATATCCATACAAAATTTGCATAGACACACGTAATCAGCAAATTTAAAAAAGTGGGCTGTTTCTTGGTTCCCACGGTAATTTTCAGTCGTTTCTTGTAATTCTACCTTAATTTGCTAACGAAAAAGTGATAATTATTGATAATTATAATTGTGAGATTGACCTTGAATATTTGTATATAACAACAAAAACAACCTAATTGTCATTTTACAGTCCTCTCCAGTGTTGCCAGGTCTAGTGAAATTTCACTAGATCTGGTGATTTTTTTTAAATCTAGTGATTTAGTGAAAACTTTTATGAAAATGCCCATTTTTAATGATTTTTGAATCATCTAATTTATTGCCCTCTACTGGTAGGTAGACAAACATTAAATTCGAGTTACGATACAAAACCACGGTCAGTAAACTCTACGGTTACCTCGATCAGCAGCTCTTAGACGAGAGAGACGCGCGGAGCGGGGAATCAAATGAAAGAGACAGACATATCTGATTTCTGTGCAAAAGACACAGACAAAGATGCCTGTAGTGTCTACAGCTGACGTAGGCTGTAGACCCTAACAGAATCTCTGTCATTCGATTCCCCGCTCCGCGCGTCTCTCCTCTAGAAGATGCTAATTGAGGTAACCATATAGTTTATTGACCGTGAATCGCTACAATCGAATGGCCTGGGCTCGTTTCCCTCTAGCAGCTCGTAGACAAACAGTACTTTCTAGTTACAAACCATTTAATACAATACAGAGTACGAAGTCTGGCAACGAAATGAACAGATAGAGGACGCTCAAAGCTATGCTGTGCTCAGAGAGCTCAAGATAATTACGTGCAACTTTTGAAAATTAAAGATGAGAGCTTTAACTGGTCCTCTCATTAAACTATATATTCCAATAATGGTAATGACCTAGAACATTTACTCTAAATGAAGCCCTTTTAGTCTTTTTGTATACTATCACAAATAATCCCTTCCTTACAAAAATGCAAAAGCACTTGGCGAAGATCACATGGACTTGATAAAAGCTGTAATAAAACGTTTGGGACGCTGACATTTGATTCAAAATACTTAAAACTTAACCTCAAAATAATTTGTATGTGTGTGTGTTTTAACAGTCCTTTTAAAATGGTCACTCTTTTTTTATTTTCTTCCACCTTTCCAAAAAAGACTTAATTACACATGAGTAAGTCGTGAAATGCTTTTAATTAACACACACACACACATGCATCAACGACACTTCAGGCAGACATATTGTTTATTATTTTTATAATAAATGTTTTATTGAGGTTTTGGAAAGTGTTTTATGGAATTAAAATTTGCCTTTTAGATTTATAGAAGCCTTTTTTTCTTCATAACGGTTTCATCACAACATTTATCAAGGATGTTTTAAGAGTCTAGTTTTGTAATGGTCTTTAATAAGTACTAATAGGCATTGAAAATGTCTAGTTTTAAAAAAGATTTAAAATGCATTTATTGCAAATATGTTAAAACCATAAAGAATAATTTAAAGCCTCTTTAAATCTAAATGGAATTTAAGACGTTCATAAAACTAATTAGCTTTATGGAGAGTTTTATGTAAGTTATGATAAATCCATTACAAATACATATTATCCTAGAAGCAAATTAGCTTTATAATTAGGTCTTACAGAATGCTTTAAAACTTACTATATAAGAGCAAGTATACTTGAAGCCTAAAAGGCCTTAACTACAACATCAATAAAGCACATGACTATTTCCTAACCCTGACAAACCTTTCTTAAAACCTCCTCAAGTCCAAATGACTTTTAAATTGTTCCTTGGGATGTTATGGTGCGGGAGCTAAGTGGTTTTTTCGGAAACTCATCGTTACAAGCATTTTCTATACGTTGATTAATTCTTTCGAACTTAAATAACGACAAAATAGACTTCTGGCATATGTCAGCCCGTCGAGTTGGCCATGGTTCAAGATATAAAAATCAGTGAAATTATATCATCGTTACAAGGCTAATTTTGTGTGTGTGTACACATTTTATGTTTAGAATAAATAAAATAAGATCGCCAGAAAGTGTGGGCCGTCAGAGGTGCAGCCAGAAAGGTCAAAGATGTAAAAAAATGGAGTTATATAACATGATCATTATAAGCTTTTTTTTAGGCTGAGCATGTTTATTTAAATGTTTTGAACACAGAAAAAAATTCTCAGAAAGAAACTCCCGTCAGTAAGGCTAGTCAGAAAGAAAATGTTTAGGATTTTTTAAGAAAGTCGGATTTTTTCCACATATTTCATCTCAAAACTCTAAACTCATCATTACAAGTTCCTTTTTAAAATGTAAACATACCCTCCCTCAACAATAGAATATAGCCTCCCCAGAAAGTTCTTAGTGTCAACAAAAGTACCATAGGCTCTTAAATATACAGGAATTTAACACTATCGGCTAACTTGACTCCCTACCGTGCCTCAGATGTATTGTATCATTATTACCTTTCTGGCTGCGCCTCCTGACGCCCCACACTTTCTGGCGATCTTATTTTATTCATTTTAAACATAAAATGTGTACACACAAAAAAAATGATGAGCCTTGTAACGATGACATAATTTCACTGATTTTTAGACAGTGTTTGTGACGCACCTAATAGGAGGTGCCCCCCCCGCCAGAAGTCGATTTTATGAATCGTTATCATCCATTAAACCATAAAAATATCTCAAAGTTCATAAAACGATGATGTGCCGCTCTGTTACTGTCAGCAATGAATATAATTATTTTTTTAATGGATTTATGGGATTAAAAAAAAACAAGTTAGACAATAATATCTTGCACACAGAACACATGTACTTGGTTTTTGGGCAGTTTTCTTACCCTAAATGTCTTATGTGTTTATAGCTTTGGATATAGCACTGGATGTAAGACAGGACCGTACTTGTGAGGAACGCATGAATACCTCGCCGGTCCAAGACTGCTCCAGCTCATGAGATACTTCAAATTCAGTTGTCACTAAAATAGCAAAAAACAAGATAATTAAAAAAGAAATGGCGCAAAATGTATCTCCACGAATGAATGTATTTAACAATATTTGTAAGAAATTCGGTCTGGGGAACCCCAAAATTGTTTATACATCGGGGCTCGATGTATTAATTGGAATAATACAGAGGACATTCATATTTAGGACCAGCGGTAATTTTGATGTGAATTAGTGCAAAAATTATCTAAAAAATTGTCAAAATTTAAAAAAAAAATTTTTAAGTGCTGACTTTGTGTGTATTTATTTGATGCTATGAAAATTCCTTAATCATTCAGATAAATTCTTAATTTGTTTGATATAACATCAGATAAAGTTACAAAATCAGAAGATTACGGACAAATAAATACATCGATTTAGAAAATTCTATTTTTAAATATATAATTTAGATTTTATCGAAAGTATTAATTTAAAGTAATTGATTAATAAAACAAATTTTCAGTGGCCATTTCCATAGATTTTCTGATATTCACGTGGACAGAGTCAAGGACAAGAAATAATGGTTGTGGTATAACGGACATTGAAAATTAATATTTCTTTTGCATTTTGAAATTCTCGTATATTTTTATGTTATCTCCTGTTAAAATGTTCCTCTTTATTTTCAGCGATATTCAATTTAGTCAACCAGGTGTGCGGCCTTTGCTATCCAGTGTATCTTTGCCTACGTTTGACCACGCAGCCCCGACGGAACTTCTCGTAGGAACAGTTACACCACCAGTAGCAGAATCCTACCCTCAGCACTGGTCACAACTGAAAAGTGCCCTACAATCTGCAGATAATCTTGCGGCACTACAAGAACTAGATCATTTGACTAGTAAACGACCTCAGTTGCTCGAACCAATCTCTCAGCATCTGTATAACTCTATAAGTTCTCCAAATAGCTCTGTTAGAACTTTGGCTTTATTATTAATTGTAAGATGGTTGAAGCATAATCCGAAAGCGGCCAGCGAGGCTCTGCCTGCAGTTTTAGCTTGCTTAGACAGCAACAATGGAGATATAGTTAGCAGCGTTTTGGACAAATTGTCTGATTTAGTAGCAGTGATGCAGGAATATGCCAAAGTCATATTGACGAGAGTCTTTCAGTTGGGAATGAAGTCAACATTGAATACAACTAGCAATATTACAAAAAGTGTTAATTTATTAAGTCTACAGTATGGTTGTTAAAGCATATTTCACCAAAATATTTTAATTATGAAAGATAATAAAAATACCAAGGGAAAAATTAGTTGACGCTTTCCCTTGGTGTTATGAACAGATTAAAAAAAGTCATAGTGATTGAATATAAATTTAAATAAGAATAAAGTTTAATAATCATCAATTTTAAACCTATTTTTTATCAATTGTTCAGTTTATAATATAGGTTTCAGATTCAGGAAATATTTTGTTTTCCTTTAATTTTTTTTTGTTTTTATAAAAAAAAATAAAATTCACTAAGCTTAGTAGTAGTTTCTCTAGAAAATTGATGTCCCTATCCAAATATTCAGGAATTAATTTCTTTTTTAGCAGAACTCCAGTTTGAAGACCATAAGGTTCTTATTTTTTGACCAAGCAGTTATGCAATACAACGACAACTGTGAACACTCAGTGATGGAGAAAAAAATGGACCGAAGAATACGTATATTTTAATGAGTTTCTCAATCATCTACCGCCTGTTTAATTTCTCCAAAAGTAGAGCAGTATTGGATCGTCAAGTGTATTTGCGGACTTGGCCCTCCCTAAATTATTATTATTTTTTTCAGTTTCATATGTTGAGTAGTTTTGACATTTAATTGCAGACTGATTAGTTCTTTTTAGAGTTAAGTAATCTATATCAATTGTCTTTGTGGCAAAGAGATTATATATTTTATTTATACATGAATTTCAGCACTTGCTGTGAGTTGGATGCGTAACTACATTTTTCCACCGTGTTTTTAGATAGGGATTGATATTGAATGTTTCCTAATGAATGGAATTTGAAACCGGCATAAAAAATAAGGCATGCCATTTAAAATAAGTAAGTTGACGTCAACTTCCCATATAACCGGAAGTGTCATATAAGTGAATAAGTGACATTATTTCCATTAAATAGATCACTCCTGAAAGCACCTCCCTAAATTTTCAGCTTCAAATTATTTATAGTCTTTCTAAAATGTCTAATAGGCCACTCACCGCGATGCACCCTCTATGTTTTGTCATATCAACTTTTTTCAAAAGTCTTTCTAATATACAGTGTGTCCCAGGATAGATGTAACAAGAGGTGTAATGGACCAAAAATTTTGGAATGGTATTTGGGGATTGAGTCCTGCTTGTTGTAAAACTAAAGTATACCAAAAATGACTTGATTTTGTGTTCTACAGGGTGTTTTATAAGCAAAGTTGTAAAAATCACCACTAATAAAGTACCTTCATTTTTCAAAATATGAAAAAATTCCACTAAGAAAAGTTATTTAGAATGCAATTTTATACCTCTATACCAAATTTCAGGAATATAAAATTATTTTTTTGAAACTTCCCATTTTTTCAATAAATTAGTATTTTATTTTGAACCATTCAATTAAAACTGCAGGAAATATTTAGTTATGTAGAAGCTAAAAGTAGGCTATGAGAAAAGCAGTGGATACACATTTATCATTTATTATTGACATATCTGTCAAACATAGTCAATATTATCCTTAATTTCTGTTTCAAATTAACGAACCAAGCATAAAAAATTAAGTGAAAATGGTACTCAGTGCGTGAAAAAATTTATATTGTGCAATGCTACGGAATTGGCGGTGAAAACTCGCCAAGAGAAGTGGTAAGCCAATTTAATTTGAAATTTCCAAACACTGCTTTGTCACGTACTCAGGCTATGAGAATAATTAAAAAGTTTCTGGCTACTGGTAGTGTTTCTTAACATGAAAAGCATATTATGATGAAGACTATTATAGCTCATGCCTCTGTTATAGAAAATCCTAGGATGCCACTGAGAGATCAGCTCTTATTAATATTAGCAAGTCTGAACTCCAAAGAATTTACAAGGCAAAGAAAATTAGGGCATTTAAAGCAAATTATAAATATACGCTTGAAGAGGGAGATGACGGCTGTAGGTTGGATTTTTGTTTACCATTGGAGAAAAAATCATGGAAGAGAGATTTTTTCATCATTTCTTAATTTTCTCAGATGAATCCACATTCACAACCAATGGTGTTGTTTCATCTCAGAATTGTCGGTTTTGGGCTTCTGAATATCCAAATTTTAGAATTCATTGTAGAAGACAATATTATAAAAAAGTGAATGTGTGGTGTGCCGTTTCTTATCACGTTGGACTTATTGGACCTTATTTCATTGAGGGAAGGTTAAACCAGCACACATTTAAATATTTTAAGAGATATGCCTTTAGTTCATTTTCTACATGATGGTTGCCCTGGCCACTCCACAGAAATGGTTAATCGGTGGTTGAATTTAAATTTTGGAGAAAATTGGATTGCCAGGAATGGACCGATCAAGTGGCCGGCGAGATCCCCAGACCTATCAATATTGGATTTCTTTTTATGGGGTCGCCTCAAGCAGTTGGTTTACGCTGAACCACTTCCTAATGATGTAGCAGTATGGAAGCAGAGAATTACAAATGCCGTAAACTCCATACCGTTAGATCATATTCGAAACAGTTTTAAGGACTTCAGGCGAAGGATCGAAATGTGTGTGGATGTGGGTGGTAGCTACGTCGAATAATAAAAAACTTGTAAACATTGTTTTGTATTTCTCAATAATTAATTTGTTTGTGAATCTGTTATGTTTTTGACATTTATTACTTGTTATAATTTTTAAACCTCATTAATCTTCTGTTAGTAATTGTTTCTTGTTTTACAATTAGTTCGATTAACATTATACCTTCTTACATCTCATATATTCAATTTTTTATTTACCAATAGCCTACTTTTTGAGATGATTAACATTTGCTCCTACACAACTTTAAATACGAATTCAACTCTTAATTCGCAAAAAATGGGAAGTTTCAAAAAAATAATTTTATATTCCTGAACTTTGGTATAGAGGTATAAAATTGCATTCTAAATAACTTTTCTTAGTGGAATTTTTTCATATTTTGAAAAATAAAGGTACTTTACTAGTGGTGACTTTCACAACTTTGCTTATAAAACACCCTGTAGAACACCAAATCAAGTCATTTTTGGTATACTTTAGTTTTACAACAAGCAGGACTCAATCCCCAAATACCATTCCAAAATTCCAACATTTTTGGTCCATTACACCTCTTGTTACATCTATCCTGGGACACACTGTATGTTTTTCTAAATTAGGTGCGAGTTCAAATGTTTAACAGTGTTTATATTCCCATGTCTAGTAGATAAATTTCATGTAAAAATGATGCTTTGCTAACGAAACTTTTAAAGCACTTGTGAGTTTTTGGAGTGCCTGTGAGCCTTTTCGAGCGAGCAGTTTGCGAGATTATTAAGGACTAAACCCTTTTGTGGAGTGCTCGAAACACTAAGCACCAATTTTAAAAATGACGAGCATTAAGCACAACTATATAAATAAATAAAATAAACAATGCTCTATTCCCGAATAGAATTGTTGCCTTCATCTCAACTCACATCTTGAAAGTATCAATAAACCATCTAGAGACTGCCTTCTTAACAGTCCATGTCTCAAAAACACAAAGATAACTAGCAAAATAAGCAAACCTGATCTCTGCATATTTAATGACTTGTATGACAAGTTGCCAATCTCATTTGTAATCTCCATTGGAACCTTATATTCACAGATACTGATATTGTCAACAAGGACACCAAAATATTAGTCTAGTGATGGAAAAGTTTCCACTTTGTGAAAATTCCCGGAAAATTTCCACTTAAACTATTGCTTGAATTTGTTATATCGAGAGCTTTTCAAAAACACATTGTACTTTTTCGAGAGACAAGGAAAATATTCGAAAAAATTTAAAATATTAAAATCTTCATGTGATTGTTGATGTTGAGGTATAAGGCACTTGATATATGGTTTTAAACAAAAAATCAAAGATCCAATAATTATTAAATTTTTGAACAATCATTAGTAGGTGAAATAGGAAGAAAGCACCTACTTTCTACCGACAATCTTAGCTTACCTAAATTTAAGATTCTTATCTTGGAAAAAAGACGATCAAAACGGACTAGAAAATATAGGCATGCACGTTGTTAAGATTCATTGGATATTTTGACCAGTCGCTGCCTTGAAATCGACTTAGGCAAGATTCTAAAGTTTAGGATGAAATGCGGTAGGCTTGGGGCGTAGGTAAGGAGGAGGTATTTGACTGAGCTAATCTAAGATAGAAATTTCAAATAAAACGCCCAACTAAGATACTTAGATTTCTTAAGTTTAGCTCAGTTCACTGGTAGAAAGAAAGCAACTAATATGTTAAATGTTTAGAAAACCGTCATGAATGTCAATTATTGGCGGGAACTTCAAAAAGGTTCGTAAATTTCAGGACAATGTTTCCGGAAGTATTCCTAGAATGTTTCCAAGTTTCCATAAATGGAACATTTCCTCTGCCCAACACAATATTACTGTCTTTACAATCTACTTATACCCACCAATCCTTTAACGGATTTGGATGATTTTATTTGCTCATTCTATAATCATAGTTACTTAGTTACTGCGCCCTGACAGTTCCCAGCACATATCCATCGAATATTCATTATAGAAGATATAAGAAGATTGGTGGCGGAACACTAGAATTTTCTTCATATATCAGCCAATAATTAAGAATAGAATAGAATAGAATTTATTTATTGTAATCATATTAAATATTTTACAACGTCAAAGAAGTGTTTCTTAAATATAGTGAGTAAAATCAAATAAAATATATATATAGCCAATAATTAAAACCAGATGGCTAGATGTTGCCATCTTTAATAATACGGTTTGCAGTTTGTACCATTCCATTTTCAAAAGCCTTACGAGAGTCTACGAAACAAAGGTACATAATAGCAATATAGAGCATTATAGCGTTATTTTACTGTGGTGTAATATTAATACAGTCATCCTCCAGTATTGGAAATTTCATTAGAATTTACCACAGCACTAATTTAAAGCACAACTTTCCTGTCAATTAGCAATTGTTACAATTTTAAGAAAACCAATTTCCTGCTGTTGTATGAATCCATTTCTAACATCGACTAGAGGGTCATGTCCACTTTTCGTGATGTTGAGGATGCCTGTACCTATTTCTATGGTAAGTTGTATAGTAGCTTTGATCTTTATGTTCCCAAGTTTGTCTCACAACATAAAAGACGGTATCCACCTGGTTCACATTTGAAATAATTAAAAACATTAACTTAAAGCCAAACTCTTAAATAATTTTAAACATAATAATGACTTTAATACTTTTGAGGAATTTAAGCGACTGCGAGCTAAAATAAAACTATCTCCTACAAAAACTATTACCTAAGGTTGTACCAACTAAGTTCACGGCAAGTTCAGCTTGATCCAAAATCAAGAGCCATGAATTCTGATCTTGGATTAAGTTGAAGTTGGCTTGAACTTAGTTGGTGCAACTCGCCCTTATTCAACCAAAAATAATATACAGTGTGATCCAAATAAATTTTTGGTTTTCATAAAGGGCAAAAATGGATCAACTAATATATCTGACAATATGTTTTCTGGCGATGACAAGCTAGACAATCTTAGAGATATTTTGAGTTCATATGCTCATTTTTTTTAGTAAATCGTTTACATCTTCATCTGATATATCTTTGGACGATGATGAATTTTTATTTGTCAGTTCCACATAAGTGCATTTGAGTTCAACGATGTTCTCGCAGCCTTGAAACATAAACCTAAGATGACTGGTCACGATGCAGTTCCAGCTTTCTTAGTTACTGTGGTTATGTTCTCGCCACCCCATTATGTATTTTGTTTAATTTGTGTTTGAAAACTTGTACCTTTCCTAAAATTTGGAAATATTCTTAAGTGTGTCCTATATATAAAAAAGTGACAAACATGATATAATGAACTTTTCTCCAATTTCTTATACTGTGTAACTTTAGCAAAACTCTTGAATTTTTGCTACATAACAATGTATCATGTCAGCAATAAACTTTCACTGCATCAGCAGCACGAGTTCATGAAAGGTTGATCTACCACGACTAATTTAACAGTCATCACGCAATTCATTGCTTAATATCTATTGACATCCAGGCTCAAATTGATGTCGTCTACACAGACTTCTCCAAGGCATTCGACAGACTTGACCATAACATATTGCTACAAAAGTTTACACTATTCGGACTTTCCTCTTCGCTTACAATGCTATTTGTATCATATCTTTCTTACAGGAAACAGTATATAGTTTTTAGTAATTTTAGGTCTGTTGAATACGTTGCAACTTCAGGAATTCCCCAAGGATCTGCCTTGGTCCTCTGCTTTTCAACATATTCATTAATGACATCGTTATAGATATGGACACAGAATACAGTAGCTACACAGAGGCGAAGGCTTTGGCAGTTCCTTTGAGCTTTGATGGCTCGTTTTCTGTGACCCTGCGTACCAGTTGCGGCTACACTGAGAGAAATATGTTGTTAATAGGTTAGATTTCTAAGCTACAAAAGGCGTTTTATTTTATTGTGACAAAACTATTTAAAACTTTATAAACATTACATTGAATTAGATTTTGATTGAAAGTACGGGAACCAGGCAGAAATTTTAATAATAGCTACGTAATACTTGTTAATTTTAAGAAATATATATTTTTGAGGTTAGCTCTGTCACGTGCAGATCCCCTTTTAATGATACACTGAAAAAACAGTGTATTTCGGTTGATTGATATACCATTTAAAAAATGGCGATGAGTATACAAATTTGGTTTTGGCGGGAAGGCTTCCCTTTGCCTCTGTATAGTTACTGTATTCTGTGATATAGATGTGAACTGCCTTGTTTATGCTGACGACTTAAAAATATTTGATGTGGTTATGAATGTTGAGGACCGTGAAAGAATTCAACACAATTTGGACAAGATTTCTAATTGGTGCTTATTAAATAAATTACCACTTAATCTACAAAAGTATAATGTAATGTCTTATATATATTAAAGACCTCTACTTTGGCATTCAATTATATTCTCGAAGGTACAGCATTGTAGCATCCTAATATCTTTCATGATCTTGGTGTAATTTTTTATTAAAAACTCATTTAGTAAGTATATCAAAATGATAGTGCGAGGCATGTAAATCTTATGGATTTATAGTTCGAAACAGCAGGGACTTAACCTGGACCTTAATACCATTAACATGCTATATAACTGTTTTGTCAGATTCGAAACTTGAATATGCTGCGAGTACAATGTACACATCGAAAATGTTCAGCGTAGACTTCTGAAAATGCTCTTTGAAATTGGATGGTGTGTACCCACCTTTAGGCCTACCGCAAAATGAACTACTTAAGAAACATTCAATGGCAAGTCTCTTTAAAAATCGATTGCCGAGACATCGTATCTCAATTAAACTTTTATGTTCCCAGAGTGTCCTCCTGTGATAACATAACCTTCTACTTACCCACAGCGCTTTTAAACATACTTCAATATCCGCCTATACCGGGTTCCACAAGCTATATATATTTTCTTTATATTTTAACTTATTCAGTTGAAATTTCGGGTGCATAAACTACCTGTAAAGATGGATTTTTGGACATTAAGAACAGTACGAGACCATTTCCGACTTATCCGGAAATGACCGCAACTTTCGATTTTTAAATGGAACACCCTGTATATTTTTACATATTTGGATTCAAGACAACATTCTGAGTATACCAAGGAACTTTCACTAATTTTTTTAAGCATTTTAAGACATTCTAAGTGCTTTGGAATACCAATACAAATATATAAAAATATACAGGGTGTTTCATTTAAAAATCGAAAGTTACGATCATTTCCGGGTAAACCGGAAATGGTCTCATACCATTCTTAATGTCCAAAAATCCATCTTTACAGGTAGCTTATGCACCCCAAATTTCAAATGGGTAAATTAAAAAACAAAGAAAATATAGAGGTGAGCCACTAGCCTGTGGCACCCGGTATATACAATGTGCAATCTTCTAGGAAATCGGTTAAATATATTTTCCTGCAGCCTTAGTAATATAAGGGCCATTTACTTGAAATAAATGATTGTTTTTCTTTCTCTAAATGATTGATCATATGATTTATATTTGTCCCAACTACTGTTTTATTATTTTCTTTTAGTACTAATACTAATATTATCATTCATACTAATTATTATACTATACTTATCATACTCTCCTGTTCTGTAATTGGGTGTTTCACCCGTAAAACAGTGTAATTTAAATAAATAAATACCAACAATCTGTAGTCACAAATATGTATCATTTCCTTTTTATATAGTTGTAAGACTCAATATAGCTTTCATGTTAGGCTTGAGATCAGTTCAAATACTGCCTGAGGTATGGATGTTTAGTGCTGTTTTTCATGTGACACGGCAGCAGTTGGCTAGAGGTGAGTAAGGCCGCAGGCTAGTCGCTGTCACCTCTCAGAGTTCAGGTCTCAGCTGTGGCAGATGACAATGTTGCAGGGAATCAATGTTGTGATGTTGCCTGTGTGTGTGTGTCTGTGTCGAGTGATGGAATAGCCTAAATTCCACCAAGGCATTAACATAAATGATGATTAAAAAAAAATTAACAGTTCCCTACTATCTTTCCCATATTCAAGGTCATACACCATTGATAGGTTAGTCGCCTTTATTTAGGTTTGAACGACGATGCAACCTATGCTGTATTATTTGCCAGAGTAGAATACACATTAATAAACAGTGGCATAAAAATAACGTCCTCCGTATTTTTGAAAATACTTTATTAAACATAACCGATTAATTTCTTTCTATACCAAATATGGGAACAAAAACAAACAATTCATAGCAGATCACAACAAATGATCACATCAATAATAAAAATGAAAATCTTAACGTCTAGTTTAAATTGCAATTGGATATCTAAAAATAAGGGAAGAACTTAAAAGTATTTACTAATTTATTATATATATTCTATAATTAATAAAAAAGGAAACAAAGATACAAATGCACGTACAGCCGTTTACAAACATTATTTTCAACTGTTTCACAATTATAACCTCAAAAACATAAAAATGCAAGATGTAGGGCCATAACATAACCTAATAAATTACCTAACTGAAAAATCACAGATTTAAAATAGTCCTATTATCAATTACAACAGAATGTACATGTGTACAACCAAATTTTCACTATTTTTGTAGCTACGGTATTGTTGAAATATTGTCATGTGAATACTTAGCTATACACATCATCTACAGTCACTATTTAAGTTTATTCATGATAAGCTTACTTTACATCGCCTAATCTTATTTCAATGAATATTATGAAATTGAAGTTATTCCTTGGTGAAAACGTATCTACTACTTCAAATAGTCAAATCAATGAATATATTTATTTTAAATTGATATGCAAATGTAGTTTCCACTACATAAAATCTATAAATGGGTTATCATGATTAAAAAGGACTGTAATGATAAATGCCCACGCTATTTTTTTTGTGGCAAGGGCTCAATATAATAAAAATTTATTTAGTAACAGACAGTTTTGCTTTAGTCTTCAAGCTAAAATTGTAATTATTGCACTTGGTACAACATAAAAAGACTTAAATATAAAATTTTGACAGATTCGAATGGATTGCCATTTTACTTACGTGAGAGCAGGAATTAAAAAAATATATATACCTTGTTTTTCCTGCAGTAACGTGGTTTAGTTGATATAGTTTTTACGTAACATCTAACACAATACAAAAACTATTTTGTGTGTATTTTATACAAATTTGGCAACAAAAAATAAAGTATACTTATTTTCTACACATTATTCATTTAAAACATTCTCTTCAAAAATATACTCTTCATGATATTTTTGCATTAACACTCACCATGATCATTTTTGGTAGTTCCAATCATTAAATGTACAATTAACGAATGTCACAAATTCCTTCATAATTATGGTAAATGTGCTATTATTACTTTGTTCAGCTTTATGAGCCCATTATGACAGAATAGTTTTAATACTGCAGCTAACTAGTGGAAGCTGTATGCAAAAACCCATGTCAAAATATCATGACAGAATCTACCAAGCTTAAAAATTTATAATAGTAAAAATAGAACCACTACAGGTCATTGCCAATAAAAATACAACATACAGGGTATTCGGAAAATACGTCGGGAAATTTTGGGAGTGACTATTATTCGAGTTAAAATAATGGTGGTAGTTCTTTTAAAAAAACGTAAATCGCGATAGTAAGAGTTGCCGCCACTCAAAATTAATAATAAAACCAGCATCGAAAAGAGGAAAATAGAAGTACTCTGCGCATGGAAAAACTCTTCCGCGACCTCCACTGATCAGCGGTAGATAAAAAGGCGTCTACGTAGTGGCTGAACAGCTCAGGCCTGAAAGGGGAAACAGAAAGCTTTATAGTAGCAGTACAGGAGCAAGCATTAAACACCAGGTACCACCAGATGATGATCTTGAAACAGCCTGTTGACAGCAAGTATAGGATGTGGGACTAGCAGAAGAACATGTCAGTCACGTGGTGGCTAAATGTACTACGCTGGCACCATTGGAGTACACTCACCGACACAACAGAGTGGCCAGATATCGCCACTGGGTCATGTGCAAGCATTTCGATATACCAGTACTGGAAAAATATTATGAATATACCCCCGAGAAAGTTATCAATACCAACGGCATCACAATTACGTGGGGCCTGCTGATTATAACTGTCGACCAGACATCGTCATACATAATAAAAAGGAGAAATTCTGTTTGCTGATTGATGTATCCTCTTTCTGAATGGCACCGAAGTTCAAGGATACAGAGAAGTTGAGCAAATTTAAAGACCTCCAAATAGAAGTTAGTAGAATGTGCAATGTAAAGACCACAGTTTTGTCAGTAATTGTAAGAGTCCCTGGAATTGTTAAGAGAGGCCATTGTCAGGTCAACAGAGTGTCCAAGAAGTACAGAAAATCGCACTATTGGGAACCGCACATATTTTAAAAAAAGGTCTGGACTGGGAGTCTCAGTGATCCCTTGATCTGAAGTCTGAGCTGTTGGAGCAGACCTCACCAACATTGCCCAAAAACCTGAAACGGACTCCAACAGAACCGGATCCCAAACTTCTGCGAGGGATATGCGAATAGTTTATTTATGTTAACATCATAAGTTTCCAGCTACGGTTGAGAAAGTGTGTCGCCTGCTAACTCTATGATAATAATAATAATATGACTATTTCAGGAGGAGTCTAGCCTTAGCTACTCAAGTCGACGTTCAAAGTTCATTTCATTTTAGACATAATTCACTTAATTCTATACCAACTAAGTTGCTTTTTGACACACACAATTAAGCGCAATGAGCTCTCTCATAATAAGATTAAATTAGTTCATTATCGTACAGCAAGACGGCACTTTATTTGCAACTCTAAATTTATCTACCCCATAACATTTTTCTCCTAATAGTATCACAAAATTAAAGGCGCTAATTAAAATTAAAATCATTAAACTTTATGTACTCTTCATTCTAGTTGACAAATGTAACCGTTTAGCTGAAAATGTCCTTAAAATTTGACTAAAGTAAAATTTTCAATAATGCATTTTTCAAATCAAACTAATCATCTTGCTTTGAATTCATACAAATGAATTTATCATTACTTTAATTCGTATAATCCCCTCCCAATATTTCCTGATGCATTTTCTGAACTCCCTGTATAATTACAATTAATAAACAGTAGTATACTTTTATTTAAATGTGGATATTAGTCTGTGATTGTTCTCCATGTAAAAGTCGATTGAACGATTATAAAACTAAACAAGAGAGATGCATCCACATTCAAATAAATATTCACCTCAAGATAACCTCCTTAATTGACCTATGAATTTGAGGTTATAAAACTCAATCATTCAAACTGACTTTTAAAGAAAACAAAAAACTGCAGACAGCTTCTCAATATTGAAAACCTATGTACAACGAAGCTGTATTTCATGCAGTAACAGTATCAGTATCACTCTGAGGTAGCGAATAAGGTTTTTGCTTGCGCTGTCTCCTGCGTTCCCTACGCTCGCCCATTACGAGTCGCAAGTGTTCGAGTTTGCCGCGTGTGCGTAAGTTTTGGTCTTCGCTACATGACGTTGATGCAGTTGGTTCATCTTGTTGCTCAGGAGTAGGTACTAGGGGTTCTTCTGAGCCCTTGCGACTCACACGGCGTAGTTCTGGTACTGAACAAAGGAGATCATTTAGAATATGTACGATTGTAGCGACATCACGGCGCGGCCGTCCTTTGGGGTCTTGTAGGGCTGGGTTTAAGGCTCCGCTGAATGTACCTGAGTAGACACTTTCTCTTCGACCTGCAAAAAAATATTTTCTAAAAAAAAACTCCTTTTCAATCTTTTTTTCTATAAAAATTTAGGAATAGAGCCAACAGAGAAGCATTCTATGTTCTGGAATAGGGATCGACTGATAACCAATATCAATATAGGTAAAGCGGTCACAGAGACATTAATTGCTATTGGCCAATGTTAACATGTTCACCGCCCACGACTTATAGATGTATCTGAACCGTAATCATGTCAATATCATCATTTAAGAAAGTATAAAATACTCGGTTGGCACCAGGTCAGGTTAGGTCAGCAGCGAACGTGTTAAACAGCCCTTTCAGTGGATAAACAGTTAGTTTTAAATTTAAAACACCAAGTTTACGTATTTTTTTCTTTTATAAATATATAAAAAGTGAAAATATAAATATACCGAAAATACTAAGGACAAATAAATTTCCAAAAAAAAAAAAAAAAAAAGATTTGGTGATCTGCCACTTTGCCATTAAAAAATAAAAGAAAATATAAATAATAGTATATTATTCAACGAGCGTGTAATGGTGGCTATTACTCACGAGTGGAATGCAATACCTTTTCTATGACTACTCATCGCTTGGAATCATTTTTCACAACAAACTTGTGCAAATCAGTGAAAAAACCGATAGTAATTTTAAAATTAAAGAAATCAATGTGTGCATAACAGACTGAAGGCATATGGCATACGCATGGCATAGGTGATGTCAGTGAACTTTTGTAATGGCTCCACAAACTGTTCACAACTGCCTTGAACGAAAAAAAAAGGTCGATATATTTCTTGGAAAACAACAATTGGTTAGGATTATGGTTTGAACGGGCAGGCGAGTCAGTGCATAGGGAATTCAAGAATGATTGGTCGAGGTATGAAATCAAAAATATCAAAGACGAGTTTTACATTAATCAATTAAAAAAAGTTGTTGATTTTTCATCAAAACATTTAATTTGATTTTAGTAATCTTAATGACTATAAAAAGTTAATCTTTGATTGAATAAATATATAAATTATGTTGATGATTTGAAAAGAACAAATGTATTTTTGAATTGACTGATTTCACTTTTCATATTATTTACGAGTGTCTGTATATATAGGGTGACCACGATAAACATGATTATAAGCGCCTAATAACCTGTTGATGTAATAAATGCAATCAAAATTACTTTCTCTGTATACGAATTGTTATTTCTTCGCACACCCAAATAGTTCTATATATTTTCTGCCATATTAAAAATACCGTTTAATTGTGCAAAAGTATTTTTTCTTCAAAATGTACTCAAAAAACATAAAACATATAGAAAAACGTCCAGGAGGATCGGATACGATTTTGCATGTGGTTTTTTTCGGCATCGGGGACTAGCTTTTTTTTCATTCAAGTGTTGAAAAATCGACATTTGACACCATATTTTACATAATATACATATTTTACATGATACTGTTCATGTAAAGTATAAAATTGTTTTTTTTTTTAATTACCTATCCCTGGTTGTGATCAAGGCCAATAAGCTGATACATATCAGTGTTGGCCTGTTTAATCCCGATATCAATTGGTTATCAAATAAACATGCTTAAAATAACAACTTTCTCAAATACCTAGGAAATAAAAATTTTTCAGCTATATTTAGAATTTATACTTTTTAGTTACAAAATTTTAAAAAATTATACGGCTGAAACCCAACTAGCATATTTAGTAGCGGTAGGTACTTTAAAGTATTTAGCAATTAGCCAGACATGTAATAAGAACATTTCCATTACATGCATACGTCCAAAATGAGGAATATTTTTCTGGTAACTGCAACATTTCGGCCACGTTCCTGGAACTTGTCTGACTACGTTCCAATGACATTGTGGTTGTGTAGTGATTGACGTTTTGGCATGGAGGCGGCAATTTTTAGGGAATTTACCAATTCCCACTCTTTCAAATCTATGTTGCCTGCTTTCTATTGCAACTGAATTTATTATACTTATGTATCAATTCCTACATGATTCTTGTTTATTTTCTTAACTTAGAGACAATAGAATATTAGAAGAGTAATAATATTAGAAAGTAAAGCTTGTGCCATTTACCAAGGCCTTCCGCATCAAATTGTAAGGCTCTAACCGCTGGGTTTGTCAGGCCCCACTTTATTTTCTCGAAAATGAAAAGTTATGAGCGGGGGGACAAAATCAGAGAAAATCGAAAAAGAGAGCCCATTGGAAAATTTCCGTTTCCGGTGGACCAATACGTGGCTGTGAGCCCCTATAGGGGGGGGGGGGGCTGCATTTACCAAAGGTCTAAGTGTCCAAATGGCATTAAAACGAATGCCATTTTATTGTCAAACATAATGATAAAATATCAGAATCTGACTATAATTTGCATTCTTTAATTGAAATATTGTCTTTAAAATGAGAATATGATGCCCTAAATGCTGTAAGGTATTTTTTATTGTTCCTTGAAACTCGAGTTTAATTTTTATCCATTAAAATATTATATTTAGTGCAGAAATAATGATGAATTAATTTTTTAAGTCATTTGTGAAATTATGGTTCATGTTTTGTAATAATAAGGTCGTAAGTTTTGGTCATCGAAATGGCTCGTTTCAGAAAATATCACTTTAGTTTTCACTAAAAAACTTGAAAGTAATGGCTACCCGACGATAGTGATGGGAAAGTTATATTTATTACAAAGCACCAAATGGGACTGTAGCAGCACAGATTAAAACAAACCAGATATTGCACTTATGACGTATCATGGTTTAGATAATAGATCAAATCCAGGAAGGTACTTAATTTGAACTTTTACGAGTGTGTTTAGGCTCCGTGATAGTATATGATTTCAACATTTTTAATATCTTTCTGAGTTGGACTGTATTTACACGTTTTTAAGTGACTTTGTAGTGTTTCTTAGTTCAGTTTCAGTGACTTTATGTTAAGTACACCCCCGTCTGAAGTAACTCTTGAGCTAAAGCCAACTCTGTTTTCTGCCCAGAATCTTGTAAGGTATACATCACGACAAAAAATGAAACTGGTTACATAGGGAATACTATTAAGTGAAACATCTGATTTGTTTTAATCTGTGGTAGAAGCATCCCTTTAAAGTCACAGCAAAGTTGAAACTACCACAAATTGTCTGTTTAAGGTTTACTATACCACTTTATGTTACATTTTTTGGCTTTGATTCTAAACCGCTTGGAGTGCTCCTCTATTTTTAATTTCTTTCTAAAGGATAGAAGGGAAACTTCACAAAATACGAGGAATGGTGGAAAATTATTATTACTCATATTATTCGAGTTGAACAAAAAAAGGAAATACATCGTATACAGAAAAAAAAAAGTTACTTGAAAATGGTAAATTCTGAACAACTGGGATTCTGATTTTTAAAATAGATATTTTAAATTATATAACTGGGGCAAATCAGACAAATGAATTCCGTGAGGGTACGAACAAATTCATCGATATGTGAAAACAATTACTGTGAAAATTATTATGGGCTGCTGTCAACAATACGAATTGAAGTTTTTTTCATGCGTGAATTTGTATAAACACAAAGAAAACCCTCACAGGGTTCTTTTGTCTGATTTGCTCGAATAGCAACAGAAACAATAAAAACCGACCTAAATTGTATAATCTACTTCCTCTACAAATGAAGCAAATTAAACGAATTTGCAGATATTTTTTAGCAGATTAATTAAAAGTAATTATGAAGACTGTAGTCCTGTCAATGAATGTTTCTAGAGGGAAATTCCGAGATCACAATTTTTGACTTGGGGGCTGTGTTTGGACTATTTAGGAGAGAACATACCAAAAGTCCCCGAACATAGGAGGAGGGGGGGCTGCAGGGGGGCACGAAGAATGTCCCGATTTTTGGTTTTTCGCTCGTATTTCAAAAACGGTTAGCCCTAATCAAAAAGTGCCTATATGCAAAATTAAAGCTGACTAAATTTTCTACAATAAAGTTTCTATCATTTTTTTTTAATCTGTTATGGTTCAGAAATGAATTGTGTATCTTTTGACTATTCTAACTTTATTATAAATTGAAAAAAATTTTTAATAATCATCGTAGAAAAAAATTCTTTGTACAGATATCCGTTTCACAGCAGACTGAACACAAATATCGAATAAAAAATGTCTTTGCATATGTAAGTGTTTGTGTGTGTGTATATGTATGTGGTCGTGTATGCCATTTCTTGTAAACACGATAACTTCTGTTAGGCTCAAAATATTTAATTACAATTTGGAACATATGTAAAACAGTATATTACAATAATCCCTATTAACATTGGGCCATATCTGTAATACATGGTGATAACCAGAGGCCTACAAACTCTCACTTCATAATAATCTTATTAAAAATATCATGTCCCATATTGCAGGATAACATTGATATATCATCTAATTTAAATAAAGTTGGTTTGCCTAACATACACCCGGTATATTGCGATTTATAAATCTTATACATCTTCTTATTTTTGTATGCTTAATCAAAAGCCTAGTATAATATTTTGCTCTGAAATTAAAATAAAACCTATTTTACGTGGAGTTTGGTCTGGTTATTACCATGTATTACAGATATGGTCCAATTTCAATAGGGATTATTGTTTTCGAGATATGAGCGAAAAACCAAAAACTGGGACCTTCTTCGTGGCCCCTCTGCAGCCCCCCCACCTTCTACGTTCGGGGACTTTTGGTATATTTACCTTCTAAATAGTCCAAATACAGTCCTCAAGTCAAAAATTGTGATCTCAGTATTTCCCTCTAGACCTCCTTGTTGAACGTTCATTGACTGGGCTACTGTTAGTTTTTTGTATTAAGGTACTTGTATATTGATAAGAGCGAATCTAGAGGCGGATTTAATAAATTAAAATGCGAGAGAGATAGAGTAAAAAGATTTGGCAACACTGTATTAAATACGACTGTTATACCGTGCGTGTAATTTCCCATTAGGCATGTACATTCACGTAGTGCGAGAGATTTGACAACACCGGCAGCCGTAAATTCGTCCGTTGGTGGAGCATTCCAGCCCTGTTATTTTATTGCAGCCAGCTGGCACGCGCGATGTTGTAATTCTTCTCCCCATGCCTAGCCCGCGACTACACACACGGTATACTAATCTGCTTGTCACTGCTTGTTAATTTTTGCAAAATGTATTTTCAGTTTAGATTAAATTAGAACTAGTAGATCTTAAACAATAATACAATAATACTATTTAAAAATGACAGAACAACTAAAATATAAAGACGGGTTTATTAAAAAAGTGCCCTAAAAACAATTAAAACTTAAAAAAGGAATTAGAAATAATAAACCCGATTCTAACCTTTCAAATGAATGCCAAGATCATGCTTGTGAAGGAAATCGCATGATTAACGTAAAGGAGCTTGGTAAAAATCTAAAATGTTTAGAATGCTCATCAATTATTTCTTTGGAAGACATACCAAGTGAAAAACATTGTGGTTTACCTTCAATTTAGAATAATTTATTTATTAATTTTATACTTTTTAAAAATTTAAATATTTGTGCCCTCTTTGAAATACACAGTGTTGCAAATCAATTTCAACAGCTGCTTTATTTATACAAATTTAGGACTTAAAATTGATTAAACTTCTAGTAACTTTTATGCTAGATGGACGATTTTTTCAGGGTTTTAACAGTTTTAATAAGAAACTATTTAATGTTATGCTAGTTTTTGAAGCATATTTCTAAAAAATTGTGGTATTAAGAGCGAAAATTAACTTAAGTCTAGCTTTTATCCGAGCTCTACTATATGCTTAGGCATCTTTGCCTACCAGCGGCACTTTTTGAATCGATTACTCCGAAACTAAATAGATGATTTTATATTTACTGAAAATTCAAGTGTAAAATCACTGTGTGTACCTTAAGTAAAAATCACCATAAATATTCAAATTTTTTTAGTTGTGTGAACATCGCGGCAACTGTCAAAGCTACTTGAAAATGATTACAAGTTTAAAGTCGCATTTCGGTGATATGACTAAAAACTCGAAGAGACCCCATTAAAACAACTTGAGCTCTACATCTGAAAACATCGTGCTGATATTTACGGGATTAATAATAAATAGACATGATTTATCAGCATATACGAAATAGTTTACACTGACTATTTATTATTTTAAAGTGAAAGTTTTAAAACTTTGGTTTGACAAAGTCCAATTTTTTGTCAAACTGTAGATATCCAGCTCCAACAGTGGCAATATCGGTAGGTAACTCCGATTAAAGAACTTATATCTAGATACATAATGGCATGAATTTTATGATCCCGAAAGACTCCCATTCTAAGGCACTTCTTCCCATAAGTTGCTGATTGGCCCATCGGCGTATTCGCGGCCGCTCGTACACGATCGGCTTCAGTTCGATTATCATAATCTCAGTTGACAGTTCGGCCATTAATGTCAATAAATGTTTTTCGTGTTCTCCGACCAAAAACTGGTGAAAAAGTAATTTTATTTTAAGTTGTGATTTGCTTAATACCTAAATAATATTCTCTATTCATATTTACACAGTTTAGTGACAATATATTTTGTGCAAATAGATAGTGAAGTGCTGTGCCGTTTGCAGAAATCAGTTTAGAAAAGAAGAAAATCCATCGTTCCATAGTCGTAACATGATGAAGTTCAGTTTACAGTTATAAAGTAAATAGCAATTAAATTTTAATATCCTTTCAATACATATTACTGTTTTATCTTACTGTAATATCGTATGCCTACATCACGTTATATAAAGAGCCGGTAATGCAGGAATTGCAATAATTCATTTTAATGAAAATATTTACCATTCTACACACACACCGCCACTGTTGCCTATGGGATGTGATGTTCATCTATCCATTTTAATGGACATATAATGTGACTATGTTAGGAGCAAACAAGGTATATAGTGAAAAGATAGCCTGTTATGTATCTAGATATAAGTTCTTTAATCGGAGGTAGGTAATGGATGCTGTCTGCGTTTTTTCAAATGTGTAATCCTCTTCCGGGTAGGTTTTTGGGGTTGTTTATGTGCGTTGTGTTTATTTAAATTATTATCAATTATATTTATTTTGTAACCATTAGGATTAAGCATTTTGACAAAAGATAATGTTTTCACAATATTGACACCCATTTCTTAACAAAGCAAAGGCCAATTTTTAAACGTACCTGTAGTACCACTATTTTTTGGTTTAAACATTGAAATTTTGTATAAAAGATCAAGTTCATAACCTCATTATTATATTTATTTGTTTATTTACCATCATCTTGCACTGTAATGTCAGGTTAAGGAAATCGTAGCTAATCATACAAGAATGACTGCAGACATATGATTAATTTGTTGGTAAACACTGTGGAAGTTTTATATACATTAATTAAATAGGGCAAATAAATATATGATGAATATATTTTTAAATGCACAAACACAATGTTGCAGATAAATATGTAAACATTATAAATATAAAACAAAAATATTGCTGATCCTAAAATAGTTGTAATTATGTGAAATAATTTAAAAAAATCATTACCTAATATTTAATTAACGTCAAACCTAGATCTAGATGTTATGTGACCACTACTAGATTTAAATAAATATAAAACTAAATGGTACTGGTAATTAGGAAGTTTCCATTTTTCTCAATTTCTCGTAATAAATAGTCGTAATAATCTAAAATATATCTGTAATTTTTTTTTTTAAATTATCTCTATAAATAAAAAAGTTATGGTCCTTCCAAGTTTAAAATGCCGCGATCATCTGGGCTGAGCTCGATTACGTCACAATACATGATTCCGCCAACAGCGAGCGGGCGCGGACACCTTTATACTCGCTGGCAGGCACCGGCAGTTTATAGCCAGCTTGCATTTGAGAGCCGAAAAAATTGCTAAAACGTGCAATTTTGGCACATTCATATTTTTCGAAAAACACCATTGGGACGGCCGTATTCTGTCGCGACGTAAAGAGGAAGTCTTCCAGATAAACCTGATCGTAAATTGCACGGCGAAATTCGGCTCGGCACGAACAAATCAAAAGTGACATTTTGTGACATTTCAGAAAATCGAGCACATACACTAAATAAAGGGAACATGCGGCGCGCCGCCGGCATGGCAAGTCAGCGCGTTGTGTATTGTGACGTCACGGTGGACTTCAGCCGAGACGAAGTATTCAAATAAGAAATTGAATAAGTTCGTGAGTTTTTCAGATATCGAGATAATTTTTTTTTTGTTTGACTAGTTATCTGAAAGACTACTAAATGAGGTTGAATGTACATGATATTTCTAAAATAGGAAACTTCCTAATTATAAATATCACAACATAATATGAATGTAAACCTAAAAAAAAAAAAAATGGGTAAATAATAATAGTTGACAGATAATCATTCTGCTCTAACAATATACAGAATGAAAATATTATGTGTTCATTGTTCATTGTGTGTAAACCACTCACTCAAATTTGAATAACTAATGTTGAACAGTTTTGAAGATCTGCTAAGTTATATTAAAAAATGATCCACTTTGACCTTATTTCCAAAAATAACTGGACAAAGTGGTGGCACATTTTTGTATACAATAACGAAAAATTTGGACAAACAAGAAAATAAAAAAATTTACACGTAAAAAGGATATTCTTTATACAACTACAAAATTGTACATAAAAATAAGTGATTTTTGAAAACTGACCACTTAAAATTTACTGTGACAAGCGTTTCGTTCTTCCTCTTCTTCTTCTTCTTTTAGCGGGCAACTAAAGGTCGCCGCACTCAGGCCTTGTGGCCCATTGTGCTACCGTTACGAAATTATGGAATTCCCTCGTTCAGGCCGGATTCTAATCCATAGGCCAGAATCCTTGCTATGGGGGCACTCCTTATTTCCTCGAGCACTGGAAAACTGATGCTGAAGTGTTTGTCTCTCAAGTTCAAAAGATAGTGCAGGAAGTTAGGACGTGGATAGAAGTTTCTTCCTCATCCCCGCAGAACCTGCAAGTCGGGGTTGTCAACCACCCCCATAGTGTGCAGGTGTTTTTTGAAAGAGGCGTACCCAGTCACAAGACCGACCACGATTCTGACATTTTCCTGCTCTGTCGCAGGATTTGTTCTGCTCGCTTCGCCAAGAGCCCCAAGATAAGGAGTTTCGCATACCCGAATCCTGGGTAAGAGGCCCGGAAGTCAGAGTCCAGTTATCTATTGACATTGGCATTTGATTTAGGGTAGCCCAGAGCCGGCTTCAGGCCCAGTAGGGGCCTCTAGGAGCCCTGTCTGGCCAGAGCATCTGCCCGCTCGTTACCATCAATGTTACTGTGGCCAGGTACCCATTGAAGCTTGTTTACAGTTTTGGACCAATATTATTATTATTATTCTAACCTGTTCTTAAAATTTCAGTGCATAGTTTACAATAGACACATAATGAACATACATAATTTTTCAATTTTTTCTGCTCCTCTGTTTTTGAGATATTCGTCGTTAAAGTAAGAGCTAAATACATTTGAATCATGAGGGCTTAATACATTGAATCGTATATTAGTTCTTGAATGCTTTTAAAATATTTTTTCTCACAATGATTTCATATACAATTTATTACACCATATATATAGCAACAAAACAAAACCTTATCAGCAGCTTCTTTTATATGTTTGAAATAATTATCAAGACCTAGTTCCAAGAGAGCAGTCTGTGTGCAGAAGTGCCTGAACCACATCTCACTGATCTTCTATTTTCTTTTAACCATTTAATGTGTTTTCTTGTAGGCTGTTTTATTATTACTATCACTGTATTTTATATTTGTATTGCATTCACGCATTAGTCTATAATCTATATAACATATATTTTAATAAAATCAGAAGAGCAAGTGAAAATTAGTTGACCTACAAGGATCCATACCATATCTTATAATAATCCCATATCTTATAATAAATGAACTACCAAATGTAGTTTAGCAAAGAATGATCCTGTATGCGGATGACACATCTCTTGTTTTAGTGGGCCAAAATTAAAATCATGTATGCATCAGATGAGGGAGTTTAAGTAAACTTGACAACTGGTTTTCCAATAAAAATCTACCACTAAGTATTGAAAAGACACAACTAATTAAATTCGATAGAAGGAAAGGCCAAAACTTTCCAGTAACATACAAAAATGCTGATAAGAATAAGCTTCATCATTCCTAGGAGTAACGCTGGATTATGGACTGAACTGGAACTGTCATATCGAGGAACTTTCTCGAACTAAGGCAAGATAAAGTTATGCACTAAGTATATTACCTGTAAGCATAAACCATAAAACAGCTTTAACTGCATAGCATGCATGCTTAAATTCCAGAATTAGTTACGGGATTATCTTCTGGGGCAATTCTAGTCATGTGGAAAGAATTTTGATATTACAAAAAAGTGCCTACGAAATATATTTCATTCAAAATAAAGGGATAGTTGCAAAAAATCTTTATTGAGAAAAAAATACTTGCTGTAATTACAGTAAGTAAGCTTAGCTTATGTATTTTCGAAGCTACAATCTTTATAAAAAAAAATTATGACCTATTCAACAGACATCAGTAACACAAGTACAGGGAATAAAAATTATTTAACTTTAAAGGAATTTTTTGACGACTCAATATTTGTGATAAATAGTACTGTCTTTATATAAATTGTAAATGAAAAACGTGTACTTTTAAATTTGAATTTTTATATTTATAATATGAATAAAAATTTTCTTATATGAATTTCATGTTATAGCTCAGTAAAATAACAGTTAATATTGTAATATATCGGACAAAATTCAGAAAGTTTTGAAAATTGGTGGAAATGTTAAAGATAGCATAAGAATTAGTAAACCGAAAAGTTCCCACCCCCCTAAATAGTGTGCTTTCCTTTCCTAGGAGGTCGTTTCCACCCCCATTTTGAGGTTTTCTAGATATCTCGGGAACGGTGCACTTTTTAATAAAAATACCTATATACAAAATTATTCCTTATAAAATTCTCTATCAAAAACGTATCTACACTTTTTTCCCTAAAATTAATAGTACTGTGGGAAATAAAGCGCACAGATAAAGGTTGGTTCCAGTTAACACAATAAATTGTAATCTTTACTATAATCTACTTTAAAGTTTAATACTTAACACAGAAGCAGTAGCTACTAAACTCCATTTAAAATTATAATAAATGTAGCGCTTCCACTCTCTCACCTCTAAAAAATATCGCAATTTTTAAAGAATTATTTGCACAATTCATTCGAGTCTGGAGTTAAGAACGTGCTTTAGTACCTCTTTCCCTTTTCGATGACAAAGGCCTAATGAGAAAAACTAACAAGGCAACTTTATACCAAATTATTAATACTCTTCCAAAATGAGACCATATTTTCGAAATTAGTGAGTAGGTATGAGATTGATGGAGGATACATGCTTCGTCATGTATATGGCCAAAAAAAAAAGTATTTAATAACGTTTACAACACTTACGTTAGTTACATAAGAAAACATTATGGTAATAGAGTAACTGTCATGTTCGATGATTATTTGGATAATGCAAACAGCACGAAGAACCTAAAACAACAAAGGCGAAAAACCTGCCCTGAAATTATATTAGATGAAAACACTGTTTTTTCTGAAACTAGCAGAAGTTCCTTAGTCAAAGAACGTTTGATTGCAGAACTAGAGAAAAAATTTAGTAATGAAGGAATCGAGGTGTTCGTTGCTGCGGATGACACCGATTTATTAATAGTACTGTTGTGAGCAAAAAAAAAATAGGACAACTATTTTTTCTAATGTAAATCTGTCTCTATTTGCACACTTGCAATGAATTTTGACAAATAACTGACAATGTCACAAAAATTAAAGTTAGATGTACACAACTAGATTTTAGCAAAAATACGTTACAAGACTTGTCCCATTTTGCGCACGACAGTACAAACTGCTATCGAAAATGTTATAAGTGTGACACAGCTGTTGTCGTAGGGCAAGATATTAACCTGCTAGTCCTTTTTATTGCTCTTTCTCCCTCCGACAAAGACATTTGATTTTTAAAAGAAAAACAAGATAAAACCAGCAAAAGGATTTACAGTTCAAGAGATTTACAATCCTCAACTTTTTAAAAAAACTGTAAAGAAACAATATTATTTGCACATGCTGTTAGTGGTTGCGATACAACCTCAGCGTCTTTTTCCAAAGGAAAGGTTAATGCAATCAATGTGCTTAATAAAAGAGATGATTTACAAGACATCGTGCAAACTTTGAAAACTAATGAAAAAGCTAGTCATGAAGAAATTGTAGACGTAGGAGAGCGATTTGTTCTAGCTTTATACAACTCGACCTCCGCAGAAAAAAGTCTAGATGTATACAGATTTATGTCTTTTAACAAACTTGTTGGTAAAGCGAACAATACTGTAATAGACTGGCGGTACATGACCAGTCAGGTGCAACATTTTTAAAATGCATGCCAATCATATATATTAATGAAATTACCATGAATATGCCAGAAACGCAAATTTTAGGCAGTCGTCGCATGCAGAAGGGTGTGCAAATCAATTTTTTTTGTTTCCTTTTTTGTTTTTTTATTTTAAAATGGATGCCAATAGTGCCAAACGAGAAGCCGTGAAAAAAAATCCAAAATCAAGAATACCAAAAAATTTAACGCATCAAAATTTGTTTTGCGCGCGGAAACTGCATGCCAATGAATTTCCACTAGATTCTTTTTCACGGCTATTCATTTGGCACTATTGGCATCCATTTAAAAAAAAAACAAAAAAAATCGATTTGCACACCCTTCTGCACGCGACGACTGCCTAAAATTTGTGTTTCTGGCATATTCATGGTAATTTCATTCATATATATGATTGGCATGCATTTTAAAAATGTTGCACCTGACTGGTCATGTACCGCCAGTCTATAATGTTATCAAAACTACCACCTACTTCTGCTGCTGCTCGGCAACACTCATATCGCGTTCTTTACCAAATTCAAATATGGAAAATGTTACGCTAGAAGCTACTGATTGGGGATGGAAAAAAGTCGGCGGTATATTAACCCTAAATATGACCACTAAAGAACCAGCTCCCGAATCTGTTTTGAAATTAATTTCTTCTTCATGCAAATTAGGGTGCGAAAACAGGTACAGGTGCAGAAGAGCAGGCTTACGTTGCTCCACAATGTGTTACCATTGCCACGGACAAGCATGCATGAATGTCGAATCTATGGAAGACGATGAAGATTAATTAACGCAGGTAACCTTCTGATAATTAGTGGATTAGGTATATAGGGGACACTACGTAAAAAAACCGCGCCAATCACTTTACCTCTGCGGTAGCGTGGCAACAAGTACAATAGACAATATTGTCGCTTCTTTAAAAATTGCGATATTTTTTAGGGGTGAGAGGGTGGAAGCGCTACATTTATTATAATTTTAAGTGAAGTTTAGTAGCTACTGCTTTTGCGTCAAGCATTGAACTTTAAAGTAGATTATAGTAAAGATTACAATTTATTGTGTTAACTGAAATCAACCCTTAATGTGTGCGCCATATTTCCCACGGTACTATTACTTTTAGGAAAAAAAGTATAGATACGTTTTTGATAGAGAATTTTATAAGGAATAATTTTGTATATAGGTATTTTTATCAAAAAGTGCACCTTTCCCAAGATAATCTAGAACACCTCAAAATGGGGGTGGAAACGACCTCCTAGGGGACGAAGCACACTATTTAGGGGTGGGAACTTCAGTTTACTAATTCTTATGCTATCATTTCCACCAATTTTCAAAACTTTCAGAATTTTGTCCGATACAAATCGTTATATTACTGAACTATTAATAATTATAACTGTAATACCTACTGTAATACTCTTTATATACAACTTCATATACAACTTTTAAATGTGTATGTTCATTATGATTTTAAATTATGTGTTGTGAAATATTTTTCATTAAATTGTAATTTTTTTGACTTGTTCTAAACCCATATGGGTTACTTATGGCAGTTATAGTGAACTAATAAAGATCGTCTATCTATCTATCTAATAAAATGTCAATCTACACTCTTTATGTCATTGTATCTTAGCCAGGAAAGGAGGATAGAAGTAAATGCATGTGATTAGTGTGTGTGTGCAACAGATTCTATTGGTGTTTAAAATTGAAGAGGGTGTAGTTCAAAATAATTTTTACAAAAGCTTAACTCAAATCAATGTCATCCAATGACATGTGCCGCTTGACTCTATTGACAGTTCAACTCATCACTATCCTCCTTTTCCGGATAAGCTATAGACAACTATGCTCTCCAAAAAACGTTTCCAATAAAATTCTATGACCATATTACATAATATGATAAACTATTTTAAATACTTACCTCTATCTCTCCCAGAGAACACATCAGCGGACAGTCTTCTAAGTGTGTGCTGCAAATTTCTAGAAGCTTGCAATAAACTTGGTGGGCTGGAAGGAACTTGTGATCCTCCTGCAGAAGAAGTGCTAGCAGTGGGAGAAGGGGGAGGCTTGGCACCAGAAACGGTACTAAGCTGTAACTGAATGAGCATCATGTGGTCTCCTAATCGCATGCTAAGATTCAAGGGGGCTTTTCCACAAAGAAACTCATTGACCTGAGTATCGTTAAGAGATTCTAGTGCTTGCATAATGCCAATTTCGGGACGTTGTGTCTGGAAATAACGAAAACAATAATAAGTCATGTACTCTGTATGATAGATATAAATGTTTCATTTTATGTTTTTCCATCTACAATGCACGTTAGCTTTTCTATTTCCTCTTGTTCCATTTTCCAGAATTAACAATTTTACGAGGGGCAATCACTTGAAATTATGTGTCCCACAATTGCAATATTGCACATATAATGCCTACATATTGCACACATATTGCATAAGTGATTACCCCCTCGCAATTTTATAATATGCAAGTTGCACAAAATACCTGTTTTCCATTATTTGTATTTTCCTATATACTAGCAAAATGCCCATGTTCCACTATGGGTTTATTATGGTAACTAAAAATAATGAATAACACCCCCAATCCAATTTTTATTAAACAAAAACTAAACTAGAGAATATTATTTAGGTATTAAGCAAATCACAACTTACACACTTCTTTATTTATTATGAAAATACCTACTTTCTGTATATTGTTGCCCTAATCTGGGCACGCTAATATACTAGTTAGGTAAATACTTTAAAACACTCATTATTGGAGAACCAATCAAAACAACTACTCTTCTAGATTAGGGCAACAATATACAGAAAGTAGGTATTTTCATAAAAAAGTGTGTAAGTTGTGATTTTCATAATACCTAAATAATATTCTCTAATCATGATAAAAGCAAATAAATAAAAAATAATTAATTGTAAAAAACTAAACTACTCAAATAATGACCACCTATAAAGCAACTTTGGAGGTTCTGAAAAAAGTTGACTCAACTTTAGACTGTCATATTGGGGTTAGCATTTTGATATACCTCATTTTTAACATGCTTTTATTAGGTCCACCTATAACAATCTAATGTAATAAAGTCTAAGGAACTCAATTTCACCCGCTTCTAATTGTTGTATCATCATGAAATTTGGCAGTTGTGTGTAGCTCTGATGATGATAATACATTATAGTATTCTCAATATTATAATATGTCCAAAATGGCCGCCGCCCCAAGATGGCGGATTTCATTTTCTTTACAACCCCCTTGATATCACTGAACTCTACTATATAAATGGAAGGCCAGTAGGCCAGTATAGGTATATGCGCGTGAACAAAATACGGCAATTACGGCACAGATTAAGTGATTGCGGATTCAAAAACTGTAAGCCATGCGTCGATGCAGTAGAGAAATTGATGTCTGTGCTTGAACCAAACGACTGTCTACGGGAGTTATGCGCTGACGCAATTCTGTGTTTTATTTGTTTCCCATAGATTCTGTAGCGTAAGTCTTGGATAAGATGCAATTTCCAGAGTCAGTGCCACTCATTTTATTCTTTGTTTATTCTGTCGTTTGTGTAAAGTTGTTATAAATTGATTATTTTGTGTAATAAGACAATATGGTGCAATCTTGTATGGTACTGTGTTGCAAGAATCGGGGCAAAGTCCCGGGTTTTAATCAGTTGCAGTAACAATAAGACCGGCTCTGACGTATTTTGTAGTGCGATTGCGCTCCTCCTGCAGGTCACCATACTTGCGCAAGGTTCAATTTGGCATAAAAATTGGTATGGATATTGACCTTCCATTTATATAGTAGAGATCAGAACTTAAAGATTCAAAATGGCGGCGTCAACATGGCGGATAGGTTTTATCAACTACCGTCGGATTCGATTGAAAATCGGTGTCTGTGGATTATCGAGGTTGCAGATTACAATTATCCGGTCCAAATTTAACAATTCAAAATGGCTGCCGCTCCAAGATGGCGGATTATTATTTTCTTTACAACCCCCTTGACATGGGTATCAAAAGAAAGGGCTTGATAAGTAGAAAACACATATAGTGATCAAAACTTAAAAATTCAAAATGGCGGCGTCAACATGGTGGATAGGTTTTATCAATTATCGTCGGATTCTACTGAAAATCGGCATCTGTGGGTTATCGAGGTTGCAGCTTACAATTATCCGGTCCAAATTTAACAAATTGTTTGTTTTTTCGAAAGTGCAGAATTCTTTCCTTAAATACAGTGGCGGATCTACAGGGGATCCGTGGGTTCTGCGGAACCCGGGTCCGGGAGCTTTAGGGGCCAAGAACGGACCAACTACTTCAACACCTCACACTTACTTCACAAAACGAACTGATATTAAATGAATATCATTGACAGGTGTTTTTGTTCAAATCTAAAGTTCCATAAAATACATATATTTACACTCAAAGAAAATGATAAGTGAAATCAACCAAAAAGAGCATATGAAGTCACGCCTATCTAGTTTCATAGTTAAATCAACCAGAAAACAATAGTCGAACAAATTTTTTCACCATACAATTTTTATTGTCATTTTGAACATGAAATTTAGTTGGTTAAGTAAGCAATCATTTTTTTAGTCCTACCATAACTTTATTTGTTTTCGTAAACAAATAGTATTTTGGTAATCATATCTTCTTGTAGAACAACAGAGTAAATAGTATAAGGACATTTTTTTATGTTCACTAACCATTTTCAGTTTGGTCTACATTTTCAATTTGGTCTACAATTAAATGGTATGACTTTGTTTTTTTGTTCACCAACTAATTTTTAGGTTGATCTACACTCATATTGTATAATGACTTTTTTTTGGTTAGCCAAAATCTCAGTATTGAGACATCAGACTACCCAAACCATCGTTTATAAGATCCATCCAAGTATATCGATGACACAGCATAAGGAACTATCAAAAGCGGCACTCTCAGCACTGCCTTTGATGTTTTTTTGTGATCTTCGCCATTTTGTTGTTGGTAATTTTGGCGGAAAATTTAAACAGCATGTTTATAAACACACTTTACACAGGCTGAATACAATTACGTTATTGGAAGAATTCTATTTATAATGGGTATTAAAACTATTAAAGTAAACTGGATAAAGTTATCTCTACAAACAATTGTATTCTATAAAGTCACAAAATGTATTGAAATCAATGCAATGTCTCGCCTGAGAAAATCTGTAATTTCTTACTGGGAGGTTGTTCTGGGGAAATATTAAAAAATGTTCTTTTTAAACTTGAGGGGAAATAGTAGGTAGTGGTGTTGGTAGCAATGTATTTTGATACATATTTGTATACATTTTCGCATGTCGTGCGCACAACTTAAAAAAATTGCATGCTTCCAGCCACAATACGGATCTTACAATTACAATTCAACAATAGTTAAAAATAAAATATACTATTATCTAGTTTAATTTGACAGAATTCAACAAAATAATAGTCAGATGAAAAAAATAAGACTATTATTTTTCATTCATCTATTTTTAAGTTAATATTTGTTTTGTTGTATGACAACTTTTTATTAATTATAATAAATCACCTTTTGTTTGAAAATACCATCAATTTAGTTTAACAAAATTAACGGTATTGTTAGTTAGCCATTTTTTTTAGTTGAATTTACCCATACTATTTCTTTGAGTGTAGTAGTCAAACAAGCAAAAAACATGTTTTACAGGGGCTCCTCAAAAGGCAAGCAAAGAAAAGTTTGATTGGGGGCCCGCAGAAAACCATTCGAACCCAGGCCCGTAACTGCAACTGCTTAAATATAAGACTAAAAAGTAAAAAAATAAATTAATAATTTAAAAAACTAAAAAAAAACCGCTGCCCAAGGAATCACTACTTCCACATCCGGATTTTCTATCCACAACGAAAAAATTTTGTATCTGGAAATAATTGTTTACGGAACTTCAATAATATAATATTTGAAATCCTCTACCCCAAAAACCCATAAAACGATACCCCACATCGGTAGTGGGGTGGGGGTAGTGACAGGGGGGTGAGAGTGGGGGGGGGGGTGTGGATAAAGTAAAAAAATATTTTGAGGTTTCTGGTTCTTGTACACACTAAATCATATTTTTTTTTCATCCCCTTTAATAACGGGGTGGGGGTGGTAATGGGGGTGGCTAACACAAAATTTTTTTTTGAGACCTTAGCTTCTCTTGTCTATACTAAATATCAATTTTATGAACTCTTACCTGCTTGATTTACCTACTTACTCCAAATTTACCCCCCAACCCTTCGACGGAACAAGATGAAAATATAATCTAGTTCTAGATCTCGTTAAAGTACATATGTGTACCAAATTTCAAGTCAATATCTCAAACGGTTCCAGAGTAAACGTGCGCACAAAAAAAGTTACAGACCGACAGACAGAATTTTTTTTTTCGCTCATACTTGAAATCTCGACGTTTCATGACATTCTAAGCCTATTTGAACAATAAAAATTTTAAAAAAATTTTTTGTCGTTACCATACTTCCACTGGATGTGGAAGTAATATGCCTTTATAAATACTGCACTAAAAAGCAAAAAATAATCATCGAACCTGTTCTCTCTGTCTACCCCATAAGGGCCTTAGTGTTAGCCGTGTTTGTAATTAAGTATAATATTTGAGTATAATTATAATAATAATCCCCTCTGTGAGTGTCGGAGCCACAGAGTTTAAAGGGTGACTGGCTTTTACAAAAAAAAAAAAAAAAATAATAATATTTATTAATTTCAGAAACTGTACAAAACGCAGTTAAGAAATATTGTCGGTAGAAATACAAAGAAAAATAGTAGAGTAGTCACACATTTTGTAAAAATTCGCCAACATTATAGCTGTTTATGTCCAACAAAAGTGATTTTAGAGGATTTTTAAACTTAAAAAATGTTGTCATAGATTTAATATGCTCAGGCAAACAGTTAAAAAATTTATAACCCATGAAAAAAAGACTTTTTTGGTATAAAGCCGTCCTGTGTTCTTTTGGTAAAAGGAGATCTTTTTTCCTAGTGCTATATGGATGATCAGTTCTAATCTCGTTAAATTTGATTCTGTTTTTGTAAACAAAACATGACAACTCATAAATGTAAATAAAGTTCAAGGTAAGAATGTTTAAGCTTTTAAAGGCTTCCCTGCAGGAAGTATTATATCCAAGATCGGCTATTATACGTATCGCTCTTTTTTGCAGTAAAAAAACTCTATTTGCCTCAGATGATGCACTATACCGTACTTGATGCAAGAATGAAAAGAAGCAAAATACAACTGTCTTACTATTGATAGGCTACATTGTTTAGATGTTATCCCCAATGCATAACAGATCTTTGACAGTTTTTCACACATATCATGAATGTGATTAGACCATTTAAGGCTACAGTCAATTTTCAAACCAAGCATTTTCGATTCATTGGCATACTTCACGCTTGTAGTAGGAGATAAAAGGATATTACTGTTGAAGACAATATTAGACTGCAATGTTCTAAAGAGAATACAGGTTGTCTTACTTTGGTTAATACACAGTTTATTATTTTCAGTCCACAAAATTACTTTATCATATATAGTTTTTGCACAGTCTTCAGCATCAGCTAGGGTATTAGATTTTATTAAAATGTTCGTATCATCAGCAAACGAAACTGTCAAACATGATGGATGTTGAATAAAATTCAGCATATCATTGATATAAATAATAAAAAGTGTGGGCCCCAATATAGACCCTTGAGGTACTCCAATGCTGACAGTTTGCGAGTCAGATACAACATCCTCAATACAGACCTGCTGATTTCTATTTGCAAGATATGATGCAAACCAATCATGAGCAACACCTCTAACTCCATATTTCTCAAGTTTTGTCAATAATATAGAGTGATCTACACAGTCAACAGCCCTTGAAAAATATATAAAGAGTCCCAGAGCTATTTGTCCTTTGTCCATGGACATTACAATACCATTTACAAAATCACTTAAAGCAGTGTCTATGCTTTTTTCTTTTGTAAAACCATGTTGACTGGGAGAAAGCTTATTATGCATCATTAAAAAACTTAGCTGAGAGTTTACTGCAGACTCAAAAACTTTTGACATACTAGGAGAAAGGCTAATGCCCCTATAATTCTCAAACAAGTTTGGGTCGCCTTTTTTAAACAACGGAATAACTTTTGACAATTTTAAATCCGATGGATACATTCCCTGCTCAAGAGACAGATTTATCAGATAGGTTAAAGGTTTAATGATATATGTAGCAATACGTTTTAATAATATATTTGATATTTCATCGTATCCCGAAGAGTTGGAGTTTTTCAATTTTTTAATTAAATCTAAAGTGTCCTCCTCGGAAAGGGCCCGAAGAAATAATGAGTGATTCGAAACTTCCAAACATTTATCTATAAAGTGGAAGTCAATATATGGAGGTAAGTTAGAGGTAACAAACTTGGGAGCATTTATAAAAAAAGTATTGAATTTTTCTGTTAGTTCACTATTATTTAAAAGCTTGTCATTTTCTTTTATTTGTATACCGGTTTTATTATTATTTTTTGATCTTCCTAGAGTATTATTTAGTATGTTCCACATAGCCTTGCTCTTATTTTTTGAGGACATAACCAACTTGTCATTACGGTCTTTAAAAAAGTCCGGTAAAATATGTCTGTATTCGTTATTTGCTGCCTTAAAACTGTCTCTAAACTGAGGGTATTGTCTACTTAGGTCTGCAAAGAGTGATACTTGTTTTTTAGCTTCAATTATTTTCTGATTAGAAATTGGTACTGAATAGGCTTTATTTGGTTTATTTGTAATTTTTCTCGGTGGAAAGCACGTTTCAAAGTGAAAAGAAGTAGTCTCCATAAATGTTTTAAAAGCTATATTGCAATTTGGGATTGCATAAACCTCCGCCCAGCAAGTATTTTTTAGTAAATGACAGAAATTGTTGATGTTGTTCTCACTAAAAAAGCATTTAAATTTAATGCTTTCATCAACATTTGACACTGCTCCTATGACAATGGCATATTGTGCATAGTGATCTGATAGGTTACTCTTTATAATAAAAGCGTGGGGCACTTTTCATTTAATATAATGATGCCTTCAGCGTTTTATTGTCGAACCTTTTAGTGCAGTATTTATAAAAGCGTGTTTTTTAATTTTTTAAACTATTAATTCATATTAATTTTCTTGAAGGTTTGAGGTTAGGTTCCCTACTTAAAAAATTTTACATTCTTAGCATGTCTAGAAGCGCCCAAACAAACATTATAGGCATTATATTTACATATGTTTATCTGTACAGTGAATTCCCGATGAGCTAGAAATTTGAAATTTTTCATAAGTTTTGGGAGTACCTTTTCGGCCCCCAAAAAATTCCAAAACTTACAAAATTAAAAATGACGACCAATCTGTATATACATAGAAGGTAATATCCACATTAGTGTATGCATTGTAGTGGGAATCTCTCTTTTTCTAATTTCTCGGTTTTCTTTCTTGCACTCATTTATATCAAGATACATATAAAACAACATTTGCCGAATCTGTAAACACGGTATCCCAATAAAAACTCCCAGGATATCTTTTAAATGCATCAGAGAAAATAATTGTTTTTTTGAATTATGTCAGTATGTAGATGGCGCTGGACTGAAATGTGGTTTATGTGAAAGAAAATGAATTTCTAAGTAAATTATGTTGTACAAAAAAATCTCATTTCTGAGATATTAGAGTCCAAATGTTGCCATTTGTCCATTGAATAATTAGACAACTCAACAACCTGTCGAATTATCTTGGCAATATAGCGTCGTGGGCACACACAGGGTTTATTTTAATTAACTCGAGGAAACGTAGCCAAGGCTACCGAAAAACAAACTCTTTAACAAACGTTTACCGGATGTTTACCCATGACGCCATGTTAAAAGTCACGTGGTTTGGATTGCTTAATTGTAATCTCTTGAACATTTCAGTTCTTTAAGTGGGATAATCTGTATTTAATTTACAAATATTAAAAGAGTATTTTAACGAGATTTGGAACTAGATTATATTTTCAACTTATTCTGTTGAAGGGTTGGGGGATAAATTATTGGTATTTTAGTATATACAAGAGAAGCTAATGTCTCAAAAAAAATTTTGGCATCACCCATTACTATTATAAACATTTCGATTTGTTATCAGAATTTTCTAACCTTAATTGAAATTGTTTTCTTTTTTGAAACACCTAACAGTTTATTGCATTTCCTTTTGATAACTCTATACTGCTCTTTGTACCTTTGTACATCTAAATACTTGCCACATATCCAGTTGGTTCTTATATTCATTAATCTCTGGATCAGTTAGTGCTGAGGAATTCTTTGGTTTCGATATTTATTTGTGTACTTTTTTAATTGGAAACTAGCATTAAAATGTTTTGTAAAAATGTCCACAAATTTATTTCATGCCTCATTTACATTTGATTGATCAATATCATATACAAAATTTCTCTTAAATACAAAATTTGTATTTTCTGTATATCATTAATATGAATTGTCAATTTTTGTGCCATGTGGTTAGAAATGAATTAACACAATATATGCATACTGATTTATAGTGAGAAATAACCAGCACAGTGGCTAAAGCGCAGTGTGTGGCGAATCTGCTGGTCGCACTGTCTATCGTGTACTGGGTTCAAATCCCACCCCCGGCACTGACAATGTCGATGGGTATAGATGGATGTCCACGTTTTTCCAAATGTCTAACATCCTTCTGGACAGCATTGGCTTTGGACTTGGGAGTAGTCTACTATATGTAGTGTATTTGTATTAATGTCTCACTTTCATGACTTTCATATCCCTTATTAACAATGCGAATTTTTAAAAATTTGGGTGGAAGGTGTTTACCCATCAGGAGATTGTGACACCGTAAAACATTTAAAAATGAAGGAAAATGAACCTAATTTTCCAAAAATACTAACACAATATTATCGATCAGCATGCTTCAGAACCCCTATATCCAAAATTTATCAATACTTTGATGTATGGTTTTCGAATTACGGCCCCCTTAAAACTATAATCAATAACTTGGAAATGAATTGTTTTTCAAAAAAAAGTGACTCATCATTTTCGCTTTAAATTCACTGTTTCTAGCACCTAATGTCATTGATACTTTCAAATTTTGTAGGCCAAGAATTTTCATTGATAAATTATCAAAAATTTTGGGCCAGCAGCCCTGTAAAAAAAATTACCGAATCTGAAAGTATCGATGACATAGCCTGGTAGAGAAAGTAAATTTAAAAAGAAAATGATAAATGACTTTTTTTTGAAAAGCAATTAGTTTTCAAGTTATTGATTATTTAATGTTTAAAAAATGCAATTTTAAATGCCGTTATTCAAAAACCATACATCAAAAAATTGTTAAATTTTGCTGAAGCATGCTGATCAATAATATTGCGCTAGTATTTTCTTGAAAAATTAGGTTCCTTTTCTTCATAATGGAGAACGCCACTGGTGAATTTTTAAATATTTTACCGTGACACTACCTCCTGATGAGTAAGTATCTTCCACCCAATTTTAAAAAAATCGAATTGTTAATAAGAGAGCTGTGATATGGGAGTCATGAAAAGTGAGACAAAAGAGTTAGTTGAAATTAAATTGTTTACTTTCAGATTCAATAAGTACCTCAATGTTAAAATCATCTGCTACAATTAGTAGATTTTTTCCTTAAAAGTAGTATTTCTTCAATTTTTGTAAAACATAGCACTAGGCAGCCTATATATTGACTGTTATTATACTCTTCGCAAAAACGAAGAGTATATTGTATTTGATCGACACATTTCTAAATCAATAAATATCGCTCGTAGAGAAAAAAATTTTGTATCGTTATGTTAGTGAACGAATTCTGAACAACTTTCAAAATGTCCGTCTGTCCGTCCGTCCGTCTATCCGTCCGTCCGTCACGTTTCTTGTAAGCACGATAACTCAAGAAAGAAAAATCCGATTGTATTGAAATTTGGAGAGTAATTTAGTGTTTGCTAGAGGAAAAACCCTATTGTTTTTTAACAAAATAGATTGGTAAATAAAAAAGTTATTAGTAATTTAAAATTTAAAAAAATATTTTTTACATTTTTTTATGGTTTGTAATAAATAGAAACCTTGCGAAATATTATTTCCTATCACTATTTTTTTTTTATACATTTTACTAATGTGTGTTTCCTAATAATCACAATAAATTTTCTAATGGTATTTACAAGAAAAATGCGAAGAGCATCCTATAGAATGTGTAACAATTATATAAAAAGCTCAGTAAATCGGCGAAGAGTATAATGCTTCCACTAGTTTCCTTTATTGTTGTTTGTACATTGCTTTGAAATAAAGAATAATTGTTTTCGTTTGAAGAGCATAAAAGAAATCTTCTTGGGGATACCTGTGAATATTCGACGATACTTCTTCGGAAAGTCATGAGTTTGGCACCTTGCCTCTCTCACATTTATAGACCAGAAATCGCCTGAGGACGATGAAAAAGTAATATATTCGCAACATAATAACATCGTCCATTTTTATTTTTGTTTTATTTATTGATGTCTTAAGCTTCATATTATAACATCACCAGAGTTCATTATATCTAGTTAAAAAATTATTATTCTCAACCAATAATATGCCCATAATTTTTTTTAAATCAAGCAGATTACTATAGCGTAGTAAAATGCAAATCAAAATTCTTTTGCTAACAGCTGGAAAAAAATATTTTGAGAATATCGGATTTCTTTATCGCGCTCAGATCGTCTATGACTCATAAATCCAAGAGGGGAGGGGGGTGGAAATCTCATAGCATTTTAACGAAGGGTCGGGTTGTACACAGGTACCCCCTATGAGATTTCTACTTATTAAATGGGCTTGGGGTTAGTAGTCGCCAGCTCTTAGATTATATATTCGTATGTGAGAGGTAAGATATATAATATTAGTGAATGATGAGGTATTTCAAAAATAGATATAAAATTAAAAATATGTAGCATCTCAATTTATCAGTAGCACACTTTAGATGACCCTCTATCAATTTATAACCTTCTACACATATTTAATGACAATAAACAGTTTTGTTAAAAGTACCTATAATAATTTACAGATATGATAAAATATTGTTTTTGCGGATAAAAATAATTTATTGCTGGTGAATTTATGGTAGTGGATAGGCATTAAAATTCTAACATTTTTTAGTATTTTCTTCACAATTTATAAAACTGTCTGCTATGTTTACGATCTCCCACTGTACTCAGTACTATAATGAACAACATAAGCACACCAGATACATATCTATGTTTTTATTTATGTAGTTTTTAATAATTGTCACACGAGAGCTTAATAAGATACATATGTTAATTCAAAGGCTTTGTACTAAATTCAAATTACATTGAATCAAAATTTTGTGTGACAATACGGGCAATGAAGGATATCAGATATTGAACAATACCTGAGGGTCAACCGCTGAGAAAAATTGTCTACACTATATTTCATACTTCAAGTATTTCACGGTACTCCATGGTCTAATTTAAGTTGAGTGTTTTGTTTTTTTTTGTTTGTTTTATAAGTACATGCCATATGTAGGTACCTCATATTGCAAAACAGTTAATTCCTCAATCTTGCTTAAGTTGAAGATATCACTAAAACTAAAACTATCTAATTCAGCAAGATCTATTAACTGCAGCGTTTGTTTTTTCCTGCATCTACAACTGCATTTGTTATAAAATAATCTATACTATTAACCTATCCTGACTATCACAATAGTTCAGAGAAATGAGATACTGCACTTCAGAAAAATTCCCGGAAAGCTGAATTTTGGTATGAACCTTGATATTGTGGTTCTAAACAAAATGTCGAAGTTCCCCATCGATCCGAATGCCGCTAAAAAGTTTACGTGGGGTCAAAGGTCACCAAAAACAGTTTTTCGTGAATATCTCGTTAACTTTTACAGAAGAAATATTAATAATCAAATTTGGCTATGTAATGAGCTTACTCCTGAAGATGGGAAATAGTACTGTCTGTCTTTATATAAATTGGGCATGATGCATGATTAGCTCTACGCGCCTACATTTACTTGTGTTAAATGAAAAACGTATATATTTAAATTCTCATATGTATATAATATATAGTTTATTTATTTTACCAGGGCCACGTCAAATATTTCCCTTAATATCCATTGTAGAAGAAAAAAGCATGATTATACGCTCGATGAATTATATATAGTTGAAATATTTTTAATAGTGTTATGCGGGGCGAGACGAATGAATAGGGCAGCAAATGATCTCCCGTCTTTACTCCACTTACTAAAGTTTTTACATTAAGTGAGTGAGAAGATACCGGTCATCTGATGTGGCGTGTAGGAAGGCGTAGACTCTGCGATCTGTAGCCAATGTGTCTCAATGGCAACGCCTAGATAGGCGGTATGTTGATCACAATTGCGAATGCTTGCACTATACTATAAATTTAAAATTTTATGAAAACCATATCTATATATCATTAAATCGTAAAAATCAGCTATGCTATGATTAGTGAGAAAAATGTATAGAGCTATCAACTTTGACTGATTTTTACTATAGACTGGTGGTACATGACCAGTCAGGTGCAACGTTTTTAAAACGCATGCCAATCATATATATGAATGAAATTACCATGAATATGCCAGAAACGCAAATTTTAGGCAGTGGTCGCGTGCAGAAGGGTGTGCAAATCGATTTTTTTGGTTTTTTTTTGTTTTTTTTTTATTTTAAAATGGATGCCAACAGTGCCAAACGAAAAGCCTTTAAAAAAAATCGAAAATCAAAATTATCCAAAATCAAAAACACCAAAAAATTTTACGATTTAATGTGCGCATCAAAAGTTGTTTTGCGTGCGGAAACTGCATGCCAATGAATTTCCGCTGGATTCTTTTTCAAGGCTTTTCGATTGGCACTATTGGCATCTATTTAAAAACGATTTGCACACGGTTCTGCACGCGACCACTGTCTAAAATTTGCGTTTCTGGCATATTCATGGTAATTTCATTCATATATATGATTGGCATGCATTTTAAAAACGTTGCACCTGACGGGTTATGTACCGCCAGTCTACTATTGTATGTTGTCATTGTCGAGTTCTAAGACAAATTTTATATCAGTAATTATGGTGTACACCAATATTGAAAAATTTGATATGATTACCATTTATTATCAATGCAATTTTGAGATGGCAGTCACAGTTTACAGCGAGAGATTTGCAGATGCTCCACAGCCAAACTGAACTATGTTCACGAAGCTAGTTCAAAATCTAAAAGCACATGTAGTACAGTAAGGGAAGCCTTTAAATCCCAGCCCGAAAACGATGTAATCAATTTCCACATTTTTTTCTTCAACGTGCTTCATAAAGTATGTAGATAATAATCTGTATTGTTATTTTTCCTGCTTTTTGGTTAGGGGTGGTCCCCACGTCTTCTTAGGGGTTGTCAAAAAAAAAACAAAAAATATACATATACACTTGTTTGCTAAAATGCATATTTTTGGAGATATTGCGAAATGAAAGTTGCAATTTTCACCCCCTAAAATCAGTATTCCTAGACATTTTTTTTAAATTACATGAAAAATGCAAGAATACAAAATTAAATGCTTAAACGCTTTTACGAAAACAGATCGAACGGTTTTTTTCTTTTTTTTTTCTCTGATGTTTAATATTGGAAATTTTCAAAATGGCGCCGAAACGTTCAGAAAAAATATACGACGTTAAAATTTAAAATTACTCAAAATCTACACTATGAGAAAAATTGTAAAATTAAAAAAATTAAAGGTATTGAAATTTTCTTTTGATTGAGACGTATTACGAGCTTTTGTAATGAAAACTAAAAAAGTTACAAACAAAAAGGTAGCGCATTTAAAAATTTATGCGCCATTTTTTTTTAGTCTTATTGCTCTAATTTCTTATTAATTCAAATTTTTTAAAAATCCTTCTAGATATTGTTAATGCATATTATTACTAACATGCTCCATTTTTTTAGAATTTCTAAAATAATTATTTTTCATTCTGTAATCATTTTCAGTAATGAAAATTTTCATAATTTAAAAAAAAAATCGAGTTTTTGGAAATTGCTCAGAAAATATATTTTTATAAAAAATGGTAGAGTATGGTGCAGAGTACAAAAATGAAGCTTATAAAAAAAAAGAAAAGTTTGTTTTTTTCTTAATTTTCCTATGACAAACTGTTCCAGAGATATAAAGGTTCAAAGATGGCGCTTGAGCGCATACGCAAGAAAATTATGTATTCAAAATTGAAATATCTCAAAAACTAGAAGATTGATAAAAACATGATATAGGAATAAAATGAAGCTTATAAAAAAACGAAGAGTTTGGGTTTTTATTTTTTTTCCTATGACAAACTGTTCCAGAGATATGACAGTTTGAAATAATGTTGAAACTTTTCAATTTGTACGTGCATATTAAATGTCTATAGTAGGTAGAGAAACGAGCAATAGCCGTCTATTTTTTCAAAGAGTATGCAGAAAAAGCGGGTTGCATTGCATTTTAGCATGTTTAGAGTGCAGATTAAAAATATTATTTAATTAGTTTACTTAATTGTATTAATTTGATTTATTTATAACAATCTGTATTTTTAATAAAATTGGATATACTCTTTTGTGATCATTTTTAGTCCACCATTTTTTAAATAAATTTAGACCTCGTAATCATATTCAGAGACCTAAAAAACATAAGTTTATGGATTTTCGTCAATTTATTTGTCACATTAGAAGACTTATTTATTTTTCAGTATTTAAGGGTGGTTTCAACCGTTTCGTCTTTCCTACGTTTTGGTCTCATAGTCATAGTCAGCTACCTCAAAAACATAAGTATATGGATTTTCGTGATTTTATTCCTAAAATTAGAACACATTAATTTTTCAGTGTTTAAGGGTGATTTCAACCCTCAATGTTTTCGTCTCATAAGTTTCGACCTCACAGTCATATTCAGCGACCTCAAAAACATAAGCATATGGATTTTTGTTAATTTATTAGTAAAAACCGCTGCCTAAGGAATCACTACTTCCACATCAAGACTTCCTATCTAAGTCTCTTACAACGAAAATACTATATTTGTACTCACTAAGTGGAAATAATTGTTTATGGAACTTTAATAGTATAATATTTGGAATCGTGTACCCCAAAAACCCATAAAATGAAATGCACCATCAGTAGTAGGGGTGGTGATTCTTGATGACTGGTTCCTGTATACACACTAAATCACAATATTTTTTCACCCCCTTCAATAATGGGGTGGGGGTTGTAATAAAGGTCGCTATTGCCAAAAATATTTTTGAGACCTTAGCTCCTCTTATATTTACTAAATACCAATTTCATGCACTCCTAATTGCTTGATTTACCTATTTACCCCCATTTACCTTCAACTCTGCAACGGAATAAGATCGATATATAATCTAGTTTCAGATCTCGTTAAAATACATACGTGTGCCATATTTTTAAGTTAATATCTTAAACGGTTCCAGAGTAATCGTGAGCACCAAATAGATACAAGACTAACAGACAGACCGACGCGATAGACAAATTTATTTTATTCAAACTTAAAATATTGAGGTTTCATAACATTCTAAGCCTATTCGTACAATGAAAGTTTTCAAAAATTTTTCTTGCGTTAGTGTACTTCAACTGGATGTAGAAGTAATACGCAGAAAATAGCATGACAAAGATATAAAAAATCATTCTGTGCCGTGGACTACAGGATAGAAGTAGAGCCTCTATGTCAAGCGTTTTCCTCAATAAAACCTACTACGCATCCATACTACCCGAGGTAACCCACTGTTTATCCAATTTACTAGAGGAAAGCCACTACGCATTCATACTTCTTGAAGAAACCCACTGTGCATCCATTTTACTCGAGAAAATCCACTGCGCATTCATACCACTTGAGGTAACCTACTGCGCATCAATGGTATTCAAGGGCAGCCCCTGCGCATCCATAATACTCGGGGAAACCTACTGCGCATCCATACTACTTGAGGTAACCTACTGCGCATCTATAGTATTCTAGAAAAGCCTCTGCGCATCCTAAATACTCGAAGAAACCTACTGCGCATCCATACTACTAGAGGTAACCTACTGCGCATCGATGGTACTCGAGAAAAGCTACTGCGCATCCATAATACTCTGGGAAACCTACTGCGCATCCATATTACTCGAAGTAACTTTATAACATGATATTTGAAATTACCTACCCCAAAAACCTATAAAACGATGTCACATCGATAGTGGGAGTTGGGTTGGTGGTAGAGGGTTGGGGGTGGGGGTGGATTAAGTAAAAAAAAATTGAGGCCATAAGTTCTTGTATACACGTAAAATTACAATTTTATTTTTTTTCACCCCCTTTAATAATGGGGTGGGGGTAGTAATGGGGGTGGCTAATGTCAAAATTTTTTTTGAGACCTTAGCTTCTCTTATATATACTAAATACCAATTTTATGGACTCTTACCTGCTTGATTTACCTATTTACCCCAAATTTACCCCAATTTACCCCCAACCCTTCGACGGAACCAGATGAAAATATAATCTAGTTCTAGATCTCGTTAAAGTACATATGTGTACCAAATTTCAAGTCAATATCTCAAACGGTTCCTGAGTAAACGTGCGCACAAAAAAAAGTTACAGACAGACAGACAGACCGACAGACAGACAGACAGACCGACAGACAGAAATTTTTTTTTTCGCTCAAACTTTAAATCTCGACGTTTCATGACATTCTAAGCCTATTTGAACAATAAAAATTTTTAAAAATTTTTTTGTCGTTACTATACTTCCACTGGATGTGGAAGTAAATTAGAAAAGTTATTAATTTTTCAGTTTCTAGTGGTGGTTTCCAGCCTTAAAAATAAAAAGCAGGTAATGTGACAATATAGATTTTGATGTACGTATTTTATAAAGTATATTGCAAAAAAAATTAAGGAAATTCCTTTCATAGTTTTCAGGACGGGAATTTTACCATTTTTACTGCTTCGCTTACTGTACTAATGGTTCATTTTCCAAAAAAAATAGTAAGGCAAGGGCATGTTACAGGTAATGTAAGAAAAGTGAATAGGAATAGAGTATTGAATTATGTTAACCAAAATGAAGAAACCTCTTTGAGACAAAAGAGAAACTGTTCCATAAGAAGAGAGTGCAAGAAAAATACTAAAAAAAAAAGAAAAAGAAAAAGAATTTCGATGTTACAATATGGCTTTAGGTCAAATAAATCAACCGAATCTGCTTGCATCGGTAGTCTAGATTTTAATTACAAAGAAATTGACGGGGGCAATTTTGTTGTAGATCCATTTTTCGACTTAAGTATCGCATTTGATAGTGTAGATCCCACTCTACTCCTCCGAGCTATTGAGGAAGCTGGTCCTGGTATTAGAGGAAATATTTCACGCCTGATCTTATCTTATGCTACTAATAGGAAAATAATAGTAAATACAAATGGTGTAAACTCTGACCCTTACAACACCGATTTTGGAGATGTGCAGGATCAGTTAAAGGCCTACTCTTGTTCCTGTTATTTGTTAATACCACTTGGGGTAAAATTATTATGTTCACCAACGACACAGCAATATTAATGTCTGCGCCGAACCCTGCACATCTGCAGCACCAACTCAACTTATGAACAATTTTATAATGTGGTGTCAATGTAAAAAGCTCTTATTAAACGCCCAAAAAACTGTAGGTATCAACTTTCATTTAACATCGCTACTGGTAATATTACCCCTTCAGGTACAACGATTGATTCGAACCTGTCTTGGAGAACCTGCATTGAAAACCTATGTGGCAAACTTAGATAGTCTTATTTTGCCATTTTAAATCTGAAATGCTAATCGCTTATTAATCTTGTAAAAAAGAATCATAAGGCATTAGGCTAATGTTCAATGCAGCACTCAGGGAATCCTGCCGTCCATATTTTATCATGCACAAATTAATGACGGTACCCAGTATTTATATCTTTAAGACAATCTTATCCATAAAACTAAACATAGCCAATATCCCAGAAACCTCAGAACATCACACTTATCCCACTAGACATGGACACCTACTCCAAAACAACCCTCATAATACCACACTTCTGGAAAGTTCACCGACCTACACAGGTATCACTTTATATAACAAACTTTCCAAACAAATTACATCGAAAATTTTTTGATAGTTCTAACAACCAATTGAATTTCGTGATTTCTTGTTATGTGACACAAATCATCCAATCATTTTAACATTACACTGATAACACCATCCAAGGAAATTTTCAATCACTATGACAATAAAATGAAATAAAATTTAACTTTGACCACTTCATAATAACTGCCAAATAAATTTCAAAATGTCACGTTTTGGCAATGCCAATTCTCAATCTATAAACGCGCTAATGAAAGAAAAATGTTTTGTTGTGTTGCGACTTTTTGATTTTATTTTTTCAAAAAATTTTCTGACCAAAAATCCCTCTGACATTGAAATGCCTCATAATTTTATGACAACCTCAAGCACGTTGCTTGGTAATAGTCCTCCGCCTTCGGCGTCGGGCTACTACCAAGCAAAGTGCTTTTGATTGTCATAAAATGATCTCGTGCATTATCAATGTCCTAGGGATATTATAGCTGATAACTTCAATAGCTTTAAGTCGAAATTAAAGAGTTTACTACAGCAAAATTGCTTCTATAGTGTTAAACAGATAATCTTAACTTAGCACCTTTTAAATTGTATTATTGTAAAACTATAATATATTGAGTCTATAATTATATGCTTGTCTTTACACTATTTGTTATTTGTTACTCTATACCACAATTAATGTATTATACCTTTGACGACTCCAATCTATGTACACTTCTGTGCAATAAAATCCCGTACACCTATTTTTCGCTATATTAAATCATTCTTTATTTATTTGTCAGTGTCAGTGTCATATTTTCCCAATTCCAAAACTAACTAAACATGAAAAAATTTTAATTATTTCTAAAATTGAAGAGAGATGGCCTATCAGAGCAGTTGCTAACCATTATCAATTGAATAAAAGTACTGTTATGAGTGTGAAGAAAAGTGGGAGGAGGAAGGTAGCGTAAAGAGAAAAGACAGTTCAGGCCGATCGAGAAGTTCAAATCTCGTTCAAGATGAAATACTCCTTGGCTATTTGAGGAAAAATCCGATCAAACAGCAGGAGACGCTGTGCTCATGACAAATTTTCCAGCATCGAGGTCAACAGCTAGCCGAAGGATAGGAAAATCGGAAATAAAAAACTATACAAGTGTCAAGAAGATCATATTAACAGAAGAACAGAAGCAAGCCCCCATTATGTTTTGTTTAAATTGTGTATCGTCCGTTGGAGTTTTGGAACAATGTTGTGTTTACCGATGAAAAAGTTTGTCAGTTTTGTACTGACAGACATATGTGCAGTCGTATCTGTGAATTTTTCAATGTCAATTTTTACATTTGTTATAAATCGAAATCATTCCCATCGAATGGTGTAAAAAAGTAAAAAAAAAAACAAAAATACGTGTGTTTTTCTTCTGGATTAACATTATTCAAATACATTACTTTTGACGTTTCACAATCAATGTCAGTTTTTTATAACCTATATGATAATAAAAAAAATCTAAATTTCAAAGACTGATTCACACCACTTAATATTAGTGAAAACTGGATTACTTGATTTTTGAACTGTACGGGATTTTATTGCACCGAAGTGTACATGGCTTACTGGACAATACAATTATTATTATTATTATTATTATTATTATTATTACAGAATGAAGAAAGAAGATAAGCCGAGGAGAGTAAGTAAGATTTGGTTGAGGGTTGCTAAATAAGAAAAGGACGCTGATATGTAGCAAAATTCTTTGGTCGGATGAATCAAATAATGGATTTTTCAATAGAAATATTCATATTATTCATTATAACTGGACTAAAGAAAATACACACTGGTGCAGAGAAACTGCTTTCCAAGAAAGATTTTTTACGAATATTTGGGTCAGTCTATTAGGGATTAAAGTATTTTTATAATGGTAAATTAACCGCTTGTAGATACCTTAATTTCCTGCAAAATGAATTTCAAGATTTTCTTTAAGAATTAACACTGGCAGAACGATTAAGTTATTTATATTTTTAACAAGATGTAATATGTGGAAATGATTTAAATCAAGTTATGCCAGATAGCTGGATAGCTGGACCCATTCTATCGCCACCTCCATCACCAGATATTACTCCCTTGAATTTTTCCTCTGGGGTTACATTAAAGACAAGGTATTTCAAACTGCCCCTGAAAATATTGAGGACATCAAAACAGAATTAGAAACGCATGTGATGCAGTTGCCCCTGAAATGCCCCAAAATGTAATGCGTGAGGTGTCGCGTAGAGCACGTTTGTGTATTAGAATATATGGTGCACAATTTGAACATTTATTGCAGTTAGTAGAATAAATACACACAATTTCTTTTCAGTATGGTAGTCTAGGTAGTATTGTTATACATAGTTTTTCGATTTTTTGGATGTTTGTTTTGTACTTGTATTTTTGTTTATGAGATGTCTGTTTGTTTGTTTGTAATAAATAATTACTGATTTACAATTATTATAAAATGAATTTTTACTATTATGGCATAGCTGATTTTTACGATTCAATGATATGTAGCTATTATGGTTTTTATAAAATTTTAAATTTCAGTTAAATCTTTTATGACATGTTTTATATCGTTGGAAAGAAAAAAAAGCCACGGATTTAATGGTGTCATGGTCTACCTTGAGATTTGTTCTTTTCATTTCTGCACAAGAGCGTATGTCAAAAGCAACTGCATTTTTCAAATTTTTTTTTAGACGTATTATTATTCTTATAATCTTTGCTGTCATTTCATCACTTTATTTTTTTTATATTTCCTTAAATAAGGAAGATACCGTGCGTGTAGCGGAGCGCTAGGCATAGGGAGTAAAATTACAACATCACGCATGCCAGCTGGCTGAAATGAAATAACAGAGCTACGTGAATGTACATACCTAATGGGAAATTACACGCACACGGTATAAACGTTTGTGGTTTTCTTACATTTCATGATTTTGTACTATATCCCACAAAGTAGGTTATGGATTTCGAATTTCTCTTTAATGAAATAAAGAGAAAAATGTTGTGAAATATTCTCACTTTTGACATGTTCTATACATACCCACATGGGTCCCTTATGGAAAACTAATAAAGATCATCTATCTAACTTCTATATACCATACCCAATTTGATATGTCTCGCTGGGCAAAAAATATAATCATGGAGAGGATAAGTTAATCACTGTGCAACTTGTTATACAAATGAGGTACTTATGAAAATAAATAAATAAGTAAAACAAAACGCCATAAAATAAACAATGAAGCTCGCAATGAAGTAATTGAAAAAGTATGGTAGATATACTTAGAGTATGATAAGGTATACACAATATTTCTCTGTGGTTAATCGCTCAATAAATGGTTAAAGTAAATTTCCAATAACATTCTTCACTAGGTACATGTTGGTCCCTTATAAACAATTAAAATACCTCTTTAACAAAACTGTTTCTATATGACTGAATATCGAGAGAAGAAAAACAACTATGAACTGTTGGTCATGCGTAATTACAATATTTTAAGATATATGATGTCCATTCTTAAATGACTAGTTAAAATAACATTTGAGTTCAAAATGTGTTATATTTATTTAAGTTTGTTGTTGTAATTATCACCTGATAAATAATGCATGCATATTAAAAACCAATTGTTACTTTTCACAGACAAAAGGCTCATGAAGACAAATTTAACTTTAATTACTTCTAAATTCTATTAAGAAAGAATACAATTGGTTTTGTGTTTATTTACAGAGCAATATAAGCTTTTTCTAAATCAGAAATTCTTTTTATGCATCTTTTTATGTCTTAAAATAAATCTTTTGGTTTGTGTAGACTTTAATACCTTTTCCATAATGAAATCATTAGCATTATCTCCTACATGAGCAAGCCTTTCTTTGAAGGTTATGAGTACTGCTATTGATTACAGGTTTATCATTGTTTGTTCTATAACTCAGTATTATATGCAGGAAATCTTCTAATTTAGTCAATATAAACCATAAATTCTATATGTAGGCATTTATTTGTTATAACAATGGATTAGTTTTGTAATTCAAATGGACTAGCTGTGTTGAATTGGGTAATTATAATATGTGCAATGTTATGTAAAAATCAAATAAAAAAACAAGTAGAGGTACATACTATGAGTCCTGTTTCAACATTCGGTAATAAAGTAATTCTAGATCCATCAGAAATTCCATGCTGAACCAGATTTCCATCTTGTAATTGCCTAAAACAGATCAAATCAAAAAATAAAAAATAACTGTACTTTGGTTTTGAAACCCACTTATCTCTGAACAGTAAACATATTCTGTCTCTGGGCACTTTGAGTCTTTTAGAAACAAGTTTTTTGAGATTATCAACGGTAATGTCCGGTTCTACACTTAGATAAAAGTCGCCCCCCGTTGTGGGGCTCACATGTATATTTATTTGGGTATTTGGGCCACACCCCTGAGGAATGGGGTTAGTAGATGATTGTGAAGTATTTTCCATACTTTCCGAGTCTTTTTTAGAGGCACTACACTGTTTTTAAAGCACTATAACACTTGTATAAAAGCCTTTGTTACTAACTTTGACATATGCACCATTTCTAAATGCATAAAACTGCATAAAAAAACAATAGTATGTTACGGTACTGTAGCTGGACGTTCTGCCCGTGTCTGACAACTATAGCTGCGCGACGATGTTCAATTATTGGACACAAAGAACTGTCATCAGTATTTCTGGTTGTCTATGCTATAGGTACGATATACGATAATGGTTCCAAGAAATCATAATGTTATGTTATCAATGAAACATATTTTTGCCTTCCTTGGCCTTATAATAAATGGTGTATTAGGATCATACATATTAAAGAATCTGAACACGGTCTTCTTAAATCTGGTGGTGTAGAGGATTATCCAGTGGCTGCGCAGATATTTTTTTTGTTCAGGAAAATCCACATCAGGAATTAGGTAAGTATAGCAGATTTCTTCGAACTAGAACGTTGGAAATACCACATTTTCCAAATATTTAGAAAATAAAACGTCATCCTCATAATTGATTTATGAATTATAAGATGATTTTTACAGAAGGTGTGACACTTATAATACAGGTAGGGAATAAACACATATAATAATAAATTATATAATTTGAACTTTTTTGTGTTAAAAGGTAACAACTCTAGATAAGTAGAATAAGTACTGATACTGATGACTCTCGATACTTTATAGGTATAGTGTATAGACAAGGGTAGGTGAACATATCTAGAATTGTTCCAGTTCGATCTTATTTCTTTTCTAAAGTATTCTGTATTCTTAAATCAAGAAGATCCTGACATACTCCACGACATAAAAGACCGGTGTACCTACCTCCTCATTTTGAAAGCAAAGTGCGACAATATTTGGATGAAAATTACAGTATGTGGATTGGCAGGAAAAAGGTTATTGAGACGATTTGGGAGATCAGCTACTCTTAAGCCCCTTGATTACTTTTCATGAGGTTACTTAAAGTAATAAAAGGTTTATAAAAAGACCTACCTAACCCAAGTAGCACAATTAATTCCTCAGGATATCCCGAGGATAAAAATTTAGGAATCAGTAAATATCTTCTAGAGGTCTGTAAGAGTTCCCTAAGATGGGCAAATGTCAGCATATCAGTATTAAATAGTACTTCCCATGGTAATCGAAAAAAGCTATTAGTATAGAATCCTGTGAGCAGCCTTTTGCATATCTATAGAATTCCCATAGTAATCTTTAGGATATCTTATCGCTTGCCAATATAAATGGTCCCGAGGACATCTTTATAGGATTTCTGTTAGATGTACCGCATCGATCCTGCAAACAGATTTAATTCCTGTAGTAATCTTTCAGGTATTTTATCGCTTACCAATATAAACGGTACTGAAAACATCTTTTATAGAATTTCTATTAGATGTACCAACACACACTTCTTATAGAATTACCAGCGGCAGCTGGTGAAATGTTGGTTAATCAAAATCTCAGTATCCCAGGTAGCAGGGTGACGTCATTATGACGTCTTTTAAAGGTAATTTTTCGTCGCCAACGTCATTGTTCTAATAAATGACGTACCAGAGACGTGATTTTAAAACGTACTTCTGACGTCATCATGAAGACGTCAAATACACGTTTCTTTTAGGTCATTATTTTGACGTCATTAAAATGACGTCATTTGTCGTCAAAATTGGTCATTTTGTACACTATATATATTCATATATTCACTATATATATGTATATATGTTATATAATATTACACGCTATCTTATTGCGACTTAGCCATAATAAACCTTTACAGGTATATCGTATTTCACGATAACAGCTTCTCTTATTAATTGCTTATCTTCAAGATATCATATTACACCTTTGTTTCTCATAACTTGTGCAGACTGCAGAACTGCAATTCCTTTGTTATATATTTTGCTTACTCAGGTTCTGTATGTTATAAATATGACTAAACACGCTTTGTTGAATCAGTTATTAAACTCACTTAGAATGAAACACTTCTAATTATTATTATATTCCTTCTCCAAGAGCCAACGTTGGCTCCATGTAACTAAATAAAAGTTTTTAAAAAGTCATTCATGTGAACCGTGATCTAACATTGGCGCAGTCGGTAGGATCCGTAAACATCATCAGAACAAGAAGCCTAACTGGTAGTGAAGCGTAAGAGAACAAGGAGAACATCTGCAGAAGGTGCCTAACTAGTGCGTGTACATCTACGAGAACAAGGAGACCTTCCTCACTGGTGGTGGCGGATCCCAATCCCTTGACGGACGAAGAACCTACTCATGGAGATGAAATTAGCGTAAGTCATTTAAGAATCATCTCGTACCATTTTTACCATTTTATTATTTTTCGCAACTTATTTTATTAAAAGTGTATTATACTGCTAATACACTCGGCGCACAAAGCCAGTTCTATTGTCAAAGTGAAATCCATTCCTTTACAAACGCAACGAAACAAGTTCATTTAATTTTAAGTTTATTTATTTTCGTATTATACTGGTAATACCCCAGTGAACACGGATACATACCTGGTATGTTTCTCTTACGTAATCTATTCAACATGTTATAACCAAGGATATTGGATGTATGGTAAATGTAAGGTACATGGACCTTAAAATTTCAGCCACAAAAAAAGTTATAGCCATGTAATGGCAACATAACTTGTAACATACTCATATGTGGCAAATATATAACATACATGTAAAAGACATATATTGTATTTCAAAATATTTACCTTAAAATATGTTCTGATGTTACATGTGTGCTATATAATATGCAATTTCCATGGTATATGCACAAGGGGGTAGCAAATAATATACAGGGTGTCCCCAAATGGGGTTACCTGTACCACAAGTGGACCTAAATTTTAGTTTTTCGACAGTCACTATAAAAAAATTTTGTTTCTTAAAGAAATACGATGTGTTAAGAAAATGTACTTCTTTATGCAGGGCGCTCAAAAATTTCAAAAATATGAATTTGACCAAGAGCAAACTACCTTTATTTTTCTCATTTTTAAGGAAAATGCAATTTGAAAAAATTGTTTATTAAATCTTGTTTAATACGTCTTTTTCCTCAATGCCTCACCTCAGTTTTCGTATTTTTCCATAACGGATACTAAAAAATTTAGGATTATGAAAGAAAAGTATTTCAAATGGCTTTTTTATTAAAAATGAAAAATAAAGGTAGTTTACTCTTAGGCAAAATTCATACTTTTGGAATTTTGAAGCGCCCTGCTCCTTCATAAAAAAAATAATTTTTTAACATAAATCGTATTTTTTCAAAAATGCGGAAATTTTTATAGTGACTTTTTGTCCAAAAATTAAAATTTTGGTCATTTGTTGTATAGCTAATCCCATCCGGGGACACCTTGTACTACTGTTACAATATGGCTTAAGTAAGGAAAAACTAGATGTAAAAAAAGGCCAATCTAAAATAAATAATTTTTATATTTATAAAATACATATATCATAATAATATATTAATCAAAGTCATACAAGAAGGATATGTTCATTTATATAATGAGTTAATCAAAAATAAACCAACTGCCAAATTAATAGAGGAACTAAATGCCAAATTGCACATTCTCTAAACTATATAGTTTGTTTATTACAAGCAAACTTTTGGTTAACAGAAAACATAGAAGATAAAATAGCTGAAGAAAAATAACATACCTACACAGAAAAAGTTGGCTGATTGCAAGCTATGTAATAAGGTAAAAAAAATAAAGAAAAGACTGACAGTATACATGAATCATTTTCATTCCGCTATAAATTACGAAGAAATAAACATTAGCATGATTACTATAGAGAGAAGAAAAGTGTATAAGTTTTTGGTAAAACAGAACAGCTTTATCTTACATTAAAAGAAGTTTCAGGGAAAAAGGTAGACATTAAAAGCTTAATGAAGTTTGTTCCAAATGATGCTCGAACTTTTACAACATTTAAAAACTGTGGATTTTGAGGGTGACGTTGAAGGCTACAGTAACACTATTGATTTTGATATCGATGTAAACGAACAGTAGAAACGAAAATCGCAGGCATATTAATGAGAAGTACGACACTTTGCATTTTCTAAGTGTCTATACACCTACATACCCAAAATATACTATTTTTGACAGTCGAGTTATTATTATATTATCTATATATTAAACACAGGTAATTTTTAGTTTTATTACTTATTTACTCTAGTGACTGAATAAATGCTTTTTTGAACTATATATTTTACATCCGAATAAAGTTTGGTTTAATGTATGGTTATCAAAGTTTAATTGTACCAAATATCAACTAAAATTCTGAACGAAAATAGTTAATGAAAAAACAAGAATTCTTCAATTATTCAAAAAGGAGCTAAAAATTTATTAGAAACAAGAAAAATTCAACAAACGTGACAATAATACTCAGATAATGACAAAAACAAATTTCCTATATTAAAAAAAAATTTACTTACAGCCAAACCTGTCAGCATGAATTTGCAAGCAGACTAATACTTAAAACTTAATTATCTTAAAACTAGTTTTTGGCGCCTGGTTTCCTTTTTTCATACATATCTCAATAAATTATGGCACAATAACTGCTCCAGCTTCTTGTTTTCTCTCTGTAGCCTTTGCTTTGACAGTCTAAACCACTCACTAGCGATGTTCTCAAATTCTTTTTCACAATGTGGGAACGTTTCGTTAACAGCAGCTAGAACAATAGTTTATGACAAAATTTTATAACTTTTTTATGTATTATTTACTTAAAAGCAATTTCTAACTTTTTTAGAAATTCTTTGTCTTTACCTATAGGTACCAACAATATGTTAGGTACATCGTTGCCCAAGGACTTTGTTTCATTTATTACTTATATAAATGTGTAGTTTTAATGATTGTGATTATACAATTTAAGCTATAATTTTTCTGTGGCTTGAGCTTAGTTAAATTTCATTAAATTTCAATTTCAAGATTGGGAAATATGTCAATAAAATTCCAACAAATAAGTAGGTACCTAATAAGCGACTTAACACTGCACCGAGGTGCTAATGATTTACACTTCTACGTGCTTACCTACAATAGTTTTGATCTCTGAACTTGATTCCACACAAAAACAAAGACGATATTTTTAACATGTTAAAAATGCACGCTAGAAAGTCACGTTGCACCTCCTTCAGGGTCACTTGTGTTAGGTTAGAATATTAGGATTAGGTTATTTTAATATCACAAGCGTTAATTGGTAAAAGAGCTTCTTATTTTCATTGGGCATGCTATTATTATGTTGATTAAACTACACTGGTCACTGATGTTATAACTTAACTATAGCAGCACACTCACTACTACACCAAAACAATATACATAATATATATACTTAACCAAACTTTTTTGACATTCCATATGTAAGCTAGCTTGTTTCACGTTTGTAGTTTACCAAATTACATGATTAAATATATATGTGTAATGTAATTGTAGAAAAACTTAAAATATCCATGATGATCACAAAATATATAAATGTTATATCTGGTGTAAACATATAAGATGGGTTGATGTGTAATATGTAGCAATTATCTAAATATCACATATTTTAATGTTATTATTTAACACACAAGCAATATAACTTTAAACGTACATACTGATTACAGAAATACATAAATGTTATATAGCTGATAAATACACATAATACTTGTTATTGTAATGTAGCAGTTACGTAAAAATCACATATTTTAATGTTATTATTTAACAAACAGGCAATATAACTTAAAATCTACATGGTGATAACAGACATACATAAATATTATATGGCATGTAAATATACAAAATACTTGTTATTGTAATGCAGCAGTTATGTAAAAATCACATATTATAATGTTTGTATTTAACAAACAGGCATGTTTGTTAATAACTTAAATGTATATAGCATTTGAAGATGGTTTATATAATAGAGATATATTTGGTAATATGGTGTGTGTTACCTTGACAATCTCTCTTTGGTACGTAACAGCCATATGTGTGTTCACTGGGACGAAACATTGTGTATTATACAGCTAATATACAATCCATTTACGCACGCAACGTAACAAGCTAATTTTAATTTAATTTAAGAGCGTATCATACTGTTGATATGCAACCAATTTTTGTCCAAATAATATTTAAATACAAAAAGCAAAATGCCAGATAGAGCTCAACCAGAGCCAGTTCAACCAGTGCCACCGGCACCAACCGAACAACAACTACAACAGCAACAACAACAACCTCAACCAGAGCAAATTGAGCCTTACAAGCTCTCTGAGATATTTTCTCTAATACCTGAATTCGATGGCAATGCCATTAATTTACAAACATTCCTCAACTCCTGTCATTGCGCCCAAAGCATGGCAATTGGAGATCAAAAAATTCTTTTGACCGTCCACATAAAAAATAAATTGAAAGGCAAAGCTGCCGAATTAATAAATTCTCGCAACCCTGGCACCTGGCCAGAAATCAAAGCACTATTGGAAACCCACTTTGGGGATTCCAGAGATCTAACGGCCCTGATTCAGGACCTGCAGCGCATTCACCAATTGCCAGGTGAATCCGCTCTAACATTTATTTCGCGTTTACAAACGCACAATGCTAAAATGCACGCCGCAGTGCAAAAGCAAAATTTAACCACAACGCAAAGAGCTGCACAATCAGATCTCATCGAAACGATGACCTTAAACAATTTATTAACAGGCTTAGAACCGAATTTAGGCCGCATCATACGTGCTAGCAATCCTCCTAGCATACTGAAAGCCGTAAGCAGAATTCGTAGAGAGTTACAACTCTCTTATTTCGAGCAACAAAAATTTCCCAAAAATAGTCCGGTCAAAAATCCCGCTTTACAACAAAAACGACCAACTTCAAATTTCCAACAAAAATTCTGTTCATTTTGCAAGCGCAATGGACATGTAATAAACGAATGTCGTACAAGGCAACAGCAACTGTCTATGCCATCGACATCAAATTTCCAGAGACCAAATTATCAAGGAAACCCAAATTTCCAAAATTTCTCTCAAAACAATCAATTTGGTCAGAGGACATTCCCTCAAAACCAACCTAATCAACCTCAAAATAGGCCCTCAGCTATAAGGCCGAATCCAAACTTTAACCAACAAAGACCGTCAGCTATTCAACCTAACCCGAATTTTAACCGCTTTAACCAGCAAAAAGCTCATCATTTAAATTACGAACCTTACGATAATTATGCCGATCAATTTAATCAATACAATGACTATTCACCCGATTATCAAAATGTAAGTGACAGTTATGAAAATTACGATTTAGAAAACGCTCAAAGCTTTTCAGAGAATTATACAGCTAATTCCCCATATGAACAGTACGAGAATTATACTGCTAATTCTCAAACGCCACAGGAGGATTATACTGTTAATCCTCAGGATTTTCGATTAGATCCGGAGTACCCCACGGATACTCCAACACAGCAAACAGACCAATTCGACCAAATAACAAATCAAATACGAACGATGAATCTCAACGACAGTTTCGACCCGTCGCTGAACTTCCCGGAACAAGGGTTCATGTAGAAACACTATCACATTCATTGTTGACCGTAAATTCAAAAAATCTATACTACATTAAAGATATCACAAACAAATTCAAAATTCTAATCGATACTGGCGCAGGTATCTCTATTTTTAAACCAAAAACAGCGGAAAATTACAAACGGAGATTTTCAGAAAACGTAATTATACAAGGTATAACCGATCAGAAAATTACTATTAGTGAATCTGTTCTTATACCCTTTACTGATAACGACCCACATAAGGTTTACATCTACGACCTAGATATCAATTTTGATGGACTGATAGGAGCTGATTTCCTAGAGCACTATCACTGTATCGTCGACATAAGAAATAAACAATTAATAACCAATTTCAAAACGGTACCACTTTTCAAAGTAACCGACGATTCGTCGAAACCCGAATACGACAAAATCCAATCAAACCACAACCCTAATCAAAATAAGATCCAAATTGAAGGCCGTACCGAAAAAATTTATAAACTAAAATGTAACCTTAGAAACACTGACGCTATTTTGCAAGCGCAAGAGAATGAAAAAGTCCGTCTACCTAATGCTCTTGTTAAAGTAAACGAAAACGGAGAATTTTTAACAACAATAATCAATGCTAATGTCATCCCGAAGACTGTCGATTTTTCCAATTTAAATTTAGAACCTTTACAAAAATTTAAGTCAATTTTTAACTTAAACACGCAAAATTCTGACCAACACCTAACGACGGACAGATCCTTCGAAATCAGGAACGAATTGCGCTTGGATCATCTAAACGAAGAAGAGGCCGAAATAGTAACGCAGCTTTGTTTAGACTTTCAAGATATATTCTATTTAGAAGGAGACAATTTGACTTTTACCAACGAAATCAAACACCCTATTGACACCGACAATTCCCGACCGATATTTACGAAATCGTATCGTTATCCTCAGGTCCATAAAGAAGAAGTTAAGTCCCAAGTATCGAAAATGTTAAGTCAAGGTATTATTCAACCCTCAATCTCACCTTGGTCCTCTCCTGTCTGGGTAGTTCCCAAAAAACTGGACGCATCTGGTAAACAGAAATGGTGCGTTGTAGTCGACTACCGCAAACTCAACGAGGTTACAATCGGTGACAAATATCCTCTGCCCAACATTTCCGATCTTTTAGACCAACTTGGCAAATGCCAATATTTCACAACCTTAGACTTGGCTTCTGGTTTCCACCAAATCGAAATTAATCCCGCAGATATTCAAAAGACTGCTTTCACAGTTGAGAACGGTCATTATGAATTCGTGCGAATGCCATTTGGACTCAAAAACGCTCCATCAACTTTTCAAAGAGTTATGGATAACATCCTGTTAGGTATTCAAAATGAACGATGTCTCGTCTACATGGACGATATTATTATTTACTCCCCTACAATTCACGAACACATTTCCCGTCTAACTGAAGTCTTTAAACGCCTTCAAAAAGCCAACCTCAAAATTCAACCAGACAAATGCGAGTTTCTCCGCAAGGAAGTCGCTTATTTAGAACATCTCATTACAAAAGACGGCGTAAAACCAAACCCTTCGAAAGTTGACGCTATCTTAAATTTTCCTCAACCGAAAAATCCAAAAGAAATTAAATCATTTCTAGGCTTAGCCGGATATTATAGGCGCTTTATCCCTAATTTCTCCAAGATAACCAAGCCCCTAACAAAACTACTACAAAAAGACATACCATTTCTCTTCGACAATGATTGTGTAAATTCTTTTCAAAATTTGAAACAAACATTAACAACGACTCCGATATTAATTTACCCTAATTTTGATGAACCTTTCGTTCTAACCACTGATGCGAGCGCATTTGCCGTCGGCTCAGTGCTGAGCCAGGGGCCCATTGGCAAAGATTTACCCATTGCCTATGCTTCTAGAACCTTGTGCAGTGCAGAAACTAAATATTCAACGATTGAACGCGAGCTTTTATCGATAGTATGGAGTGTAAAGCACTTTAGACCATATCTGTATGGTAGAAAGTTCAAGCTTGTCACCGACCATAGACCACTCACCTGGCTATTCTCTATAAAAGATCCAGGAAGTAGACTTGCCCGTTGGCGACTCAAATTAGAAGAGTACGACTATGAAATAATTTACAAACCCGGTAAAATCAATAAGAACGCGGACGCACTTTCCAGAATCAAAATTAATCATTTTTCCGAATGTTCCAAATTCTATTCAAAAGTTCTAGCCGCGAATGATGAAGAGTCAGACGACGACGAAAACCCAGACGATAACAACGAAATCACTAACGAACAAATTTCCCGAGAATTTGAAACTTTCACCAACCTATATAAAACAACATCTTTAATTGACTATTCGAAAATCAAAGCCTCGAACAAACAACTTTTGTATCGAGAACATAAAGATATTATAACCTTCTTCCAACAAAATAACTTACAAGACCTACATCACAAAATTATTGAGGACATATTCGAAGAAAACCCCGAATTTCATAACGATAAAATCAATATTGTATCGAGCAAAACAGTCAGACATAGGAGATATTTTATCATTCCCCTACCGTTTGATATCGAATCCGTAATTGAACATTTATTTTTTGTATTATTTAAAAACCAAGATGTTCTAGATCTCTCTAAGACATACTTTGTCGAAAATAACTTAGACCTCCCCATTCTTGAAATCCTATCATTCATTTTTGCGGAAAAAGACTTAAAAGTAGTAATTTGTCAAGATATCGTCAGAACTGCCGACGAAGATGAAATTCCAATTATATTGGAGAAAAATCATTTTGGTAAAAATAATCTACACCGTGGAATAAATGAAACGATTCGAAGAATTAGAGAAAAATACACTTGGCAAGGTCTAACTAAAGACGTTGAAAATTTTATAAAAAATTGCGAAACTTGCCAAAAGACTAAAGTATGCCGGAAAAACCTTAACAACCCTCTAGTAGTCACAGAAACCCCAAGAACACCATTCGAAAGAATTAATATCGATTTATTTGAATTCCCAACTCGAAATTACGCTTTAATTATTCGCGACGAGTTAACTAAATTTACACAAGCCTATGCAGTCCCGGACAAATCCGCAAAATCCGTCGTAAATACCTTGTTGTTATACTTTCAACATTACGGCACCCCGCTAAGAATCCATTGCGATTACGGTGGCGAATTTGACAACCGTTTGCTCAAAGATCTCTGCACCCTCTACGACATAAAACTGACGTATTCAAGCGTAGGACATCCCCAATCGAACGGATCCATAGAAAGATTTCATGCTACTCTAGCTGAAATGATAAGAATCCATAAAACTGAAAATCCGAACGAACATCCTTTCACAATTTTACCATATGCAGTAATATGCTATAACAATTCAGTAAATAAAACACACGGTTTCACCCCATACGAACTTGTATTTGGATATACGTCCAACAGACCACCTGAAACTTTATATAACCAAAAAGAGTTAATAACCAAATACGTTAGAGATTTAAACAACAGAATATCCCACTACTATAAAATAGCCCGTAGTCGAACACAATCTCAAAAAGAGAAAGCAAAAGTTCGCTTCGACAGAAATGTTCCCCAAAAACGACCCGAATACAAAATAGGTGACTTAGTTTACGTAAAAGAATCACAAATCAAAAACAAATTGCAAAACAAATTTAACGGTCCTTTTAAAATAAAAGAAATTTTTCAAAATTCTGCTACCTTATTAAACCTCGAAACGAAACAAGAAACCAAAGTAAATTTTGATAGAATGAAACCATACACTGAAAATTAAATTTATTTTCAGGTTTCTCCTGCTGTTCGGATCAGCACTCTGTCAATACAAAATTATCCCAATCAATAACACCGTTGGTGTATACTACCACCAAGACACGGACATCGTGGTGACAAATGACAAATGGACTCTACTAGTGCATAAAAACATTTCATCCCTCAAACTAGCTTTTGACAAAAATCAAAATATCTTAGACAGAATCCTGTACACTCTCCATAATGGTGATCATAAGTCAATTATTTTTACGAGTGAAATTAAAACAGACTTTAACCTTTTAACACAAATATCCAACTCTATAAAAATGAAATTTGACGAAATCTTTTCAGATACAAAAAGATATAAACGAGGAATACTTAACGGTATCGGTACAATATTCAAATCCATAACTGGTAACCTAGATGCTGAAGATGGCCAGTACTATACTAATTGTATAAATAAACTAAATAATGACGAACATCAATTGGAAAACTTAATCAAAAATCAAATTTCAGTTACAACTTCTGTTATTAAAAACTTCAACTCGACTATACAAAAATTACAAATTGACGAGGAAACCTTTAACAAAGATCTCGAAGAAATAGAACACACAATTCAAACAATGACTCAAGCTATCGAGGCTGCTCACATAAAACTAAAATTTTTATACATTTCCGAACAATTAATGGCAAGCTATTTGTATATCGAAGATAATTTAAACGACATTCTAAATTCAATAACATTTGCCAGACTAGGAATCATTCACACGTCAATCATAACCCCTAACCATTTGGTAACAGCATTACAAGAAATTTCACAGAGCTTACGAAGGAACAATTTGCCTCTCCCCATTAAATTATCGGCAGTTGCTAAGTATTTGGATATTATTGAATTACAAGCGTTTCAAATGGATTCTAACTTAGTATTTGTTTTAACAATACCACTTGTTGAACCCCAAAATTATAACACCTATCGCCTATATCCTATCCCGATACTTGATAACAGAACTGGTCTACATTACATTTTATCTATTTCACAAAAATATATCGCGAGAGATGATGATTCTTTGATGTACATACCTATACAAAATTTGAAAGAATGCAAACCACTTTATTTTGGAACCAAACTATGTTCGAACCTGTTTGCCTATCCTATCGACCAAAATGCCATATGTGAAGCCAGAATACTAAAACCATTGCCAAAACTTCCAGAGAACTGTCAAACTTCCTTCATTATTAGTCAGGGATACAACGTCCAAGAACTTGAAGACAACACATGGCTAGTAATTAATTCCGAACCACTTCACATTACCATCAACTGTCCAAAGAGAGAATCCACAACAGAGTTAATCAACAAAAATTCCATCATCAAACTACAACCAGGATGTTACGCCTATGCAGGCATTACTAGAATACAAGCCAGTGCCAAAGACTTTTCCGAAATTAAGGACAATTCACATCATATCCAAATTCCTTTTGAATGCTGTAATCACATGCCCGACAAAATCGAAATTCCAAAATTAAAACCTCTCAAATTAAACAATCTCGACGTAGAAGACCTAGATATTGCTAAAAACAAATTGGACCAATATTCCAAAGACTTGGACGACCTCATAAATGAACCTTTTGTGACCAAACACATATCTTGGTTCACATATTTCATAATCACTCTCATCATCCTATTAGTTCTACTTTACATAACTTGTAAATGCAGAAGAAGAAGATGTGGAACATTGCGAATCCAACCCTCAACGGATAACCCTCCTTCACCTCCTTCAAAGCGAAGCAGAGTATTTACCAAATTTCCTAGACTGATCCCTCCAAGAAAGCGACCCGGTATTAGACCTCAAGAAGAAGAGGACATCGAGTTAACATAGACTTTCATGTGGAGTTTTACCCTTGTCTATTAATTTAGACTATTGTATTTTATCCTTATTACGTTATGTAATGTTTTATTATCGCTTACCAATTTTAACTTTTACATTATTTTACTATTTTGCTTTGTATTCATTCAACATTGTTTCAATTTATTTTTGCATTATATTCATTTAACGTTTTAACAATTTTCAAAAGTTGCTGCATAACATCAACTTTTTTATTAAGGGGGAAGTTGTTATATAATATTACACGCTATCTTATTGCGACTTAGCCATAATAAACCTTCACAGGTATATCGTATTTCACGATAACAGCTTCTCTTATTAATTGCTTATCTTCAAGATATCATATTACACCTTTGTTTCTCATAACTTGTGCAGACTGCAGAACTGCAATTCCTTTGTTATATATTTTGCTTACTCAGGTTCTGTATGTTATAAATATGACTAAACACGCTTTGTTGAATCAGTTATTAAACTCACTTAGAATGAAACACTTCTAATTATTATTATATTCCTTCTCCAAGAGCCAACGTTGGCTCCATGTAACTAAATAAAAGTTTTTAAAAAGTCATTCATGTGAACCGTGATCTAACATATATGTATATAGAGATCTTTGACCAATCATAATAGCAATATATTATTACAATAAAAACGTACATATAGAAACATATCAGTATGTTTTGACATAGTTGCCGAATATATTTTGCAACCTGAAATTTTAATTTAAATAAATCATTATAAAATAAAAATAAATAGAAGTATTTAGTGACTAGTTCAATTTTTGCCACATAGTAACAATAATTTTGTTTTACTATTTCTAACTAGGTATACAGCTTTTAAACATATTTAAATAAACATGCTCAATGGTTCAGTGAGTTAAGTGTTAGGTTGCACTTTGCGAGTCAAGAGGTCGACGGTTCGATCCCTGCACATTCCGGTTTTTTTTTCGTCAAAAACTTTATAATTGTGGAAAAATATTATAATGAGAGGTTTGCATCCCTTATCGCAAAATTCCCTGATTATCAATACGTCATATTGGCGTCATATGTATGACGTCATATATATGACGTCATTGGGCTGTGACATTGTGCCGTCCTTTTTCAAGTCATTTTTACGTCATGCTGAAGGTGAAATTGACGTAATTAATGCCGAAAAAACGACGTCATAATGACAGCACCTTACTTCCTGGGATGAGACATCAGGCCCAAACCAAACCGAAGATTATAGAGATCGTTATAAGATTCATCCAAATAAATCGATGATCCCTGAGAGAATTTGAACTTTGCAGTAATGTTATTAATTTTCTATAAATTCATGAGTATAAGATAATGCATGACTGATTATCGTCAGTGGTTTGTACGTGGCGTCATCTAGGAATAATTTCTGTAACAAACTACGTGGTAAGCAAACAAATTTTATGCATTAAAAGAATTTCTTCTTGCGATTTATATAGGTGTTCTATTAGCGATAATAATAATATTTCCATTTTAATACTTTATTTGATCTCTGTAATACATAGAAAATTGAGCTGTATGGTAATTCCCTTTTAGAACTTCTAGAAGATGTCTACAAGTATTCTGTTAAGGATAATAATACTATTTCCCTTTTAATACTTTATTTGATTTCTATAATACTTAGAAAATTGAGCTGTATGGTAATTCCATTTTAGAACTTCTAGTAGTTGTCTATGTGGGTTAACAAAAGTTGAAATTCCTACATAATGCCCAGTTTACATTTCCCCAGTGCATATAAGTTGAGCACATATAAAGATTTCTCATTTTGATTTCGGAAGGACTTCTAGAGTACATAAACACAAGATATCCTTGTGAGCAGTAAATAGAACTTCTTAAAGATATCTTAAAGAATTCTGTGCTACTTGGGAATGATTTAAATAATGTCGAGTATAGCAAATTTTTTTAAGCAATAAATTCCCTGCAAACACTATATGGGCAAAGCAATGGACCATTAGATTTATGACTGGTAAGATGTTGGCAACTTTTGCCAATACCTAATAGCCTACAGAAATTAGCATTTCACTGAGACAAAATTAGTAAAAATCTGAATTTTTGCACAGACGTTCTTTGAGGTATACCAAACCCAAATCCACAAAAATCCCAAAAATCCCAACATGACTACCTAAGATATTGAAGGTCAAAGTTTTTTGGAAATATCTCGCGTCCTATGGATCGGATGCTCATGAGGTCAATGTGGAAGTTGTAGAAAATTAAATTATCTACAAGTTGTCTTTTTTAGTTTCTCCTACCTCCCCCCTCCCTTTTCAAGATATTCAAGGTCAAAGTTTCAAAAACGTAGTTTTTCGCGAATATTTCGCGTCAAAAAAATCGGACAGCAATAAATGAAAGTTCAATTATCTACAAGATTGGTATTTTGCATTTTTCCCGATATTCAAGGTCGAAGTTAAAAAAAAACTGTTTTTGTATGTAGACTTCGTCGCGGTCTAATGCATAGGGAGCGAGATATTCGTGGAGTCTACATGCAAGAAACAGTTTTTTTACACTTCGTCCTTGAATATCTCGAAGAGGGCGAGGTTTTGGGAAAAAAATGCAAAATACCAATCTTGTAGATAATTGAATTCTCTACAACTTTCATGTTAACTTTATTGCTGTTCGATTTTTTTGACTCGAGATATTCGCGAAATACCACTTTTTGAAACTTTGACCTTGAATATCTCGAAAAGAGAGGGGGAGGGGGGGAACAAATAATAAAAAACAGCTTGTAGATAATTTAATTCTCTACAACTTTCACATTGACCTCACGGGCATCCGATGCATAGGACGCGAGATATTTGCAAAAGACTGACCTTCAATATCTTGGATAGCCATGTTGTGATTTTTGTGATTTTTGTGGATTTGAGTTTGGGACACCTCAAAAAACGTCTGTGCAAAAATTCAGATTTTTAATAATTTTGTCTAGGTTTCCTCGTTTTTTTGACTAATTTCTGTGGGCTATAAGCGAATACAAAGTGTTGTTTAACATTATATGGCAAGTTGATGACCCTATGTGTTTAATACACCCTCTTAAGTTTATGAAATTTTACAAACTTTATACCGTTTTAAAAGTATGGCCCTTTTTTTACCCCTTTGAAGAAACCACATTTTTGCCCTATGTATATTTCGCAATTTACTCAAATGTGGTGTATCAAAAATATTCTATATAAAGTTGAAAGCTTATTCAATTATAGTCCGGGAGATAGCGTTGCATTTTTAATGGCGTCAGCTGTCAGAATTGTAGTGGACCTGGCTGTAAGAAAATGTCTATTAGGTCGAAAAAAAAAAAAATTCAAAAATGATTTCAGGACGTTCGAAAATTTGTACAACAAATGTTTACATGATAATAGTAATTAAAAAGAAAGTCAGCTGCGTAGATAATGGGGGATTATACGTCAACCGCTTATATAAACCTGTATAAAAAATAATTGATGTAAAATCATTTCGGATTCAATGAAACTTATACAGCTAACTCTTTATAATATTATTAAAATGATAAAAACAATCATCAGCTACTCTTTCAATGGAGGGTAAGACCGTCCAACTGAGGGATTATAAGTGCTGAGCGAGCATTTAATCTGAGTATTGTGCAATCCAATGTATGTCTAACTGACGATATTTCCCCCTTTATATCAATAGCTGACGTACATTTTCATTTAATATATTGTTTAAATAATCATTTCTAGATATTTCAAGTCACTTGAAATCAGTTTAATCTAAAATTTATAGTTTCAATTGCAATGGTAATATATACGCTAATGCTGGAAAAGGAACAATTTAAAAAAATATATTTGGTCATTTTCTAGAACACTGCCCTCTGGAATTTTTCGAAATTTTTGCATAGATGTATGTGTTAATTAAGAAACATTATAGTAATCGTTTCTGATAGATGAAATGTTGTGCTTATTTTGAAAAACTACCCCCTACAAAAATTTATTGTCCTTGCCCTAAATAAAATTATACTACTTCTGGCATTTCGTTTTTTTTTTCATTTTTTTTCAAAACTACCCCTATTGTAGGGGGTAATTTTTTAAAATAAGCACAACATTTCAACTAACAATCCAATTCCAACTATCAGAATCGATTACTATAATGTTTCTTAACACAACTATGCAAAAAATTTCGAAAAATTCCAGAGGGCGGTGTTCTAGAAAATTACCATATGTGAGGCGGAAAGCAAAAAGGGACCTCTTGTCGGCGATGTTAATTTTTCAGTACAGTTGAAATTAGTGGTTTGGGTCAATATGATCGATTTTCGGATTTTGTCCTTTACAAGTTGTAATCGATTACAAAACCGATATAATTGAATGAAACACTTAAAATAATCGATAAAGCAGTCAATGTTCAGTATTGTTCAGCCCTGGAAAAGGTACCTCCTGTCGCTTATGGAGAAATAACATGGGACCGACAAGAGGTCCCTCTTCATAAACGCACTAGTAACTTAAACAAAAAAAATCATAGAGACATGATTTTTGCACCAAATCGTTCAGAATTAGAGCTTAATTCATTTAATATCAATAACTAAAAATCGGAAATTGCCGACAAGAGGTCCCTTTTTGCTTTCCGCCTCACATATATTTTTCCAATGTATTTTCCTGTAGGTTAAATTTGCACAGACCTACAAATTATGACTAACTATCTGAGCATTTCTACCTAAATTACCTGCGTCCTTACCTATGACCGTAAGGGTTCTTTGGGATCCATTTAAGTAGAAGAATTCGGGGGGGGTCTATGTGTTTAGCGGTCGCATATCGTGTTGAGAGCGCGCGAAAGCAGGTACAGAGGCTAACAAACAAGTATATGGGTAAAAAACAAAATATGAATAATACAATATCAACTACATATAATTCGAACATAATGAATAAATAACAACTAACAGCAACTAAAACGAATCTAACCAACAATCTCTTGAAAGCGCGCGAAAGGTGGTACAGTGGCTAACGCTAACCGAGCTGTAACACGTAACATGTCCCACATCGCACGATTTGAAAAGCTTGCACCTTATAGTGCACATTTTACCTTTCTTAATGCGCATTTATTAATTTTAGGGCTAAAATAATATTTCAGTTGCTCTTAAAGTTTTATATCAGAACACATTGAATATATTAAGGGGACTGAAGTTAAAATATTATGAAAGTAATAATTTTAATGCAGTTTTATTTAAAATATTGCTAATTTTTTCTTATCAGTATGCATTAATTTTTTTCATGTAACTAACATAACGTTAGTTTAATTATTGTAAATCAATTATATTTAAGCGTAAAGACATTTATTTCTATTCAATATCACAATAATTTTTTAGATGCGAATTAGTATTTATTAGTGTTACAGTTAATAAATTGTGTCCCGGTAAATAATTTAGTGAAATGCTTGATTTGATTATTAATTAAGGAAATATTTATTATAACGCTCAAAGCCAATGCCCAATACATTTAAAATAATTATCATTTAAATTGTCGTCTTTTATTTTCTATAAACTAAATAAATGTAATTTGAAATATATTTTATTCGTTGTATATGTTTCACACATCCTTGTATTTGATAAAAAAATTATATATATAAACATAACTAAATAAATTGTATACATTTTAGTTTAAATTAATTTCAAGTCACTTAAAATTTTTATAGAGATTATTTTTAAACAATATATGAAGTAAAAATGTACGTCAGCCATTTGTATAAAGGGGGAAAGATCGTCAGTTGGCTTATGAATTAATTGAAAGCACATTATATATGCTATGAAAACTATAGATTAAAACCGTAAATTTTAGATTAAATTGATTTCAAGTTACTTGAAATTCCTAGAAATGATTATATAAACAATACATTAAATGAAAATGTACGTCAGCTATTGATATAAAGGGGGAAAAATCGTTAGTTAGATCATGCAGTGGATTGCACCATACTCAGATTAAATGCTCGCTCAGCACTTATAATCCCTCAGCTGACGGTCTTACCCCCATTGAAAAAATAGCTGACGATAGTTTTTATCATTTTCATAATATAAAGAGTTAGCTGTATAAGTTTCATTGAACCCGAAATGATTTTACGTCAATTATTTTTTATACAGGTTTATATAAGCGGCTGACGTATAATCCTCCATTAGCTACGCAGCTGACTTTTTTTTTAATTATTATTGTCATGTAAACATTTGTTGTGCCAAATTTTCAAACGACCTGAAATCATTTTTGAATTTTTTTTTCGACACAGACGTTTTTTCACAACCAGGTCCACCGTCACAAGAGCAGTTGACGCTCAGATCATCAAAAGGAATGATTTGTGATAAGAATTAAGCTGAAATGATTGTATGATTTGCAACGCTCGCTCCCGGACTATTATGTTTATTATGGATTTGGTCGCATCCCCTTAATGCAGTGGCGGATCTTCCTGAGGAGCGGGGGGGTGGACTCGAATTATTATCGGAATACGAATATACGCGAAATTTGAAAAAATCGTGAAAATTTTACAATTGTTCTCAGTAGTGGAGTCGATTAGGGTTTCAACCTCGGAACCCGACGAAAAAGGATAAAATCATTTGAAACATTTTGCAACGTCTTTTTTGTAGTAAAAATTACAAAGTTTACCAGTTTATCTCGTACGCTTATTAATAATCGAGTAAATAATTAATTGTTTAAGCAAAGAATAATAATAATATTTTTTTAGTAAGACTATAAAAAAAGGTTCTACAGAATTTTTATATAAATTGTTAGTTTTTAAGTTATAACGACTTGCGATTTTAGCTCGAGAAAACTGTATGATTAATAGTTTCAGAGATAAAAGTTTAAAGCTGACTTCCGGGAGTTCGTGAAACGAAGTATATAGTTTAAAGGATAAATAACTCAGAAACTGCGGCATGTACGTAAAACATTTTACAAATTAAAATTAAAGACTGTTGGTTCAGTTTTTAAACGATTTTTTATTTGTCTCCGTAGTACAAATAAAAAACATAGAAGTTATGACCGAAGCAATGTGCATGTTCACATTTTCTAAATAAATTTTTCACCACTTCCTTACTGTGGTTAGTAAGTGATTAAAAGGGCAACAACATGGAAAAACCTTTGCTAAAAGAGGACTGGAAGAGGACTGAAGAACTGCTGTCACTAAGCAGGAATCAGCTCCGCATAATCACTGGCTTCCTAATAGGGCACTGTGCCCTCAAAGGGCACCTACACATTCAACGGGGACCTAGATGCAGACATTGCAATAGGGCAACGGAGACATCCTACCACATCCTGTGCGACTGTGAAGCTCTCTAGATCACAGAAGACAGGCAATTTGTGGACAAGCAAGACTGAGTCCAGAAGAATATGAAACCAAACCAACGATGGGGTCGTACAGCTAGTGCAAGGGACCAGAGTACTGGATTGGTTATAAAGCAAATGGGAGAATATCACAATAAGCCCAGGAGGCTGCAGTGATTCCGGAAACTAAAGTTAGACGGGACCAGAACAAACAAAAAGTGATTAAAAGAAATAATATAAAGAAATAATTTTCAAATACCATTTTTCATTAACACAGAGCTATACTTAAATGCCAAAATTATTTTGCCCGCTTTAAACATTTGTTTTAGATAAACATTGCACTTTAAATTATAAAAGTATTTTCGAAAGTAAGTAAACTTGTTGTTTTCTTTACAAATTACTCATTCAATATTAGTTTTAGCGAGAAAATGGTAAAGACTAAAGAGAGCCTATAAATTGGAAATGAATTTGATTTTTCAATTTCTGTAAGATGAAGAGTTTCGAAGATATAGAACTGGCGTTCTAATTTTTATGAGGCGAAGTTTTTGGTTTAGATGTTATAGCTCAGACGACAGAGAACATTTTATAGTGAAACCCACAAAAATTTGCAAACTTTTTAATTTTTTTTTAATGAGTTCGTGAAAGTATATAGAATAATATCCTAAAAAGTTTACATTTCGCTTGGATGCAGAACATAAAAAAAAAGTGAAAAAAAATTTTTTTTTAACCATTTTTTCAAAATTTTGAAATTGAGGGTAGGAAAAAACAAGAAACGTGATGGACGGACAGACGGACATTTTGAAAGTTGTTCAGAATTCGTTCACTAACATAACGATATAAAAATTTGTTCTCTACGAGCGATATTCACTGATTTAGAAATGTGCCGATCAAATACAATATACTCTTCGTTTTTGCGAAGAGTATAATAAAAAATACACGTGAATAGACCACGTGTTTCTGAATAAAAAATATCATAATAAAATTTATCGCTAAAGCCACGGTATGCCTGGAAAAAATAGTGAAGTAACTTTGTCACTCTGCGTGGCCAGCGCAATGCATACTATGGAACCTCTAAAAATTCTTAGCTGTTCTATCGAGTAAAATAAAGCTTTTTTCTGTTTCTGATTACACCTTTTAAACATTTTTCTTAGTGAATAGGAAGATAAATAGTGAGTATGGAGGGAAAATATATAATTATCAATGCATACACACTACACAGACACCACACATAGCCGCTGAATCGCTCGCATGAATTTTTACGTGCCTATACTCTATTGTATATTGAATATTACAGGTACACCTGTCCATATTTCAGCTGTATCCAATGGATTCCTTATACATTTGTTAATGTATTGGAAAAGTTCCAGAATTTATATTCAAAACAATCAAAGATATTTTCATAGTTATAAGGATAAGATCGTGAATATCGCAATTTCTTATCATGATCTGATTGATAATATTTTCGAAAAAATGCATACAAGTAAACGATTTTGTGTTTGAACATTCGAAAAATATACATTTTTTCCGAAATAGTGATATTTTATTTTTTCCAATGGGTCAATTTCTCGACAAGTTACAGCCTCCAATATATATATATATATATATATATATATATATATATATATATATATATATATATATATATATATATATATATATATATATTATTTATCAAAAAAATCATCAAGCAAAGAAATTAAAATAATTTGAGATGTACTTTTTTTTTGATCCTCGTTACTACGACTTAATAAACCATAATAATCATGAAGTGTACATACTTTTCAACAGTTCTCAATGAAGAAAGAATTTTTTTGAAGGGCTTTTATTTTTTTCTATATTGTTTATTGCGACGATTGACTTCGGGCGTGATAATATATATAAGTATATTTTTCCCATCCATCTTTTGCTTATATTGTTTAAAACAAAAAAGCATCAGAAAGCTACAATTTCCATCTTTTAAATGAACCAACACTCATATAGATTAAACAAATTCTGATTTAGTGACATGTAATTCAGTGCGTCGGTGTCACAGTCATGCGTATTCAAGCGCGTGCTCGTATATGGATCTCGCTGCGAGTTATAACGTTACACTTGACTATTCTTTTCCTGGAAAACCGTGGCTTTAACGATAAATTTTGTTAGGACATTTTTTGTTCATAAATACGTGATCTATCCATCTATATTTTTTATTTTATTCGATTTTATTTGATTTAATTTCAAAATTTTGAAAAAATAGATGAAAAAATTTTTTTTTTTCACTTTTTTTATGTTCTGCATCCGAGCGAAATATAAACTTTTCAGGATATTATTCTATACACTTTCACGAACTCACTAAAAAAAAGTTTACTCAGTTTGCAAAATTTCATCGAATGGGCTATTAAATGTAATGTAGAAATTATGGCACTTCCTTCAAAAATCACAAGGATCAAAATTAAAGGTTATTAATTAAGCTTTCATATAATCTTTTGGTTGTTTCTGTAGAATCAGAAATAAAGAAGTTATCAGCCAAAATAATGTGCGTCTTTCACACTTCCTTAATAAAAATGTCGCCATTTTATTGCTGTATTTAGCCAGTAATTAGAAAATTAATTCTCAAATACTATTTTCCGTTATAATATAGGATTACCTAGGAGCTCAACTTGTTTTTTGTTCATTTAAAACTTGCCTTAGGAAAAAATTCCATCCGCCATATATTGGAGTCGTCATTTTGATTTTTTTTGTTTTGACTTCAGATTCGTAATCAGCAAGTCCAAAAATATAAGTATGCTGCCTAAAAAGTAGTATTTTTTCTCAACTATTGTACTAAACTGTAAAAACCAATTAAATTTCTTTTTTTGCTGTTTTTAAGCTCAGATGAACTCCACTAATTAAAAAAACCAAGGTCGTTAAATTGTAACTGGTAAACATTTTAAGCGTATTAAAATGTTTAAATTATGTCACCAAAAACAGAAGTAGAAGTAGGGCATTGTTTTACTAGTAACAAAATGTTAGTACCGAACGCCACCGTAGTGGACATTGTTTTACTAGTAACATAATGTTAGTTCCGAAAGCGTCACCGCAGTGGGTATTGTTTTACTAGTAACATAATGTTAATACCGAAAGCCACCGGTGGCGCGCTATCCATTAGCCACTTGTCATATTGTGTCAACATGTAAGACTGTACTTTGAATATTTGTACATTTATGATAAATAAATGAATTTCTGCTTTTTAATACGCTTGAAGAAAAAATAGTATATATTACACGGAGTAGAACGCCTTTTTTTGTGTTTCGCCCAGATTGCGGCTTCGGCTTCCCCTCAGCCGCAAATCCTGGGCTCAACACAAAAAAAGAGTGCGTTCTACTCCTAGTAATATAATATACTATTATTCACTGGTGATTTCGTTCGTCATTTTTCATTTTTTACTCCTATCGACTCTCCACTACAGGACATATTGCCCTAAAATTTAATGAAAGAATATTATTCATAGAAACACTTTATTTTGGTATTCTCTTTATAAAATAAATTTATTCAATATTAAAATTAATCATACTTGGAGGTTTCAGTACTACAAAGACCCTCCGCTCTTATCCGTTGTAAAATTGTTCTGTATATTTCTGGAGCAAATGGTAGAACACATCCCCGTTCCTGAATTTCACCTACAAAGAAAAACATTACATATGTATTCTAACTTAAATTATTATTTGTATGTTATTTTAGTCTAGGTGCCCGCGTACAAAAATGCAATTTATACATATCCTCGTATAACTTCTTGTACGGCATAATTGCGCCTAGTCTACCACTTTTTTCCTCTGCGAAAATTTTCGTAAACGCGGCGTTCCTCCTCGGCATGAAAAAGACGATTTCCACCAGGCCTGTAGCTAGGGGGGGGGAATAATTTTCGTCCGACCTACGGCGACCGCAAGGGGGGCAATTTCAACTTCCTTCCCAATATTTTGAAAGAGAAATTTTTTTTTCTGGACTAAAAAAGATTTTTTTGGATTTCTCCTCCTCCGCTCATCAAAAATTTTTCCGGACTAAAAAAGATTTTTTTGGATTTCTCCCCGCCCGCTCACCAAAATTTTTTTTTGGATTTTCCCCCCCGCTCATCAAAAATTTTTTCGGCCTAAAAAGAATTTTTTTTTTTTTGGATTTCTCCCCCGCTCATCAAAAATTTTTTGGGACTAAAAATTTTTTTTACGGGTACCCCCTGAAAAATTGTTTGCCCGCCCTTAAAGCACTTTCTAGCTACAGGCCTGATTTCCACACGCCGTACTGGAAAATCTGCAAAATATTTTGTCGGACAATTTGAGACATATATATTTCTACAAACTGTCCGACAAAAATTTTGGAACGTTAAGGGTGTCTACCACCCTAAACATAACATAACATAACTTTAAAACATTTATTGATAACCAGCTGATTTTTTCAAGATTGGTTAATAAAAATATGTAGAATCCAATTTTCGAATTGTCGGACAAAATATGTTTGCCGATTTTTCAGTCCGACGTGTGGAAATCATCTTTTTCATCCCGAGGAGGAACGCCGCGTTTACGAAAATTTTCGCAGAGGAAAAAAGTGATAGACTAGATGCAATTATGCCGTACAAGAAGTTATACGAGAATATGTATAAATTGCATTTTTGTACGCGGGCACCTAGACTATTAGATCCTGTAGTATCTAGTAGAAGTTCTTGAACTAAATAATTAAATTGCCAGAAATAAATATTAGTGGGATTATCTCTTCTAGTGTTATGGCAAGTAGTTACAAGTTGGTTGAAGTATTGTTTGTACTATATAATTTGGATATTAAATGTGGTTATTATTATTTTTTAGATTTAATTTCAATAAAAAATAAATGTATGATTTGATTTTGTAGACAAATTCTATTATGTGGCGTAAAAGTATGGATAATAAAATTTAAGTACACTTAGATGATGTTTTAGTAAAAAAAATGTCCTTTCAACCTAAAATTTTTTTTTGTGAGCTACGATCCTATTCTGGCCCACTGTGGGCCGGGGTCGCGAGATACTTAAAACGTAGGGCCACTATAGTTCTAGATACGCTCTTGATAATATGTATAACGTTCAAAGAATTTATTTTACACCCAATCCTAGTCAGCAATAATTCAAATGAGGTGGATTATTAAAATGATCTACCTACCATCTAGAATCATTTTTGTGGCAATTGCAGCTGGGTACCCTACAGTTTTGGCCATTGCAGAATGACCATTGTGGTCTCCATAAACAACGAAATTTATTCCACGTGTCTCCTTTCTGTTGTCTGGCCAAAGAATCCCAATATCATGTCGAAGAATTATAATATCCCTTTCATTTTTTTCTGAAATACAAACAATTATGTAATATGTAGTCCATCAACTACGAGATTTAATAGTATAGTAAATTCGATAATTAGGGGCAGAAAATAGTAATCTGTTTAACTAAGCAGCAAAATAGTAGGTTGACTGTCACGACTGATAATTCGTTCAGCCAAGGCAGTCAATCTATTTTGCTGCTGAGTTGAACATGTATTTTTTTGACGATTATTTAAACATATTTTAAAATATTTAAATTATTACAATTCCTATAATCTCTTTATTATTATTATTTAATACAGATTCATTAAAAATCGCAGTTGTTGCGTGTTGGTTACTATTGACATATGTTAATAGTAAAATGGTAAAATTTTTGTTGCAAATTTTCTGTAATTGTTTCTTAATAAATATTATTTGCCAAAAAGTGTCAAATATTTAGTTGCCATGACAACCAATAATTTTGCTGCCTAGCAGGAAAAGTGACACTTTACTGATTGACATTAGTCAGCAAAATTATTATTTTGCTGTCAATAAGCGAAAAAATTATTAACGAGCTGATCTTACAGGGAATATTTAATAACGTCCTTTTTAACTTGCCAAAACTCCCATTCGCTCCCCTTCATGGGGAAAAAATGGCCACCGCATTATTCTTTTGTTTTTTTTTAGCAACTATGGATTTTATGAGATCATTTTGAGGAGAATTAAAGAAGAAATGTTTTCTATCAGACACTTTTTCCTAAAATAAAAAATAAAACAAGTATTGTAAAAGAAATGGTGGTCATCTTGAAAAAAACGTTAAACGATATGCCTAAGATTGCCAGGCGTCCGGCTTTAGCCGGACATGTTTGGCTTTTTATGGTTTCGTCTGGCTAAAAATTAACATGTCCGGCCTGTCCAGCTCTTGTTTGGCTTTTTGGCTAAGGCTCTAAAACTTTAAATTTTTTCGTTTTTAGTCGCTTTTCTATAGATACATTTTATTGTTTTACGATGACTTTTTCTTTCCTATGTAACAAATAATGTTTATTTTTAAATTAATCAATTTTAATAAAAATATTAAAAGACTGATTTTGTAAGGTAGTTACATTTTTATGGCGAACGAATGCCGTTCGGCTTTTTATACCAATTGTCCGGTCTTTATAAGTAAAGTCCGGCTTTTCGAATTTTAGGTCTGGCAACCCTAGATATGCCACATAGGTAGTGGGGTGGAGTGGAAGTGTCTGATGCCAAAGAAAAATTGAAAACTTATGGCTTCTCGTACAGGATGGACCAAATTTTAGATGGGAACTATGGCAGATAGACAAAAACCAATTTAGGTGTCCTGAGTTTGATATTCGAGAAACAAAGAATGGCGCAAACCGCGATCGTCTATCTTTTTCGACTACCGAGCTACAGAGCGTTTTTGGAAAATTGGCATTTTTGGATGACCTCTATATCTCAATTACCAAGGCGTCACCCGTATATCACAAGGTTGCATGATACTATTTACACATTTTGAGTAAAACGTATTTCAACTCCGTTATTTTTTTAAACATATTAAAGAACATACACCTTTGTAATTTTCTTCATATTTTACTTAATTTAGATGGTGCCATCTTAGGTTTTGCTTACAAAACGAAGAATTAGTAATATACAACCTCGTTATATTATTAAGTCGGAAAGTGCAAAAATAATGACATACAACCTTGCAATATTAGGGTGACGAAGGGTCGAATCAAAAATTGAGTAACACATTCTTGAGGTACGTTTTTGAGTAGAATCCGCTGCTGATAAGAAGAAAATTATGCAAGCCTCAGTTTTCGAGATATCGACATAACTTGTGTTTTTTTAAATGGAACACCCTGTAAATTATTTCATTATTCGATAACAACTTAAATTAGCTATCCAACGATAATCATAATATCTCTAGAAATAGTGGTTAATTTTCGAAAAATTTAATATATTTGTGGGGAGGCGATGGAAAACTATTAACAACACTTCTTATAATATAAAATAATTTTGCCAAAAATAGGAAAAACTAAACTACAATAAATGTTCGAATTGTCTTCCATTGGCATCTATGCATATTTATCACATTTCTAATATTTATTGAGAAGGTTATGCCAAAAAAAAGAAAATCGAAATAATCGTAAATGTTAAAAACTAATTTGTGAGTTGATTGTGAGTGAGTATTGTTAAAAATGGTTCAGTTTAGTAATTGTGAAATATATGATATGATTAAGTGTTTTATAGAATGCGGAGAAGATTCAAATTTAGTTTCCGAGCTTTTAGTCGGAGAACGACCAATGTCTAAGATGCACCCTTTATAACACTCGCGAACAACCACCTAAAAAAAATTGATTCTTATGTAAATCGACCTGGCGGATCCGATTTTGGAGTTCGCCAGACAATCCGGAATTGTGAAACTGGTCAAAATCGGCAATTTCTGAAAAATCTCTAATTTTATGGATATTTTTTAATTTTTACTTATCACCCTTAGTTTAAGTCCGATTAAATTGAAATTTTTAGGAGAGCCAATTTAGACCTTTGTTATCATGACGGACATGCAAACAAATTTACGTGTCACCAGTAATATATTTTTTAATAGTTGGTGACACGAAATTTGTTAAAAATGCAGCAACAAATACTCGATCGAGAAACCTTTTTTGTTTTTAAAGACAGATGTATATAGTAAGCTACAAAGTTATAGCCAAAGAACCAAAGAAACTTTTTTATTTCAGTGATTTTTTTGATAACTGGCTTGGTTTTTAACATAACGGTGCCGCAATATAGAAAAGAACTATGCCGGCCGCGGCCGGTCACGTACTGCACAAGCGATAACGCCATGCATAGCTTGAGAGTGCCAGGATTTGTATTGTACTAATAATAACCTATTTATTCAGTAAATTTTATTGTTGAAAAAGGAGCAAAATATAAAAAATAGAGTTTTAAATTTTGATAAAGGCAATTTAGACATACCCATTTTATTTCCACATTTAACTTCTACTCGTATAATAATTAAGCAGCAATATTTAAGAGATAGTTAACACATTTGTCTTTTTTTATTGCAAATTATACAACGTTTTGGGCTTTCAACGGTCTTCCTTTTTTTATAACCAGTATTAACCACATCTGTGCTTTCTGCTTTTTGTTTATAAGCTTTTCGGGTGTAATTTCTTCTGCATCTTGCATGATAGACAGGACATTTTGACAAAAATAAATCCCCTTTTTTGGTGTAATATTTCAACTTAAGAGATATATCATCCGACTTTACAGAAACTGCTTAAAATGCTTAGTCCAGTGCTTCTTCTGTAACACCCTGCACAGTTTCTTCACTATTTTGTTGGCAAAATATGCATTTCATAAAGTTTAACTTTGGGTTTAACTGTTAAAAAAAAAACGCGCACAAAACTGCTGACGTTAAAAAAATTGCTTAAAAGTTGTTCTTTGTTCATATTAAATATTAAAACTAGTTTTAAATGTATGGAAAAGAAATTCAGTTACTTTAATATGCACTTTACCCTCTATAGCACTTTCCTAACGCAATAATAATTATTATTATAGCTGCAACTCATCAATTTTCAATAAGAATAAGCGTCATAAACCACACAGACGACAACAACTCCGGTCGATCGGTTAAAAATTACTAAATAAACCTTTGATAGACATTATTTAGTCAAGTTACAATATTATCTGAAATCCTAATTTGATAACATAATAAAGGTAAATTGTATTAATGCAAAAGTTTTGTTAGCGTATTTTGATGGAAAGAAGAATTTAAAGGCTTCCACTTTATGGACTTAGTATTCTATTTTATGTTGAATAAACATTGTTTCTTTATCTTTTTGAGAGTTCTTTATCTTTCCTAATTGATGACATAAGGAACTTTTTATAACGCCATATCCTAAAATGGCATTTATTTGACACTTTCCATGAATCAAAACAATGTCATTATTGACAAGTGTAAAATAAAGAAAAAAGAGTGAAATAAAGACATTTTATTTCACAATGTGATATAAAACATTGGTTTCTATCGAAACAGCAATAGAATTTAGTCTATTTTTATAAAATTATATTGTTTTCTGATTTCGAATGGCGATACAAAAAATTTTGTATAAACTCGAGACTAAAATGTGTTTTTTTTTTATTCGTGTGGTTTATAGCACTCGCCTTCGGCTCGTACTATAAACACCCCACTCGTAAAAAAAACACCATTTTAGCCACTTGTTATATAAAATACTATTTTGTAAGGCCATGTCCTAAAACGACGTTTATTTGACAGTTTCAATGAATCAAAACAATGTCATTATTGACAAGTGTAAAATAAAGAAAAAAGAGTGAAATAAAGGAATTTTATTTAACAATGCGAAATAAAACTTACTGGTTTCTATGGAAACAGCAATAGAATTTAGTCTATTTTTACGAAATTATATTGTTTTCTAATTTCGAATGGCGATACAAAAAATTGTGTATATAACTCGAGACTAAAATGTGTTTTTTTTACTCGTGTGGTTTATAGCACTCGCCTTCGGCTCGTACTATAAATACCCCACTCGTAAAAAAAACACTATTTTAGCCACATGTTATATAAAATACTATTTCGCCACCAGTTACGTAAAATTTTACTTTTCATAACTGGTTACATAAAGTAGGACGTAGGACGTTTTGACACTTACGTCAGTTTTGAAAACTGTCACGTCATACGGCAAAATTAGAAAAACCAATATTCACAACTACGCATTATTTTATTCACATCGGGCGGGGCATCCTGAAAGACGAGAAACAAAGCCGCGGTAAAGGCCAACCCAATCTTTTATCTTGCGACGCGACCCGGCGTGGCGGTCAAATACTGCAGCACCGTTTTCTTGAAAAGTAAGTTATCAAAAAAATCACCGAAATAAAAAAGTTTCTTTAGTTCTTTGGCTACAAATTTGTAGATTACTATATACGTCTATTTTTAAAAACAAAAAAGTTTTCTCGATCGAGTATTTGTTGCTGCATTTTTAAGAAATTTCGTGTCACCAACTTTTTAAAAAAACATTACTGGTGACACGTAATCTTTTTTGCATGTCAGTCATAATAACAAAGGTCTAAATTGGCTCTCCTAAAAATTTCAATTTAATCGAACTTAAACCAGAGACGAACCCACGGGGGGTTATGGGGGGGGTACATTCCCCCCCCAATGTTGATTGAGTTGGGAAAATCACCAAAAATGTAAAAAAATCTTTATTGGGTATAATTGCAAAAAACGAATAATGAGTTGATAAAAATTAAATGACACTGTCACTATGACCATTTTTTTATAAATAATTTTAATTGATATTATTTATGACTAGATGTGACTGATGTGAGAGCCACAGAATAGTCGACGGACAACGCACAACGCCGACAGGCCTACGCGACGAGCCAACAAAATAAACTCGTCAACTCGCGGAAATTCGACGTTCGACCCAGTAGACGGCACGACCAGAGCATACAATTCTCAAAGACTGTCTTACGTTAGAAATATTAGGATATTACTCCTTTTTGCCTTTATCAATACCATGCTTTGTTCTAGCTATAAAGTCGTTTGTTGTTGGTTTATACTGAGTATCACTAATATCAGTTACCAACCTCTCAACGAGAGATAATAATAATAACAAATTGTTGTCGTTCAGAAATTGTTAAAATATTAAATTCTTAGAGGACACTGAATCAGAATCTGGGACTATTAAAGGTCTACAGACGATCCAGCTGCTGGGACCCGACATTGTTGGTACGCTTTGAAGATAATTGGAATTCCAGCGGACCAGTTAACTTTTACGAATGAGTTCAAAGCATGCCGACAAGGCTGGCTCCCTGCCGCTGGATCGTGTGTAGACCCCTTAATGCTACCTATTGCGTATCACAATGTGAAGTGGGAAGTGGCCGGTAGCCGTACTAGCGCGGACGTTCACGACCACGAGCTTGCGCCCCGACTTGCGCGTAATCGTATTGTATAGTGTATTCCACAAATATTTCATCGATACAAAAAAGCATAAAGGATGCCGACCGCTTCTAGTTAGTGTACCGCCCGCCGGTCCAATTTGACAACGCTAGTCCACGTTGACCACCAACCTATCATAATTCCGGTAGAGAAAATTTAAACCAATTATATTCAGTGGGAGTGGCCTACATTTTTGTTCGGAAATATGTGACCATTTTTTTTGTGATGATAATAAAGAAGCCGAACACTTTTATGGCCTTTTATGTAAATAGACTGAAATTGATACAGGTCGGTACCCTTTACGTTTTTTTGCGAACTTTTTTATATCGCTGGATTAGGGGTCTACACACGATCCAGCGGCAGGGACCCAGCCATGTCGGCATGCTTCGAACTCATTCGTAAAAGTGAACTGGTCCGCTAGAATTCCAATTATCTTCAGAGCGTACCGACAATGTCGGGTCCCTGCCGCTGGATCGTATGTAGACCCTATTATCGTTGGTACAAACTATATCTTGTTTTTCTCCACGGTCATTAAACTATAATGGTTACCTCATCCAGTAGCTTTTAGACGAAGGAGAGCGCGGGGTCAACTTAGGTCTAGCGCCTACATCATGTAGTTTAGTTAAACTTCTTTTGCATAATATTTGTATCGCTAGGCTACTTATAGATTAAGTCTGAAATAAAAAAAAACATAAGGAAATATAAGTTGTAAAAAAAATGGGCAGTTGGCAAATTAGTTGTAGCTTTCCCCCCCAAAAATAGCTGGGTTCGTCTCTGACTTAAACTAAAAGAGATATAGGGTGATAAGTAAAAATTAAAAAATTTCCATAAAATTTGAGATTTTTCGAAAATTGCCGATTTTGACCAGTTTCGCAATTCCAGATTGTCTAACAAACTCCAAAATCGAATCCGCCAGGTCGATTTACATAAGAATCAATTTTTTTTAGGTGGTTGTTCGCGAGTGTTATAGAGAGTCCTTAAAATACATCGTAGAGATCCCTCGTTCTCTGACTATTTATTTTAATAGGTAATTTATGGACAACAAAACTTTGTGCCAAAAGTGCCGCCTAAACAATGTTTTTAGATATATACAATAAAGCAGGTAGAGAAGCTGTAGAAAATATTGTTTTAGGAACTGTAAGAGAAAACTCTAATATATCGTCTCGCGAAATACAGGAAAATTTAGGAATTCCAAAAAACAACTGCGTTGCATTGCTTAAAAAAAATAAATTCAAACCCTACAAAATCAGGATTAGTCACCATCTATGAAACACGAAATTATTAAATGGGGAGGATTGGACAGGTATCTATATATCACTCAGGACTAGTTTATCAATGTCTACTTAGCTAAATTAATTAAATTGATAACTAACAATTAATTTAGCTAACTGGACAATAATAAACAATAAGGTAGGTAGTTTAGACATTGTTTAATTTTTAGGAAATAATGTGGCCAGTTAGATCTCCGGATATAACCCCTGCCGACTTTTGGTTCTGGAGTTATTTAAAAAATATTATATATAGAGAACGTTCTAATAACATAGAAGAATTGGAAAACAAAACATTAGCTGCGTTTCGGAAAATAACTCCTGATTGGAAATGCAACAAATGCTGTAGGAGAAGGTGTTAAAAATGCATAGATGTCTATGGAAGACAATTCGAACATTTATTGCAGTTTAGTTCTTTCTATTTTTGGCAAAATTACTTTATATTATAAGAAGTGTTGTTGTTGTTAATAGTTTTCCATGGCCTCCTCACAAGTATATTAAATTTTTCGAAAATTAACCACTTTTTCTAGAGATAAATATTGATATATTTTATATCACTTAGAACTGTGTTCACTTTTTAAAAACTTTTATTCTTGGTTTTACAAAATATTTTATATGATTATATATTTGTTACAATAGTTAAATGTTGTAGGTATAAAGATTAAATGTAGACTGACTGCAGATGCGTCTCTGGGTGATATTTATAACATACTGCTATCAACGTAGGCACATGCATTTCTCGGAATTATGCTATGCCAGCGTTTTACATGAGAAAGCTTTGTTTTAAAAGGAAGTTGTTATCGCTTTAGATAAGGTATATCAAATTATATCACGTACCGAGATAAGGATATAAAGTTACTTGTTGGATAAGACACTTATACGTTTAAATGGATTAATACAGTTTGTTTAGCATATAACAACTCCCTTTGTTTTTGAAAAGTCGGTGTTATTCACCGACTTTTGGGGGAAAATCGGTCATTTCTTCCTCTTCTGTAGGTAGATGAGGTCTTCTTCTCAGGAGGGTGCCAATTCTTTTCAGCATCTCATTAGGGGTGGTGTCCTTGGATTCCTTACAACCACAGCATCTTTTCCTGCATTTCCAGGCGATGAAGGCGGCTAGGAGACAGATGGACAGACCAATAACTATATACATGCTTAAGGAAAAATGTTTAGTTATAAATGGCTCGTTTATTAGTTTGTCTAGGTCTCTAGAGTATTTCTCGAGTTTGTGGTTGGCTATGTCTAGATTTTCGACATTTAGATGATCGAACTGGAGAGGTTCCAACTTGGGTAGCTGGAGTTTTTCGGGAATGTCACTACAACAGTCATAGGGTATAACCACTGGATGTGAATTGTCCGTAATATTGATGGTATTGCGGCTTTCTGCTTGCACTTTTGTTATACCGACAAACGCGTAACAGTCCGGATGGAGTTTTAATATAGAGTTCTTATTAACACTGGTGATTTTTGTGTCCATTTTATTACAGTTTCTGGTGATATGAATGAGTTCAGAGACAATTATTAACCACACATTGCCTTGTAGTTTCTGAACGTTATAACCTTGTCCATAGACGAGGGAACTTACACAGTTTTCTGGGATTTTTCTGAAGTTTTTCAGTAGCTGGGCTTCGCATGCTGCACTGCTGTCGATCGGGTAGGCGTAGAGGTCTGAGCATAGTTTCTTATGGGAATCTAGTTGTTTGCATGTACTCAGGTCCTTGACGGGGATGTACATTAGTGAATCATCGTTACGCGCAATGAATTTTTGTGAGAATGACAAGACATGGTGAAGGCCAGTTCTGTTGTCTAGTATAGGGATAGGATACAAATGATACAGGGTATATAGTTGTTGCTCTACTAGTGGTATTCTTAGAACGAAAACAAGATCTGATTTTGATTCAAAGGCTTCTAGTTCGATAATTTCTAAGTATTGGGGAATTTCTGAATATTTTACCGGTAGGGGTAAATTATTTTTTACTAAGTTTTGAGAGATTTCCTGAAGTGCAGTAATCAAACTTTCGGGTGAAATAATTGAAGAGTGTATTATTTTCAGACGAGCAAATGTGATCGCGTTCAAAATGTCATCAAGGTTGCTCTGGAGGTACAAGTAACTTTCAGTCAATTTTTTACATGTTTCGATAAATTTTAGTTCGGCTTGAACCAGTGCAACTCTATCATTTACTTTATGCAGTCCGATTTGAATCTTTTTCATATCCTCGTTAAACGTTACTATATTAATTTGCATATTTTGGATCGTTTCGTTAAAGGTTTTTACGACGGTAGAGGTAACGGATATTTGATTTTTCAGGAGGTTTTCTATTTGATGTTGATCTTTGTTTAATTTGTTAATACTGTCTGTGAAGAATTGTCCATCTTCCGCATCTAGATTGCCGGTAATTGCTTTAAATATACTACCTGCTCCATTTAATATACCGCGCTTGAATCGTTTGGTGTTAACAAAGATTTCTTCAAATTTTACCTTAAGGGAATTTGATACTTGGTTTAGGAGTGTTATGTGTGTTTTGACTTTGACTAGGAATTCTTTCGTTTCGCGTGTATCGGGGGTGAATATATTTACAATTGATTCTAAAATTTTGTTGTTGTTGATAAAGGCTTCTTCGAGGCTTGATAGATTTTTATGGACTAGCAGAGTCCATTTATTATTGGAAATTATTATCCTCGTTTCGTCGTGGTAATAGACTCCGACGGTGTTATTGATGGGTGTTATTTGGTACTGGGACATGGCTGCTCCGATCAGCAAGGTGAACCTGTAAGGCAATTTAGGCTTCAATATATGGTTTTAACCTGTCAAAGTTAGCTTTAGTTTTTTGTTTTGTTTTTTTTGTTAAGGAGAGTGGCTGAGTTTTTGTGAAGTTCCAAAATCTCAAATGGCCCGTTATATTTATTACGTAACTTATCGGTGATTTGTGATTCTTTTAAATACACCTTTTGACCAATCTGATATTCGGGGGTTTCCTTTGAAACATGGGCGTCGAACCGAACTTTCGCTTTTTGTTTTTGTGTTTCAGTTCTGGCGCGCGCGACTTTATAATAACAAGAGAGGCGATTATTTAAGTCTCTGACGTATTTCGTGACTAGTTCTTCCTGATTATATAGCGTTTCAGGTGGTCTACTGGACGTGTGTCCGAAAACTAACTCGTAGGGTGTGAATCCGTGAGTTTTATTAGTAGAGGTATTATAGCATATTATCGCGTAAGGTAATATGTTGAAGGGGTGTTCGTCAGGGTGTTCTGCCACGTGTGCTCGGATCATTTCTAACAAGGTAGCGTGAAACCTTTCTAAGGAACCATTAGATTGGGGGTGTCCGACACTAGACTGCGTTACTTTGATGTCATAGAGGAGACATAAATCTTTTAGGATGGCGTTATCGAATTCTCGGCCATAATCGCAATGGATTCGAAGGGGTGTTCCGAAGTGCTGGAAGTAAACGAGTAGAGTGTTTGCGATTGATTTTGCTGATTTATCTTTGATAGGATACGTTTGAGTGAATTTTGTAAGTTCGTCGCGTATAGTAAGTGCGTAATTTTTCGTTGGGACTTCTAGGACGTCTATGTTTATACGTTCAAAAGGGGATTTAGGCGTTTCCGTAATTACGAGAGGGTTATCTAAATTTTTGCGACAGATTTTTGTTTCTTGGCAGATTTTGCAGGTTTTTATGAAATTTTCGACGTCCTTTGTCAATCCTTTCCCATTGTATTTCTCTCGAATACGACGAATAGTCTCATTTATTCCGCGGTGGAGATGAGCTTTGCCAGTATGATGCTGGTCGATAATAATTGGGATTTCGTCGTCACTAGGTGTTCTAGTAACGTTTTGACATATTTTGAGTTTCACGTCTTTTTCCGATAAAAGAAACGACAAAATCTCAAGAATAGGGAGTTCGACATTGTTTTCGATACAATACGTTTTGGAGTCGTCGAACTCTTCACGACCTTTGTATAGGGAGATAAATAGATTTTGGATTACGGTTTCAGGGTCGTATGGTAGAGCCACGATAAAGTAATTTCTATGTCGCACCGACTTACTCGATAATTTATTTAATTCTAAATCTCGGAAGTCTGCGTTTTCTTCGAACAAATCTTCAAGGATTTTATAATGAAAATCTTTGAGATTTTTTTGTTGGAAAAAGGTCACTATATTTTTGTTGGTTTTGTTCAAGGTTGCCCGTTCGAAAATTCAATTTTAGAATAGTCGATAAGTGACTTTGTTTTATACAATTTTACGAAAGTTTCGAATTCGTTCAGGACATCTTCTTGTTCGTTTGTTTCCGTCGTGTCGCTTGTTGTGTCCTGACTATCAGGATCGGGTTCTATTGGAGTCGAGGGACTTTGAATGGGGTACGTTACTAGTTTTGATTCTGCTTGAAAGTTAGAGGAATCTTGGATGTGATTTATCTTTATGCGGGAAAGAGCGTCTGCATTTTTATTAATGCGGCCGGGTTTATATTCGATTTCGTATTCGTATTCTTCAAGCTTCAGTCGCCAACGTGCTAGGCGGCTACCGGGGTCTTTTATCGAAAAGAGCCACGTTAAAGGTCTATGGTCAGTTATTAGTTTGAACTTTCGACCAAATATGTACGGACGGAAGTGTTTCACGGCCCATACTATAGCTAAAAGTTCACGCTCTATGGTTGAGTATTTGGTTTCGGCTTTACAGAGGGTCCTTGAGGCGAAAGCTATTGGTAAGTCTTTGCCAATGGGGCCTTGTGAGAGCACGGCGCCGATGGCGAACGCGCTTGCATTAGTGGTGAGTAGAAACGTTTCGTCGAAGTTTAGGTAGATAAGTACTGGGGTCGAAGTGAGGGCTTGTTTCAATTTCTCGAAGGATTTGTGACATTCTGAGTCGAAAGGAAAAGGGACATCCTTTTGTAACAATTTGGTGAGGGGCTTGGATAGTTTCGCGAAATTACTTATAAATCTGCGATAATAACCTGCCAACCCGAGGAAGGATTTGATTTCCTTCTGATTAGTGGGTTGCGGAAAGTTTTGGATGCACTGTACCTTATCGGGGTTTGGTTTTACTCCTTCTTTAGTTATGAGGTGACCCAGGTATGCGACTTCTTTACGAAGGAACTCGCATTTATCAGGTTGGATTTTTAAGTTAGCATTTCGAAGGCGTTTGAACACTTCTGTGAGACGAGAAATGTGTTCGTGAACTGTCGGGGAATATATGATAATATCATCCATATATACCAGACATCTCTCGTTCTGAATGCCCATGAGGATGTTGTCCATAACCCTTTGGAAGGTGGAAGGGGCGTTTTTAAGGCCGAAGGGCATACGAACGAATTCATAGTGCCCGTTGTCTACGCTAAATGCACTTTTCGGGATGTCTTTCGGGTCTATCTCGATCTGGTGGAACCCAGAAGCCAAGTCCAATGTTGTGAAGTACTGGCACTTGCCTAATTGATCCAGGAGATCTGAGATGTTGGGTAGAGGGTATTTGTCTCCTACAGTTAACTCATTGAGTTTTCTGTAGTCTACAACCACACGCCATTTCGGCTTACCTGAAGCATCAAGTTTCTTAGGGACAACCCACACTGGAGATGACCAGGGGGAGTTAGAGGGACGAATAATATTTTGTTCTAACATTTTGGATACCTGCGTTTTGACTTCTTCTTTGTGCATCTGAGGGTATCGGTACGATTTCGTGAATACTGGTTTCGCGTCATTGGTATCTATCGCGTGTTTAATTTCATTGGTGTAAGTTAGTTGGTCACCTTCAAGATAAAAAATGTCCGCGTATTCTAGACAAAGTTGAGTTATTAGTTAATTTTCTTCCATGTTTAGGTGGTCTAGACGGAGTTGGTTTTTTATTTCATAATGTCTGTCTACGCAAGTTTGGGAGGTTTCTTCGTCTATATTATTCAGTGAGAAATTTTGGATCGGCTCTAGTTTTAAATTTGAAAAATTAACGGTTTTGGGTACCGCGTTTACGTTTAATATAGAGGTAATAAATTCACCTTTATCGTCCATCTGAACTATCGCGTTAGGGAGTCTTACCTTGTCTACTTCGGTAGCTAGCAGTATAGCTTCTGCGTTGGACAAGTGACATTTAAGTTTGGTAATTTGTTCTATACGTGGTTCAACTGAAATTATATTTGATATATTACGAGTGGTATCACGATTATCTGGATTTGGGTAATTTTGTATGTTTGGCAGACCCTGGTCCGTGACTTTGTGGATCGGGATTGTTTTGAAATTTGTTACAAGTTTTTTGTTTTTTATATCCACTATACAATTGTAATGTTCTAAGAAATCAGACCCTAGGAGTCCATCGAATTCTATGTCAAGATCGCATACATAAATTTTGAATGGTTCATTGTTGTCAAACGGGATAAAAACGGCTTCGTTAATATTTATTTTTTGGTCAGTTATGCCTTGGATCGTAATATTTTCCGGACATCTCCTACTATAATTTTCACAAATTTTGGGTTTGAATATGGATAGTCCTGCGCCCGTGTCAATTAATAATTTATGTGCGTTAGTAATGTCATAGATATAATACAAATTTTTAGATTTGACAGACAATAAGGGGCTTAAAGGAACTGTTGTTCCGGGAAGTTGAGATTTGGGTCGAAATTGTCCAAGTTCATTTTGCCAAATTGGGTTTGCAATACTGTCATCTCGGGCTCTCCGGATTTGTGATAAGGCGGGTCCGACTGGGCATGTGGGCCTGATCGAAAATCCCGATTATATACAGGTGTTGTATCGAAAGTGGATTCATCCGTGTAATAATTTTCGGAGGGACTATTAGCAGTATAATAGTCTTCGTTGCTGTTGTCGTATTCCGAAGTATTAGCTGTATAATAGTTCGGACTTGTGTAGGGGTTATTATCAGTATAATATCCCTCGTTGATATTTTCGTAAGGGTTATCGAGAGCGTAATAACTTTGATTTTGTTGCTCTGGATTTTCGGGTTCAGTATTTTGATTGAGATGAAGCGTTTTCCTATTTGAATTTGGTCTATAATAATTAGGGTTAGGTTGAATCGCAGGTGGTCTTGCATTATTGAAATTTGTGTTTGGTGCAATGACGGGTGGTCTTTGTTGCTGGAAGTTTTGTGAGCTTCCAGGATTTTGGTTATAGTAGTTAGGTCTTTGTTGTTGGAAATTTTGCGAATTTCCAGGATTTTGATTATAGTAATTAGGCCTAGGATAGATTTGGGGAGTACCAAAATTTGGGGGTCGAGAACTTTGTTGTCTCTGACGACATTCATTAGCGACGTGTCCCGTACGTTTGCAAAATGAACAATGTCTTGCAGGTAAGGGGAAGTTTTGGTTACGCGTGGGAGTGATTGCACTATTGTTGCGATTGGTTTTTTGCGTTTCAAAGTAATTTAGTTGGAGTTCTTTTCGAACTCTCGTTATTGCTTTTAGCATATTCTCAGGGTCGATTGCCCTAACAACATGCGCAAGTTCTAGTCCCGTGAGTAGGGTGTTCAAAACCATGACCTCAGTTAATTGCGTTTGGGCTTGTTTTTGTGCCGCTGTTAACCGCAGAAGCATGCATTTTTGCTTCGTGGGTTTGCAAGCGCGCAATAAACGTGAGTGGAGATTCACCGGGAAGTTGTCGCATTCTTTGCAAGTCTTGTATTAAGGAGGTTAGGTCTCTACTATCACCGAAATGATTCTCTAAAAGAGTTTTAATTTCTTCCCAATGAGTGGGATTTCTAGAGTTCACTAGTTCAGCTGCACGGCCTTTTAATTTGTTTTTTATGTGAACAGTTAAAAGTACCACCTGATTACCAATTGCCATGCCAAAAACAGTTATACATGAATTTAAAAATGTATTTAAATTTATTTGATTACCGTCATATTCAGGAATAATTGAAAATATTTCGCTTAATTTATATGGTTCAATAGCGTCTGGTTGATGGTGAGGTTGAGGTTGAGGGTGAATTAGTGGTTGTGGCTCTTGTTGTTGTTGGTTTTGTTGCTGTTGATGAGCCATATTTCTGGTAGTTACTGGCATAAACTAATTTTAATTTTGGGATACTTAGACGTATTTTACTTATAACAAAGGACAACAGAACTGTTTTTTCCACGGCAATACGCACAAGAAATGGTGCGATTATTAATTCTAATTAAATTTGCACTAAAAACGAGAAGATTCAATAAGTACTTACACGTAATAAATCTTCATTCGTAGGTTCTTTCTTGATTTAGGGATTGGAATCCGCCGCCCGTCGTCAAAGGTCTCCTTGTTCCGGCGATCCTTTCCTGAAGTTAGGCCCTTTTTGGGGTGTTCCTTTTTCTTCGGGGAGATTTTCGTTGGTTAGGCTCTTCTTCCAGGCGTTATTACCAATCCTACCGACTGCGCCACTTTTATATCACTTAGAACTGTGTTCACTTTTTAAAAACTTTTATTCTTGGTTTTACAAAATATTTTATATGATTATATATTTGTTACAATAGTTAAATGTTGTAGGTATAAAGATTAAATGTAGACTGACTGCAGATGCGTCTCTGGGTGATATTTATAACATACTGCTATCAACGTAGGCACATGCATTTCTCGGAATTATGCTATGCCAGCGTTTTACATGAGAAAGCTTTGTTTTAAAAGGAAGTTGTTATCGCTTTAGATAAGGTATATCAAATTATATCACGTACCGAGATAAGGATATAAAGTTACTTGTTGGATAAGACACTTATACGTTTAAATGGATTAATACAGTTTGTTTAGCATATAACATATATGATATATCGTTATATAGCTAGTCGAACAATTCGAGCAACGAGGAGCAGCAGTAGGCACCTTTCAGCGAGAACCTGAAGATGGCAGGTGGGATTCTGCCGAAACGTCGTTTAGATAACAGTTGCTCGAGCAGGAGCCTATCAACTACGTGGGAAAACACCCGGAAGTACCCCAAGACTTCATTTATGAATTTGTTTTAATAAACATCTCATTCAATAAATATTTTTTTACGTGAATACGTTGACTATTTGACATTCGGCTACGAACAGTGTAATAAAGCTTGTCAATGTCTAATAATTATTATTTAGTAAAGAAGAGTAAATATTTTCGGGATAGTAAATAGCTCATGGTAAAAATGTTTTTTGTCTTCTTCCACGGTATAAGATTTCGTGCAACTGACACTATAACATTTGTCATATTTAGGAGAATACTTCAGTCTCAATTTCCTGCATTAACAATTTTTGGCACAATGTAGTCCACTCAAATTAAAAAAAAAAAACGCCGCTTGAGGGAAAACTATTGAACGGTAGTTTCTCTGCATAGAAAGTAGGTATTCAATTTTTGTTTTGCTTATGCGCAGAAAGAAAAACATGCTTTTTCATATACAGTGTGTCCCGCTTTTCATAAATCCACCCTAATATCTCAGTTATTAATAATGCGATTTTCTTCAAATTTGGGTGGTAATTATGTTGGAAAAATGAATTATTTGACATAGTAAACATTTTCATTTTTCATTGGCGTGCGATTTTTCGGCAAAAGGATATTAGGGCTTATTTTAAACAAATTTTTCTATCATATTTGGATTTAGCATGTCCTTAATCCATATTCTCTATGATCTTAAAAACGGATTATGGCAGAACCGAAAAAATAATTAATTTCTTAATATATCAGTTATTAATAATGCGATTTTCTTCAAATTTAATTATATGTTGAAAAAATGAATTATTTGGCATAGTAAAAATTTTCATTTTTCATTGGCGTGCGGTTTTAGGGGGTAAAAAGAGGTCGATTTTTGGCAAAAGGATATTAGGGCTTATTTTAGACAAATTTTTCTGTCATATTTGTATTCAGCGTGTCCAAAAACCCCTTAATCCATATTATTCATGATCTCAAAAACGAATTATGGCAGAAACGAAATATTAATTAATTTCTTAAAAAACACTTTTTAATTTTTTACTATAACAAACCTAAAAACAATTTTTTTTTATAAATTCTGGTCTCTTCAACATAACCACCTTCCAATGATACCACACCGTTTGTCGTAAATGTTGTCTCATCACTAAACATTATGTTCTTTAAAAAAATCTGTCGTTAAGATAGTTATCTTGCACCCATAGGCATTAATCAAAAGTGCTTCGAAAAACAAGTTTTTATTTGATATTTGGCAATTCATAAGAATTGTCAAAAGTTAAATAGTGTAATTTAATTTATCAATCTTACTGATAATGACAGAAAATCGGAGAGTAGTTCTTAAAATTGAAGAAAAACTTGAAATTATCCGCTTAATTGGTGATAATGAAAGATTTACGCTCAGGTTGATCGAGCACCAATTTGGCACAAAACCGTTGGTGACATCAACAAACTGTTTGGAAGAACCGGAGCCATTTTCAAGAAGAAGAAGGTACAATTTAAATTTACAACAATATCCAGACGACGAACGCATTTTAACAGAATTTCGGAACAATCCAAATGGTAGTATAAGGGCAGTTGCAAGAATACTAAATTTAACCAAAAATAAAATACGGAGGTGTTTGAAACGCAATAGGATTAGGGCAATTAAACCAAAATTTTTGCATACTCTCTTAGAAGGTGATTTTGAACGGCGGTTTGAATTTTGCCTATGGTTGCAAGGTAACTATCTTAAAGACAGATTTTTTTTTTAAAGAACATACTGTTTAGTGACGAGGCAACATTTACGACAAACGGTGTGGTATCTAGTCAAAATTGTAGATATTGGGCAGCTGAAAATCCCAACTTTGTAATTAACTGTAAAAACCAATACAGTGAAAAAGTTAACGTGTGGTGTTATATTAAACGAACAAATTGTTGGCCCCTTTTTCCTTAATAACCTCAACGCAGAAAACTTTCTAAATTTTTTTACAAAATGATTTAGATGATTTTTTTATGGAAATGCGAAATGCCTTTAGCACAGAGAGAAAATGTATACTTTCAGCTAGATGGTGCCCCGGCGCACAATTTTCTGATAGTTTTCTTAAATGCAAATTTCCCTATGAAGTGGATAGGTAGAAATAGCCTTTTAGAACCGTGGCTCCCTAGATCGCCGGATATTACCACTTGTGACTTTTTTCTTTTTTCCTCTTGAAAAATAAAGTGTATGCCACTCGGTCGCGTAAAAGACAAGAGCTTTGCCGTAGGATTAGGCAAGCGTGTCAAGAAATTACTCCCCAAACTTTAAGAAAAGCGATTGAACGGTTAAGAAGGGTTGTTGAAAAGTGTATTTTATTGGAAGGTGGTTATGTTGAAGAGACCAGAATTTAAAAAAAGTTGTTTTTAAGTTTGTTAAAGCAATTAAATAAAGTTATAAAAAATTAAAGTGTTTTTTAAGAAATCAATTAATATTTCGTTTCTGCCATAATCCGTTTTTAAGATCATGGAGAATATGGATTATGCTGAATCCAAATATGATAGACAAATTTGTCTAAAATAAGCACTAATATCCTTTTGCCAAAAAACCTACCCTATTTTACCCCCTAAAACCGCACGCCAATGAAGAATGAAAATGTTTACTATGCCAAATAATTAATTTTTCCAACATATAATTACCACCCAAATTTGAAGAAAATCGCATTATTAATAACTGAGATATTAGGGTGGATTTATGAAAAGCAGGACACACTGTATATACATATATAAGCGTGTTTTCGTTTTTTTCATTTGGACGTATATAGCTCGAAAAGTACGCGTTTTTAAGGCTGAATAAACATAGGTAAACTTGTGCAGAATGCGATTTTCCACAAAATAGATTCTATGTATAAATAATAATAATAATAATAATAAAATTTATAAATCTTTTTTTGTAGGAAGTCGCATTCTGACTTTCATACTTACTTTCTATGCAGAGAAACTGCTGTTTCAAATTTTTCCCCACCTTTTTTCCTAATTTGAGTAGACTAACGACTTTATTTTTGTGGAAAACATTAATTAATGACTGTAACAATCCCCCTACATTATACAGACAGAAAACTGTTTGTAGGAATTATTCACGAGTACCTCCTATATTTCTGCTTTACAGACTGTCATAAAAACTTGAAAAATATTATATTTTATTTATCATTATTATAAGTAATACGTGTAGTATGTTTCACTTTGTATACAGCGTGTTTGGTAAGGCGATGCCGACCCTGAAGAGGGGGTCATTTTGCATCTACATGACCAAACATACCTATATGAAAAATGCTACAGTTTTTTTTATATTGCCGATTTTGTACTTTTTAAAAAAAATCTCCATATTTCATCATTCATTTAAGTATTACGTACTAAATTTAACTTTTGATATTCTGAATTATTTTTTTTTTTATCCAAAATATATAAAATAAAAGTTTCTGCCGCCCATATAAGAAAAAATGACATTTATTAGAAGAAAATTGTAATGGTAATTAAAAGTGTCGATTTTCGAAGTCTTACAATTTTTTTTAAAAAGTCATCTAGATATTACAATTACTTTTAAAACTTCTCTATTGTATCCTCTTTAAGTGGCAATATCATACACACCATTAAATTTTACCAGTCACTAGAAATAGACAAAAGACCATCAATCGGCAATATTTTTCATTTAATTGAAAATTAAATATGCGCGTTCTTTCAACAAAAACAAAGCTATCCTTTCAAAAACTTTATTTAAAACAAAAATTATTATTTGAGAACAAATTTATTATTTTTGGTTTTCAAAATGAGTCCCATTATTTCTAATGCATTTCCTCGCCAGTCTTTAATTTCAACAGTAGTTGTCCTTAATCTCATTTCTTGTAGAGCAGCTCGCTCTATTTTTGCTACTAGTTGAACACAGCTTTGTATTTCCTCATTCTACACGAGTTCTGTAATAATCCAGTGGCGTTAAATCTGGGAACCTCCCAGGCTACAGAATAGGTCATCGATCGGGATATGTTCGATCTAAGAATTGGCGGACTGTCAAGCGATAGTGAGCTGGGCGTGGGCATCCGTCGTTTTGGATACGGTGGCGAAGGGTAATTGGCAGATTTTCCAGGAGCGGCGGAAGATCGTTCTGCAAGAAGTCAAGGTAAGCGTCTCTGTTCAGGCTATCTGATAGGCAATGAGGCCCAGTGACACGTCCAGCAATTGCACCCATCCAAATATTGACACTAAACTTATTTTGAAAAGAAGTTTGTTTCTTCATTTGTGGGTTGTGGCCCTTGTCCGCCCAATAATGGAGATTGTGAAAATTGGTTATACCTTCACGGGAGAATTTTGATTCATCCGCCCATAAAACAGATTTTAAGTAATATCAGCATTCAATAAAATATATCAATATCAGCATTCAATAAAAAGCAACCAAATGCTATTCTTCGTACAGTGTCGCCCTTTTCTGCATTCATTACTGACCAAGTCTTCCAAATTGACAATCCAAGTTGCTGTGCCACTTTTTCAACGCTTGTTGTGGGATTTGCAACAAATGCGGCTAGAATATTTTCATCATATTCGGGGTGATGGCGTGCAGGTCCTGCAGCAGGCTCATGTTGATGTAAATTACCTGCTTCCACCATTCGGCGATAAGTGTTGCTGAATACACGCGGATCTACGTGAATGAAGACGTTCATGATACAGTCTTGCAACAAGGTAAGCATTCCTATCTACTTTGCCTAGTAAAAGAGTATGTCAGCATACTCGTGGTTACTAAAAGTAGCTATTGAAATTAATTTTACTCAGTATGTTAGAAACTTAAAACAAATTATCAGTACAAAACGACAGAATGCTGAGTATAGCTATAAACATCGTTAAAAACACAAGAAATACGAAAGTGTGCGCGTTGACACTGTCAGTGATATTACTAACAAACAAATGACCGTTTCTGACTGTTTTAGAAACAGAGGTTTGTTTTTGTTGAAAGAACGTGCATATTTAACGTTTGATTAAATGAAAAATTATTGCCGATTGATATAGTCTTTCGTCTATTTTTAGTGACTGGTAAAACTTGATGATATAAAGGTAATTGTAACATCTAGATTACTTTTTAAAAAAAAATTGTAAGACTTCGAAAATGGACTCTTTTAATTGCCATTACAATTTTCTTCTAATAAATGTAATTTTTTTTATAGGCGACAGAAACTTTTATTTATTTTCTTTTGTTGGAAGTTTATGTATTTCGGATAAAGAAAAAAATATTTCAAAATATCAAAAGTTAATTTTAGTACGTAATACTTAAATAAATGATGAAATATGGAGATTTATAAAAAATACAAAATCGGCAATATAAAAAAACCGTGGCATTTTTCATATAGGTATGTTTGGTCATATAGATGCCAAATGACCCCCTCTACCTCCCTGTTCAGGGTCGGCGTTGCCTTACCAAACACCCTGTATATTTACCTAATGCCAATTTTGAGGATAAATAATGTGTGAGCGTATCTAACGGTGAACCACATTTCACTACGCTTTTCTCATCTAACAGTCCCAGTTCCTCTAGCAAATCCACAGCATAGTCAGACCCTGTCCTCTCGGTAATTTTATTCTTTAAATTGTCGTAAAATATATTAGGATCTTCCACACCCAAAAGGTCACAAATTAAATTTCTCCATGTGATCTCGGGTCCTTGGGCGTGTAAACTAGGGTGGGGTTCTACATCCAAGAGTCCCAAAAATTGTAACTGTATTGCGGCTTGCGCAAAACCGCTGTATCTCAGTGTTCCACGAAGGATAGTATTTGCATTTTCTAGACCGTAATACTTTGCGTATTTTATACTGTCTCTATTTGGAAAACCTTCTAGGTTGAATCCTGGTAAGAAGTCTAAAGATTTGGCAGCCCTCATCAGTTCTCCTCCTTCCCGTATTTCTACAATTTGCCCCTTTCGTAAATACCTGAAACAATAAATTAGAATTCAAATAAAGGTTCTCCTCAGGAGCTGAACTTCTGTTTTGTCGTAGTCTTCATTTCTAAAGACCCAATATTATACGATCATTAGTGTTTCTCTCGTGCTTTCAGTGCAACTTTTAAACTAAATTATTCACCAACATCATGTTGTCTAAATAGGCTTTTATTTCATTTGGAGAAGAGGGTAAGTGAACAGGAAGAACTTATATCATTATTAAAAAATAATAACAAAGAACCTCATAGAGATATAGTAAATAATCCAAGTCACAAACCAAAATTCTCGACCGAGAAGGTTCCTAATTTAATTTCAAGCAGAAACAAAAATCCTGTTGAAAAACTGCAGGAGAAACCTGAAAGCTACTCTACAGCGGCATCTAGCAATCTAGGAAATAACTTGACTCAACACAAATCCGACAGAAATAATACAGGTACCATTACAAAAAGTGCCCCACAAAAACAAATTATAACAAGTGAACAAGTAAAGATAGCTGTAAATGAAGCAAAAAGATCAACATTTTTTGTTACTGGCTCGAATAAATTAAGTCAGAAAATAAAAACTGTACCTAAACAAGGCTACCTAAGCGTATATCGCCTACATCCCGACACCACAGCAGATGACTTGGACGCCTGTTTGAAGGAAACGGCACCAGAAATTCCTTTTCGCTGTACTCTAGTAAAAAGCAGCTTATATCAATCTAGCTTTAAAGTTTCTTTCCCCGAAGAATTTGTAGATCATGTGTACAACCCTAAAATTTGGCCTGATGGTGCCGCCGTACGTACATTTACGTTCCCAAATCAAAATTTTCACAGGAGAAGCCTGCCACATCACCGATATCGTTAACAAGCAAATCTACGAGTGACAAATTTTCAATATTTCACCAAAACATTCAGTCTATTAGAAATAAACGAAATGAAATTGAGTGTTATTTACTGAATCTGTATAATTCTTTTAAAACCAGTTATAATGTTTTATGTTTTAGCGAGCACTGGCTCTCAATTAACGAGATTGAATTTTTTCAAATTCAAGGATATGTTTTAGCATCTTCATTCAGCAGAACACAAAGGACACATGGAGGTACCATGATTCTTATAAAAAATAATATTGATTTTCAGCCCCTTGAGAAAGTGGTACAACTTTCTCAAGAAATGATATGTGAACTTTCTGCCATAAAGATTGTCCAATACGACATTATTATAATTACATTGTATAGGTCACCTGATGGTGACTTTAATCTATTCTTAAATATATTGCATGAGGTTTTTGAACTAATTAGAGTTTTAAATAAAAAAGTAGTAATTACTGGCGACTTTAACATACATTTTAATTCGGACACTTTAAGAAATTTAAAATTTTCAGACTTTATCAACTCTTTTGATTTTACTTGTCTAGTTAATGAACCAACACGAAAAAGCAACTGTTTAGATAATTTTTTTCTAAACTTTCATTCCTTTCATAACACGTCCTATGCAGTTGACACAAACCTATCAGATCATAAAGCCATTGTTTTAGAGCTGGATATAATTAATGAACCACCAAAATTGAATAAAATAAGGTACAGGCCTGTAACTCAGGTAGGTCTTAACATTTTGTATAATAATTTAAATACTGTAGATTGGAATTTCGTTAATGACAAAAAACTGAATATTGATGAAAAATTTCAAATTTTTCTAAATATTCTTGTCGAACAAATTGATGTTGCTTTCCCAATTAAAGTAAAGAATGTAGTTCCTGAAAAAACAAAGATAGAATGGTATAATGACGAGCTTCGAGGTATGCGCGAACATCTAAATTTTCTTTACTATTTAAAAAAACAATATCCAAATCTAACAGGCATATGTGATAGAGTGAATCAATATAGACAGTTTTATAGGAGGAAAATTGAATATTACAAAAAAAATGCCAACGAGTCTTTCATTTCTCGTAGTACAAACATGGCAAAAGCATCTTGGGATATAGTCAATTCTAAACGTGTAAATAAAAAGTGTACCATTAATGACTGTAATTTAAATGCAAATGACTTTAATAATTTTTTTATAAATATCGCTTTCGAGACTACAAAAAACATATCAAGTACTGTTGATCCTATCAGCCTAGTCACAAGTATGGCAAATAAAAATGATTTTATTTTTTCAGAGATTTCTTTTATTGAAATGCGCGATCTTTTAAAAAACATCAAAAATAATCCCAGTAAAGACATATATGACGTAAATATTAACATTATAAAATATGTACAGGATGTTATTATTATTCCTCTTACAAAGTTGGTAAATTTATGTATAAATAGTGGAACTTTTCCGCAGTGTCTAAAAATTTCAAAAGTAATTCCACTTTTTAAGAAAGGCGATGTAAATGACATGAACAATTATCGACCCATTTCAATCATACCTACGCTGGGAAAAATAATAGAGAAAGTCCTGTTTCGACAACTCGTTACTTTTTTTGAATCAAATAATATTCTGTCAAATTGTCAATTTGGTTTTCGCTCTGGAAAATCTACGACTGATGCACTTAACAAAATGGTGGAAAGCATAATAGTGGCATTTGAAAATAAAAACTTTGCTGGAAGTATCTTCTGCGATTTGTCGAAAGCATTCGACTGTGTGCAGCACGATATCCTGGTTAATAAACTTAAAAAATATGGGCTAAACACTTCTGCCGTAAATTTCATAAAATCATATCTAACAGGCAGAGATCAAATAACTATATATAATGGAATATCATCGTCATCAGGAAAAGTAAAATTCGGAGTTCCTCAAGGTTCCGTACTTGGGCCCCTATTATTTATAATATATGTCAACGATCTACCTAATCATATAAATGACACTTCACTCGTATTGTTCGCTGATGACACCACCATGATTAATATAAATAGCAATCCAAACAATTTATTGCAGGATATGCAGCTCTCACAGTTGAAAGCTTCTGACTGGTTCAGATCAAATAAATTATATCTTAATAATTCAAAGACACAAACTATGTTTTTTTCAACCCGGTGTTTAGATCATTTCGACAATCCCGAAAATGTAAAATCTTTAGGAGTAATCATGGATCCCCATCTACGTTGGGATCAACACGTTGATTACCTATGTGTTAAACTTTCTAAAGTTGTATATCTTATAAGAAATTTAATGACAGAATTGCCTGAAAATGTTGTAAAAACAGTTTATTTCTCTTTATTTCAAAGTGTATTCTCTTATGCTATTCTTACCTGGGGACACTCCTCTCATTTATACAGAATATTTTCACTGCAAAGACGTGTTATGAGGATAATAACACGATTGACATTTAGGCAAGATGTAAAGCAGAAATTTATAGGGATGAATATTCTAACAGTTCCTAGTTATTATATTCTTACCGCGCTTATGTATGTTAAACAAAATCTAGACAAATATGTTTCGCACAGTGATATACACGAACATGATACCAGACACAGAGATCAAGTTTGTTTAAACTACACCAGATTGGTTAAAAGCCAGAATGCAATAAATTATTATGGTCCGAAATTTTTTAATAAGTTACCGCCAGACATCAAGCAGTTACCGGAAAAAAAATTTAATTTTAGAATAAAAGAGATTCTGCTGAATGGAGCATACTACTCATTTGACGAGTTTTTGTCTGATGTTTTATATTAAATTACTTTTCAGTGTTTTTACTATTGTTTGTCTTTATATAATGCATATCATGTGATGTAATTTACAATATCTGTATTGACTTGTGTAAACCCACTGGGTATTGACATCAATAAATTATTTGTATTTGTATTTGTATTTGTATTTGTCGATCGTCATTTTATGATCTGAATTACAGTTCATGGGAAACTCATTACTTTCTTAGTACTGTCTAGATGCCAAAGTTTACTTTGCACGCTTTGAGCACGTATTGTTAAAAAAAAATCTATAGCATTTGTTAAAAAACATTTTAACTTTATTATGGAGTATGGGAATTTACAGAGAACTAGCTTTCGATTGGTATAAAATTCATTGGAAAATGTTGAAAAATACGAAAGTGTATAAGGGCACGACAAAAATTTTATTTTAAGAGTTAGAATAATATCTCAGAATTCCGACTTATAACTCAAAATTCTGAGTTATAACTCATTCTGAGCTATAAGTTACAAAGATTTAAAAATTTTGAAATGTTTAGGAGATCCACTGCAATTGTTGTTTTCTATTTTTATATGATGTAACTTTTGAGTTAGAATGGTTTTTATTTTTATACACGTTTATATATATTTTTCATGTTTTAAATTTAAATATAGTGAGATTTTTACTTGGTCATACAGTTTTTTCTGTTTTTCTATTTGAGTCTATTTTCTTCGGAATTCTCCGCTATAGATTAGGAAAAGGAATATGCCATCATATCGATATCCGTAGACATATGTGGCACTCACTCGCCAGTGAAGAACCTACCAAGTTACCGATCCGAAGAGTAACCTAGGATATCAAAAACAGAAGAACAATAATAACAAGCTAAAAACGTACTCTTCGCCAATTTACTGAGCCTTTTATATATAATTGTTACACATTCTTCGCAGTTTTCTTGTAAATAATGTTAGTTTTTGGACATCCTAAATTTTGTGATACCATCTTTGTTGTGAAAAAAATTATATGAAAATAAAAAATGAAAAAAAAAATATCCAACCTGTTTGAGATTTGAACACGGGACCTCTGGATTGCAACGCAAGCAAGAACAAATTTATTTTAAATTAAGAATACATATTGTCCTCCCCGCGCACTCATTCGGAGCCAGCCATACATCCATGGTGCTAATCGCCATGGTAATTGATTGACTGGACGGAGCGAGGCCGGATTGGATAAAAATAAAATGAAAATATAAACACAATCTCCTTTCGCAGGGTAGGAGAATTAAAAAGTGCATAAGGTAAAACATGTAAAAAATAAACTTAAAATAATTGATATATACAATACAAAAGAGGCTGGTATAAATAAAATATCAGATAAATTGCAACGCAAAGCTTTAGTCGCTGCGCCACCACATCTTGCTACGAAAATTGATTTTCTGTGATACTTTTATATCTTTCGACAAGCATACATATTTTAACTCGTACTTCTATGAAATATATACTAGTAAAATTAATAAACAAAAAAATATATATATTATGGAAATAATATTTCGCAAGATTTCCATTTTAGTACAAGCGACAAAAATTAAGAGAATATATTTTTTAATTAAATAATTAATAACTTGTTTATTTACTGATCGATTTTCTTCAAAAACAGGGTTCTTCCTCTAGCTAACACTAACTTACTTTCTAAATTTCAATACAATCGGACTTTTCTTTCTTAAGTTATCGTGCTTACAAGAAACGTGACGGACGGACAGACGGATAGAGGGACATTTTGAAAGTTGTTCAGAATTCGTTCACAAAAACACAATGATATGAAATTTTTTTCTCTACGAGCGATATTTACGATTTTAGAAATGTGCCGATCAAATACAATACTTATACTTTTCGTTTTTGCGAAGAGTATAATAATATATATAATTTTAAATATCGAATGGTTATGTATATATAAAACGAAACTGAAATTATTTCTGATTTTCAGTATACTCTTATAAAGCCATTTATGATTTATTTTAAATAATATAAAAAAAACCGCTGCCCAAGGAATCACTACTTCCACATCCAGATTCTCTATCCAAGTCACTCACAACGAAAAAACTTTGTATGTGAAAATAATTGTTTATGGAACTTTAATAATATAATATTTGAAATCCTCTACCCCAAAAACCCATAAAACGATACCCCACATCGGTAGTGGGGTGGGGGTGGTGATAGGGGGGTGGTAGTGGGGGGTGGATGATACACTAAATCACATTTTTTTTCATCCCCTTTAATAAGGAGGTGGGGGTGGCTAATGCCAAAAATTTTTTTGAGACCTTAGCTTCTCTTGTATATACTATATACCAATTTCATGGACTCTTACCTGCTTAATTTACCCATTTACCCCAAATTTACCCCAATTTACCCCCCAACCCTTCGACGGAACAAGATGAAAATATAATCTAGTTCTAGAACTCGTTAAAGTACATATGTGTACCAAATTTCAAGTCAATATCTTAAACGGTTCCAGAGTAAACGTGCGCACAAAAAAGAGTTACAGACAGACAGACAGACAGACAGACAGACCGACAGACAGACAGAAATTTCTGTTCAAATTTACCTACTTTTCCCGCACAATATTCTTTTCTTTCTTCTAATGTCAAAATTATCTGAAAATGCTCAGATGGAACTTGAAGCGTTGCAACTAAATTTTACTTCCACATCCAGTGGAAGTATAGTAACGACAAAAATTTTTTAAAAAATTTTTATTGTTCAGATAGGCTCAGAATGTCATGAAACGTCGAGATTTTAAGTTTAAGCGAAAAAAAATTTTCTGTCTGTCTGTCTGTAACTTTTTTTTGTGCGCACGTTTACTCTGGAACCGTTTGAGATATTGACTTGAAATTTGGTACACATATGTACTTTAACGAGATCTAGAACTGGGTTATATTTTCATCTTGTTTCGTCGAAGGGTTGGGGGGTAAATTGGGGTAAATTTGGGGTAAATAGGTAAATCAAGCAGGTAAGAGTTCATAAAATTGGTATTTAGTATATACAAGAGAAGCTAAGGTCTCAAAAAAAATTTTGGCATTAGCCAATTGCCACCCCCATCCAATTATTAAAGGGGATGAAAAAAAATTGTAATTTAGTGCGTGTACAAGAACCAGAATCCTCAAAATATTTTTTTATTTTATGCACTCCCACTACCACCCCCACCCCCCATCAGCACCCCCACCCCACTACCGGTGTGGGGTATCGTTTTATGGGTTTTTGAGGTAGAGGATTTCAAAATTATATCATTAAAGTTCCATAAACAATTATTTCCACATACAAAATTTTTCGTTATGAGTGACTTGGATAGAAAATCTGGATGTGGAAGTAGTGATTCCTTGGGCAGCGGTTTTATTTTTATTAAACGTCTAGGCTCTAAAACTATGCAATTCTTTTTGTATGTATTAATTTAACACAAACCGTCTTCTAAGAAAACTAAGATGCGCTCTGCTCAAGAATTATAAATTTTTTAAATGTCTATGCCTACTTCATTATATAGAGACACGATTAAAGAAAATGTAAAAGGTGCTTAAGATGATAGTTTTTATTACATAAATCCAAAATATATCTAAATGAAACTCCCCAAATTTTCTCCCTCATTTCATTGCTTAAAATATATGATTTTATGCTTTTTAAGTATGTCCATCAGTCAACCACATAAAGACGATCACATACTGAACTACATAATAATGTCGATAGCTGACGCTAACCAGCAAATGTGAACCATACCATTTGTTGTTTTTAAAATTTTGTATTTTCTCAAAATTTAAAATTCAAAAAGTTGCCAGAATTATGTGTCATAAGTCAAAATTCTCAGTGTCAGAATTTTGAGTTATAAGTATAAGTATATAAGTATTCTGAGATAGCAGTCAGAATTCTAAGCTTTAAAAATAAAAATTTTGTCGTGGCCCTTCTACGCTTTCCTAGAAAAAGAAAGGACCAGAGCTGGGTAATTACTTGTAATTTAAAAATAATTACAATTACAAATTACTTTTTTAAAAAAGGAACTAATTACAATTACAAATTACTTTTTCAAAAAGGAACTAATTACAATTACAAAGTACATGTCTTTAAAAAAGGAATTAGCAATTACTTTTCTAATTACTTTTCTAATTACTTTTATGATAAAGTAAATTATAGTGACCAAACAGACAAAAAAGGTAAGTTAAACATTTTAATTAAAAGTGTTGTGTAATATTGCGTTTTAATATTTATTAGAATCGTTATTAGAATGTTTGACCTTAAGAGTAATCAGGAAAAATTAAACAAATATATAGAAAAGGTAGCTTAATAATGTAGTCGGTTTAGGAAAGGATGCGGAAACTGTTTGTCATGACGAGTATAATAAAACCCTAAAATTTTAATTCCCTAAAAGGGATGGATGCTTTTTTGGACGGGGTATTTTGGACATTTTAAGGGTCAAATTTGTTGCTTTAATTTTTTTTATCACTTAAACAACTAGTTAAGAAAAGAAAATGGTATCCTTTTATTCTCAATATTAAAGGAACCTTCAGTTTAAATTTGGGGAAGATATCTGTCCATCCCCCCTTCTGATATTAATATATATACAAAAAAAATGAGAAAATCAAATTTCGGCTGTCTTGATCAGATCTCAACTGATTTGGCTGAAATTTGGAATAGAAGTAGTCTTTATAACACAAAAACTGTTAACCAAATTTCAGCCAAAGATGTTAAATAGTTTGGCTGAAATTGCAATTTCAGTCAAATTTTCTGAAATTTTCAAATCGAAATATCTTCGGACGAAAAAGTCGGATCAAAATTTGCTTTGTGGCAAAAGGTAAGCGTGGTATAATATCAAAATACTCTTCACCAAATTTAAACTGGAGGTTCCTTTAATTTTAAGAATAAAAGGATACTCCTTAACTAATTGTTTAAGTGGTCAAAAAAGAATTAAAACTGCCCTTAAAATGTCCAAAAAACCCCCTTTTCGGCCAATAAAACACGGTTCCACCTATTTTAGGGTTTTGTTATACTCGCCATGACAATATGCGCCGGGTCTGCATCCATCTTAAAAAATTTCCCAACCTCGCTATTTTATTGACTAAATCGACTCCACTATAATAACAATGCCTAATAATAATAAGAATGATAATAATAAACAGTAAACACATTTAGTTTTTAAAAGTTTATTGAACAAAAATACAAAAGTTTGTGTACTTAATAAAAAAACATAAATGTGCAGCGGACCACGGCAAAAACTCGTTTTTAGTCAGTAACTTTTTTTGAACTTTTCAGATTCATTTTAAACTATATGCAACTGTAAAATTCTGCTTTAATGTATTCTTGTTTGTTAAACCACATACGCATGTTCTTAAAGTAATTGTAATTGGAGAAAGTAATTGTAATTGGAAAAAGTAATTGTAATTGGAAAAAGTAATGGTACTTATAGAAGTAATTTGTAATTAGATAGTTCAAATAATATAATTACAAATTACAATTCCTATAACAATTTTCTCGCAATTACAATTCCAAATTACTTTAATAAAAAAAGTACTTAATTACAATTACAATTACACGAAAAAAAAAAAGGAATTGTAATTACTAATTACTTTTTCACCAGGAATTACCCAGCTCTGCTTAGGATTACGATATAAATAAGAAATAATGAGAGACTGATATATTTTTGAAAAATATATTTTTTCTGAAATCGATCGGCAATGTTTACATTTTCGGCGCGATTTTAGATCGAAAAATGCGCAATTCCAGTATTTTAGTCCGTTGCTAAGAAACTGTCAGAAAACAGATCGGAAAAGATCCGTTGCCAGGCAACGATCAACAAAACCGTGCGGGAATGTTACTTTCCCGGCCTAGGCCGGGAATAGTATATTGTGTATTTAGGTGTGAAAGCAATACATTTCCGGACGACGATGCAAATTGTTGGCCGAGACGCTAGCCGAGGCCAACAAGCATCGAAGTCCGGGAATGTGCTTTCACACCGAAGTACATATACTATTTTTTCTGAAATCACAATCAATATTATTATAAATTAAGGAATTTGTATTAATGCATAACATTTCTTCATTACAATCTAACTTCTTACTAATAAATGCAATTTTAACGTGAGTTGGTTTGTCTACGTGTATTTATTTACTGTCTAAAATATACATAAAAACCGTACGGGAATGTTACTTTCCCGGCCTAGGCCGGGAAAGTAACATTCCCGTACGGCTTTGCTGATCGTTGCTTGGCAACGGATCTTTTCCGATCTGTTTTGTGATAGTTTCTTAGCAACGGACTAAAATACTGGAATTGTGCATTTTTCGATCTGAAATCGCGCCGAAAATGTAGACATTGCCGATCGATTTCAGAAAAAGTAACATTCCCGTACGGTTTTTTATGTATATTTTGGACAGTAAATAAATACACGCAGACAAACCAACTGACATTAAAATTGCATTTATTAGTAAGCAGTTAGATTGTAATGAAGAAATGTTATGCATTAATACAAATTCCTTAATTTATAATAATATTGATTGTGATTTCAGAAAAAATAGTATCTGTACTTCGGTGTGAAAGCACATTCCCGAACTTCGATGCTTGTTGTTCTCGGCTAGCGCCTCGGCCAACAATTTGCATCGTCGTCCGGGAATGTATTGCTTTCACACCTAAATACACAATATACTATTTTCTGAAATCAATCGGCAATGTCTATATTTTCGGCGCGATTTCAGATCGAAAAATTCACAATTCCAGTATTTTAGTCCGTTGCTAAGAAACTATCAGAAAACAGACCGGAAAAGATCAGTTGCCAAACAACGATCAACAAAACCGCACGGGAATGTTACTTTCCCGGCCTAGGCCGGGAAAGTAACATTCCCGTACGGCTTTTTTATGTATATTTTAGACAGTAAATAAATACACGCAGAGAAACCAACTCACATTAAAATTGCATTTATTAGTAAGCAGTTAGATTGTAATGAAGAAATGTTATGCATAAAAACAAATTCCTTAATTTATGATAATATTGATTGTGATTTCGGAAAAAATAGTATGTGTACTTCGGCGTGAAAACACATTCCTGGACTTCGATGCTTGTTGGCTACGGCTAGCGCCTCGGCCAACAATTTGCTTCGTCGTCCGGGAATGTATTGCTTTCACACCTAAATACACAATATACTATTGTAGGGATTGTAGATAAATCAATTTTAAAGAAATTGGTACGTCTTACCTTGCAGATGAAACCGTATTTACCAGAGCGGCTCGAGGTGACCATGAAAATTTATATCTAAGAGGATTATCACTGAATTCTGGAGCTGGCAATCCTCCACAAAAAGATTCGAAAGAGGTAACCCTTCCACCGGCAGCCTTAACTTCTTGAATGCATTCCAGGGCTAATAAATGATCAATACCAGGATCTAGTCCGATTTCATTCAATATTGTTACTCCCGAATTCGCAGCAGCTTCATGTAAATCTCTCACCTCCTCGCCCATGTAACTAGCAGTCACCATATGGGTACCTAGTACGAGATAAATAGCCCAAAATGGCGTAAAATTTCTTAAAACAAACTATAAAGCTAAAAGTTGGTCATTATACAGATTTGAGTATGCGTGGTGGTGGTGGAAAAAATGCAAGCACGAAATACATGGGAATCTACTTTTGGTTGAAATTTTTCGTATTTTCTGTGAAAAGATAAGTTTGAAGTGTAGTGATTAAAAGTTATAATGGTCGTGACACATGAAACTCCATATTTTCGGCTCTAGAGGGTCCTAAACACGAAAATGTACCATGTTAAACGCCATATAACGAGTACTATTTTTTCTACGATTGTTAAAAAACTGTATCTTCTTTCATTATTTTTAGTGCGTAAAACATATATTTAGGTAAAAATTGATTTTCAGTACTTACTCGTTATATAGCGTTTAAACATAGTAAATTTTCGTGTTTAGAACCCTCTAGACAACTTTAGGTTTTATGGGTCACGATCATTACAACTTTTAATCACCATACTCTAAACTATCTTTTCCCAGAATTACAAAAAACTTCAACAAAAGTTGATTTTCATGTATTCTGTGCGGGGTCCTTTAAAAATAATTTTTTTCTCACAAAATCTCCTAATAAACACACGGTACTGATTTTGCAGCTATAAAAGAGTTCTTACAGCAAAATTAGCGATGCCTACTCTTAAAAAGATTTCTTGTAAAGCTTATAAAGCAATGTATGTTACTTGGGTTTAGTTTTGTCATTATTTTCAAGATGACAGCTTTTCACCATCATGCATGCGTGCAACAGTACTGATTTTTATTCAGTAAACTTCAAAGTACATTCTCACCATTTCTAACTTTATGGTTTGTTTTAAGGTCAAGACGGCTAGATGCCTTGTACTAACCTTCAGTTATGCAGGCTTTCGCTACAATTGGATGGAGATTTGCCGGTAGGATGGAAACTGCAACGTTTGCTTCGCTGATTAACTCCTGAAGAGCTTCAGTGTTTTCAGTAGCATTTAGATAGACACTATCAATTCCCGGATACTTCTTAGCTAGACTTTCACCCAACTCTGTTTTTTCACATGCGACTGTAATTCCAATGGTTTTGTCTCTGTGGAGGTACTCCACTAAGGGAGCAGCTACTCTACCGGCACCAATAATAACAACACTCTTTTCTGTCATTTTTGTTTCGGGACCAGCTTTGTGCCTGCTCCTACTATAAAAAAAAAGTATAATTTAAATTTCAACATTGTCTTAGGTCAGACAAGTTTAAGTAAGTAAAACATATTTATGTATGTGTTCTGTAAACACAAAACGTGCACATGGTTTAAGGCAAACCCTCATCGTTGGCTGATAAAAACTTTACAAATTACATTTCAAAATTCCCCATTCACAACCAATATTTTCCTAATTTTTATTAACATTTTCAGTAGGTAAGCATTCTTATACCTATGTCCAAACTACCTCTTAAAGGCACTATAGCATGAAATTATTGTTTTTTTACATGTAGGCCAGTAGTGTAAAGCAAAAAAAATAAGATGAATCGAAAATAATTGCTACAAAAGGTTTTATGTTTTAATGGCTTCATGTGTTGCCTAATATGGCTATCCTAGGTTTTCCCCCTTGGCGGAGTTGTGTTTAAGTGGTGGGAGGTAAAAAATGTACCTCCAAAAGGGGTATTTTCGCGGTTTTACGGTTATATCTCGTAAAGGACTCACAATATCGAAAACATATTCCTATTAAAAGTTGTAGGGCATTAAATTCTGCATTGAATGAGACCAGATGCATATTTGGACCACCCGTTCCCATACTAGTGCTCATCAAAGTTGGACAAATTTTACATATTTATGAAAAATTTTCGTTTTAACTTCTGCTTTTTGGTAATATCATCTAAACTAACCCATCTATCAATAAAGTGGTTCATGCAAAAGTTATAGAGGAAATAAGTTCTGCATTCGATGAGATCAAAAGTGAATTTTTTGGACCACCCGTTTCCGGCTTCAAAGTTTGGTATTGACCCCGTTCCTACCTCCAAGGAACCAGCTCCACAGTCCCTTCTGTCCATAATTTTCTGCAAATGCAGGTGGTTGTGGGTGTCGGAAGGCTGGGATTAATTGCTCATTGATTTGTGCCAACTGCAAGGGGAACTCCTGCACTAACTCCCTCCAACCAGATGCAATTGACGATCCGGAAGACCTGCACTGCATATATGGGGCGACGAAAATTACAGACTTACAGGAGCCGAGTTATGGGGCGATGGACTCCGTTTCGGAAATTACAGACTCTCAGGAGCCGAGTGGCCCAACGAGAATCAAACGTCGACGTCTGTGAAATTAGACTCTTATTATCTGCTGACTATATGAAAATTCTGATTTGGTGAAAGTTGACAACACTCAGTCCAATGAAAGTAAAGTTGGCAAAGACGTCAGTCAGGGCTATACTTTGTCACCAATCATTTTTAACATCTTTAATAAACACGTGATGCGATGTACGCTGGAAGACTGACAAGTGAAGTAGCGGAACTAACTTTATATTTATATTACAGATGATACGGTCTTAGCTGCAGCAAGTGAAGGTAGGGTCATAAATTTGCGAGGCAGATCATAATCTTCAAACAATAAACTATGAGAAGTGAAAATTATAGTAAAACAAAAATTATTATTGTAGACGGAGCAAATAAAAACTATCCAAATATGTTAAGGATAGATGAACGTGAACTAGTAAACAAAATACTTTACCTTGGAGTCCTTGTTGACAATACCGACAACTATGCGAATTTTTTATTATTATTATTATTTTTTTTTTATTATAGAACCTTATTTATTTTTCTGTACTTGACGCTACTACCAACGAAGAACTGAGATACAGTTCCGTTGAAAAATATAAAGAGTGGACCCCATAAAAAATATAATTAAAGAAAAAAATGACGAAACAATAATATTTCACATGCAGTTAAGACAACTTTCAAGGAAGAAAAATATGAAAAAAAAATTATACAGAACGATAGGACTATAATATTCCACATGTCGTTAACACTACTGTCGAAGAAGAAAAATGTAAAAAGAAAAAGCGAGAGAAAAAGTAAAAGAAAAAAAAAATAAAAATGCGACGGAGGGCGATAATATTTATTTCGCATGCAGTTAATACAACTTTGAAAGAAGAAAAATATGAAAAAAATATACAGGGTGGTCACCCTAAGAAAAATTAAAAAATGTGGCGGGCACGATAATATTTATCATGCAGTTAACACAACTGTCAAAGAAGAAATATATGAAAAAATATATATACAGGGTGGTCATTCAAAAATTTTTTTTTCAATGTGAAGGAGGATGATAACATTTCGCACGTAGTGAAAACAACTGTAGAGGAAGAAAAATATGATAAAAAATAAACAGGGTGGTCACCCAAAAAAAAATAAAATGCAACCGAGGATGATAATATTTCGCACGCAGTTAATACAACTGTCAAAGAAGTAAAATATAAAAAATACAGGGTGGTCAGCAGAACTTTTGGGGTAAAAGCTTTACACCTCAAGGGACTATAAGGTATAGTAGATTATTAGGGCTCATCACTTTTGATACATCACGATTACTCATCTCAAACCAAATCATCAAATTATCTAATTCTTCTCAATGTGATTCAGAAATTAACAGAAAAATATATAAATAACTTAAAAGTTGTAACTTACATTGATGCTTTCCTTAGATCCTGTATGTATTCAAAGTTTGGTGTTAGTTTTCCATTACTTGCAATAATAGCCTATATGAGAAAAAAATACATTATTAATTTTAATTATAATTTACTTATTTTTGATGAAAATATGATTCTCGAATTGTATTAATGAATTAATTCATGAGTATAAATCACAAGTCTCACATGAATACATTTCCCGAATAGAACAATTTCAATAATCATTTTTGCTTTTATATTTTCACCTTTGTAAAAAGGTATATGATACTCTTAAGGATAGTTTAGAAAAAAGGGAAAATAAATGCATAAATAAATATTATTCTAATGAGGATTTGCTTTGCTTGCATATTGTTACAAGCTACCATGCACTTATAATAACAGTTATTCCTTACTTGTAAATTTTACAGCCGTTACGAAAAGAAAAAATGCAAAAGAATTCTAGTTAGCGTTTGACACATCATCGCTTTTATTTCAACATATTCATCAACAAAAAATTTAAAGTTTTGTAAATGTATGTCTTATTTCGCCCCATACAATTAACCAGGTGGCACTGCTCGGAAAGTTTTGGGACACCCTATAAATTACATTCACTGTTGTTGACTAATGACAATAAAGAATTATATCACAAGAATTTGACCGTGCACTTAGACAATCAAATTAAGACTAAACTCTGACAATAATGTAAACGATAGTATCTCATTAGTCATTACATACTGCAAACCACGAATTTCCAAAATAACTATCATTGATGACCTTCTGCACTTATCTTGTAAACAGTTTGCTGTGATTAGATTGAGAGATATATTCTTGAATGTAGCAGATGATTTGAACAAAGGCAAAATATGTTAATTTAAATATGATTCTTATATCAATATAACAGCAAAAAGATAATGCACATCCAGCACAGTTTGGTGTTTATAAGGTGCATATAATTACTACAAAAAATTAAGTACAGAATAATTTAATGGATGCGAATAAACAAACTAATAAAAATGAAATATTTTTTTCTGAAAAATTTTCAAAATATAAAAGGTGGTAGCGTTTTTTATATCTTACCCCATGTACGACTGCTGAGAAATTGTGCTTCTCTAACGGCTCTTGGGCGTTACTCTGCAAAATGTCGGATATGAAAGGGTAGAGCAAATCCCCGAAAAAATCAGTACTCTCTCTAGGTATCTGCGTAGGCATATTGTCAATGCTACATACTAAAACTCCTGACCCGCTAAAACTATTCGTATCTTTATTTCTGTCAGCGTCGTAAAGACAGAAAGGAGTATCAATAGTGGTACACTCATTCATAAACTCAATGGAGCCACCAGGATCAGCAGAGATGTCACAAATGCCTAACATTCTATGTGGCAATGCTGGAGCTCCTACTGCAGTAGGCAGCCAAGGTGTGTGTGCTGGCTGCAGTAGATGCTTTGCGTCAGGTATTGTGAGTAATTTGGGACTATTAACCGCCCAATAAATTCCGTTGATTATTACGGAGGCGTACGGAGCAATTCTTTTGCTAAATGTTGAAATGTAACGTTCTGGGTGTTCCTCATATTCTACTGGATCAAAGCCGCCCCCATCAGCTCTCTCTAAATAATGCCTCCTTCTAACCTCACAACCGTACACCTTATTTAAACTACCATGATCTGCTGCTTTTTTTAATAGCTCCGGAGTAACGTACTCGTGTGGTAATTCCTGAAAAACTTCTTGGGAACCTTGGGATACATTTCCGGAACCAGTAAAGACAAATGTTAGAGGCCCAATTGATTTTGGCATAAGGCCCAATGCTATTTCATAACCAGCATCTCTTACGGCTTGTCTTGCCATGCTGGAGTTTCTATAATTGTGAGCTGGTCCTATATGCATAAAGGGCGTGTGATGTCCTAGGGCCAAAAGTCTTAAACCTAGGCCATGCAGAATGTTCACGGTACCTGCGATTCCAGCCATTTTTCCAAAGGCAACTACTCTCTGGCCCTTTTCATCCATCAATTTTTCATAGTCAATAAGTCGTATACGTTTTTCTAGAATGGCGTCTAGCAATGGTAAGTTTGATTCTTGGGCTTTGATTGTGTGTGAAAATATACAATAAGTTTTGTCTGGTATTAACTGTCCTACTGGTACTTGTTTGACCCCAAAAATCACGCTGGCTTCGGATATGTCTTCTTGGACTATCGCTCCTGCATTTAGGTATGCTTGCATGGGATACGCCCTTCTATTGCTAGGTTGAACAATTACTTTAATTCCAGTCTTTACAAGCTTTCGTACATGGCTAGGTGAAAATGGGGCTCTTCTTTCCCATACACTTTGGTCTTCTCTTCTTATAGCAATAATTTTAGCCTTCGTATTTGCCTGAAATAATTAATCATTATTGATGAGTGCATTATTCATATATCTCTTTGTTTTTAAAAAGCTTAAATATGTTCTATTATATAATTTTTTTTTTTAGAAATGAATTTTAAGGAAAAAAGTCATCCTTCATAAAAAGTTTTGCTTATTCTGAGAAATCCTTAGCCAAAGTCGGAGTTTTAAAGTAATGCACAGATTAGTAAAAAAAAACCACTGCCCAAGGAATCACTATATCTACATCCAGATTTTCTATCCAAGTCTCTCATAACGAAAAAATTTTGTATGTGGAAATAATTGTTTATAGAACATTAATAAAATAAGATTGGAAATCGTCTACCCCAAGAACCCATAAAACGATATCCCACACGGTAGTGGGTGGGGGTAGTGGGGATGGATGAAGTAAAAAAATATTTTGAGGCTTTTGGTTCTTGTACACACACTAAATCACAATTTTTTTTCATCCACTTTAATAATGGGGTAGGGGTGGTAATGGGGGTGGCTAATGCCAAAAAATTGTTTGAAATCTTAGCTTCTCTTGTATACACTAAGTGCCAATTTTATGGGCTCTTACCTGCTTGATTTACCTGTTTACCCCGCATTTACCTCATTTTACCCACCAACCCTTCGACGGAATAAGATGAAAATATAATCTAGTTCCAGATCCCGTTAAAGTACATCCCAGATAGCATTTATTATTCCACGAATGTACATTTTGCATTCCCAATGTTCTAATTGCATTCTGTACTTGCCATGTATGTTCCCTCAACATTCCCATATAAATAATATTTTCACATATACAATATGATTATACATACGATAGAAATGGAATATACAGAAAAGTTTATGTTCACAGTCGCATATACTGTGTACACGTATCAGGGAACGTTCTTCGTATATGTGTTCATGTACATCGTATGGACATTCGTCAATGATTTTATCTGTATAATACAGGTATATTTTTTGTAGAAATATTTGCATCGCCCGAGCGCCGCGCCGATAGTAATATCATCAAAAGTTCAGCACTTTTAACTCGAACGCTGATATTGGCTCAATTTTTGAACTAATAAAAATAAACCTGCATCACAACTGATGAGACGGCAATGCTAGTTTTATAGTACCTATCTACCTACCTACAAAAATAATTATGATGTTTCTCTATCTATATAGATCTGGTTTAAGTACATTTATAATCATCCCTTGTGTGGTGTATGACGTTTTATAAATTTTAAATCATTCGTCAATATTGTATATATGAAATATGTTTTAAATTTTGAATCCAGACTTTAGATTTATGATCGAATATTAAATAATAATGAATATGAAATATTAAATAATAGTGAATGAAATATTAAATAATAATGAATAATAATCCTTTTTTAATTTATGTACTGTATTCAATTAATTAGTAACTATCTCGGTAACTATCGGCATTTCTTAAGCAGGTAGTTCAGACTTAGAATGGTTATTTAATTACATTTTATCTTTTATATTTAGATTTCCGTTTTCCATGTCATTACAATCTCCTTGTAGAATTTTTTAAATGCGCGCCACGGTCCTTAGATTAGTGCGCATGCTCATCGTGCTCTAGCAGACACGTCACGCTTCTGCTGTCAAATGTCGATTTCATTTTGTGTTTTGTTTTCCCGTGATTTATTAATTAGTCCAAGTATACATTAATTGCATTGCAGTAAGTATTTTACAATTATTGTATACAATATAACTACCACATAATTTTGTTGTCATTTGCAGATATTTTATATTTAACCACTAAAGTTTAATGTTTAATGTGTATCCCTTTGTACATATTATACTAAGCATACCACCTATATTAGTTATAGTAATTACGGCGTTTGTTGTAGGTATCGATTTTTTGGAAAAAAAACTGAGGTGGTCTTTGTAATGGTCTCGGTCCACGAAAAGGAAGCATTATGGTCACCATTCAAACGGAAACAATTTGACTGATCATTGAAAAACAGGAGAAACCCCCCGGAAACGTGGACACTTTACGGGGTGTTTAAATCTTATTTTCAAGAAGGTAGGTTCGATCTATTTTAATATTAAGGAGCTTTTGTTTATTTAAATCACAATCATTGGATTTGATTACAACGTACGAGTTGTGATAGGTATTTATTTGTAGTAATTTGCTTTATAGCTATTTCAGAGGATTATAGAAGAGCTGCAATTAATTGAAAAGGGCAGAGATCACATCTGATGTAAGAGTGAACAAAAACAAATCAAAGGACTATGTACAAAAAACACGTTATTCCTCCCGTCAGATGAACATAATGATATCGAAGAACATATTGGAAGCCGTCGACTTCCCAAGAAATTTTGTCCATACTAGAAGCTGAAAGAAGATATGTTCTTTTAGTAACTCTGGTAGGCATTTAAAATCAAGTACTTACCTAAAATTTCGAATGTTCACTTGAACGAATTTCATAGGTATGAAAAAGAAAAATTAATAAAAGCCACACTTCGATTTAGGTGTAAAAACTTAAGTATTGTGGATATTTATTGTCAGCAAATGTGGCAATGAAGTGTTTATGCCTAAATCGATGTGTGGTTTTTATTAACTTTTCTTTTTCATCTAAAATTCATTCAAGTGAACGTTCGAAACTTCAGGTACATTTAAAATCACAAGCATAAATATTTCCGAATTCCAAAAAAATATCTATGTTTTGTAGGTAAAGGACACCGCATAAAACAAATGAAAAAGAGGGCACAGTCAAATGGGCTGAAAATGCAGAATGTCTGAAAATGGCCAGTTTGAAAGGTCAAAGATCAGGAAGATCGGTACCCACTAATGTCATAGTTGAGAGTATTATGTGACGAGTTGTTTAATGTTGTTATTCATATTCATCGGGGGGGGGGTGTTGGTTAGCGTGCGTGAAAGTGTGTTCCTATCAAACAGTTGTAATGTATGAGCAGTGGACAGCGCGCAAACGGTGTGAGCATTCTCATCCTTCTCACACAGTTCGTTCTCTCTTTGTCGCACAGTACATGAGGGGCTGTGTTGCTTTGTAAAACAGAGTGGACAGCAAAGGAGAGGGTACGAGGTGTGCGACAAGGACTAGTCAGAACTCTTTGGTTCATATGTGCAATTACATTAGAATAACAACATTAAACAAATCCTCGTCATAATATGATACTCTCAACTATGACAGCGGGTACTGATATTCCTGATCTTTGACCTTTCATATCTCAAAAACTGGCGATTTTCAGATATTGTGCCCATGAAAACTTTTGATCAGGATATTATGAAGTACAACATACTACATTTTCAGCCCATTTGACTTTACCTTCTTTTCCATTTATTTTGTGCCTGCCGTGTCCTTTATGATAATATCAATTTGTTTAATTTATGTTGGATCAGTTTTATTTTTTCTGTAAGATCTCTGTAAGATGTTTTTATATTTTTCAACTTTATCATGGCCCGTTTTTAAAGAGAAATAAGTACCTATTCAAATATAATACAATGTATTTTCTTTTGTAGTTGGACTAGCACGTGTATCTCCTCCACTGGACAGGAAGGAAATACCTTCTCCTAAAAATTGTAAGAGCCAAAAGAAAGTATTCAGCCAGTACGATCAGTCACAGATGATGTGTTGAGAATGAAAAGTGGACTTTCGCAATTACAAGTATCACCATCGGCAACATCTGGACACTGGTTTTGAAAATGTAAGCCCTCCAATTTTTACTATTTCTTATTTATTGACAAAAAAATTCGTTATAGTAAAATATGACAGTTCATAAGTTGCAAAGAAAATTTTTTTGTTAAAAAAAATCTCAATTGAAATTTTTATTATTGCAATTCATTTTTGTAACAAAAAATAAAAATATATGTAAAGTAACAACTGTTTTATTTATACCTCTTCCTAAATAAAATCATGTTTTGTTCTTGGCAATTTAAAACATGATTTGAAATAGATAAAACTGTAAGGTATTGTAATATGATCATTAGATTTTTTCATAAATAACACGTTAAATATGATTTTTAAGCTGAAGTTTTAGAGTGATAAATGTTTGATCCATTTTAAAATGGTTTTTAACAGATCTTATTAACGTAAAACTATTTTTTTTTTACATATATTCTTGGACCTTTGTAAAGTATTGTTATAGCAAATACAGTTTTATTTAAGTTTATTTAGCATTTGTATGCTCCATTCAATATAATTTGATGAATAAAACATTTGACTTTAGTTGAAAACTAATGGTAAAAACAAATTTTCTGTGCATATATTCCACATTTACTTACATAATATTCTTCACAAGGAATGTGAAATGTGGAAAATTAGAATAAGTACCTAATAATTGACTGTAACAATTAAACTTTAAAATTAGATATTGGATTTATTATATGCAAGTACTTCACTCATATCGTGTATTCTCTTGAGTTTAATTATTATAATAATTTATTATTTGCTGTAATCATAGATGAGTCGCTGCGTCATACTGAACATATTCAGAATGAAGCAGCGACTCATCAATGATTACAATAAGTAATAAATTATTATAATAATTAAACTCTGAAGAAAATACTTGGCATGAGTGAAGTAGTTATAGCTGCCACTGATACATAATGTTCATTCCTACAATATACATGCATCATAGATTTATGATCCATGTGTAACATACCAGGCACCTACGGTTTAATTCCTACGAAGGTAGTACTCATATACCGTGAACATGCAGTGTACATTGTGAATGTAGGATGGACCTTCCTCCTTTATACCTCATGTATCTATCAGTATATCAATATACGTTTCTGGTTCATATCAAGTTCCGTTTTGGTGTATGGGTACGTTATAGGAATCTTACTCGTATATCGAGAGGCGGTCATCTGTACGTCTCTCTGACATTCAGATTTTCTACATGGAATACAAAATGAATATTCATTCTTAGTTCCATGGGTACATAAAGTACATTCCGAGCACATGCTCTGAATGTAAAAATGCTATCTGGGATACGTGTACCAAATTTCAAGTCAATATCTTAAACGATTCCAGAGTAATCGTGCACACAAAAGTTACAGACCGACAGACAGACAGACATTTTTTTCGCTCAAATTTAAAATCTCTACGTTTCATGACATTCTAAGCCTATTTGAACAATAAAAATTTTCAAAATTTTTTTTGTCGTTGCTATACTGCCACTAGATGTGGAAGTAATAAGGAAACTTGAAATTGTACCAAGATGAACCACGATATTCTCAAAAAATTTGAATTTTATGGCTTTTCGGATAGCCTCATTGCAGTTTATAAATCTAAACTGGTAGAAGGCAATATGCTGGATATGTTAGATTTTAGGTGTTCGATCTAGCGAAGTTTTAGCTAGGTTTGGAATGCCCCAAGGGTAAAATTTAGTCCACTTTTTTAATTTTTTTTATGAACGACATAGTAGACAATATCACTGTTAACCTTTTATATACCGATCATTTAAAACATTTTGCAATGATGCGTGTGATTGCGTTGAATTGTAAAATAATATTGATTTCATTAATGTATGGTGGACAAATGGACAAATGGACAAATTACCTTTAAATGAAGCAAAATGTATAGCTGAAGTAATAGTATTAGTGAGAAATGTATGACAGGCAAGGGGAATAAAAAAGGCGGCAACTACATCTCCCTCTTTACTTCACTTTTACATTAAGTGAGAGAGAAGATACCGACTATCTGACGTGGCATGTGGGCGTAAACTTCTGACTTTGATGTTTCACCCAGGACCGCAGTTAGAGACACCGCAGTCGAGCTGTTACTGTCGGGGTGAAGATATAATTAGATAATTACTTTATATTTCTTTATTTGGTAATGTGTTTTAACCTCCCCACAATGAAATTGTGGGAGGTTACTACAATTAGTCCAAAATCGAAAATTGAGTAAACATCAAATCTTTACGTTTTGAGGCCCCAGGAACCCAAAAAAGTGGTTTTTGAAAAATGTCTGTGTGTGTGTATGTATGTTAGCACGATAGCGGCGAAGCTACTAAACGGATTTGGATGAAACTTTGCATGAGGGTTTCTTTAGTGCTCCAGAAGTTCTGAGAAGATTTTGGTTGAGATCGTATTACGTTTAGTGCCGTTTTGGCACAACAAGTTGTTTATTTTATGATTACTTACAATTTGTAATCGAACCATTGGAAAGCAGTAAAAATTCCACTTTAAACGATATATCACACTTGCACCTTTTCGATTTGGTTTCCGTTAAAAAAATTAAAAAGAATTCGTTATATGTGCACACATGACAGCATCCAAGAAATATTATTGGTATTATTGTTAGGGGAAAATGCATTTTGCCACCTGTCAAAAATATTTGGGTTGGTAATCACTGTGGCTCCAAGCTAAAAATGCGTATTCGCGAAAATCAAACAAATGAACCCAGTAGGGATTTACCTTCGATACACACAAATTCACCAATATGTGACAGCGATTTATATATCATGACAAATTTCCGCTGTTACTTTACTATATAAACTTTTCCTTATACGTGAATTCCTTTGTATTGAAGGTAAATCCCTACTGGGTTCATTTGTTTGATTTTCGCGAATACAAACATTAAATATGAGAATAATCTTGAAAAACTTAAACATGATGCAGATGTTATGTCCCTAAATATATTCCATAACCTAAAAATCAACATTCTTAAAAGTTACCAACCCAAATATTTTTGACAATGTCAAAACTTGTTTTAGTTGATTTTTTTAAAGGTAATAATTGTTTATAGCCGTGTTTGGTTATTACGTCTGATTAATGGGACGCGTCACAATCGTTCATTTAATGCAAATCGAGTTAAGCGAGCTAAATCTGAAACGTTCGAATATTACAAAATAAAAGCCTTAGACGAAGCTCGACTTGCTCGGACCTTTTTGATCGAGCAAGAAGACTTTAATTTGACGCATGCGTAGTCTGCTTGAATTGGCCATAATGTTATTGACTTGTTGAGGTTAGAGTGTCATATGGGCTAAATTCTGTGTTATTTTTTTCGCTATCCAATGTTCTACGAAATCTTCGAAACGTTATCTGTTAATACCCTTATAATATCTGGCAATTGATTAACATGCAACATAAACAAACATGAGAGGTTATGTTTTAACAGACTGCTTGTAGTCCACTTCAGTTCGTTCGATATTTGTTCATGAAATAAATGACTTCAAAGTCACGGGTAATTTATCTGTTTGCTTAGTGCTCTGATTTCCGATGTAATATCCAAACACAGCTGATAAGGGTCCACCGTGTGGGGAGGTTCCAGCCGCTTCCAGTAGCTGCCGATTTATTTTTTGAAAATAATTTTAGTAAGTTTTGTTACCAATTTAGAGTAGTGCTTTGGGGGATATTGTAAGTGTAATATTATAAATTATTATTATTTTATGTCTATGTACAATGTAGTTAAATCTGGCTCTGCGTTCTGCACCTCTTGCGTCTCAACCATCGTCAGTATTTCTATTTCGAACACTATGTCATTTACACTAAAACATAATGCTGTTCTATTTGATTATAAATGTAACAATCACTCACTTTTCTGTCCTGACACTTTTAGTGACTTGGGCGTGATATTTGATAGAAAATTAACATTTGTAAACCACATCGAGCTTACTGTCGCTGCAGGTCAGGGTGAATAATAAACTTTCAACTCGAAGGGATATTCGCGCGGGCGTCCCCCAGGGGTCGTGTTTGTCACCAAAGTTATACAATCTATACGTCTCCGACTTCCCGGAGTTCCCGAATACGAATCTTGCCAAGTACGCCGACGACACGGCCATGTACGTGCATTCGCATAACGCACAAGCGGCGAACATACTACTCAAGGCGCACATGGCCCATGCCACGGCGTATTACGACAAGTGGAAGATTCGGATCAACGCCGAGAAGTCGGAGTCCATACTCTTCATGCGCCAATTTACCGAAAATCGGATATTAACGCCACTTTCGATCGGGGATAGAGAAATTCCAATCAAACGGTGCGTGAAGTATCTGGGGGTCAACTTGGACAGGAGACTGACGTTCAACACGCACATAAACGAGACTGTACGTAAGGTCTACTCCATGTCCAGGAGTCTGTATTCGCTCCTGGCGCGGGGTAGCGGACTAAACAGGACTAATAAAAAACTATTGTATACGATGGTGATCAGACCGGCCATCACATACGCGGCGCCGGTGTGGTGCAGCATCCCGGCCACGACAATGCGGAGTTATAGAACATAAATTTATGCGCCTCATTTCAGACTCCGGTAGGTACACCTCCCTCAGAGGTCTCTATGCACGTTGCCACGACATAACCCCACTAGCGGACTTCGTCCGGGAAACTTCCCAAAAATTCTACCAATTCAAACTGAGCGAAAGTCCGCTAACCCGAGACATCACACGAATCAGATAGCATAATGCCATACTTTTCAACCTGAAACACCCATTACCATACCAGGCGTTGCCTATCTTTCGGCAACCTCCCTAGCCACATATTTCCTATACCACAATTTTCTTTCACCACCCTTTATTTTCACCACCTTTTACTTGTACCCCCTCTATTCCCCCATTAGTTTCATTTTTATTATTTTTGTCAATTTTTGTTATTTTGTCCCTTTTTGTTCTTTTTCCAAATTCCCTTTAGACCAATAACTGCTAGTAAATCCCAACTTTCAAAATCATAATCTCCCCTCACCCCATCCTTCCAGAGGCAGGTAGACCACTGGATAAATCCGTGACTCTCGAAGGGGTTTTTTCACTACGTTTTTCCCATATGGACAACAAGATTTTCTTCATAAATTTAGGGCGCGCGTGCGACAGTGCGCGTGTGTTAAAAATATAATTGTTTCTTCGTAGTCTAGCTATTTCTAAGTATTTTAATATCTTCCCGGATTATTGTTCAACGAAATTGTTAGGTTTAAGTTTTTTATATATGTTAAACAGGAGCCCTAACGCCCCAATTTCATCTGTTGTTACAGCCGAAGCTAAACCCCTCCACCCGATCACCTACCCACCGCGACGTTGCACGCCGCGGTGGGGTGATCGGCTCTAGACTGGACCCAACTGAGGCACATGTCTTTAAACATTAATAAATATCTTTGATTTGATTTGATTTGAGCTTGCTGTCAGTAAAAGTTAAAGAGCCCTGGATTTTGTCATTATAGAATTTCCTCACATATCAATAATGTAAATATATTAAAGCAACTATACACTCCTCTCTTTAGACCACATCTTGAGTATGCTTCAACAATATGGTATCCAGTTTATAATGTACGCACATAATATTTTTGGAAAGGACTCTAAAATATGAGTCTCTCAAGGCTGACGGGACCTATCCTGCTATTGGTTACTTACCCAGGACCCACATCGAGAACTGCTCTCTAAGTTTTCCTAATAGTCAATCTAGAAAACTGTAGACACCGACCCCATTTAATTTTCTTATATAAAATTTTACATGGTAACATCGACTGTGGAGATATTTTAAGTATGCTTAATTTCCAAATTCGTAGGGCGGCATCTAGGCACAACAATTTATTTTACTGGCCTTTTTCAAGAATAAATATAAAGACATTTTCTTGAGGGTCACTTTGCCAGATCATTTGAAGGCCAACTTTCGTTTTTTAATAGGAAGCCCTATCTTTGACCCAGAATTTTGAAAGAGCGTAAAATTTTGCATTAGAGTTGTAAGGGGTCAAATTGATACTAGGGATTATCTAAAGGTCAAATGTCCCTCGAAATTTTCAGACTGGTATTTTGTCAGGTAGAAATTTGAAAAAAAATTGTCAAGATCTCTGGCGGGCCCCCCGCCTCTGCTACGGGCCCCTAAACTCAGTACCCAATAGACCCCCCATATGAGGGGCTGCCAATAAGTGCAAAAATCTGTTAAAAAAGTAGGTACAAGAATGAGAGTAAAAAGTAAATTGTCTTAAAACATATCAGAGAGTTATCAAAACTAGGAACTTTCCAAGTATAACTTGTAAATTGTAAGTATATTGGATTGTTACCTATTACAAAAGAAAAGGAGCGTTTACCATAACAAGTCTGAAATACTTCTATCACTCTGAACACTCTTTAGTTCCACCACTGACTAGCATTTATTAGGATAATAATAGCCCAGTCGACGTAGGTATTTACCCACAAAAAATTGCAAACTGTGTAAACTTTTTTTTAATGAGTTCGTGAAAGTGTATAGATCCTGAAAAGTTTACATTTCGCTCGGGTACAGAACCTACAAAAAAAAGTGAAAAAATAGTATATTATTCAACGAGCGGTAATGTAGGTAATAACTCACGCAGATAAAGGTTTACGGCACGAGCCGTAGGCGAGTGCTGTAATTCATCAAGTGAGTTATTACCATTACCGCAAGTTGAATACTATACTTTATCTACGATTATAACAATAAATATTAAATAGAGAAAATTTTGTTTAAATTACTGAGTTTGTTTATTAATAAAATTAACTGTAAAATTTAATTTTTGTTCGCCCTTTTGTATTTGTTGTCTTCAAAGATTTAGCCACCTTTAAGCGGAGGTAGAATGTGATTTTTAATCGAAATAGTGCACAAACTGCTTGTAGATAAAAAATCAGCTTTGTAGATTAATATTACACGGCGGAAAATGCAAAATTTCTCCGCGAACTGCAATAGCCCGGAGCGCATATTCGGTCAAAAGTCTTGTTTCTTATGTTAGAGAAAAAATTTAAAAAGCGTCGGAAAGCTTAATCAATTCTCTTTACATAAGCTGTCTACAAATTTTTCGAATAAAATTATAGTTATCGAGATATTCGAGGAAATGTAAGAAATTACACGTTTTCCTATAGAGCGTATGCAAATCTTAAAAAAATCATTTTTCTCAGAAACCTTTGTTTCGAAGGGCCAAGATTAACGGAGCGTCAAAGTAGTACATGATATTAAGTGAACATCGTATATGAGATCGATTTAAGTTAATTACCGATTAATTACGGTGACAAAATGGAGAAAATTTACCGAAAAAAAAAGTCCCAAATCCCGCCAACAATTCCTTCATTTTTGTCGGAATTCAAAAAATAAAAAAAAGAGTTTTACTATTTAAGTTAACTAGAGTAGTCTTTTGGCGTAGGAGCCAAGATTAAAAAGTTGCCAACTGTAGAAGCTCAAAATTTGCGATTTTTTGCCGTACATGGCCAACATTTCAGTAGTTATCTCCGGAACGAAAAAAAAAAAAAATCAAAATTCTTATGGAAGCAAAAGATTCGTAGTTAATTCAGTAATATTACGGTTCAAATTGCGATATATCCGACAAAATTCATAAAGTTTTGAAAATTGGTGGAAATAATCAGGACAGCATATGTAATAATAAACCGAAAAGTTCCCACCCCTAAATTGTGTGCTTCATCCCCTACGACATAGTATTCACCCCAATTTTCGCTTTTTTAAAATTATCCATGAAATGGTGCATTTTACGACAAAAATATCTATGTACAAAAGTGTTCTACAGGAAATTCTCTACAAAAAGGGGTTTTAGACCATTTCTCCTCAAACGAATAGTACGTTGGTAAATCAGGGCCGTAATTAGCGCAAGTCATATAATTCGTTATCTATTTACCATCACCGAAATGTTCGGTGTTACTATGCAGCACATCATTCCGTGACGCTCAAAGCTACCGATTGGGGGTGGAAAAAAGTTGGCGGTATATTAATCCCAATAATGACTATAAAAGAACCAGCTCCCGAATCTGCTTTAACGCTTATTTCATGTTCATGTAAATTAGGGTGCGAATACAGGTGTAGTTGCAGAAGAGCAGGCTTGCGTTGCTCTACAATGTGTTATCATTGCCAAGGACAATCATGCTTGAATGTTGAATCTGTGGAAGACGACCAAGATTTATAATTAATATTTGACAATTAGTGGATTAGGCCTACAGGGGATACCACTTTAAAAAAAACTCGCCAAGTACTTTACCTCTAGGGTGGTGTGGAAATAAGTACAACACGGTCTTTTTATAGAGGTGAGAGGGTGGAAGTTGTATATTTATTAAAATTGTAAATAAATTTTAGTGCCTACTGCTATTTTAAGCGTTAAACGTTAAACTTTAAGGTAGATCGTACTGTAGAGTGCTAGTCGGAACCAACCCTTATGTTTGCGCCATATTTCCCACGTTATTATTAATTTTAGGAAAAAAGTGGTAAAAACCTTTTTGATAGAGAATTTTCCAAGGAACAATTTTGTATATAGGCATTTTTGTCGAAAATTACACCGTTGCCGAGATAATCTAGAAAAACTCAAAATGGGGGTAGAAAGGACGTCCTGGGGGATGAAGCACACTATTTAGGGATGGGAACTTTTTGGTTTAGTAATCCTTATGCTATTCCCAACATACCCACCAATTTTCAAATCTTTATGAATTTTGTCGCAATAAAAACGTAATATTCCTGAACTAAGTGGAAAATACTCGTTTGACCTTATTTTTTATTTCGAGCTAACTCCCACCGTTTTGGAGATATCTGCGAAAAATAGCAAAAAAACAGCTTACATTTCGGGGCCGAAAAAATTGCAAAAACATGCAATCTTGACACGTTCATATTTTTCGAAAAACACCATTGGGACGGCCGTACGATGTCGCGACGTAAAGAGGAAGTCTTCCAGATATACCTGATCGTAAATTGCATGGCGAAATTCGAAAATTCGGCTCGACACGAACGAATCAAAAGTAGCATTTTGTGACATTTCAGAAAATCTTTATGGATATTAACGCGAATAATCTGTCACTGCCTCCCTGGCTCCACCTTCGTGTGTCGCGCGTTACGTCGATTGGACAGGCCAGGCATGAAGATAAAGGTGATTGGCCTAGCGTGGGTTATAATAACTTACGCATTATAACTCACGCGGTTCGTTTATGGACACTATTAATTGATCAAAAGCAGTTCATTAATTATAGACTGGCGGTACATGACCAGTCAGGTGCAACGTTTTTAAAATGTATGCCAATCATATATATGAATGAAATTACCATGAATATGCCAGAAAGGCAAATTTTAGGCAGTCGTCGCGTGCGGAAGGGTGTGCAAATCGATTTTTTTTGTTTTTTGCGTTTTTTTTTTAATTTTAAAATGGATGCCAATGGTGCCAAACGAAAAGCCTTGTTCCTTTTCAAGGCTTTTCGTTTGGCATCATTGGCATCCATTTTGAAATTAAAAAAAAAACACAAAAAAAAAACACAAAAAAATCGTTTTGCACACCCTTCTGCACGCGACGACTGCCTAAAATTTGCGTTTCTGGCATAGTCATGGTAATTTCATTCATATATACGATTGGCATACATTTTAAAAACGTTGCACCTGACTGGTCATGTACCGCCAGTCTATTAGTATATAACCTAATAAGAGTAGATACAATTTTTTTTTCATCCATTTTTTCAAAATTTTGAAATTAAATCAAGCTAAAAAAAAAATAAAAAATACAGATGGATAGATCACGTATTTATGAACAAAAAATGTTCTAACAAAATTTATCGTTAAAGCCACGGTTCTCCCGGAAAAAAATAGTCAAGTGTAACGTTATAATTCGGAGCGAGATCCATGCGTGCACGCGCTTGAATACGAATGACTGTGACACCGACGCACTGAATTACATGTCACTAAATTAGAATTTGTTCAATCTATAGGATATTTTTTGTTCAGAAACACGTGGTCTATCCACCTGTATTTTTTTATTTTTTCCTTCATTTAAAAGATGGAAATTGTAGCTTTCTGATGCTTTTTTGTTTTAAACAATACAAGCAAAGGATGGATGGGAAAAATCTACTTATATATATTATCACGCCCGAACTCAATCGTCACAATAAACAATATAGAAAAAAATAGCCCTTCAAAAAAATTCTTTCTTCATTGAGAACTGTTAAGAAGTATGTATGTTAGATCACGATTCACATGAGTGACTTTTTAAAAAGGTTTTTTTATTTAATGGAGCCAACGTTGGCTCTTGGAGAAGGACTATAATAATAAATTAGAACTGTTGCATTCTTACTGAGTTTAATAACTGACTTTACAAAGCATGTCTAGTCGTATTTATAACATACGGAGTCTACATTAGCAAAATAAAGAACAAAGGAAATGCAATTCAACATTCAGCATAAAATGTGAGAAACAAAGGTGAAACATAATATCTCAAAGATAAGCGATTAATAAGAGAAGTCGTTATCATGTAATATGATATACCCGTGAAGGTTTGTTATGACTAAGTCTTGGTAATAAGCGTATAATTTTATATAACATGTACACTTCATAATTATTATGGTTTATTAACTTGTAGTAACGTGGATTAAAAAAAAAGTACATCTCAAATCGTTTTAATTTCCTTGCTTGATGATTTTTTTTGATAAATATATGTATTGGAGGCTGCAACTTATCGAGAAACTGACCCATTGGAAAAAATAAAATATCACTAGTTCGGAAAAAATGTATATTTTTCGAATGTTCAAACACAAAATCGTTTACTTGTATGCATTTTTTCGAAAATATGATCAATCAGGTCATGATAAGAATTTGCGATTTTCACGATCTTATCCTTATAACTATGAAAATATCTTTGATTGTTTTGAATACAAATTCTGGAACTTTTCCAATACATTAACAAATGTATAAGGAATCCATCAGATATAGCTGAAATGTGGATAGGTGTACCTATAATAAATATAATACAGTAGAGGCACGTAAAAATTCATGCGAGCGATTCAGCGGGTATATGTGGTGTCTGTGTATGCATTGATAATTATATATTTTCCCTCCATACTCACTATTTATCCTCCTATTCACTAAGAAAAATGTTTAAAACGTGTAATCAGAAAGAGAAAAAAGCTTTATTTTACTCGATAGAACAGCTAAGAATTTTTAGAGGTTCCATAGTATGCATTTAACCGTGCGCTAGCCGCGCAGAGTGATCAGGTTATTTCACTATTTTTTCCAGGAATACCGTGGCTTTAGCGAAAAATTTTATTAGGGTATTTTTTGTTCAGAAACACGTGGTCTATCCACCTGTATTTTTTTATTTTTTCCTTCCCTGACTTAATTTAAAAATTTTGAAAAAATTTGTAAAAAAATTTTTTTTTTCACTTTTTTTATGTTCTGCATCCGAGCGGAATGTAAACTTTTCAGGATATTATTCTATACATTTTCACAAACTTATTAAAAAAAAATTATTCAGGTTGCAACTTTTTGTGGGTTTCACTATAAAAACCGCTGCCCAAGGAATCACTACTTCCACATCCAAGTCTCTTACAAAAAATACTATATTTGCACTCCACTATGTGGAAATAATTGTTTATGGAACTCTAATAGTATAATATTTGAAATCATGTACCCCAAGAACCCATAAAATTATAAGCCACATCGGTAATAGAGGAAGGGTGAAGTGAAAAAAATTCTTGATAACTCTGGCTCTTGTACACACACTAAATCACACTATTTTTTCACCACCTTCAATAATGGGGTGGGGGTGGTAATGGAGGTGGCTAATGCCAATTTTTTTTTGAGACCGGTTCCAGAGTACTCGTGAGCACTAAAAAGATACGAGACTAACATACAGACCGATGCGACAGACAAATTTATTTTGCTCAGACATTGAGGTTTCATGATATTCTAAGCGTATTTAAACAATGAAAATTTCCAAAATTTTTTTTTGCGTTAATATACTTCAACTGAATGTGGAAGTAATACGCAGAAAATGGCATTACAAAGATATAAAAAATCGTTGTGTGAAGTAAACTACACGATAAAAGTACTCTACTTCGAGCATTTTCTTCGAAGAAACCTACTACGCATCCATACTACTCAAGGTAACCCACTGTGCATCCAATTTACTCGAGGAAAGCCACTGCGCATTCATACTTCTTGAAGTAACCCACTTCGCATCCATTTTACTCAAGGAAACCCACTCTGCGCATCCGTATCACTTGAGGTAAACTACTGCGCATCTAAAGTCACTCCGCATCCATAATACTGGTGGTAACCTACTGCGCATCTATTGTACTCGAGGAAAGCCACTGCTCATTCATACTTACTTACAACCTACTGCGTTCTATAATACTCGAAAAAAGTCACTGCGCATCCAAAATACTCGAGGAAAGCCACTGCGCATCCATAATACTCGGGGAAACCTACTGCGCATCCACAGTAGCCGAGGAAAGCCACTGCGCATCCATACTACTCGAGGTAACTTTAACAACATAATATTTGAAATAGTCTATCCCAAAAACCTATAAAACGATATGCCACATCGGTAGTGGGGGTTGGGGGTGGTGGCAGAGAGGTGGGGGTGGGGGTGGATAAAGTAAAAAAAAGTTTTGAGGCTTAGGTTCTTGTATACACGCTAAATTACAATTTTATTTTTTTCACCCCCTTTAATAATGAGGTGGGGGTAGTAATGGGGGTGGCTAATGCCAAAACATTTTTGAGACTTTAAGTTCTTTTATATATACTAAATACCAATTTTATGGACTCTTACCGGCTTGATTTACCCATTTACCCCCATTTACCCCAATTTTCCCCCCAACCCTTCGACGGAACAAGATGAAAATATAATCTAGTTCCAGATCTCGTTAAAGTACATATGTGTACCAAATTTCAAGTCAATATCTTAAACGGTTCCAGAGTAAACGTGCGCACAAAAAAAGTTACAGACCGACAGACAGAGAGACAGAAATTTTTTTTTCGCTCAAACTTAAAATCTCGACGTTTCATGACATTTTAAGCCTATTTGAACAATAAAAATTTTTAAAAATTTTTTTGCCGTTACTATACTTCCACTGGATGTGGAAGTAAAATGTACTCTGTCGTCTGGGCTATAAGGTGTCTGGAAAATTACGACCTAATGGCTATTAAAATCATGAATTACCTCTCCCCTTCTTGGTCGGAGACATTTAATTTATACTGAAGAAGAAGGAATTATTCGCGTATCTCAATAAATATCAATCAAAAGATTAACATGTATAATCTAAACGTTTTAAATAAATCGCAAATATAAACGATAAATATTTATTTACCCTATTTGAGTAAGAATAAATGTTTTCCAAAGATGCGTTATTGATTGCATTGCAATATACAATTAAAAGAGTAGGATTTTGACCTCTTCGAAATAGATACCTACATCTACATGGCATCTTCCACTCCGTACATGATGAAATGTATTAACAGATAATTTTGTTTATATTTAATAAATAAAAATTTCCATAATCATTAAATAATGCCGAATATATTTCTTTTTATCACAGGACTATTATTAACTTCACTATAAATATACGCGTATATATTTGCATTGTGTAAAAGACACAATTTATTGCATGAGATAATATAAATAAATTGTATTTGTAATAATCGAGTGGTCCGATTTTGTATACAACAAACAATTATATATTTTTCATTCATATATTTTATAACTAATTAATTATTATAAATATAAAATACAACGGTATTTAAAGTGGGCCATTTTATTTCTTACCTTCATTAAAGAAAGTATATCTCGTATCGTGGCATTTTTGAAGAGATCCAATTCTATAGTAAAAAAAAGTGAAACATACGAGGTGTATTCAATAATGAACCGAAAATTTTGCACCTTATTATTACGAAAATCTATATAGTTAACGAATCTATATCTGTCATAGAATCAAAGTTTTCGAGATATCAATGTATTGGTGGGAGTTAAAAAAATTACCTGATTAATAATGGTCCCTATCAAAATCTTCGTAGAAATTCATTAGGTACTGAAAATGGTCACTAAAAAAAATGTAAGAACCTCATGTTCATTGTTTCTAAGTGTACTGAACCCACAAAGCTTGAAGCATCTTAGGGATTTACTCAAATCAAATAATATTAGTCAAGAAGCAGTGGCGGCTGCTGAAATTTCAATATTTTTTTTTCTTGTCTGTGGCGCATGGGACTCATACGAAATATGGGAAATAACATCTAGAGAAGCACTTCTCTAATGACCCCTAAAAAAATTTGAAGAAGCAGTTTGCGAAAAAATTTTTGAAAATTCGGTAGCCTCCCCTGGGTCTAGGGACTGCTTATTTTTATTTTTTTTGTCATATGCATTTGACTTTTCATAAAAATAGAATAATAGATTTTGGAGTTTATGAAAATATCTTCATTACTAACTGAGATACAACGAATTGAAATATTGTAATTTGTTAAATTGTAAATTACAAAATTTCAGTTCATTATGAGCCCACAGTATCTGTTGAGGTTTATGCAACTTAAAGGAAAGGAGTTATGCACATGGAGACTTTTGTTCAGTAAGGTCAAAGCAACATCATAGTAGAATTTTAGCGAAATTGACCGAGAACCAATTTCTATTGCCACCTTTGCTAATTAGTGCCATGACAATATAGAACGATATATCTGTACAAATAAATCGATTGATTTATTGGTTGTTCTTGACAAATCCGTGTTGTTGCTTAGTGTGCGTTTCTTTTTCTTATCTTCCACCAAGCTTAGTAAAATGAACGCTGCATTCAAAGTTGGATTTTTTTGTATGGATGTGATTCTACCGTGTGTGTAGTCGCGGGCTAGGCATGGGGAGTAAGAATTACACAGGCCTCTACAGGCTAGAAAGTGCTTTCAGGGCGGGCAAACAATTTTTCAGGACGGGCCCGTAAAACAGTCCGAAACATTTTTTGACGAGCGGGGGGGGAGAAATCCAAAAAAAACTTTAAAATTTTTACCCAATCTCTTAAAAGCCCCCATTACGATCACCGTAGGTCGGGCGAAACTTATTCCTGCCCCCCCCCCCCTAGCTACAGGCCTGGAATTACAACATCGCGTGTACCAGCTGGCTGAAATGAAATAACAGAGCTGGGATGCTCCACCGACGGACGAATTTACGGCTGCCGGTGTTGTCAAATCTCTCGCGCTACGTGAATGTACATGTTTAGTGGGAAATTACACGCACGGTATATAATGTACATATGTCTTTTTACTCGCAACAACGTCTTGAAAGATATATTATAGTCTATGCATTATTTTACCACCACCCTTTGCTGTAAGGCACGAAAATAATTCTTAAAGTTATTAAAATCGCGTCTTCGTAATTTTTTAAAATTGGCATATGATTATAGAGAACATAGAGACCTCTCTTAACCAACTAGGTTTTTTTTTATCAATTTCTGTTGTTTAGATCGTTTCCGTCGTTTCACGGTCATTGCATTTATTACAACACATTTTTCACCATCAGTTACCTGTTTTACTACTATTAATTTTCTTCACGAGTTAAGCGGACCGCACACGATCAATAATATTGTCAGTATCGGTTTGACAATATTATTGTCAATACCATTTAAAATAATTGGATATCGTCAATATCAATACCTCAATAATGAGCGCACACGGTCAATAATATTGAAAGTATTGACAATACTATTGATCGTGTGCGGTCCGCTTTACACTAAACTGCCATGTTTCATATTTCGGAATTCCGAAAGTGCAATGATGGCCGATTTTCCAATCAGAACGAAGGAATGAATATTTTGACAGCCAATTTTACTTTATTGACAACAATCAATATGTTATTTTTACTGTACTATTTGTTGTTTTTGTTTAGTATATATTTTTTTCTTTATAATATAATTAGTTTACATAATAAAGAACAAAATTTTCCATTATTTATTTCGATTCATTATTTCGTATTTGAATAAAGTTACTGTTTTTGTTTATGCAATAATATATTGCAACATATTCTCGTATGTTATTTGTCTTATGAAATGCTTTTGTTTTTAATTTTTAATATATTTTTTTAATAAAATATATTCAATCGGTATTAACTACGAAATTTAGTTGAATCATTATTTTTTAATTTACTTTTAATTTCTTATTGTAAAATATCATTCAGTGATGAAACAAAGACGTTTACTGTTATTATCAGTTTATTTAAAACACGTTTTTATCTCCTAAGTATTCAGCGGCTTCATTTGATTGATTTTGATGATCTTCTTTACTTTCAAATGACACTAGGAGTGAAGAAAGTATTGTAATCGACCAATAATTCGACTTAGAGTTTCTGACAAATTTTGAATCTGTGACAAAGAGGAGAACCTGATGCACTTTCGGTAAAAAAAATATACAAGGTGGTCACCAAAGAGAAAAAATAATTAACAAATAAAAAGTACCAAATAAAGAGGGAGTCCAATTTGCAAATATTTTTACAGATTCTTTAAATCCCTCGTTTACCGAAGGGAAATATTGCAATCTAGAAATAATCACTACCCTCAGTATTCTCATTTCAGATTATCTAGATTATGAACATTGAGATCTTTCAATTCAGTTATTCAGTTTATCCGTCTCTCGGCCTGTCTGTCTGTTGCCGTTATAACTTAAAAATTAGCCACAGGAATACTCAGTATAGTCGAGTAAACTCTAAGCTGGCGCGTCCAAAGGTCGCTTCATCATATAAACTAAGAGAATAAGACATACGCAACTAATTCATCTCTATGTCACTGCGATAGCTTTGTGCGCATCGCATATCAAATCGTACGTCGTGTTACCAACTCATACGTACGCCACCTTAGAGTTTACCGGGACCGATATTTAATAATCATATGCAGGCGTGTGCGTGTGTGTATGTTTCTTTAATCCCTAATAGAGTCTAAATGATTGAACCGATTTCCATGGAACATGTATGTCTATTTATGCTGAAAATATCTTCTTAGTTGTTACCCTTCTAAAAGTTCAACCACATTCTAATAGTTCCCGTAAATATTACTATATGATATCTATTTAGAATATGTCAACGTATCACATGAATGAAGCGTATCCAACTTGATGTAAGAACGTATAAAAAATTATCTCAACCGACCGCTAACTACGTGTTTATCTCAGATGATCGGAATTCGGAATGAATCTATCAATAAACATACAAATCCTTGTCTGTAATTACTACTAAATACGACTTTCAATACATTTTAGGTAAAATTATTAACGTAAACAAATAGAAAGATATTGAAATAACAAGTTAATATTTTTATCGTCCTTAAGGACTCTAACAATGCTCTAACAACCGACATTTGGTGCCAATACGGGTAAAAGCTTTTTGAAAGTAAAGTAGCTAACCACTCAGTGTCAGAAGATGACTGGCATAATATGGCAGCAGGAACTACAAATGTGAACCTACGATACTGAAATCAGAAGTTGAGGCAGCCGTACAAAAACTAAAATCTGGTACAGTAGCTGGGATAGACAATATCACGGCCGAGATCATGATGAAAATGGAGTGAGAATTCTTTGCAGAATAAAAAAACCGCTGCCTAAGGAATTACTGCTTCCACATCTAGATATCCTATTCAAATCTCCCACACTGAGAATTTGCATTCCACTATGTGGAAATAATTGATCATAGAACTTTAATAATATAACACTTGAAATCGTTTACCTCAAAAGCGATATGTCACGCTGTACTGGAGGTGGTAGAGTGGGTGGCTAATGCTAAACATTTCTTGAGGTTCTTGGTACTTGGTAACTGGGTGGGGGTGGCAATGGGAGTAGTAGAGAAGGTGGTTAATGCCAAAATTTTGTTTGAGGCCCTTGGTTCCTGTATATACACTAAATCAAAATTTTGTTATTTTTACTCCCTTTAATAATACTGTGGGGATGGTGAGGGTGGTGGCTGATGCCAAGTAAGAATTTTAGACCTTGGGTTCTCGTACATACTCTAAATCCATGATACTATGAAATATAAGATACGCTCGGTACGAGTACCAGCTTTTGACCTGTTGTGCGCTTAGCGTCACCCTCTAGTCAACTTCAAATAGAGCCCGCGCCCGCGACAGTCCCATGTCCAATATCTACCTAAAAATACATCGAAAACCGTAATATGACCTAGAAAGCTGATTGCAGGCAATTTTACTTTTTAATATCATAGAATTCTATGACTGCTTCTTTCAGCACTTTTCATTTTGCATAAGGCCGTTGTGGATTTAAATGTTTGTGAAAACACCTCCAAAATAATTGATGCAAGCACGTATGATCTTTTGAACCGTTGATTTTTCAACGGGTTATAAGCTATTTATTTTGTTTTTATTTAATATTAAATTTTAATTCGTTTAATTAAACACAATAAATAGTAGTAGTAAATAATGTACTACTTTAATTAGTTTAATTATGAAACAGTGCATTTATCTAACGTTATTCAGGAAAATAGACAAACAGTCAAGAATAAAAAATATTTTTTCTGTTATTTCGAAATAAATTGCCGGATTCTTTAATGTTTCTATTATGAAAAACATTTTGCATCTGCAAAATACTATTTTCGGAGTATGACTTAATTCAATAGCGCAGGATATATCAATGTGTTCTCTCATGGTAATTATTACAAATATTTAATGTCCTACAAGTCTGTTATTTTAAAATAACGACCCTATTTTGAGATACATTAAATGAAAAATAACGCCCTAGGGCGTTATGAATATCTATAACGCCCTAGGGCATTATAAAATTATAATACAACCCAAAACAAGCAAATTATGATAGCGTTATTGACAAACAAAATGCGTTGCTATGCAACGGCGGCGTTTACAAACAATTTTGATTTTTACTCTCTTTTAAATCAAATCGTTCTGAACATAATAGATGTCAAATTAATAAATCGTAAATGTCAAAAAAAAAAAATTCGAATTAAATAACAGACTTGCAGGACATTAAACGTTGAAGGCACCACGGGTGTTATAGGATAATGACGCCCTCGGTCGACGTACACTCCCTCGGGCCAGAGGCCCTCGGGATTGTACACTGCCGACCTCGGTGCGTTATTATCCTTATAACACCCTTGGTACCTTAATAACTATAATAACCCTCTATTGATTTGCTGAAAAATCTCAAGAAAATTTGAATTCGATTTCATTAAACAACACTAACGTAGTTATTTCTCACACCGCATTCTCTGTGCTGCTGTATCGTTAGCGAGGGCGTTCCGTATACTTAATTGCAATTTTCTCGAAAACTGTTAGTCCTAGAAAAAAAAGTTTCAAATAAAAAAGTTAGCTCCATCCTTTACCTTCAATACGTCCTCAATATACTTGGTATCTAATTCGAAAGATAAAAAAGTTTCTCGCTTGTCATATTAGAGCCTGTAAAATTTCACAGTTTATCGACATGGTCTTAGAAAAAAAATCATATTTTCTTTACTTATTAAAATTTTACCTTCATATTAACACATTTTATTAACAGATATAGAGTCATGACGTAGTAAAAATTTGAGATTAACTCGTTGGCCCGTTTCGGAGTTAGGGCAAGTTAAACGAAAGAATAATTGTATCTATTATTTTTGTCTTTTGTCTCGATCAACCAAAAGAATAATAAATTCTTATTTCATTGAGGGATAAGTTTCCAAACACTTTGGTTAAGGTAATTCTAGTTTACATCTAAAATAAAAATTGACCGCTAAAGTTGACTTTTACGTGACGTAACAGCGGAGACTGCGGTAAGGGGAGGTATGCGTGAGAGCGTATCTTACTTTCTTAGTATCATGCTCTAAATCCCAATTTTATGGACTCCCACCTGCTTGCTTTTTTACCTATTTAGCCCCATTTACCCTTCAACGGAACAAGATCAAAATATAATTTAGTTCCAGATCTCACTATAATACATTTGTGTACCAAATTTGAAGTCAATATATTACACCGTGTGCACAAAAAAAAGTTACACACCGGCAGACAGGCAGACAGAAATTTATTTTTTGTTCAAACCAAAAATCTCGACATTTCACAAGCCTATTTGAACTTTGACTCCCCTACGTATGTGGAAGTAATATGGGAGACAGTGTAAAGTAAATCTATACGTGATTTCAACTTTGCAAATGCAAAGACTTATATTTCAGGTGGGTACTTTGTCAGTATTTAGCAAATAAAAACTTCAAGCAAGATATACCCACATAAATGTGTCGCAAGGGTATCGAAATATAGAAAGAGGTGCAAAAGGTCGAAACTGCAATATACAGAGTGTAATTAGTTTCATATCATTAAAGAAACTAATGGGGATCGACTAGACAAAACTTGGAAAAAAAAACTGACCTAAGTCAACAATTTGAATGTTAAGATAGGAGATATTTGAGAATCACTGCTTTTCTGGGTGCCACGTTGTGGCACTCTTGACTAGAAAATCTCGTGCAGGAGTTATTTCTACGTAAAAAAGGGACACTTGATAGAACTTGAAAATTCCAACCATTTTCGAGAAAACTGCAGCAAAGATTTCAAGAATCCTTTGAAAACAAACTCAATTTAAAAAACACAAATTGTATTTATTGATAGTGTGCTTTGGTGACATCCCAGTTCTGTCAAAATGACAAACTAATGAAATTGTGCGTAAGTGACAGAACTAAGACGTCACCAAAGCACACTTTTCAATAAATACAATTTTTCGTTTTACGTAGAAATGACTCCTGCATGAGATTTTGTCAGGGCGCCTCATGAGCTATACCTGATGATGAATATTTTTTTTTTTTACGAAACGTATAGTGACAATGCGTTTCGTAAAAAAAGAAAAAAATATTCATCATCAGGTACAGTTCATGAGGCGCCCTCCACGGGCTAGAGTGATGTAATACATAAACTATTGTTTCTTAGCTTAAAAAATGTTTCCTTACCAAATTGGGAGAAGATCGGACAAGAGGTAGTGAGATATTGCAAGAAAAAGAAAAAAAAGTTACATTTTTGACACCCTGTATCTTTTTCCACAGCAACAATTTACTAAAGCATGTTTGGTTATATCCTCATATTTTAGTCCAACTAGGGCATATTATTAATGGCCCACGCCGTATATTAATTATCCAATTAATTTATTTATTTTTCAAAAAAATAAAAATAATCAGAAAAAACAAAAGTATTATTGAAGTAATATGCAAAGTACAGTATCAAAAAAAAATAGAAAATAGTTGTATATTTAATGTAGATGAAATTAGAGAAAAAAATGTATCGTAGACATATGTGGTTTTTAGTATATATACCAGTGTCAAAAAAATTAACACCCTGTAGGGTAAATAAATTTTAAAAATTCTATTCTGTTGTGTGATATATAATAGCAAAAGATTCGTTCGTCAAGGTAGGGTATATACATCTGTTTGTAGATTTTATCACTGCATATAGTGCCTCTGGTAGACTTAAAACTTTATGTAATTTAATTAATAATTGAATATTGAAATATAGATAGTATTTTAAAATAAAGCAGTGAAATTTTAAGCTAAATGATGAACTATGTTTATTTACTTACATAGGTTCTGGATCCAATTTTGACATTTTTGCAAAAAAAATTATGTGCTTTCAACATTTTAATTTTTTTCACAAATTTTGTAAAAAAATATTTTAATTCATCCACTGTTATACCTTCTTTATTATTATTTCATTAATTTCTTTTTAAGTCCTAATACTAGGGCGCGTTTATTAATATTCCCTACGAACACTGTCAGCATCTTAGATAAACTGATTGACTATGAATTGATCCAGGAGTACAAGACAGTATACTCTTTATCAGTATTATTCGTTTACCAAACAATTAATTAAAAAATCATAAAAACGTCTTAAAGTTATCACATAACCTCTGCCCTTAGGTTCTTTACTTTATGCTACATATACTCGTCTCCTTAATTATTGAAAGAAACAATTCAAATGCAATAAAAAACTTTTGATGATAATCAGAATAATAACAGTATTTATTATACAAGTGTCAGAAAAATTACTTTCTCATGATAATTTTTGGATATTTCCTCGATCAAAAATTCTGCGCCTAATATAAAAAAAAACACTTTTTGTATAAACACTACTAAAAGTAGGCTTTTTAACGTTTGGTAAATAAGCTAAAAATATAATATAACAACAGTGTTAAAAGTGAATTACTTTTAACACTAGTGATAAAAGTAAATTTTACCTTACCTTGATTGTCTAGCTTCATGACACAATGTTATTTTTGACAGACAAATACAAAATTTTAAAATTTCGCAATAATATGTTTTAGTAGTGTTCATATAAAAAATATTGTGTGAATATACGTGTTAAATGTGATTTTATTTTGTTCGTGAGATTGCTTCATTCGCTTCACTCATTCTTCAAACTTCCCCACTTACAAAATAAAATATCCACTTTTAACACATATCATAAATAACTATTTCTAACTTGTTGTACAAAAAGCTACTTTATACAATTGTCAAAAAAGTAATTTCTTCGTGACAACTTTTGGTTTCAATTTTTTCCACGGTGAATTTTTATGGCTGGCCCTGACATGATTAGAAAATATTTTATCAATATATAAAGTAGGCTTTCTTGCTCGCATTTGACAATCGCAAAGTTGACGTTTGCCGAGGAGCTATCAATAATGTCACTTTTATGCTCGTCTCTCATGACAACGAGCGGCAAAGTATTATTACGCTCGCTTGAGTGCATCTGTCCTTACATCAGTTTGGTTAGATATTTGACAATATATTTTTATGAAATAATAATGCACAAAAACTGTTCTTAATATAATGAAAGTTGATGTAAGAGTAATGATTGATTACTTAATTTGTTTTTAAGAAAAATACGAACTTTATAATAGTTAATAAAACTGAAATAAATTGAGATTGTGTTTTGTTCGTCTGTTTATTTTGATCACATATGTTAAGGCATACTCATAAAATGTTGATAAATACTGATTTCCAGCCAAAACTCAACTTAATTAGTCCTTTTATTTAGATATTTTCAAATAATTGTATATAAATGCATGTGCGTAATTCAAGCGCAAAGTGTCATTGTCACTCTCGAGTGTTTGACGCGGTCCACTTTGCATCGCGCGTCAACTTACACTGTCGAGCGACAATGAGGCACTTTGCGCTCTTAATACACAAATAGCTATTTCACACGGTTAATAAAGTATTTTATGCGCAGTGCACGAAAAACGTCAACATCAGTTAAAACAGTTTATCTGAACCTGAATCAATCAAGGTGAGGTAAGGTAGGCCTAGCTCATTTTCAACGAATAATATTTCTCTATAAGTCATATAAATTTCAGTTGAATGTTTTGTATAGAAAACATGTTGTAAACACCCTGTATCGTGGATAAGGAAATTATAACGCCAGAGTAACGCTAAACACTAATTTATGAACTTATGTACTAATTACAACAAATAATTGCTTCACTAAAATTACACTGAGTACTATAATTCATTACTTCAGTCACTTTAACACTTTACTTACTTCCTCTTTTATCGTACTTACTCGCTATCTAAACTGAACTGTACTAAACTACCTTCTCTCGGCTTCTCCGTGCCGTGCCTATATATACCTAAAGGGTAAAGGGTAAAGGCACGGCACGTGGTTTCACTAAAAATGTCCCCATTCCCATAGTTTCACCTCTCCCCCCGTTCATTAATTATGAGACCTGGACAAAAAATGTTTTTCGATTCTATCCTCCCGCTCATCAATTATTAAACCTGAAAACTTTTTTCCATTATGTCCCGCATTAGCAAGATTCAAATATGGTCACTTTATATAATACGCGACTCTAGTAGTAGTAGTAGTAGTAGTAGTAGTAGTAGTAGTAGTAGTAGTAGTAGTAGTAGTAGTAGTAGTAGTAGTAGTAGTAGTAGTAGTAGTAGTAGTAGTAGTAGTAGTAGTAGTAGTAGTATTGCATTCAAATGTGTTTTATCAGATTGCTTATATTTGAAAATGCAATTACATCGTCCAGAATATTCTCAACTATTCTGTAACTTTCTGGTAGAATGATGTCTTTGGGGGTAGAACATGTAACAATATCTTCTTATGTTCAGTAATTAGCTTAGTTAAGGTCCTCCCGCCTGGATATGCTCAGGCAGGAGGACCTGGTACAATTCTTTCAAATTTTTCATGAATTAATAGGATGTTCGATGACGTAGGTGAAATACTGAAAATGCGTCCTTATACGGTGGTCTACCGGGCACTTCCGCCAAGGTGAGACAAGGCAGACCGAGATAATTTTGAACAATTACTATTTCCCTATAATCCATATACATTTTAGCCGGGTGTTTTGTAATGTAGGAAACCCAAAATATTCCAAAATATTGGTCTGGTGCCGTGCACCTAACAACCGAAAAGCAACCGAAATCGACAGACATGCCATATAGCAAGGGAAGCCAACTAGAAAAAATTATGGATCACAAAACGTTGTGAATAAGAAAAAGAGAATGAATAATACTTATTTGATTAAGTATTGAACGAGGGACAAACCACGAAGGAAATCTGCTGTACACTCAGAAAGAAATCTCCGGAAATCCGAAGAAATCTCAGGAAATTCGAGGAAATCTGGAGGAAATCTCAGGAAATATTTCTCTTTCGGATTTTTCCCCTCCGCCCTCAAAAATTTGTGTTTATCAAGGAGGAAATTTCAGGAAATCGAAACCCAAGGAAATCTGTGTAATCTTCGTCAAAGAGGAATCTGGTGTACAAAATTTTGAGTGTGGTATTGAAATACTGATTTTAATATTCATTTTAACTTAATACAATACTTAGTTAAATATATTAAAATTTAATAATACCACAATAAGCTATCACTCATTGTTTTTGGCTGTATAGTGCAGGCGCTGGAAGTAGTTGAGTATGCAAAATGTGAGGACCGCCAATATTCTTGGCTAAAGATGTCGGTCTCGGATGACTGACGCCGGGCAGGACTATTGCCCTTTACCCCAATACATCGCTGTATACCGAGTACCAGCCTCGTGTATGACGGGCGAGCTTACTTTACGTCGGCCCCACTCACAAATGTGAGCGGTGCAGACGATTTCGGCCCACCTCCCTGGGTCCTGGCTCGTTGGACCTTGCTGGCTAAGGCCTCTTCTGGCGTTCTTCTGTCTTGATCTTATTTTCTTCGCCAGCTTGTCCCCCCCGGGGGGTAGTCATCGGTCAGTTGGGTGTTTTGGATTTTTGGCAGGAGTGACTGCCGGTACACAGAATGCCAATTGGCATCCTGTCATCCGGATCATCGGTAGGGTAAGGATGAGCTGTGTAGCTCGAGGAAGGGCAGACCTAACTGCTTTGGTAGCATTTTCGGTCTGCCCGGAGCTAGGGTGACTACAGGTACTCGACGGTTGTTTGTCCGGTACCCGCAGGGTCTTGGGTGGGTGGTTGGGTGATCGTCCTGTCTCTTCCGTGGGGTGTCTTCATCGGACAGTGGTGAGGACCGGCAAGTATGTTCAGATTCTTATACCTAAGACCCTAAATAATGGAGAAACCCATCTTGCCGGCTGCTGCGGTGGTCCCTTCTAGACCCCTGCCGTCCCCTCCCCGCCCCTATGGTAAGCATAGCGCATCTAGCCGTTCAGTATGTTTCTGCGTTAATCGAGACAGAAATGTTGCGTTGAAGGCTCGCGTTTGTTGTGTATAGGTAATATATTTTAAATCATTCAACAAAAATTCCTACCGATTGTAAAGCTTTCTTTTCAAGCACATAAAATAAATTACAACTTGTTCGATATTTTTGCACCACTGCTCCAAACGCCTGCGCGTTATGCGAATGCACGTACATGGCTGTGTCATACACAGTGAAGACGCATCTACGCTCGCCCCAAACCTTGACCTAAATGCTGAACAATTAAAATAGTTAGAAACAGTTTGCAAATTGAGTTTGTTTTCAAAGAATTTTTGAAATATTTGCGGCAGTTTTCTCGAAAATGGTTGGAATTATCAAGTTCTACCAAGTATATCTTTTTTTACGTAGAAGTGACTCCTGCATGAGATTTTCTAGTCAAAAGTGCAACTACGTTTCATAAAAAAAAATAGACCGTAATATTGCTTACCCAGCTCATTTAAATCAGACTACAAAAGTGATTTAGCTTTAAAACTTCACCCTAATAACATTGTAGTGCTCCAGTATTGACCTCATAATTCAAAGATATAACTCCTTAACCCCATAACCCCTCAACCCCATAACCTTGGGAATCCGATGAAAATAGTGAGGAATTCTGATTGGGGAGTTAATGTGAGTGTGACCTCGGATCCTTGCTTGAGTGTCATACATCCACAACCTCATGATCACATAACCTCAGCACCCCATAATCCCGCAATCCCTCAACTTTGAAGATCCAATGAAAAAAAATGGAAATAGGAATCAATTAGATTGTGCCCTCAGAACCTTATTAAAATGTTACCAAGTAAGCCTATAGCGCTCCAGCAGCAAACCTTTCTACTACATAACCCCGTAAACCCATAACTGTATAATTCTGGGAATATAATAGAAGGATGTGAAGAATCTGAACAGGGGAATTCATCGGATTTTGTTCTCGGAATCTTGAAATCGAGTAGCCCGTGATCCCTTAGCTCTTGAACAGCAAAACTGAAAAGGGGTGGCATCCACCCCCTATAGATTAGAAATTTCCCGCATAATATAGAACTTTTTCTTTGATGCATTTACTATTAAGTTGCCAAATATAAACGAAATCTGATTCATATGACATTATTCCGAAGTTAAAAACTCTAGTTAACTCAAATTCAATTTTATCCAAATACAATATGATTCAATGAAACTGATAAACAAAACTATAATATTTCTTTTTGCAATAATTGCATTATTTAAGAATTGACAAAATGTTCAATAGAGTTTGAAAAACCACTGCCTAAAGGGGGGGGGGGGGATAGAGGGGGTGGATGATGCCAAAAAAATTCTAAGACTTCTCGTCCATATACTAAATTTCAATTTTATTGACACTTACTAGCTTGCTTTACTTACTTACATCCACTTACCACCCTTCAACGGAATAAGATTAAAATATAAGCCTATTTGAACAAAAGAATATCATTTTTTTTTACAGTTACTGTACTTCTACTTCACTACTTATAGATGAGGAAAAAAAAAGTTACAATGTCTTAACCCCTACATTTTAAAGACCTCTGAATGTTACTTTCTTACTGAATGATGACAAATATGACAGATAATTGTTGTAGAAATGGAATATAAGAATTATAGATATGAAGTTTTAAACTTTGAAAGAATATTTAAAGAAACTTTTCTTATAAGTTTAATCAACTATTTTCAAGTTCATACAAAGTTTGCGTTGTTAGCGTCTTATTAACGTTATATTAAATGATTCTTAAGAAATGTTCCACTATATATAATTTTATGACCTAGAATCAGTTGCATACTTAACACATATCTTTAAAACAATGAAGACGGTTAGAATGTATTTACTATTTCTTTTATTAGTGGTGAATTGTCCCAAAATTGCTAAGTTTTCTAATATAAATTCCACAGTTTCTTTGTATCTTCTTCCTTTTCTATATTTTGCCAATAGTGTACATTTAACCGATGAAATGGAAACGATCGAAGTGAAAAATATTGTTTCTGTTGAAAATAATCTAGAAATGAAGAAAGTAGAGGTTGAAAGAAATACTAACACTGAATTGAAACGAAAACCTGTTAAGCTAACCATGAGACAAGGACTTTTAATGAATCAAGTACTTGCAACATATGCTTTAGAAAATGTGCAAAACGAACTATGCAGAAATCATACAAAAGAGTTTAAAACTGGTGTAAGGGCATTTGAACCATGGGCTTTACAGAGTAAGTATTACATTCACGGGGGTATAGTGAAATAGATATGTACACAACAGGAAATAAAAGAGGTACAAAAAACATTTTTACTTCGTGTTTCATACAATATTCTTTTTGATACTCTTGCAAAATAAAGCCAAAATAAAATTTTGATTGGCAATTTATATATCTTTACCATTACTATACCTATTTGATTTCATCAAATAGATATATTATAACCAAACAAACATTTTTAACAATCATCGTTTTTCCAATAAAATGGTGAATTCTAATATCAAACTAGAGGAAGCATTATACTCTTCGCCGATTTACTGGACTTTTTATATAATTGTTACACATTCTACAGGATCCTCTTCGCAGTTTTTTGTAAATGTTAGTTTTTAGTTTTTTAAACGTGCTTACTAAAACGTTTTATTCCGGTATTCTCTTCTATTAGTGGTTAAAAATGCATGTAGTAGTAACGTATTTTAGACGTCTTATTTAAATGTTGAAATTTTCAACCAAAACGTTGAAAATGGGTGGCCTACTATGAAGCAAAAGGTAACAATCATATTAGGCATTCTTTATATAGAATAGAATAGAATAGAATAGAATATTTATTTTTCAGTTTAGTACAATATAATACAATAATTCTAAGGCAATTTAATTGAAAAATAAATGTAGATAATCTACAAGAAGCCCAAGGCTTGACAGTAGATAGTAGGTATCGGCTAGTGAAAACAAATATTATCCTCTGAAACACGGTGTTTTTATAAACATAATCATAAAGCTCAACTGCAAAAGTCTAATGACTTGCTCGCAAGAATGAATTTCATTAAATGTTTATCTGATGTTTAAACAAAAAAATATATATATACATATACACATATATATATATATATACATGCACATATATACACACATATATACTCATTTTTAGGATAAACCGTGTTTTATGGAAAATATACATATATCGATACATGTTCAGATGTACACATATATACATACATATAATCACACACACACACACACACACACACACACCGACACATAATAATTTATATAATTATATTATACCTATATAGGGTATACAAGGAACAATTTACAATAATATGATTATGTTAAGGTTATATGAATATAACTTATTTTTAACATATATAGAAACGCATTTAAATTAACTTAAATAGATTTTAAAAGAATACTACTTATTATGAATAAACAGAAAAAAATTTTTTTTAATAAATTAGAATTAAAATGGATGCTTATTCTATAAATTAATATACTATTTGTTCATATTATTACTCTTATGGATTTACGTAATAGTAAATGTTTTTGAGATCTACTATTTGATGAATTTTTAAACGTGACTGAAGACTGATCCATTGTTTTATTTTTTTTTTAAATAAATTTTCAGAGTTTATTGCTTTAATCTCTATTGGAATTAAATTATAAAGTTTCGGGCCAAGATATGTAAAACATCGTTGCGACTTGGTTTTATGAATTTGTGGTATTACTGTGGCGTTAGCTTTATGACGTGTGTTGTAGTTATGGCTAATATTAATTAATTCTCTTCTGTATTTATATTGCCATACTAATATGGTTTGGCAATATAGTTGGCGTATATCAAATATTTTAGTTTCTTTAGTTTCTACAAATAAATTGTGTGTTGGGTAAGTCCATTTTAAGTTGTATACCTTCTTTATTATTAATTTTTGTATATTTTGCAGATTTACGATTACATTATTTGTAGCGCTACCCCAAGCCAAAAGTCCATAGACTAGATGTGATTCAACAAGTGAGTAGTATAGTATCCTCATTTGGTCCACCTTGAGTAGTTGAGACAACCATTTAAATTTATATAACAAGTATCTTAGTTTTTTTGTGATGTATTTAATGTGTGTGTCCCATTTCAAATTACTATCTAAGTAAATTCCCAAGTACTTCACATGTTCGACAGATGACAACTCTATATTTAGATTGTTTATTTTAAAAGTAAGTTTGACAAAATTCGGTAGATGAGTTTTATATGAAGCAAACGGTATGAAATTAGTTTTAGTATAGTTAATGGTTAATAGCCTATCGTTGAACCAGTCAAATATTCTGGGTAAGTCAAGCTCTACGGTTTTTTTTAATGTTGGCCAGTCCTTATCCCTATAAAAAATGGCCGTGTCATCGGCAAAACTTAATACAGTTCCTCTTGTTTGCACCTTAAATAGGTCATTTAGGTAAATATTAAACAATAAAGGTCCAAGTACCGTACCTTGAGGAACTCCATATTGTACTATCTTTGTATCACTAAAGGTATCTGAGATGTTGGTGCACTGTCTTCTATTTGTTAAGTAACTTTCCATTAGTTTATATGGAGTTCCCCTAAAACCAATGTTTTCCAATACATTGAGTAACTGGATGTGGCTGACTGTATCAAAGGCTTTAGTTAAATCTAAAAATACACATAGAGCTGGACTCTTTTCGTCTATTGCACTGTTTATGTTAGAAATTAACTTTGCGATTGCGTCATTTGTTGATCGATGTGCTCTGAAACCAAATTGATTGTCAGACATTATGTTATATTTTGCTAGGTAATTTTGAATTCTATGTTTAAGGATTTTTTCAAATATTTTAGCTAAATTCGATATTAAGGAGATAGGCCTATAGTTAGCCACATCCAATTTATCCCCTTTTTTATATAATGGTTTGATTACGGCTACCTTAAAAGCGGTGGGGCATATACCTGTTTGAAATGACCTATTTATTATGCATGCGAGAGGGGCTGCTATCGTGATAATTATATATTTTAGTATTTCTGATTTAAGAGTGTCGATTCCTGGAGCTTTTTTATTTTTTAAAGATTTTATAATTTCAAGGACTTCAGTTTCATTTGTTTCAGAAAGGAATATTGAGTTTGATATTACCTGATTATTTGTCTGAAATCCATTTGTTCTTATTTTATCGGCTAGTTTTTTACCTATTTCCGTAAAATAATCACAAAAGGTATTAGCTATAGTGTGTTTGTCGTTGGTTATATTACCATTTGCATTTATTGTATTTATTTCATCACTTATATTTTCCTCATTAGTTATATATTTGATAGATTTCCATAAATTAACAGAACTATCTTTATTTTCCTCTACTATTTTTTTGTAATAATTTATTTTAGTTTGTTTAATTAAATCATTTAATTTATTTCTAAATATTTTAAATTTATTTATATTTTCTAGAGAAGGTTCTTTTTTCATGTTTTTATAAAGCTTGTCTTTTTCATTTATGGAATTTACTAGCCCTTGTGTAATCCAACTTTTCCTCTTCTTATTTTTGTTTATCTTTATTGTTTTTGTAGCGTCTGCTATATATTTTTTTAGAGTATTAATAAAAACATTTGTACATTTATTTAAGTCATTTGAGGAGTATACTTCGGTCCATTTTTCTTCTTTTAATTTTTCTAATAACTTTTCTTTGTTGATGTGTGACCTGTAATACTCATTTTTAATATTTTTCTTTTTTTCAGGTATAACTATTTGAGCAATTGTGGAATAATGATCAGTTATATGGGTTTCTACAATCATTGGTATGATTTTGAGGTTACTAATAGTATGTGATTTGGTTTTTAGGAATATATGATCTAAACAGCTTTGAGTGTTACCTTGAATTCTAGTAGAACCATTTATAAGTGATATAAATCCTTCCTCACCCAGTATATTTAAATAGTCATTAACTAATTCGTCGTTTCCCAAAATATTTATGTTTATATCACCTACGATTACATGAAAGTCGACGTTGTTTTGTTGGCTTTTTAGATACAGAGATAAGTATTCATTGTATAATTTGCTACAGGTGCTACATATAGAAAAATTACTAACAAAAGCTGTTCAAATTCACTGTAAATAGCCTAATAGTGCAGTCGAATTGATTTTTTTCGGCGACAACAGTCCACCTAAAATTTTATTGTTGATTCTTATGTATTATGACCTCCTGATAGGAAAAAAATATTTGCGCCCAAAAATTTCGTGTGCGTCAAAAGTTATATGCACTTCTTGACGCGCTTTCACGGATTTTCAACTTATCTGCTTAATATACAGGGAGATCGAGAAAGACTGAACGTGCCGCTCCCTTTTTGTGCCGCCTACATACTGCATACATATGTACTATTTTCTGATACTTTCAACATTTTCACGTTGGCGAAAGTAACCTTTAATATAGTCAGTTACAGTATTTACACAAAATGCGAGTTTCTTGCCACACAAGAGACAGTGAACTGATTGCGTTGAAAAACACTGATTTATTAGTCAAAAAGGGAGATAAATGATAAATCAAACACACGCCAGTAATAATAACATTCACGAAAATGACAGACATCAGATTGGTAACAGTGACTAGCAACATAGGAAATTAGTTTTAATAATGTATGTAGAATAGAAATCAATTTTGATAATTTTAGTGACTTTTCCGTGTGACGTCACGTTCAGTCTTTCTCGATCTCTCGGTATCTTGTACTAGTAATTGGATAGGAATTTTAAAAATACTGGCCTATTTGGAATAAAATTCTTAAAAAATATAGACCTGTCCGATATGTATTGGTCAATCCGCCATCTTGGAAAAAAATAGAAAACACCAAAAATAGCCGAAAAAATTAAAATCAAATATCTTTTCTATAAGAAGGAGTAATTTCGCCAAAGTTGGCAAAAATAAAACCCATTTATGATCAAATACAATGCACCAATCCCGGACACCGTACGCCAAATAAAATGGTTAAAGATGGCGGACGAAATAAAATTTTTAATTCTTCGTCAATTATCAAGGAGGCATTGTACGTCACTTTTTTTTCAATTCGATTGTACGTTATTTTATGTATTTTTAGGGGATAGAGTTCATTTTTTGTTTAATTTTCAAAAAGAGTGCGTTTTTTTTATTCTCAGAAAAAGTGCATTTTTACGATTTTTAAAAATGTATTTTCTTTGACCCTCCGTTTTTTACCCAATTTTCATCGAAACAAAATGAAATATGCTATAGAAAGTCTCGTAAAACTTTACAAAAATTTAATACAAAATGAAACTTCATTAATTTGAAAAGGAAATTTATTAAGCATGCGCATGGTAATAATAATAATATATGAATATATGGTCAATAATCAGAACCAAGCAGTCAAGACTAGTGTAGTATTATTTTTGATGGGTATGCCGATGAACAGAATAGCACTAAGAATAACGAGTGCATTCGTCGTAGAAAAAAACGTTTGCGTAGGTATTTCAAGCACAAGTGACATTATGAAAGCATCGGTTAGTCAAAAAAAATTTCTAGCTAATAGTAAAAATAAGAATAGCTTTATAAAATTATTGCGCAAAGAGTGACTTTAACGTTAAAATATGCAGAGAAGACGCCAATACTACAATCGTTAAAACTGCTATTCATTTGAAAACCGAAGACAATCAAGTTATAATAGTTGGTGAAGACATTGACCTTTTGGTTATAATGACTCAACTAGCATGGAATCATCATAAAATAATTTATTTTTACAAACCTAAAATTAATAAAATAATTGACAAACATTATGATGAAAATATAATTGTCTGCAATTCCACCTACTGAAAAGGTAATAGAAAAACACTGTTTAAAAGTATATTTCCAATTCGGGTGGCTTAAAACTGAGAATGGCTTAATGCCTGATGTTATGAGTGAAAGTAATGCTTTTCCTAAAAATTTACTAAGTGATATTTTTTGTAAATGTAAGAAAGGCTGTAAAAATAATACTGTGGCTGTAAAAAACTGAATATAATATATAATATTCTATTATATGTGTCTATTGTAAAGGAAATAATTGTGCCAATGCTTCTTCTATCTTTGATGAATCGGCTAACGATGAGGAATGCGGTGAAATTATGGCATATTACGATAATGAAATTAATGTAGTATATTTCATTTTGTTTCGATGAAAACTGGTTGAAAAGAAGGAGGGTCAAAGAAAATACATTTTTGAAAATTGTAAAAATGCATTTTTTTTGAAAATAAAAAAAACGCATTCTTTTTGAAAATTAAAAAAAAAATGAACTCTACCCCCCTAAAAGTACATAAAATAACGTACAATCCAAAAGAAAAAAAGTGACGTACAATGCCTCTTTGATAATTGACGAAGAATTAAAAATTTTATTTTGTCCGCCATCTTTGACCGTTCTATTTGGCATACGGTGTCCGGGATTGATGCATTATATTTGACCATAAATGAGTTTTATTTCTGCCAACTTTAGTGAAATTACTCCTCTTTATAGAAAAGATATTCAATTTTTATTTTTTCGGCTATTTTTGGTGTTTTCTATTTTTTCCAAGATGGCAGATTGAACAATACATATCGGACAGGTCTATATTTTTTAAGAATTTTGTTCCAAATAAGCCAGTATTTTTAAAATTCCCATCCGATTACTATACAAGATATATTAAGCAGATAATTTGAAAATCTGCGAAAGCGCGTCAAAAAGTGCATATAACTTTTGCTGCACACGGAATTTTTGGACGCAAATATTTTTCTCGTAATCAGGAGGTCGTAATACATAAGAATCAGCAATAAAATTTCAGGTGGAATGTCGTCGCCGAAAAAAATTAAATTAAATCAATTCGACTGTACTATAAGGATTGAATGCGAATATAAAAATTATGTCCTTAAAGTAATTTGAAATTAAAAAAAATCAGTCATCCTATAAAAATGAAGAGCGTCCCTAATAATTATCGAGAAATGCAAGTGGATTTTGGTATTTGAAAACAGACATTCTTTTAAGTACATTTAGCATAATTTCTTCAAGGAGAATTTGGTCTTAATGAATTTCCTTTTAAATGATTTTAACATTTTTGGCATTTAACATTAGAACGTACCTCTGCACCTACCCAATAAATAATAAACCGTTTGAGCATCATGAAATTTCAATTCAGAACATAAAAAAAGTCAAAATTTCAACTTAATAAGTTGAAATTTCGACTATTATACTGAAATGACATACAGAAAATTGTCATTTTACAACTATCAGAAAATAGTATATTATAACACACGTGTGGCAATGAAACTTGTCACATGTGTGTTACATACTATTTTTTCTATGGTTGTGAAGTTATTTTCCTTACAGTCTTTCCAAAATTTTAAATTTGTGAAGATGTAAATGAGGCGTGCGGAAATTTTTTTGCCACACGGCGTGCGGCAAAGTGACATTTTCCGCAGTCATTTTGAAGAAAATTTGACTTTCAACACAACCGTAGAAAAATATATTTTTGAGTTGTTTTGCGTTTTATGAAAACTATTGATTTCTACTAGATATTGAAACACCCCATACCCCAGTCGTATATTTATCTCTCTCTTTTGAGTGAGACAGAAAAATATACAAAGTTGGCCATTTACGTGATCGTCTAGTTTTTTAAAGTTAGGACCCAAATTTACGTTGTGCTTGTATTTTTGTTTAACCATAGATTCTTTTATAAAGTTTGATATTACTTGTTTCTATTTACTGATCAAATTTATTTATTAATTTTGGCAACACTCAGTTATTAGATGATTTTACCTTGGTACTGTTTTATTTGACTGTACTTTATTTAATACTGATTTCACTGTAATTACAAATTGCATTTGTAATTGATTTATTTTGCCTAAAGAATTATATTCTTATTTAAAATCTTACTTATTCCTGAAAAGTAGAATATTGAAGGAAAACACAGAAAACGTTTTAATACGTTTATTTTAGACAACTGTCATATTCATTTGAAACATTGTATTATATAATTGTTGGGGCAATTGCCACAGTTTACATGAAAAGAAGGAAAGCATTCGTTGGGACAATTGTCACATTAATCCGTCGAATAATCAGGTCAGCTATGCAAACAATAAAATAAATTGTTTACAATGACAATAGTCATTTTCCTGAAGTATTTATAATGGTCGTCGTCATACGTAAAATTTGACACAGCTCGGGAAATTTCCCAATCATGATAATAATATGGTGATAAAAAGGCAATCAACAAAATCTTATCAAATAGCCACGACAACTGTCGTTTCGAACCGTAGTGTTGTTGTTGTGGCTAGTTGCTTGCCTTTCGAAAATCTTCGAAATTAAAACTGATAAAAAAAAGCTGTGTTCAAATCGTATCATATGTAAATGATAACTTGGTGAGGTATAAATGCAGAGATGGCAATTAAGAATTCTTAAATGCAAAAGCTGAAGACTAATAATTGTACACTCAGAGAAATTTGGCGTTTTAAAAAGCACAAGAAATCACTTGAATATTAATATATTGATGTATTGAATTCAAGTCATCAAAACTCAACATATCAAGTTTGTATATTTTTACTTTTATATTGAGTATTGAACAAATCATTGCTATATACCCTTCAAAATATAGGGAATTTCATTTCCTTTAATATTTAAAATGACTATTTCACTTGTCTGATTATATTAATAACTCATCCATATAAACAAAAGTTGAACATTTACATTTTAAAGAAACTCATTGGTTTTGTATATACGATAATTAACATTTTTAAAGAAGAGCACAGTTGAAACAAAGTTATATTATTTTTTCTGATAAATTCAGTTGAACATTATGCAGTTATTTTAAAAGGGTCAAATATTTAAATCATCATTAGGCACTTTTGTTTTGAAAACGCTTCACAAAACCATATGTTGTCTTTTTGAATTAACTATAAACACTAATGAGGAAAAAATATATTTGATTTATTTTCAATCATTAGTGATTTTTTTAATTTTACAATGTTTTTTCTCTGAGTGTAAAATCTGCAATATACCATTCGCGACTGTACCAAATATTATTTACATAGCTGAGCGGAGTATTAAAACAACAATCGTTGTAATAACATTTTAAAAACCCAACGAAACTTTCCATTAATTAAACTACTAAAATAGTTGCAAATCACAATCGTGAGTTATTTAATTTGCATACTGAAAATGCATACTTTTAAATAAATAAACTATTATCAAAGTACCACAATGAAAACCTAAACGCAAATTACTTTTGAGTTGACTTCGCAGATTATAGAGTCGTAAATTTTAAGGAGAAGAAGAAAAAGCGATTAACGTTGTCATTAGGTTAAATTTAGTAAATTTAGAAAAATAAAAATTCGAGTTTAATTTCATATTAAATTAATGAGCAGAACAAAAATGACAACGCGTCGCATATGATTAAATAATTTTTTATAACTACTTATTGTTTGATATACTGTGAGGTCTCCAGTTAAATCTCCCCCAGCTCCCATAGTAGCGTCGGCGTCGTGTGCGTCGCCCATCTTAAGAGCGAACTTGAAAGTACACAGTACTAACGAAGTTAACTAACATTTGCCTTCTCCCGTAGGACGGGCGAGTGATCCACGGTAGGCACCTCACGGTCTAGTGAGCACTTGTCGTTCTGTGCGGAGATTGAAAAAGCCAGTAAACCTTTTTATTTCAACGGTCCCTGCCTCGTCGTTCAGCTTTCACAGATTCGTAAGAAAATCTGTATAAATACGAAACTATCCACTATCCAGGATAGCCCGCACTACGCAACCATCTAGTGACGGCCCGCAAATACGTACCATCTTACGATGGTCGCACTACGTACCACCTTTGGGGGTGGCCGCACGGCTGAACTCAAACAAAAGCAGATACCGGAGTAATTAATACTGCCAGCAAGTGTACTCTCGAAGAGCAGGTCAATAATAGACAAATTTGTTTCCCCGGAACCTCGCTTATATACAGTTTTAAAATAGAGACAAAAATTCTCAAACTGAAAGGGTGAGAAAGACAGTAAACCACGCGAGCTTCGCGATCTACGCAATATTTGTCACGTATGCATCTAACGCTCGGCCAGCCCTTCGGTTATCTAAATTACCCATTAATGAGAAATTTCGAACTTAAGTCTTTAATGAATATGGCTTTCTATCGTTTATGTTGATGATCTTTCTGTTTATGTAACACATTCTTTTAGCCGATACGTTTGTGAGAACCTCAACTTTTGCGTCGAAAATAAACCCCGTTAAAACTGTACATAATATTATAAAGAAAATAATATTTCTGAATTTAAGTAAATTATACATGAAATTGTTATCGTAAAATATTTAATTTTGATTGGAATTGTTTTAAAGTTCTGAAATATGTAAATTCTATTTAAAATTTAGAAAATTAATTTGCAAATACACGGCCTAGATACGGGGCGTTTCAATATCCATATTATTCAGAGATTGACATTTTCTAAAATTTTAGATAAACCTGATATGATATGACTAGAAGCGATTAAAGATCATTGAGTGTAATTTGTGGTCAATCAGACTGATATGACTGTATCATATATCGCTGATTTATTCTACTGTTAGGAAAAGTAATTTTTTTAATATTACACACTTACAAGCACATATGAATACTCTTTACCTAAATTATGAAATAAAATATTTTCCAGTGTTCGATTCATCATCCAAACTACAAGGTGGCATTTTACTTGGCAACTTAGTGGATTATGGATCTTTTTCACAATGCCTTAAAATTTATAAAAATACTGAATTCGGACCAATTTATGGCAAACACTGTTTACTAAACATAAAACCAAGCATTCAACTTCTCCAAAAAATATTGTCATTCCGTAATATTTCAGCCAAAGTAAGTTCACACATATATATTGATTGAGAAATTTAAGTATGAAAATTGTAGAGATTTGAGAAACTTTTCACCACTGTTGAGAGGTCTGAACTGGGATGGTCAGTTTGTGTACCACATACATGTCCAAGAGATGATATTTTGAGGCATTTCAATAAAACTATAATGGATATGGCTGAGGGATTAGAAATTATAGTAAAATTGGATGAAAATTATTGTAATAGTGTTCTGACACAACCCGTTATGGGAACTACTCAATATTTGGTATTGTAAGTAGCATCTGTACTTCATGACGAAATGTATGTACTGGAATGGTAGATCGGGCCAATCCAAGTAAGTACCGAATGACCATTTAAAAACGCACTTGATCAGTATTTACAAATATACATGGTGATCCATCAATTTTCATCAAAATTTCTTTTGGCTATAACTCTTGAATTATTTGCTGCAATTAACTCATTTTTAGTATACTTTATTTACTACTTAATTAGAATAGCACTGCATAGTCAGATTTTCAAAATTCAAAGACCGTATTATGAAAATTCCTCATTTATTTGTTCGCTCAGAAAAAATCGTGGTGTATATTCTTCTGTTAAAATTTAAATTACATGGACTAACGACAAAAATCATGTACTTGTTTTTTTTTTTGTCACAATTTCACCCACTTGTAAACGAATCATCATTTGAAAAAGTCATAAAAGCAATAAGAATAGTTAAAACAAATATTGCATATTGCATATTGCATATTGTATATTAAAATATGACAATTTAAATAATCTTTGAATAGTAATACTGATTTCTTTTTATGTATTTTACATAGGCGGGTATGGAAATCCTAGTATAATCTTGCTTAGTATATGAATTGAATAATAGACTTAGATTATGATGCGGTATTATTTCTTTTTAAGTAATTGTTAAACATTTTCCAGAATGACTGTCTAATTCTAAAAAAATCTGCGGTGAGTACACGAAGGATAAATGTGCGGTTAGATATACCGTATTCAAAAGTGTGGAGAGTTTTTAAAAAGGAAAACTTGCATGCTTATCGTGTGCAACAATAGGCCTCTTGCATGTGCCGTATATTTTAAATTAATTTATATATATATTAATATATTGTTACTAAACATTAGCAATTATCAAATATGTTTTCCTAATTTCTAACTGGAAAGTATTTAAATCATCTTACTAAATCTGTTTTCATAATTTCTAACAGGAAAATATTTAAATCACCGACTAATATCCGAGAGAAGGGGCAAATCTGAGAACACACTCATATTGGACTTGACGTCATCTATCACTACATCTCTGCGCGTGCAACGATTCGGACATATAATTCGTGCACAGTTTGTGGTTATTTCCTAAAATTATTTAGTTGTATTCCGTCTGTGATATTAAATTATAACGTGTATTTAAGTGTACCATATTTAAAAGGGTTTAAATTGTTTTAAACATAACTGAAAAAGGTTATTTCAAATGTCAATCGGTTACGCCGTACACCTGCCAGGTGTATGCCATATGCTACTGCGTCACAAAAATATGCATAAATAAAAAACTATAAGTCCTAGATGAATTTTTTTTTTCAAAAACTTCTCCTGTATCTTGGCTTCAATCGCCTCGCTGCATGTATACGAAAATTTTCAAAGATAAAAAAGTTTGTCGCTTAGTCAAAATATGAATACATTTTTAGCGAAGTAGTAGTCGAGTAATAAGTTTATTGTTGCTTAAAGAAAATAATAAACAATTATCGATAGAGAAAAAGACCATCGAAAGCGCTTATTTGAGTACTTGAATTAAAAAAAAAATTCAGATCGATAGCTCAATTAAATTTAAAGATATGGCAGTGTAAATGTTAAAAAACATGATTTTTATAATCAGTCAATTTCTCACGTTTTTTCTAAATAAAAACTATATGTACCACAGAAAAATATCGCAAATAGCCATTTCTTACGTAGAATTATTCACTTTATAGAAACTATAAGGTCTGGTCTGGTTCTACGCTGATTTTTTTTTGAGGTCACCGAGTCCAAATCTGACATCGAAACTTACCAGGGATGCTCGGTGGTGGCTCTTCGGGGGTGGGAGGGGGTGAAATCGAGTGAAAAATTCAAAGTGCCCAAAAATCACGTGGGGATCGCTTCCCGGGGGCTTTCGAGGTCGCTAAATCCAAATCTAATCAAATCATTTATTGATGTTCACAATACAGTATGTGTTTTACACACGTCAATATACACAAAGCATCATGCATACATAAAATTTCAAATTTATAATGAATTCTAAAAGATAGTAAAAAAATGGTGATAAGTAATTAAAAAAACATTACATATTATCACAGTTTTTGTTACTTTAAAATAAAATAAAACAAAATGAAATAATACATCTTACAGAAGTCCTGAAATACCTATTTCAGCTTATCACAACGTAGATACATCGAAACTTACCAGGGATGCTCGGGGGTGGCTCTATGGGGGTGGGAGGGGGTGAATTTGAGTGAAAAATTAATAGTGACAAAAATATATTTTTTGAATACTTCACATATTACTATTACACGTAATGCTTTTTTATTCACAAACAAATTATTTGATATGATATTTACAAATCGCAATATCGAATAAATGAAAAATTTGCTTGAATAGTAGAGGCATGATTATTCCACATTTTTTTTTTTTTTGGTTATTTACAACAAAAATCCATCTTAACGGCTACAAATTACAATCAGTCAGTGAATATACAAAATATTTAACTCAGTCAATCGTTATGTCGTCACTTTCGTCATGCTCTTCTTTACTATCGTCACTTAGATCGGGGCTGGCTGTTTAATTGGAACAATTATTTCCAATACAGTTTTTGCAAGCAACTGTACAGCTTAGTCCGTGCCGGCGGCACTCGCACATTTTGCCACAGTCCATCTTGTAGCTACAAGAAATCATTTTCATGATACTGGGAGGACCTCCGTCTATGTTAAAAGTCACGTGGTTTGGATTGCTTAAATTAGTACAGTTGAAAAAATGAAAACAATTATCAATTGCCAATGTTCCAAGGCAATATTTCTTCGAAAAAATTCCAAGAACGACTCAATATACATCCAACGTGGTTGACAACGTGACTAACGTACTGTTGGGGGCGCTCTCTTTAAGTATAGAAATACGTTACACAGCTGCTCCCACTTACACTGAGCAGCTGCCGCTACCTGAATATATAGTAATACTATTCATATATTGAGCCCGATTGGTATCGAGGGTCTCTAATTTGTCGACGATAATCTTCGCGCCTTTTCCAAAACGAAAGGAATTTTTCAATGTATATCTATACTAGTGCACGGGTGCATGATGATCGAAAACGTGCGAGAGTATTTTTTTTGCGACGACCCCCGAGCATCCCTGGTAAGTTTCGATGTCAGCGACCTCGAAAGCACCCGGAAAGCGATTTCCCTGTAATTTTTGGGCACTTTGAATCTTTCACTCTATTTCACCACCGAAGAGCCACTCCTGAGCATCCCTGGTAAGTTTCGATGTCAGATCTGGACTGGGCGGCCTCGAAAGTCCCCTGGAAGCGATTCCCCCGTGATTTTTAGGCATTTTGAATTTTTCACTCGATTTCACCTCCTGCCACTGCCGAGCATCCCTGGTAAGTTTCGATGTCAGATTTGGACTCAGCGGCCTCGATAGCCCCCGGGAAGCGATTCGCCCGTGATTTGTAGGCACTTTTAATTTTTCACTCGATTTCATCCCCTCCCACCCCCGAAAAGCCACCCCCGAGCATCTCTGGTAAGTTTTGATATCAGATTTGGACTCAGAGACCTCAAAAGCCCTGGGAAATGATTTCCCCGTGATTTTTGGGCACTTTGAATTTTTCACTCGATTTCCCCCCTCCCACTGCCGAGCATCCCTGGTAAGTTTCGATGTCAGATTTGGACTCGAAAACCTCCGGGAAGCGATTTCCACGAGATTTTCACGGTTTTCTATCAATTTCTAGAATTTTTCAAAAAATTATGTACTTTAGATGCATTTTATGCACCTCTTAGGCAATTTTCTTCGAACGGCTTCACTATATGTAGACTTTTTTCTTAATATTTTCCCGAAGACGATGCCGAAAATCGCATCTCGATTCGAGCTATATTTCAAAATTAAGATATTCCGGGCTTTGACTAATTTCCCTGGTCTATTTAATACATATTCATGTTGTATTCTCATTCTGTATTTTATTGTCAGTATTTTCATTCTCAAGGTTATTAAATTACAAAACTAATAAAATTTTCTTATTCTGAATACCAGGTTACAGTATATGAAGTAGAATAATGTTGGCACTGATGTACAGTAATGCGATATTTGCTTTTACTTTCTTCATAGCTGCCATATTTTTTTTAACGATAATTCATTTATTAAAAGACGGTGAAAGTGTGACAAAAACCAAGTACATAATTCTTGACGCTGATTCATGTACTTTTAGCTACTGTACGAAATTCTAACGAAAGAATATACAGGGTAAATTTTTCCTCGATTTTTCAAATCATGACTACGCCAGGCTATTCGTTCTAAGTAGGATATCATGTGTACCAGCAAATGCTTCAAAAGTTATAGCCAATAGAAATACCGGTGAAAATTCATGGATCATCCGATTATCCATAAATACTGATCGATAGCGTTTTGAAATGGCGATTCGGTAGTTACCTGGATTACCTCGATCTACTATTACTGTATGTACAGTTCGTCATAATATATCATGTATCACGAGCATTAAAAGATATATGTCAAGTTGGCTATAGCCGGAGAGCGAGGCGAATTTCTCAAAAATACAATATTTTGCATTTCCCATTCCATAACTTTGCTTCTAAAAAAATTTTTATTCGAGATCAAATGCTGCATTGAAAATATCTGTATCGAGGAAACTTTTTTATTATTGAAGATAGAGTACTAGTATAGGCGAGTGAAATATAGTTTAAGGTATGAATTAAATTTTGAAAAACAATCGTTGTTGGCTATAGAAGCGTAATAAGTTTGAACGTTGTACTCGCTTGTATTAAATTCTGGATTACCGATTTATCAGACCCTCACTTTAACCGCTAATATCTCAAAAACGGAGGGGCTAAAAAAATTTGAAAAATGATGTGTTTATTATGTATCTATTGTAAACCAATCGCTGAAATTTCAATAATTAACGTTGAACAGTTTTAAAGATCTGCTTACGTTATATAGAAAATATCCCACTTTTGAAAGAGATTTTAACCAACGAAATAAGCACGAAGTAACGTTTTTAACAATAGCTCAAAAAATTTAAAATAAAGAATTATGAAAAAATTTCACCAATATTATTTACATAGAATGTATATTTTTCGAGATATAACGGATTAAAAGCTTATATGGTTAAAATTTCCTTAAAAAGTGGCACATTTTTCAATATAACTTAGCAGATCTTCAAAAGTGTTCAACGTAAGTTATCAAATTTCAGTGGTTGATTTGCAATAGACACCTAATAAACACATATTTTTTTCAAATTTATCGGGTCTGCCCTTTTTGATATATTGACGGTTAAAATGAGGGCTATTTTGCAAGCGGCCGCGTGGCGCATGGTAAATATGCTCTCAGAATATGACAACGAAATGCACTTTCCGTAGTTGGTAAGTCTCTAATGGTAATGCATATTTAAAAAGCGATATTTTAAATGACTAAACATATTGGCCATTATATACAAATGATATTTGTTTATTATATGTTTTAGCTTGGAAATAAATGGGCTCCTAAATGGCCCATACTTTCCGTCAATTCTGGACGACCATAAAGACTTGAAAAACTATATATGCTTTTATTAAGCAATCTTCAATAACATATATGCGCCATTTTTATTAATTTCACCAAATGACGGGTTTCCCAAAATTTACTTTTTCAGAAGCTAGTAGATTCAATATTTTACATTTTCCTGCATATGTTTACAGTAAAAATTTCTCACTTGATGTTACATATATATACGGTTAATCATAAACTAGTTGAAAACGAATCTATCTATTTTTTCAATTATAACAATATTTACAATAACACATCCTAAAAAACAAACAGTAGTGAAATAAACACTCTATATTCACATAGAAATGTAACAAAATGAAAACTATCTGTTGCCTGACACTGTTAGGGATTGCGCGCGAGAGCAATGTTCGTGTTACAAGGCTTTTTCCTCACTTAATATGCATTTCATACAAAACTCTTGAAATAAAAAAAATATTCTTATATTTGCTACAACTTACTCGCTTACAGTATGCAGTTATTTTGAGAAATAAAGAGTTATCTCGATCCACACTTTTTCGGTGTAAATCACACAGAAATGACAACTAATCCATTAATATTTATTTTTCAGTCATATCATACCACATATTATTTTTGCATACACCGTTGGAAAGCGAGAGGTTTGAATACTGTAATACTAAAATATGAAGTTTTTATGACAACAAATGACAGATACCCAGACAGCACCGTATATTCTAAGAATATTCTGTAATTATGCAAAAAAGAATGAATATATTCTGATTAATTCTGGAATAATCCTGGAATATATATAACGGATTATTCTAGTAATATAATTTTAAATATATACCTGGAATATTCAGCATGAATATGATAGTAATATTCATTTTGGAATATATATATTCCCTCCTGGGTCAAGAATATTCTAACACTTTGAGAGTGAAAGAATAATATTAATTGTTACTCAACCAAATCAACGTTTTATAAAAGCTTTTAATTTTTTCTGTAAAATGTAACTTAAATATATGCGTGTTATTTCAATTAATAAAAAATATTTAATATGATTATAATGATTATATTATACAATGATGTTATTCCCAGTTTTAAACAAAAGCTCAATCCATATTTTTGTTATCAGGTTATCAGGTTTGAGCAGTGCAGCCAAGGCTAGACTTCAGAAATAAAGCCTAGCCATGCACATGTATATAGTGTTTTAAACTACCCGCGATTTTTTCCTATTTACGTATCTCATAACATAACCTCAATATCAGAATTTACGTGCTTTAATCGTTTGTTATTGTTGAGATACTTGTGTTTTTATGTGTAGTATAAGTGATAAGTGACCGATGAACAATAAGTAAGTACATTAATCTTTTTTATAGGGAAAATTTAACAGGGCACACGTCACTTGTACAATTTTTTACTTAAATGAAAAGAAAAACGGATAGAAATACTACTGGTACTGGCGCAGCTTCATAGAGAACTTAATATAACTCTAAAACTACATAAGACCATAATACTGATGATATAAATCAGAGACAGTTAGTTATTACAGTTGAACCAAAGCTTACCAACAAATTCTTCACATTTACAAGAAAGTACCTACTTATGATTGCATCAGTCAAAATAATTCCCAAACTTTTAATCATAGTACTGCAGGCACCACGAACTTATTAAGTAGTGTTCATTTAGAGAATATTGTTAGAAGTAATGTTTCAAATAGGGGCAGTGAAAGTAATTTATTGGAAAGCGATTCTGGCGAAAATTTTAATTGTAGCGCAAGTTTTGATGAGCAGAGCTGTCACACATAAAGTTAATGTACCTGAAGTTTCGAACATTCACTTGAACGAATTTCATTTGAAAAGGAAAGATTAATAAAAATTATAAATCGACTTAGGCGTACCACTTTTACGGTAATATTTGTTGGCAAAGATAGTATCGTTGCCAGCAAATATTACCAGAAAAATTGTACGTCCAAGTCGATTAACTTCAAATTTTCAATTTAAATTCGTTCAACTGAACGTTCGAAACTTCAGGTACATATACCTCCTGGAATATGTGACTAGCAAATGATAACCCTCTGTGCTTAGAGGCAATGGACAAATAATTTGTAGTAACTTTTATTACAAGTTTTCATTTTAATCAATCTTTTCTATTATTTTTTGTAAAAAGATATTAATTACCTGTTTGTATTTTTTTTTCTAGATTGATAGTATGTGTAGATTGGATAGCGATAATTACAAGGAATGTTCATGCCGCTTTATGTGAAAAGTAATGAGTGATGACTTGGCCAAGCTTTACAGTTTACACGGACACAGAGACAAAAAAGTGTTTTCCAAAACAGCACTTTTCGCAACAGTTACAGGTAATTATTTAACATAATATATTTGTTTGCGGTTCGGATATATACTTGCTTAAATGAAAAACAAGCCTGTAACTCTCTATTTTTTGCATGATTTGAATCAGTTTTTTTTTCATGTAGAGTGACAATATTTCTATGTGTAGGTGACATTAATTTGGTTTTAATTTACATACACGGCCTCCTGCGAAGCGTTTTTTCACCAAAAACAGTAAATCATATTAGCAATTTTTTTTTTAAACAGATGATATAATATCCTTCTATTTTGATTTTTTTAATGTATTTTTTTTTTTGATTTTGATGAAACTTACTATCAAGACATGCTGAAGAAGAATCAGTTATTTAAAAAGAAATCTCTAATATGATTTAGTGTTTCTTGGCGAGAGGAATATAACTTTCTAATTCTATTCTGAATTTTGAATACTTTTTTAGATACTCAGGTGTGACACCAGGATTTTTTTTGGGGGGGGGAGGTTAATAATTCCCAACTCTCATTACAGGAATTTTCCCAACTCAAAAAAATTTTCTTCAATGAAAATGATGAGCGGGGGGGGGGTAAAATTTTTCTCGAATTTTCCTAACTTGAAGCTTGAATTTCCTAACTCGAACCAGAATAAAAAAGAATTCCTTCGAAAATAAAAACTGATGAGAGGGGAGGGGGGGGTAGGAGGTGGAGGATAAAGTAAAAACAAATTTTGAATCCTTTGGTTCTTGTACACACGCTAAATCATGGGGGCGGCTAATGCCAAAAAATATTTTGAAATATTAGCTTCTCTTATATGTACTAAATACCAGTTTTATGGGCTTTTGCTTGATTTATCTATGTACTCCTATTTACCCAATTTACCCCTCAATCCTTCAACGGAATAAGATCAGAATATAATTCTCGTTGAAATACATATAATTCAAGTCAATGTTAAACGGTTCCAGGTAATTGTGGGCATAAGAAAAAGTTAAGACCGACGGACATTTTTTTTTTGCTCAAACTTAAAATCTCGACGTTTCATGACATTCTAAGTCTATTTGAGCAATAAAATTTTTCAAATTTTTTTTGCGCTACTATACTTCCAAGTAATTACAAAATACAAAAATATGAGTTGATTCTTGGTTTTACCATTAGCTTTCTTCAATACACAAGTTTAAATTCTAAATAAAAATCCTATAAAATGTTTTCTTTTGTTTTAGAAACAATGAAAAGGACACAGAAGATTAGTCTTAAGATAGATTCAAAATATAAATATATTTATTAAATACTTAATAAATAATTCTGCAATATTATATTTTCAATATTTTATTTTCCCATATTTTTAGAATTTTTAGGAAGAAGGCACTAATATGCAAGGAGTGGAGAGTTTTCAGTTGATTACTGTTATTATTTTACATTTTAATTTTTATATAATTATTTAAGTCGAAAAGTAAGATAATCAGATATCAAGCTGAAGGAGCTGCTGTAAACAATTGCGAGTGTCATCCCCCATCCAGGTGCGTTTTGATGATGTATTAGTTTTATTTCTGCTTTTACCAAAAGTGACCCACGTATACCAGAGGACCTGTATACATTCTCACGGGAATATTCCTGAAACCAGCCTAAAGGAATATCCTATATAAACCTAGATTATTCCAGGAATATGAATATATATTCCAGGCAAAAGCTGTGAATATGTTTGAAACATATAAATATTCCTGGATTATTCCTGGAATAATTTGGTAATATTCTTAAAGGAATAATCTAGGTTTATGTAGGATATTCCCATTGGCCGATTCTAAGAATATTCCCTGGAGAATTTATATATTCACGGCCTATTCTAAGAATGATTCTTTATTCTCAAGAGTATATTCCAGGAATATTCTAAGATTATATTGTGCTGTCTGGGTATAGAGGGGCGGGAACATGAAAAATGTGAGAATAGTATTTTTCGTAAAAAAAAATATGAAAAAGTGTAATTTTCTCCACTTTCGCAATTCCAAATCAAATTGCAACCTCAAAAATATGTTTTGTGAGGTTTTTTCACATAGCAATCAACTGTCGGTTGCATAACACGAATTCAGGGGTCTCGCTCTTAAACCACTATGGCTATGTAAATGAAAACGCAGGGCTACTTGAGATTGATCTATTTAAATGGATTGTATTACATTTTAACATCAGGTTTAATGATAGTTATTAATTATTGTTTTTAGGTTATTTTTAGGTTCTTTTCTAGCTGCTGGAACAATTGCAGCAATAATAGATATGCGTTCTGAAGGAGGTACCTAACTAAAATTAATTAAATTATGTAATAAATATGGCTTCTCATGTAAAGAGTTTCTGTATATTCAAACTGACATTTTAGTAAAAACGTTTTATGTCAGGGCCAAGAGAGAGCACTATGTTATATGCGCTACGTTCGCTATTTTGCTAAACCAAGTGGTCATGTTAAGTCTGTTCGCTGATAGAGTCCCGGTGTGACGTCACTAACGTCTGAACCAAGATCCCGTAGGCTCGTTGGTATTTTCAAATACAGAGTGGCGTCGCTTTGTTTTATATTTTACTTCATGTATTTAACCAGATTTATTTAAATAAAATTTAATTAAAAGCGTGTATAATACATCTATTGTAAATTTATAGTAATTTAAGTTAAATATATAAATTATAATATTGAATTGTTTTGGTTACAAGTAAAAAATATGATACAGCAAATATACAAAAATATACAAAAAAACACTTAAATAGTTGCAGCTAAATCGTTTTTATTCATTAATAGAATTTTGTCAAATAAATATACGTAATCTTAAAATAAAAATATATACTTACTACTAATTATGCCGTTAAAATAAATATGGCAGTAAAATACAAATACCTAGTATACGTGCGTTTCACTGAAGCTTGAGGTTCCACATTTTCTTTGTCATTTTTAGCTATTTTTCTTATAGTCTTCTCATCGGTTTTTAAAGCCTCACCCACTTGCCTTTGAACAGCTTTTATTGACAATAAAGGTCCACCATTTTCATTTTCCTTTTGAAAATATTCCAACAAATTCTAAACTAACTGCTGTGATTGCGGATTTAAAAATTCATCAGGATGCATGTTTACTATTTTAACAATAGAACAAGACTAAAATTGTTCTCTTAGGCACTAATTGAAATAAGTGCACTATAACTGCTATACCCGACTTCTGAGAAAATCGACCCACCTCTGAAATCGTCAGCCGCATTCGCCGGTGACACACGTTACCCAAATTGGTTTGCTGTCAAATAATAGAAATGCTGCACGCCGGTCATAACTTGACCACAAACACACCCAACTTGACCTACGTTACAGATTAGGTTACAAACAATATTTCAATAAAGGCAAGGCAGGATAGAGCTCCGGACGATATTCCTTACACTATACGACCGGAATTCTATCAGCGAACAGACTTTAGAAGATCTTACCATTATGCGTCAGAAGAGCTCAACAAAAATTCATTTGCTGAAGACGTCAGTCGTGCCTTCTCTAAAGATTGATGTTATATCTATACTCTCAGATTGATTCATTGCAATTCTTAAGGATAGGAATTTGGAGAGTGAGAGGGAAGTGTGCGTTTATTTTCGGTTTAATATAAATATTAAAAAAAAAAAAAACCTAAATGGTATAATCTTTAAAATCATTTCAGGTAATTCCTATTATCCTAAGGAATACAACATTATACAGTTTTTATCATAAATTTTGTATATGGTTAAATGTCATGCCCTGATAATGAAAATAGGAACAATTTTCATTGACAAACTACAACAGAAATATACAATAAAAAATAAATAGTTGTATTCGTTAGAACAATAGCAACTACCAAAAACAATTTTAAAGGTTATACTATATCTGGTTCTTTCAATATTTATAATAAATCAAAAATAAAAGGCATATTTCCTTCCCAAGCAGCACAAATATGCTATTCAGCTGAGACAGCCACTAAAACGTTTTATCGGCTTTTGTTTACTTATATTTTGGTCATCTTATTTTCGTCGTGGTTTGATTGATTGATTGATTGATTGATTTACCAGCGTGCGGTAGGCATTGCTGCCACTCCCGGGTATACAGCTGGGCCTGCTACGTCCACGCTGGGTTGGACTAAGGTCATGCTTGTTGCTAGCAGCGAGAGCAACGCATGGTAAAGGAATGTGGGATGGGAGGTGTAGGTATTTGTGAGATGCGTTACCGCATTGTGTCGTGAGGGAGCGTTTAAGCTCCCTTTTTTGTGTATTTGGTTCTGAACTTCTGCCTATTCTGACTCTTCTTGTGAAATATGTTGCCGTGTTGTGTCGTAATGTGGAGTGTTTTTGCTCCTCTTTTTGCGTTTTTGCTTCTTCGAGTCTTCTTTTTTCTGAGTCTTCTGATTCCTCGGTGTCCAATTGTGGTAGAGTATATATCCTTGCGATTTGTTAGTGGTGTTCATTTGTTGATCCTGATCCTTTCAATTGTCGTTCTCCACTGTAGCATGGTCTCCCTATTTTTAGTTTGTTTCTGTGCGGTGCTAGCGCTTTCTTCAGTAAATGTGTTGGGTCCCTTCCTTGGGTATGTCCCCAATACTTCATAGCGTATATTTCTATTATGTTGATGCTTTGTGTCGCTGTTTTCGTCTTGTTGTTTTAGTTGGACGATGCCCTTTCTGCTCTTCTTAAAAACTTCTTTTGTTGGCTTTTGTTGTTGCCGCGTTTTGATTCCATATATCATCGTTGTCCGTATGACGGCTATGTACATACATTTGGTAAGGTCCCATGATAGTTTATTTTTCTCAATGTGTGCCGTTTTGATTCTCTCCTTTACTGTTTCTCTCCGCTCCAGCTGGTTCGTCCGGTCTGTTCGGTATTCTTAGGGAATATTCATCTATTTTGTGTTCCTCTCCGCTGGTCCAACTCTTCTTCTTCTTCGGCATCGATTAGAAGATTATCGACGTATGTGTGTGTTTTCTTAGAGAACACCATTTTTCTGAAAGAAACCTTCACTAGGCATACCTCCGCTGAAGTGATGTGCGAACTCAGCCCTGACGCAGTATATCAACAATACCTCATTGATTATTTCGAGTTTAATTTTAATTATTATCACTACCGTGATTTCTAGCATTTATTCCTTGGATGGTGGCTTATTGAAGGGTCTTCTTGTATTAATTTGATTCATTCATTTTTTGCTTTCTCTTCTTCCTCCAGTTTATCTCCACTGTTGCCATGGTATACCTCTTCTCGTGTATGTGTTATCATTTTTTCTATATGCCCCCCTGCTGCCGCTTTACTGCCCCTAACTCGTTCCTTCTTTTCTTTGATTTTGTGGTCCTATGTTCTGTATTCGATTCATCATTCTTGCGTATAGATACCATTTTCTGAGAAAAACTATGCATTTCCATTGAACTGCAAGAAATTCAGCCCCCGGCGTATTAAGCCAATAGTACGCCACTGATAAGATTGTCCATTTATTACCCAAGTCAACACTTGTTTATCTAAGAAGCTCTGTTTTTCTTAAGGAATAACACCATTATTGCCTTGCTATATATTTACGGGGTCGATGGTTTCATAATCACTTCTCATACTTTCGAAGAAAGTCGTTTGAATCAGCCCCTCACCAGTTTATTACAGCATTTATGATGCAGAATGCAACACCACAAAAACACACTCTTTTTAATACAAATACAAATTATGTACGTAATTAATCACTAATTGCACCTCCCAAGATATGTATTATTCCTCAAACATGTCGCTTACTTGACAAAAAAATATGCAACACCACAAAATCACACTCTTTTTAATACAAACACAAATTATGTACGAAATTAATCACTAATCGCACGTCCCAGGTATGTATTATTCCCCAAACCTATCACTCACTTTTGACACCTTAAAAATTTGCATAAAAAACATACAACACCACAAAACACATTATTTTTGATACAAATGTAAATTATGTACGAAATTATCTATTTATTCACTTGACACTTCAAAAGTTATATTTTGTACATTTTTTATTTAGCTAAGGCTTGGACCTAAAAAGCATTGCAATGGTTTTATCCGGCAGACACTTGTTAATCATTAAGACATAAATAAACTTAGATAAATAAACTTGGGTGGTACTTTAAAAATGAGAAGATACTTAGCTTATCTATTCCTCTTGTGTATTGCCTGGTCCTTTAAGCTTGTTTCTTTATGCATAGCACTGCACTATCGGTCCTGCCACTAAATACTCTGTATTAGTTATTTTCAAATATTAATTCTATTTCAGTTTTGTTCTTTTGTTATGATATATCGATTTGCGCGGAATTCTTTACTGTACAAATTCACCTAATTTTTATCAAATTTAGCGGGCGTTTTCACGTTTTAATGGCAGCGTTTTTCGGACGCGTCCGTTCGCTCGGAAAGCACAATTCGAACCATCTTATTTTCGTCATGGTTTAAAATAAAATTTAAAAACGAAATAGTCATGATGATCTCTTTTTAGCTATATACTGGTCATTACTAGTAGCCATAATATCGCCATGCAGGTTTGATTATAAAGTCGTTTTCAAGCTGTCATATATGAGCAAGTAATTAAATAGCAACAATGTTAAGTCCTAATACTGCCATTCTAGCTATAAAAATCACTAGAATATGTTGACCAAGTTTTTGCTATTAATAGTGTTGGTATCCAAACTATTACTAAGAAAATAGCCTAAACATGACTATTAGTTAGGCTCTATTCTGGCGGTTTTCTTAGCTGTTATTACCGCATTATGACTAAAACAATAATTAAAAAAATATCCTTATTAAATGACTATTTTAGAAGTAATTTTGTACGCATTAAAATCTATATTGAGGCCAAACGGCAAGATAAAAATATAACTTAAACAAAGGATTGATAATGTTGAAAATTTGTACTGTCGTGAGCAAAATTAAATAGGACAAGTCTTATAACGTATTTTTGCTAAAATCTAGTTGTGTACATCTAACTTTAATTTTTGTGACATTGTCAGTTAGTTGTCATAATTCATTGGAAGTGTGCAAATAGAGAGAAATTTACATTAGAAAAAAATAGTTGTCCTATTTAATTTTGCTCACGACAGTATATACGCAAATAAGTTTTATATCAATAGAAAAATAAGAATAAAATGTAAAAGAAAATATAAGCATAGTTCCACATATTATTGGAAAAGGAATGTCGCCTAAAAGTAAGTCAAAGGGTAGGCACTTATTTAGCGGCATAACACTTTTCACCGGGTGTTTTCGTTTTTTTTTATACAAAAGCTTATGCATTAAAATATAAACATTTAGATTGTTAAACTGAAAGTGTCAACCTATCTTCTGAATCAGTGTCCAAGAATGCTGACATTTTATTTTCTATAGTTCTAGCCTATTCCTTTTTATTGTGCATGGTTGCTGGGATCATTTTGAGTCTGGTTTTGATTGCGGATGTGTCAAAAATGTATGTAAGTTTTTGTATTTGACTAGTGCAGCTGGCTATTTACTACCTACCCAACTTGAAGGAACTGCACTAAGGCAGATTTGCTCCTCGATGGTTTGGACCACGCAATACATTTTCAGAAACTTTTGCGACAAATTTTAATTTGGTTGGAGAAAGAAATGTAGAAACGTTGGAGAAACAAAGGTCAAAATGCAAAGTAACCCGTTCCTCAGAAAGGCAGTTAAAAGAAATCTAAAAAAGGAAGGACGTTAGGTCTTTCATAGTTTACCCGTATTTTGATGCGAAAACTCACTAACCACTTCAACCCATTTTCTGGTAATGTTTAGCCAATATGACCGGTTAGATTTGCCATTTGACGAAGAAAGTTTATTAGATCTTTTATAGTCATATTCTGGCTTATTTCTAGCATCATTAGCGAAAGCATATGCCAACTTATGACAACTTGCCTCCATGTTTTCTATCAATCAAGAAGAAACCGAACGACGGCCATTACGTTCATTTTCAATACTTTATTAATGTTACCTATAAAATAACGTTTTGATTTACTAATTCAATATTTTAATAAGTTTTAATAACTCCACCATCGATTGTGCTTCTTGAAATTACAATATGTTTGTAAGTATATATTTCAAATTAATTTAGATTTACCTAAAATTTAGAAATTTTTGGAGGTCCCTTTGTTTTTATGAGTATTTTACAAAAGTTTACAAGAAAAAAAAATTCGTGCGTTGATAAAATTTAACCCTCTTGATTGACCACATATGCAATTATGATGTTCATATAATTTATGAACAAACTATAAGTATGATGGACGTCCATTTTATCTAACAACACCTGCTTAAAGCCAGAAGATGACATAATAGTTAGTAGATATGCTTCTAGAGGGCAGAATATTTACTAGTGAAATATTTTGTCGAACTCCTCTATATGTTTCCTTAAATATATAAGGAATAAGAAACCAAACTGCAACCAACATTAGTCCGGAGAATAGCTGTTGGTTGCAGTTTGGTTTCTTATTCCTTATATATTTAAGGAAACATATAGAGGAGTTCGACAAAATATTTCACTAGTAAATGACATAATAGTGTTCTTGCTTTATTTTATGCCTAAAAGTCATGATTTAGTCACGCCATAAAAGCCATTTCATAACTAGTAATAAAGCAGCCACAAAAAGAGAGACAAATGCGTTATGGCCATTCGGCTCCAGTTGCGTTTTGATGACCAAAATATTCCCCATTTTCGTCACCATTACGTTTTCGTTTTAATAACAGCTACTATAACTAAATAGTAATCCTTTTTAGCTACTGTAACATGATGATGACCAAAATGCAACTCCTTGGGTCTCCCACTCTGCAAAATCTTATCCTTAAGGCCACACAGAACAGTAACCACGATGAATATATTCCTATATTTTCCAGTGAAATTGTACTACAAAAATACAAAACGATGTTGGCTGATATTGTTAGCATGGATATTGAACACGTTCTTATATGAGAAGCCTTAAATCTCAGTCATTAAAGGCAATTTTTGGCTTCAACTAAGATATTTGAGGTGGAAGGACGAATTTTTGCATATATGCAGATTTTACCATTTTGCATAACTTCTGAAAGTTTACCATCCCTACACACCGCTTGCTTATTTCAGGATATCCTGAATATCACACAACTTTATAGTTTATCTGTTTAAAAAATATATCTTAGTTTAAGCTTAAAATATTTAGAAGAAAGGGACGAATCTCTTTTATTACGTATTGATCTCTCTTATCACAGATAAGATTTGTGTAAAAGCTAAAATATTACTAGTATTTTCTGATATTTACTTATTCTATTTTACAGAACTTTTACGACGTAAGGAATTTGCATTTGCATTTAATTAATATCCCTTTATGGGAAATCTTTCTAATCTAATCCAATTTTTATTGTTCTGTTCAGCTAAATCAGTAATAAATATTGTAGGAGCATTTGCTAGGATATTTTTCAGTTTATTCTAAGCTTTAAAAGAAGTCACGCTGACGAGACATATATGCCGAAACATGTGTATGTGAATGTTTTGAAGTTTGTTGTAACTGTTATTTTGGTAAGTGCTTTTGTTTTATTTACTTTTGATTTCATTGAACGGAATAGTTTAAATTAAAAAATTACATTATTGTGACAGTTGTACTGTAAATAAGTGATATTGTCTTGCTTTAATAGAAAAATACTTATATGGGATAATACACCAGTCGGAATAGCTTTCTTGTTCGAAATGTCGTTTATCCACATTTTTTTTACAAAGTATAGTTTGGGATGTCCAAAAACATATGTTAATTATCCGCACTTGTGACAGGAGGGGCGACACACTTTAAAATTCAAAAAACGTCAAGTTTTTGCCATTTTTCGCTTTATTTTCTTATTTTTGATATTTTCCCAAGAAATGCTTCGTTTAAGTGTAGACGAAAGAACAATGCTATTTTTCTATCTTTTAATTTTTTTTTAAACTGAATATAATAAATATTAACACGAAATGTATGATCGGTATAATGTAAATTATGTTTAAATGTCCAATTTACAGTTGAAATAAAATATATTTACAGAACTATATATAATTTGTACGTTAAACAGAAAAAAAAAGTACAACTTTTCAGGTATTGAGGTATTAAAATGATGGAAAAATAAATAAACAAATATACATTTTCACAAATTATTTACTTTGCATATTACATTGCACATGCGTTTCATGTACATCTTAATATATAATTTTATGTAATTTAGCCATTTTTGTTGGAGGGGAAGTAATAATTATATTTATTTCTCTATTTTCTTCATCTGTATAGTTTTCGATTATTTTAGCCAAAGGAACTGACATTTATCATCATTATTATTTAAATATTCGGCTATATGCAAAAGATATTTTTCCACTCTTCCCTCTCTAACGTCACTTATTGCTTCTTTCGAGACAGTCGCCATTATACACGAAAAATAATTTCCATGATAACGTAAATTTTTATTATGTAAATCATCTAAATGCATTTAGTAGTGACCATCTAGTTTGATCTTTTTGCATATACTTTATATTAATACTTCTACCTTTCTTTTTCAATTTCTTTATACATTCTTCTGATGCATCTTGCCTGTGAATTAAACATTTGCTAGAAAAATTAAACGGAGGTTCTAATGAGTCGGATCGGCGTGTAATACGTACTTGTTGCTTTTCTAGATTTTCATTAGCATACTGAGTTGCTCTTTGCCATGGCGGATATAATCTTGAGCAATTCCTGTGCACTGTTAATTCGGAAAGATTTTTCAAACGCAAATGTTTATACATGTAGTATTATTTATGTATATGTATAGCTTCATATATTATTATTCTTTTGAAATGAGTTTAAAACTATTTTTATAAATATTCTCCACACCAAAGGTTTATAACAACAATATTGAATCATTATATTCATTCTTTTTTAAGTTAAAAAATAGAAAAGTGGCATTGTTCTTTCGTCTGTAGCTCTTAAACGACGCATTTTCTTGGGAAAATGCCAAGAATAAGAAAATGTCCAAAATCAATTTTTCGAAGTTTTTGCTCTTGATATTTTTCCGATTAATGCTTCATTTACGGGTTATATTGCAAATAAAGCGAAAAATGGCAAAAAATTGGCGTCTTTGAAATTTTAAAGTGTATTGCCCAACCTGTCACGTATGTGGATAGTTGGCATATGTTTCTGGACATCCCAAACTATACTTTAAAAAAAATAAAATTGCGGATAAACGACATTTCGTAAAATTACCCTTTTTCCGTCTAGGCCGACTGGCCTAAAAGATTTTTGTAAAAGTTAAAATAATTACTAGTATTTTCTGGTAATATATTTACTTATTCTAAAAAACCTCCCTTGCTAATATATCACACTGTGTAGTGTAACAATGAGGAACTGAGAGAAGTTTCCAGCTTTCCACCGCAAATATCCAGATCAAATCCTTAGATGACTGGGTTATATTTCACAGAAATAAATCGACATATTTTCTAAACATATTTAACGTAGGTATTGTTTTGTGTTTAAGAGAGTGATAGTATGTTTGTCGATTGCTTTTCTGCGTATAAAAACACGCAAAGAATCATGAAAATAGGCACAGGCAAAAAGGAATTGGATTTCCTTCATGGACTAAAATTTTTCAGTTCCTGCTCGGTCGTGATGGGCCACAGATTTATCATGTATATCATGTTTCCAGTTGTTAATCAGTTAGAGGAATTAGATGTAAGTTTTAACTGCACTGAAAATGCTTAAAAAATGTTATTATTGAATAACAAGCTTTTTACTCTTAGTTAAAAATAATCAATTTTCTTGCCGCTAATAACATATTGTATCACTTAAATTAAATAAGATCACAGTTATTTTACAACTATTAACTACTAATATTGATATAGATGTAAAGGACTTCACTAATAGTCCACTCAAAAAACCTCAAAAAATGACCCAACCTCCTGAAAAATCTTAAAGTTTTAAAACTTCGCACACTTATTTGGAGGTACCTAAGAATGAATATACCGAAAGTCCTCATGAATATGAGGCGAGCTCTAGCGGCAATTAGCGAAAATAGAGCACTTTCTTTGGTTTTTCGTTAATATCTCGAGAACCGTTGGTCTGAGGCAAAAGTTGATTATATACATAATTAAGGCTCCCGAGTTATAGGCGCTAAAAGAGAGCGTTTTGTGAAAAACCACGCTAGGGCGGTACAATATGGTATTTCTAATAATATTTGACATATGGTTTACCTACATTTTTGTATACTAAGGATAATTGAGGAGATAAACTTCACAACTTTGTATAAAAAGCACATGATGTATGTTACTTATGATGTATATTGATGAGGCACATGATGTAGGTATATTAAACAATGAAATATATGAACAAACAAAATCCTGAGGTTATTCCAAGGAAAATTTTGTACAGAAAAATCAATCAGCTCTGAATCGCTTGGTAGAAGGCCCTGCAATTTGATTATCTTGGCCAGCTTCTACACTTGCTACCTGAAACAATAGGTAAGTATGCATGAGATGCAGGTGTGAGAGAACCATTATACAAATAAAAACATGTAAGTAAAAGAAAGTATATAAGAAATAAATAAAACAGAAAAAGTAAATATAAGAAAGTAGTAAGCGACCAGTAAAACAACATATGAACATGACAACCGATTTATGTATACTATTGCAAGGTAAATGAATAATAAAAAAAAATACAAATGTGCAATCTCACCTGACTTCTGGTTCCAGCAAGCACATTGCTCTGACCTTTATGTACCAAATGTTCAGTGTTTGTTATTTGCAGTGAATGATCTGCTCCTTCAAGGTTTATGACATCGGGATCATCAGGGTCATCAAAGTCTTCTTCGAGGTTGGAAGTAACACCATTCAAGCATTCGCCATGGCAGTTGTGACAAATGCTTGTACACATTATTCCTGCCTTTCGACAGCCACATCTGTTCCCACATCCAGTTGTACATGTGCAGCAAATGAGGTTAAGGACAGCTTCAGGTGCTGCTGGATCCTCTGTTGTCACAGGGATTAGCCGATCGCTTTCCACCTTCTAACCCCACTGTACAGGAAGAAGTTCATTCCCAAGCCAAAATTGAATTTGGTGGTACACTCGAAAAGCATGCTGTCTTGCTGCTCCTTCTGTGAGCGGCAGAGCAGAAAGGTCGGGTTTAGCATTGGATACCAATTTGGTGAAAGTTGTTGCCCGGAGGGTAGACGCTTGTATCATACACATTTTTCTGAACATCCTGCCTTATTATTTTTGCTGCTGCTTGTACGATTCTTAGTCGCTCATTACTTTCATCGGCTTTTCTGTCATCATACCATGATTTCAAAATTTTGAATCCAACATCATTGAAACAGACGGTTGCATCCCTCCATCCAACTCCCACAGCAATTATAATTCTCTCTCCATATTTGTCTTTGAGTTTGCTTTTAATTGAAGGAACATCCCCAGATACTGAGGGAGTAAATCTCTTCCATAGCCTTTATAATGTAATCTGCCTCGGGGCGTCCACGTTTTCTACCCTCTTCTGGAGGCTTGTGGGACACAAATTGTTGGTAGCAGTCCAGGTGGTACACTCCATCAGCAGCGACAAGATCGCTAATGCCAGACAGACGCAGCCTAACTTCTTCTGCCTTTTCATCATTTCTCCTGTCTGCAGAATTCAATACAGTCGTAATCATTTCCTTATTTCGACAATAGAATGCATCTCTGCGGGCTTTTATAGGTTTCTTTATTTGTTTTTTAAAATACTCTTCATCAATAACATCTGCACAGAAGAAACATTTTGTTTTGAATTCAAATAATGTTTTCACAGACGATCTTGTTTGGGGCAAAGAGCTACCTTGTGTTGATGAAGAGGGGCTGCAGCAGACTGCTGTTTCAGGAAAGCCTTTATAGAATCATCCCGTGTGTACTGTTTTCGGCACTCAGTGTGTAATCTAATTGTCTCAATACCACGAAGCTTAGAACCCAAATCATCTTTCCTTTGCTCACTAGCGAGCAGTAACGATCTGATTCCCTTCAAACCAACTTTCATTACACCAGAAGGTGAACCAAGCATTTTGTCGCACAACAAACAGTTCTCTTCCATTTCATATGTCTATTATGTAAACACAACATACGTCTACTGTGCGAAAAACTACTAAGGCACTGACCGAACGAAAATGGTAAGAACGCACGAAAATGTAATAAAGATACGAATAACCTCAATCAGACTCATGCAACGACGCGGATAGCAGGGAAGCCTGACTGGAACTAACTGCAGCTCCGCGCCGGTTTAGTTGTGGAAGGAGTAGGCATTGTAAGTACTATATTTAATTTAGTAACTTATTATTGTCAAATATTATTAGAAATGCCATATTGTACCGCCCTAGCGTGGTTTTTCACAAAACGCTCTCTTTTAGCACCTATAACTCGGGAACCATTGGGTATACGAGAAAAATGTATATAACCATTTTTGTAGCAAATTTGATAAGCCTTAATTATGTATATAATCAACTTTTGCCTCAGACCAACGGTTCTCGAGATATTAACGAAAAACCAAAGAAAGTGCCCTATTTTCGCTAATTGCCGCTAGAGCTCGCCTCATATTCATAAGGACTTTCGGTATATTCATTCTTAGGTACCTTTAAATAAGTATGCGAAGTTTCAAAACTTTCGGATTTTTCAGGAGGTTAAACATTGTTTTGACTGGACTATAAGGGTGGTTGATCAGCTAGCTAAATACTCTTTTAAAGACACAGGAATAGAAGACAGAGACACAGAAATCAAAACCGGTTAGAGCAGGAGAATAATAATAGACGGAGTTCGCTTCAAATTCCAACAATCATTACACGCTAAGTCACCCTAATCTTCCCGTCAATACATCTATTGACAACCTAACTCTTAAATACTACTTATAAAAAATAATTGAACTGGAATTAAATCATGGACGTTTTCCTATTATCTCCGTCGTACTGGAATCGCTTCAACTCCTTATTATCCTTGTGATGCCACATAAATTATGTATCTTTTAATTTCAAAATTATTTTTAGTTAGTGATCTCCTAAATGGACTCATAAATGCTTGTATTCACGAGAGTACAGTGATGGAAGAAGATTAGCAGGATATTCCCAACTTCTTTGAAAACACTAAACCGCATCTGGATACATATGGACTGAAAATAAACTTTAAGAAAAGTCTAATAGTGGTCGACATCCCTCAACAAAAGAAAGTCTAATCAGCGAAGAAGAATACAAAATCGGTGATTACCCTCTAAGAGCGACGAACAAATTGAAATAAATAGGTACGAATAGTTGACGAATCGACTGAGAAGAAGAGAAACTGTAAAAGGGAGAATTAAAACGGCATGCGGTTCTAAGGATAATTCTACCTTTCATCGAGAAAAATAAACTACCATGGAGCCAGATCAAGGGAATATATTTATATATGTAGCCATCGTACTGCCAATGATGACATAAAATGGCAACAACAAAAGCCTTAGGAGAAGTCTGAGAAGAACTGAAAGGGATATCATTTAACTACTAGCCAAAAAAATAAGGCTAAAGCAACGACATAAAACGTCAACCTTAATAGGAGGGAAAAAAATTTGCATCCTGTTTGTAATTTTTTTCCCTCCTATTAAGGTTGACGTTTTATGTCGTTGCTTTAGCCTTATTTTTTGGCTACTACGCAGTAGTAAGTATTGGAGACATGTATATAGAGGGGACCCAATAAATCTGCTGAAGAAATTGCTAATACTCAACAGCAACAAACTAAAAATAGATATCAGCAATTGGGAAGATCATGAAAATACTTCCACTGGTTGTGGAAGTAAAATTAGGAAAGAACGAGGCACACTAGGAACGAACAGCAGGAATACCATAAAAAGTAGCAATGATATTTGCTCTGCCGGAATCAGAAATGGAAGAAGCAGAAGACAGAAGAAGAGGAGTTCTAGAAGCAAAGACACAATGCAACAACGCATTTTACAAACACCTTCCCAACCTACTCTCTTATACCATGTGTCATACGGCTCTCGCTGCTGACAATAAGCGTGGCCGAAATACAACCCAGCGTAGATGAAGCCGGCCCGGCCCGGCGCGGCGCGGCGGTTTGTTTCCTGGAAGTGGCAGCAATGCCTACCGTACACTGGCAAACCAAATCAATCAAATCAAATCCCTTGTGTTATTAACACCTTCGTTACTTACTTAATTACGAAATCACTCATGTCACATGAAATCACGAACTTTTACGAATAGATATTTAAATATTACGTGAAAATACATCAGTATCACTTAAACATATTCATCAACTTCCCATGTTTTGAAACTGAATTATAGTCATAAAATTACCAAGTACTGCTTACAACTCACCAACAGAAGATGTTCAATATAATTATTTTGATTTGAATTATTCTTATTTAGAAAATATTCAACATTAATAATAAAAATAATTTTTTTAGTGGATTATCCAAATATCAAGTACAGCAATTCTGGGCAGCACTGTAAGTGTGGACTCATTTTTTATGGCCAGTGGAATGTTAGTGTCAATTGGTTTCTTTGAGTACGTCACAACAACTGGTAGTTTCAATCTGATTTTGTTTTATTTACACCGATATCTTCGCATTACTTTACCATTAGCTATAGTGATATTGTTCTATGTTTCACTTGCACAGTTTTTGGGTTCTGGAACATATTTATACAGTGTGCATATAAACCATCAAAAATATTGTCAGGATTATTGGTGGTCTGCATTATTGCACATTCAAACGTACACCAATCCTGCTAAATTGGTGAGTATTGATTATCAGATATTTTTAAAACTATAGACCGGGAGCTAGTGACAGTTTTGATTGAGTCAATTCATTAACTTTGTAAAGCTTTTTTTCGTAGTGCTCTCCCAATTGGTGAATGGGGAGTCTGCCATGCGAGTAGCGGGGAAATACTCGACAGGAGCTATATAATAGGTATTTGTCCTGGTGGCGCTGGATGAGACTGACAAATTACGTTTTCCTTACATTTTATACTATAAAGTACAAGTACAAGAATTTTCAACGGTAATGGTTTGAGTCAAACTACTCCATTTCCTTAACACACTTGCTCAAGGGGCAGACGCACTTTGTCTCTCAGTTACGATGGCACACACAGCATTTCATGATGTTCATCATTCATAAGAAAAAATTCAATCTTTACCCTTTGACTGCTGATGACGTCTAGAGGTGTTATCTCCCTACTACCTTTTAATGCTCATGACGCCTTCAGGCGTCATTCGTATAACCTAGTTTTAAGTTTTTTTAGTTTAGTTTTTTTTAATTTTTGCTTCCACTTTTTTTTAAGATTATATTTTTGGCAATATCTTGCCAAAACCAGTACACGTGGAACAGAAAAGCAAGTTTGATTAGGTTAGCCACCAGGTCATATAGGCCATATTAAAGTCAGCAGTCAAGGGGTTAATGACTTCAGTCAACGACACTATTTTTTTAAATAGTTGTGACGCTCCTGTCGAGCCTTGCCCCGCGAGTATCCTGGCAGACATCTATTTTCACTATTTAGTGCAGGCGCTGGAAGTAATTGAGTATGCAAAATGTGAGGACCAGCAAGTATGTTCAGATTCTTATACCTGAGACTTTAAATAATGGAAAAACCCATCTTGCCGGCAGCTGAGGTGGTCCCTTCCCCGCGCCTTTTGGTAAGCATAGCGCGACTAGCTGTTCAGTGTAATTCTGCGTCAATCGGCACAAAAACGTTGCGTTGAAGGCTCGCGTTTGTCGTGTATACGTAATATATTTCAAATCATTCAACAAAAATTTCTACTGATTGTAAAGCTTTCTTTTCAAGCACTCAAAATAAATTACAACTTGTTCGATAGCTTTGCACTACTGCTCCAAAATATGCACAAGTAAAAGAAGACTGCGAGATGTACATTTGTGGAGGATTCGATGATCCAACAAAATGTTTCAAGGCTACAAGGGTCTTCATTTTGTGAGATACTTGAATTAAAATCAAACCACTTAGAAGCTGATTCAAGGATGTCTTGTCACATATTTCACGCAGTAAGAATTCAGTCTGCCTATGTTATTATCCTCAGTGCAGATACAGATGTATTCATCTTGGCGATTTATTACTGGAAAGAACTAGCAAATATTGGTTCTCTAGATCTATGGTTCGATGGTTCTTATAAAAAGAAACATCTTCTAGGATGCCATTTAGCTACTGAATCCCTTGGTGAAAGCATATGTAATATTTTGCCAGCATTACATTCAGTAAGTGGTTGCGATATTACCAGTAGATTAGGTAGTAAAATAGAATGTTTGAAAGCTGCAACGGAGGATTTTGTACAAACAGCCCTTGTATCTTTGGGAAACCTTGACCTAAATGCTAAACAGTTAGAAATAGTTTTCACATGTTTAAAAAAAAAATTAACTGCTGATGAACTCCGATATAAACTGATTTCTCAAAACATAGGTTTCGGCTTTAATTTAATGAAAGTGATATTCACGTCAGATGCTTTGCATTTGCATTTGTTAAGAGCTACAGTACAAACATTTATTTGGAAAAATGTTCATCAAACACAATTGGATCCCATTGATTACTGTTTATTACAAGCTTTTATTTAACTTGCAATGTTTTGTATATTAGTTTATTTCATACTGTCTGGTAAATGACTATTTCCCGGACTCATTGGCGGCCGGTAAATCATTACAGTATCTGATACCGTAATGTGTTACTTGCGAACATTACGGTATCTGATACTGTAATGTGTTACCTAGCAACACTATCATATTATTGTTTTTAGTAAGCAAGTTTTGACTTTTGACTTTTTCACCTAAAAGTATAAGAAATAAAATATTTAAATACACAGTTTTAGCAATTATTTATTAACACTATTTTCGAATGCTTTTCAAATTCTTTCAGAATTTCTCTCCTTAATGGTGAATATGTGGAATGAAAATCGTAGACGATCAAATGTTTATGTTTCATATAATATAATACCTTGAGACAATTCGATTTTTCGTCTTGCTTGACAGAAGGCTCTAAAAGAGCCTCTTGAATTTTCCGGAACAACATTTTATCATACGCTTCTAAAGTACAATTACGAAGTAAGTCAGTTAAGTACGTTAAATGATGATGACGATTAATATCACGAAATTCTACAAAAACTGAGTACACCTTTTTGCCATTTTGTTGAAAAACGAGGATATAATAATATCTATTAGGTTATTCAATATCTATAACAAAAACAACTGTCATAATTCAAAGGAACACACAAGAATGGAGTCATAGCCAACTATAAAAATGCGTCCCGAGAAGTATTTTATTGAAGAAAATCATTCACCGCTATATAGCGTTTTTTTACTGTAAAATATACTTTCTACCAACTTTAGTAAATGAAGAATGTTACATAACTATAGATTAGGCTTCTACTTACAAAATTTATAATATTTTGCTTAACTAAAGTTGGTAATTTTTATTTTATTTGAACTTATATTAATTCATATTGATACTATTGTGAAGTAAGCACTTTGGCCCCTTCCACTACCTATGAAACATACTTTTCTACCAATTTTAGTAAATGAAGAATGTTAGATAACTACAAATTAGGCTTCTACTTACAAAATTGTTAATATTTTGCTTAACTAAAATTTAGTAATTTTTATTAAATAAAGCTCTCTAGTTCTAAAGTTCTTTATTTTATTTGGAGCCAATATACAGATTATTTAATTTACACTAAATATGATGATTTTTTCTGGATAATTTTCCGGTTGCTTCAACACATTTATTTTAAGTCTCCTCCGAAATCTCCATAATACAAAACAATGCAAAAATTATGGTTTTATTTAGTTGACAGTGACAAGCTAGAGACAATCATAATTAGCTATGGAAAACAATGGCTATAACATCGTTACGGTGATGCGATTGTCAGATTACGAACTAATATTTCTCAAATTTCAATAATTATAACTTTTTATTCATTTTAAAAAGGATTTACTGGACAGTATGAAATAAAATATTATACGATACACGTCCGGTAGGTTTCATTACAGTACTCGTTTATATTCCGGACTCGGCTCCTGCGTCGCCTCGTCCGTAAAACAACTCGTACTGTAATAAGTCACCTACCGGACTTATAACGTAAATTACTATTGTTTGTTTAGGTCAAATCTTGCAACTGAATTTTAAAACAGTTATCCCCAACAGATTGAGCTGAAATTTTGCATACACATTTAGTTTGGATGACAATGCATGGTTATCTAAGTGACGTCATTCCAAATCCAATATGGCCGACTCCCAAAGATGGCGGACCAGTTATTTTTTACGCACCCCCTTGATATGGGTATCAAATGAAAGGGTTTGCTGAGAAGAATACGAAAATAAAATGACGCCACACTAAATTCAATATGGCGGATGCCCCAAGATGGCGGACAAAACTTTTTAGTTTTGACACTATAATTTGATCGATCGTATAGTGTATTCGCCCATACGTTGCATTCTAAGAAATGATGAAGGATTCGGTTTAAACTGTAGTGTTTGAACTTCTCGCGCACGACAAGTTTTTATGGTTATTAAGGTACCAAGGGTGTTATAAGGATAATAACGCACTGAGGTCGGCAGTGTACAATCCCGAGGGCCTCTGGCCCGAGGGAGTGTAAGTCGACCGAGGGCGTCATTATCCTATAACACCCGTGGTGCCTTCAACGTTTAATGTCCTGCAAGTCTTTTATTTAATTCGAATTTTTTTTTTTTGACATTTACGATTTATTAATTTGACATCTATTATGTTCAGAACAATTTGATTTAAAAGAGAGTCGAAATTGTTTGTAAACGCCGCCGTTGCATAGCAACGCATTTTGTTTGTCAATAACGCTATCATAATTTGCTTGTTTTGGGTTGTATTATAATTTTATAATGCTCTAGGGCGTTATAGATATTCATAACGCCCTAGGCCGTTATTTTTCATTTAGTCTATCTCAAAATAGGGTGGTTATTGTAAAATAACAGACCTGTAGGACATTAAGACAATTAATTTTTTTTTATTATTTTTTTCGTTTTAATACACCTAAATAATAAAAGCTTGTTTTTAAAAAAGTTTTTTTTTTATTTAATTTTATTTGGTTATGAAGAGCACAACGGTCACTTACGTCCACGACAAATAACAAAGCCGCCTTTGCCAGAGTCATTGATTCAGCCTTGTAAATGTATGTCCAATTGTCGATCAACGTATTGCAGTTGTAAAAAGTCAAATCGTCTTGTATTTCATTGTGTAAATGTATAAATAATGATTGTCTAAATAAAAATGACTAATAATTTTTCTTGCTTTCATATATTTTTATTTGAATTCGCTGTTTCTTGTTATATATTTTTTTATTACTAATAAATATTTGTTATTATCATAATTTTTGTTTTTTATTTCATTTAGCAACCTATCATCATTTTAATCATAAGAGAAAACTATAAATTATGACTAAATTGAGTTTGTTGTCAAAGAATTCTTGAAATATTTGCGGCAGTTTTCTCGAAAACGGTTGGAATTATCAAATTCTACCAAGTATAACTTTTTTACGTAGAAATGACTCTTGCATGAGATTTTCTAGTCAAAAGTGTCACTACGTTTGGTAAAAAAAAAAGAAAAAATATTTATTATCAGGTATAGCTCATGAGGCGCCTTCCATGAGTTAGCGTGATACATAAATTATTGTTTCTTAGCTTAAAAAATGTTTCCTTATCAAATTGGGAGAAGATCGGCCAAGAAAAGAGGTAGTTGAGACATTGCAAAAAAAGAGAAAAAAAAATTACAATTTTGACACCCTGTATCTTTTTCCACAGCAACAATTTACTAAAGCATTTTTGGTTATATCTTCATATTTTGATCCAAATAATCTACCCTCAAACTATGATTTATTATTAATGTTCCACCCTGTGTAGGTAAGAGGAGGGGTAAAAAAAATTTGACCAAAAAATGGAACGGCAAGATTCGGATTATTAATCCTTGAACTACTCTCAGCTAATATCCATTGATAAAATGCGGTCCTCACATTTTGCATACTCACTTCCTTCTAGCGCCCAGTCTAATTTATAGCACAGAAATATTGGAATAAAATCGGTAGCTGCCTCCCGAGCAATAGTTCAGTAGTAGCATTAAGACACATTATTGCCCACATAATACAGTTTATACTTAATATGTACGATTTATAAATATACGTACTTTTTGGGTTCTATTTCGTATGATAATAGTATATAGGTACTATGTTATTCCGCATCAGACTAGCTGAAATACGTAGCAGAATTGTACATACTCTTATGGCTGTAAAAAACATATCAACAAAGTGTATATAATTTACCGGCAAATTTCGTATTAGCAAGTTTTCGTTATGCAATTACGTACTAAGCATATGAAATAATTGACGAAAAGAGAATGAATCTAAAAGTATGTACTACTTATGTACCCAATTTAATTATTCCTTTTCTTATTCTTTAAGGATAAAATATTCACATACACATAAATATATACTTTCGTAACTATCAAAAGTATATGAAAAATACTACTTACTTTACTAACAAATTTGAATAATGACGTAATATAATATTTGATTTATTGACATGATTTACCGCTTTTGTGATGCGAGAAGTTCTGTGCACATTTATAGAGTGCGTGCACCATTTGACAGCCGACGAGATTGGAGGTCACACAACCTCAATGAATCTTTTAATGTTGTTAATTTGAAATTCAGTTTCCTTTTATGTTTTTTAACTTTTGTCTGCTATCAACTATTGAAGAAGGCGGTCCATTATACAAGGACAATTTCATGTGTCGTGCACTAGTTTTTCCTCAAATTCGTTGAGATGTAGATTGCTTACCCATGTGTTTCTCGTTACTTTCTTCTTGTTTAAAACAATTTATAGAATAACCCTATAAATTGTTTTAAACAAAAAGAAAATAACGAAAAACACATAGGTAAACAATCTACATCTCAACGATTTTAATAGGAAAACTACTACACAACACATGTAATTGTCTTTGTATAATGAAAACAATGATGTAAGCAGAAATAATAGGTATTATTCTTTTATGAAAACCACATTTAAAACTGCCTAATTCAAGCTGATAGCAAACAAAATTTAAAAAAAGTAAAGGAAAACTGCAAATTTCAAATTAAAAACATTGAAAGATTGAGGTTATGTGGCCTCCAATCTCGTTGGATGCCAAATAGTGCACGGACCTTATATCACGGTTTATCCATTAGAAATTAAATAAAAGATTTATAATCGAGGGTATAGAAAATTAATCACATTCAGGACCATATTTTTTTCTTTTTTCAGTGCATTTATCCAATTTGGTATCTTTCAAATGAGATGATTTTCTATTTTGTATCGCCCATAATATTATATCCTTTGTGGAAATGGCCTAAATGTGGATACGTTAACATGTTTTTACTATTTACTTTAGCTATCACCAGCAGTTTCTACTATGCATGGGTCGATAAGTACAGTGGAGAGATTTTTCCAGTCACGTAAGTAATAGGATAGTTAATACACAGGGTGATAGAGATTTTATGTGAAAAATTTCAAAGACTTGAAAGGGGCTGGAAGCTGTAACCTTCGGTGTGACGCTGCCTCTGAAGTAGTTCCCACAAACACCAAAACGCTTGAATATCATTACTTGAAGCGAAATTCGCCAACCATGTTGGCACTTTTTTTAAGGCTTAGCCCAGACGACAGAGAACATTTTTATAGTGAAACCCACAAAAAGTTGCAAACTGAATAATTTTTTTTTAATGAGTTCGTGAAAATGTATAGAATAATATCCTGGAAAGTTTATATTCCGCTCGGACGCAGAACACAAAAAAAAGTGAAAAAAATTTTCTTTTTACCAATTTTTTCAAAATTTTTAAATTAAGTCAGGGCAAGAAAAAAAATACAGGTGAATGGACCACGTGTTTCTGAACAAAAAATATCCTAACAAATTTTTCGCTAAAGCCACGATATTCCTGGAAAAAAATAGTGAAGTAACCTTGTCTCTCTACGCGGCTAGTGCACGGTTAAATGCATACTACGGAACCTCTAAAAATTCTTAGCTGTTCTATCGAGTAAAATAAAGCTTTTTTCTCTTTCTGATTACACGTTTTAAACATTTTTCTTAGTGAATAGGAGGATAAATAGTTAGTATGGAGGGAAAATATATAATTATTAATGCATACGCAGACATCACACATACCGGCTGAATCGCTCGCATGAATTTTTACTTGCCTTTACTGTATTGTATTTATTACAGTTACACCTATCCACATTTCAGCTATATCCAATGGATTCCTTATACATTTGTTAATGTATTTTAAAAGTTCCAGAATTTGTATTCAAAACAATCAAAGATATTTTCATAGTTATAAGGATAAGATCGTGAAAATCGCAATTTCTTATCATGCTCTGATTGATCATATTTTCGAAAAAATGCATAGAAGTAAACGATTTTGTATTTGAACATTCGAAAAATAAAAATTTTTTCCGAAATAGTGATATTTTATTTCTTCCAATGGGTCAATTTCTCGACAAGTTACAGCCTCCAATAATATAATAATAATAATAATAATAATAATAATAATAATAATAACGTTTATTTACGAAAACGAGTATACATAGAATAGGGATTGCATTACCGGTTAACCGGTTAACCGGTTAACCGGTTATTAGGACAAAAAACACATGACGATAATTACCGGTTATTTTAATTTTTTACCGGTTATTTCGGTAAATTCTGAACTTACGATATGTCACGTATTCAACGTTTCTATTTATGTCACTGACTAGTATTCACTAAATACAGAGTGATTGTTCCAACACCGAGCACTTTTAACAATAAATAAATAATATTATAAAAAGAAAACTCCAAACACCAAGCCCCAAGAATTACAAGAGAGACAATATCTTACGACAGAAAATTGAATATTTCACTGCCGCAAATATCTTGGAATACATTTAGAATTATGTTATTACCAATTCTTATTAACTTATTGACCCACCGGTTGAAGAAGGGTATCTTCAGCTGGGGTATTCTATGCACAAATATCAGACGACTAACAGATATAGCTTTGAAAAACTAATCCTTTTAACAGGCTATTTTTAAAATAATATTGTATTTTTAGATTAGGTATTCAGTAAATGCCCTATTTGAGTTTATGTTTATAATGTTTGTTATTTATGTGGATATTTTTGTTATTTACAGAATAATTATTTATTTAAATTTGTTTCATTTATATTTTTTTCTTTTGATAAATTAACTCCTATATAAAAAAGTCTGTTTGACAGTCACATTTTTGTCACTTTGACTTCGATAAAAAATATGCATCGTTTTTAATCACCGATAAAAATGCCTGTTCCTCAAAAGCAGAGTACATGTAGTAGTCGCACGTCACTTTGAAATCTGTACTGTCAGCTATAATTTTTAAGTATTGTGGAAACTATACTGTACAATATGAGTCGTTTTGGGAAAATTATAATTATTTTTAATAAATCATTGTTGTTGTTCGTTCACATATTCTGTCGTTAATTTATCTTGCCAAAAAATATTCGAGCTTTTCTTTTATTGATACTTTTTAACTCAAAATTTTGTCAATTTGTAATTTTGCTCGAAAAACTGACATTTGACAAAATCGCTCGACCTCCGGTCTCGCGATTTTTTCATGTCTGTTTTTCTTATAAAATTACTGATTTGGCAAAATTATTTCGTTACAAAGAGAAATTTATCCGATAAAAAAAAAGCTCTTGTGATCTTACTGTTGATAAAAAACCTTTTGTTTGTTCGTTATATTAAATATACGTATTAAAAAATGTTTTTTGTTAAATTTATATAATTTTGTACATGGAAAAAGACAATTGCCATTTTCGCCACCCTAATCATCCATTCTAAAAATTACCGGTAAATACCGGTTAACCGGTTATTTACATTTTTATTTACCGATTTACCGGTTATTAAAACTTCCGGTAAATTGCAATCCCTAACATAGAAATATAAATACAAATGACAAAATGTAAATAAACAAGTAATATCACTGAAGGAATTATTTCCTTGTATGTGATTAGGGAAACATTTGGTAGTAAAATTGTATAGATTCTATTATTATTTATAACAATTTTGGTTTATAAATATACATATACATATATTTATCAAAAAAAATCATTAAGCAAGGAGATTAAAATGATTTGAGATGTAGTTTTTTTTAATCCTCGTTACTACAACGTAATAAACCATAATAATCATGAAGTGTATATACTTTTCAACAGTTCTCAATGAAGAAAAGAATTTTTTTGAAGGGCTTTTATTTTTTTCTCTATTGTTTATTGTGACGATTGAGTTCAGGCGTGATAATATATATATAAGTATATTTTTCTCATCCATCCTTTGCTTTGCTATTGTTTAAAACAAAAAAGCATCAGAAAGCTTCAATTTCCATCTTTTAAATGAATCAACACTCATATAGATTGAACAAGTTCTCATTTAGTGACATGTAATTTAGTGCGTCGGTGTCACAGTCATGCATCTTCAAGCGCGTGCACGCATGGATCTCGCTCCGAGTTATAACGTTACACTTGACTATTTTTTTTCGGGAAAACCGTGGCTTTAACGATAAATTTTGTTAGGACATTTTTTGTTCATAAATACCTGATCTATCCATATGTATTTTTGATTTTGAAAGAATGGATGAAAAAAAATTTTTTTTTCACTTTTTTTCTATGTTCTGCACCCGAGCGAAATGTAAACTTTCACCAACTCATTAAAAAAAAGTTTACACAGTTTGCAATTTTTTGTGGGTAAATACCTACGTCGACTGAGCTACTATAGAAACAGTTTTAATAATTTCAAGATGATATTAACACGATTGGTGAAACGTGCATCGAGTAATAGTATTCAAGTATTTTGGTGTTTGTAGAAACTCTTTCAGAGACAAATTTCAAAGAGATATACATCCTTAAAAATGTGGTTGATGTGACCCAAATTCAAGACGACCGGTCACCGAGTTGAGAGAAACACGGCGAACCGGGCGTACGTAATTCTGAAAAAACCATCTGGTATTCAATTATATGAAAATTTAGGCTCAGAGCTTTATAAAGCTCTACCCTTTCTTACACGCATATACTGGATGCGATTATAATCCTGTCTTCAAAGGAAGAGGCAAAATAAAACCATTTAAAATATTAAAACGTAGTAAAGAATACCAGAAGGTTTTTCAGAATTACGTACTCCTGATGATCTAAACGATCATGAAAAAATTTTGAAAATCCAGAAGTTTACCAACGAAATGTGCGGAATAAAAAGTAACGATGTAAATGCTGGTAGAGTACTACTGTTTAATAAAAAATATAGTTGCCATAAAATCACTTTTCAAGAGAACTCAAACTTTTGATTCAGAGAGTATACCACCATGCTGGAAATAGCTTGAAAAATAAATTTTAAGAGCCATATATATGAATTCAATGTGGCTGGCAGCTACTGAATTTGACTTCCTGCAATTTAATCCAGAAGATTGTGGCTGGTCCTTAAGTCCTGAATTTGGGTATGAAATAAATTGGTATGAAGGTGATCCCACACCTCTGAACACTGCAGATATATTCATACCAAAGAAATCGCCAGAAGAATCTGAACTATCAGATCTAGGAGACATTGTTGAATGTTGTTATTCATCAGACGGTGATCCATTATAATTAATATAATTAATATAAATATTATAATTATTTATAAGTTTATATTTATGTAATATAATATCAATAATAACTAAAATTTTATAATATAAATTATTATCATTATTAATAAACAAATAATAATTGAAATAACCCGATTGAGCTTGCAGCAATTTTTTAATATTCCTTGAATAAACAATTTTATTCCATTTAATCTACAACTACATTAGAATAAAAACAACACTCATTAATGTCGCAAACATTTAATATGTAGTATAATTACTGAAGACTTAAATATAAAAAGAAACTTCATGTTTCATAATATTTATTGGTGGGGAAAAACATATTTTTTTAAAGAGAAATTCAGCCGGCCTGAAAAAACTGACAGGTTTGAAGGTGGACGACAAAAATATTAAAAATGTACGTAGTTTTAGCTTTAATTTGGTGTAAAATTCAGCCCGAAACTCGATCACGTAAAAGTCCTTTCATAATCTTTTTTTGGTCGGCCAGCGCTATCCTACAATATATCATGTAGCCGACCAATTTATTCCATTTATACTCATTGAGATCTACAAATTAATATAAGAAAAAAATCGAAATTCGATCAAGCAATACTGCCCTGTTAAGCATAGAAATCGTATCTACATTTTTCAATATTTTCAGCTTATGACATCTACAACTTGATAATAAGTATATCTATTTCCTTGTTAAGACTCAAAGTATTAGAATCTGATATACAACATATCATAATATATTAAATTTAATTATTACTAAAAATATCAAGTTCGATGGCATATCAAATTATCTAAACTAGATAGTATCTCAAAATGACGATTTTGTCAGTTACGACTTCTATGCTTAACAGGGCAGAATAGTATAGTTCCAAAAACTACCGGAACTCTATTGCCACACATAACCCGACAGGAAATGCCGTGGACGACAATTGCCTCGTAAAAGTACTAAGGATGAAACAACTCTACATAAACAATTCAACTCGAAACTCGATGACGAGGCGTTTTTGACGTGACCGCCCGGTCTATGTGTCACATTCGAACTAGCAAGGAATTTGTCACATTGTTCTTCGCTCGCTTCCTTCGCCTTCCTCAATTATTATTTTCGCATTTTTGCTCTCAAAACAAGGTACATTTATTACAAGGCATGAATAATTACTCATATGTACACATCGAGTAAATTAAATATCACTTCATTTTCAAAATAAAAATTATTTGCCATGTCGTTTAGTGATCAATATTATAGAAAGTCTTAATCATTCGATGTCGAGCGTGCGAAGAGAGTAGACGTATAAACAGCTGTGCTACTAGTTAGAAATTTATTTGCTAAAGTAAAACATAAGCCTTGTATTAAATCGTAATTATGGCTACCAAGAAAGTAACAATACAACAACAGGATAATCCAAAGATTGGTATAACAGAAAAAAAAAGACGTGTGGCACTCGGGGACTGCCGCGGTAAAGCTATTGCATAGCATTTTGTATCAACTTATGCAATTATAATTTTATTTATTTATTTTATTCATGCAGTATTGCTTTTTCTTTGATATTAATTCAAGTTACACTTTTTGAGCGTGGTGACCGATAAGAAAACAAATTTTTCTATTATTAAATAATGACTTTCTTCATTAATAATAAATGCACTTTGTTCATTCATATTCAAAACACTTTATACACAAATTTTACAAGTACAGCTATTCACTGTTGTACATAAATACCTATACACCTATATACTTTCTCATAAACAGCTGCTTATGTATTCGTCCGATTTCGGAGCAGCTCGTCTCGATTCGTGCGAGTTTCGTAGAGTCGTACAATACGTCTAATCGCACGCACACAACGCCGTGTCGAAGACTGCTGAACTGAAACGACGTTAGATGATGCACGGCCTTCAAGCCACACCTCCTTGCCCGTCGGAGTGGGGAGCGTGAGGTTTTTTCGTTACGGAATTTCTGGATTCGGTCCCCGCGCTCAAGGCCCGCGATAGAAGCTATGCAATAGCTTAATAACAGATAAAATTTTAGAAAAGTTCAACGATGAATGGATGGAAAACTTAATAGAAAAGATAACGTTTAAAGTATCAAGTAAATTTCAAGAAAAGATTGAGGCCCAAGATAACAAAATAAAAGTTTTGGAAAACAAAATAACTGACCTCCAGACAGAAATAGAACAGATAAAAATTGAAAAGGATAACAATGAACAACATAGCAGAAGAAATAATCTAAGAATTTTTGGTGTACAGGAGAGGGCAGGTGAAACAACGTACGACGTGCTATTTAAATTATTTCAAGAAAAACTAAAAATAGTATTAAATAAAAGCGATATAGAGACCTGCCATCGAACAGGAACAAAAACGGAAAATAAAGAAAGGCCCATCATGATAAAATTTATATCCAACACGGTAAAATGTGTGTGTGTTTTAAAATGCGTTTTAACGCCTTCCATGTCACCTCTTAAGTCTAGTAGATCTAGATTTGTCTGAGTAAAGGAGACGGGACCCTACAGTTGATAGTGGAATCCGAACCACTTATTGGGGAAAATTTCCAATGAAAAATTTTTTTCGCTCTGTAGGGCTCGAACACACTTCGCTAGGTACGCTCAGAGTGCAAACTAGACGCGCTAACACACTGAGCTACCGACCCCCTTGGTAAGAAATGATATTTTCAGTAAAAAACGACATCTAAAAGGAACCAAGATTACAATACGAGAAGATCTAACTAAAATACTAGTAAAGAAATTGTATTCGGTGCAGTTGAGCAATATGGAACCAAAAATGTATGGACACAAGGGGGAAGGATTTACGTATTTCACGATAACCAGAAGCATGCCATAAAAAATATGGAATCACTGATGGCTTGAATGAAATAATTTTTCTAAATTAAAAATATAGCTATATTATAGATTAATAATAAGGTATTTTACTGTATTTCAGTTTTACACAAAACATAAAATTTCATAGATAAAAGTAGCATTGCTTATCGTCTCTTTTTTTCTTTCTTTTTTATTGTAGGTTTTTATTTCCGAGTCTACTATTTTCACACATATATTTTGTAAAAGGGTATCAGACAAGAATAGTGGAATAAATGAGTGCAGTGGTGGACATATTAAATACATTCAATACATACGACTCAGCAGAAACACAATATGTAAATTCACTAAAAGACATAGAAGTAGGAAGTACAGGTAATGATGTAATTGATTTAAACATATGTCATATGAATATTCGAAGTATGCAAAAAAATTTTGAGGAAGTAATAATAATGCTTCAAAGTACAAAACATATAATCCATGTTATCGTATTAATTGAAACATGGCAACTTAAATCTCAAACAAATTTTCAAATACCCCAATATTCATGCCATTATAATAAAGCCGGCTTCAATCAAAATGATGGGACCATTATTTATGTACATAATTCATTATCAGTTCAGAATATTAACAATGTTAAATTAAATGAGGTAACATTTTCAATTTTAAATATAAAGAATAAAAACAAAATTTATAAGATTATAGCTACGTACAGACCCCCGTCAACTAACCCTGAATTTTTTATAGAAGATAAAAAACGTATTTAAATCAAATAATGCAAATGAAGTAGATATATTTGTGGGAGATATAAATTTAGATATATTGGATAAAAACAATATCTTAATACAACACTATATAAATATCTTATGTCAAATTAATAAACCAAGACGAATATCTGAAACTAGCTCCACTTGTAGAGACCATATATTTTTAAAAAATGAAAAATATAAAAATTTAAATAACGTGTCATATATCTTGAAATGCAGCATGACTGATCATTATGCAACATTCCTTTATTTAATAGAAAAAAAAAATGTATAAATCAAAGGAAGAATCCCACAAAAATTTGTGAAAAAATAGATTATCGAAAATTTATAAGAGATTTAAAAAAGGAGACATGGTCAAAGGTATACAATGAAAACAATATAGATGCTGCAATAAATAAATTCATAACTAAATATAAATTTAAAATAAAAAATTGTACAAAAATGATATATTCTAAAATAAATAATGAACATAGACTAAAGCCATGGATAAGTCAAGGCTTAATAAATTCTATACATACTAGGGACAAATTAAAACAAACATTGTTAAAATATCCAAATAATTTAGAAATAAAAAATAAATACACAAAACACAGAAATATGATAAATAAACTAATTAGAAAAACGAAAAGTGAATATTACAAACATCAATTCAAAAAGGCTAGTCATGACGTAAAAAAAATGTGGGAACTAATGAAAGAATCAACAAATGAAAACATAAAACAAAATAAAACAATAATAAACCAAATTCAAATCGAAAATAAAATATTGACAGATCCCAAGCAAATCGCTTCTGAATTTAATAATTACTCTTCTGAGACTGGACACAAAATGGCTCAAGATATAATAAAAAACAATAAGGATGAAAATTTGAGAGAAAATACAAAACCTATTATAAAAAATTCTATATTTTTGTATCCAGTCTCAGAAAATGAAATAGTAAATAGCGTAAATAGTTTGAAAAGTAATAGCGCTCCGGGTATTCATGGTGTCAGGGTAAAAACAATCAAGGAATCTCTTACTTATATACTAAAGCCATTGCAATATATTATAAATCAGATATTTCAACAAGGCTATTTCCCAAAAGCACTAAAAAGAACTATTATAAAACCACTATTTAAACAAGGAAACATAAATATTATTTCAAACTACCGTCCCATATCTCTCATTAGCAACATCTAAAAAATTATAGAAAAATGTATAAAAAAAAGGTTATTAGAACATCTTAATAAATATAATATAATTTCTAATTCCCAGTTTGGATTCAGAGAAGGAGTGTCAACTGTTGATGCAATGTATAATGTGACAAGTTATTTGTATCAAAAGCTAAATAACAATCAAAAGCCTTTGGCAATATTTTTAGATCTAGCGAAAGCTTTTGATACGATTTCTCATGAAAACCTACTAAAAAAATTAGATACTTATGGTTTCAGAGGCATATGTGGTGATTTACTCAGAAATTACTTAACAGAACGGAAGCAGGTTGTCAGCATAGATTCAGAAATAAGTCAAGAAAAAACAGTTACCTATGGAATACCTCAAGGAACCGTCATAGGTCCTATACTTTTTCAAATCTACATAAATGATATGCTAAATTTGGACATTTCAGGGGAAATCATTTCCTATGCCGATGACACTGTCTTATTATTCTCTGAGGTCAGCTGGGAAGAAGTTAAAATTAAAGCGGAAAAAGGACTTCATCATGTAACAATTTGGCTAAAAAATAATTTATTAACTCTTAATAAAACAAAAACAAAATTTTTAACATTCTCTATAAATGCAGCAGGAAAATCTCGAATAAATAAATTAAAATGTCATGAATGTAAAAACCTCATTGTTTGTGACAGTTGTCAAGAGTACATAGAATCATCCGAAAATGTTAAATATTTAGGCTGTTACATTGATCAGTTTTTGAAATGGGACATACACGTGGAGATATTAACAGGAAAAATTAGAAAATTGGTATACAAATTTTATCAGCTGAGACAATATATGGACTTACAATCTCTCTTAAATATTTATAAAGCCTTAGTCGAGTCTATAATTAAGTACGGCTTAATAATTTGGGGAGGAGCGTATGACAATACATTAAATAACCTTAAGGTAATTCAAAGATACATATTAAAAATTATTTTAAACAAACCTAGATATTACTCAACAAAATTATTATTTGAAAATACCAAAATGTTAGATATTGATAGTTTATATATTCTAGATATTCTGAACTATGTACAAAAGAATCCCAAGACGAAGAATAAATCGAATCATGGCCACATAACCCGTTCTATAACAAACAAAGACAGTACAGCACCAAAGCCAACAAATACGGCATTTACAAAGTTTATAGATTACATTGGAATTAAAATGCATAATGTTTTACCTGTAGCAATAAAAGAAATAAAATATTTTAAAAAATATAAAATAAAAACTAAGATATGTTTACAAGAAAATATAGATCAATTTAAACAAATTTTGAGAAAATAGTTTTATTGGGTATGTCCTCTGCACTCTGTTTATTCTATTATTTTAGGTACTTCTTTTATAAACCTTTTTATCAGTTTAGGTATAGGTAGGCACAAGACAAGCTCCTTGTGAGCTTAGGTGCCGTAAATTATATCATTGAGTAATTTATAAATAGTATTTAATACTTAAGATAAATATTTCAATTGTAAAATTTATGGACAAAAATAAAATTCCTATTATTATTATTATTATTATTATTATTATTATTATTATTATTATTATATAAAAGTGGGATGTTGAGAGCTATGAAGCGCGTCAATGTTATGTTCACTAGATACTTTACCACAGTTTGATAATTGTGTGGTTCTGTCCACTAGGCATGACTGATTTACATTCCTTCCTTTTGTTCTAAGATTAGCCTTTCCCTCAATACCGATAAACATTTTTAATGTTTTTTGGGGGGATTACATAAAACTCTAATAGAACATGCGTACAAATTATTAGTCATGGTATTATTGAGCGTTATTTAATTCGATGACTGTAACTTAAATCGAATCCCAATATAGTATTGCCCACACCTACTTTATGTCACATATTAGCCATTTAACATAGTCGGACGAATGGATCTTTGATCATCATCCTATTCTGCCTGAACCAATTTGTGGCAATGATTTCGTACCATAGGCGGAGCAAATTTATTAGTAAAATAATAATTAATAATATTATTAATAATGATTAATAATAATAAATGGCACTAAACTAGACAATCAGATTGGTATTGGCAGTAGACTTAATTAGAACAAAAAAAAAAATAAAAGATTTCTAGCTTGCGAATTCAGGTATAATGAATTAATTGCGTTACGAACCACAAACAGTACGTGCGCCACTGACGATGGAATCACGAGATATAATCTAGACGTACGCGCTACCATTACTCTCAAATCTAACGCGCAGAACGGGCGTTCGTAGGTCGTAGACTGAGGAAGACATATCCATTCCAGAAAGTTCGACTGTAAGGAGTGAGAGGCCAATAAGCAAACGATAGTCTTTGATTGCTACCTGCAGTAGTGACGTTAGTTCAAAGATCCATTGCTCCGACTATTTTTCGTTAGTTGGTTGAAAAAGCTGCATGCAGAGTAGTTGCCTTGTGTTTAGGTCAGTATTACTTGTTGTTTTTTTGTGGTAACCTCAAATTTTCAGACTATTTTCAAAATGGCGCATGTGTTCAGAAACACGAGTTGAGACATGAGAGATTGGTTAAATGATTGAGAAATACAGGTCCAGTGGCATATTTAGATTGCTAATCTTCAGTTAATGAATAAAACATAATTTTTAAATTTTTAAAATTTAGAAGTGGGAGCTTCAAAAAAACTACTAACTAAGAAATACATCAATAAGTACATACCTCAAATCTTTGATATATTTTTTCTCTCCAGATACATGGGTTAAAAATTTCATTTAATATATTGTACCCATATTTATTAATTATTTTAAACCATTGAAAATAATATTAAAAATAAACCGCATATGGTTCTTATTCATAACATATTTATTTTTGGCAGGAATCAACTGTTCACTACACAATACTTTACAACATTCTACATAATTCCCCATATAAGAGCAGCTACATATATAATTGGTTTAGGATTTGGATATATAGTTTTTCGATGTAAAGGCGTGAAAATAGAAATTAATAAGTGGCTCAATATTGGTCTTTGGTTGATATCATTGACTGTAATGAGTACAACGGTTCTAAGTAGTAATATTTTTTATCTTGAGAATCACGAATATAATCAGCTGGAGGCATCAATTTTTTTGACTTTTTCCAGAACTGCTTGGACTTTAGGAGTAGTATGGATTATGTGGTCCTGTATGCATGGTTATGGAGGTAAGTTAACTAGTAGAAAAAGTATTGTGTGAATCAATACATGATAAGTATCTTTATAATACCGACACATGGAATTGATTTGATTCATACTTGACATGATATATGTAGCCATCAACTTTTAACAATGGCTATAGAAAAATGATTTTTATGTCCGCTATCGCTGTAGATTTTTATTCTGATTAGACTTATGAATATTATATGTATAAATCACAATAGCGGAACTAGGTTATCTAAAATGCACAAAAATATTACTAGTCGTATTTATTGATAGAACAATATTTACAATATAATAAGAATATGTATTTATCATGTGTATTTTATATAAAGAAAAAAAAAATGAGAACCACATATACCTACTGTATGTTTCAATTTAGTAAATTAAGTTTTTTACTGAGCCATGCAAACTTTCTTTGTTTTTTTAAATGTAATTCTTCTATCTGCAGAAATGGGTCAAGGAAACTTTCCAATAAACGTTTCCACAAAATTTTCGAGAGTTTCTGGAACGAAGTTTTGATAACAATCAGCTGATTTTCGTTGTTTCCGTGGCACTTCGTTATTGGGGGTGGGGTTGAAACTACCCCCAGTTAGTTTCAACCCCTGGGGGTGGGACAGGTCACTTGTGGTCAATATTTACCTATTTTATTCGAATTTACCAAAAAAAAAAAAAAACCGATCCGACAAGCCCTCGCAAGCCTAACACCGAAAAATCGAAAAAGAGGGTAGTTTTCAGGTTTAGAGGTAGTGGGTGAAGAGTAGGTCGGGAAATATTATCAAACGTATTCCTCGCCCTCAGCTGATTTTCGTTATTTTCGTGGCATTTTGGTATTGGCTGGGGGTAGTTTCAATCTCTGTGGGTGAGATAGGTCACCTGTGGTCAATATTTACTTGTTTTGTTCAAATTGACCGAGAAAAACCCGATCTGACAAGTCCTTGCAAGCCTAGCGACGAAAAATCGGAAAAAGTTAGGTTAGTGGTTGGACGATAAGTCGGAAAATATTGTCACCATCGTGTTCCCCGCCTTCGAAAACGGGGGGGTTAATGTCTTGCGTAATGCAAAATTGCTAGCGTCTTTTATAGCTTGTGGGAGATGGTTATATAATTTAATTCTACTACTAAAGGGTCCTGTTTTTATTTGCTCTAAGCTATGAGAGGGTATAAAGATGTTATTTTCAGAGCGAGTGTTGTATTTATTAATATCACCACATTTTAAAAGATTGATAATATTTTTTCTAACAGAACATACAGACTGCAAAATGCATATACAATAAATAGTGAATATGCCATGTTGCCTAAAATAATCTCTACAGGAAGTGTTATATGTAAGTTTAAACATACTTCTGACTATCCTTTTCTGCAAAATTCTGCAAAATTGCTGAACTGTTTCCCCAGCACAATATGCAATATTGCAAGGCGAAGTAAACAGAACCATAATAAAATGTTTTCATGTCAACAGAGTCTCGCATTTGGAGTAGTGCAAAGTTTAGACTAGCTAATTTGTTTGTTAAATTATTATCAATAAGAATTTCCCATGACATATTCCTATCCATTTGTATGACCATGAATTTAACATAATTATTTTGATGGAGGTTATGACTACCTTTAATCAGAGGACTAATATCCAACTTTGTACCAATGGTCCCTTGAGATTAACCAGAAAAAGGCAAAAAACCCAAAAGTTCTGCGACCGGACCGCAAGACATTAACCCCCCCGTTTTCGAAGGCGGGGAACACGATGGTGACAATATTTTCCGACTTATCGTCCAACCACTACCCCTAAATCGAAAAAACCTTTTTCCGATTTTTCGTCGCTAGACTTGCAAGGACTTGTCAGATCGGGTTTTTCTCGGTCAATTTGAATAAAACAAGTAAGTATTGACCACAGAGATTGAAACTACCCCCAGCCAATACCAAAATGCCACGAAAATAACGAAAATCAGCTGAGGGCGAGGAATACGTTTGATAATATTTCCCGACCTACTCTTCACCCACTACCTCTAAACCTGAAAACTACCCTCTTTTTCGATTTTTCGGTGTTAGGCTTGCGAGGGCTTGTCGGATCGGTTTTTTTTTTTTTGGTAAATTCGAATAAAATAGGTAAATATTGACCACAAGTGACCTGTCCCACCCCCAGGGGTTGAAACTAACTGGGGGTAGTTTCAACCCCACCCCCAATAACGAAGTGCCACGGAAACGACGAAAATCAGCTGAAAAGCGTCGGGACACTACCACTACCCCTAAACCCCCTTTTCGATTTTCCGGTGCTAGGCTTACGAGGGCTTGTCGGATCGGATTTTTTTGTCAATTTGAATAAAATAGGTAAATATTGACCACAGGTGACCTAACCCACCCCAGGGGTTGAAACTATCCCCACCCCCAATGCCAACTAAATGCCACGAAAACAACAAAAATTAGCTTGAAAGAGGTGTGCTCCCGTTTTCGAGGGCGAAGAAACGATGGTGACAATATTTCTCGACATATCCTTCACCTATTTTTTTTGTGCACACGATAACTCTGGAACCGTTTAAGATATTGAGTAGAAATAAAAGAAGCTAACGTCTCCAAAAATTGTATAGACATCCCCTTACCACCTCCACCCCATTGTTAAATGAGATGAAAAAAAATAAAATTGTGATTTAGTGTGTGTACAAGAACCAAAGGCCTTAATAATTTTTTTTACTCATCCCCCCCCCCCCCCCTACCACCCTCTACCCCACCCCCACCACCGATGTGACATATCGTTTTATGGGTTGTTGGGGTCGACGATGTCAAATATTAGATTACTAAAGTTCCCTAAACAATCATTTCTACATATTGGAGTGCAAATATAGTACCAACATTTTTTTCGTTGTGAGAAACTTGGCTAAAAAATCTGGATGTGGAATTAGCGATTCCTTGGGCAGCGGTTTTTAATAAAATATAAGAGAATATTATCGTTGTTGTCGTGGTATTTCGTTAATGGGGGTGGGTGTAGTTTCAACCCCCAGGGTTGAATTAGGTCACCTGTGGTCAATCTTTACTTATATTATTCGAATTGATTTAAAAAAGCGATCCGACAAGCCCTTGCAAGTCTAGCACTGGAAAATCGGATTCAGGTTTAGGGGTAGTGAGTGAACAATATGTCGGGAAATATTGTCACCATCATATTCTACGCTCTCGAAAACGGGAGTATACCGCTTTACAGCTGATTTCCGTTGTTTTCGTGTTATTTCGTTGTTGGAGGTGGGGGTAGTTTCAACCCCCGGGGTGGGTTAAGTCACCTGTGGTTAATATATACCTATTTTATTCAAATTGACCAAAAAAATACCGACCCGACAAGATCTCGCAAGCCTAGCACCGGGAAATCTCAGGTTTAGGGGTACTGGGTGAAAGGTAGGTCGGGAAATATTATCACCATCGTATTCCTCGCCCTTGAAAATGGGGGTATACCGCTTTTCAGTTGATTTTCGTTGTTTCCGTGGTACTTGGTTATTGGGGGTGGGGGTAGTTTCAACCCTTGGGGTGGGTTAGGTCACCTGTGGTCAATATCTGCCTATTTTATTCGAATTGACCAAAAAAGAATCCGATACGACAAACCCTCGCAAGCCTAGCACCGGAAAATCGGAAAAGGGGGTAGTTTTCAGGTTTAGGGGTGAAGATGGGTCATGAAACATTATCACCATCGTATTCCTTGTCCTCGAAAACGGGAGTATACCGATTTTCAGTTGATTTTCGTTATTTTCGTGGCATTTTGGTATTGGCGGTAGGGGTTGAGACTACCCCCACCCCCAATACCCTACCATAGGTGACCTAATCCTGTGGGTGGGTTAGGTCACCTATGGTCAATATTTACTTATTTCATTCAAATTGACCAAGAAAATACCGATCCGACAAGCCCTTGCAAGCCTAGCGTCGAAAAATCGGAAACGGGGGTGGTTTTTTCGATTTAGGGGGTAGTGGTTGGACGGTAGATCGGAAAATATTGTCACCATCATATTCCCCGCCCTCGAAAACAATTGAAGAAAACATTAAGAATACTGTTTTTTGTTAGTTTGGTGATAGGCCATTTGTGACACTTTATCCACACACATAGTTAGCATTTTACTTAATTGATCTACACTAGCAGCAGCTATGATAGAGGACGTGTCATCTGCGAAAAGAGTTAAAAAGCAATTATTTATGCTCGCTACTAGGTCGTTGACGAATATTTTAAAAAGTAATGGATCCAATACACTACCTTGTGGTACCTCTGTACACATTAACACCATCTGAAAAACACTCTACCCCCTCTTGACTAATTTTAACAGTCTCTGTTCTCTCCAATAAATAGGACTTAACCCAATCCATTGTTATTAACCAACCCTTCTACCACTCCCATTGTCACTTCCACTCCATTATTCAATGGAGGTTAAAAATAAAATTGTGACTTAGTGTGTATACAAGAACCAAGGACAGCAAATAATTTTTAGAATTAGCCACTCACTCTACTACCCCTAGTACCACCCCCACAACCATGTGGCACATCGTTTTAATGCTTTTGGAGAAGACGATTTCAGATATTACTCTGCCAGTTCACTATAGGTATTAAAGAGAATTGGCAACAGAACATCATCCTGTCTGAGGCCTTTGCGAACTTATGTTATAAGTTTTTATGTAATCGAAGTTCGATCTGTTTTACGTGAATTGTATTTACATTAACTAAATCTGTTGTAGGAATTATTAACGAGTTTTTATCTGCACATTCATTTCAAATTTTGGGTCGAATAACTTATGCAATTTTTTTAATACATACCATTCTCCAGTTGTATAAAGAAGGATCGGCAAAAGTACCTCTATCATTCTCCAATATAAATGTGGTAAGTTTAGAAAGAAATTGTCGTTACATTTATTGGTTCGATACAGTTGTACAAAATTTGGAATCTTATTATCACTCCTACAATTCTATTGCTTTGTTCTAAAATTAAGTTAATTTCTTGTTGTAAAATATATAATGTACACTCATATAATATGTGATGAAAAAATGTTTGTGAAAAATTGAACCTTTTGAAGCCTTTTTATTGATATTTCATTTCATAGTGTTGGGTAACTTTTTTTCTGAACGCGGTTCAATTTTTTACAAAAAATAATTGTCACCTTTTTAGTAGACTCTTACTTAGCTTCTCTATAGTGAAAAGATACATATTGTGAGATAATAATATGAAAAAGCTTTCATCCTAATATATATAGTTCTAACCATGCCACGAAAAGGTTAAGAATCAGTGATATATATCATATAACATATAATATGCACGTATTTCTACAACCTTTTCTGTAGTACCATTGCACGGTAAATAATTTACTTTTTGACATACTTGCGAAAAGTCAGTACCATAAAAATGTTTTAAGTCCATCAATTTGCCAACAGCAAATCAATCAGTTTGTTTACAGACCTCCATCTAATGAGAAATTTATTGTTCTTCAAAATTATTTATGTGTGGCTTCAAGATATCTCGTTACGTGTCGTTTTTCAAATATCGGCGATGAAAGTATAACGGACGGACGGACGGACGGACGGACGGACGGACAGACAGACAGACAGACAGACAAACATACAAACATACGCGTCAAACTTATGACACTCCTCTTTTGGGGTCGGGGATTTCTGTTTCTTTGTCAATTTTGTGTATTTCTATTATTTTATATGCATTTAAATACTTTCCAAAAAATAAATAAATAAATAAATAAAAATAAAGTTAGGATTTCGACCTCGAGCAGGCGTTCATTTGTGGATTTATGTTTATTTGACATTTCCCATGAATATTATTAGTAGCATTCTAATTAAAATTACATCTGAGGTGCATACATCTTTTAACCGATTTCATAAAATTTAAAAAAGAACGAGTTTCTCAATTCCTCTTATATGCACTGCAAGGTATGGCTCGTTGGTGATCCAATATTAATTTCATCATGTCAAGTAAAAGGTAAGCAAAAATTGGATACTAGATTTTTTAGTCGAGAACCTATGTAAACAGTGGTTTCAGCCAAATGTCATAAAACTGGTCTATGTTGTACTTCAAACATTGCTGATTAAAAGTCTCGATGGGCCCAACCCCCTAAGTCAAGGTTTTTCAAGATATTTAAATATAAATTTTGAAAAAGACTGGTAGGGGCAGCACGTTTCCACCAAGTATACAGGGTATGCTAAGAAAATTCAGGTGATTATTTGGCCAATTTCAACCATAACAATTCAAATGAGGGTATGCTCTAAAATGCTTCGTAAGGAAGCTACAGGTCTATAAAAATGGCGTCCAAAAGGCGATTTTCAGATAATATTTCAACAACTTTTGAAGATTTTTGCACTATATTTCATGCATGTCTTATCATAGGAAAAATCCTATTTTTTGAGTTAGTATATTGAAACGACCATACACAGGGGCTTAGACAAAGCCTCCTTTTTATTTTTCGAATACCCCTCATGTTTTTCCTCACATTTCCTCAAAAAATACCATTTTTTTAAGCAAAACTACACGGAAAGTCTCTATAAACAAATGGTATTTTGAGAAGGAATGTGAGAAAAAATATAAGGGGTATTCGATATTTGAGCCCTGTATATGATAGTTTCAATATAATAGGTCAAAAAATAATTTTTTTTCCAGTGATAAGACATGTATAAAATGTGCGAGAATCTTCAAAAGTTGTTGAGATATTATCTGAAAATCACCTTTTGGAAGCCATCTTCATATATAGCTATAGCTTCCTTACGAACCATTTTTCGACATACCTTCATTAGAACTTTTATGCTTGAAATTGGCTATATAATCACCTCGTGAATTTTCTTAGCGTAACCTATATATTGTGGTGGAAACGAGCTGCCTCTGCCAGCTGTATTTTTAAAACTTAAATAAAAAATAAATACATACTTAAATATTTTGAAAAATCTTGACTTTAGGGGGTTGGGCCCATTAAGACTTTTAATCAGCATGGTTTGAAGTACAACATACTCCAGTTTTATCACATGCGACTGAAACCACTTTTTACATAGGTTCAGATACGGAGTACCTTAATGTCGAGACTCGTTTTGAGAATTCAAAATGGCAAATTCAATATAGCTGTGATAATAGCAATATTTTTGTAGATATACAAGAAATTTAATACATAGTGACTTCAGGATTCTCTGATAACGAGCCTGATATTAAAACTTAGAACGACGGATATTTTACTGTGTATTTCACTATGTAGAAGCTAAATAAAGAGGCCACTAAAAAGAGTGAAAAAAAATTCCTTCAAAAAAGATAGTTAAAATTATGATATTTATTTAATAATTTTTAACAAGCTTTTTTTGAAGCAAGATTAATTTTTTTTAAAATTTCTTATTATTATTGTGTTTATATATTCTAGATGTTTGATGGATTCGCTGACTTAGTAGCTACATTTATTATTGCCCTTTTATTTACGGTATTTTATGAGTTACCGCTTATTCGAGTTGAGTCATTAATTTTCAAACCACGTAAGTATAGTAAAAAGATTACACATGCATAAAGCATTTTCCCCTGAATTGATTACCAAATAAATAGTAATCGAGCCATTTTGTTGTAGTACTTGATCATTTATAAGCATATTAATAACATAACATATGCATGACTTTCTTAATTACCTATTTTTTTTTTATTTATTATTCGCCCAACAGATTTTTTTTGTATTTAATTATAAGACAACTGTTAATAACATTACATGTAAAATATATAATACATAATTACGAATTACTATACACCTAAGGAATATAAAATACCATAAGAAATACAAAATACCATAAAATCAAGAAAACAAAATAGCCTATGGCCAAAAATACAACTACATAAAATGTATGCCGAATTTGGTGCTTAAGTGATACGTATCTACAAAATAATAGTATCCATATTTAAACTTTATTTAAGTGAACATGAATACAAGTCATTTGCAAGGAATTTCATTAAGATATAAACACATTACATAAATGGATTACTTCATGAGAACATTAGTTCTAGCTATATCGATATAAAATGCCAAATCCTGACTTGAATTCTGCCTAGGTACCAAAAAACTTAATACTTACGAGTGCCACAATAGTGGAGTCAAATTAGGACTAAAAAATTTGCAATGGGAATTGTCTGGTCAGGGCAGTTTTTTTGTTTTAACGTGTTCAGGGGATCAACTTAAGTTCACAGTTCAGTTTTGCAGTTTCTGCGAGGTTAGTGTATTGTTTTTTTAAACGATTTAATTTTTTAGACCATGTTTTCAATCGTTTGTCCTATGGAAAACAACAAAAAGAAGGAAACTGTTAGCTCTTATAAAGTACAATCACTACTTAAAATTTGAAATAAAAATGATTATTAAAACGGCTCAAATATATAATTATTGCTAAAACTTTGCACCCTCGTAAGAAATGTGTACGATTGCTCAAATTGTAGTTTTTTTTATAAGTACTTTAAGATCATGGACAAAGAATTTTTTTTTTTTAAATTTAAACCCCTTTTTATTGCAGTTGTTTATAATCTTCGAAATTGTAGTTATAAACCAATTCAAATAACTCTCTGGTTTTTATGAAATCAAAACCGGTAAAGGAATAATAAAAGTTAGATTTAAAAAGCCAACTTTAAAAATAATGTAATGCTCTACTTGCATTTGGAGCTGAGATACGTCAGTGTTTACGTTTAGAGTTTATACATAAACAAATCAATATTTCCTATTGAAATTTGGACTGGTAATTCTCCAATGTGTATTATTTTGTCTCTGCTACTTGAAAATAATCCAAAGCTACAATTGCTAAAAGATAATGTATAGAGGCCCGAAAGTGGGGTCTTTAGCGATTGAAGATCTGAAAAGCACCAAATATATCTAAATGTAATATTATGTTTTTACAAATGAAGAGCTAAGTGGATAAAGGTGTTATGTCACAAAAACACGTTATTGAGTAATTTAACTCCAAAGTTTTTAGACGAGAACTTTTTTGTTATAACGACTATATAGCTTGCATTTTGCGATGATACTGACATTTGATGTACTTTTCAGAGATAAATAACTAAAGTTGTCAGTTGTCATTATTTTCGAAAATTTTAAAACATTAATGTATATAACACCTTTATCCGTTCATAAGTTTCTCTGACTTGAATAAGGAATTAGTGAATAAAAGTGTTAAGAAATTAAACATATTTTATTATTATTAAAACATTGTACAATTTTTAGGTAGTCGGACAGTTCTACGGTTTTGAGCCACAGTTTGGTAATTTCCAAGTATGTTGTGATAATACGGCCTTACCATTCATCTATGAATGGTAATTGTTCTTTAAGATTAGCCAGTTTTCTACACTTAGGCTGCCCTTGTTTTCATTAAACACCGTTAGAGCAACACAGTCGGAATTTATCTTATGCATATTAATTTTCTTTAAAATATCGACTTTGTAAAATGGAGTCATTTCATCTAGTGATGTAATAGTAGCACCCATAGGTGCCATTTTATACCGTCGTGAAAATAAACCTTTTCATTGTTCAAGTTTTTCTTCCTGTTGTACAAATTGAGTTTTGAGACAATTCCATCAATATCCTTGAAATGATTCTTCATATCTATGACAACGGCGTCTTTGGGAGTTCTTAAAATTTCTCGATACTGGTCCGGAACGTAGATGTTTTGATGTTTCCTTAAAATTTTCTCGACTCTGCCAAAGTCTCTGTCTGAATCTAAATATGAATGTCCCACCTCCGAAAATTTATGGTCGATAACTTTAAATTCTCTCTTTAAAATCAACAACTGGTAAAGTGTAATGATATTGAAGTTTTTATTTTGTCCACCACAGGCATATTATAATGTGATTGATCTTTTCTTGGAAATTTTCATTGTAAATTTGTGAAAAGGTATGTAAGCAATTTCTAGGCTTTCACGGCTGGCCATATCTTCAGTCCATGTGAAAAAAAACGTTTTTTTTTTCAGTATTCCTCAATGTATGTATGCCAAGGTTGTAAAACCACATTTGACGAAGGTAAAATGCTTTCGATGTACTTAATTTTGGCAGCGGCATGGTTTGCTGAAGATCTAAAGTAAGAAAGCAAATCGTTCTATCTACTGTAACTTTTGCTCCATCACGCTTTTGTTGTTCGAAAGCTAGTTTGTAATTTTCTCCGTATTCTTTAGTATTATTATTTTTTTTTTCAATTTTTTTTAACCCAATAGATGTAAGCATAGCGAACCCTGTAATTCTTAAACGATAACCTTATAAACCCAAATGACCTTTGACTTGATTGGCGTAATTATCATACTTATTATTTTTTCCGCAAGAATTTCGGAATTCGCCAGATTTGCCTTAAACAATTTAATGCTCTTTCAAAATATTGGGTGGGCAGAAGCTATACCAGATATCAGTTTTGCTCTTGTCATAAAAATTTCTACGGTCCAGCCCTCTTCTACTTGTCAGCATAAAAATGTTTGTACAAAAATCAACACCGCAAAGCGTCACTTTCCAGTATTTCTGATTTACAGACTAATTTGCTAGAATACTTTGGTAAATTCGTATTTTATTATTGCATTTTATATTGTTAATGTTTTGTTTTTAAAGCATTATTAAAACTTGCCTGGGAAGAAATTGTGATGTGTATGTGACTGATTTCTGCTGAATTGCCAAAAGGTATAAATGTGTTTACAGCAATTAGATACTCAAGTACCATCTCGACTCTTGTACCATCTCATACCATTTCGAAATTGAACGAATTGAATATATGGATTAAAACACTATAAGCACTATTTTCAAATATCAGCCAATTTATAAACATCTTACATGATTCATGAAATCGTTTATTCACTGCCATTTGTAATATCAGTTTACTACGACTGGCCATTTTCACTATAATAGTAAGAAACACTTAACACAACTTGTCACATTAATGTCAATATAACATAACTTTAAAAGCAAAGTGTTTTGGATTAAAACATTTAATATCGCACTGTAATGGATAAAGGTAATATGTGATCATGACACCTTTATCCATTAAATTATATAAAAACTACATGTACATAACACCTTTATCAAATATTAAAACGCATTTAGGAAAGGTTTATTATCCCAAAAACTTATTGAAATGATAGATTATAAGTTAAAATAGTTGTCTGTGTAGAAATCTCAAAATTTTCAAAAATGTCACATAACACCTTTATCCACTTAGCTCTTCAAATCAGACTTTAGTCGCTAGATAGCCCAGAGGGTAAGGCAACTAGCACTTTTTATTCAAGATGCGGACGTCTCGGGTTCAAATCCTGCTCGAGAATTATTATTATTATTAAGTTGTTTTTTTTAATCTACTTTCATCACTCTTTTATCGCTTTTGATTTTATAAAAAAAAAACAGAGAGTTACTTGAATTTGTTTATAACTAAAATTTAGAAAACTAAAAACAACTGCAATAAAATGGGTTTAAATTTTGAAAAAAAAAATGTTTTTCTCAGTGATCTTAGTACTTATAGAATGCTACAATTTGAGCCATCGTACACATTTCTTGGTCTTGATGGGAGGATTTCACAAGGGTGTAACATTTTAGCAACAATTGTATATTTGAGCCGCATTAGTAACCATTTTTCAAAATTTCATTGAATATAATCCATTATTTTTAAAAGAACAGTGATTTGTTTAAAAACGCATAATTTTGCAATGTTCAATTTTTTAAAAATAATAATAACAATTGGAATGAATTATAATTTATGCACTTTTATTATACAGCTTAAAACGAGCATTTTCAATCTTTTTATTGTTTTCCATAGGACTTAAAGATTCAGAGATATTCAAAGAAAACCGATTGAAAACACGCCCTAAAAAATTAAATTGTTTAAATAAATAATACGCCGACCTCACAGAAACTGCAAAACAGAGCTGGAAACTTAAGTTGACCCCGTAAACACGTTAAAACAGAAAAACTGCCCTGACCAGACAATTCGCATTAAAATCCTAATTTGACTCCACTATAATACGAATGACATATATTAACGATCTAATTTAGACACTACATAACTATAATTATAACGATTTTAAAGCGTTGACAGTAAAGTATTTGCAATTTCATATTATGTAGCCCAGCGATTTTAGGGCTGATGAAGTCATGTTACATATATGACCTGTAAAAAATAATTTACTTCCAAATTCAACATCTATGTCCCTAACAGATCAACTTATTAAATCTAGTTGATCAATATTGTATTTAGAAAGTTACCCTACAAAATCTCAATTTTATAAATAGTTTATAATGTCATTTTGACAAATAAACAAGACTCTATTAAATACATTATTTTTTGAAATATCAATTTTATATTTTCTAACGATTGTGGAAAATAGTATAAAATACTATATTATTATATAAAATATAACAAGTGGCTAAAACACATTTTAGTCTCTAGTTATATATAGAGGAGCGAAATAGAGGTAAAATTGTGTCGTTTTTTTTATGAGCTTAGAACAAGATCAGACACAGTGGGTATTACCAACAACATCATTTTACACATAAAACACAAAATACGACATTTTTTAGTGGTCACAGATATTCTTATTTAAAAAAAGTGTAAAAGTTAATTTTTTTTAAATCATGTTTTTTTGTACATCCTTTGCCATATTTTAAAAATGAATTGAGCTATCGATGTGAACTTTTTTTTGTTATAAAACACACACTTAAGCGCTTCTCTCTATTCATAGGATTGCTAATAAAAAAACATGTGAACATGCCAAAAACGTAGATGACCCTGAAAGTTTAGAGAATACGCCATCAAATTTTCACTAAGCGAGGAACTTTTTTGTTTTTGAAAATTTTGTGTAACATGCTGTGAAGAAAATGAAGTCAATAGACCAAAAAAGTTCAAAAAAATATTTTCATTATTAGCAATAGTTTGCTAGTTACGAATTTTTTAGTATGGAGGAATTGTCGAAGCGTACGCGCGCCGTACTTAAGAATAATAATGATTTTTTATGTTTAGGTCTGTTTTATCACGTTTTAGGATCTGAAAGGATAACTTATTTTTTCCAGTGACACATTAAGGACTAGGGCCGAAGGCAAAAAGGAATTAAAAATCTTAAATGGAGTATGCATTGCATTGGGATCTCGGAAACGGTGAAAAATAATATTATAGTAAGATGGAAAAAATGTTGCGCAACTAGGGGGCTAATAAAATCCCATAAACAGAAGTTTAGGAAAAGTAATAATTTTGGAGTGTTTTGATAAAAAGTAAACTATCGAGTTTTCCTTTTTTGCGTTATTATTGGAGCTAAATAAAAAAGACAGTTTCTTAAAGCACGTGGAAATCTTAATATTTGTATCCGACATTTCCTGTGTCAGACATTGTCAAAAAATCGTATTTTGACGATAAAAACCGGGATTTACTCGAAATCTACGCGGTAAAAAAATTTTAAATTGAAAATTCGGATTCAGCAAACAAAAATACATAAGGAATGATAAGTTTAGTCCTTGGAACATAACTTTTTTCTTGTAGATCTGCGGCACAGGTGCGCTTTGTACACAAAAAAAGAAATTCTGTTCCAATGACTAAATCTATCATTCCTTATGTATTTTTGTATGTTGAATCCGAATTTTCAATTAAAAAAAAATTCTACCGCGTAGATTTCGAGTAAATAACGGTTTTTATCATCAAAATTCTGCTTCAAGGACTAAACATATCATATGTTTAGTCCTTGGAGCAGAATTTTTTTTTGTAGACCTGTGAATTGAGTAAACGTGTTATTTTCGCCTAAATTAGGCAACAAAAAAGAAAAAAACATCCTAAATTAAGTATTTTTTAATTTCCTAATTATAGTCTCTAAACTCTGTTTCCATGGCTTGTGCACAAGTGTATCGTTTTCCTCTATTACGCCACATAAAATTCACTCCATTTTACAATGAAACTTAGATTGCTTATTTATTTTAAATATTTTTTAAGTAGATAATCCACGCACAATTCGCACAATGACCATACGTTCTTCTACAATATAATACAAGTGGTAATAAGAGAAAGAATATCGTTACACATTTTACTTCCACATTCAGTGGAAATATAGTATGGACAAAAATATTTTTTAAAATTTTTATTGTCCAAGTAGGCTTAGAATGTCATGAAACGTCGAGATTTTAAGTTTGAGCAAACAAAATTCTGTCTGTCGGTCTGTCGTAACTTTTTTGTGCACACGATTACTCTGGAACCGTTTAAGACATTGACTTGAAATTTGGTACACGTACCGTGTATTTTAACGAGATCTGGAACTAGATTATTCCGGTGGTAAATGGAGGTAAATAGGCAAATCAAGCAAGTAAGAGTCCATAAAACTGGTATTTAGTATATATAAATTTTTTTTTGGCATTAACCACCCCCATTACCAACTCCCACTCCATTATTCAAAGGGGCGAAAAAAATAAAATTGTCATTTAGTGTGTGTACAAGAGCCAAAGGCTTCAATTTTTTTTTTACTTTATCCACCACTACTACCACCCCCCTTCCACCACCCTCAGCTTCACTACCGATGTGGCATATCGTTTTATAGGTTTCGATTTCAAATATTATATTATTAAAGTTCCATAAAAAATGATTTCCACATTCAAATTTTTTTCGTTCTGAGAGACTTGGATAGAAGATCTGGATGTGGAAGTAGTGATTCCTTGGGCAGCGGTTTTATAATTTGACCTTCGACGAAAACGAATAACGTTGATAGTACACCGCCCTGAGACTAGTTAGTTTTAGTGGACGCGAGCGTATTAATACTCAATTTCTCCGCGCTCTAAAAAAAATCACTGTACCTAAACTATAAAAGACACAATAAAGATTATGCTATCAAAAACTTTTTTGGTCTTTTGGCTTTATTTTCTTCGCAGCATGTTATACAAAATTTCCAAAAACAAAAAAGTTTGTAGCTTAGTGAAAATTTGACTGCGTATTTTCTGAACTTTCAAGGTTATCTAAGTTTTTAACAAACTTAAAAATGTTTTAGATAACAATACTATACACAGATAGAAGCGCTTAACTGTGTGTTTTATAACAAAAAAAAGTTCATGTGGATAGCTCCATTCGTTTTTGAGTTATGGCATTAGATGTTCAAAAAAACATGATTAAAGAAAAAAAAAAATTCACACCTTTTTAAAAATAACAATGTCCGTGACCACTAAAAAATGTCGTATTTCATGATTTCTAATGAACATCGACCTACTTAACGAAATGGTATATATCTAGGTTTGTTTTAAGATTAAAAAAAAAACTTGAGAAGGAAGCGACTTTTCCCCTGTTTTTTACTCCACTAATACACAATTTTTTGTATCGCCATTCGAAATTAGAAAACAATATAATTTTGTAAAAATAGACTAAATTCTATTGCTGTTTCCATAGAAACTAATAAGTTCTATTTCACACTGTGAAATAAAATTTCTTTATTTTACTCTTTTTTCTTTATTTTACACTTGTCAATAATGACATTGTTTTGATTCATTGAAACCGTCAAATAAATGTCATTGTAGGATATGGAGTTACAAAATAGTATTTTATATAACAAGTGGCTAAAATTGTGTTTTTTACAAGTGGAGCGTTTATAGTAAGAGCCGCAGGCGAATGCTATAATCCGCACGAGTAAAAAAAAAACCCATTTTAGTCTCGAGTTATATACAAAAATTTTTGTATCGCCATTCGAAATTAGAAAACAATATAATTTTGTAAAAATAGACTAAATTCTATTGCTGTTTTCAAAGAAACCAATAAGTTTTATTTCACACTGTGAAATAACATTTCTTTATTTCTCTTTTTTCTTTATTTTACACTTGTCAATAATGACATTGTATTGATTCATTGAAACTGTCAAATAAATGTCATTTTAGGATATGGCGTTGCAAAAAATACTTTGTGCCTCACATATGGAAATAAGTTATTATATCACTAGTTGTATAAATAGCTATTTTGTTTATGGAATGAATACATAATATTTAATTTTTTTCATTTTAGGTGGGAGAAAGGTAAAACCTCTTAAGTAAACCTCAAACTGGACACCATTTACAAGGATGAAATTAAAATCAACACGAATCTTCACACTTAAATATGAAATATAATATTAAAAATAAATAGATAACCTAATTTGTGCAACATGTGTTTCATTTCTCCTTTAAATATTTACTGTAGAAGCATGACCCCCTCTCTCGAGACTTCTTTAAAAAAGTGGCTTTTTTTGAGAATTTGATACGGATACAAATGACAGCAAGATAAAATAAACATGATTCCATTAGGCTCTTCTTTGCCTACATATGTCGTGAATTGAGGCCACCCACATAAAATTTCTAAATGTGTTGTATATGAACTCTTTTACAACATATATATTGTATGATTTAGTTACATTTTTGTATTCAGTAATTACCTCAGTTAGAATTCCGTTCTCAATAAGTGAATACGTTTTATTAATTATTACAAGTGATAGGTAAATTTCAGGTATATTTGAGGCAGTAAAAGATTTCAGATGTGCTTTTATATATGTAAATACAGAATGGATTTATTTGTTCTAATTTTCTATTAAAAAAAGAATATCTCGAAATTAAAATTAGATGCGTGATGAGGAGTTTTAAAATTTTCTTTTTAATGATCAGCCTCTTACAAAGCAAAAACCTATTAGACAGTAGGTGCCACGAAACTTGACTGTAATAAAATGTATAACTTTGCTGTAAGGGGTAGAAGAGATGTCTCATAAAGCAATATCTGATAGATAAACTGCTGAGAAACCCTCATGAAAATATCGCTAAGAAAAACTGAGCTTACCGTTAATACGACAGTGTTCTAAAGTGATAAATAAGCTCATGAGAGCTAGGTCATCAGTGGTTAGATATCTGTCAAAGATTCCAAACTAGAACATATTTATGCTTTGTGTAAAAACAATAAATTTCTTGGGATAGACTAACTCTTATAGGAGAAAGAATCGGACTTTTTGAATCAAAGACAATCAGATTACTTGCACTCTTTTCTATAATTCTGGAATGGTTATGAATTTGAAACTTTATAAAATTGTTACTATACTGATATAATATATCTCACGTATTACGAAAGTCTACCTAACACTCCAATTTTCTTCTTTATTAAGAGAAATAAAAGAAAAATGAAATAACGAGGTTTATTCGTAATAGAATATACCAAGATGTTTTATGTCTACTGAATTAAAAAAAATGACCTGAAAATATAAATAGTCCAGTCAGAATAGACATTTATGGGATTGATTCTTATTTACCCATACAATAAAATAAGTATTAGTTCAAATTCGTATATTAATAATATTAACATCTCGATGAAATATATGCATAATTCATTTTTGTATAAAATATTATTATAATAAATTTTTGTTTCTTCCTTCTTCATGGTTACGATTTTGAATCTCTAGTAGATAGTGAGTCGCATCTTCTTCACTGGAGTGAGTGAATCGCTACACTTACACTTATCAATCAATCAATGTATCGATGGCAAAACGTACTTTTTTAACCACCGGTGCAGAGACGTCACATTTGTCAGTTAATAAATATACTGGTTTAATTTTGTCAATATTTACCGCGACGGGTTTAGTTCCTTTAATAAAAGTAACCAATTTATCTGTACGGGACAATACTTTAAACGGCCCATCGTACAGAGGAGTAAAAGATTTCTTAAAACGTTCTCTCCGAACGAAAACAAAATTACAAGTCAAGGTGTCTGAACTGACGAACGATTTGTAATTAACATGATGAAAAGGTGGAATGAACGTTATATTATCAAAAGAAGTACGTAATTTAGTAATAAAACAAGGAATATCCGTACAAATATATGATTTTATAAAAAATTCACCTGGTAGACGTAAAGTTTGACCAAAAACGAGTTCTGCGGAGGAACATTGCAAACCGTCTTTAGGTATGGTCTTAAGAGCTAATAGTATGACAGGAAGTTCATCTACCCAATGTGGTGTAGAAGTTTTAGCTCTCAGAGCAGTCTTAAGAGATTTATTAAATCTTTCAATCATTCCGTTCGAGGAAGGATGATATGGTGTTGTACGAATTCTATGAAATCCCAAAAATTTTGAAAATTCTTGGAATAATTTCGATTCAAATTGGACGCCCTGATCCGTTGTCACTGTGACAGGAACACCGAATAGGCAAACATAATTCTGAAATAACGTACGCGCTACAGTTTTTGCAGTAATATCTTTAAGTGGATAAGCTTTGGGCCATCTAGTAACACGTTCGATCACAGTAAGAATATAAGAACAACCTTAAGAAGGAGGTAATGGTCCTATTAAATCTATATGTATGTGGTCGAAGCGTCCTTTAGGAATATCGAAGTTAGCTATAGGACTCCTTGTATGTCGTGTCACATTACTAGTTTGACAGCTAATACAAGTTTTTGCCCAGAGATTACAATCTGAAGTCATTTTGGGCCAAAAATAATTTTTAGAAACTAATGTTCTAGTCGCATCTTCTTCACTGGAGTGAGTGAATCGCTACAACATTCAACCTCGGAAAAATTCCGATGAAGTTGAAAATTTATACAGCCCTTTAAATCAGCATTTTGAATGAAATATCAAAAGTCCCCATTGATCCGACCCGTGTTAAAAATTTTATTCAAAGCGATGCAAGAAGGCGATTTTTGAAAAATATCTCTTAAACGGTGAGTTTTTCGTAAAAATAGTTCATATAAAATTTATAGAGCATATGATTCTCTACAAAAAAGATGCCTACACTTTTTTTCATATAAATGATTGGTCGTGAGTTATCACGATTTAAAAAATTGCAAAACACATAATTTTCATAACATGCACTCTTTTCCGCACCACCTTCGAGATGGTGCGCTTGCCGCATTTTTTACGTGGTAACGCCAGTAGGTATAATTCCTAATATTATCTGACTAAATAATAGATTTATATCGATTTAAAAAAATGGTGTTATGGTTAGTTACACAGTCACACATAAAGTGTATCCAAATACATTAGTATTTGGACCCGCTGAAACCGAATCCGAAGTCAGAATTTCCAGATTGGTTCTATTTAAAAAAACACTCCCTCAAAAAAAGTGGTCTGGCCTACGGACCATACCAGTGTATCCTTATATATTTTGAAACCAAATCCGAAGTCAGAATTGTCAGATTTTCTCCTTTTTCACCCTCAAGCCCAAAAAATACCACCAAAACAAAAAAAGCGGTCTGGCCTGCGGACCAGATCAGTGTAGCCTTATGTATTTCGACCCGTTGAAACCGAATCCGAAGTCAGAATTGTTCGATTGGCTTGTTTCTCACCTCTAACCCTGCCCCAAAGTTGATCTGGCCTGCGGACCACGCCAATGTATCCTTGTGTATTTTGACCCTCTGAAATCGAATCTGCAATCAGAATTGTCAGATTCGCTCATTTCTAATCCCAAAAAACATCTCCAAAACAAAAAAAAGTGGTCTGGCCTGTGGACCACATCAGTGTGTCCTTATGTATTTGGACCCGCTGAAACGGAATCCGAAGTCAGAATTGCCAGATTCGCTCACCCCAAAGAACACCCCCAAAACAAAAGACCTGGACCAGACCAGTGTATCTTTACCAAATATGTAAGGATACACTGGTATGGTCCTCCGGACAGACCATTCTTGGGGTGGGTGATTTTTCAGGGCAGGGGTGAAAAAAGAACCAATTCTGACTTCGGATTCGGTTTCAGCGGGTTCAAATACATAAGGATACACTGGTCTGATCTCCAGGCTAGAACACTTTTTTGTGTGGCTGTGTTATTAAACAAGAATACTTTATTATTAGTCCAGTCAATGAAAGAGTGTAGAGAACATTTTAGAGGGGAAAATTTTTCTCTACAGGGATGTGTTGGGGGAAGTCAGGAGGTAAACATACTAAAAGTCCCCGCTCCTAGCCCCGCCGCTTCAGGGGGGGAGGGGGGGTGGAAAGGTTCCTTTTTTCGATTCTTCGCTTATAACTCGAAAAGGATGCATCGTACGAAAAAAGGTAATCTATGAAAAATTAAACGTAATTAAATTTCCCACAAGAATGTTTATATTCATTTTCTTTCTATGTGTTATAGTTTACGAGATACTCGCCAGCGAAAATCGATGATAAATAAAAAAAAATCAATTGTGTACCTTGAATATTTCTATCAAAGCGGTTTACCGTGGTCTGCTAATAAATCATAGTCACAAAACAATGTTTATTTTACAACACTCGACGTATTTACTAACGTAATTTTTTGTCGAAATTTAGACATTTCCTTAAATATACAGTGTGATTCACTTAAAATGAAGATACCCTTATAACTTTTTCATTTTGTTTTCGATTTGAATCAAATTTTACTCAAGTATAGAACAAATTAGGATCTACTTATGACCAGAAAATCATTCACCTGCCATAAAGGCAAAGCTACCTGCAGTACCAAAATATGAGGAAAAAGATTAAAAATCATATTAATTTTTAATCTTTCGAACGACGAATTTTACATAGCCACCACAAATTGCGGAAACTGAGGACCTCTTTGCCAGATGAGCTTATGTATGAGATATCCCCCATCAATAACCAAATCAAATTTTGGTGTATGTATGTTTGTGGCGCCGACCGGATGCATTTTTTAGAATTTTTAACATTCAAAATGTTTTATTTTTTTCATCATATTTTAGCACCGCAAGTGGCTTTGTCTTTACGGCAGGTGAATGATTTTCTGGTCATTAGTAGATCCTAATTTGTTCTATACTTGAGTAAAATTTGATTCAAATCGGAAACAAAATGAAAAAGTTATAAGGGTATCTTTATTTTAAGTGAGACACACTGTATATTTAAGGAAAAAGGAAATGTATAGATTTCGACAAAATATTACGTTAGTAAATACGTCGAGTGTTGTAAAATAAACATTGTTTTATGACTATGATTTATTAGCAGACCACGGTGAACCGCTTCGATAGAAATATTCAAGGTACATCATTGATTTTTTTTTTATTTATCATCGATTTTCGCTGGCGAGTATCTCGTAAACTATAACGCATAGGAAGAAAATGAATATAAACATTCTTGTGGAAAATTTAATTATGTTTAATTTTGCATAGATCACCTTTTCCCATACGACGCATCGTTTCCGAGTTATAAGCGAAGAATCGAAAAAAGGAACCTTTCCACCCCTCTCCCCCTTGAAGCGGCGAGGCTAGGGGCGGGGACTTTTAGTATGTTTACCTTCCGACTACCCCCAACACATCCCTGAAGAGAAAAATTCTCCCCTCTAAAATGTTCTCTACAATCCCCTTTTGGGCATTCATTGATTGGACTATATTGATTTTAAAAAAATAAAGTTCTGATTAAACATTCTCAAATTCTATATGAGCAGTTGTACTTTCTTTTTATTATTCTTCGCCTTCTTCCTATTCTTCCTCCTCTAGTTGTTGAATTTCTGTGGATTGTCATAAGAGACAATATGGGTCTAATATTTCTTCATTTATATCGAAATTATTATCATTGGATGCAATATTGAAGTAAGATTGGCCTCTGTAAATAGTTCAACTTTTTTGGGTCCAAAATTATGAATGCAAACTTTGGTGCAATTGCAAAAAATGGTATTGAATAGTCTTTCTGGAGCAGGCGGGAGCAAAGTTCGAATTGGCCCCAAACAGTTGTTGATTGATATCCATTCCCAATTTTCAGGATCCAGTTTATTACCTTGCACTTGATAGTAGACTCGATATAAATGCTGATAAGCAGCAGCAGATGTTAGAGGAAAACAGAATAGCTGTACAACTTTATTATGCCATGTACTTTCACAAAACTGAAATATCTATAGTGGTCTATAGAACCAATTTTCTTTGTAGCTCCAAGACGAGAAGAAAAAAGGAATTCTATTAGCGAGAATAATGCCTGTAGAACAGTTCATCTTTGTAATTACTTTAGCGTAATCAATTAAATCGTTACGTTTTCCCATTAATTTAAATACCTTCATTTTACCTTTTTTAAAAAATGCAGACGTAGTATCGCAACCAGTTATTGCATGTAAAAATAAGATCTAAGATTTACATTTTGTGAGGAAAATATTTTTGTTGCTATTTGAGCTTTCCCACGTTTGAAAAAATAAATTATCTTATTAATAGGATTTTAGCATTTTGCACTAATATAAAAAGATTTGTTGTTTTAATAAAAATAGCGTACAAAAAAATTGAAGTTTGAAAAATGTTGACGAAGACGCCGGGAAATCTATATAAAAAAACAAGTGAAAAAATATTCGGTAACATTGGCTAAAACATTTTTTACATAAAGTATGTGTCTTCTTGATCAAAAAACTTTAATTAAAAAACTTTCGCAAATTGCTCTTTTGATTCTAATACCCCAATAAATTAAAAGTTCGAGAAGATACAGAATTTTACAAGAATCTATAGCTGTATCTAGGAAACTAGACATAGCATCGAGTTGGGCACATGAGAGCTTTTGAACAGAAAGTCGAACATATTAAAAATTCAACAAATTTGACCGAAAGTAATTTCCAATATGGAATGTGCCAGGTTCTTTAACTCAACACGAAACTCTGACAAATGAATGCCAGTTTATTGTAAATACTTGGCTATTTTGATATAAGCTTTGACTTTGGCCAAAGCCTTACCTTAAAATATTTCTTGATATTAAGATATAGTTGAGGAGCATAATGCGCATTTACCTACTCCGTGGGATTTTTTGTGAAGGGAAGGTGCGACTATGTGGAATCTCTTTATTATATGCTAGACAATGGTGTAGTACCGGATGTTTACCTTAGAATTGCGCTGTTTGGTTTTTATGGCGTTATACATCCAAGGTGGCCGCCATACGAGACATTTTTCTTTACATCAAGAATAACTTCTTCCAAAGTGCTCACACGCAAAATTTGCATATAATATTTTCTATTCTACATGAGCCAAAGAACAAATTTAGTTCTTATTAATTTTTTTCGTATCTTTTACCATTTGAGAGTTATGATTCATTATACATGTCGCTATCGGTTTAAAACAATTTAGCCATTGGTTATTCATTAAGGGAAGAAAAATAATGATTCTGCTGCTATTTACTCACAAAAACTTTAATAATAACTAGTATTAATACATACAATTTGTAGTAGGACGTAGTAGTTGTATTATAAAATTGGTTCTTAAAATAAAAAATTATGTATTGACAGAAAATAATATTTAATGATACTATATTATTATTATCTTCAAAACAATGTATCATCCGATGAATCTTCATGCCTTGTATGCTCATCACAGTTGTCACACACATCTTCGTCTCCTCCACACACACACACACCCCCAGTTCTGTGCACTTCACATCGTGGGAAAGACATACATGGTGGAGCACATTTTCTCTTAACACAAGAACACCGAATAAGTTGAAGAACTGTCTTTGGAGCACATGGTAGCATACACATAACAAGAGCATAATGGTCGTTTTTAGTTGACAGCCGAAGTTTAATGGCGAAGGCAGATTAGAGTAAGGCTGGTCAGCACGGCACCATTCTATGGTTTGATACCGAACTCTATCAATATATGCTATCAGTGATGCTCTTGTTGGTGGCAAGTTTTCTCCTTGAATTTCTTTCTTTGTGAACATCCACCACCTCAGTTCTCCAATGTCTGATATATTTGTGCCAGGAACATAGACTTGACATATGAACTTTTCTATTAATAGTCTATCTGTATCAAGAAAATTTTCCAAGCTTCCAAGTTTGCTTACAGCTTCGAGAATGTCATCATCTGCTTTACTGAAGACTTTTTAAAAGGAGGTTTTGGCTTTCTTTGCCAAAGTCCCTGTGGTGTTACTTCCGGATAATGCATGCAGACCTAATAATGCTGAAGTTTTCTTTGAGCGCGGGGAATCGGTTACTTTGCTGAGATTGATCATTCTTTGATTTTGGCCAATTCCAGTTACAAACGTAGCGTTCATCTGTATCAGGTGAGTAAATATGAAGCTGTGTAGCACCGCGACGACAGGCGAACATGGAATGCAAAATTATTTTTGTATCTGCCTCCTCATGATTGCTTTTCAGTTCATCTGTTTCAATCCCCATTGAACACTTTACTGTTTCCCTCCAAGATACAAATAAACACTTGTTTCTTCCAGTTGCATATTGTATTGCTTTCTCGGACAAGTAAGCTGTTAACTCATCTTTATCTTAACATGAGATAACAATGACTTCATAGATGTGTTCCCAATGTACGTTGTATCACTGATCTTGTAGTGGACTGATTGTGTGTTGTTAGTTCTTTTCTTACGTATAGAAGATTTTAGTGAATTTTCTCTGTATGTGGGTTTCATCATAACGTGATAGTGTATGTATGTCTCTTGCATGACCATCTCCAGGATTTGTGCAGTCACTCAAGCGCACTTTCAATATTTCACTATTAGAGCGTTGGACAGCTAACTTTAGACGCTCGCCACTTTGTTCTGTTGCTATGCAATACAGCCTCTCTTTGCTTTTCTCTCCTTCATCACAAAAAAACAGTTTTTTTTGTTATATGCGGGTATTTTAGATCGTAATCTGTATGTTGCCTTGTCACTGCTGGTACTCGCTTCTAAATCATCCGTAGGCTCACAACGCTTTCCTTTTTCGAAAAGTTTTTTGCTTCCATCCATGTTTGTCATGTGAGTCAGTTTTTTGTAACATTCTTTATGCCATTTTGCATTGAAGTCTTGTAGCTATTGTACACTTAAATTCCCGATTCGACTACTAGTATGCATATACTTTGGATCCAACCATTCTTCTCTTTGTTTCAAACACTGTATAAGTTTCTCAACCTTCAATGGGATAACAAGAGGTAATTTACTTTTACCTTGACACAAAATACACAGTTTATAATCTGTTGAAAGTCGGATAGGCTAGGCAGTAAATGTATACTAATAAATTTGTGTTATGTGGTAAAACTGGCGTCTAACTCTTAAATGGTAAAAGATACGAAAAAATTGATAAGAACTAAATTTGTTCCATGGATTATATAGAACAGAAAATGTTTTGTGCAGATTTTGCATTTTCCTCTGGAAGGAGTTATTCTTAATGTAAAGAATAAATGTCTCGCATGGCGACCATCTTGGATGTATAACGCCATAAAAACCAAACAGCGCAAGGTAAACACCCGGCACTACACCATTATTTAGCATATAATGAACTACTTATGTGATTATTGCTCTGTTTATTTGCAAAGTGATAACCTATTTTTGATATTTTTGTAAACTCTATTGTTATTATTACTGTGTGTTGTAAATAAACACATATTATTATTATTATTATATAATAAAGAGATTCCACATAGTCACACCTTCCCTTCACAAAAAATCCCACGGAATACATTATGCCCCAAGACTATTAACTAATTCTATTTTGTGCTATTTTGAGATATCGACTTCAAATTTGGAAAACAGTAATTTTTACCCATTGCATATGAATTCACAATTTGAAGACGATATCTGCAACTAGTTCAAATTCATAAACCTCCACACGAGGGACTTTCTTTTTTGTTGAACATGGTATAATTAAAAAATTAAAAGCTTCACGCATTCACATTTTGTCAATGTGAAAAAAAAATCTTTGCGTACCATTTCAACAAAATATCATTATATTGTATGAGTACAATAGCTAACAATATTACCTCGACACGCATATGTGTTTGGATAATCATTAACATTGTTATTTGCCCTCTTATGGTCCTAAGTATGCTAGTAAATAATAAATGAGTTCTACTGAAATAAAAATAAAAATAAAAAATTACTTATGACATGATATTCTTAATGGCTTTATTCTGAATATCCGTGATAGTTCTTCTATATTTTACTACTAGAAAATCATTACTGCTCATTATTTCCCCACGACATAATTATGGCACTTGAAGCAAGGACATCCATCACTATGAACATTGGGAATGGACGTAACAAAAAAATTAACGCTTCAATTAAATCGAAAGAAAAAATATCAAACTTCAACATTTTATTCGAATTTGTAGAATATTTTTTTCGAAATAGTTCAATTCATGGTTTAAATCATATGATCGAAAAAAGACGACATCCAATAGAGAAACTGATGTGGCTCGTTCTCGTAGCTACAGCAGTGTACGGTGCAGTTATTTTAAGTAGAGCAACATTAATTCGATATATGGAAAATCCAACTGTAATTTCTATGGAACGAGACCGTTTCTCATGGAATAGTTCATTTCCTGCAGCCACCATTTGCCCAACTAGGAAAGTAGATACTGCTTCCCTTGATAATTATTTAGGAGGCGCAAGTAATATAAGAAACAAAACTCTTTTCCGTGAGTTTATAATATCACTGAGTGAAGCAACTTACACTAATTTGGACAGTGTTGTTAATTATGATGGAATATCGGGTGATGAATATGTAGCTTTAATAAAGAGATTCCAATCCACACTCAATCCAGTTGTCACAAATTCAGGTTTAAACGGGAAATTCTTCATTTTGCATGAATCAATGACGGAGATGGGATTATGCTTTAGTTTCAATTCCCATCTTGCTATCTACAACTCCCTTGAGTAAGTTCGGTAAAGGTTGCTTAATTCGAATTCAACTCTTAAAATTAATTTTATAGCTGGAAATTCGAGTAAAGCAGAAAATAAATTAATGATACATATAGTAGCATCAAAGCATACGGAGTCAACAGAGCTCTCTTCGATCATTTCCTAGATAATACTGGCCCAATATCTCGGAGGGTCTCCTCTTTGCCTATTCTCATCTAATTTTTCCAGAACCGTTTGTCTTTCAATATTGTCATCTCTTCAGCTAATGTGGAAAAAAATTATAAGATATTGAAAAATATTATTTTGGACACATATTATTTGCTGTACACCCAAAATAATATTTTTCAATAATTGTGTAAGCAGAAATAAAAGATCATTTAACATTTTTATATGATAAGATGTCGAATACTACGTTTTGAGGTTCGTATTTCTTGAAGAATCGAGTTGGTGGTGAGATGGTCTGTTCAAGAAATCCATCACAAACATCTCCAGACCCACATCTCAAATACATCAATAGGCAATCTGTCTGTCTGTCTCAGAATCACATATAGATTGAAAAAACTAGGATATCGGCAATCCAGATATTTGTGCGTTTCTTGACATTTATATCACATCAAGGTTTGGTCAATTGGCAAATTGGCAGTCTAGCCATTTTTATTCTTCGTCGAACTGTATTGTCAGCAAATGCTCTTATATCGTAATCAGAGTCGGTAGAATAAGTGTATGAGATCATCCTTGCCTACTGCAGCTAAGGCCGTATCATCTGCATATCTCAAGTTAGAAATTATGGTTCTGGACCCCGCAGGTCCTCCAATACATGTTGCAGCACGTGTTCACTATAGAGATGTTAAAGAGAATTGGACACAAAACACGCTCTGAAAACAAGCTCGGTCTGATGCATTTGCCAATTGCATTTATAAAGTTAGTGTTGTCTACTCTCACGTTTTCGTCATACAGTTGGTGAATAATAAGACCAGATGTTTGAATGTCCCCATCTCCAGTAATACAGTCAATAGCTTCTCCCACTCCACATAGTCAATAACTTTACGGTAGTCTACGAAAGAAAGGTAGATAGTCACGGAATATTATCTTATCTTCTCAATAAGTTGGTGCAAATTCAGTATTTGCTCTCTAGCACTACAAACCTCTTTATTTTTATGCTGTAGCGGTACGAAGATTCAAGCTCTCCAACCAACGGGCCGGATTGGTGTTTCCTATATTTTTTGGCATATTATGTTAAGAATTCTCACTTATCTGCACCAACTAACTTAGGTGCCTCGACCGTGATATTGTCGACGGTTCACGTTCGTAGTTCTTCTGCCAGTTGTCTTCTGCCTCAGGATGTTTACTCAATAATCTGATCTCTGTCAGTTCTTAAAGTACCAGTGGGTTCCTAATTGGCCACATTTTAAGTTTTTCGCTTATAATCACCTTATAATCACCTTTACTTTCGGAAAAGACTATTGCGGTCAGCACGTGACACCAGACGTCTTGTAGGTAAGAATTTTTTCCCACAAATCAGGCTTTTCCTGTCTCGCATTTTAGTTAAGGTTTCGGCAGTTATCCAAGGTATTTCACATGTTTACGTGTCTCGCTTTATGTTTCCGTTACTGCTCGTGTGATGTTCTCTCTTTTAGAGAATCCCCAAGGCATTTCAATGAGTAGGTGCACATTAGCAGCTGGTGATCTGAACCACAATAGGCACCAGGTAAAGTTTTAGCTTTGTTGAAGATCTCTACCGAGCTCCTCTCATGATATCGTTAATCTGAGTCCGAAGTCTACCGCCAGGTAACGGCAAAATGTAATGGCGCTGTGGATGTTGCTGGAATGCAACTATCGTGTAGATATTGCCTAGGCAGAACTGAATTAGTTTTCCTTTCTTTCATTTTGTTCGACAATACGAAATTTCTCAACAACTCATTAACTATAAACAAAATAATAAGCTATAAATGTTACTATCAGGAAAAGTACTTCTGGTCACATCATGGTTCTAACAGCTAATATCAATAAATTAGAGAACATCTGAATATTTTTGTCACAGTTTTATTTTAACGAGTGGGGATTGCTTTGTTTATATTTGTAAGGATATGCATGAAATAGTTGAATACTTGGTAGTACATTTTGTTCCATTATGAGCAGAAACGTATTTTATGTTGGAGTCCAGCAATTCGTATACGTTTTGCGAGGTGTGTACTGAATCAAAATAATCGACGAATTGTTTTGGTAGGTAGTGCATTTTAACGGCTTCCGCATGGTCTATCGGTGGATACTTCCCAATAACAAACTTTTGTACACTTACTTGATACGACTTCCTACACAGTATTGACTTTTGCACTAACTGATAGTTTTCAAAAAGAAAAAACTCATGGATTGCTGGGTGTCCCACACAAAATGAAAATATCCTTCTTTAATAAAACTTATTTACTATTGCTTTTATTAATTGTTACAAACATGTAAGAATAGACTGGGCATGAGAAAGGTTGTATGAGAGAGAGAATGCCACAAGAAGATTTATTTTCTTTTTCGAGCGGGGGAATAGTGGAGGGTTCATGGCAAAACTAAGAAACTTGTGGTTCACAGACGTTATCGTGGAAAATAAGCGAGAGGCGTGTTGATGTCATACATGTTGTCACAAGTAACCTAGAGGTAGTAGTCCTCTTCTTGAGTTCGTTCTCTCTCGTATTTTTCCTGATTCACCCTCCTAATGGAATGCCTGAACTATTCTTATGTGTTTATGTATTTTTTTATAGTTATTGGAGTAAAGGTAAATGGAAGCTACTTCAGGAAAATGAAACTTTTTTCGTAAATCCCTTGGATGGTGAAGTTTTTGCAAATATTGTAAATATGTCAAGTGGATTTCAGGTAAAAACTAATTTTATAAAAATATGTAATTTTTGGAATATTCATAATCATAATTTTCGTTTTGTTGTAATTTACACACCGTACTCATCGCCTATTGTTTGGATGTGACCCAGTTCGTATATGAGCTCATCCTCGCTTGCTGCAACTAAAGTGATATAATCTGAAAATCTTAAATTAGAAATCTTAGCTCCGTCCACCCTGCTAGTGCCACAGTACACGTCATATCACGTGTTCATTATAGATTAAGGAGGATTGGAGACATGACTTTGTCAACTTTGCATTAGCTGGAGTTAGTGTTTTCAACTTTCACCAAAGCAGAGTTTTCATCATACAGTCGACGTAACAAAGACGGGATGTCTGGGTGTTTCCATTTCTAATAATACAGCCCATAGTTCATCCCATTTAACATTATCAAAGGCCTTATGGTAATCCACGGAACAAAGGTACACAGGCAGGTAATACTATCTTGCTTTCTCGATAAGTTGTCGTAAATTCAGTATTTGTTCTTTAGTATCACGTCCCTGAACGAAATCTGCTTGCTTTTGTAATTATTTAATAATATTAACTAAAATGTTTATTGGGTTTCGTCTTCTGTACCATTCTCAGGACTGTCAGAATTATATTCTGACTCAGAATTGTTTGAACTATAACTTTCTAAATCCTCATCAAAACTATCTGATCTTATCCCCGTTTAAAAGTCTTAAACCATCCGCATTACTTTCGTTTTCAGAATAGCTTTCTTCGTATTCTTCATACATATTCTCTTCCGGTTCAATTGTGATGACAGAATTGTCACAATCTATTCCATTATAATGACTGCACACGATTGATTATTTCAACTCAGTTTTTCTACAACCACAGCCGACTCCTCAACCTCTATGGCATTCACAAGCTACCATATTATGCAAAATACGCTCTGGAACTGGCTTATTAGTATAGTATTATTCATAATCCCACTACTCTGGAGGTAAAGCTATCATGCCAGATTCGAATCTGAGATAAACACGCGCAGATTGAAGTTTTGCTCTTCCTGCGGTCATTTAAAAACTTGGAAGACTCAAGAATTTCTTACTCGAATCGACAAAAATTTAAAGCATCAGTGGTTGTATACAGATTTGAAACACCTTTCAGAACAAGTATCACTCGACTCTCTCTTTGTGATGAATATTATGGAGGAATCCAATGTCTCCGATCGATTGCAAATTTATTCGAGAGACTGCTTTAGTTGAGACTCCCTGTATATCTAGTTAATTCTCTTAAAAATTCATTATTCTTATTTGAAAACATGACTGATTAAGAACTTAGAACATTGATATTAGAATGGTGATCATAATAAATAATTAAAATAATAATCGCTATAAAAAGTTCTGTTGTTACTATCTAAATTATCAAATATAAATTTCTATAAAATATTCTCCTCTTTTCTATAAACACTATAAAGAACAAATTATATATTAATGTTAATGATGATATATATTTTAAAAATTAATACTTTAAAATAAGTTTCATTTGTAATAAGGTGGCTTCAAGAGTGGCATTTAAAATGGTAATTTTGGTAATGCCATATAATGTCACTTCCAGTATTTCACGAGAGAAGCAAAAAACTGATAAATTTATATTACTTGGCCATCTACGAGATCATTTATTGGTGCAAGAAATATAATCGTTTTTTGTAATTTCTATTCATTCATGTCTTTCGGCATTTAGTTGTTGTGAACGACACTTGAAAAATATATTATTATCTTTGTTTTATTATTATTGTATTGTTTGTACCATTCAAAATAAGTTCTATAATATTAAGCAAATATTTCAAAAAATCCACGGTTGTCAGCATTGAAAAAGATTATTTTTCTCGGAACATGCCTTTTCCATCGGTAAACGCTTCTCTTGCGTCAAAACTCAATACGTTACTGTTGGAAGAATATGTCTCCTGTTCAGTAGTAGAAAACAAAACGCTGTTGAGAGAATTTTTACTTTTGGCTAACGCTGATTATAACAATTTGAACATGACACCATACTACGACGAAATACCTGGGAAGGAATATTTACCACTATTGTTAGATTTATAGAATGAGTTCATCAGTTTCAAATTCTGGATTGAACGACATACGCTTCATTATTTTTAAAATTTTAACTGAAATGGAAACTTGTTATTCATTTAATTCCAAGCTGGCGATTTATAGCTCACCAGAATAATTATTTTGGAAAATTTGATACAAATATGTATAGCAAAATATATTTTAGATATTGGAATGATGAACTATGGCAAGTGGTTGACGATACTGCTGAAATTTTCAATATTAGGGTATTTGATAGGAATATTTTTGTTAATATGATTAATGTGTCAAGTGGATATAATTTAAGAGATTATTATCAACGCAGTACTTATTTTAAGAACGAAGCGTTTCACATAAGTATCTACAAAATGTGATCATTTACTTCAAAACTTTCATGAAATAAACCAAGCTGAGAACAATGTGGGAATATTGAGTCTTATGAGAATACGTCATGACAATACACATTTAAATTCTTAAGTAAAGTCATTTATCAATCCCAGTTATACGACTTTTATTGTAAGTGTTAATTTTGAATTTACAAAAAATTTATTCGCTACCAAGCAAACTTCTGACACATTGGAAATGAACGTAGTTATCATATAAAAAAAATAGAACACGACATCATTGCTACATAAACTGATTTATTGAACACAGACGTGGGTAGGAACAGTTCAACTTCGAAGATCAGACCCATCAAATCTTATATCAGTTTCCTTGTAATTTCACAAGGAATTCAAATATGTAGAAATATACAGGGGTCTCATTTAAACAAAGAGACCTTTGTATTACTACTTGATGGATAATCGCCCTGTATTTTAACAACTGTTTTTAAATTGTACTCTTTTGATGCCAAATTACGCTATATATTTGTTTTTTCGATTAAGTTGAAAAATAAAACCAATATTGGGCTTTACCACACTGTTGACTCACCCTGTATGTAAATATCCTATTAGGTCGCTTCTTCTGCCTTTCGTCACCTTCAACTTACCGTGATTTTCCTTGTACGCTCTTCAATCATTTATTGTTAAAAAATATCATACAACTAAGAAATTTGAAATAATTCGAATATTAAAAAACATTTATTTACATAAATAAACATAGATACTTTGGATTCATTTAGATTGCTCTGATAATGAGCCTTACGTTAAAGCTTAAAAATTTAAAACAACCATATTTTCCTTTATTGTGAATAACTGAATAAAAAGTCCACTAAAAAAAAATGAAAAATGTTTTTACAAAAAAATTGAACCGCCGCGCGCCGCCGTCAAAACAAAAAAGATTGTTAAAAGTATGAATAAAATTTCTCCTTCACCCAGTTACCTTATTATCTAATTTCGATATTGAGGTTGTATTGATGTAAAAATTAGCAAATACCGAATTTAAATGTTTTTTTTAACCGACTTTGGTTTCAATTTATATTTCATTTTGTTCTAGGTATACGTTCACGGCCCCTATGAAGTAGTTGATATAGCCAGTAAATATATAACATCCCCAGATGGATACTTCTTACAATTATATTTATCCGGATTGGCAATATTTAGTAGTGAAAGCACCAAATCTCTGCGAGTACAACAGAGGAAATGCCGTTTTTATTACGAAAGCGATCTTCGACATTCCCCTGTTTACTCCTATGTTTTGTGCAGGATGGACTGTAGAGCAGCGTTAGCAAAACGCCTTTGCGGATGTACGCCTCACTTTTATAGAAAATTAGGTATTTTTGATCATTTTACTTTTACAATTATTTCTTACTTCCCTCGCTTTACCGACGGGTAATATTATAATTGTAGAAAAATATTCTCGATGAGCAGGGGTGTCCCAATATCGTGGTTCGAGTTGGAAAATTTAAACTTCAAGTTGGGAGATTTACAGAAAAATTTCACCAACCCCTCATCAAATTTCATTTTGGAGAAAATTTTTTTGAGGAGCTGGGAAAATTCCTGTAATGAGAGTTGGGAATTATTCCCCCCCCCCTTTCAGGGAATAGATCTCATTGTTACACCAAAAATTGAAAAATAGGTAGTGTTTATGCATTATCGTATCCGAAACTTAATTTTTACTCATTAGTAAGTGTATTGTTATTTTACAGTAAGAGAGAGCTGGCATACCAAAAGAATCTGTATTACCTAATATACTACAGTACATAGATGTAAATAAATATGCAAAATTGGAAATAATGTCATATGTAATAACACAGAATCACAAAATATTTTTGCGAGTTGCGCCTGACCAGACCCAGTGTAGCATTTGTTTTTGGGGTTGTTGAAACCTAACCTGAAACTTATTTTGCTCCATCATGTCAGGATTTTTTTAAAATTAAAAACAATTTTTTTTAACCGACTTCATATTACAAGCATATTCGAAGATCTGGCGGAGTTGCTGGTAATATCAATTAATTCACAAACAGGGTATTATTTTTGTAGTAACATTCATATGGTGCCCAACATAAAGAGAATTTCACAATAGTTTCCTTCACAATGTAGAAGTCAAATAAATAAAAGAAGCTACTAAAAAGGTTGAATAAATATCTCTAAAAAGTAAGAAATAAAATTTCACTCAGTTTTACAAATATCTGTCTACCTATTAGTGGAAAGTAGCAAAGAACTGTACCTTATTACTTGATGTCAACTGAAGTCGGTGCAAAAATATGTAATTTCAAAACTTGTTGTTTATAGTTCATAGGTACCCAAAAAATAGGTCTTTCACCTTCATTACGATTTTCAATTACGAAACTGACATTATACAGAAGCAATACTTGCACCGAATGCAGCAGACAGGCAAGACCTCAATGACCACATAACTCAGAGGCCAATGCAGTAGACAGTGAAAGCTCTAGTTGAGGCTCCTGGGCATATTTTGTTTCGGATTGAAGCGTACTATGTGCCGGTTCTGGTTCATAGCTTTTTTTCGAAAAAACAGGACTTAGGCTTTGTCTATGATTCGGGGATGGCAAGTTATTGGGTTTTTATTCGATAAAAACAGACCATTGGCCTGTCTACAGCTTAAGGTTATTCGGGTTTTTGGGGGGTTAATTCATGGCTGTAGTGGTTGCGAAAAGGCCTTTGGCCTGTCTGTGGTTCGAAGATGTTATTGGGTTTTATGAAGTTGGGGTCACTTCATTCGATAAAAACAGACCATTGGCCTGTCTGCTGCTTAAGGGTGTCGGGTTATTATGGCTTGACCGGTTGAAAACAGGCCTTCGCTCTGTCTGTGGTTTGAGGATGTTGAGCTATTGGGGTTTTTCATGTGGGCTTACGGCTCATTCGATAAAAACAGGCCTTGGGCACTTTGCAAAAATATTTTTGCGAGGTGCGCCGGACCTTTGAGTAATCTAGTAAAAGTGTAACATATGTTTTTGGGGTCGCTGAAACCGAATCTGAAACTTATTAAGCCCCATCGTCAGGATTTTTTTTAAATCAAGGGGAACCTTAAATCTGTAGATGAAAATAGCAGCCAGTTTTGAAATTAGATATTTTTCCACCGATTTAAAATTGATATTAGGTAATAAGGAAAAGTTCTTGCTACTTTTCACTAATAGGTAGAGGTAGACAGATATTTGTAAAACTAAGTGAAATTTTATATCTCACTTTTTAGAGATGTTCTTTGAAGATTTTTTTGAAGGTGGTTCGATTAAAAAAAAATCAAACTTTTTAGTAGCTTATTTTATTTATTTAACTTTTACATAATAGAGGAAACTATTGTGAAATTCTCTTTATGTTGGGCACCATGTGAATGTGACTACAAAAATAATACCCCGTTTGTGACTTAATTGATATTACCGACGACTCCGCCAAATCTTCGAATATTCTCGTAATATGTCGGTTAAAAAATTGTTCTTAATTTAAAAAAAAATCCTGACGTGATGGGGCAAAATAAGTTTCAGATTTGGTTTCAGTGACCCCAAAAACATATGCTACACTGAGTCTGGTCCGGCGCAACTCTCAAAAATATTTTGTGCAATTTTTTTATGGGTGATTTCTGTATAGGTATTATCTTCAGTTTCTATGGTTCCAATACTCTTACCCTCAAGCAGTTAAAACCACTCCTAAATCGAAAATTTTAATATTTGATATTCATATTTTTTTAATTACTGGATAATTATTGTAACAAAATGGTGACGTTCTTATTAAAAAAAATGTAAAGACGCACATTGTTTCGGTAATAACTTGCTCTGGTACAGAAGTCATTTAAAACCTTAATTAATCATATTTTATTTTGATCGTTAGAATTTTTTATGTAAATGATGACATTTACATCTGAGATATTTAACCTTTAAACTAAATATTTCGATTTATAAATATTCTGACGCCATCTTTATTCTTCTAGGTCTCCGAAGCTATTAACTCTGCAGCTGTTAGAAAAAAAAATTGTACACAGTTTAGAAGCTTTCTTATTGGTGTCTGTCAATTTTCTGCTAAATTTTTCGAGGTACTCGACAAAAACTGCTATGCGGTACCGGTTTTTTAAGCTGAAACCGCAATTTTTAAGCCCTTATAACTATTAATTTAAATAAAAAAATAGCATAGCCCCCTTTTCTCTCAAAATTTGATTCTCTTTTAATCCCATTGGTTATTATTTGTTTGGCTTCCACCTCTTCAAAAGGTGGCATCCACTTCTAATCAAATTACCACGCTTCTGCATAATATATGTATTTTTGGGTGCATTTACTATTAAATTATATTTAAAGAAACGGCATTTAATTCGTATTACGTTATTTCTAAATTAAAGCCATTAGGTACTGCACTAAAATAGAGGATTTAGAATATTTAATATAAACAAAATTTGAAATGGTGAATCAATTCAACTTGTTGTTAGATTTAAGTTAAATTTATGTTAGTATTAAATTATTCACTCTGCAAACTACTAATCATGGACACTATATGTATAAATTATATCAGTTTCAAATTATTTTATTTAGTGGAAACATACAATGTGTCCCAGGATAGATGTAACAAGAGGTGTAATGGACCAAAAATTTTGGAATTTTGGAATGGTGTTTGGGGATTGAGTCCTGCTTGTTGTAAAACTAAAGTATACCAAAAATGACTTGATTTGGTGTTCTACAGGGTGTTTTATAAGCAAAGCTGTAAAAATCACCACCAATAAAGTACCTTTATTTTTCAAAATATGAAAAAATTCCACTAAGAAAAGTTATTTAGAATGCAATTTCATATCTCTATACCAAATTTCAGGAATATAAAATTATTTTTTTGAAACTTTTTTCAATAAATTAGTATTTTATTTTGAACCATTCAATTAAAACTGCATAGAAATTATTTTTTGTGAATTAATATTTAAAGTTATGTAGAAGCTAAAAGTAGGCTATGAGAAAAGCAGTAGATACACATTTATCATTTACCATTTATTATTGACATATCTGTAAAACGTAGTCAATATTATCCTTAATTTCTGTTTCAAATTAACGAACCAAGCATAAAAAATTAAGTGAAAATGGTACTCACAGTGCGTGAAAAAAATTTATATTGTGCAATGCTACGGAATTGGCGGTGAAAACTCGCTAAGAGAAGTGGTAAGCCAATTTAACTTGAAATTTCCAAACACTGCTTTGTCACGTACTCAGGCTATGAGAATAATTAAAAAGTTTCTGGCTATTGGTAGCGTTCTTAACATGAAAAGAAAAATAAAAGCATATGATGAAGACAATGTTGGGGCTATTATAGCTCATGCCTCTGTTATAGAAAATCCTAGGATGCCACTAAGAGAGAGATCAGCTCTTATTAATATTAGCAAGTCAGAACTCCAAAGAATTTACAAGGCAAAGAAAATTAGGGTATATAAAGCAAATTATAAACATACGCTTGAAGAGGGAGATGACGACCGTAGGTTGGATTTTTGTTTGACCATTGGAGAAAAAATCATGGAAGAGAGATTTTTTCATCATTTCATAATTTTCTCAGTTGAATCCACATTCACAACCAATGGTGTTGTTTCATCTCAGAATTTTCGATTTTGGGCTTTTGAAAATCCAAATTTTGGAATTCATTGTAGAAGACAATATTATAAAAAAGTGAATGTGTGGTGTGCCGTTTCTTATCACGTTGGAGTTATTGGACCTTATTTCATTGAGGGAAGGTTAAACCAGCACACTTCCAACTTCCTGAAAGATTTTCTGAAGAACATTTAAATATTTTAAGAGATATGCCTTTAGTTCATTTTCAACATGATGGTTGCCCTGGCCACTCCACAGAAATGGTTAATCGGTGGTTGAATTTAAATTTTGGAGAAAATTGGATTGCCAGGAATGGACCGATCAAGTGGCCGGCGAGATCCCCAGATCTATCAATATTGGATTTCTTTTTATGGGGGGATTTCTTTTTATGGGGTCGCCTCAAGCAGTTGGTTTACGCTGAACCACTTCCTAACGACGTAGCAGTATTGAAGCAGAGAATTACAAATGCCGTAAACTCCATACCGTTAGATCATATTCGAAACAGTTTTAAGGACTTCAGGCGAAGGATCGAAATGTGTGTGGACGTGGGTGGTAGCTACGTCGAATAATAAAAAAATTGTAAACATTGTTTTGTATTGGTCAATAATTAATTTGTTTGTGAATCTCTTATGTTTTTGACATTTATTACTTGTTATAAATTTTAAACCTCATTATTCTTCTGTTAGTTTCTTGTTTTACAATTAGTTCGATTAACATTATACCTTCTTACATCTCGTATATTCAATTTTTTATTTACCAATAGCCTACTTTTTGAGATGATTAACATTTGCTCCTACACAACTTTAAATATGAATTCAACTCTTAATTCGCAAAAAATGGGAAGTTTCAAAAAAATAATTTTATATTCCTGAAATTTGGTATAGAGGTATAAAATTGCATTCTAAATAACTTTTCTTAGTGGAATTATTTCATATTTTGAAAAATAAAGGTACTTTATTAGTGGTGATTTTTACAACTTTGCTTATAAAACAGCCTGTAGAACACCAAATCAAGTCATTTTGGGCATACTTTAGTTTTACAAGAAGCATGACTCAATCCCCAAATACCATTAAAGAATTCCAAAATTTTTGGTCCATTACACCTCTTGTTATATCTATTCTGGGACACACTGTATATTAAATCTAAATCCTGAAATATTATTTTAGATGGAGAGAGGGTGTGTAACGTTGCTGGATTACATTGTCTCTCAAGATATAAAGGTGAGTATTTACTGAATTTTTAAGTTTAGCATTTTCTTTTACAAGTTTTGATATAAATAAATTAACAAATATTCATTATTGAGGGTGGATAAGGAGGGGGAATGTGGTACTTTTGGCGATGGAGAGAAGGTAACAGGTTTAGGAAATTGACAGGGTGTTTGATTGGAGGACGCTGGGGCATCTTGGGAAGAGTTTGAGGATGTTTTGGAATATTTCATGTTTATGTGTCAGTACTTCTAGTTTTATAATGTCTAGTGGAATTTGGTTCAGGTCCTCGTTAGGTCTTTTATTTTCATTTCATAATGATGCTCCTTTAAAGAGGGTAACTTTTAAATCTAACAATGACCAAGAACCATGGTTCACAGACACTTTATATGAGTTAAAAAAAATTAAAAGGAAAGCTTGATTAAGATATAAAAAAAACTAGAAATGCTGTTCATAGACAATATTTTTGTGAAATTCGTAATTATTATAATGCCATTATTCAAGAAAAAATCGCATTTTACTCCTTTCATATTAACAACACTAAAGATAATGCTAAACAAATGTGGACTAACCTAAAGTCATGGGGTGTAGTCAAGGATAACATTCCACGAAACCTTCCTGAGGGTTTTTGACATTCTGTTCACTTTTAAAGCGGTTACTGTTCAGAAAAATTGTAGATATAATAAATAATAAAAAATCTCACACCATAGGCCCTGATGGATTATCAGCTAAAATGTTACAACTTGCTTTATAGTGGATATTGGCCCCCTATTATTAATGTGTCACTAGAACTAGGTGTTCTTCCTCCTCAATGGAAAATATCCTATGTTAAGCCTATACATAAGAAAAAAATCCTGAACAACTTGGAGATCTACGCCCCATTAGCCTGCTTTCGGTTCCTTTAAGAATTACAAAATCAGCTATATATGAACAACTTTCGGAATATGTCTCTCAAAACTCAATAATTCCTTCTAATCGGTCCGGATTCCGAAAAGGCTTCAGTACTTCAACACTAAAACTCAATACTTATATCACAAAATAGATCAGTTGCATCAGGTGTTCCGCAAGGATCTATCCTTGGACCACTTCTTTTTAATATATTTGTTACAGATATTTCGAGACTTCCGCTATATTCAAAACTATACATGTACGCTGACGACATTCAATTAATACATAGTTTTTCTCGTTCAGAATTTCAAATAGCAGAATTTTGCATCAATAATGATTTAAGTCTTATATACGAATGGACAATCCAAAACATTCTTGTACTAAATGCTAACAAAAGTCAAAATATTGTTTTTGGAACTCCTCAGCAGTTACTCAACCTTGGAGAACTAAATATTCAAATAAATAATGAGGTCCTTACATCAACCAACAGCGTAAAATATCTTGGTGTAAATTTTGATTCTTTCTTAAGCTTTTCTGGTCATGTTAATACTATTTGTGAAAAATCTTTTTACAGCTTAAAACAGTTATATGCCTTTGAAAAATATTTGGATACAAATACTAAAATATTGCTTTCTGAAACTATGGTTTTATCCCATTTAACTTACGCATATGTTGTATACGGTCCCTGTCTTTCACAAGAAGACAAATATAGGTTACAAAAAATTGAAAACTGCTGTATTCGATATTTTACAATAATTGTACCCCAATACGGTCACATTACTCCACATTTAAGTGCTTTCAATCTGTTAAATATGTGTGAAAGGAGATTCATAGACATTGTAGGATTCGTTCTAAATATTTTCAAAACGTCACAACCTAAATTTATTCAATAAAATACAAAGACGTACTGACATTCATAGCAAAGATTTGAGACATATTGAATATAAGGTTTGTATTCCCTCTCATAAAAATTCTTTTCGATGTCAGTGGCAACAGTAAAACGTAGACTAACGGAAGACATAATATTATCAAGATTAGAAAATTTTAATCTACGAATGTTCTAAATTAGGATTATGCGTTTACTTGTATCTAATCTCGAAATTAAATATAAAACTTCAGTTAAATATCTAGGAGTCATTTTAGACAAGAAACTGAACTGGAAAGAACATATAAATTATATCTGCAAAAGAAGTGAAAATGCACTTAATATTTTACGAGTATTTAGTCACCAAAAATGGGGAGCTGACCCCAACATATGTCTCACTTTCTATCGTTCTCTAGTAAGATCTATCTTCGATTACGCTTGTGTCTTTTACGGATCAGCAGCAAAAGTTCACCTTCAAAAAATTGAACAAATTAAAAACAAAAGTCTCAGACTGTGTGTTGGATTTCTTCAAAGCACCCCCTTGAACATCCTAGAATCCGAATGCGCTGAACCTCCTTTACACCTCAGAAGGCAAAAATTAAGCGATAACCTACTACTGAAAATCTACAGCAGGAATAAGGATGTTGTTGAAAATATACACAAATTAACCATACTGGGCCACACAGCAAAGTACTGGGAAAAGAAAAAATTGCCGTTATTAGTGGAAAGCTATACATGGATATCTCAATTTAAAGAAGAAATACATCAGTCGGACATTCTTCCTTGTTTCACACCAGAATATTCAAATTATGAAAAATTACCCAGAACATCATTCATAGATCTTCAAGATAACGTACTGTTAAACAACATAATATTTAAATCAAAACTAAACACTAACTGGACCAACTACGAGTATATATTCACCGACGGCTCACTCAAAAACAACAAAACCGGCTGTGCTGTTTACCATGAAAACGAAAATATATCTAAAAAGTACCTCTTACCAACCAACTCGTCTATTTACACAGCAGAACTAGTAGCAATCAAGGAGGCAATTAAATATTGCTCAGAATATGAGAAGAACAATAAATTTGTTATATTCACAGACAGTAAGAGTGCGGCGATGAAAATACAGAATTGTAACCCAAGGTCTGACGCAAACTATATAATAATTGATATTATAAAATATTACAACCAATTAGTACAACGAGACAAGACCCTTGAACTAACATGGATAAAGGGACACGCAGGTATTACACAAAATGAATATGTTGACAAGTTAGCAAAGGAAGCAACTGAAACTGGTAACATCATCCCTAACTTTAAAATTCCCAGCACAGATATTAATAGGCTGATAAAGGAACGACTTAGAGAAAATTGGCAGCAGCACTATCTAAATTACCCAGCAGGAGAAAACTACAAAAAACTTCAGACAAAAATTAAAATCAGACATCCTTGGTTTAATGGTGAAATTAATCGAAATTTCGTAAGAGTAATGTGTCGAATTAGAAGTTCACATTGTCTTTACCCTCAATACAAATACAAACTGAATCTCAAAGAAGATCCGTACTGCACCTGTGGAGAAGAAGGCAATTTACAACATTGCTTGATGGAATGTCCTTTAAAGTTCCAGGAAATAAGTGAAATGTTTTTTAAACTTGCCCGCAACAATATTTCACTACCTACAAATCTCCCCAACTTATTAGCATTAGAAAACAAATATGTGTATAAAATACTTTATGAATTTATAATAAAAAACAAAATAGAGCTGTAAACCAGTTAGGTAAAAGTATATAAGTAAGTATGTGTATATATGTGAATATATACGTATGTATGTATATAGTGTATATATTATATTTTAGGATAGTAATTGTCGTAGGTGTTTTGAAAAAAAAAAAATAAAATAAAATAAAATAAAAAAAAAAGGGAAATATTAGCATAATAGAAGTATAAAGAAGGCACAAAAAAAAAGCAAAAAAAAAACCAAAAAAAAAAAAATCAAAAAAAGGGAATATACTAATAGGTAATAACTGTGGCCATGAAGGGTAATTAAAAAATAAAGAAATAAAAATATTAAAAAAAAAAAAAAAAAAAAAAGTTTAAACAAAAAAATATTTATATGTGTATATGTATGTAGATTTGTGTATATATATGTATGTATCTGAACAAATATTCTGTAACAAATGTTTGAAAACAATTCAGTTTATACTTGATAATTATTATTTGATTGGAATTTTTAAATGAAAATGTATATTAATTTTTTTTATTACATATTTTAATAGGTGTAATTTTTATTCCACTCTCTCTTGATTATTTTTAACAATCCGTTGAATAGACAACAAATGTCTGGCTATTTGGTTTATGACCAGTGCCATTTAACATAACACACACACACGCGTTTACTTGTATTAATTTCATACTTATTATTACATGTGCCTCATTATTTGTATTTATATGTATGTGCTTATACTTTTATATTTTATGTTTGTACACGGGAAGTGTTGAAAAACAACATTGTTGATACACTTCCCTTTGGAAAAGTATGTAGTTGTACTGCTCATTTTTTTCAATAAACGGATTGTACTATATTGTTTTGTATTGTATTGTATAAAATGAAAGTTGACATTTGCCTATTCTTGGGTCAAAATTTAGGTGTGGGGAGTTGGTATGACAATTAATTTTCGCTTTAAAAGAGCTTTTCATCTTTATTGACTGCTGAATATTGACTAAAAATTTTAAATTTCACTTTTAATACTTGTGTAATAATCAAGTTTTAAATTTGGTGTTATACCTAGATAATAACATATTATCTACATAATAAGGTATTTATCTATATAATTACATTTTTAGAGAGGTTAATTCTCCTAAAGGGTGAATGTTCCTGTTTGGCAAATTGTGATGAAGTCAATTATATAGTTGAAGATTGGGATTCCCGAGAATGGTTTTTAGGATCTAGTTTGCAATGGGGTCTAAAGGATTATCCAAAAATGCGAATGAGGAGAGATGTGATTTTTGGATTTTCTGATTTACTAGGTAATTCAATGTTCATTAATTTTACTTTATGACACACAACATTAAATGTGTAAAATTTCAAAAACATGTATATTTTGAAATTATTTTTAAATCATTTATTTACTGTGTTACTCACCGTTTATTGCTTCATCCAGGCATCAGTTTTATTTTCATTTTATACGAAATTTTGATCGGTTTCATCTGTATTGTATCTTCAACTACAGATTCTTCAGTGTCATATTCTATGATATCAGTTGAATTCAAACACTGAGCCACTTGACAGTTAGTTCTTGCAAAGTACTGTACTGTTTAATTTAAGTAATTCTTTTTAAAGTATTCTTGTATAAGGAAACCGTTAAAATAATTTACAATTATTATTTATACGTTTGCAACTAAAACAGAAAAGTAAAATGCTTAATGAGAATTATGGTAAAATTGACAAAATTATGACTATACAGGGTGTTTGGTGAGGCGATGCCGATACTGAACAGGGAACAGCATCTATATGACCAAACATGCCTATATGAAAAATGCTATTGTTTTTTTATATTGCCGGTTTTGTACTTTTAAAAAAAATCTCCATATTTCATCATTTATTTAAGTATTACGTACTAAATTTAACTTTTGACATTCTGAAATATTTTTTTTCTTTATCTGAAATACATAAACTTCCAACAAAAAAAAATAATAAAAGTTTCTGTCGCCTATCAAACAAATGACATTTATTAGAAAAAATTTGTAATTGTAATTAAAAATGTCGATTTTCAAAGTCTTACAAAAATTTTTATAAAAGTCATCTAGATATTACAATTACTTTTAAAACTTCTCTATTGTATCTTCTTTAAGTGACAATATCATACATACCATCAAGTTTTACGTCACTAGAAATAGACAAAATACTAATCAAAAATTAAATATGTGCGTTGTTTCTACAAAAACAAAGCTATCGTTTCAACAACAGTCAGAACTAGCAGTGGCGGATTAAACTATTTACCTCTTTACGCAAACCTCAAGCGGTTTTTGTGTATATATCACCCAGGAGAACGTTACACTTCTTGAAACTTATTACTTATTATTATCAATCCTAAAAATATTGTTAGGGAAACCGGAAACAAGCAGGTATCTAACAATTAGGTCAAAATATTTTACCGCGGCGCGCCGCCTTGATGGACGGCACCCGACAATCGATAGCGGTATAAATTTTACCTACGATCACTACTGTAAATAGTAAAAAACATACGACCTGCCATCTATGTAAATTGAATTTTACGTATTGTAAACAAAACGCACTGTAAACAAATCGCACGGTAAACAAAACGCACGGGACACGCAATTATAGGTGGATTATATCGCAAAGGCAGGGTTTAAAAAAACAAATGCGCCTACGTAATTTTCAGACGCTGTCAAAACTGACATAATATTTGTTGAATAATATTGTTGACTAGTAAACTAAATCCAGATTTTACTAAATAAATAAATAAATATGATCGTAGGTAAAGTATAGTACATAATTCGAGTTGTAAAGCAATTACGCACTCATGGAAATACGCACTCGCCGCTACGCGGCATCGTGCGTAACTTTTCCATTCGTGCGTAATATGCTTCTTACAACACTCATTGCGTAATATATTAATGTTCATTCATATGTTAAAGTAAACCTCGGATTTAACAGACACTCAAAAAATGTCGGCATCTTTGCTTTGCGATGCGGCGTGTTTGATTTTACTATACAAGTTACAAAGTTATAAGTGCAAGATGTGCAGTCGAGCGAATTTTTATTATTCTGATTCTGCCTGGACGTCCCTAAAAATCTGCCGCTTTACGCACGTGCGTAATTAGCGTATATGGTAATCCAGCACTGAGAACTAGTCATTTGTTTGTTAATAATAAAAAAACCAGGGAAACCTGGAATATTATAAATAGTAAAATTGGCAGAAATAATGAGAAAAATACAAATATCATTCTTAAGTACAATGCGGACTATGTATCTGAATCTTATGAAGTGAGTGAATTATTCGCTTCCTATTTTTCCACTGTAGCCGAACATAAGGTGGCGGAGCATTTCGGGCAAAACATGTCCCTACCAAGTATTTCAACTAGAGAGAAAAGTAAATTGGAATTTATTATTGAGCCCGTCACAGAACAAGAAGTTATGAGTATAATTAGTAATTTAAAAAATGAAAATTCTTGTGGCATTGATGATATATCTCTACGGATGCTAAAGCATATTAGTGATCATGTTGTTTGTTCACTAGTGTACTTAATAAACCAGTCTTTCTGCCAGGGTTGTTTTTCCGATGTTTTTAAAATTGCACGTGTTATTCCACTTTTTAAAAAAGGCACTCCAGAAAACATTGATAATTATAATTACAGGCAGATATCTATACTTAGCACATTATCTAAAATAATAGAAACAGCCTTTCATATCCGTCTTATTAATTTTGTAGAGGAAAATAATATATTGACGACATCGCAACACGGTTTTAGATCAGGTAGATCGATTGAAACGGCTTCCTGTCATTTTCTTAATTATGTACATTCCTGTTTAGATGCTGGTAAGTATGTTGTATCAATGTTTTTTAACTTATCCAAAGCCTTTGATACCATTGACTGTGATATACTATTATTGTACCATCTAGGAATTAGAAATACTGCTTTGAGGTGGGTCAAATCTTATATGGAAGAAAGGTCATTAATAGTAAATTATAATCATACAAACTCAAGGACTCATAAAGTCAAACTTGGCGTTCCCCAGGGCTCGGTCCTGGGGCCTTTATTATTTATGTTATTTGTAAATGACCTTCCAGATTATGTAAGAAATGAAGGACATGTTACGATGTTTGCTGATGACACCACTATTTCAACAACGGCAACTAGTGTGGATGAAATTCAGTTACAGGCTGAAAATATTATTAATATTTTAAGCGCTTGGTGTGATAGTAATAAATTAATATTAAATGCTGGTAAAACTGTAGTAATGCATTTTCATATAAGAAAATCACTACCTACAAATTTTAATATCTTGGGTATCGAACTGAAGGATGAAACGAAATATCTTGGTACTGTACTGGATTGTAAGTTATCATGGGATAATCATATTGACATTGTACGTAAAAAATTGAACAAAGCATATTTTGGCATCCTGCAAATGAAAAACACTTTGGATGAAAATGGATTACTGAATATTTATTATGCTTTGGCCTACTCACACATCTCATTAAATATTATGAGTTGGGGATGCGGCAAAGAAATGAGTAGGGTATTCATTCTACAAAAAAGACTAATTCGTTTAATATTCAATTTAAGATCTAGGGAAAGTTGTAGAACAGTTTTTAAAGAAAAGAAAATCTTAACTCTACCATCCGTATACATATTTAAATGTATAATGTATACTAAACAAAATTTTAATATGTTTGTTAAAATAGCAAATACCCACCCATATCGCACTAGACATGGGGAACTCTTAAGCATTCCAGCTCATAAAACTACCACATTCGAACATTCCTCATGGTATAATTGTGTCAATTTGTACAATGCACTACCAAACACAGTGCGAGAAATCAGCAGCACTATATTATTTTAAAAAAAAGTTAAAACCATCTTACTGGAAGGCGTTTTTTATAGTATTGATGAGTTTGTGTCCGGGATATCCTAGTTAGATCTTCTGGAAGATAATCCTTTTATTTATTATTAGAATAATTTTGACTTTCATATTATATATTTTTATGACAAAATGAAAAACAAATTTTGTACATGTATTTGTTATTTATATGTGTATTGTTTTTCTATAACATACTGTTTTGTATTGTTCATATTGTTTTATTTTGTTTTTATATTGACATGCCATATGTACCATGCGTATCTTTTGTGTGGTTAATAAATATTATTATTATTATTATTATTATTATATCACTGACAGCTGTCAACGCTCACACTTTCGTATTTATTGTGTTTTTAACAAGGTTTATAGCTATCCTCAGTGTTGTGTAGGTTTGTAGGTACGGACAATTCGTTTTAAGTTTCTGAAATATTGAGTAAAATTAATTTTAATGGCTACTTTTAATAACCAAGAGTATGCTGACATACTCTTTTACTACGGCAAAGTAGATGGGAATGCTTACCTTGCTGCAAGTTTGTATCATGAACGATATCATTCACGTAGAAAGACTCCAGATCTGGGGGAATTCAGCAACACTTATCGCTGAATGGCGGTAATTTACATCAACATGAGCCTGCTGCAGGACCTACACGCCATCATCCAGAAGATGACGAAAATATTCTAGCAGCATTTGCTGCAGATCCCACAACAAGTGTTAGAAAAGTGACACAGCAACTTGGATTGTCAATTTGAAAGACTTGGTCAGTAATGAATACAGAAAAGAAACATCCTTATCATTACACTTCAGTATAGGGCCTCGAAGACGGCGACCCTATACGAAGAATAGCATTTTATTGTTTTTTTTTGAATGCTGATATTGAGGACTCAATACTTAAAATCTATTCTATGGACGAATGAATCAAAATTCTCCCGTGAAGGCATAACCAATTTTCACAATATCCATTATTGGGCGGACAAGCAAATGAAGAAATAAACTTCCTTTCAGAATAAGTTTAGTGTCAATGTATGGATAGATGTAATTGCTGGACATGTCATTGGACATGTCATTGGACCTCAATACTTGAACGGAGACGCTTACCTCGACTTCGTGCAGAACGATCTTCCTCCGCTCCTGGAAAATCTGCCAATTAACCTTCGCCACCATATGATTTTCCAAAACGACGGATGCTCAGTTCACTACCGCTTGACAGTATGCCAATTCTTAGATCGAACATATCCTGATAGGTGGATTGGGCGTAGTGGACCTATTCTGTGGCCTGCAAGGTCCCCAAATTTAACGCCACTGGACTATTACGTAAGGGATATGATGAAGGAACTTGTGTACAATGAGGAAATACAAAGCCGTGTTCAACTAGTAGCAAAAATAGAGCGAGCTGCTCTACAACTGCAATAAGAAATAAGATTAAGGACAACTACTGTTGAAATTAAAGGACGGGCAAGGAAATGCATTAGAAATAATGGAGCTCATTTTGAACACCAAAAATAATAAATTTGTTCTCAAATAATAATTTTTGTTTTAAATAAAGTTTTTTGAAATTATAGCTTTGTTTTTTGTTGAAAGAACGCGCATATTTAATTTTTGATTAAATAAAAAATTATTACCGATTGATAGTCTTTTGTCTATTTTTAATGACTGGTAAAACTTGATAGTATGTATGAATATTGCCACTTAAAGAGGATACAATACAGACATTTTAAAAATAATTGTAATATCCAGATGACTTTTTAAAAAACTTTGCAAGACTTCGAAAATTGACACTTTTAATTACCATTACAATTTTCTTCTAATAAATGTCATTTTTTTTATAGGTGACAGAAACTCTTATTTATTCATTTTATTGGAAGTTTATGTATTTCGAATAAAAAAAAAATATTTCAGAGTATAAAAAGTTAAATTTAGTACGTAATACTTAAATAAATGATGAAATATGGAGATTTTTTAAAAAGTACAAAATCGGCAATACAAAAAAACTGTAAGTTTTCGTATAGGTATGTTTAGTCATATAGATGCCAAATGATCCCTTCTACCTTCCTGTTCAGGGTCGGTATCGCCTTACCAAACACCCTGTATAACGGAAAGTTCAGGAGCATATTTATTTTGGCACTATATGAATAATAACATTAATAATAATGAGAGAAAAGATGAATTATAGAACTGATGAAAACTGCTCTTCTGTTTATTTGTACACAACTACCTATTTATTAAGCAAATTTAACTTTGTACATATTTTCTTTTAGTGTATATTGGTGGAATGGCTGGTCTCTTCCTTGGATGTAGTGTTTTAAGCTTTATAGAAATAATCTACTTTCTAACATTGAGACTTTATTGGTTTGTCACTAAATATGGAAAAAATACCAGGGAAGATAATTTTTAACTTCTATTTCATATGTGTTTTAATTCTAAATTAGTATATATTTTTTTGGTTATGTCGTAGAAATAATTTTTACAAACATTCTATTATATGAAATTAATCACAGGAAATAACAAAATGCTGTACTGTAATTCATGTAACTTTAAGCCACTGACAAAACTGTACTTGCAATTATTCAATCGAAGTAATTCTGTAGTGAGATCAAAGTTTTTTGAATTGGAATATGATTTTTATTTTGATTCAATAAATGGTAAAACTTAGATAATGCAATGTATTACATTGAAACTGATAAGAAATTTTCATTGATGAGGATAGTGTTGACCTAAATAACATTATTGCAGTTACAAAAATTTGCAATGAGATTATAAATGAAGAAAGTACAAAAAAGTTCTGACGGATTCTGTTAAACCAAGACAGCGCCCTCTATGCGATACACCAAAAATGATAGCTTATTCGATTTTCTCACGTCAAAAAACCTATCTGTACCGACTTTTATGTTTATATGTCAAAAAATAACTGAAATATAACAACATTACTCAGTTATTTTTATAACTTCAACACCCTGTATCTCAGTAAGTATTAATATTTGACCCCCAGTTATTAAGCAAAAAATTTATATTTTCCACTCTAGAATCTGCAGATAAAATATTACCCATTCCTTATGAAGCATCCTGTATATCTCATTAAAATAACACATATTAAGGGTTTTCTAAATTTATTTTTGATTACATTTTATAACAAAGTATACAAAATTTTATTCAAAGCGAAGTTTAGTTCGTAAATTAGGTTGAAAATGAGAGATTCAATTTTTCAATTTCTGGCGCAGGAGCTGGGTGTTAATGATGCATGTAGTTGTGGGTAATTGATGAGAATTGCCGTAGATGATGCAACAATAATATATGGACATGTTATTTAAAACACTGATTGTAAGAGGTTACTCATCTTACAAATTGATAATTGATTTTTAGCATTATAGCACTGTCATTTAGCTCTTATTGGTAATTAAATCACAACGTAGAGATAGTTATGTTCTTGTTTACCAATAAAAGTAATAAAATAGTAAAAATTGTTTCTTGATTTTCATCCTTGCTTGGATTATATGGACTATTTAATCTTGAATTTGAAATATATACGTAGCAACTATTTCGAATTTTATTTTACCTACTCATAATTCTGTCATCTGTCATCGATACAAGACCGAGTCACAATATCTCAAAAATGAAATTATTATATTTTAACTTTAACTCGGACAGCTTTTATCTCAAGAGGTAACATAAAAACTAGATTATAGGAAATTTACCAAGCCACCACGTTGATAAGAATGGATAACAATATAATATCTAAGTTTAAAAAGAGTTACTTGCGATTGTACTAATAACACAGGCACACAAAGAAAAATAAATTGTATTTTCCAAAGGTGAAATATACCTTGTAACATGTCTCCTTCGCTGTTCAATAAATTATTAATTTTTGTTGTGTTTGAGATTCAGACTGCACTTTATATTATTTAGAGGAAACAAGTTACTACACCAGCAGCTCAGAGACTTGGTAGACGAGTCATGGGTCAGAAAACACTTTACAAATGATTTTACGTGTTTGGTAGATTGTAGTTAATAAATGATAGATGTTTTTATAATTTATATTAAAGAGATGTTAATTTGACTTATATAATGATAATTTTCCTAGAGAAGGACGGGGCGCCAATCTTTCTATATTCGTAATTTACACTAAGAGTGAAGTTTGATTACAAGAAAGATAAAATAATCAAATTATAAAGAAAGTATAAATTGTTGACTATGAAAAAGTGTAAATTAATAATCCAAATTTAGCAAAAATCAAAATTAGATTAATACTTGTTCAACTCTTTATTTACAAAAAAGGTTAATTAATTAATTCAGTAGGTATTATCTAAATAGTTTGTATAGTTTGTATCAAATTGCCTGAAATAAGTGGACAAAGTAATTATAAAATTGATTTTATTATAAACCAACCAAACTGGATGTGTTTTTGTTAAAAAATAACTAAACTGAAGCCTTAAAATTAAACATATTTATGTACAATGGAGAAAACGAATGGACGATAATATGTTACGTAGATATTATTTAAAATATTGTCTTAAACATGAACCGACAATATGGTGTTTAAAAGTCATAATTAATTATTTAAATATAACGTTACGCCGATAATTTACACCGTAATAATAATTGAAAATACTAATTGTTCTTTGAAAACATATTAAAGATAAAATTGAAAATTGAAATAATTTCAAAAAAACATTTGCAATTTGATTCTTTAAAGAACTCTAAAAATGTTAAAGCATAAAAATATGAGATATATATATATATATATATATATATATATATATATATATATATATATATATATATATATATATATTACTAAATGTAATTTCTCTCTGAAGCAACCCTCTATACATCCTTATTTTAAAAATAAGGAAATTGACCAGACTACAACAAATTGCAAGTCTGGCGCGTTAAGTGTAATAATCACATATTACTACGAAACGCTGTAATTCGATTTTAGCAAACACCGACCGAAAGACTTATTCCTAAATTAAAGGAACTCTCGTGTCAGCCACTGCACACCACTTGCAGACTGCAGTTTCGAGCTGTTGGCTCTCATCAGTGCAAGGTAGGCATGCAGTGACTGGCAACGAGATTTCGGGTGACATGGTACATGTTCACAATCTTAAGACTGCGACATGCAAAATAAATCGAAGGCGCCATCTCGCGGTCGCTGTTCACTACAATCGAATTGGTTAGCCTGAGATGGGCAGCAAATGTTCACGGCTGACACGAGAGTTCCTTTAATTTAGGAATAAGTCTTTCGGTCGGTGTTTGCTAAAATCGAATTACAGCGTTTCGTAGTAATATGTGATTATTACACTTAACGCGCCAGACTTGCAATTTGTTGTAGTCTGGTCAATTTCCTTATTTTTAAAATAAGGATGTATAGAGGGTTGCTTCAGAGAGAAATTACATTTAGTAAATACTCTGCCTTCTAGAAGCATATTTTTGAACATATATATATATATATATATATATATATATATATATATATATATATATATATATATATATATATATATATATATATATATATATATATATATATATATATATATATAAAACATTAGATAAAAATTTTATTTTCGACACTTATCTGGAATTCTCAGTGAATTAAAGTAGTGAATCCAAGTGAGGGATGATGATGGTGAAATCCAACCCACTGTGATGTAATCGCTGATTTCTAGATGAGCCCAATATTAAGTCAAGGAGTTCCCAGTACCATATTCGATGCTTCCAGAAATTCCATAAGGACAATTTGCATCTATCCTACCATATTACCGTCGCGATCTCCGAAAAAAGTTGTCCTAGACTAATATATACATTCCATCTTCTAATTACGTAGAGGAGAAGAAAGACAACCCCATTAGATGATTAAAAAAATAAAGTTTCCAACCCAAACTTCAATGTAACATAAAAAAAACGTATCTAGAATGCATATCTACAAAGTGCATCTAGAATTAGAAGGCTTGCATCCAAAATTAGAAGATTTGCATCTAAATTTAGATTTGCATCTAAATTGAAAACCCTGGAAAGAAATGAAGTGTAAGCGTGACTTGCTGCAAAATGGCCGTTGCCAAATCTAAGTTACAAAAAAAAAATATTTCTTTATAAATTACTTACGGATTAAACCGGTGAAAAACAATTAGGCCTGCTTCATGTTCATGAAGAGGGACTATCAACCCTTTCGATGTTGAAGTCGTTAAAAAAAAACTTAATGAAGACACATTACTATTCAAAAATTTAGCAGACAAGTACCAAACTTCTTGTAACGGAGAAATATTAGTTCTGTTCGCTTACTCGTAGTATGCAAATTGTGTCGCTAGTTTTACCCTTTCCACTCCATTCTCTTAAAGCTAAGTTAGAACATCCACAATCTTGAGTACACTTAGACGTGACTCTGGTTGCATACCGTTGTGTTCGTTATGAAGTAAATTTAAGAAACAATATTTGGAACTTCCGTGGTCTCTCACGCTTGAGTTAAATTATGTTTTAATTTATGAAGCGGCAATATGCATGCTACAATCTATCCGTATGTTTTTTGAGCCGCTGTTCCAAATATCACGTCAAAAATATATGTTTTACTGCTCAGTTTTTCGCAAATTCATTTCATCCCTAAATTCGGGGTTAAATGGCTATTAAATCTAATAGAACGACACGCGTTGAAATTAAACTTCTGAATCGTTTAAAATGGCTCTAGTCACATACTCCCAACGTTCTATCGTACCACGATGGTGGTGTACTTTGTCCACCAAAAAAATTACTGCTACCCCTTGTTCTGATTTTTCCATAATAAGCTTGTGAGGGCTTGACAGATCGGGGTTATTACAGGGAATATTGATAAATCGAGTATCTTCTAAACAGGAGACGCCAAAACAACCCCCGGGGGTTGGAACAGCTCCCTCTTTGAATGACAAAACATTCCGAAAATACCGCAAAAAGGCTGAAGAATGTTTTTCCCTCATTTTCGAGGGCGAGGAATACGATGGTTGCAATACTTCCTCGCTCTCGATAACGAGGGGAAACTATTATTCTGCTCTTTCTCAGTATTTTCGAAATATTTTGTCATTCAGGGAGGGGATGGTTCCAACCCCAGGAGCTGTTTTGCGTTTCCTGTTCAAAAGATACTCGGTTTATCAACATTCCCTCTAATAACCCCGATCTGTCAAGCTCTTACAAGTATAGTACGGAAAAGTCAGATGGGGAAAAAGCAGCAACCATCGTGTTCCTTGCCTTTGAAAACGAGAGAAGACCGTTCCTCAGCCCTTTCGCAGTATTTTCGGAATGCTTTGTCATTCAAGGAGGGGGTGGTGTCAACCTCCGGGAGTTGTTTTGGCGTCTCCTAATTAGTGGAGCGCCTGGGGGTTTTGACCTCGGACTTCTGTTACAGTGAATGAATTTATATGGTCGAGGTGGGATTTTGGTTTTTAATTCTATAAATTTCAAAGTTTACCAAAATTTTTTTGTGCTTTTGACTTTATCATTATTTGAACAAAAAACTATAAAAAATAAAAAAATTTTCGGCATATAATTTTATTTTAAATAATATTTTTTTTATGTATACGTTGAATTTCACCTAAATATACATAGAAGAATATCTTTCAAAGATACCTAAGATACCTGAGTGTAATAAGGGTCGCAGAGACCTTACACAGGTCGTAAAACGTGGAGGGGAGAACGACAGCGACAGCTGCAATGTACAACTTTACGGACGTAGTTCTAGATTTTTAATTGCAAAAATCAAGTGAGTTGTCCGTTATAGCCAAGATATTATTGAAGGCATAGAACATTTTTGTGATATATCGTTCAAGAAAAGTCATCAACATAGTGATTCGACAAATGCTAGATTAGAAAGGGATGATGTCGATGTAAAAAGATTGGTGGACTTCTTCAAGCAACACAGCCCTTTTCCTGATACAGATGCTGTTATGTCCATTGCTACCAGAGATAAAGATACAAATTGTTCCGAAGTTTTTGAAAAAAATTTAAATGTAATGAAGAAAACAGAGGGAAACAATTTTCGCGAATTAAAATTATCAAGGAAAGATATAATAAATCCTTTATTGGCGAAAAATAACAAAATTAATATTCATGACGATGTGATTCCTGTTGATTCATTGCTGCTGTTTCACCGTATTTGTATTAAAAAAAAACGATGAAGAACTTAAAAATTATATGAATTATGAACTCGCACCATATCCGCTTGCTCTATTTGAAAATGGCGAACTGCGAAAGACAAAAAAATCAACTTTTTACGAGTTATTCCCGGAAATTTCCAATAATTTAAAAAATCTAGACAATGTTCATTACGTCGTTGATGGAGGCATGTTATTATTACATCGTTGCAAATGGCCAATAACAATCCTGCAAAAATTGAAGATTTGAGTTGAGGTTCAATTCTTTCATAATAGCAACGGCCAAAAATACAAGTGTTCTTTTGTCGTCATTACCTCCTACAACTGATGCAGCATTTGAACACCTAAAGAAAGTGTACCTGCAAATCCAGATATGGCTAGGAAATGACGTAGATATTGAAAATTGGGGATGAAAGTATTCCAATAACAATGAATCAACTGCCGGCTCCGGATAATCTATTGCAAATGTTATTTTGTAATTACAAAAAGGGATGTGGAGCAGCTTGTGGATGTCGGAAGAGTGGCTTATATTGTAGTGTAGCATGTCTGCAGTGCAGCGAAAATAGTTGTTTTAATATCATTCAAATAAATGAAGTCGAAGAAAATATTTGATATGGACAAAAATGTAATAGTACAGCAACTGGAGATTTTAACTTCATATTGAACGGATTTCGTTCATTTTTGGCAGTATAATAGTAAATGCTTCACAGAAAAGTTTCTATATTATGCGGGGGCTTGCTAATTTATAGGGGGTGGGTTAAAAAATATATATATTTACTGGAGCTGAAATAGAATCAAATTTTAAGAAGAAAAGGTTCTATGCAAGTTTTCACATACATTGATAGTTTTTAAGTTATAACGACTTCAAAATTGCGATTTTGCAATTTGTACTTTCTGTAATTGGTCTGTAACATTTTTTCGATAAAGTAATATTTTTCGAGATACTTGAGGAAAGCCGTTTGGAAATAACTTTTTTTTAAGCTAAAATCACAATTTTGAAAACTATTAATTTATGTGAAAAATTGCATAGAACTTTTTCTTCTTAAAATTTGATTCTACTTCAGCTCCAATAAATATATATATTTTTTAAGTGCCACACCCTGAGAGTGGGGAGAAACTTTTCAGTGAAGCATTTACTATTATACTGCCAAAAATGAACGAAATCCGTTCAATATGACATTATTCCGAAGTTTTGCATATTTTTTACCTCTAGGTACTGTACTATAAATTGTTTAAATGAACAAATATTTTATTAATAATTTTCTTTTTTATTTAATGTTCCTTAATTTACTTCTTTTCCCCGATGACTGTCTCTGTATAAATAGATACGTTAACTTAATTTCGTTATAAAAAAATATTCTACAGCCTAATATGTATTATACTATTTGAATTGTTGCAATTATCAATTTTTTTTTATTCAAATCAAGATCACAATTTTTTTAATAGGTAAACTTTTTTATATATATTATTAGCTAAACATTCCATTTTGAATTTTTAAATATCATTCACTGTAACTGAAATCGTGTTTTTAACTCTCCAGGCGCTCTACTAAATCAAAAGATACTAATTTATCAATATTCCCTGTAATAACCTCGATCGGTAAAGCCCTCACAAGCGTAATACGGAAAAATCAGATCAATCATCATTTAGAGGTCGCTCCAGAGAAGTGGGGGAAAGTATTGCAATTATTGTGTCATTCGCCCTTTCTCAGTATTTTCGGAATGTTAAAGATACTCGACTTATCAATATTCCCTGTAATAACTCCGATTTGTCAAGCTCTCACAAGCGTATTAAAGAAAAAATCAGAAAAAGAAAAAGAAAAAGAGGTGGTAGTAGTAGTAGTTTTTTTTTAGGGGAAAACGTACACCACCGTGGTGGTGTGGTAAGGAAGAAAGTTGAGAGTATGTGACTAGAGCCATTTTAAATGATTCAGAAGTTTCAAACACGAATTTGGGGATATAATCTCAATTTGCGAAAAACTGAGCAATATCACGTCAAGTCAAACTATATTTTTGTGGTGATATTTGGAATCAGCTGCTCAAAAAACATGGGGATAGGTGTCTTTCACTTTTAAAATAAAATTTATTTTTTTTTGTGTGGCTGTGTAATTTTATATCCTAGCAAAATATATATAATATTAAGTCATACCTTCAGAAGGCTCGCATTTTGCAATTTTGTCAATTGTCAGTATGATTGTAGGGTTCGAAAAATAAGCACCGAATATTAATTATAAAAGTGTGTAAGTTATTATATTATATCTAACAATATTAAAGCAACCTGAACTTCTGTTTGAATAATTATATCCCTATTGTTATTTGTTCTCTTTTGTTCCTAATTAGGTTAGTACATAATAAATAAGTTGCTGAAATAAAAACTGTAATACAAAATTATCATTCACGTAAAAATGCTATAAAGCATTACAATTATCATTAAATGGCTTTGTTCTACATGTCGTCAATATTTCCCTGGAGTTTGTTGATATAAAACCGGTGATTATTCATTTCCACTCATTATTCTACCATACTCAGATCGTACAGATTGTAGGAACTGCGTAGCTACTGCAACATGACCGTTTCGAAAGGAAGAATACCAAAAACGAAAATATTATATGACTTTGTGGAATATTTTTTCCAAAATAGTTCTATTCACGGTTTCTCTCATATGATGGAGAATAGGCGACATCCCATAGAGAGATTCCTGTGGCTTGCCCTAGTAACTGCGGCAGCATATGGTGCTGCTATTTTGAGCAGAATGACATTAACTCGATACGAGGAAAATCCAACTGTAATATCCATGGAGAGAGACCGCTTCTCATGGAATACCTCATTTCCTGCAGCCACTATTTGCCCAGAGAGCAAAGTAGATACTTCCTCTCTTGACACTTACTTAACAAACGCCAGCGATATTAAAAATAAAACTCTTTTTCGTGAATTCATAATATCATTGAGCGAGGCCACTTATACCAATTTGGATTCTGTTATTCATTATGATGGAGTATCGGGTGATGAATATATTGCTTTACTAAAAAAGTTCCAGTTTAAATTTAGTCCAGCAATTACAAGTTCAGGTTTAAGTGGAAAAATCTCGACGCTTCAGGAATCTGTTACGGAGATGGGGAAATGTTATAGTTTCAATTCCCATCTTGCCATCTACAACTCGCTTGAGTAAGTTAAATGACTATTCGAATTTAAAACTTAAAATTTGTAAAAAATTGTATTCTTATTCCAAAAAATTGGAAATACTAGCAGAATGGCCGTGTTCCACTACGGGTTCGTTAAGGTTACCAAAAACACTGAAAATAGTATATTGTGTATTTAGGTGTGAAAGCAATACATTCCCGGATGACGATGCAAATTGTTGGCCGAGGCGCTAGCCGAGGCGAACAAGCATCGAAGTTCGGGAATGTGCTTTCACACCGAAGTACACATACTATTTTTTCTGAAATCACAATCAATATTATTATAAATTAAGGAATTTGTATTAATGCATAACATTTCATCATTACAATCTAACTGCTTATTAATAAATGTATTACTTCCACGTCCAGTGGAAGTATAGTAACGACAAAAAATTTTTTTAAAATTTTTATTGTCCAAATAGGCTTAAAATGTCATGAAACGTCGAGATTTTAAGTTTGAGGGGAAAAAAAAATTCTGTCTGTCTGTCGGTCTGTCTGTCGGTCTGTCGGTCTGTCTGTAACTTTTTTTTGTGCGCACGTTTACTCTGGAACCGTATAAGATATTGACTTGAAATTTGGTACACATATGTACTTTAACGAGATCTAGAACTAGATTATATTTTCATCTTGTTCCGTCGAAGGGTTGGGGGGTAAATTGGGGTGAATTTGGGGAAAATGGGTAAATCAAGCAGGTAAGAGTCCATGAAAGTGGTATTTAGTATATACAAGAGAAGCTAAGGTCTCAAAAAAATTTTTGGCATTAGCCACCCCCATTACCACCCCCACCTCCTTATTAAAGGGGATGAAAAAAAAATGTGATTTAGTTTATGTACAGGAACCAGAAACCTCAAAATATTTTTTTACTTCATCCACCCCCCACTACCACCCCCACCCCACTACCGATGTGGGGTATCGTTTTATGGGTTTTTGGGGTAGAGGATTTCAAATATTATATTATTATTAAAGTTCCATAAACAATTATTTTCACATACAAAGTTTTTTCGTTGTGAGTGACTTGAATAGAGAATCTGGATGTGGAAGTAGTGATTCCTTGGGCAGCGGTTTTTTAATATGAACTGGTTTGTTTGCGTGTATTTATTTACTGTCTAAAATATACATAAAAACCGTACGGGAATGTTACTTTCCCGGCCTAGGCCGGGAAAGTAACATTCCCGTACGGTTTTGTTGATTGTTGCTTGGCAACGGATCTTTTCCGATCTGTTTTCTGATAGTTTCTTAGCAACGGACAAAAATACTGGAATTGTGCATTTTTCGATCTGAAATCGCACCGAAAATGTAGACATTGCCGATCGATTTCAGAAAAACATATTTTCGTAATATTGATGAATGCCGGTTTATTGGCTGGAAATTTATTAATCTGTTCATTAATACAATGTACGTTTATTAATTAGATGTACATTGTATTAATAAACGTACTCTGTAATAATGATTAGATTAATAAATTTTCAGCCAATAACCAAGTAATAATTAATATTACAGCAAATATTTTTACAGTGAATAATGAATATTCCCGCATTCAAATTTTTGTTAAATCAAACTAAATTATTTATGGAACTTTAATAATACAATATTTGAAATCGTCTACCCCAAAAACCCATAAAATGATATCTCACATCGGTAGTGGGGTGAGGGTGGTGGTAGTTGAGGTGGATGAAGTAAAAAAATATTTTGAGGTTTTTGGTTCTTGTACACACACTAAATCACAATTCTTTTCCATCCTGTTTAATAATGGAATATGATGAAAAATCCCGTTAAAGTACATACGTGTACCAAATTTCAAGTCAATATCTTAAACGGTTCCAGAGTAATCGTACGCACAAAAAATGTTACAGACAGACCGACAGACCGAACATTTTTTTTCGCTTAAACTTAAAAGTTCGACGTTTCATGACATTCTAAGCCCATGGGAACAATACAAATTTTCAAAATTTTTTTTGACGTTACTATACTTCCACTGGATGTGGAAGTAATACAAATAAAGACCATCTATACATTTTGCAAGTTTGAAAGTTTCGAGAAAAGTTATAAAGGAATAAAGCATTACCTTTTTCAAGCGCTATGAATTTTTTACTTTTAAATTTTTATCGAAAGAACACTTAAATGTTCTATATTTCATGTTTAAATGGATTAAAATAAATTAATTTCATACATATGCATTCTATTCGAAATTTCATTGCATAAGTGGTTGAACAGCAGTAAAATTTGTTAGAATGCGCATGCATACCTGGCTATTTGTCATTCAACTGCACCCAAATTATCTGAGACGATATTTAAGACCGAAAACCACAAAAATTATTACAATACAAAAACGACAAATTTCACTTTATTCCGATGGTAGACTATGTCAGGCTTGTTGGCTTGGATTATCCTGATTTTCAGAATAAGTAGTTCCAATAAGTTCGACACCTTCTATTCTCGATAATGGACTCTACGGACACATAATATAGCGTTGGTAACTGATCTACCCCATACGAGTGCCATAGATGGTAGTATATAATTTCAATTTCATTTTTGATCATACAATTTGACTGAAAAATAAATGGGCCAACCAGAATTTTAAAGTTAGATCTATCAAAAGCTTTGGATAGTATGTACCATAATGTTTCAATAGAGAAATTCCAAAAATTTTAAATTATATAAATTGCAATTGTGAACATCTTACCTAAGTAACAATGCAGTGTGTTGTGGAAACAGCACCGAAGAATTATTAAAATCGATAAGTCTGGTAATAAAAAGAGGGGGTTTCAAAGGGATCAGTATAAGGACGGATTTTGTATATTAACGATCTACCCCGAATATAGATTAGTATCTGTATTACAGTACATTATGCAGATAATTGTTCCTTAATTATTTACTCATCAGATTCTATGTTACTGAAGCAAAAAATTTTATTAATTTTCTTAAGGATTTGAAATTAGTCCCTCTGCTTGTAGAACTTCAAGTTCTTAGCGTGTCTGGAAGCGCCCAAACAATCAGACATAGCCGTTATATTGCCTTCTAACTATGTTTATACCTATTTATCTGTACGGTAAATTGTACTTAACGATGAGCTAGAAACTTGAAGTTTGGCATGGAAGTAGGAAGCACCCCCAGAAAATTCAAAAAATTTACAAAAGTCAATATGTCGGCTCCAATATGACAGTCAATCTCTATATACATAGAAGTGAATTTCCGTCTGATAAACAGTCGCATTGTTACTCAAACTCGAAGTTATTCTTACCTTTTGGTTGCAAATGTATACTCCGGCTCCAGTTCTTTCAGGGGTTTTGGAGCCCTTTGTGAACCAACAACTATCCTCTCTTTGTAGGTTTTATTCCGATCCCATTCGTCTCTTCAAGGAAACAGGACGTTAGGAAGCAGCTCGTAGTGGGTCGTGGTAGGCATTATGTCTGAAAGCATTTCCAGGATGTCGTGACTATCCATGTCATCTGACAGCCTGCTGCGTTCCATGATGTTAGCCCAAGGAATATTAATTTTATTAAAGTCGGTATGTTGCCCACTTGGCCTCTCTATTTCCAGATAGATGTGGAGAGTGGGTGATCTAGGAGGATTTCGAGAGCAGCTCATGGAGTGGTAATTAGTGTACTAGTTATTGACAGGCATGGTTATCTCTGTTGGGGGCTAATGCCCATAAATTCTACGACAGGTCCACACGAACAGTCTTGTTTTGTGACATATTTTTTCCAGGTGTTAGTTCCAGTAAGAGATTTATTTAGTTGTTTCACTTCTTTCGCAAACGGAATAATTTCACCTGAAAAGTTATCCACGTTCCTTTTACAGTTACAGTTTTGCGAGGCTTAACAGACCGGCTCCCTCTCACACCAAATATGATTAGTACCTCTTGAAGGGTATGAGAAAGTACCTTTTTAAGATATTCCTCGAGCCATAATGACTAGATCATTCGCATATACTTGAATCTCGACTTTCCACAGAAAAAGAATGGCCAGCAGGTCATCTTATAAGCAGTAACCATAGAAGGAGGAAAGAACCTCGCCTTTTGGACACGCTCTTGCAGCCCTAAAATTGACTAAAAATTATGAAAATGGGAAAATTCAAAATGTCTCAAATATGGAAACTTTTGTGTCAACTTATGATTTTTAAGGAACCCCATAGCGGAGCATGGATATTTTGCTATTATTGTATATGAAAATAAAACCATCAAGACATGATGGATCTAGCGATAATTGCGTTGTTAATTCTGAATTAAAAATTTAAATCACTTGTGTCCTCTCTTCTGTGGTAATAGTATATATATTTGTAGATATTGGAGTAAAGGCAAGTGGCAGTTGCTCCCAGAAAATCAAACTCTTTTTGTTAATCCTCTGGACGGTGAAGTTTTTGCAAATGTTATAAATATGTCAAGTGGATTTCAGGTAACAGCAGTTTTATTTTTAATCTCGTCAACTTTACCTGAAAGTATACATTTATTAATTTTTAAACTATCTTTATTTTGACAAAATATTTGAGAATGAAGGAATAGTGACACTTTTCACACAACTTAATCAATGGTACATGGATTTTGCAACTGTTTCTGCGGGGTAGAATATACTCTTCCGATAAAGCACAAGAACAATTCGAATGAGTTTCCATTTATTAGAATATTAGATTGGTTGAAGTTTACATTTTGAATGACATTAATGGATATAGTCCAATCAATGAATGCCCAAAAAGGGGATTGTAGAGAATATAGAGGAGGGGAGAATTTTTCTCTTCAGGAATATGTTGGGGGTAGTTAGGAGGTAAACATACTAAAAGTCCCCGCCTCTAGCCCCGGCGCTTCAGGGAGGGGGGGGTTGGTGGAAATGTTCCTTTTTCAATTCTTAGCTTATAATTCGGAAATGATGCGTTATACGAAGAAAGGAAATCTATGCAAAATTAAACATAATTAAATTTCCTACAAGAATGTCTATATTAATTTTCTTCCTATGTGTTATAGTTTACGAGACATTCGCCAGCCAAAATAGATAATGAATAAATTAATAAATTAGGTATCTTGAATATTTCTATCAAAGCGGTTTACCGTGATCTGCTAATAAATCACAGTCACAAAACAATCTTTATTTTACAACACTTGACGTATTTACTAACGTAATATTTTGTCCAAATCTATACATTTTTTTAAATATACAGTGTGACTCACTTAAAATGAAGATACCCTTATAACTCTTTTATTTTGTTTCTGATTTGAATCAAATTTTTCTCAAGAATAGAACAAATTAGGATCTACTTATGATCAGAAAAACATTCGCCTGCTACAAAGGCAAAGCCTCCTGCGGTACCAAAATATGCGAAAAAAAATAAAAATATTTTGAATGTTAAAAATTCTAAAAAATGCATCGGATCGGCGCCATAGATATACATACACCAAAATTTGATTTGGTTATTGATGTGGGATTTCTCATACATAAGCTCATCTGGCAAAGGGGATCCTCAGTTTCTGTAATTTGTGGTGGATACGTGAAATTCGGCAAGACCCACTAATATGATTTTTAATTTTTTTCAGCATATTTTGGTACAGCATATGGCTTTACCTTTGTAGCAGCCGAATGTTTTCTTGGTCATAAGTAGATCCTAATTTGTTCTATACTTGAGTAAAATTTGATTCAAATCGGAAACAAAATAAGAAAGTTATAAGGGTGTCTTCATTTTAAGAGAGTCACACTGTATATTTAAGGAAATTTATAGATTTCCATAAAATATTACGTTAGTAAATACGTCAAGTGTTGTAAAATAAAGATTTTTTGTGACTGTGATTTATTAGCAGACCACGGTAAACAGCTTTGATAGAAATATTGAAGGTACCTAATTAATTTATTTATTAATTATCTATTTTCGCTGGCGAATATCTCGTAAACTATAACACATAGGAAGAAAATGAATATAGACATTCAGACATTACGGGAAATTTAATTATGTTTAATTTTGCATAGATTGCCTTTTTCAGTACGATGCAGCGTTTCCGAGTTATAAGCGAAGAATCAAAAAAAGGAACCTTTCCCCCCCTTCCATCTTCAAGCGGCGGGGCTAGGGACGGGGACTTTTAGTATGTTTATCTCCTAACTACCCCCAACACATTCCTGATGAGGAAAATTCTCCCCTCCTCCATGTTTTCTACAACTCTTTCGTTGACTGGACTAATAATTAATGTCGCAATTTTAAGTTCCATTTATTTGTCCAAGTTATTTGTCTTGCTCATAGCGAATCTATTCCAAATTTAGCTATTAAAATAGGTTATGTATGGAAAGTTGCTCGAATTTGTCCGCCTTAAAATATTTTATTATTTATCAGTTTTAAACCTTCTTCTGTATTGCACAATTTTCTTAAGGTTTTCGAAACATTGTACTTCTTTTACAAAAAAATACTGGCTTCTTGTCGTGAAATTGTATTTCTGACGAAAAGTTAAACCATTAAATATATGAAAAAGTATAGGTATTCAACGCTTCATATAATCATCTTTATAGCTTTGAATTTTGTTATTACATAGTTTTTTCTTCAATTACTTGAAGAAAAAATTATTTACTTGTTTCTTTAATTTTTTGTTGAGTATGGACAAGAAGCGTGGATAAGCTAAAAGTTAAAAAACATATACCTTTACAGTCAAACGTTCTGAAAAGCTTTTAAAATGCGAGAAATGTTTTGGAGAATAAATACATATAGTTCGTTTGTTACAGCTAGGTATAAAACTAGTACAAACATAATATTTAAAAAAAAATTAAAACGTGTTGAAAAACAAAACAAATTATTATGTTTATCTAAGAAGAATAATTTTTACTATATGTTTTTAATGTATATTTGATAATTTATTTCATATTTAACTTTTTCAGGTGTACTTTCATGGCCCCTACGAAGTAGTAGATATAGCCAGTAAACATATAACATCTCCAAATGGATTCTTCTTGCAATTATATTTATCCGGATTGACATTATTTAGTAGTGAAAGCACCAAATCTCTTAGAATACAACAGAGGAAATGCCGCTTTCATTACGAAAGTGATCTTCGACATTCCCCCGTTTACTCCTACGTTTTGTGCAGGATGGAATGTAGAGCAGCTTTAGCAAACCGTCTCTGTGGATGTAGACCGCATTTTTACAGAAAACTAGGTATATTTAAATAATTTCATAGCTTTCTTACTACACGTACATTTATCATTATACCTATTCAATTTAATCAAATAGGTATGTTATATTCGAACGCAAATTTTTAATGAGGATCATAGAAAAGTTGTACAGAAGTTCGTTTGAAAACAAAATGAATGAAATAAAAAACCGCTGCCCAAGGAATCACTACTTCCACATCCAGATTTTCTATCCAAGTCACTCACGACGAAAAAATTTTGTATGTGGAAATAATTATTTATAGAACTTTAATAATATAAAATTTGAAATCCTCTACCCCAAAAACCCATAAAACGATACCCCACATCGGTAGTGGGGCGGGGGTGGCGATAGGGGGTGGTAGTGGGGGGTGGATGAAGTAAAAAATATTTTGAGGTTTCTGGTTCTTGTACACACACTAAATCACAGGTTTTTTTCATCCCCTTTAATAATGGGATGGGGGTGGTAATGGGGGTGGCTAATGTCAACATTTTTTTTGAGACTTTAGCTTCTCTTATATATACTAAATACCAATTTTATGGACTCTTACCTGCTTGATTTACCTACCTTACCCCAATTTACCCCCCAACCCTTCGACGGAACAAGATGAAAATATAATCTAGTTCTAGATCTCGTTAAAGTAAACTTAAAATCTCGACGTTTTATGACATTCTAAACCTATTTGAACAATAAAAATTTTTCAAATTTTTTTGTCGTTAGTATACTTCCACTGGATGTGGAAGTAATTACATATTTCCTAACAGTAGAATAAATCAGCGATATATGATACAGTGCTTGGCATACCAGTGAGATTGACCACAAATTACGCTCAATGATCTTTAATCGCTTCTAGTCAAGTTTATCTAAAATTTTTGAAAATCTCAATCTCTGAATAATATGGACATTGTAGTATAAATCAGTATTGCTAGTTTTATAAAATGCAAAACAACTTAAAAATATATTTTTCTAGGATTGTGCTGAAAGCCAAATTTTCTATCTTAAAAATGACTGCGGAAAATGTTACTATGCCGCACGTCGCGCCGCGCCGGGTGGCAAATAATTTGCCACACGCCTCGATTACATCCTCATAAATTTGAAATTTTGGAAATACTTTAAGGGAAATAACTTCACAACCGTAGAAAAAATAGTATGTAACACACATGTGGCAGGCTTCATTGAAAAAGTCGTATGATAGAACGACGAGCGCAGCGAGTGTTCCTACTTTCATACATCATTTTGTAATGAAACCCTTGCCACACTTGTATTACATTATACTATTTTCTGATAGTTGTAAAATGACAGTTTTCTGAATGTCATTTCAGTATAATAGTCGAAATTTCAACTTATTAAGTACACACACTAAATAACAATTTTTTCATCTCTTTTACTAATGGTGGGGGTGGTAATGGGAGTGGCTAATGCCAAAAATTTGTTTGATATCTTAACTTCTCTTGTATATACTAAATACCAATTTTATGGATTCTTACCTGCTTGATTTAGCTATTTACCTCAAATTTACCCCAATTTAACCCCCAACCCTTCCACGGAACGAGATGAAAATATAATCTAGTTCCAGATCTCGTTAAAGTACATATGTGTACCAAATTTCAAGTCAATATCTTAAACGGTTCGAGAGTAAACGTGCGCACAAAAAAGTTACAGACAGACCGACAGACAGACAGAAATATTTTTTTCGCTCAAACTTAAAATCTCGACGTTTCATGACATTCTAAGCCTATTTGAACAATAAAAATTTTATAAAATTTTTTGTCGTTACTATACTTCCACTGGATGTGGAAGTAAAATGTCAGTAAATATACGTACGTTTGTAAGTACATAATGTGAACCATTGAACATGAAACAGAAGTAGTTCAAATTGATTTTTAAACAAATGCTCAGATGAGACATCTTCACGATGTAAAGACAATCCCTAAAATTTTAAATAGCATGTTAGGGCAAGTCATTTGAAAGGTCTTTCTCATCTGAATACCACACAGCAAATATATCCGAATTCTATAGATTTCTTTTCAAAATGTTCAAAATTCAAGTTGCAAAAGCGATCTTCATTTTCTCAGATAAGTTCAGATAGTATAGTTGTCAAACATTAGAAGAAATTTTACGTCAATTTAATGTTCAAACTGTGTATTACGAGCTTCCGGACAATAATACAAGTTTCATTTTTGACGAGTCCCTATATTTTAAATCATTTGTGGGGTTATTTGGCTGCTTTTTTAACAATACGATATCGCAACTCTTCTAAAATCTCTGGTTTCGTTGAATAGATTTTGCTCTTCAAATAGCCCCACAGGAACAAATCTATTCTGCCATTTCTTAGCACCTCTCTATTCAGTCCATTGTCCAGGAAACATCATATTCAAGTACTCCCTAATATCCAGCGCATAATGTGTAGAAGCTCCATCTTGTTAGAACATCTAATGGTCTTCCAAGTAACGATCATCATTTTCAATATTATCAACGAGTAATTTATGGACAAGATCTTTGAGTAATTCCAAATACGTCGCCTCTGTCAGACTACCATCAAGAGAAATTGGTCCAAAAATACCGGTCCAGATATTGAATTCTTAAGAAACTTGAGTGTGGACTTCGTGAAAGATCATTGGATTAGCATTCGACTTATAACGACAGTTATGACCGTTTACACTGGAATTTGAGAAAAATGTACACTCGTCAGAAAAACAGAAAAGAAAATTCCTACTGGTAGCTATTAGTGCAGTCATAACTTCGCAAAATTCCTGACGCCGATCAAAATCACCCTCATTCAATTCCTGTACTAAATACGTTTGTAAAGGTTAAATTAATAATGTTTCAGGATTCGGGGAATAGTTGTCCTACTAATGTTAATAAGAGTAGCCAATGTCCTCCTACTCAAAGTTAGACCTGCAGCAACTTGTCCCAAAACTTCAACTTCAGCAGCTGCATTCCTCACCCGTGTGTTTTTAGCTGTCAGCCACTGATCCAGTTTCTCAAAACTTTTTTATTAACTCCAAATCTTATTTTTTATTCACATGCTTATCCGGACGTTGTCCTTTGAATAGTTCTTCTGGTTTCTGAAGTCATTATATTTGGATCCTTTCTCCAATTTTTTAAACCACTGTTGATAATTAAACTTCTAAACATAATTTTTAAACTAGTGGTGTTGTGACTTTGGTTTAACTGAACACAATATTATAGATTTTATCAGAATTAATAAAGAACATTTTCTTGAGCGCTTTCCTGGGGTTGCAAATATTGGAACACGGTATACGTTGGTTTCTAAGACACTAGTGTCACCTTTCTTCACTATCCTTTCGATACTTCAGATTCCCCCATAGTATCTGACGTCTTATTTTTCACAATACTATTCGATATCTTTTAAGTTTTGAGATACAAAATGAAACGTATAGTTTTATATTTGTTAGTTTCATGTGTAGGTGCAAGATATATAAGGTAATCGCTTTAGAGTGTGGGTAGAGTGTTCTTAGTCTACGTTTATCAATGCGTGCCTTTACTGCGCTGTTAAGAAACCTTAGCGTAAGGGATTTTATTGTAAACACTAAATGTGCTCTCTGCGCAACCCCCACCTTTCGCCGTATTATTCATTCGTTTGGTGGTATCTTCCTTAGAAAGTTTTTCCGCTCCCTTGTTTGTACGAATTTATTTTTGTATATAGAATCAGCCCCTAAACGGACCAAAGCTATTTTTCTAACAATCTAACACCCTGTATCATTTTAGATGGAGAACGAGTATGTAATGTTACTGGATTGCATTGTCTTTCAAAATACAAGGGTGAGTATTTACTAAAATATAATCATTAATAAAACAGTATTATTTCTGGAAGTTTTTTTTCATACTCAACTTTTTACTTTTCACATTTTTTATAAACGTTAAGTTTATATTATCTGATGTAAGTATCTTGATAGCAACTCAAATCAGAAGTAACAAAACTAAAAGTCTTGTATTTGATAGTTTATAACATTTACAACAAGACTCGACAGAGAAAAAACTTCAGAGAATAAGAACGAGGCTTCTCGAAAATAAGATAAATAGTCCAAAAGTCACTTACTATTGACAAGGGAGGGGGAACGGTATTTTAAAAAAAATTTAAGGAAACAATTAGTGTACAACTTAACTCAGCTGGATGCCCGGGCACAATGACGTGGAAGGCAGCGAAGAAGCGGATTATTTGGCGGGAGAAGGAGCAAAAACTTCTTTCCCTGGCTCGGAGCGAGCCTTCCCAGAAGCTTGACTTAATCAGAGCTGCGAGGCTGGGCTATGGCACAGTTTAACAACTATTGAGCTCAAGCCCCCGGAATGACAGTCAAGGCTTCATATTAAAGGGTCTTCGACTGACTATCGTAAAGTGGCGGCTTGGGTTCGATAGAGAACGATTGAGATGTTAAGTAGACCCGAGATCAGTATACTGTCCTGTGAACAATAATAATAATAATAATAATAATAATTTATTTTCCTTTTTGACAATACAGAATATCGTATAGGAATAGTCACATAAATCTTATGTATACATATGATATAAAATATACATTAAGATCGAAAGAATTCTGCTACTGAATAGTAACACTTATCTAATAAAAACATTTTTAATTTCCCTCTAAATGCATACATTGTCTCGCTAAACTTTATTTCATCCGGTAAGCGGTTGAATATTTTAGGTCCCATTGACCTGGGAGATTCACAAGTAATTTTAAGTCTGGCATAAGGCACATGGAAGTCATTTTTCTGTCTTGTATCGACATTGTGGTATTCACTGTTTAAAACAAACTTATTCCTATTTTTAAAAACATACATACAAATTTCGAAAATATACAAACATGGCAAGCTAAAAATTCCAAATTCTTTAAAAATACCTTTACAAGTGTGAGTGGCCGGTACGCCGGCGATACATCGCAAAATACGTTTTTGGGCAATAAAAACATTTGTTGCTAGGGTGGATTGTCCCCAGAAACAGACACCATACCTCAAGCGTGTATCAACTTGAGCATAATATAAATTAATTAATTGTTCTTTATTGAGAAACGATCTGATATTTCTGAACAAATAAGTTATTGATGATATTTTAGATACCAGGACTTCACAGTGATGTTTCCAGTTTAAGGTTTCATCCAGGTGTATGCCTAAAAACTTTATACTTTCCTCATTCTCGATTTTGATACCATTTATATCAATATTTAAACTATTACATTTCTTTTGCCTGGTGTGAAATCTAATTAGGTGAGTTTTTTCTGCATTGAAATATAGAGAATTTTTTGAAAACCAGTTATTCAAATTAGTCAATAAATTATTAGAATTATCTTCCAAAAGATTGTCCCTAGGATTAGATATTATAATAGATATATCGTCTGCATACATTGTAAAATGTACATTTGACGCCAAAGAGTCTATATCGTTAATATATAATAAAAACAAAACAGGGCCCAATATGGATCCCTGTGGAACACCCATATTTAGTTCTAAATATTCCGAATCAACTCTGAAAACTGAATTTTGCGTTTTATGTCGTAAACTAACATACTGATTTCGTCCTTCCAGAAATGTGCTAACAAAACTTAATGCGAGACCCCTTATTCCATAGGCAAACAGTTTAGATTTTAGTAAATCATGATTAACACAGTCGAATGCCCTGCTTAGATCACAAAATATCCCAACAGGGGATTCTCCTGCGTCGACAAATTCTAATATTTTATATAAAAATGAATGTATAGCCGTATTGGTTGACATACCACTAGTAAAGCCATGTAATTATTTTGTAAGTCTCTAAGAAATTTAGTAATCTATCCAAATAACAGTATTCAAATATTTTAGAGAGACCAAAAGGCACAGTTACAGGCCTATAATTTTCCAAAATGTCTCTATCCTTCTTCTTAAAAATGGGTACCACTTTTCCAGTTTTCAAACTATTTGGAAATGTCCCCGAGTCGAATGATAAATTGATTATATAAGTGAGTGGTCGAAGGATAAAATTTACCACTTTTTTTATCAGAAAACAGGGAATATCATCAGGACCAGATGATTTTTTGGCCTTGAATTTGTTTGTTAATAAATGTAACATTTCATCAGTAGTAAACGGTTTTAAGAACAACGACTGAGACAAATTAGCTAGAGTAGGGATATGCACATTATTACTTAGCTTCGGGATTTGCTTGACTATGTTCTCTGGGGCTTGTAGAAAGAAATTATTAAAAAGTGAAGCAACTATTTTGGGATCGTCATGAACCACGCCTTCATCGTTTATATTAATGTTATTAAAGTGTTTATTTTTATTTGATATTTCCGCTATAACATCCCAAGCAGACCGTGCAGGGTTGTCAGATTCTGTAATTTTATTTTGATAATAAGATTTTTTAGTTCTCCTTATCAGCAATTTGTGGCTCTTTTTTGCATTTTTATAAATTTCGGACATATTAGAACACATTGTCTTTAGAACAAAAAGATTTTTCAGATTTACGCTGGACTCTATCACCTCGGTATTTACCCATTTTTTTTGAGAGATGTATTGATATAAAATTTTTTCAGAGGAAAATACAAATTAAAATAATATAAAAGGATGTCATTAAAATATGAGAATGCATCATGAATATCAGAAATATTATAAAGATTTCCCCAAGTTTCATTTTGAATTGCTAGTTCAAAACTAGCAATTGAGTTTACATTGTAGCTTCTTTTAACAAATGTCGTATTATTTGCATTTATTTTACGATTTTCAAAGTTAAGTTCAAAAAGAATAGTTCGATGATCCGAAATAATATTATCAAATACACAACACACTTCTTCGTTTCTATAATTAACAAAAATATGATCAATTGTGCTTAAGGTGGTATCTGTCACTCGGGTAGGCCACTTTACAACGCTACTCAAATTAAAACAGGACAGAACATTACACAAAGTTATAAAATCTTTTGAAACACTATATGAGTCAATATTAAAATCCCCACACACAATTACGTTAAAATTAGGTTTTACCAAATAATTTAATACATCAGTAATTCTATTTAAAAACAAATTTAAATCACCACAGGGAGACCTATAACAATTAACAATAATAGAAGTGGTCTTATTTTCTTTCCAACATAGAGCACAGGCTTCAAAATGTTTCTCAGTACAATACTGTTTTAAGTCAATATTTCTCACGTCCAGGCTATTTTTTGCCCATATTGCGACACCTCCACCCTTAAAAGACGATCTGCAATAATCACTAATCAATGCATACCCACTTACGTGTAGAGAGTTTATAGAATCAGATGTTTCCCATGTTTCGGTAAAACACAAAAAATTTAAATTTTTGTAGTCACAAATATCGGAATACAAAATGTCAAGTTTATCACTGTTCATACTTTGTGAATTAAGTAAAAGTATATTGGGGTCAAATATTATGATGTTTGATTGTTTTTCTTTTCGGGTATCACTAAAAAACGCTGGACACAGGCACCATAAGGCCAAACTTTAGGGTTCATAGCCTTATTAAAATTGTCTTCAAAAATTTGTACTTTAAAGGACGAATACAGATCAGGGTGCTTTGGTTTTATAGCTTCACAAGTTACTTCAGGAAAATTAGGCTTTAATAAACATGTCAAATTATCTGCCGTAGTTTGTGTATCAACCCTGTACACATGTAAGTTTACTAGCCTTGGTACACCTCGTACAGATTGAGTCTCCGTATTACTTCCTGTGATAGCTGATCTTCTACCGCGTCTTTTTTTGACAGCTTGTTGCCATTCGTCTTTTTTTTGTCTTGATGATGGAGGTTCCGAGGAGGAATTATCCGTGTTGTCAGACATATTAATGTATTCATTACATTTCAATTGACTTTGCACTCGCAAAATTTCGCTTGCCAGCTCTTTATTAGTTATGCCGGAATTACTTGGTTTGTTTACATTTAAAGGATTTCCTATATTAGTCACTGCAGGCTTTGTAGATAAATTATTATTATTGCCCAGTTTTTTCTCTGGTAACTTCGCGCTTATCTTATCAGGTTTTTGTTCACCTTTGTGTATATTAAAATTATCTTTAACTTGATATCTATTCATGATGTCTATTTGTTTATTTAATAGGTTTATTTGTTCTCTTAAGTCACTAATAATAGTGTCTTTTTGTCGTAGAATATAATTGAAGATGTGTATGTCCATCTTACTGTCCTTATTTGCCAAGTCCTCCATGGCATCATAGAAGGCGCCATCGTCATTGTTATTCACATTTTCACAACAAATTATTGTGTTGTCATTAACAAATTTAACATTGCTACGTTTAGCACAACTTAAATGATACGTATTTTCACAGTTTTCACATTTTAAACCACTAACAACGTTATTTTTGCACCTTTTACACACAGTAGAGACTGAGCTACTTCCATTCGCCACCATTGCTACAAGCATCTACATACAATGAAGTTGAAAGATGATTCTACTTGTCGGATGTATGGAGTGGGGGATGAAACCATCACTCATATTCCATGCTACTGTGCACTACTAGGAGCATCAAGGTATAGGTTTCTTCCACGGGCGGAAGAACTACGGGATGTACCCTGGAAAGGACTGATGTCCTTCGTGCAGAACACTGGTCTTTTCTAGGGAATCCTAGGTCGCGGATCTTCGGATCTGCTCGCGCCTCTAATAATAGTAATAATAACTGCTGAATTAGACCTAAAAGTTTTAAGGTTTAAGTTTTTTATACCCATCTTTGTAAAAACAGCTTTTATGTTTATTAATAACCAAATAAATGCTTAAATAAATTTTTTAGACAAATTGATTCTTCTGGAAGGTGAATGTTCCTGTCTGGCAAATTGCGATGATGTTAATTATATAGTGGAGGATTTCGAATCCCGAGAATGGTTTTTAGGATCTCACTTACAATGGGGTTTAAAGGACTATCCAAAAATGCGATTGAGACGAGATGTCATTTTCGGATTTTCAGATTTACTAGGTAATACAATTTTAACATATTTTTTTTACGTGTAAAGTATTATAAAGAAAATTATATATTTTCCTTTTTTTTTTAGTGTATATTGGAGGCATGGCTGGTCTCTTCCTAGGATGTAGTGTTTTGAGCTTCATAGAAATAATTTACTTTTTTACACTGAGGCTTTACTGGTTTGTTACTAAATACGGACATCAAGGAAAGTAATTTGGGGTAATAAGAGAGCGCAATTTTTGTTACGCCTTTCTCTTTATTCCAGTGGAGATACGGAAGATATTTCTCTGCTTTTCTTTCTACCACACATTCTTTCTAAAAATAAAGTCCCTGAAATCTACAAAATAATATAATTTTCCACTATATTCCTGAAAAATAACCTCTACGACTGTGACTTTTACATCTAAGGAAAAAACAGAGCAAAAACATCCTATATTTCTTGAAAAATCATATAAATAAGAATAAAATGATCAAAGTAATGTAATTTGTTGACATTTCGGAAACCGAAAATCTACCCTTCCTCAAAGATTTAGAAAATAATTTACGTGCTATGTACATTAAATACACAGCTTAAGAATATGTTTATATTATATTGAATATCTTTAGATACTTACTATCTACACAGAACTGTTGATACAGTTGATAGCTTTGTTCTAAACAATGTTAAGTTATTAAGTTCTTCTTTTAACATTGGTAGCCAGATTGTACAAATATCTACAGAACAATTTGATATTCATTTATCCTCATTCTGCAATATTATTTCTGATTTTGTCAATTTTTCTTTATTTGCTATCCATCTTTTCTATAAATCTTGCCGAGTCTCAATTTATTCTGTGTCTGTTCTCCCAAGCGCGTTCCCACATCATCGATCTCTGAATTTCATTCTCCCTGATGCAATTGTTGTGTGTATCCAATATTACACTAATTGATCTGAATACTCACCTACATAATGTTTGTTATACTCACACGGAATATTGTAAATGCAGTTTTTTAATTTTGCTTTCATAATTTAGTGGTTTTGTTTTTGTCAAAATAGATCAGTGTTGCTCATTTGAAATACCGTCCTAACATCAAATTTATTACCAATATAGCTTTGCTTTTCGGATAACCTCTGTAAAGAGAAAAATAACGTTGTTCAGATTTTTGTCGTAGCTGCTATTTTCAGTCCCTTTAAACATTTACATACTGTAATTATTGACGAAAACAAGCGAAGGAAAATTAATAAATTGATCGATATATCTGTAAGGGGATCAATCGAAATCGTAGGGACTGAAAAAATAATGATAATTTTATAGAAGGCCCATTCAACTGGGAGACTAGGTGAAATGTTATTTTTTAAGTTTTGGTTACTTCTTTTTTGAAGTCGGTTCAACTTTTTATAAAAAATTTTTACAGAAAAAAAACATCAACTCAAATTCCAAAAACCACTCATTATGCGTAAACAGTGTATTTCATGTCTGACTTCCCAGATAGGATAAGAAATGTGCCATATTTCTCAATCAGATATTTACTTACTGTGTATACTGTCCAAATTTTATAATAATCGCTATAGTAATTTGGAAGTTATGTACACATCCTGGTCTATAATTCACGGAAGCTGTTTCATGTATGAATTACCAAAAATTATTATATATTTAAGTGGAAATAAATCTATTGCCACTGTTAAAAATATTTAAAAAAAAAATTGTGCCCTGAAGTTTAATTTTTGTTATTGTTGTTAGACCTTTTTGTCATTTACTATTTCTTTTTCCTCTGAATTATATGGTATTTTCACTTTTTTTATGGTCGAATGTATTAACGCACATATTTTATGTCACATTGATTCAATAAACTAACTAGAGAAATCTATTTGATATAGATGTCTATTTTTTCCTGAACAATACTTTAATATATATTTTTTTTATAGGTCACCTTAAAAAAAGTCGCTAAAAATTATGAAATAAAATTTCACCGTCGCGCGTTGCCCAGTTAATTGAACCATATTATTACCTAATATCGGGGTTGAAATCGGTTAAAAAAATTTTGAATTCATTATCTGTTAAACCGACCCCAAAATCGATATTAGGTAAAAGAACAAAACTACCGTTTTGAATTTTTAAACTTTAAGTCAGGCTCGTTATCAGAGAATCCTGAAATCTTCATATACCAAATTTCACGCAATAGTACAGGAAAACTTTACTTTAACTCGAAAAAAATTTGTGCAGACCTTAAACTTTGGTTGTAGGTTTAAAATAGGCCGAAGTTCACGAAACAAAAAAGTTTTGGAGTTCTACGGATCAGCGGGAACCTATAGGGGGGTGACAATGGTATTTTTAATTAAAGAAAAATCGATTTTTCTCTATTTTCTCGGGAAATATGGCATTTAAAAGAAAATATTTCATATAAAAGTTGTTTCTGACAAAATTATCTTTAATTTTGTGTTTTAAATTTAATTTTATGCAATAATTAACCGAAATACTAGAGGTTTTAACTTTGGAATAATGTCATATGAATTAGATCTCGTTCATTTTTGGTAGCTTAATAGTAAAAAAGAAGCTTCTGTATTGTGCGAGGGCTTGCTAATTTATAGATTTCATTTATATTTAAGTGCCAACCCCTCTTCAGGGGGTGGCACTTAAAAAACACAAAACATTGGAGCTGAGGGAGAATTAAATTTTAAGGAGAAAAGTGTCTATGCAACTTTTCGTATAAATTGACAGATTTAAGTTATAACTAGGTACTAGAATATTTTTTGGGATTTTATGAATTTCGTTTTTTTCTAATTTTTGTAGAGTTAATGGTTTTAGAGATCGGGAAGTCTAAAGGTGGCATCTGAACGTTTATAAGAAACTATGACACTTAGGCCAAAAACGCTAATAACCAAAATGAAAAACTATTAATTAGAGGTTTCAAACGATTTTTTTCCTATTTTTATAGCATAAATAACATAAAAGTTATGACAAAAACAATGCACTTTTTCACATTTTTTTTTAATAAAAACGTCGCAATTTTGTAAATGTAAGTAGTCAGTAATTAAAAAAGTATATTCCCATATACTGTTTTTCGTTAATATATAGTGTGACCTAGGCGCTCAAATTTCTTCATTGCTTTAGAAAAAAAAATGCATTTTAAACTGTAAAGGGATTTTAGAAAAAACGTAACATTCTTGTTTCTGTGCAAATATCTCAATAAATATTAGTTTAAGAGAAAATATGGTGGACATCAAAAATGAAGTTTATAATTGAGAACAAAGAGCATATCAGGATAAGCATGTAAAATCTGCCCCCAAACAATATTTTGTTTGTTATCCACTATTTGAAGGGGCTTACCCTATATATGATTTTCCCAAAATTTCAAGCCTACAGCCGCCATATTGGAGGAGTGGTGGGGGATTTTTTGATTTTCGTTTTTTAAAATTTCTTCGGATACCGTTGTACGAAAAAATCCGAAATAATTCACAGTTGTTACTTACATGTTGTACTATTTAACCAATTTTTTTCATAATTTTTAAATCCAAATTTCATATGCAAAAAAATTTTGCAAATTTTTGAACACAATTTTTTGGCACTTATCATTTGGACGCATGTTAGTTTATGTAACGAAGGCAAAAATAGTGTAAATATTTCGTGCAAAGACGAGATTACCTTTCCCCCCATTTTCGAGGATGCTGAATACGATGCAAGTGGTGGGAGAAGTTTTTGACCGCCGCAACCCCCTGAAACGGCCAGGCCTTTTATGGATCCCTTTATGTTTTCAGATATGAACGGGTCTGGGAGTGATTTATCAACGGGTTATACTTGAAATATCATGAAAGGGGGTTATAGAGTAAGTGGAATTCAGACAGCACGCCTAGGGTTGATTAAACCTTCCCAAGGGGTGTAAAATCATTTTTTTTTCAAATGATTCGGTTCAAACGCGTATCCTCCCGTTTTCGGGGTCGCTGATCACGGGCAAAATATTCATTTCCCTCAAACGGTGAGTGAGGGGTGGTTTCTGGCGTTTCTACCCGGAGATTAATACTTATACTACTATCGTCATACAATTAGAGTTTTCTATCCATCATTACAGAAGTTATTAATATTAACATGCCCTGATTTTTATAAACGTTGTTTCTTGGAAACTGTTGATAACTGGTACTTACTAAACTTGTACGACTATCGGATAGTTAAATTGTAATGAATAAGCCTTGTGATTTTCCATCGGACATTAATAGAAGAATAATTACTTCTACATCCAGTGGAAGTATAGTAACGACAAAAAAATTTCGAAAATTTTTATTGATCAAATAAGCTTAGAATATTGTGAAACGTCGAGATTTTAAGTTTGAGCGAAAAAAATGTCTGTCTGTCTGTCGGGCTCTGTAACTTTTTTGTGTGCACGATTACTCTGGAACCGTTTAAGATATTGACTAGAAATTTAGTATACGTATATACTTTAACGGGATCTGGAACTAGATTATATTTACATCTTATTCCGTCGAAGGGTTTTGGGGTAAATTGGGGTCCATAAATTAGGAATTTAATATATACAAGAGAAGTTAAGGTCTCAAAAAATTTTTTGGCTTTAGCTACCCCCATTGCCACCCCCATTGTTTAAGGGGATGAAAAAAAATTGTAATTTAGTGTGTTTACCAGAACCAAAAACATCAAATTATTTTTTTACTTCATCCACCCCCATTACACCCCCATCCCAGTACCGATGTGGGATATCGTTTTATGAGTTTTTGGGGTAGACGATTTCAAATATTATATTATTGAAGTTCCATAAGCAATTATTTCCACATACAAAATGTTTTCGTTGTGATAGACTTGGTTAGAAAATCTAGATGTGGAAGTAGTGATTCCTTGGGCAGCGGTTTTTACACATAAACGGTAGATATTCTGAACTAACCTAGTCTTTCCGACGGTCCCGTGGAGGCCCCGCTCGAGCGCACGTCGTTGTTTTCATTACTGGGCATACTTGAACGTAGGTAATAAAAACGTTATAAATAGCACCTAAAAACAGTTAAAATGATCTATAACTAATGCACTTATAAGCGATGGAAAAACTGTATATGTTAACAAGACATGCGTCCAAATGATAGTGAGGCGCGTATAAGAGAATGGTCGGTAATGCAGTTTTTCGTTTTTTTAACTATCTTCCACATCTTTTAAAAATATAAAAAAATTTGAGAATAGGCCCTGATAAATGAGTAATTTACGATTAAAAATTCAGAGTGGCCCTCTTTCTTAAAGTGCCAAAAAATTGTGTTCAAAAATTTGCAAATTTTTTTTGCATGTGAAATTTGCATTTAAAAATTATGAAAAAAATTGGGTAAATAGTCCAACATGTAAGTAACAACTGTGACTTATCTCTAATTTTTTCGTACAACGGTGTCCGAGAAAATTTTAAAAAACGAAAATCAAAAAACCCCCACCACTCCTCCAATATGGCGGCTGCAGGCTTGAAATTTTAGGAAAATCATATTTTGGGTAAGCCCCTTCAAATAGTTGGTAACAAACAAAATTTTGTTTGGGGGCAGATTTTACATACTTATCCTGCTATGCCCTTTATTTTGTTTATATATTTGTATAGGGTTACTTGTTTCGGATATATTTAATTTTATAGATGGCATCCGGCCGTTTTCAGGATGAAGTATTTAGTTTAAAATGTTGAATATCTTAGAAACGGTGACACTTCCATCAAAAGTTCTAAGAAACAAAATTAATGGTAATTAATCAGTATTTAAAATTAGTTTTTGTTTGTTTCTACATCACAAAAAAATAAAGAAGTTATGACTGGTTTTAGAAAAAAATTCCATCCGCCATCCCCCCCATCGAAAAATGGCCCTATTTCGGTTAATTATTGCTATAGAATTAATTTAAAAACACCAAATTAAAGATAATTTTGCCAGAAACAACTTTTATTTGGACTATTTTTTTGTAAATGCCATTTTTCCCAAGAGAATGATAGAAAAGTCGAATTTTTTAATTAATAATACCCCCATTTGCCCTCAATAGGTTCTCGCGGATCAGTAAAACTTCCAAACTTTTTTGTTTCGTGAACTTTGGCCTATTTTAAACATATAACCAAAGTTTAAAATCTGTACAAATTTTTTTCGAGTTCATTTTTTTTTGCTATCTTTTCCTGTACTTACTATAAATCTGCAAAAATACTGCGAGTACGGTAGATTAGATTCACCATTTTGAATATTTTATTTTTAAGATTAGATTCGCTATCAATAACTTCTAAAATACCTAACTAGTCCAGTCGAATTAGACATCATAAAAAATTTTGCGTACTGCGGACCTTTTTTTATGGAAGTTGTTTAAGAGGGCATAATAAGCAAGCACAGAAAACTACACCCTGCTACACCATATGCGTCCCCTATTTTTAGGGGTTGAAACTTTGAAATTTTACTTATGTGTCCATATCTGTTTCTCTATTGCCCGTAGGGCTCTTTATCAAGTCACACTTTTTGAAGATTCATCCCTCCTCTACATAATATATATATTACACATTTGCCGTAGGACAAACGGTTTTGGCTGTACAAGGCCGGAAAGGTCGCGCTGTCCGAATTTGGGGGTCTTCTGTACAGGACAAACGGCTATTATTTTCAATCTACAATACTACACATACTAATGCCCTTAAGGAGGGATGATGATTTGTGAAAAAACTTTCATCGAATACCGCGCGGTTTCATGATTTAAAAAAAAAAAAGTGAACCTACTTTTTTTCGCCCATTTTTTTTTCATGTATGTGCGACCCTAATATAAGAAAATCTACGTTGGTTTCATTTTAATGCATTCGTTGGTTTAGGAGCTAGACAGCAAAATATGCCAAAAATGGCTATTTTGGTATTGTTGCATTAAAAAAACCAAAACCAGTATAACTCTGGTAAGTGTTTTTGTTTATTCTAAAAGTCCAATTCATTGCGCATAGAAAATGTGTTTTTTTATTTAAGTAGGATCAACACCTATTGTGTAATAACGATTTATGTCATGTGTTCTCCAGTCTCCTTTTTCACTATTTTTTTTTGAGGCCTTATGGTTCATAGTACGGCAGAAAGCATTATACACGTGGATAGTGCACATAATGGGGTGTTAAAATGGGTCTCTTGTTAAAATGCGATAGGACGTACCGTTGTTTGGTTATGTTTGCTTTGAGTTTTTATTGCGTTCTGAATTGTGATCTGATAAATAAATTCTACATTTTGGTGTTTTTTTTCTTAGGAGTTTGTTTTTTTAAATCATTTTTCGATGAAATGGACATATAATAACTGTTTCTCGAGGAAGGTAAAATTACTGTGCATTTTGTTATAAACACAAAATAAGTTTCAATGATGATTTCAGACAAGCGTGAACCCCCTATTCCGTCCGAGTCCCTTCATTTTTTCATTAGCAATGTCCCTCATAAACAGAAATAGCAAGATGCGACACATAGTTGTATTTTTTCGTAGTCAGCGGTGAGTATTTACTAGTCAGTCGATGAAAAGTGTAATCTGAAGTAATTTTTTGCAAACAAGTGCGTTTTACTCGAAAACGGTACGTCCTATCGCATTTTAACAAGAGACCCATTTTAACACCCTATTATGTGCCCTGTCCACGTGTATATTACTTTCTGCCCTACTATGAACCATAAGGCCGCAAAAAAAAATTGTGAAAAGGGAGACTGGAGAACACATGACATAAATCGTTATTACACAATTAATGTTGATCCTATTTAAATACAAAAACACATTTTCTATGCTCAGTGAATTGGACTTTTAGGATAAACAAAAACATTTATCAGAATTATACTGGTTTTGGTTTTTTTAATGCAAAAATACCAAAATAGCCATTTTTTGCATATTTTGCTGTCTAGCTGCTAAACCAATGAATGTATTAAAATGAGACCAACGGAAATTTTCTTATATTAGGGTCGTACATACATGAAAAAAAATGAGCGAAAAAAAGTAGGTTCACTTTTTTTTTAAAAAACACCAAATTGCAAGTCGGTATGTTGAGATATTTAAGAGAAACTGCGAATAACAGAATTTTCAGCATTCTCTTGTTTAAATAAATGACTTGCCCGACAAAGATTTATTCCAAAACTTTTTGCTACTCTCCCTGTAACAAACAAAATTTTGTTTGGGGGCAGATTTTACATACTTATCCTGCTATGCCCTTTATTTTGTTTATATATTTGTATAGGGTTACTTGTTTCGGATATATTTAATTTTATAGATGGCATCCGGCCGTTTTCAGGATGAAGTATTTAGTTTAAAATGTTGAATATCTTAGAAACGGTGACACTTCCATCAAAAGTTCTAAGAAACAAAATTAATGGTAATTAATCAGTATTTAAAATTAGTTTTTGTTTGTTTCTACATCACAAAAAAATAAAGAAGTTATGACTGGTTTTAGAAAAAAATTCCATCCGCCATCCCCCCATCGAAAAATGGCCCTATTTCGGTTAATTATTGCTATAGAATTAATTTAAAAACACCAAATTAAAGATAATTTTGCCAGAAACAACTTTTATTTGGACTATTTTTTTGTAAATGCCATTTTTCCCAAGAGAATGATAGAAAAGTCGAATTTTTTAATTAATAATACCCCCATTTGCCCTCAATAGGTTCTCGCGGATCAGTAAAACTTCCAAACTTTTTTGTTTCGTGAACTTTGGCCTATTTTAAACATATAACCAAAGTTTAAAATCTGTACAAATTTTTTTCGAGTTCATTTTTTTTGCTATCTTTTCCTGTACTTACTATAAATCTGCAAAAATACTGCGAGTACGGTAGATTAGATTCACCATTTTGAATATTTTATTTTTAAGATTAGATTCGCTATCAATAACTTCTAAAATACCTAACTAGTCCAGTCGAATTAGACATCATAAAAAATTTTGCGTACTGCGGACCTTTTTTTATGGAAGTTGTTTAAGAGGGCATAATAAGCAAGCACAGAAAACTACACCCTGCTACACCATATGCGTCCCCTATTTTTAGGGGTTGAAACTTTGAAATTTTACTTATGTGTCCATATCTGTTTCTCTATTGCCCGTAGGGCTCTTTATCAAGTCACACTTTTTGAAGATTCATCCCTCCTCTACATAATATATATATTACACATTTGCCGTAGGACAAACGGTTTTGGCTGTACAAGGCCGGAAAGGTCGCGCTGTCCGAATTTGGGGGTCTTCTGTACAGGACAAACGGCTATTACTTTCAATCTACAATACTACACATACTAATGCCCTTAAGGAGGGATGATGATTTGTGAAAAAACTTTCATCGAATACCGTGCGGTTTCATGATTTAAAAAAAAAAAAGTGAACCTACTTTTTTTCGCCCATTTTTTTTTCATGTATGTGCGACCCTAATATAAGAAAATCTACGTTGGTTTCATTTTAATACATTCGTTGGTTTAGGAGCTAGACAGCAAAATATGCCAAAAATGGCTATTTTGGTATTGTTGCATTAAAAAAACCAAAACCAGTATAACTCTGGTAAGTGTTTTTGTTTATTCTAAAAGTCCAATTCATTGCGCATAGAAAATGTGTTTTTTTATTTAAGTAGGATCAACACCTATTGTGTAATAACGATTTATGTCATGTGTTCTCCAGTCTCCTTTTTCACTATTTTTTTTGAGGCCTTATGGTTCATAGTACGGCAGAAAGCATTATACACGTGGATAGTGCACATAATAGGGTGTTAAAATGGGTCTCTTGTTAAAATGCGATAGGACGTACCGTTGTTTGGTTATGTTTGCTTTGAGTTTTTATTGCGTTCTGAATTGTGATCTGATAAATAAATTCTACATTTTGGTGTTTTTTTTCTTAGGAGTTTGTTTTTTTAAATCATTTTTCGATGAAATGGACATATAATAACTGTTTCTCGAGGAAGGTAAAATTACTGTGCATTTTGTTATAAACACAAAATAAGTTTCAATGATGATTTCAGACAAGCGTGAACCCCCTATTCCGTCCGAGTCCCTTCATTTTTTCATTAGCAATGTCCCTCATAAACAGAAATAGCAAGATGCGACACATAGTTGTATTTTTTCGTAGTCAGCGGTGAGTATTTACTAGTCAGTCGATGAAAAGTGTAATCTGAAGTAATTTTTTGCAAACAAGTGCGTTTTACTCGAAAACGGTACGTCCTATCGCATTTTAACAAGAGACCCATTTTAACACCCTATTATGTGCCCTGTCCACGTGTATATTACTTTCTGCCCTACTATGAACCATAAGGCCGCAAAAAAAAATTGTGAAAAGGAAGACTGGAGAACACATGACATAAATCGTTATTACACAATTAATGTTGATCCTATTTAAATACAAAAACACATTTTCTATGCTCAGTGAATTGGACTTTTAGGATAAACAAAAACATTTATCAGAATTATACTGGTTTTGGTTTTTTTAATGCAAAAATACCAAAATAGCCATTTTTTGCATATTTTGCTGTCTAGCTGCTAAACCAATGAATGTATTAAAATGAGACCAACGTAAATTTTCTTATATTAGGGTCGTACATACATGAAAAAAAATGAGCGAAAAAAAGTAGGTTCACTTTTTTTTTAAAAAACACCAAATTGCAAGTCGGTATGTTGAGATATTTAAGAGAAACTGCGAATAACAGAATTTTCAGCATTCTCTTGTTTAAATAAATGACTTGCCCGACAAAGATTTATTCCAAAACTTTTTGCTACTCTCCCTGTAATGATTCTGACAGGTTCCAGCAAAAAAATTGCTATTGTAAAACAATTCCCCACAAATTTTAATTTTACCCCACTCTACGGGTCGAAATGAAAACCTCTTTTTAATAAATTATTCGTCGGTTAATAAACTGTACTTAAATCTGTATAAAAATTTACAAGCTTCTACCAATTATCAATTTCATTTTACAGTGATCTAATTTAAATTACCGGACATTTTATTAAAAGCTATATTTCTAAGTTAGTAGGTAGATAACATGTAAAAATATGTGAGATGTTTATTTTTTCAATATGAGACGCCGGGCGCTAAGGAGTAAGGATAGAGGTAGTTAGTGAGGATTGTCAGCTAAATCTGGGTGGTCGTTGAGAGTGGCATATGTGATGCAACAATCTAATGGACTTATGTTTATTTAACAAACTGACAGTAATACGTCACACATCGCACACATTGAGAATTGATTTTTGATGTTAAAGCACTACTACCTAGTTTTTAGTTAAATAAAAATATTGGCAATTAAAAATAATGTAAGCCCAACTTCTATTGCCAATTATGGGCGAATTTTACTTCTATATTAGAAACGGCAATTTACACCAGAATGCTGAAATTTTGTTCATAATACAAAATTATTTGTGATGAGCAGCATGAATTTCGTAAGAGGAGGTCGTCTCAGTCAGCAATTCTCACTTAGCTCAATGAACTTCACGAACATTTGAATAATAATGAGAAATACATAGGTGTCTTTATGAACTTAAGTAAAGCGTTTGATTTGGTTAATCACATTTTACTTATAAGAAAACTGGAAAAATATGGTTTTAGGTAAACTGACTGGCTTGGGTCGTACCTGTCCAATCGCAATCAGTTTGTATAGATATTAGGTCAAATGCATTGACTATTGACTGCGGAGTATTACAAGGCTCAGCTTTGGGGTTGTTCTTGTTTTTACTATTTATAAATGACTTACCTTCTATTGTCAGTGATAGTTTATTAATTATGTTTGCCGACGATACCTCGCTTTTAACTGGATGATAATGTAGACAATCTAGTATAAATTACCCAGACCAAAATAAACGAATTTGTTGCAAAGTCCAGTAGTGACAAGTTGCTGCTAAATGAGAACAAAACCGGCGTCATACATTTCGCATCAAAATTGTTGCAGTATAACAAAAGTTATTTACAGTAAGCCTTTGAAACAGGTAAAGACTACAAAATTCTTTATTTGGATAATTGTCTGATAATTTGGATAATTGAGAATGTCATATAAACGTTCTAAGTAAAAAATTATCTTCGCTCTGTATAGATTAAGAAACATTACTTGCTGTCCTACTTTTCAGTTTTATTTTAGAGTAGTTTATGGTATGGTAGTTTATGGTATAGAGTTTTGGGTACTTCAAATCATTTCGAACGAGTTTTTAAAATGCAGAAGAAGGCAATAAGGAGTATAATAGGAGTTAATAGTAGAACATCTTGCAGAATGTACTTCAAAGTTTTGAAAATCTTGCCTGTGTATACATTTTGCTGATTGTTACTATTACAAAATTAAATATTGAACAGTTGTTTAGAAACAATTATAATTACAGTTATGAGACACGAGGTCAATCTAACTTATTAACTCCTATGCATTCTTTATTCCCTTATGAGAAAAGCCCGAAGTACATGGGAATAAAGCTCTTGAATAAATTGCCTAATCATTTAAAGCAAATGAACAGTATTGTTAAATTTAAAAAAGAAATGAAACAACTAATGCTAGATAATGTATTTTACAACACAAATCTAACGTTTATGTTTTTTGATCATTTTTGTGAAAAATTGTGGATGATGTCTTTCAATAACTTTGAATTAGAACTGTGAACCATAAAGCGTTGTGACTTTTATAAATATTATTTTATTTGGACGTTTCATTAGTGTAGAGGTTAGGTGCAAACATAAACATGCCCGAAAAACGGTGTCTTATTGTTTGCGAATTTGGTGTACATACCTATGTTGGAGGTGCACCATTTTCCAGTGAATGACCCAAAAGTAAGTTTGTGTGGTACCGTTTTTATAAAGATATTTATTTAAAGGAAACGTAATCTTTTTATAGGTTAGAATTATTTCACGGGCAATCGTTATTCTCGACCGACAATTATATCATTACATGGATTTTGTTACACAAAAGCAGTATGTTGGTGCTGTTCAAACATTATTAAGTTCAACTGAATCCAGCGTAAGAAGTTGTAATTCAAGGAAACCCAAATCTTAATAGTGACCAAAAGCTTTTGCGAAGTACTATGCATAGGTATGTTTATTGTTTACCGACATCTTATAGCCAGGGGCGGCCCTAGTAAATTTTTCAGGTGGTGCGAGATCTCAATGTAGCCCCCCCCCCCCAATGTGCAATCGCTTATTCGTGATTAGGTTGTATTGTCGTGGGCAAAACAAATAGGACAACTATTTTTTTCTAATGTAAATCTGTCTCTATTTGCACACTTGCAATGAATTTTGACAAATAACTGACAATGTCACAAAATTAAAATTAGATATACCAAAATTGGCTTCAGCACGTCAAAATACTTCAGAAAAATTAGATCAGAACCTTAGGACAAAACCATTGCCCCTTTTTAGGGGATAAAAGGGGTGGTAACCAAAAACTGATAATTTTTTTTTTAATATCAGAATCGGTTTCAACGTGTTAAAAAACAGGCTTAGATGGTTCAAAAGCGCAGCCCCTTTTTTTGTTGTCTTGTGATTAATGATATATTGCTTGTATCGCCATTAAAAAAATTAAGTTGATCATTATAAAACTACGAAGAAAACTAGAATTGTCTGAACCTTTTTGGTTAATTTTGTTGCAATAAATTAAGACAATTAAGATTTGCCATTATAAAAAAATATGCTTCTGGTAGAGTTAAATCATCTTGGTAAAGGACCCCGCACATTTTCTTATATTAAATGGCTCTCGGTGAATGTAATACCTAATATAATATAATTTAATATTTATACAAAAAAAGCTTAAGAAACAGTAACAAGTTCGAAAATTGAATCGTTGATTGTTTACTTTTCAGTGGCGTTAATTAACAATTTGTTTATATGACTGTTTAAGAAACTGTACTTTTATCATGGGATTCTCACAAGCAGAGGCGCACTGAAGGGGGGGGGGCTTTGGGGGCTTAAGCCCCCCCTGGAGGCCAGGATTACATGTTTTCAAGTAAAAATGAAATATAAATAAACAAAAAACCATATATAAAAGCAAAATACATTGTACGAAATATACGATTATTATTATTATTATTTGTAGTAGCCCCCCCCTCAGCAATTTTCTGGGTGCGTCCCTGCTCACAAGATTGATGCACTCGTCTACAGCTTATGCTTTATACACTTGTTGCATAAATAAGCATTTTAAAATTATTTAAAACAATTTTTTGAGAATTATTTAACAAATGCATTTTTTTCACGCTTCACGGCTCCCAATTGGCGTAGAAAAACCCGTTTTTTTAAATTGTTTCTTTTTTTGTGATCTTTTGAAGCATTCTAATAATTTTTAATTGTGTTTAATTTTGAGAAAAAAAAATTCTTTATAAAAAATTTAAAATGATTTTAAATAGTTTTAAAAAATTATGTGTTAACACCACTGAAGAGTAGGAGAAAAATCTACATTCTAAAAAAAATTGTTCTATGACTTGATGCTCTTAAACAGCCAACGGTTTAATTTTCGAATTTGTTATTGTTTTTTTGGCATTGTTATAAACTTTTCCACTTGAAATTTGGTGTGATGATTTAATGGGCTTATTTAGCATATTTTTTTATTACGTTTTGCAAAAAATTTTAGAGCGAAATTCAAAAAACCAGGATATTCTAAGATCTCTAGAGGCTTTAAAATGAATCAAGGATATAGACGCTGCGTGAAGTCATTCACTCCTAGTCGCATTTCCATTCCCCCTTTTTCAGCAGTTATATGCTGCATGCTCTCATGTTGAAATACTCCAATAGTCCCCAAATCACCATCTCTGGCAAATTAGACAAATCTGATTTTAAATAGCTGGGCTATCAGACAGACAGACTTTCGGATTGAATGACAGCACTTGGAGCACATCGGTTCATGTTTAAAGCAGTATACTTCTGAAACTTATCGGATCGACCTCAAATTTTCAGTATTATAATTATTCAATGATTACTTTGCATAAACGTAATAAAAAGTGAATAATGAAATTTGACTAAGTGACCCCATTCCATTGGAAGCGTGTTTTCGTAAAGTTTTGTTAAAATATATACATTATTAATTAAGCTATCATAAATTGTTTAATAACTTAACAAATTGATCAAAATAGTTTGCATCTAGTTTTCTTCACAATTTAGTAAAGAATAATCTGTTTTTCTTTATTGCGATACAAGCTATATAACCAGATTTACTACACTATACAGGGTGCGCCACTTAAAACTCCCCAGACTTTTATTTTCGAAGCGATGACCATGTTGGGCACATCAAATTGTAGACATTTTTAAAGCCTTTAAACATCCATACAGTGTGATTAAATTTATTTTTTTAATTGTTAAGAAGGGAAACTTAATTTCTTTGAATATGTTTTTACCTCATCCTGTACATAGACTGTGTTAATATTTTCTTATAAAGGTTTTAATTAGCTTCAATTTATGTTATTAAAATTAAAAAAATTGCAATTTCCTACTTAGTACATTTTAATATAAGTTAGTTTTTAAAAATATCTTCTTTTTGTTTTTTATTACTGTTTTGTTACGCTGAATATTGTCTGTGATATGTCTTTTACAGATAAAGCATAAAATTATTATTTACATTCCTTTCAAAGTAATTTAAAAAAAAAACAGGTTGGAATCGGATAGAGTATTTTTAATTCCTTTCTCTAAAACCAAAAAAATTTCGAATATGATGTAATAATATAAATTGAAACTAATTAAAACCTTTATAAAAAAACATTAACATACGCTCTTTACTTTGTTGATACTAATTAACTTAGTTTAAACTGTCATTCAATTCGAGAATCTTTACTAAGCTAATATATGTTGACAAATCAGACAACTTATCTTGCATTATATACTTTTTATCTCTTTTTGATGTAGCATGTATTTGTTTTATATACCTACTACCATAATGTTCAAAATAGCACCCTATAGTACTTTTTAAATATTGACACTAGAGAACTGGATTCTTGGAGTTAAATATATGAATATAAATTCCTCATAAATTGTCCAGAAAAATTGATATTCTTTATGAAATAACTGGAGAAGACATCAACTTTTATTTTTATGTAGAATACCTCTGAACATTTTTAGAAAGTTGGATAGTTTTATATTTTAAATATAACCATTTTTTACAAAAATATTTTCATTTAAAATATAAAACTACTCGGCTCTCTAAATAAGGTATCCCACTTAAAAATAAAACTTGGTGTCAACTTCGGTAATTTTCTAAAGAAATATAATTTTCTGCATAACTTATAACTTCAAAAATTCAATTGGGAATTCTTAAACTTTGATTTTTAAATATACATGTTTTGTTTCACTATTTATTATGTTAAATTTTAATGTATACCTAAGGTTTTTATTTACGTGTGTATTTACGTAGTTATTTACGTGGTTTATCTAGTATATATTTTGCCTATCTTGTGTATTTTTGTATCATGTATGCTTCACAATTGACGAGTCCGATATCATTTTTGTACTGGTCTAATGGACAATAAAGTATTATTATTATTATTATTATTGTCCGATAATAAAATAGTAGAATAGTAGAGGTGGTGTCCTTATTCTTATCCTTAGTCATAATAAATATGAAATATACAGGATGTCCTAGCAAATAGGATGGTCCTTCATCTGTTAAAATTTTTCAATGGAAAGATGTGAAATTTTCAACAAACCTGTTTCTATCATAAATGGGGGAACTCCCTAATAAAAATAAGGATAAATCAAATAACTACTGTTAGTAGTTTTTAAAAGCACAGCTAGGACCAACTTCATCGAGATTCAACGGAGTGAGAATGTTTGAAAAATTATTCATTAGAGGCACACTTTTGAACCTGCTACTAGCTGCTTTATCAGACGTCTTTTAAAAAGTTCATAAAAAGCAAAGCAGTACCGTCATTTATTTACATTTTAAAATATACACCCTCCGTCCAATGGTGACGGGTTTATCCTAGTTATATTTCAATCAAAATATACTAGGTTTATTCTTCCCAGTCACATAGTTTTTTAGATATAGAGCCAACAAACCAACGGACAGATAGGCTGAATGACTGAATTGAAAGACTATTTTCACAATGTTGATAATCTGAAATGCGAAAATTCTAAGTAATCTTGGGTAGTGATTTTTTCACGATTCCAATATTGGAAGCACTGTAACCGTAAAAAAATATTACCCATGATTATTTCGGGTTTTTACATTGGGCATCCAGAGATATGAACAATCTATAAATGTATGTAATTTTGCATATTCAAAACACCCCTTTATATTTGCCACATCTTTATTATTATATTCTTCGCAAATACGATAACGAAGAGTTTATTGCATTTGATCGGCACATTCTACTTCCGTAAATATCGCTCGCAGACAAACAATTTTCATATCATTGTGTTAGTGAACGAATTCTGAACAACTTTCAAAATGTCGGTTTGTCCGTCTGTCCGTCCGTCACGTTTCTTGTAAGCACGATAACTTAAGAAAGAAAACTACGATTGTATTGAAATTTAGAAAGTAAGTTAGCGTTAGCTATTGTTTTTGAAAAAAATCAATCAGTAAATAAAAAATGTCTTAATCATTTAAATTAAAAAACAAAAAATTCTTAATTTTTGTCACTTGTACTTAAATAGAAATATTATTCTCTATAAATTTTTTCTGTTTATATATTTTACTAATTATATATATAATATTTCATAATAACGTATGTAATCCGTTGAAATATAATTCTGGAATTATATATATTACAGATATTCAACTTTTCTAGTAATGTATGATAGTCCAATGGCTAAAGCCTTGTAATCCAAAGGTCTTGTGTTCTAGTCCCTGACAGGGTGGTTGTTTTTTTAAATTTTTTTTCATATATTTTTTTTACAACAATGTTGGTATCACAAAATTTAGAGTGTTCAAAAACTAACATTATTTACAAGAGAAATGCGAAGAGTATCCTATATAATGTGTAACAATTATATAAAACGCTTAGTAAATCGGCGAAAAGTATAATGCTTCCACTAGTTAATTACTTATTTTTTCCCTCTGATGACGATTTTGGATATATTTTTTTTTCACCAAAACGATATTAAGTTTTCCTGACAATGTCCTAAATCTAAAAAGCAACACAAAAAGAACGAACAAGTAAGTAGTGTTTGTACTTAACCAAGTACTTAACGACTCGAACGGTAAGTAAACAAAATAAATCTTAACTAGAAATACATGGAACAAAAGCCACATACAAAAACCACTAACGTGTAGATCGTGTGTACGCACGGTCAGTAAACTATACGGTCACCTCGATCAGCAGCTTTTAGACGAGAGAGACGCGCGGAGCGGGGAATCGAATGAAAGAGACAGACATATCTGATTTCCGTGCAAAAGACAGAGACAAAGATGCCCGTAGTGTCTACAGCTGACGTAGCTGTAGACTCTATCAATCAGATATATCTGTCTCTTTCATTCGATTCCCCGCTCCGCGCGTCTCTCTCGTCTAAAAGCTGCTGATCGAGGTAACCGTATTGTTTATTGACCGTGGTGTGTATGTACTTGACCAAGTAACAACATAAACTAAAATATTGCTTGAGAATATCCCAAGGGAGCGTAAGTACCTTATCTGTACAAATGTCAGAGTATCATGCTTGACCAGCCGCGAAGATAATAAGCCCAATATTCCAGCAGTTCTCAAACAATATTATTAAAAATTTTAGACATATTTGTTTATTTTTTCTCCAAAACTGTGGACTTTAGACCCCATGTTATATGAGGTTTTCTTGTTTGTCTAGTCATTCCAACTACAAGTTTTTTAAATGACATTAAACTAATTACACCCTGTGTATTTTTAAAGAATAATATACAGGGTAGACACGGGACACCCTCAAAAATAACACAGGCCCACAAAAAAAATCGTGAGCGAGAATTAAGACCCACTTTTCTTTGTGTTTTTCGTGGCGTTGAATACGAATCTGAAGTCAGAATAGCATGCTTGTGGACGAATTTTCGAGCTAGAGGTAAAAATTGGACGAAAATCGTGAAAACTCGGGATTTGTGATATTTCCAGATTCGAAGTGAATAGAAAAAATTTGGGAGAAATGGAAATATCATTTTTGGAAGAATATACAGTATTTTACAATGTATTCCATTAGTTGATAAAACCTCAGTTACGATGAGTTCATTTTGGACCACATTATTATAAAAAAATTCCGAGGATATTGCTCCCAACAGTGGTTTATAAACATATTCATGTAGATTGATTTGGGATTGTACTTGTGTTCGCGATGCTGAGCAGAACTACACACAATGAAGGAGCGATAGTAGTGATGGAAATAGCTCTGGAGATGATGATTACGCTTCATCTGTCACAAAAAGCAAAGAAGCACAAAAGTTTACATAGGCAGAACTCAATGACTTAGTACGTGATCTTGGACTACCAGAAGATGTCACGGAATTACTGGCTTCCGGATTGCGAGCGAAAAATGTCTTGAAAAAAGGTACTAAGGTTTCCTTTTATTGAGATAGAGGTAAAGCATTCCGACCATATTTCTCCCAAGATTCAGATTTAGTGTATTGCAATAATATTAACGGATTGATGAATTAATTAAAACCAAATACATACAAAGTAGACGAGTGGCGACTCAATGGTGTATTATTGTGTTGGAAGAAAAATACATCAATATGGAGATGATATTAAAAAAATAAAATATGAAGAACATAAGTGGCACATTTCTGGTGATCTCAAAATTACTTCCATGATTTTAGGTCAACAGCCAGGATTTACAAAATATTCTTGCTTCCTTTGTGAATGGGATAGTAGAGATCGAAACAATCACTACAAAAAAAGATCTGGCCCACGCGAACGTGTCTCTTAACGGGTGATAAGAATATAATAGAACAACCGCTGGTCGAACCGTCGAAAATCCTCTTTCCACTCCTGCATATAAAATTAGGCTTGATGAAGCAGTTTGTAAAAGCGTTTGATAAACATGGTGACTGCTTTGAATAATATTTGAGTCGAACATTCAGTCAGTTGTCGGAAGCTAAATTTAAGGAAGGAATTGTTGATTCGAAAGATTTTGAAGGATGATATGTTCATTATAACGATGACTCCAAAAGAGAAAACCGCATGGGAAGGCTTTAAGGCAGTAGTCCATCAGTTCCTAGGGAACCATAGAAGTGATGACTATGAAAGCATACAATGATTTCGTAGTCATCACTTCGTTGTTTAATGAATTTAAAATTAAATTTCCTTGACTTTTATCTAAGTTATTTCCCTGACAATCTAGGTGACTTCAGTGAAGAGCAAGGAGAACGATTCCATCAAGATATCAAGGAAATGGAGAAACAGTATGAAGGAAGATGGGATATCAGTATGATGGCAAACTTTTGTTGATCATTAAAGAGAAAAACAGTTCAAGAGGCGCATTAACGAAAAAGAAATCCATTGCGTAGACCATTCGATGATAAAAGAGTCAGGAAATGAGCAAAAAATAACTGACCTTCAAATTTAGAGGAATGGGTTTTGGTAAACGAATTAAGTTACTACACTGAAAATAGAGAGATAAATTCAGACCGATAAATGTTGAAATGCTCAAATAAAAAGGTGATTGTATTGGGGGTGCAAGGCCGTCCGAAAGTAGGCGTCAAAAAGTGTCATCACAAGTCGATGCCGGCGAGGGTCCAATCTCACAGGCAGAGTGTTCCATAGAATCCCGAGATATAATTCCCGCCTCTTCTCAGCACTGTGAACACAAGTACAATCCCGAATCAATCTACATGAATATGTTTATAAACCACTGTTGGGAGCAATATCCTCGGAAATTTTGTAGAATAGTGCGGTCCAAAGGTCCAAACTCACCGTATATGAGGCTCTATCAAGTAATGCAGTACATTGGAAAATACTGTATTTTCTGCTTAAAATGATATTTCCATGTCTCCCAAATTTTTTCTATTCATTTCGAACCTGAAAATATCACAATTCAAGATTTTTCATGATTTTCGTCAAATTTTGACCTCTAGCTCGAAAATTAATCCACAAACATGCTATTCCGACTTCAGATTCGTGTTCAGAGCCTAGAAAAACATAAAGAAAAGTGGTTCTTAATTCTCGCTCACGACATTTTTTTGTGAGCCTAATAAAAAGTATGTGACAAAGGACAATGATATTTGGCATGTAGTTACCACTACTGCCAAGGAAGAAATATGCTATACATTTACATAAATTATATAGGGTGGTCACCCCAAGAAATATTTATATAAGAAACGATGATGGAAAATAATATTTGGATGTAGTTTTATTATACTGTTGAGAAATAAATCACTATATTTTTTGTGAAAAATTTACAGGGTGGTAACTTAATGCAAATCATTAATACACAAAAAAGTATTACAAATTTATGTGTATTAATTCAAGTAATTAGACTTGAAATAGTCCATTTCAGTCTTTTTATTTCATTCCTCTTTATTGTGTTTCTGTTGACACATTCATTGACTTTATTTATAAAATATATTAAGTTATTTTATGCCATATTTACATACTTACCTTAAAATCTAGCAGTTGTTGAGCTGCAGCAAGTAACATATTCCATTTTCTGAAATTAGACTGATTTATTTGTAGTGGGTTACACAGTCAATTAGTGTTACACGAAATGTAAACTCTTCAGATTTTAGAGATAACACATCCTACTAAATGAATCTATACTTAACATTTGGCTAGAATCTGTTTTATTGTTTATTAAAAGTTACTTTACTTATATCTTTTATTTATTTGAACGAAAAATGACTTCCATTTATCAGTTTATTTATAGGTTAAAAATAGTTTTTTTTGGAGAATAATTAACTTTTTATTAGACAACGTTTTAGGACCTGAAAATTAAACAATAAATTAAGAAGAATTAGGGGCCTATTCTAACGGACAGTCCTGGCTGTTTTGGACAGTCCTAAGTTGAAAATGGGCAATCGTAGGAGACAAAACTACAAGAGGTTAAAAAATACGACTTACACTTACCGGTGGCTAACATGTTTTTAAATAAAATAAGCTATAACGATTCACACGAAATTAAGTGAACCAAATTTGTTGAGAATTTATCCATTAAATTATCACTATTTAGGAAAACTTACACTCAGAGATATGTCTTCTTTTTCGCTCCTAAAATATAAAATCAGTTACTTCCTGACCTGAAAAAATAACAAATTAAACAAACACATAAAGAATTTAATTAAACAAAGTCATTACGGCATACTTACCAAAATATTTTAATCCCTAAGAATACATAATATTAGCTGATATGCGCGCTTCTGTCCTTTCCACTTCCTTGTCTCTTTTAGCTATTGTAAATTGCTTTTTTCTTCAAGTATTAAAATGTTTAAATTATGTCACCAAAAACAGAAGTAGAAGTAGGACATTGTTTTACTAGTAACAAAATGTTAGTACCGAACGCCATCGTAGTGGGCATTGTTTTACTAGTAACATAATGTTAGTTCCGAAAGCGCCACCGCAGTGGGTATTGTTTTACTAGTAACATAATGTTAATACCGAAAGCCACCGGTGGTGCACTATCCACTAGCCACTTGTCATATTGTGTCAACATGTAAGACTGTAGTTTGAATATTTGTACATTTATCATAAATAAATGAATTTTTGCATTTTAATACGCTTGAAGAAAAAATAATATATATTACACGGAATAGAACGTCTTTTTTTGTATTTCGCCCAGTTTGCAAATCCTGGGCTCAACACAAAAAAAGAGTGCGTTCTACTCCTAGTAATATAATATACTATTGTTATCCTTCATTAATTTATTTCTTATGGTGCTTTTACTGCATATTCGGTTAATCTAAGTATATTATTGCTGCTCGATTTTCAATTTTTTTGCATCATCTAAAATTAAAATATAAATACAAGTATACCGGGTGCCACATGCTAGTGGCTCATCCCTATATTTCCTTTATCTTTTACCTTATCCATTTGAAATTTGGAACGCATAAACTACCTGCAAAAATAGATTTTTGGACATAAAAATGGTATGAGCCGCAACTTTCGATTTTTTAAATGGAATACCCTGTATATTTTTACATATTTGGATTCAAGACAACATTCTGAGTATGCCATGAAACTTTCGCAAATTTTTTAGTCGATGTTCGATTTTTATGCATTTTAAGACATTCGTCTAGAGTGTATTGGAATACCAAAATTTGTTCTGCGGCAGGTAAAGTCCAAAGGACAAATATAATTTTTCGTTGAATTTCATTAATAACTATTTACGAAGCCTCCAAGATGGAAGGTGGTGGCTCATAGTGTTCAATAGATTATAGATTTTTTTCTGAATTCATTGATATCCATCTCAAATCTATGCTATTTGCTTTTCCATTTTATTTAATTTATTTTAAATAAAAAATCACTTTCAAAATAATTTTTATTGATACTTATAGTTTGCACTAGTACTTATACCTATTAAGAAACAAAAGAGAGAACTAAAAAGCTATTATCCATAAAAAGGTAGTTATTCACATTTCATTATTAGATATATGATTTTTTTTCAATTATACAAGTGAAAATCGGACAATTATAAGTGTCAAATTCCTAGAAATGATGAACGGAATTTGAATTTTACAAATATCGTTCAAAATGACCTCCATCAATTAATACATTTTCTTGCTCCCATAATTGTGTTACTCATTACATTCCTTAACATTTGTGGAGTGATGCTATTAAAAGCTCTTCTTATTCTCAATTCGAGATTCTCGATGGTCATAACGTTTTGTAGACCTGCCTGTCCCTTGATATAACCTCAAAGAAAAAAGCCTATTGGGGTTAGATCAGGTGACTTTGCAGGCTACCTTATGAAATCCTGGTTTGAAATAAGTTGTGGGCCATAAGCTTCATTGAGATATTCCATAACAACGCGGCTGTTAGCGGACGGTGCTCCGTCTTGCTGGAAATACAACAATCGGTATTGTGCTAGAGGAACTTGTTCGATTTCTTGCCAAATTTGATTTTGTAGGAATTCGAGATACCTTTGTCCTGTTATCGTACCTTGGAAGAATATTGGGCCAATGATTCGTGTTCCATAAATACATGCCCATATATTTATCACAAATCTTTCTTGAAACATCCCTTGTCTAACTAATCTTTGATTTTGTTTGGATCAGTATCTTATGCTCTGCCGGTTGAACATCGCATTATTTGTGAAACGTGCTTCATCAGAAAAATGTTCAAGGCAAAATTATTGTCTCTTTGAAACTCATTAATTAACCATTCGCAAAACACAATTCGTCTTACAGAATCTCCTTCGTACAAATGTTGGTGCAGATTGTACTTCAACGAGCGGTAATTACGTTTTTCAAAATTCTTCTTACTGTTTCCCTATTTGATCCTAGTTCTTCCGCTATTTATCTAACAGAGACTGATTGATTGTGGCTGACGGCTCCTAGTACATTAATCTTTAACTCTTCATTTACAATGAATTCTTGATTTTGGACACGTGGCTCTCGCCGCATTTTTCTCTCTAGAAGACTAGAAATCTCTGAACATACATTTGACCTGCAAGCACAGAATTTTTTCGACATTCGCCATAAATTAATATCATGTCAGTTTTTTCGTTATTGGCGTAGTTCATGTTAAGAAATATCAGTAACAGACACAAATCTTTCGCTAACAATAATTATTTACAAATGTCACCTATCTTTTGTTTTATAATATTGTATGAAATCGTACTGCAAAGGCAACTATGTTAAAGTTCAATAAAAATTATTTTGAAAGTGATTTTTTATTTTTAAATAAATTAACTAAAATAGAAAAAAAATAGCAGATTTGAAATGGATATCAATGAATTCAGAAAAAAGTCTATAATTTATTGAACACTATGAGGCACCACCTTCCCATTTTAAAAAAGTTTTCGATCAAAAAGTGATACGTTCAACTTTGGAGGCTTCGTGAATAGTTATTAATGAAATTAAACGAAAAATATTTTTCCCATGGACTTTACCCGCCGTAGAACAAACTTAACTTATTTAATTAAAAGTATTGTTTAGCATTGTATATTACATTTCATAAAGGTTTCACAAATACGTCTATAAACTCTTCGATTCGTTCACTGGTTTTGGTATAATAATCCAAACTGTCTTGAATGCCGCTCTCTATTAGATCTTTTAGAGTTTCCAATATTTTTTTTGAAGGTCTCATGACTAACTGAGATATTTCCTTTAGATTGCATCACTTTTCTTTCAATAAAAGGTTGTTTTGTTTTAGTTCTAAGTTTAGTTCCTTGAGTATTTCATGTTCAGTTTTTAGGTCATCTATTGGAATCTTGCCCCCAGTTTTTCTACAGATATCTCATAATTTGTCATGTCTTGTCCTAGTTTTGCTCCCAAAAGTTCGTTACTATTTACTAAAGTCTCATTTAGTGGTTTATGATCAACGTATTTTATATAAGTAATTAACATATTCAGTAAGTATATGAAGTCTATACTTAATTTGACGTTTGTGACGTTACCTGTAAATTGAGAGTTCATTTAAAACATTTTCAAAATAAAAATTTTCTACCCGTAGTGAAAATTTAGTAGATCATATTATATATAATGAAAACATGAAATCATAAAGTGGAATTCTATATAAACTTATTATTATTATTATACTAACATTATTTTTAAACCACTGTAACATATATTCACGCTTATTATACGTTCTGATGGTAATTGGAGTATTATAATTAATGAATGATGTATTTTATACCAAAAATTAAAAGTTGTAGTAAAATTTAGGTTAATGATATTACCAAAATAAAAGTAAAAGAAATATGTTTATTTTTGACTTCTGACCAACATATTTTGTACTGATAACACAGCCACACACAAAAAAAAAAGTTGTCTAGCCTGCGGACCAGATCAGCGTATCCTTGTGTATTTGGACCCGCTGAAACCGAATTCGAAGTCAGAATGGCCAGGTTGCTTTTTTTTTCACCCCCAACCACAAAAAAACACCCCCATCCCCAAAGATGGTCTGGCCTGCGGAACAAATCAATGTATCCTTATGTATTTTGACCCGCTGAAACCGAATCCTTGTCAGATTCGCTCGTTTTTTTACTCCTAACCCCCAAAAAACACCCCCAAAACAAAACAAAAATTGATCTGGATCTGTGGACCAGATCAGTATATCCTTATGTATTTGGACCCGCTGAAACCGAAACCGAAGTCAGAATTGTCAGATTGGTTCGTTTTTCACCCCCAAAAAACACCCACCCCAAAAATGGTCTGTCCGGAGGACCATACCAGTGGCAGTGTATCCTTATGTATTTGGTAAAGATATACTGGTCTGGTCCACTTTTTTGTTTTCGGGGTGTTTTTTAGGGGAGGGGGGGTCTTTTTGGGGTCAGGGGCGATAAACGTGCCAATCGGACAATTCTAATTTCGGATTTGGTTTCAGCGGGTCCAAATATATAAATCCTCCTCGGACTTACAACTAATTTGTCTTAAAATATTAATGCCATGTGACATAAAGTTGTTCAACACTGTAATGTGCCCACATTTTCGAAAAAGTTTTTGGGTTTTTTGAAAAATTGGGTATCATATATGATACGTTGGGTCTTTAACACGACAAGTATGAAATAATTTTAGGTCTCAAATTTATTTATGGAATTTAGAAAAACAGTTTCGCTGAACACTACAGCATAAAAATACATTACAAACTTTACATTTTGAAAATGTCAGGTTTTTGCAGCCTCCATATCTGCACTTTGACCACGATTTTTGCTTGTCATTCATAAATTCAGGAAGATGTTTTCCGTCCTGGTTACGCTGACTTTTAACAGGATGGGCATAATCTTCGCTGTTTAGCACTTGGCTGGACAGTTTCTTCATCCTCGCTAGTATCTGATTTTTTTTCCCTTTGGAAGTAATTTCATCAACTTTTCGTCGTCATTGTACTCATCTTCACTTTCCTTGGTGTCGTCCTCACCTTCATTTTCACTTTCTAATACTATTTCCTCTTGATCTTGGCTGGCTGCGGTCCAAGCAATCTCATCCTCTTCTTCCTCCTCATCACAAAGAAGATTATCATCCACCTCCAAATCATCCAAGTCTATATTATCGACTAACAGCTGCAGTTCTTCCTAGGTGAGCGAATCTAGAAGTAGTTTGCAATATTTATATTTTAGTATTGAGAGATAAAAGTATCAGTATTGATAAGTTAAGTTCAAGGGTAATGGGAATTTTTTTTCCCGAAATCGAAAATTGATTAGCGGGATGAGGAGGAAGGAAATATATTTTTTTCATGAGCAGAGGGCGCAAAGAGCTCGTGGCGCCCCCCACGCACCCCTATAGCTATAGCCTAGTTAGCCTTATGGATAATCCGGCCCTGGTGGTCTGTCATTCATATTTCAGTAAAAAGTAGAAATATCGAGCTACTGTTTGCGCCCTTTAATTTCTCGATTGATTTTTTACATTTAATTATAACTTTGTCACTTGGAACCTTTTGGCTTTTAGGGCACGTCGGACTAAAGTAGTCTCGAGGTTTAGGTACAGAAAGATCCACACATTTCTTTTATTTTGATAAAAGTGTATTTGATATTCACGAACTAGATGCCAAATGAATGTTTTACAACACAAACATTTCAAATTAATATAATTCTTCTGGTTTTGAACTCAGGAATTAGCGGGAGGGTTTACAAGAATGTAAGCCTAGAAGGAAAAATCTCTTGGATCTTAATATTCTATCTACAGAAAAAGTTGTCATTACTCTCAGTTCACAACTACTGTTTTTTTCGACTTGAGTAGAAGTACCGACCGAATGAAATATATTTATCACATACATAGTGTTCCTTAGTGATGTGCTAATATTTCAGGGTGTGATTCATTAGGTCATTTTATAAAGAAAAGTTCAAATGAACATATGTCCGCAACGGCCTAAATTTTTTAAATCTCAGAAAGCATTTCAGATACTATTTTTAATTTTGGAATGTGTTAATAGGGTATAAAACCACATATTTTAGTTAGAAAAGTTATTTGTGGTGGCGTCCTCTGATATTTTTTACCAAAAAAGTGATACGCCACTGACGTTTTTCCATGTGGATATTTTTTCTGATAAGCCTGGTCAATTCTATATGAAAACGGTGCCTTACGTTTTTCGCGACAAATGCACAATTCTTGATTAAAACAATTAATTTCAAATTGCTTCATTTAGCAGTATTGATTAATAATTTTTGAACACATAAATCTAGTTACCCTGGAATAAATGACGTTTTTACAAAAATCATTTTCAAAACAATATCTGTTGACATAAAGTAAGTTGTTGGTGTTCAAAACTCATCGTAATATTTCTTAAATTTTTAGTGTTTCATTGAATTTATTTTATTTTTTCGCTGTTTGTACTCGAACATCTCACCGAATATGGTGAATTACACGAATGCGGAGATGGCGACAATGCATTACGTATATGGTCTAGCAGATGGTAATGCAACAAAAGCCAGAAGTATGTATCAGGAAAGACATCCTAATCGTGCTTTGCCAGATAGCCGATTCTTTTCGATTATTCATCGCCGTCTTTGTGAAACTGGTAGTTTCCAAAAAGGTATTTCAGAAGGTAGACCTCTAACTGTCAGAACACCCGAAATTGAGGAAGCGGTGCCGACGGAAATCGACGAACATCCTAAGACGAGTACGAGGAATATTGCTAGATTGATTGAATATTTGTTATCAAATTGTTTGTCGAATTTGGTTCATTTTTGTTGTTTCCGTACCTACCATATTCTACTTCCCAGGGATTTCCACAGCGTATAAACTTCTGTCAGTGGTACTTTCAGAATGTACAATTAATCCGCAGTTTCAGTCAAATTATGTTCACAGACGAAGCAAATTTTTCTAGGATTGCTATTCTTTCTATAATAATCATGTAAGGACGGACGAAAACCCCCGTGCTATATAACTGAAACCTATTTCTAAGAGTAATTTTCGGTTAATGTATGTATAGGTATTATTGGTAATATCCTTTTTTTCTGTCAAGACGCATTAATGGACAATCTTTTCTGCATTTTTTTCTAGAAGAACTACCCGTGTTGCTTTAAGATGTATCAATTGCGTTAAGGAATCAAATGTGGTACATGCACGATGGAGCTCCTGTTCATTTCAGTGTAATTGTTCGCGATCATTTATTTAAAGTGATTAAAGTGTCAACCGGCACGGTAGCTCAGTCGGTTAAGGCGTATTGAGTGGCGAATATGCTGACCGACTGTCTATTGCGTTCTAGGTTCGAGCCCCAGCCCCGGAACTGACAATACCGGTGGGTATAGATATATGTCTGCGTTTTTCCAAATGTGTAACCCCCTTCCGGACAGCCTTGGCTTTGGATTTGGGGGTTGTCTACTATATGTGGTGTGTTTGTTATATTTTATTTACATGTGGTTTATCCTAATCGTTGGATAGCTCGCGTTGGCTTTCTTTCTGTGGGGTCATCTTAAAACCCTGGTGTATAAAACTCCCATTAACACTTTAAAAGATTTAAGAGAGCGAATAGTTGCCTCGTGTGAAACAACACGGAGTACGCCGAGAATATTTGAAAGAGTGCGCAATTCGATGAGAAGAAGGGCGGAAGCATGCTATTAAGTGAAGGTGGCCATTTCCAGCAATTTTTATTATACCAAATTTTATCATTATCAATGTTAATAATAAGTAATTAGTTTCAAATTGAACTGAATTGTTTTAATCAAGAACTGTGCATTTGACGAGAAAAATGCAAGAGATAGTTTTCATGTAGAATTGACTAGGCTAATCAGAAAAAATATCCACATGGAAAAGTGTCAGTGGCGTACAAATATTTTTTCTAAAAAATATTAGAGGACATGTTTGCAGGGGCGCCACTGGTGGAGCGATAAAATAAATTTTCTATTAAAATATGGGGTTTTATATCCTATTAACAGAACTGAAAACGATGTCTAAAGTAGCTTCTGAGATATTAAAAAATAACGATTAAAAAAAAATAAAAAATTTAAGCCTTTGCGGACATATGCTCATATGAACTTTTCTTCATAAAATGACCTAAGGAATCACACCCTGATATATTAGCACGTCAATAAGGAGCACCCTGTATATTACAATCGTATTATTTGGCATGGTGACGACATATGTGAGGTTTGATTATTTTCTTTGAAATTCTATCACTTTAGCTCGAATTTTCCAATAATTTTCATAATTTTCTTAGTGACCTGAGGTTAGTCCATATCTACTTGTAATGTTTCAAGTTCCTAGCATGTTTTTCATGCAGGATTTACCATTCCTGCAAAAAATAATATAACCTATACAGGTGACTGTCATTATAACAGAATATCGGAAATCTAAATAACTTGGCTCTGTGAATGAATGCGATTTCCTAAAGGCAACACACTTTGAATGCTGAATTCTCAAATAATTTTTAATGCACGAAATATATTTATTAGACTATTTCCAGAACAAAAGAGAACAAGAAATATTTTTTTTCTTCAAGCGTATTAAAATGTTTAAATTATGTCACCAAAAACAGAAGTAGAAGTAGGACATTGTTTTACTAGTAACAAAATGTTAGTACCGAACGCCACCGCAAGCGCGGATCTAGAAATTTCAATAATTTTTTTCTCGTCTGTGGCGCATGGGACCCATACGAAATATGGGAAATAACATCTCGAGAAGCACTTCTCTAACGACCCCTAAACAATTTTGAAAAAGCAGTTTGCGAAAAATTTTTTCAAAATTCGATTACCCCCCCAGGTTTAGGGACTCCTGTTTAAAATTATTTTTTTTTGTCATATGTATTTTACTTTTCATAAAAATACAACAATCTGTTTTGAAGTTTATGAAAATATTTTCGTTACTAACTGAAATACAACGAATTGAAATTTTGTGATTTACAATTTAACAAATCACAAAATTTCAATTCGTTGTATCTCAGTTAGTAATGAAAATATTTTCATAAACTTCAAAACAGATTGTTGTATTTTTATGAAAAGTAAAATGCATATGACAAAAAAAATAATTTTAAACAGGAATCCCTAAACCTGGGGGGGGGGGGTAATCGAATTTTGAAAAAATTTTTCGCAAACTGCTTTTTCAAAATTGTTTAGGGGTCGTTAGAGAAGTGCTTCTCGAGATGTTATTTTTCATATTTCGTATGGGTCCCATGCGCCACAGATGAGAAAAAAATTATTGAAATTTCTAGATCCGCGCTTGCGCCACCGTAGTGGACATTGTTTTACTAGTAACATAATGTTAGTTCCGAAAGCGCCGCCGTAGTGGGTATTGTTTTACTAGTAACATAATGTTAATACCGAAAGCCACCGGTGGCGCGGTATCCACTAGCCACTTGTCATATTGTGTCAACATGTAAGACTGTAGTTTGAATATTTGTACATTTATGATAAATAAATGAATTTTTGCATTTTAATACGCTTGAAGAAAAAATAGTATATATTACACGGAGTAGAACGCCTTTTTTTGTGTTTCGCCCAGTTTGCAAATCCTGGGCTCAACACAAAAAAAGAGTGCGTTCTACTCCTAGTAATATAATATACTATTATTGATATTGATTCAACTGACGCTTTAGCTGTCAAGCGTAATGCAATTTTCGCTGGCTGTCATTGTATGTAAAATTTTCACTTGCAATGCAATTTTCACGGAAAGTTTGTTCTTATTGGTCAAAATTTTTAGGATGTTGCTATTTCATTGGTTCTTATAATCTGAGGGAAATAGTCAATCTCAGAGCTTAATATACAATACTACGGAACACTAACTGTCCGTGTAACCCCCCACCCGATCCTTGGGACAATGTTTTCATAAAGACTAAAGCCTAAGGAACAATTTAGGACATGTCCTAAAAAAAACTGGCTGTACCATTTTCCAGACAAATGATCCAGCTCTTAAAATAAAATATAAAATTCAATACAAAACGTAAGTAACACCTCATTCGCTTTCAGATTCACTATAGCTGTCTCCCGATACATCGAATATTTCTTTCAAATTTTCTTCCTCTATTGCTTCATTTATGATATAGTTATCATCCTCACTTTCGTCTATTATGATCCGATTTGGAATCATCTCCTGAAGAATTTCAGGAAGCGATTGAGGCAGTATTTTATCTGCTGAACACCAAAGAGGTTCTCCATTTTCTTGCCATCCATAATCATTCCAAGGCTTTGAAATATTGTGAATACCTTCGTCGGATAATCACCAAATACGCGTTTGGTAAATACTCATTTTAATATGCTCGATAAAGCAAGCGTGGAATCGAAGAAAAATCAACTTTAGTGTCAATTGATAAAGACAAATCTTTGTCACCACATTTCTGTCTAATGGCAATTAGTAAATGAATGAAGGCCCAGTAATGCTGAACACTTTTGAGGTCCATACTTTTCTGCTAATGCGGATATGTTAATAAGCCTTCTTTTATTGTCAAATCCGGTATCAAAAAGTAATTTATATTTAATTTTATTGGAATGAGCCAGCAGAACCCAAAAGATGTCACTATCAACATTTTTAACCCTGATCTGTTCATAACCCATTGTTACCGTTTTCGAGATAAATGTCTGCAAATTATAATATTATTATTATTATTATTATACATTTTTTCAGTTTATTTTATTTTTTGTTATGTTGGTAATATAAAGTTATATTATACGCCTTACAATAATTGTCAAAGTTATTTCCTGTAAGTGATTTACCGATATATGAATTTCCATGTTTTCTTAATTTTGAACTCATTTATCTGGAAAACTCCTATCAAAATATTGTACAGGAACAAAATTGCAAAAAATTTTATGCTCGTTGTTTTTTGTGAAAAAAAGTTTTTGTCCATCTTTTTTAGTTTTTGTGTTAAATGACAAAAACAACATTGGCAACAATATTCTTTAACATATGGCCGCCATTTTGAAAGTACAGCCAGTTTTTTTTTTAGGACATGTCTTAAATTGTCCCATAGGCTTTAATCTTTATGAAAAACATTGTCCCCCAGGATAGGAGGGGGTGCAATTACAGCTAGGGAGGGCTAATTTATTAACAACTTATGCTAAATAATAATATAATCATTATAAATTTTAATGATATTAATAATTATAAACTTTTATTACAAGGATAACCATGTAAACTAATTGTCTCTGACATTTTCGTTTTCGATGTCATTCATTAATATCATTGGTGGAGCATTTAAGCAGTTAACTCCTTCACATAGTAAACATACTATAGAACAATTCTTTTCTACACCCACAAGCAGAGCTACATCCAGTTTTACATGAACAAAAAATCATTTGCAATACATTTTCAGAAGCTGTTGGTTGGTTCTTTGTAACTGATACTAGTCAATCATCTTTTTTTTCCATCCCCATTATTTTGGCAACTTGACCCATCCACAACTGTACCGTGTAAATACACTCTTTTTATATGTTCTGAACTAGCATCGAGTGTCGGTATCAATGAAGCCAAGTTGACACAGGTATTCTTACTTGTAGCTTTAAGAAACGATTGGTATCTAAAATGATTTATATTTTCTTGATTTTTAGGACCATATAATGCTAAAATGCCTAAAATACCCGATTGCAAAATATTAGTGACGTCAGCATTTTCATTACTAAAGATAATAGCAGCATATTGTTTTGCATGATTTTCTAATAATTTAGCAAATTTATTTTTACCCTTTTTGTAAAACGCCGAAGTTGTATCACAATCACATCCAGTTAATGCATGTAAAAACAAAATATACTTCTTGCTGTGAACAACAAAATCAAAGTCTATGATGAAGCTATTCTAATAGATAAATTATTACTCTTTCAATGTATTTGTGTTTTAAAAAAATCAGAAGAACTTCAAACATACATGAATTTTGAGTTGGCTTCATATCCTGTAAATCTGTTCGATCAAGGTTTAATGCGAAAGACAACTAAGTCAGAATGTTATTACATCGTTGCAAATGGCAATTAGATGAAAAGTTCGAGACGATATGCAATCATTAGAATATTTAAGAAATAATTATGGAAACAATATTTTTGTCGCTTTTGACGGATATCGCAACATCAACTGCACTAAATCAGCTGAAAGATATTGTCGGTCATTGAAAAATTACCCTACAGATTTAATTTTTGATGAGAATATGCATTTAAAAATTCGCCAAGAAAAGTTCCTTACAAACAGCAATAACAAAAGTATATTCATCGAAATGTTAAGAAAGAAATTAGCTGATAACAATATTTTCTCACATCAAGCAGAAGGTGATGGTGATACATTAATCATACAAACGGCAATTAATATTGAATCAGAAAATGTTGTTGTTATTGCTTGTTAATGTGTTAGTTTTATTAACAGCTTTAACACCTCCTCATGGAGAAATATATTTTCTCAAAGCAGTAAAAGGCACGGTATCCGCAAAAACTTATTCTAATAAAAGCCTTGAACAAACATTACTAATGTGTAAGAAACATTTTTGCTTTTATATGCATTAACTGGATGTGATACAATTTCAGCGTTTTACAAAAAGAGTAAAAAGGTCGGGGTCGAGTTGTCTCCCATCAAGGGTAGAGTACCTGTAATATAAAAAGGTCACAACCGAATTGTCTCCCGGGTTACAGCAGTTCTATGGAAAAGTATAGGTAGGTATAGAAACCAGTAGATATGAATACACCAGCCGATTAACGGGTTAAAATAAAACAATATTCTCAATTATATACTTCATTTTATTAAAATTTAATAAGCAGAATATAATAGTTAAAGGTTTAATAGTAAGTCACTCAAAATGTATATTACTTAAAACTACACACATTAAAATTATATGAGATTGCTTTAACAAAATCAATTATTGAAAAATTAGGATTATTTTGTAGTTCATTTATTTTTGATACAACAAAATCTTTTCGTTTTAAAACTTTACTATCAAACACTCTCAAAACACTGTCTACACTTCTCATTTTTATAGAAGAGTCTATTTGAAAATCTAGTAGTACATTACAAAATTGGTGTATGTTTGGATGTGGAGAATAAAATGATGCGTTGTACTTCGAGTAAAAAGCCTCACATGCGTTTGTAGTCCTCTGTAACGACGATGATTGTTTAGCCCACATGCGAGGAGGGAACCTTGATTCTTCAGCAATGTAATTTTCTGCCAAATAATCTGAAAACTTCATAACATTTTCATGTTCTCAAAAAAGTAATCTATAAAACAATCTCCTACATCTTCAGGTTTCAGAAACGGCAAGCCAAAAATATGAGTAAGGTATTTAGTTATTTGTGTTGCCTCTAATTATTTCTTCCGATATTCAGTAGACAAACCAAGCTCTTCATTTTTTCTGTACCATGATTGACCTAGGTGGACCGACATCTTGCAATAATGCAACAGCTCTTAGAGTAGATAATCGAGAAATTAATATCTCACATTCAGCCATTTCCTTTATATCGCGTATCAGGTATATTAATGTTAATAATTAGTTAAACCATTCCTTCTCCAGCACCTATATATTTACCTGGATTCATCGGAGACAATTCGGCCACTAGCGGGAGACAATTCGGTTGCGGTACAATTTTACCTGCGGTCAACGGAAGACAACTCGACCCTGACGGGTAAAAATAAATTTGCTAATTTATTCGAAAATCGTACAGATTTACATGATGCTGCTATTATTTTTACTGATGAAAATGCTGACGTCACTAATATTTTGCAATCTGGTACTTTATGCATTTCAGCATTATATGGTGCTCCTAGAAATCAAGAAAATAAATAATTTTCGATACTAATCGTTTCTTAAAGCTACAAGTAAAAATACCTGTGTCAACTTGGCTTCATTGATACCTAACTCGATGCTAGGCTCAGAACATATAAAACGAGTGTATTTGCAAGTACAGTTGTGGATGGGACATGATAGGTTGCCAAAAGAATGGGGATGGAAAAAAAAGATAATTCACTAGTACCAGTTACAATGAACCAACCACCTGCTACTGAACATTTTTTTGAAAATGATTTTTTGTTCATGTAAAACTGGGTGTGCCTCTGCTTGTGGATGTAGAAAAGTGGCTTAAATTATTCTACAGCATGTTTACTATGTGAAGGAGTTAGCTGTTTAGTGTTTAAGTGTTCCACCAATGATATTAATGAATGACATCTAAAACGAAAATGTCGGAGACAATTAGTTTACATGATTATCCTTGAAATAAAAGTTTATAATTATTTATGTCATTAAAATTCATAATAATTATTATTTAGCATAGGTTGTTAATAAATTATTTTTTATAAAAAATTGATGTATTTGTATAATTTAACGTTTTTTTCATTTATTTCACTTTTTGGAGCTTCCGCCATCTTCAAGTTAATTTTAAAAGTTTCATTTTTTCACAGATTCTTTATGAAGAACCTCGAAAACTACAACAATCATTATTTTCTTGAAAGAAATATTTAAAAATTTCGATAATTGTATTTTTCGTTGAGATCTTGATGAGATTTTCTCAAATATATTCAAAACAGAAGTAGGATATCAAAAAAGCAAATCAATGACAGAATTTTAATATGCAGTTAATTAATATTGTTGACAACTCTTTTTCAAACAAACTTGATATACATTCAATACTAAAAGCTACGTCCTAGGTTGGCCGGTAGATGGAGTCACTTAGTTTTTTATTTTAACACCTACCACAATTTTTGGGGTAGTCCACTTGCGTTCAACATTGAGCGTGCTGCTTCCACCAAAGTGTGGTTTTCTCTTTCAGCTGCGCCATTTTGCCGTGGCGTATATGGAGGAGGAACCAACTGCTCAATGCCATGTTTACTGAACAATTTTGCAACATTTTTGTTAACAAATTCTTTTCCACCGTCACAACGAAATCGCTTTACTACATGTCCATTTGCTTTCGCTTCGTTGAGAAAACTTTCAAGATGTTCACATACCTCGTCTTTGTGCTTCATGAAGAATATTCTACGAAACTTACTAAAATCGTCTTTAAAACATACAAAATATTTTGAACCAATCACTGATGATATCGACATTGGACCATTTACATCTGCGTGAATCAATTCACCCACATATTTAGATTGATTCGGTCGACTTTGAAAGGGAAGTCTGTGAATTTTTCCAACGGCGCATCCATCACAGAAACTGTCAGGCACTCTAGTCATATCGATGTCAAAGCGCTTAAGTATTTGCTTGACATGGTGCTTATTTTGATGTGCCAGCCTCTCATGATACATTTGCAATGCATCTTCATTTGTGATCGTCATATTAACTTCAACGGCATATGCTGGATTTATAACTCTAATTTTGAGGACATACAAATTGTCACTCAGGGAACCAGTAGCACAAATACTATTTGTCATCTTACTTCGAATATATACTCCTTTATCATTCAACTCTGTTTTGTATCCTTGGCGTGCAGCCGCTTTTACAGAAAACAGATGAGCATTTGCATCTGGTACGTACCACACATTGGTAAGTTGCCTATCATGCCATGAACCATTGCAGTACACCTGTACATTGATTGTGCCCTGTCCATACGCTTTCATGGTTGTGTCACGTTTTCCAAGGGAAATTGTCTGTGGCACTCCAAATTTCTTGTACGTTGCAAAATAAAGTTTATTTGGTGTTATGTGCACTGATGCACCACTATCACATACCCATATATCAGGACCAGGGTGTATTTAATACACCGTGATCAGGACTGAGGTTTTCGTCTGTAGATGCTCCGAGAGCATGAGCAACGAACGCTGTTTGTCCGTCATTTCCAACCTGGGAATTCTTTTGAGGAGACTCCGCCGCCCAGTGACCCAGCTGCTTACATTTGTTACATGGAAAACGCATTTTGGCTCTTTGAGCACCTCCTCGACCTCTTGAAGTAGAATTTCCCTGTGTCTTCTTAAAATTCCTTGACTTTTGATGTTTGCCAGACATAAAAGCCGATTATTGATCATTATTGTCTGATACATATTTTGCCTCTCTGAGTTCAATATTACACAACTTCTCAATTAACAGATTTAGCGTCTGTTGCTGTGCTGGGATGGTATCCCAGACGTCCTTGAAGTTATCGTATTCTTTTCCAAGAGTTGATAATATTCTGCCATTCAGCATTTTCTCCGAGAGCTTGTTCTCGCTATGTTTTTGTAATTCGTTATTTAAATCAGTGAATAATGTTTGTAACCTTGCTACGTGTGGGCTTATGTCTTCTGTCTCGTTGCGCTTTGCTTGGAAGAATTGTTCGATAAGCATGTTTAATCCCTGCGTGCTGCTTCGCTCGAAACGTGAACAAAGCTTTTCCCAAATTTCTGCTGACGTTTCACTCGTCAACACAAGATCCGCAACGGGTTTTGACAACGCACCTGCAATTTGAGCTGCTGCTTTTGTGTCTTCAACTTTCCATTTCTTCAATGCTTCTTTTTCTGGTACAGTTGGCTGGACAGAAAGTTCTGGTCTTTTGTGAATGCCGAATACTATGTCTTCACATTCATTTGCTCGAAACACCATCCTCATGTGCCATTTCCAAACTGCCCAATCTTGAGGACTTTTGAGTTTTTCGACCACAATCTTCATGTTGGTAGAGTCACTCGCTAAAGCTATTTCAAAGCTACTCAGTGTTACAAATTTGAATTTGAATGTTTCTTTACTTTACTGTTTATATACTTGTATTAGAACGTCCTCGGGCCCATAACCTGATGAGATTTTCTCAAATATATTCAAAACAGAAGTAGGATATCAAAAAAGCAAATCAATGACAGAATTTTAATATGCAGATAATTAATATTATTGACAACTCTTTTTCAAACAAACTTGATATACATTCAATACTAAAAGCTACGTCCTAGGTTGGCCGGTAGATGGAGTCACTTAGTTTTTTATTTTAACAGATCTCTAAAAATGTAAATTTTTCGTTTTTTTTCCAATTTACGGATTTTCGAAGTTGCGGTAATTTTCAATGGGTAAACTTTTTAGTTTATGACATTAGAAATAAAAAAAAACAAATCCATTAATTATAGCTGGGTTCCGCGGTATAAACCTAATTGCACTGGACTAATTGTTCAGAATTTTATCTTTCTCGGTGAAAATAATAAGTTTTCATTTTATTTTTATGTGCAGGGTAATCTAAGATTACAAATGTTCGAAAGTTTTACGATTCAAAATAAGTCAATTTATTTTCAGCTTGAACAAAGTGATCGATGAAGTTTACAGTCAATTTATATAAACAATAAAAATTGTTGTTTTTATTATTATTCAAATAAGTAAATAATGTTTCATTTTCTGTCATTCTGTGTAATGATTCATTACCATACTAGTGTGGTAATGAAGTCCTTAACGAAACTCAATGTATTTCATAACATATAACAACGCCGACGAAGATAAAATCAAATATTATTTTAGAACAATAAATAAAGTAAGTATTTTAAGACATACTGTAAACTCTATGCCGTTACATCATCATATGGATTTTATGTAAAAAAATATATCAGCTGGAATATCAACAGCAATAATTCTTCACTTCTCGATATAAATATTTATTATATTATGTTTTAGTTTTATTAAATCTCCGAAACTCATTGTTTTAATAAAGTTATCAGGAAAAAAAATTATAATAAAATAAAAAAATGCAGAAATTAAGCCAATTTCAAAGCATAATAATTTCTGTACTTACAAATATACATGCGGCCATATGTCATGTAATAAAATAGTACTCCTCTAATTTATAACAATAAATAGAGAGAAAGCACTATTACTAAATGACATAATTATCCAGTTGCAATTTATTTTGGCCTAATATGTTGTATTAATCACTGTCATATAGAAATAGACGATATAAAAACACATATTAGAACATGAAATTGCAACTCTTTAGCTACATTATAATTAATTTTAACGTCCACATACTGAAAGAAGGAGGGGCCTCACGGAAATCAAACTTTTTCATTGGCCGACTCCAACTCCTATGTAAGGGAGGCTGGAATCTTTCGAGTTGCTACTGGTTGGCTTGGGATGCTGTATCATCCATGAAATGCTGAAATCTTGACTGGTATCATTCTATTCTTATATTCTTTATATATGATTTGTTATATTCACTTGTGTGATACAGATTTTACGAGTAATTGATTGCGAAGTAGTTTTAAGTGTTGTACCTCTTTATTACCAGTGATAGTGTTTTAGTTACATTCGATTTATTTGTTTAAGATACCGAATATCGAGGTAAGCATTGTGGTTTCATTGACTATTTTATATCAGGTGTATAACTTTAAGAGACTGTTTCTTGCACATATGATGAATATCAAATTATCCTATTACAGATTGGTAAACGACATTGAAATTTTTCTCTTTTGCTTAATATTCTATGCTTGTTTTACCAAAACTCCATTTTATTAATTGAATCTATGCAAAAGAAGTTTCTTAAGTTTGCGTTTTTTAAACTAAATGGCGTCTGTGACATTAATTATGATAGCTTAGATAATAATAACAATAATATTTGTTGCGCATATTTGTTTACAATTTGTACTTAATTTATAACAAATTTTAGATTACAATAAATATTCACATCGCATCACTCTTTTTCCCTATAAATATGTCACTGGTTAGCGGAGAATTTCCTGATTTTCTTAAAATCGTGTAGATAATTCCCATTTTTAAAAAGAGTTGTCAAAATAATATTGAAAATTACCGGCAAATTTCTCTTTTAAGTGTGTTCTCGAAAATATTAGAAAAAATTATTTACGAGCGTGTCATGTCATTTATCGAACAAAATAAAATACTTACCGAGTGTCAACATGGATTCAGACCAAGAAAATCAACTGAAACGGCATCGGCATATTCCCTTAAATATATTTATAAAGAATTAGATGAGGGCAAATATGTTGTATCGCTTTTTTTCGATTTATCGAGAACTTTCGATTCTGCGGACAAAAATCTGTCCAAAAAATTAGAAGCTATTGATATACGAGGATGTCTTCTAAGTTGCATTAACTCCTACATGGAAAATCGTAAATTAGGAGTAAAGTGTAATGAATTTCAATCGAATATCCATGATGTAACACTGGGGGTCTCCCAAGGCTCAATATTGGGCCCTCTATTACTTTTGATTTACATTAACGATCTGCCAAATTACATACAACATAGCGTTACTACGATGTATGCTGATGATACCACTGTCTCGGTATCAGCTGTCACGCAGGAGAAACTATATTATAAAATTTACGTTACAGTGGACGATGTACACGCGTGGTGCCAGAGAAATAAGTTCATTTTGAATGATGAAAAAACCGTTTTATAAACTTTAATTTTAAAGGAGCATTAACCTCTAGTGATGACATAAATTTTACCGAATTAAGAAAATTCCTAAGCACCTACATACAGCAGATTAACATGAGAACTGCATATAGATTACATTTGCAAATTGCTTAATAAAGCCTACTTCGCTGTTAAAGAATACAATTGCTCAGAAGGGTTTCTCAAGTGTGTATTATGCTTTAGCATATTCACATTTATCATTGAATATATTAGCTTGGGTGCGTTCAAGTCATATACAACAAGTATTTGTTTCCCAGAAGAGATTACTAAGACTAATTTTTAACCCAAATAATAGATCCAGTTGCAAGGAATTATTTAAAAAATATAATATTTGTATAGTTCCTAGTATCTATATCTACAATGTCTAGTATTTGCAAAAATAAATTTGTACACCTTCACTTCCGGAAATAATCATTTATATAATACAAGACATAAAGATCTGTTGTTGATCCCAATGAACTATAATTGTATTATTTTATTTAACAGCGTTCCTAAAACTATGAACTTATCTTCACTTAAGGAAGAAATAAGAAAACTACTATACAAATGCATTTTATAGTGTTGACGAATTTCTGAATAGGTAAAATTTCTTATTTTTTTAAAATCTATTATGTTGCATTTGCATTCACAGAGTTTTTATAAGAGGTTTGTTGTTTTTATGCATATTTATAAGTACCTTTATTAATGTGTATTTGTGTGTTTTATTTCAAGTTTTTTTGCTATTAGTACAGTAACTAGAGGTTTTAACTTCGGAATAATGTCATATTGAGCGGATTTCGTTCATTTTTGGCAGTATAATAGTAAATGCTTCACAGAAAAGTTTCTATATTGTACGGGGGCTAATTTATAGGGGGTGGATGTGGATAAATATATATATATATATATATATATATATATATATATATATATATATATATATATATATATTTATTGGAGCTGAAACAGAATCAAATTTTAATAAGAAAAGGTTCTATGCAATTTTTCACATAAATTGATAGTTTTTAAGTTATAACGACTTCAAAATTGCGATTTTAGCTTAAAAAAAGGTATTTTCAAACGGCTTTCGTCAAGTATCTCGAAAAATATTACTTTATCAAAAAAATGTTACAGACCAATTACAGAAATTACAAGCTGGGAATTAATTATATTTTTTCTTTATTGATGTAGGATTAATAATTTCGGAGAAGTTTATATTCAGTATCCAAGTGTTTCGAAATTACCTTTAAAGTTTAAAATGCATTTTTTTCTAAAGCAAGTACTTTAAATGAGCAAAAAATATGAGCATCTAGGTAATGCTACATCTTAACGAAAAACTGTATTTGAGATAATTTTTTTAAATTACTGGCTAATTAGAGTAACAAAATGGCGACCTTTTTATATAAAAAAATATAAATACGCATATTTTTTTTCATAACTTCTTTATTTCTTATGCTACAGGAACGAGTCAAAAATAAATTGAAAGTGCAATTAATTGTCTTTAATTACATTTCTCAGCATCCGTGACGTAGGTGTCACAATTTCTGAGATATTTAAACTGCATTTTTCGTCTTATAAACGTTCGGACGCCATTTGTAAACTTTCATATCTCCGAAACTAAAATCTATGTAAATAAATAAACGCGTGAAATTCATTATCAGTTTATGAGCTTTATTTTTGGTATCTACCCATTTTTCAATAAAACTAATATTTATTGAGATATTTGGAAAAGGAAAAAAATTACGTTTTATCGAAAAAACCTATTTATAGTTTAAACTGTATTTTTTTCTAAAGCAAGTGCTGTATACAAAAATTTGAGCAACTACCTCATACTATATATTAATGAGAAACAGTGTTTGAAATTCCTTTTTTTTAATTACTGGCTAACTACAGTAACAAAATGGCAACGTTGTTATTAAAAAAATGTGTAGACGCACAATTCTTCGGTCATAACTTCTTTGTTTTGTATGCTACAGAAACAAATAAAAGAACAGTTGAAAGCTTAATTAATAACCTATTATTCTACCTATTCTACCACAGTTTCTGAGATATTTAACTCTCATAGACTGAGAGCTGGCAGTAAAAATAACTTCCTCATAAGTTACCAAAGGTTTGAACTGACACGTCGGTACTACTTTAGGTTGTAATTTTAAAACCGCCCGTCTGCCGGGCGTAATTGGTCGCTTTATTAGAGCAGAAATTTAAAAAAAAAATTAAAAATAGCTCATAACTACCCAATTATTATCAACATAAATGTTGTGTGAAAATGGTCTAAGATCTTAACTAAATTGAAATCGTAGGCGTCTGCCGTTGGGAATGGTCGCTATTTTAGAGTAGACGCTGTCAATTACGTCAAAAAAACGCCGTTAACTTCCTCACAGGTTATCGCCGTTATTTTTGAGTCAAAATATTACTAAATATGTTAGAAACCAAAGTTGAAAAAGAAAACTTTGGCAGACGGTCGCATTCAAACCGTTGAAAAGTAAAAAAAAAATTGTCTACACCGAAACTGCAAATTTTAGCTTATAAAAGGTACCTACTTGGGTTAAAGATTTGCAAAATTTCTTACAAAAGATAATCACTTATAACTTTTCTTAAGTAAATATTGCATTTTTAAAATAAGCGTTATCACATATGTCAAAAAACGCCGTCAACTCGCATTCAAAGGACAGACGGGAGTAAATTGCTATCAATATATGAAAGTACGCGTAATACCTAAATTATTTAAAACGATCCTGGGGAATATAGAGGTCCTTAAGCAAAAATTTTATGTAACAAAGAGGCTAGTGATATAATACTTATTAAATATTTATTTAATTTTAAACACCCAATAAAAACAAAAGAAATAGAAGCAAAAATAGAAAAAAATTCATCTATTCATCTTTATCACCATGCATGCATACAAATTTTTCAATGCCTTGAATTTGCTCTTCCGATATATCCTGGGAATAGCCAAAAGAAGCAACAATTCTGGCAATATTTAGATCTTTCTCAATAATGTTAAAAGGCTTTATTTTACCTTTTCGGGCAAATGATCCTGTATAATCACTACCTGTTAAAGCATGATAGGCAGGTAAAGCTTGAGAAAGGATGTCTCCTAAATTTGTGTATATATCGTAGTATTTTTTGACTGACGTTTCAGTTTCTATCCAAATATTCACTCTATTTGTTAGTTTGTGCACATTTCCCACTACTATTATTAATATATCAGTATCGGAGGCACGTATTACAACATTTATACTTTCTGGTAGTTTAGATATATGAAATATAATTCTATTATCAGCTTCATGATGAGTAGAATATAAAACCTCATCAATTTCACATCAATCTCATAAAACAAGTGCGTTTTACTCGAAAACGCTACGTCCTATCGCATTTTAACAAGAGACACATTTTAACACCCTATTATGTGCCCTGTTCACGTGTACAATGCTTTCTGCCCTACTATGAACCATCAGGCAGCTAAAAAAAATTGTGAAAAAGGAGATTGGAGAACACATGACATAAATCGTTATTACAGAATAAGTGTTGATCCTACTTAAATACAAAAACACATTTTCTATGCGCAATTAATTGGACTTTTAGGATAAACACAAACATTTACCAGAATTTTACTGTTTTTGGTTTTTTTAATGCAACAATACCAAAATAGCCATTTTTGGCATATTTTGCTGTCTAGCTCCTAAACCAACGATTGTATTAAAATGAAACCAACATAGATTTTCTTATATTAGGGTCGTACATGCATGAAAGAAAAATAAGCGAAAAAAAGTAGGTTCACTTTTTTTTTAATTATGTTTTTAATTATGTGAAATTTTAATTATGTGTCCATATCTTTTTCCCTATTGCCCGTAGAGCTCTTTACCAAGTTCTACTTTTTGAAGATTCATCCCTCCTCTACATAAAATATATATTACGCATTTGCCGTAGGACAAACGGTTTTGGCTGTACGAGGCCGGTAAGGTCGCGCTGTCCGAATTTGGGAGTCTTCTGTATGTTGAAATTTTGAAAACCCCTTTTTTTTTAAAAAATGAATCTTCAAAAAGTAGAACTTGGTAAAGAGCTCTACGGGCAATAGGGAAAAAGATATGGACACATAATTAAAATTTCATAGTTTCAACCCCTAAAAATAGGGGACGCACATGGTGTAGCAGGGTGTAGTTTTCTGTGCTTGCTAATTATGCCCTTTTAAACAACTTCCATAAAAAAAGTCCGCAGTACGCAAAATTTTTTATGATGTCTAATTCGACTGGACTATTAGAATGAACTAAAATTTCTACTTGCAATCCATTTTTTTTACCTCTTCGCTTATCAGTTAATTTCTTTTCCACATCGATAATCATCTGTTGAACAAAATTATAAACTTTATTTTTGGTTTTCACCATTTTTTCGCTAAAATTAATATTTATTTATTTGCAAATAAACAAAAATTTTACGTTTTTTTGAAGAATGCAATTTTTTTTAAAGCAAGTGCTGGATGTAAACGGACGGAAAAAAATGAGTTTCTGGGTTATGCTATATGTCAACGAAAAGCTGTATTTCAGAATTCTATTTTTTTGAATGCTTCAATTTCATTAACAAAATGGCAACGTTTTAAAAAAAAGTGGAGAATTACATTGTTTCTGTCATAACTTCTTTCTTTTTTTATACTATAGAAACAGTCAAAGAATCATTTAAAAGCAAAGTTAATATATAATCTTTTATTTTGGTCGTTAGCGTTTTTAACAAAATTTTAAATAATTAGGAGGTTCTCAATACGACCCGTATGTTTTCTTATATTTGTTCAATCATTACTTATAGATTTGGTTTCTATGAAATCATCTCAAACTGCAAGGTATGGATCAGCGGTGGTTTCATAATAATTTCGTCAAGCTACATTTAGTGTCAGGTGAGAAAGTCGACAATATGCCGGATGCGCCAGGGGTAGGAAAAATGTAATATTGAGAAAAAATTCAAATTTCGAGGCTGAATCTTTAAAATTCAAAACGAGGAATATTTTCTTTTACTGTGTAGAAACTAAATATAGAGGCCACTAAAAAGGATGAAAGAGAAATTTTGAAGAAAAAAATTGAACCGCCTTCAAAAGAGGCTGCTAAAAATTATTAAATAAAATTTTACCATCATCCAGTTATTTGAACTTTATTACCTAATATTGTTATTCTCAATATTGATATTGAGGTCAGTGGTAAAATAAACAAAAAAATTATTCAAACGTATTTTTAACCGACTTCAATATCGATATTAGGTAATAAAATTCAATTAACTGGGTGATGGTAAAATTTTATTTAATAATTGTTAGCGACTTTCTTTGAAGGCAGTTAATTTTTTTTTTCAAAATTGCCATGGTTTCTGGGATATTTAACATTTAAACTAAATACTTCATCATATAAATGTTCGGTATTCGGATTCCATCTTTATAATTTCAGATCTCCGAAACCATTAATTCTACAGAAATTAGAAAAAAAAAAAAACGAAACTCATGCTCAGTTTAGCAGCTTTCTTATTGGTCTCTAGTATGAACCGTTTTGAATTATCTCTTTTTTCAAGCTAAAATCGCAATTTTCGAATCGTAGTTCAAAAGAAGTTTATATGAAAGTTACATAGAGCCTTTTCTTCCCAAAATTTGGTTCTTTTTCAACTTTTGTATAGAAACTTTTCTTTGATACATTTACTATTAAATTGTAAAAAAAAACTGAATTTAATTCATGTAACATTATTCCAAAGTTAAAACCTCTGGTTACTGTACTATTGACCTTATGCAATTATTACAAATTTCTAAAATTTCTGCTTAAGCTATTTTCCTCTGAAAACAATTGTTTAAAATTTACAACAGTTCGAAGTTTAAAAAATCTCGGAACGTGTCTGCCCTGTTGCTCCGAGGAGATTAATACTCACCATTAATTTCGCAACCAATATAATTCACTTGAAATAATGTTATTTGTTTAAAACAAGAAACTTTGGCTAATTTCTACACCACCTCGTAGACAGAGCCCATAGATCAATCTATTAACGTACTTTGGGCTTATTCGATAGCTCAGGCTGGCTAAATTCGATGCCTTCTTCATCACGTTTGTGCTCTCCTCACAGTAATTGTAGGTCGGTGCAAGATCTAATTTGCTATCTTGACTCATTTAAGTTGTTGTTGCTTCCGCAGCACGGCATCCAAAGTAGACATATTTTCTTCTTCATCATCGGATGCATCGTTTGGACTTCCTGACACACGTTTGTCCACTGCAGTGGACAATCTTCGTCCACATGAACGCCCATCTTCTCATTTTATGATACTTTGTCGCACTTCGCAATAATTTTGATTAAAATTAAAAATTCACCATCCGGCATGAATAAGACTAAGTCATCAACCGGTATCTTATCACAAAACCTTCGTTGCTGGATGAAAACCGTTCTTTGTAATGATTAAAAATGTCAATTCATAATTCGATTTTTGTTAACAAAGATAAGATTTGAGCGTACTTTCTAAATGAACGTAGAAATTTGTCTGTCAGATTTTAGTGCAGTTTAAAAAAAGTACTGAATTAAATTTCGTCGATATTGCTAAGTTCTGTAACATTCGCATATTAGGAAGCATTTAAGCCAGTTTTCTGATAGCCATAAGCTGCACCGTAGTTTTTTTTTTATATTTACATTACATGATATGAACCACAGCAAAGTTGCTGCAGCAGGATAATCTGTGATGGTAGCCGGTAAAATGTCGTCGTTCCTTTCTTTCCAGCTTATATTATGTTGTCAGCGGTAGTGATGTTGGATTTAATTCATTCGTCTGTTTTTTTAAAAACATTCAAAGCGAAGTGAATCAATGACTTACAGTTTCCATTCCAACTATAGAACGAGGGAGGCAACGTTTATTTACAAAAAAATCATCATTTTTCAAATATTGATATAGTTAATTACTATATGGGAGGAACGGGAATAGAGCTGATTGAAAAATCTGCAGTGATGCACATATTTTCTCCTTTCTGGCCTCTGTAAATCATAGTATTATTGATATTATAACTAGTGTTGACATAATGGCAAACAGATGTTAAACAGAGCGCTCACGTAAAGTCATTATAAAAGTGGTAAAAGTTTCATCAAAAATTGTGAAATTTTGCTCGATGATGGATAAAAGTGTTACCTAACGTTGTAGTGAGTTTGAACTAAATCCGAGGTGCTGATCATTAAAAAACCATAATTACGTGATAAACAATAAGTAAAATATCGTGTTTCTGGGTGCTGCGGGGTGGTCAACACGTGTTTTAAACTTCCGTCTCGGCGTTGACCGAAATCATCGTAAATATCTACCTACCCACCCGACAATTTGAACCCAAACAGATGACCTATAAAAATGAGTAATAATAATTGTGATAGATGTGAATCCTTAATATCTGAAGGTCGTAAACCTGGAGTTACCTGTGATGGCTTCTGTGGAAACAGCTATCACTTAGGCTGTCTTAACTTATCAGCGGACGTCTTGAAATATAAAAAACACTCAGGCTGTTTATGGTATTGTGAAATATGTTTAAATTCAAAACCGAATGAAAAAATCTATCGAGAAATGGTACAAAATGCTATCCAAGAGAGTTTAAAAAAACTAGAAACGGCTTTCTCATCATTGAAGACTGAACTAATAGAGTCAATTAATTCAAAAGCTAAGAGTTTACCTGATGGGCCCGCACCTTTATTTTCCGAAGCAGTGAAAAGAAATAAAACCTCAGTTGTCATTAAGCCTAAGAATGAAGAGCAAAAGGTAAATCTCACGAAATCTGATGTTTTAGAAAATTTAAAAAATGCTGATTCTTCTCAGCCAATCACAAAAGTCAAGCACATTAATAAAGGCGGCATTCTAGTAAGTTGTAATACAGACGAGGAAAATATAAAATTAAGAAAAGTGGTCGATGAGAAGCTCTCAAATGCCTACAACATCAATGAAATAAAAAATCTTAGACCCCGTATCAAGATAGTTGGAATTTCCAATGATATGTCGGCGGAGGAAATTGAGAAATTTCTTGAACTTCAAAATGGTGATAATTTCAGGAATGATTCGGAATGTAAGGTGGTTAAACTTTGGAGTACGAAAAGAAGAAGCGATATTTTTCAGGCTATTGTGCAATTAGACATTACGGCGTATAAAAATATAATGTCCCACGAAGAAAAATCCTTAATAATTGGACTAAACCGATGTCTTGTGTATGATGGGATCGATGTGGTAAGGTGCTTTAAATGCAGTAGTTTCAATCATTCTTCCTCTGTATGTAAAGGTAAGCTTGCATGCCCTCGCTGCTCCTTAGAACATGATTTAACTGTATGCAACGAAGACAATCCTGTAAAATGCATAAATTGTTTAAATTACAAAAATTTGCAACTTAAAAGTAATGAAAATGTAACCATCGATTGTAACCATACAGCTCTAGACAAGAATAACTGTTATATTTATAAGCAAAAATTAACGTCTTTGAAATCCTCAATATTTCGACCTCAATAGCAACTACCAACGCCCATACTAGGTAACACTCCATGCGATTGTACCCTAAACGGAAATAAACGCGATATTAATGGACAAGTACTCCCTCCTCTTTAGGACTCGGGCACGCGTACACCTAATATTTACTACATGAACGTGATAGGTTTAAATACCAAAACTGCCGACTTGTTTAATTTCACTACACACTGTAATTATGACATGATATGTCTCACAGAAACCTGGCTAGATTCACATATTTTTGACTCTGAACTCAGCTATGATAACTATAACGTTTTCCGATGTGATAGAAAATTCAAGGAACTAGGTTTAACCAGAGGAGGTGGTTGCCTTATTTTGCTTAATAAATCATACAAAGTAAGTATGGTAAATCTAGATTCCATCCATAAAAACTTTCCCAATATTGATATTGTCGGAATTAAAATCATTTTAGGAACCACAACACTTTCGGTTTTTCTAATCTACGTCCCACCTAACCTAAACACCCAAATATACCACTCAATTTTTGACTGCTTGGCTAACATACACAGCATTTACGGTACGGACGTACTAATTTTAGGCGATTTTAATGTCCCGGAATATTATGAATGCGTCCATAACAACTCAGCCCAGACCGCTAAAGTAATTGAACTAAATAACTTTACTAATTTTTTTGATCTTAATCAATTTAATCGTACAACCAATACCAACAATAAATTATTAGATCTGGTTTTTTATAGTAAAATATATGTCGTTACAGAATCCGACTCCTGTGTTATTAAAGAAGATGCGCATCACCCACCACTAAATATCGAATTAAGTTTTAACTCTTGCCAAAACAAACTTCCTAAAAATCATCCAATGACATACAACTTTAAAAAAGCCGACTTTCTATCACTTTATGAAGATTTATACAACACAGATTGGGACGATATGTATAAAATTCACGACGTTAATGAGGCAGCAGATTACTTGTACTATGCTTTCAATGATAGCATATCAAAATTTGTACCAACGAAAAAGACATCTAAAAAAAAATTTCCTCTATGGTTCACCAAAAATGTTATCACTGACATAAGACATAAAGAAGCGGCTTTGCGTCTTTATAAAAAAACTTATAATCCTGCCGATCTCGAAAACTTTAAATTTTTGAGGAGTAAAGTGAAAAGAGGCATCGACGTGTCTTACAAAAATTACTTGCAGTCAACTGAAAACAACCTATCCTCCAACCCAAAGAGCTTCTGGGCATACGTCAACAATAAAAAGAAGTCCAGCTCAATACCGAGTGCCTTTACTAATAATGACAAAATCGTGGACAATCCTGAAGACATAGCCAATTCATTTGCTGACTTTTTTAGCTCAGCGTATATCCCTTCAAATCGGAATATAAACTTCTCTATAGATTTTGGCGATAATATTAATATAACAATTCCAGTGATAACCGAGAAGGATGTAATTACTGCATTCAAAAAAATTAAACCAAAATTTACTGCCGGACCCGATGGCTTACCAGCTTTCTTCTTAAAGGATTGCTCTGGTATATTAGCTGCACCGTTAGCACATATCTTTAACCTGTCCTTGCAAACTGGCATATATCCTGATAAATGGAAAATATCCAAAATTTGCCCAATTCATAAAAAAGACAGTAAATCTGATATACAAAATTATCGCCCTATCACAATAATAAATAATTTTAGTAAGTTATTTGAAATTGTCCTGCACAGCACACTATATCCGCAAGTTCATCGGAGCATAAGCAACAACCAACATGGTTTCATCTCACAGAGATCAACAACGACAAACTTACTTTGCATAACACAATACTTAGCCGAAACTATGGACAGCGGTGGTCAAGTCGATGTCATTTACATGGATTTTTCTAATGCTTTTGATAGGCTCGACCATGGTGTTCTGCTAACAAAATTGGTTTCCTTTGGATTTAACCTTAAGTTAATAAACTTTTTTGAATCCTATCTTCTAAATAGAAGCCAGTTTGTGCAATATCAGGGTCATAGGTCTATCCAGTTTATATCTCAGTCAGGCGTTCCTCAAGGGTCGGTTTTAGGACCCTTATTGTTTAATATATTCATAAACGACATCGTCATTGACCTCCATTGTCCATCTCTCTTATATACAGACGACTTGAAAATATATTTCAGGGTCAATAGTTTATCGGATTGCAATAAGCTACAAGCGGATTTAAACTTAATTCACGAATGGTGTGATAAATTTAAACTATCTCTAAACATAAATAAATGTAATGTAGTTTCATTCACAAGAAAACTAAATAAATTGCAATTTGATTATACTATTAATAGTGTTAATCTGACACACCAAGGCAGTCTTAAAGACCTAGGTGTAACATTTGACTCGCAATTATCCTTTAGAGAACACACCAATAACATAGTGACATCATCATTTAAAATGCTAGGTTTTATAATACGCAACGCTCGTGATTTTCAAAACATAGATACCTTAAAAACATTATATAATACCTTGGTACGACCTAGACTAGAATACGCAAGCGTAGTATGGAACCCTCACTACCATGCTCAGAGTAACAATAGTGAAGGAATTCAAAGGCGGTTTTTAAAATTCTTAGCATTTACAAACGATCACCAGTATTCGCCTATAGGATATGACCATTCCTCACTACTGAATCGTTTTATGTGCAGTTCTATGAAGCAGCGTAGAGAGATGCAAAGCGTAATATTCTTATACAAGCTTCTAAACAACATGATTGACTGTCCAGAATTACTTGAACAAATCAACTTTAGAACACCTACCAGGCCAACTAGGTCTACGTCACTGTTTTACCTTCCTAATACCCACACGAATACCTTAATGTTTTCCCCACTATATAATATCTGCCGAAGTTACCAAACCATAGAAAACGATGTTGACATTTTCAACACTCGATTAAGCCAAATTAAATTAAGTTTCTCGTAGTTTATGTTTATATATAATTATATTAATTTAGTAATAATAATTATTAGTTAGTTAGAGTAGTATCTGTTTAGCTCTAGGTTATAGTAATTTAGGTTATACATAATATAATAATTGTATCTCTATTATATTCTACATATAATATAAACTTGCGTCTGTAAGCCTTATTTGTAAACAATTTGTATTATCCCGGCCCTGTAAATGGAATGTAAATTCTGTAGTGTTCGTGTATGTAAATAAATAAATAAATAAATAAATAAATAAATAAATAAATAAATAAATAAATAAATAAATAAATAAATAAATAAATAAATAAATAAATAAATAAATTATGGTAAAATTGTTTGAATAAAAGTTGCAGCTTTTTTATTCTAGATAATATTGATGGAAACTAATTTTAGGCTAGAATTAATAAGAAAAGAGGTAATTGAAAAAAAAAAACTATTTTGACCGTAATTTTTCCACGATAATTTTATGGATACTTTAATTATTTCACGGTATCCCCACTTTCTTGCTCTACAGACTATAAATAATGGTTTACGGTATTCCATATCGTCACCAATTCCATCAAGTGCTCCGATAGCTCTCTGGAAGTAGGAATATTTTTTCAGCGTGTGATAGGTGTTTCTTAGTAAACTTACAGCGTGAAAAATACTGGAATGGAATAAGACAAACCGTATTGAGAATAGAGTATTATCTCCTATGAATAACCTAAACAGGTGTAATAAATAAATAAATTAGGGTAATGGCACCGAGCACAAAATAATTATTGATCTAATCTCCAAATTTTGTCGCCACAAATAATATTTGAGCACTAAGATCTCAGTTATTCATAAATGTCACCCAAAACATAGAGTTTTGTTGTCTTTTTAGCAGTTGGAGCACAAATATAATATTTTTCCATGCCATGAGAAACTATATGTATGCACCAACTAGTTCGGGGTCCAAGCACTCCAAAATCAAGATGACCTGTTCCGACATGACGTACAAAAGTTGATATAAGTAATGAAGAGAGCATTACCTGGGACACTAGAAAACACCTGTCGGATTAATTTTTGCTCTTGCGCAACTTCAGAAATCGCAAAAAACATGGCGGATTGATAATTACAAAATTATGTTTTACAATGGTTATTCTCCGTTAAAACAAAAAATATGTAACCTACCGATCTAATTTTTGGTACGTATACTCAAAAGATATACGCGATTCTAACTAAGCTATTGGTATTTTTGAAAAGAATATTTTTTTTGGAAAAAACTAATTAAAATCAAAAGGTTGATATTAACGTTCTAAAAATTTCGATATGCGGACAACTATGTTAAATTTATGAAATTCTTATATACAATTGCTTACCAAATATAGTCCATATATTGAAAAAGTTTTTTTAAAAAAGATCCTGTCGATAACATATACAGTTTTTTGTTTATGATTTTTTTATGAGGCGCGTAATTATTCAGCATTAAAATAAAAATAGTCTACACGATAATTGGTACAGTGTAACAGTAAAAAGCACTATATTGTTCAATATAATTGCAAATTTGAATTACTTTATGTTAATAATACAACAAAACGAATGAAAGTAGTAGTCGGGCGTTGCCGATTGCAGCCACTTATTTAAAAAAATAATAATCGATACAAAGTGAATTGTGTGTTCGCGCAAAATGTTAATCAAATAGGTATTCGCAATTGGCCATGCCCGAGTACAACTTCTACTCGTTTTTATATTGTTTAAGAAATAAAACATTAGTGAGAAATATTATTTTAGGTATTTAGCATATTTAATAGAAAGCAGAAAAGGGAGATATTTTAAATAAAACATTAATGTTGTATATTATGTAATTTTTGTGTATAACTATTCTAACATTTTAGTCAGAATCACTATCATTATAAAATGATGCATATTGCTTTTTCCCTTAAAACAATTTTCAGGAAAAGCAGCACACGAGCACGCAACTGAATACCACTCACAAGAATATTTTGTGTCGCATTTTATTTTACAGTTGCACTTTTTAATTTAAGTTCAGATAAACTTTTTCTTGTCGACATTATCGGTACCAGCTCCTGACTTCCAATTCTGCATCCAAAATTTTGTGCAAGAGGTAATTTGAATGACGGTTCACAATACTGTTTAAAAAAAAAAATAATATTTGCAACATGTTGTTGAAAAGCGTCTTCCGTCGGTGGGAGGGAGCGTAAATACATTTGTAAAGTTGACGTGTATGTACATTGAAAATATTTGCAAAAAACTAATGTGGGGGGGTGTAAGATGAATAATGGAATACATTAAGACAGATTTTGGAATTTTTCTCTGTTTGTCTGCTTGTCTGTTTGAACGCGCATCACGCAGAAACTACTGCACCAATGAGGTTCATCTAAGCTTGTAGTAACATTTAGTTCTTATTTTATCGAAATCGGCCCAGACTAAGCCAAGTTTTATGAAAATCGGTCTAGTAGAACAGGAGATACAGCTTGATCTCTACAATAAGCGTATTTGCACGGCATAAACTTTTAAGATTAAACTTCTGCAATATTCCAGAAAATTCGAGAGTAGTCCAGAAAATTTGTGAGTTTTCTGAAATATTCCAGAATGGTGATTCTACCTCAAACTTCGTTTATAAAGAAGCTTTTTAGTCAATTTCAAAATTCCACGCGAACGTAACCGCGGGCATAGCTAGTAAATAATAAATATGAACCGCAAACAATAATCAATCGATTTAAACAATCAAACACAAATAGTTTTTATAATGTTACAGTGTTAAGACAATTAACTTCACACTATATACATAAGTACATACGCCTAGTAAACATAAACATACCAGCTAATTCCACTGTAAACTGTTTTCATGCACTTTATGAATTTTAGGAGAGCTGTCGCCTTTATTACATGCGCCGCATCATGCACAACTCGAATACTATCTGCAATATCAACTTAGTTCTTGTCTTAAAAACATTTTCAATATATTGGGTATGTTTGTTAGCATAGTTTATACACAAAAAATTTAAAATTGAAGTACTTGCTCGTATGTTGAAATTCTTACTACAATATTTTATAGTTACAGATTTCATATTTTTTTCCCAAAAAACTAAACATATTTAAACAGTGCCATCGAGCCTCATCCAAGCGCTTATGTCTTTAGTGTATACTATGAAAAAATTAGATGGATAGTTTCTTTTACAGGACGTGTTATGTATTAAAAAACATTTTTTTAGGAATTATCATTTCGTCTCTTTTCTTATCATTTAAGAAGTTATGCAAGAGCTGATAAGAATCCGACAAGTCATTTCTGGTGTCCTATATAACCCTTTTTACAAATCTGAAGTTGAAAAATGTACGTCATGTGGGAACAGGTTACTTGGAATTTAGAGCGATTTCGTACTGTTGGACCCCAGACTAAACATTAGAGCAATTTATATCCAGCAAATATATTGGACACTTAATTATTTCCGCATCAAAATTTATGGAATGTATATCCAAATAAATTAGAATCAGCACGAAAAACAGTACCTATACATATTTTCTTAAATTAAACAGTGAAAAAATATTGTAACGTATATAATAATAGACTAATAACTAGAGCAGGTCTTAATTTGAAAATATTGTGATATGAATTATATTCCGTTCTTTTTTAAATAAAGTCATAGCTAATGCCGTAATGCCAGTTTTCAGTGCTCCACTTCTGAGGACGTGGCATCTCAAAAACCAATAACAACCATTGGAATTGAAAAATAATTAAATTTTAAGAAAAAACGGGATTCGTCGAATATCTCGAAAACTATCACATTTGGCGAAAAAATGCTAGGGACAAATAATAAGAAAGCTTATACATTGATAATAAATATGGTTTGTTTTCTTTTTCTAACTTCTGTATAACTAATACTTTCGGAGAAATGGGAGTATAAAATTACATCCGAACGTTTATAAAACGACGTATTTAGTTTAAATTTAAAACAATTTAGAAACTGTGTCACTTTCATAAAAAAATGCTACAGTCAAAATAAAAGGCTATAAAGTAAGCTTTCAAATGATTTTTTTGTCTGTTTCTATGTTATAAGAAACAAAGAAGTTATGACTGAAACAACATGCCTCTTTATTATTTTAATAAAATCATCGCCATTTTGTTACTGTAATTAGTCAGTAATTAGAAAATAGTATATTGTGTATTTAGGTGTGAAAGCAATACATTCCCGGACGACGATGCAAATTGTTGGCCGAGGCGCTAGCCGAGGCCAACAAGCATCGAAGTTCGGGAATGTGCTTTCACACCGAAGTACACATACTATTTTTTCTGAAATCGCAATCAATATTATTATAAATTAAGGAATTTGTATTAATGCATAATATTTCTTCATTACAATTAAACTGCTTACTAATAAATGCAATTTTAATGTGAGTTGGTTTGTCTGCGTGTATTTATTTATTGTCTAAAATATACATAAAAAACCGTACGGGAATGTTACTTTCCCGGCCTAGGCCGGGAAAGTAACATTCCCGTACGGTTTTGTTGATCGTTGCTTGGCAACGGATCTTTTCCGGTCTGTTTTGTGATAGTTTCTTAGCAACGGACTAAAATACTGGAATTGTGTATTTTTCGATCTGAAATCGCGCCGAAAATGTAAACATTGCCGATGGATTTCAGAAAAATATATGATTCTTCGCCTTAGAAAAAATTAACATTTAACTATTACTTATATTATTGAGAAAATATATCAAAAATAAAAAAAGCTTATATAAACTGAGGGTGAATTGGGTTTTTTATTTGATGTAGAATTAACAGTTTCAGAGGTATGGACGTTAAAAGATGGTTACCGAACATTCATAGGATGAAGTATTTAGTTTAAATGTTGAATATTTCAGAAACTATGACACTTGCGTCAAAAATGCTAAAATATTAAAGATACTAATTAATTAAGCCTTCAAATAATTGTGTGTCTGTTTCTGTATCATACATAATGGAAAAAATGTGCAATTATTTTTTTAGCAAAAATGTTGCCATTTTGTTGCTAGAAATTAAAAAAATCTCAAGTACTGATTGTTTATAGTGTCACTATAATTTCTTATCTCTTACATCGAATACATGGTTTACTTATTATACTTTTCGCAAAAACGAAGAGTATATTGTATTTGATCGGCACATTTCTAAAATCGTAAATATCGCTTGTAGAGAAAAAATTTTCATATCATTGTGTTAGCGAACGAATTCTGAACAACTTTCAAAATGTCCGTCTGTCCGTCCGTCCGTCCGGCTGTCCGTCCGTCCGCCCGTCACGTTTCTTGTAAGCACGATAACTCAAGAAAGAAAAATCCGATTGTACTGAAATGTGGACAGTAAATTAGTGTTAGCTAGAGGAAGAACCCTATTATTTTTTAACAAAATCGATTGGTAAATAAAAATGTTATTAATGATTTAAATTTGAAAAAATTTTTTTTTTTGATTTTTATGTTTTTGTAATTGAATAGAAATCTGGTGAAATGATATTTCATTTTAATATCTAAATATTTATATATTTTACAAATACACATTTCATAATGTAATATACAACCGTGAAAATATGATTTTAGCTCGTGTCTTATAACGTAAAAATTTACATTTTTTTACGTGTAAGGTGGTGGTGTAGTTCTTACACTTTCGACTCGGAATCCAAGGGTCCCGGGTTCGAAACCCAAATGGCGCATGACATAGTTTTTTTATTTTTACTTTATTTTACACTGAGGATTTTACCAACTAAGTTCGTACTATAAAATTAAAAATGTCTAAAATTAACATTATTTACAATAAACTGCGAAGAGTATCCTATAGAATGTGTAGCAGTTATATAAAAAGTTCAGTGAATAGGCGAAGAGTACTTTTTTAGCTTGTTTAATATCTTTAATTTATATTTCAAACCCCATTCATTTTCCCCTGTTTTTCGTGTTTAAAAAAAATCCTGACCTGGTGGAGCAAAACTGACATCGGAATCGTGTTCAGCGGCCAAAAATACATCGAATACATGGTCTACTTATTTAAAATCTTCAATTTATATTTTAAATCCTATTCTGGCCTGTTTTCCCCTGTTTTTCGTGGTTAAAAAAAATCCTGACCTGATGGAGCAAAACTGACATCGGGATCGTATTCAGCGGTCAAAAATACATCGAATACACGATCTACTTATTTAAAATCTTTAATTTACATTTTAAACCCCATTCTGGCCTGTTTCCCCTTGTTTTTCGTGGTTAAAAAGAAATCCTGACCTGATGGAGCAAAACTGGCCTGTTTTCCCCTGTTTTTCGTGGATAAAAAAAATCCTGACCTGATGGAGCAAAACTGACATCGGTCAAAAATACATAAGAGTATATATGTGAAACCTCAGAAATTTTACACTTTTTTAATTTTGTGTGCCTGTGTTATTATAAAGTTCGTATTCTTCGTATAAATAAATTAGGAAATTAATGTTACTTTTATATCAACTCTCATTATATTAAAAACAGTTTTAGGGCATTATTATTTCATAAAAATACATTGTCAATGTTCCAACCAAGCTTGTTTAAGTGCAGATGCACCGAAGTGTGCGTCAAAGTACTTTATCGCACGTTGTTGTGGAGACGTGCGGCAAAGTGACATTATTCACAGCTCGTCGGCAAAATGCAACTTTGCGCTTTCAAAATATAAGTAAAAAAGCTTACTACGTAGATAAACGTCATTAAAAAATAAAGAAGTATATAGAAGTATTCTAAAAAAGTTTCTGCGTGGATAGATGTCACCACGTATTTTTTAATATGAATTTTCTTAAACTTAGCTCGGGAATGGTTACACCTTTTTCAAATATTTCTAACGAATAGATTGACTAACTGAAATGAAAGCTTTATTTCTTTTACAGATACCTACAATATGTTATCGAACAGCCGGTCGGCAAGGGTTCCAAAATGTGCTCGTTGTCGAAATCATGGCATGATATCAACATTAAGAGGCCACAAGAAGCAATGTATTTATAAAAATTGTTCTTGTACAAAATGTGGGCTCATTAAGGAAAGGCAGAGAATAATGGCTGCGCAAGTAGGTACATTTTATTTTCAATGTTTTATATTAATAAGTGAAAGTGGCATTATATTAAAGTAAAGGGTGCTAAATGGTGGAAGCAAAATGAATATAGGTACAAAAAATAGAAATGTAGAGTATAAAGAAAACAGTACAACATAAAAAGACAAAAATATATTAAAATATAAGGTAACAAAATATTTAACAAAAATATTGCACAAATCGGGGATAAAATAGTTATTTATGTGCCAAGGCTTGTAAGCGTATTTTACAGGTCGAGAAGACAGTGCAAATCGAAGCCCGTAGGGCTGAGGTTTGCAATGTTCGATACTTGTAAATACATGATACAAGCCGAGGTGCATACGACGTTTTTCGTACTACTAGCAATATTACAATTTTTAGGAAAATTCGATCAAAACTATTACATCTCAAGATTTGTCGGACTCTTTTATTAGTTGGCTTAGACTCAAATTGGAGATATTGACTCTAACCATATCTTTCTGCTATGGTTAGTGTCAATAAGTTGTCAAGTTAATAACTTATAACAATTTCCGCCATTCAAGTTATTTACTTGAGATTTTGCAATAAAAATATGGTGAAAGTATCGACATTCAGGGGGCAGCCAAAAATGCGTGTGCTTCGTTGGTGCCAGAATTTCATTATTATTTAACTTCGTTGTTACTTTACTTTTTGCCCTAGGGCATAAACAGTTATTTATGTACCAAGGGTCGTAAGTGCATTTTTCTTGGTCGAGAATACACTTTGTAAGCCGAGGCCCGGAGGGGCCGAGGTTTGCAAGTATTCGAGACCAAAAATCGCACTGTACTCGCGGTGCATATTATAGTTTTCGACATACCCATGAATCATTAAACTAGAAAAAAAAACTTGAGAAAACTAGTGGAAAACTATAATTATTTGAGTCAGGTTTCATATTTGGTAAACAAATAGTAAAGGTACCGAGGCTTGGAATATCCATGGCAACCGTCAATAAAATAAATTTAGGACGCGGCTTCTATTCAAATGACAACTACTGTCAAGATAAATTAAATCATTTTATTATAACAGAGCTTTGAACATTTTTTAAAATAATGTCGGATATAGAATACAGCAGGTAAGACATGTCTGGATTTACTTTCAAAAAAGTTAAAACATTTAATACTTGTTATATAAAAGAGAAAATTGTCCCAAATTTACTTTATTTCTCTAGAGACGTTATGAAAAATAACGACCCGTTGTCAATAGCAACACGTATTTGGTACATAATGCAATTAGAGTATACTTACAAGGAAAGTATGACGAAAAGTAAATTTTGTGTTTTTTGGACTGTAAGTGACATTTTCACAACCCTGACATACGTCAAAAAATGACACTTACAGAGCTAGTAGTACGAAAATATAATTTTCTTATATTGACCACTTTCTTTGACATACTCAGTGTAAATCTATTTAATTTAAAAAAACATTGAAAGAATTTCTAATTTCTTGAGTAAAAATTTTCGTATGTAATATCACTAGTGCTTAATATTTTATCGAATATTTTTTCGAAAGCGTGTTGCCTGGTAATATAAAGAGTGCAAACTGGCAGTTTATTATCTGATTAAATCCCGACCGCTTTAGCGGAAGGGATTTAATCTTTGATAATAAACTGCCAATTTGCACGAGTTATATTAACTAGGGGCAACTTAGCTTGAGAAAAGATTTTTAGATAAAATTTAAAGCACGAGTGGTATTTGAGGAGAATATTTCACGAATAAATAATTCATTAAGTACATCTTCAATATTATGTTTTCTCATTAATTGCCTTCAGACGTTTTCTTGTCACTTTTTAGAGTTTACTGACCTTTATTTTCAACTTCCTCATTAATTTGATATACAGAAATATTTCCAAACCGACTCATATTGTCAAAACAGCAAATCTGAAACAAACGCAGTAGAAACAATGGAGATTCCCTATATTTTAAAATAATCTAGTGACGTTTCTATGGCAACTAGTAAATAAAACGAGTTGAAACCTTAGATATTATGATAGATTAGCTTAACACCTTTCAGGCGTTTCTGAGGTGCAATATGACGAGGAACGATAGAGAGAGCACTACATCTTTAATCTGCGAGCACTACTTTATTCCCGATGTCCCGCCTATTTATTACTATACACTCATGGTTCCGAGATTGATATAGAGAGCGCCATCTAGCTCTACCGCTACTAGAGTTATATTCCATAATAATTGTTCATTGATTCATATTTACGTATTTAATCCCTATTCTTAACTTACGAAGTTTACAAATTATGTTGAGGTTTGCTTCGTTAGGCAGAGTGAATTTTAAATACAACAAATTAAAATATTGCACAGCTTTGATTCAACAAGTTACTTTTTGATAGATTGCCGTATGTAAGTAGGTACCTAGGTACATTTTTAGTTTGTTTCCAGACCGAATGTGTTTACTTGACATTTATAATAAATGATTTGCTTAACTTTGTAACTACGTTATTGAAAGCTGTGCTTGACTTGTTCCTGAATTATGAGCTTTGTATATTATTGTTACCTGATTGAAAAGTAGACAAATTAAAATAGTTACAGATAGGCGAGGGTTATAGCCTATATATTTCAGACAGGCTTCTCTTTGGAACTGACGATTATTTACTATATATGTGGTGTATTTATGTTTGCTAGTACATAATACAATATTACAATTTACAAGGTAAGTTGACAATTAGTAATAAGCTAGAGAAGATATTTATAGGTAAAATTTAAAAGCGTGAGTTGCCCTATTTGCCGAAAATATTTCACGAAACAAAACGTCAAAAAATTATCGCAGTATTTGCCGCTGCAGCGACATAAAAAATTAGAGCTATCAATTTTGCATGTTGGTACTGTCAAAAGCCGATCTAGCTTGAATTACCACTAATAATGACATTTGATTGGTGCAATGTTATGAAAAAACGGGCTCTCATTGGCTATATCGTTAATGAGTGAAATAATCATAGTTAAATAGTAAGCTTTTATAAAAATAGCTGATTCGTCCACAGATTGTATTAAATGTTTCTATAGTGAAGTTTTTGATTGTTACGTAGTTGTAATTATGTATATTATTGGCAGGAGAACATCAGTTAAGCAAGCATATTTTAATATGCTGTTTAAACAGAAATACAAACACATTGAACATAATAATTTAATTTAATTTTAGATCTTAAAACTTATTCGGTATCTTCTGCATGTTATCAATTTAATGATTGTTAAGCATCAACATTATAGTAATAAATAGAATTGTAGGTGGCCATTTTTCATTATATGCCAATAATTTTGAATCATTCACTTAAAAACAACCTATTCCAGATAAAAAAATACATACCGTGTGTTCACGGATGGAGTCCGGAAGAGGAAAAACTGTTTAACTCTTGATTTTACGAAAAACAGTAATTCTTGATGAAGAAGTCTGCTTCACAAGAAACCCCCTTTTCGGTTAACAGATCCTTGCTAGCTCTACAGGATTAGCTAAAAAATTTGATTTGATTACGGATAACTTGCAAATATCTTGAAAATATTTTCGAAAAGATTTTTAATGACGTTTTTATATGATATTAGGGAAAAAATAATAATTTCTTTTTCTATTGCGATTGTGATTCGTTTCATAGGAACAGACACTGTAAAGTTAGTTTTCAAGATTTTCGATCAAATTTAGTAGTTATTAATAATAAAGGAAATCTAACATTTTTTACGTACTAATTGTTACAATTATCGTTTAATTGGTGATAATCAGATTTTTCTAACAAGTTTGAACTTTTGTTTGTGAATCCGAGAAAATATTCTTAATGGTAGACGTTGAAATAGTATGTGGTGTAGGAGACAATATTTAAAAAAGTCAACGTTTAGTGTGCACTCACATACTCTGGAAACATTGAATCAAATTTTTTCGAGCAAAATTCATCATCAATATCCTCACATGTTCAATACTTTTTTCTTAATCGTTTGAACAATTTACCCCTAGCAAGTCGATTAAATTGTACTTCCAATAAGATAAATGTTCACCTTATTCCACTCTCATTGTTGGTCAACAAAATAATCAGGCCTAAATGGATCGAAATATATGGACCGATACCTTGGCCACCTAAGAGACCTGATCTCACGATTATAGAGTTTTATTTGTGGGGGTACCTTAGACGTGTATGCACATAGAATTCATAATATTGTCGATCTCTTAAAGGATAAAATAAGAGAGGCTATTGTAGATATACCACTAAACCAAATTCTAAACAGTTACCATGCAGGAGTTGAGAGCTCGAGTAAACTAAGTGTGGGAAGTTGGTGATGATAATTTTGAATAGCTTTTTATAAATATAAACACACCACATATAGCACCAAATCTAAAGCCAAGACTGTTCTTGGAAAAACATAGATATACAGGGTTCGCCACTTAAAACTCCCAAGGCTTGTTACTTTTTAATTTTTTAACCGACGACCATGTTGGGCACCTCAAATTGTAGATATTTTTAAGGCATTTAAGCAAGTGTACCGAGTGATTTAAAAAAAATTTTTTTGAAAGAATTGTTAAGAAAGAAAACATAATTTCCTTGAATATTTTTTTACCTCACCCTGTACATGAACTGCGTTAATGTTTTCTTATAAAGGTTTTAATTAGCTTCAATTTATGTTATTACATCTTATTCGAAATTTTCTTTGGTTTTAGAGAAAGAAATTAAAAACACTCTTTCCGATTCCAAACTATTTTCTTTTTAAATAACTTTGAAAAGAATGTAAATAATAATTTTATGCTTTATTTGTAAAAAAAATATCACAAACAATATTTAACGTAACAAAACAGCAACAAGAAATAAAAGAAATAAATATTTTTAAAAACAAATTTATATTAAAATGTACTAAATAGGAAATTGCAAAATTTGTATTTTTAAAAATTTTTTATTCTAATAACATAAATTGAAGCTAATTAAAACCTTTATAAGAAAACATTAACACAGTTCATGTACAGGGTGAGGGAAAAAAATATTCAAGGAAATTAATTTTAGTTTCTTAACAATTTAAAAATATATATATTTTTTAAGCACTCCGTAGGCATGTTTAAAGACTTTAAAAATGTCTATAATTTAATGTGCCCAACATGGTCCTCGCTTCAAAAATAAAAAAAGTTACAAGTCTGGGGAATTTTAAGTGGCGCACCATATATATATCCATACACCCCGGCATTGTCAGTAGGGCTGGGGATCGAAGCAAAATGTGTTATTTAGAATTGAAAAATCTCGATTATTAATATGGGTATATCAGATCATAATTATTTTTTACGTAACATAATGAATGGTCTTTTTCAACAAGAATTACTTTTTTTTGCAAAATAAAGAATTAAAAAGTTTTTCGTCTTCCGGACTCCATCCGTCGATACACAGTATGTATTTCTTGTCCAGAATAGGTTGCTTTTTAAGTGAATGATCCAAAATTATTGGCACATAATGGAAAATGATCTTCTCTCATTCTGTTTATTACTTTTCTGAAGTATTTTGACGCGCTGAAGCCAGTTTTGGAGAAAAAAATGTTTTTCTATCGTGCCAGTTTTCCATCCCTCTAAAACATTTTTAAAAAAGGTCTTGTTTGTCCTAAGTTCTAATCTAACTTTTTTGAAGTATTTTGACGCGCTGAAGCTGAATTTGGATATAAAATTTTTTCTATCTTGTAAGTATTTCTCTACCACCGGTGTTATTCCATAACAAGGGCAAGAAAAAAGGTTTCATCCTAAGGATTGACCTTTTTTGGCCTAAAAATTTTGCCACCCCTAGGAAATAAAAGGAAGTGGTAGAGGGAAACTGACACGAAAGAAAATTTGTCTTTGTATTAGTTTTTGAAGCATTTAACTGTAGCTTTTTTTCATCACACTATCACACCATTTCATTTACCACTTTATTTTCAATTTTATCAGCATCATTTATCTTTTTAGCTGAGACATTTATTGATGTGTCATCTGCATTGACAGGCAGATAATTCATTAATGGTGACACATTGCGACAAATTATTTGAAAATATAAGGAACAATATTGGTGCCAGAATGGACCCTTGTGAGACACCTATGTTATTAATTTGTGGATCTGATTTAAATGGGTGATTTAATATATTATTATGGCAAGATTTTAATTCATGATCTGTTTACGATTTACTAAGAATTATTTTATCCAGTGTAAACCAGTACCCACATTTCCGCACGACTCAAATTGAAATGGGGTGTCATAGTCCATCAAATCGAACGCCCTTGTAAGATCAAAATAAATACAGATTGTTGTATTTCTGGAGTCAACGTCCTTATAGATATTATGTAATGTATCAAATATTGCTGTTATTGTGGATTTGTCTGTGTAGACTTGAGTAATTAAGTATTGGAATTGAATCACTTCTATTTATTGTTTCGAAAGATTCTTTAAAGTCTAGAATATTGCAAACTAAGCTTCTGTTGCTTCAGATGTCAAGACAAATTTGGATTCTGTTTGGCATGTTCCTTGTTAAGTCAAACATATGTGCTAGGCCAGTTTCCATTTTCGGTGGACCATGTTTGGAGTAAGATTTTTCCGATGACGCTCTTTTCTTCTTGATCGTCTTTTTCTATGTGTATATTGAAGTCTCTTAACGATATGATGAACATTTTCCTTTTCTGCTTTCTTTTGGTTTCTTGAGTTAGCTCCCTAAAATACCCTAATTATTGGAAATAATCTCTTCCTATCTCAAAGGAATTTCTTGGAAACGTTTTTCATATTATTCCTAATTTTCTGGTTTGAAATGACTAACTCTATTCCTGAAATAAATAATTTAAGTTTTTTAAGGCAAACAGGTAGTTTAGTAAATTAATCAGTCTGCAAAATAGTCAAGTAAAGTGCAAAATTTTTTGTGATATTTGATCAATTTGAATGAACATAAATTGCAATTATTCTATTTGGAACAAATATATTATTTGAAATAATCATCCAAAATTATTCATTTGAAATTAAATTCAGTTAGCATTTTGGCCATCCTATATATTTTTTCAGAAAATATAATCTAAACATTGATCCCAGTAAAAGAACAAAATTGTAAGTTTTTACACAGATTCTGAATTGTCTTATTTACGTGTATTTCCTTTTTGACCTCTGAAAACAAAATCAACTCCTTAGTTTTATAAACAGTCAGGATTGTTAACTTAAATATATTATAACAATGAATGTTGTCGATTTAACATCACGTTACATTGCACACTCGCTATGTTTCCAAATATACACCTAATTGTTATTCACATATTTGAAACACATTAAGACCATTTTTATTAAATTAATGCACTTGCTGCAATTTGATATTCTGACAGCATGGAGTGTTTGATCGATATTCCATTAGACAAGTATCGCGTAACTCTTCAGCAAACAAGGGCTCATTGGTAATCATTGCAAATCCGATATCTCCACTATGTACCGTCTCAATCTATCAATTCTCTCGGGACACAAAAATAAACGTAGGGCCAGTACCACAAAAAGCTTAACTTTTAAAAGTTTGTAAAATAATGATTTTGAGTGATTTGCCCTATTTTTACCAAAAGATATCTGACAGTTGGAGCATAGTTTTGCATATAATTTTTTCTCAGTAAGCCTACATCCTACATGATTGCATTGAACAAGCGATGAAAAATATTCTGTATCTATATATTATTTAAAACTCAAGGCATTTTTTTTCTCCTAATTCGCTAGCGGTCAACTCTCAACTATTTTAGTATAGCAGTCGGAATAATGGATGAATAATAAACATCGGAGAATATCAATTTTCATCAAAGAACGACATGTTATTTCCATTTTAGGTGACAGCAACTGTTTCTCTCATTGTTTGTTTATTCGAACATCATCGTGAAATCCGCAAGTTGTCGAAAAAATTAAAAATGAATCCTGCTGATCCATCTTATAAATTGCCCATTAAGAATTTAACTGAATGTGAAAATTTGTTACCGTTAGATGGTGAATGTGCTGGCAATATTGAATTGCATTGCATTAGTCAATTACTTACTTAGGGTGCATAGAGACAAAATAATGAATGTTTGGCTATGGTACCGGATATATTTATAATTTACACTTTTCTGGAAAATAGAACATTATAGTGTTTTGGAATTTCATCCAATATCTAATTTTGTGCAAGATTTCATCTGAAATGTTTTGCAAGATTCTTTATCTAATATTACACAAGATGCTATTCCAAGAAGATGTAAACAAAATAGATATTAACTGGTCGTGGGGAAAAGTTAAATGAACGAATGCAAAAACTTACACAATACAAAAGAAAACTATTTCAATTTAATGTAGATATGCCCTCGGATGCAACGTTTCTGATACTACTTAAAATGTAACTTTGTTTAACTTGGGTAATTTAAACATTGAGTGTAATTATTGCTCTGCATCGTACTTATTCACAACGTCTCACCAGACGCTTTGTGATTCAAGAAAATTATTTCACTTAGCTTCTGCTTGCAGTACAAGAAATCACATCATCTGTCGTGATTGACAGATGATAGCCCAGTCGATGAAGGCATTTACCCACAAAAATTTACAAACTGAATAACTTTTTTTTAAAATAAGTTCGTGAACGTGTATAGAATAATATCCTGAAAAGTTTACATTTCACTCGGATGCAGAACATAAAAAAAAGTGAAAAAAAATTTTTTTTCATCCATTTTTTAAAAATTTTGAAATTAAGTCAAGCTGGAAAAAAAATAAAAATACAGATGGATAGATCACGTATTTATGAACAAAAAATGTCCTAATAAAATTTATCGCTAAAGCCACGATTTTCCTGGAAAAAAATAGTTAAGTGTAACGTTATAACCCGAAGCGAGATACATGCGTGCGCGCGCTTGAATACGCAAACTATTACACCGACGCACTGAATTTACATGTCACTAAATCAGAATTTGTTCAATCTACATTACCATTAATTCATTTAAAATATGGAAATTGTAGCTTTCTGATGTTTTTTGTTTTAAACAATACAAGCAAAGCATGGATGGGAAAAATATACTTATATATATATTATCACACCCGAACTCAATCGCCGCAATAAAAAATATAGAAAAAAATAAAAGTCCTGCAAAAAAATTCTTTCTTCATTAAGAAGTGTTAAAAAGTATGTACTTTTCATGATTATTATGGTTTATTAAGTTGTAGTAACGTGGATTAAAAAAAAAGGACATCTCAAATCATTTTAATTTCCTTACTTGATGATTTTCTTGATAAATATATATAGATATATTGGAGGCTGTAACTTGCCGAGAAATTGACCCATTGGAAAAAATAAAATATCTCTGTTTCGGAAAAAATGTGTACTTTTCGAATGTTCAAACACAAATTCGTTTACTTGTATGAATTTTTTCGAACATATGATTAATCAGATCATGATAAGATATTGCAATTTTCACGATCTTATCTTTATAGTCTAGGTGCCCGCGTACATAAATGCAATTTGTCCATATCCTCGTATAACTTCTTGTACGGCATAATTGCGCCTAGTCTATCACTTTTTTCCTCTGCGAGAATTTTCGTAAACGCGGCGTTCCTCCTCGGCATGAAAAAGACGATTTCCACACGTCGGACTGGAAAATCGGCAAATATATTTTGTCCGACAATTCGAAAATTGGATTCTACATTATTTTATTAAGCAATCTTGAAAATATCAGCTGGTTATCAATAAATGTTTTAAAGTTATGTTATGTTATGTTTAGGGTGGTAGACACCTTTACGTTCCAAAATTTATGTAGGACCGTTTGTAGAAATATATAGAATATATATGTACATAGAATCCAATTCACATGACGTCACAAAAATGAAAAATTTTTACAACAGACGAACTGGTATAGATATCGACTTAACGGTTGGAGTTATTGAATTGAAATTTGAAACATAGGTGGAAATATTGTAAATGGACGGAATAAAAGTGAATTAATAATACACCTACATCTACATGACGTCACAAATAAGATAAATTCTTACAACAGGCGAACTGGTACAGATACTGACTTAACTATTGGAAACATCCAATTAAAATCTGAAATGTGGATATTGTGGACGGACGGAATACAAGTGAATTAATAATACACCTACGTTCACATGACGTCTCAAATAAGAAAAATTCTTAGAAACTGATGCAGATATCGACTTAACTATTGGAAACATCCAATTAAAGTTTGAAACGTAGGTGGAAATATTGTAGATGGATGGAATGCGAGTGAATTAAAAATACACTGATGACGCCATAAAAACATAAAATTCTTATAACAGGCGAACTGATGATATCAAAAAAATATTTCTACAAGACGTCACGAATTTTTTTTTTAATTTCCAAATTTTCGGAGAAATGTCACTTTTCAGAAAAATGTAAAATTTTTAAAAAATGTCAAATTTTCAGGAAAACGTCAAACTTTCGGAGAAATGTCAGTTTTCAGAAAAATGTCAAATTTTCGAAAAAATTTTAAATTTCCAGGGAAATGTCACTTTTCAGAAATACGTCAAATTTTCGGGAAAATATCAGTATTCAGAAAAATGTCAAATTTTCGAAAAAACGTCAAATTTTCGAAGAAATGTCAGCTTTCAGAAAAATGTCAAATGTTTGAAAATTGTCAAAATTTTCGGAGTAATGTCACTTCAGAAAAATGTCAAATTTTCGAAAAAAATTCAAATTTTCGGAGAAATGTCACTTTTCAAAAAAATGTCAAAAATTCAGGAAAATGTCAAATTTTCGAAGAAATGTCACCTTTCAGAAAAATGTCAAATGTTTGAAAATTGTCAAATTTTCGGAGTAGTCACTTAAGAAAAATGTCAAATTTTCGAAAAAATGTCAATTTTTCGGAGAAATGTCACTTTTCAGAAAAATGTCAAAAATTCAGGAAAATGTCAAATTTTCGGAAAAATGTCACTTTTCAGAAAAATGTCAAATTTTCAGAAAAATGTCAAATTTTATTAAACGGACTCAAAGGAAAATTGCAAAAATACTACGGGTCCATTTGTGGTATAAGTTCTCTGCTAGTGTGTTAAAGCGTGCAGACTGTATGCTGAGTATTTTTGACGTGTCAAGTGCATCGAGAGATTGCAAGTTCTTTAGACGTTTATAAAGCCCACGGATGGTGTGAGAGGCCATCCTGAACCGCTTACAAGCCCTACAAGTGTAAGCAATCTCACCGGAACGCTTTCGGTGAGTTTTTTCCAATAAAACTTTAAAAGTGACAGTGACATTATATTTTAAAAACAATTTCCGCTACTTCCGGCATCCCGCCGGAAATTCTTCCGGCAACATAACCTAAAAATAGTACTACATAACCTAAAAACAATTTAAGGCATTGTACCAACATAAACATTTTTCAAAAACCAAATTCCCCAGAGAAACATTGGAAGCAAAAATTTGATAGCTATCACTTCCCCGACCGATTTAGTGAAAAATGGGTCGAGGCCAGAAGATAAAACAAAATATACCACCTCAAACTTAAACGATCCACCATGAACACTACCCTGGCTACATCTGGCAGGGAAGCTGTCCACCAAGAGTTATATGGTTTTTTCCAAAGATGGCCATCCCTGCCATCCATCCCATTACAAACGAACAGGTTTTTTTGTTTAGTTGTTTCCCGTATCAACAATCAAAATTATTAAGTGCTCTTGCCTACGAACGTTTTTATAGTATTGTGTTTATTTTTATATTAATTTTAGGTCCATGTGAACACATTAAAATTTTAACCTAGTTTTTAAGCCTGCCTACAGAAGACAGGAGCTACTTTTCTATTTTTATATAAAAAAAAATGTTTCAACTTAATAAATATAATTAAGTGAGATCGTTCATATTGTTTAGTGCTCTTTTCGGCTACAAAGATTCACCGGGTGGGGAGGTTCCAGCCGCTTCCAGTAGCTGCCGATTTTTTTTTGTTTAAAATATGTAGTTATCGATATAGTTGTTTAAAATGCCTTAGGTTTAATTCTCATAATAACTTTAGAAACACTTAAATTATTATGTACGCAGGTATCTAGTATCAGAGTAATATTTGTATAAATGAAATTGTCTCTAAACATGATAGATATGAATGTATTTATATCATCTTTGCAAAATACATTACAATTAATAATGAAACATTACTATAATTTGAATCAGTTTATATCATGAAAAATGCGAAGATTCATAACCGGTGCAGTTATATTCTCCATACTAAAATTTTGTGTTTTGGAAGAGCAGCAATAGTTGTTGTCATTGTTTTTGTGCAGCAAAATGAAAGTGAAGCTACGGATTGAAAAGTTCGATTCGTATTTTTTCTGCAATAAAATAATTGAAAATGCAGCAACTGGCACTCATACCTCTCCTCCTTACAGCAACCCTTTTTATGTACTTAGTGGGATAACACAAGCTACACATTTAGGAAGGAAAAAAAGACAGAATTTAAGACGGCAATTGAAAATTGGGAAATACCTAATCCTCTGGCAAAATATAAATATGACATGGACGATTGCAACATCATGGAATTTATAAACACTGGCTCCATATTATTTAAATGCCTGTACGGTCACTCATATTTCCACGTAAACCTTAAAAAGCTAAGGGCACATTTATTTTTAAACTGCAAGAGCGATATAGAGTTTTCCCACCTACTGAAGACACGTTTTATGAACATGCCAAGATATGTGCCTATAAACTTCTTATTTGGAAGAAAACAGGTAATATGTCTCCAAAGCTTCCAGATATTCTTCAGTATGATTAGTCACTGACAGAAGGTGTATTGATACATACCATGTGTAAAAAACAATCGAAGCCTGTCACTTCTAAATAGCTGGTTACAAGTGTAAGAATAATATTTGCAACAAGAGGTGTTTCTGCAAGAGAACTGGAGAACTGGTCTTGCATTATTATTGTGTACTGATGAAAACATATAATAATTATAATAATTTCTAATTATTAATTGTAATGTATTTCACTTAGCTGATATAAATACAAATCACTGCCTAAGGAATTACTGCTCCCGCATCCAGATTTTCTATCCAAGACTCTTCCAAATCCCCCACTAACACCCCCACCCCATTATTAAGGGAGGTGGTAGTGGGGTTGGCTGAATTTAAAAAAAATTGAGGCCTTTGTTGTACACAATCTAAATCACATTTTTTCTACCCCATTTAATAATGGTGGGACGGTGGTAATGAGGGTGGTAGTGGTAGCTGATGCCAAAAAATTTTTGGCTTCTTGTACAAGCACTAAATCCCAATTTTATAAACTCTTGTTTGCTTTACTTGTTTACCCCCATTTAAAAATATTTAAAAAATTTTTTTAAAAATAGTATTAAAAATATATTAGAGGTTGCCCATTCTACCCCTTGGTGAAGCACTCAAGGGGATGAAAAAAAATTACAAAATGCCTTTCAATAAGTGTAGTAGATATGCCAAATATTTAGTTTATTGGAATTTTATTTTTTGAGTAAAAAATGAAAACGGTTTTTAACGTACCCTTTATGTAACTTGAGAACGAATGGGTACCTATTTTGAAAAATGTTATATGAAGAACCCCAATTAATTTAATTAATTTGGGCTAAGGAATCTAGAGTTAATTTTTTTCTACTTTGTTTCCGGACTGTATATATTTTAAACAAAATTAAGCCGATAAAATCAAACACAGGAATATTGTTCCTATTAATACAGTACCAAATAACTAAGTATAATGCAAAAGGGTGCCAGCATACGTCGGTTTCAACTCGTAGCGCGCTCGTTCGCAGGACGGCCAAATTTAAAAAAATCATATCTTCACTCAAGATATCAGTATGAATCAATCACTAAAAATAATTTTGGTCTTTTCTTGTAATTTCGTACCATCTAGTTTTTGTCAATTTCCCAAAATAAAAAAAAAACTAGCAGGCTACATTTTTTAATGCGCCGGCTGCGTAGAAGTTCACCACATGTTTTTTTCTAAAATTTCTATAAGTATTAAATGTGGTTTGACTACACTGTTGCATTAAATGCACTGTGTGCTACAATTTGAAAAAAATAATAGATTTTTAGCTTATTTTTTGTGGGAGAAAACGCAAGTTATATTTTAAAAATTTAATTTTTCACAATTTCCGAAATAAAGGTAAATTCGCGGATTAAGAGTTGAAAGCAATTCCCGATTTATGCGCCCACCGTATTCGGATTCAGCAGACAATTTTACGTCGGTCGAGTACAACACTTTTCAGCCGTACGTCTGATAGATACTTAGGCATCAAAAACTAAGCCTTAAATTGGAGCTGAGATTCCCGACTATTTTTGGTTTATGTTGTTATAACAAAAGTTAAAATTGTCTGAATTTCGTGTTTCTGATAAAATGAAAAAAATACTCACGGAGAATAATAACATATCTAAACATCAATATTCATCAATATAACAATACTTTGTCTTTCGTGTATATGGTCCCCATAATTTTAACTTGTATGTGGTGTAGCAGATCCTAAAATTTCTTTTTTATATCCTCAAAATGCAGACCGTGCCTCTTATGGGCAATTGTATATTTTAAACTATGTTGAAGCTAATCAAACTAGACTCGAAAATGCTGGTAATAGTTCTTTGATAAGATATATTTTTAAGTTATTTAGATATGCAAAATAATGTGATTTATGGTGTTTTTCAGTATATCATAAAATGTCTTCTTATATCTTTAAAGTAAAAATTGCTTAGTAAATTGCTTACTTAGTACCAACAACTTTACCTGAAAACACAAAATTTGTATCTCTTTACATTCTGCAACTGATAAAAGACTTTGTGCCAGTGTAAAAGAACCTACCACACTTCGTCTGAAGGACGTGGCACTGATTTATTTATCAAGAGTGCAAGTCGCATCAAGGGCGGATCTGGACCTTGAGCTTGGGAGGGTAACACTGAACCCAAAATTTTTTGATGAGCGGGGAGGGAGAAATCCGAAAAAAAATTTTTCATCCCAAAATTTTTTTGGAGAGCGCGGGGGGGGGGGGGAGGAAATCCGAAAAAAAAATTTTCGCCATAAATTTTTTTGAAGAGCGGGGGGAGAAATCCGAGAAAAAAAATCCGAAAATTTCTTGGGGGGGGGGTAATTACCCTGTTAAAAAATTTTTCTTTACAAAATTAACAAAAATCATACCATTTTAAAACAAAAATTGATGATTTACAGAATCTTGGGGGGTAATTACCCCTTTACCCCCCATAAATCCGCGCCTGAGTCGCATTCTCCTTTTAACTGCGTGTGGCTACTTCCACTCCCAGATGAGTTCTATATATTTATGAGATATTTGATAGATGGAAGGTAAAAGTTGTACTTACCGTGGCCGCGGATTGCTAACTGCTCTCTCTCTCTCCAAGACTGGCTTCTTTTTCGATGGAGTTTAGCTTATATTTTTAGCACTGTATTGGATCTTTGCTTAGAGATTTCTTAACCACTTTTATAGAATGCCTCCTTCGAGTTTTAGCGATCTGATCAGTGTTCTGAATTTCATACGTATGGGCCCATGAGGGGATTCCGTTTATTCATTGCTGACCCAACACACAAAAGCCCTCGAGAGGATAGACTCAAAGTTAATCATTCAATCAGTAAAATGCAATAGGTCAAATAATACCATTTATTGGTTTGATCCAAAATTATACAGGAATATGGATTAGCTACCTAATAATATTTCAAAGAATCGCCTCCACAAATAGGGCAAGGAAGAGCGCATCTTCTAATGGACGTTTATCTCAACCACCATGCAAGGAGAACGTGCAATAACAATCAACTTAGCATACAAGATTCACACAGCTTCCTAGAAGTGTATTAAGGCACTTTGAATTTAGAACTGTCGGAAACAATATAAAATAGTGGTTTTATTCACAAGAACTTATCATTAGAAAAATGCAACGGGCCCTTTTTAGGGTAATATATATGCTACATGGGACGTTCCTGCCTCCTTTACGGCGACGTACTGACGGCATGTAACCCAATAAGGTTTTTTGATCTAACCTTGTTTTCGAGTGGCCTTCATGAGTTTGACTCCTTGACCTCGTTTATGCACAAGGCGATTTTCTTTCTAATTTCTTTAAAGAACTGCATTTGGTTTTCCTACCATCGCTTTCTGCGAATTCTCCAATGCTCCTGCCCCAGTGACAAGTCGCTGGATGAATCAAAATTTGTTTTATTTGAGAAATCGACCTTGGCTAATTGGCTAATTTTTGACTAATAATTGCATATAGACGCTCCGCGCCTTTGCCACATTTTTCAAGCTTTTCAATACGTTGCCACGCCAAAGTTTCATTGTCATTCTTTTTTGCTAAATCCACAAAATGCTATGTCAACAATTTTCCCAAATTTGGGGAAGCGATAAAAATTAAAAATTCGGCGTACTTTTGAAATTTCACTCTTGGTGTTTTACACTTGGTGGTCTGCAAACATGTTTGATTCTTTTGGGACGGTCTCCGGCGCTGATGTCTTAATTTTGATTAGTTATACTCTCAAAGTGCCTTTTTATAAAATTTTTCTTATAAGCAATTTTTTGTTTACCTTTCGGCCTAGATTGATTTTCTGAGGTTCTACAACACCAGCACTAGCATTAGCTCTTGTCGAACTCAAAGATGCAGCTGCGAGAGGTGCAGCTTTATCTTGCAAGATATTTTACGCATGAAAAACTCACTATTACAATGACTTAACACCTGCTGCAGAAAAAAATGATGGCGAAGCATCAGAAGAGCTTTATGAAGAAAACAGTTGCAATAAATATATATATATGTGTGTTTCACTTCTCGTGAAGACACCCTTGTATCTTTTTTATTTGTGGCCGAATTAATTTCAAATTTTTATCAGCCATACAACTCCATAAAGTGACTTTATTCAATACATAAATGCCGTCTAAATCTAAAACGCCGGCCTACTGCGATAAAAAGAAAATGTCAATTTTCGAGACATTATAGTAGGCTTAGAGATAGACAAAAATTTTGTTAATGAAAGTTGTTCATGATCACGGCATATGCCCCTCTGTAAAATTTTGTGAAAATCGGAATATTTTCAAAAAAAAATTTTTGTTTCACTTCTCGTGACGACACCTCTGTATCTTTTTTATTTGTGGCCGAATTAATTTCAAATTTTTATCAGCCATACAACTCCATAAAGTAACTTTATTCAATATATAAATGCCGTCTAAATCTAAAACGCCTGCCTACTGCGATAAAAAGAAAATGTAAATTTTCGAGAAATCATAGTAGGCTTAGAGATAGACAAAAATTTTGTTAATGAAAGTTGTTCAGGATCACTTCATATGCCCCTCTGTGAAATTTTGTGAAAATCGGAATATTTTCAAAAAAAGAGAACACAAAGAGAACTTTTTCCAACAAATGAAAGTTGTGAACAAAAATCAGCATTCAATAAAACACTAAAAGGGCTTTTTATTTTTACATATCAAGTTGAATGTAATATCTTTTCTTTTTTTCTTTTTATTATCTCTGTTCTGGAGGAGTAACTCTCTATCATATCCTTCCTCCTTATCGGCTCAGAAATTTAGGAACATGGACGGTTTTATTGTTTTAAATGTTAAGAGTGCCGTGAAATTAACTGTCAATATGTATTGTTTTATTTATTTCGTCATTGCTTTCATGACAGAAGTGATTGTTGTTATTTTCTGTGGAGTTTGTTAGTTTTTCTTGTTTTAATAATTTAATTCATACTAAAGTTTCCTTATTTCATATCTTTGCTCATAATGGTTAGAATACTTTTAACTACTGTTGAAAAAACTGAAATAATAAAGATAGTCGGTGAAAATGTACGGTCTTCAAGAGAAGCAGCAGAAGAATTTAATTTAAGACATCCTCTAAGACAACCAATACACCATGGTACCGTAGCAAGAATATGTCACTTGTTCAATACAACTGGCAATGTGCTTAAACCGAGAGTATATCTTAATCGAAATCACGGATATGATAATGTTATATTAGCGGCGTTTAACGCCAATCCCACTACCAGTCTTCGAAATATGGCTCGTGACCTTAATTTGTCGGCATCAAAAATTTGGAGATGTTTAAAACGTCATAAGCTACAATCGTTTAAACCAAAATTTTTACATACCTTGGAGGAAGGTGATGAAGAGAGAAGACTAGAATATTGTTTATGGATCCAAGGTAATTATTTAAACAATAGAGACATCTTGAAGAAAGTAATTTTCACGGATGAGGCAACTTTCTCCACCAACGGGGTAGTGTCATCACAAAACTCTAGGTTCTGGGCAGTAGAAAATCCTGATTGGATAATAAATTGTAAAAGGCAATATTCCCAGAAGGTAAATGTGTGGTGCGGAATTTTTAACGAAACAATAATAGGGCCGTTTTTCTTTTTTCAAAATATAAATGCGTTAAATTTGCTAGAATTTTTAAATAATGATCTTTGGAATGCAATAGTTGATTTTCCTTTGGAACAAATGTATTTTCAACTCGACGGAGCATCTATCCACAATTCCGTAGTAGTGAGAGCATGGATGAATGAAAATTTTCCCCAAAGATGGATAGGACGAAATAGCCCTCTAATACATTGGCCACCCAGATCACCTGATCTCACTCCAATGGATTTTTATTTTTGGGGTCACATTAAAAACAAAGTTTATATGACCAGACCTCAAAATGTAGAGCAGCTTTGTGAGAGTATAAGGCAAGCGTGTTTAGAAGTTACAGCTCAAGAACTGCGAAGAGTTGTAATAAATAACAGAAAACGGATTGAGAAGTGTATTACACTTGAGGGTGGGTTAGTGCAAAGGGGCCCAATATAATAAATTAGTAAAAAAAAAACCATTAACTTCTTTTATTTTTGAACTTTTCTAACACTGCGGCTTTTGCTTTATCTGTATTTTTTTTTCCGACAATATTATCATTCATTATTAGTAGTTTTCTCTGTAAAAACAACGGCACTATTCAGGGCCACCAATTTAATTCAAAAAGAATTCGTTATATGGCAGCATCCTACCAACCTACATATTCTTGACAGATGTTAAAACTCATTAAAGTAATTAGATTTTAATTTTAATTATTCTAAGGCCGGCGTTTTAGATTTAGATGACATGGGGCATATGAAGTGATCCTGAACAACTTTCATTAACACAATTTTTGTCTATCTCTAAGCCTACTATGATTTCTGGAAAATTAACATTTTCTTTTTATCGCAGTAGGCAAACGCTTTAGATTTAGACGGCATTTATATGTTGAATAAAGTCACTTTATGGAGTTGTATGGCTGATAAAAATTTGAAATTAATTCGGTCACAAATAAAAAAGATACAGGGGTGTCTTCACGAAAAGTGAAATAAAAAATTTTTTTTGAAAATATCCCGATTTTCACAAAATTTTACAGAGGGGCATATGAAGTGATCCTGAACAACTTTCATTAACAAAATTTTTGTCTATCTCTAAGCCTACTATGATTTCTCGAAAATTGACATTTTCTTTTTATCGCAGTAGGCCGGCGTTTTAGATTTAGACGGCATTTATGTGTTGAATAAAGTCACCTTATGGAGTTGTATGGCTGATAAAAATTTGAAATCAATTCGGCCGCAAATAAAAAAGATACAGGGGTGTCTTCACGAGAAGTGAAACACACTGTACATATATATTTTTTTGTAATTTTTTTTAACTTTACCTAATTACAAAAGTTTAATTTTCATTTGTTTCTTAAGACAGTTTAGGTAAAATATAATTAGGCACTATTTTCAAATTTAAACCTACCCTTTGTCTCTGTAGATACGCGGGATACCTTATGACCGTCATTAATTTTGATCAACCCTGGATATCTCGAGTTACCCAAAGATGACAGCTTGTCATCAGTTGAGTACGTAAATAAGTCCACCCGACACTTATAAAACCTCCTGTTATGAATCTCTTTTATGAAAAATACTCTATTATCGGTGCAAATTACCAATTTTACATAAAATAATTATGCAACGCCACAAGTAATCGTTTATTTTCACAGGTAGCTCTAAAACGCCAACAAGCCGCTGAAGATGCTATAGCACTCCACCTGGCATCTGCAGAGAGCGGTACCACCTATGATTACCTTCCACCAGGCCGTATCTTCGGAATGCAGGTCACCTCTCCCGAACCTGATTCATCAGATAACACAAATGAGTCGCAGTCCTGTCCAGAACAACACCAGGAGGAGATACTCGTGAGCCCTGCTTCAATTGAAATGCTTGCGAAACTTTTCCCAAATAAAAAGAGGGCTGTGTTGGAGCTGGTATTAAAACGGTGCAACCATGATCTATTAAAAGCAATAGAGCACTTCAATATGAACAATAATCAAAAACACGAAAAAGAGCATGATTCCAATAGTGCACATGAATCTGCTTCAGCATTTAAACCTGTTTCAAATGCCGCCAAAATTACAAAACCGTACGTAAGTCCACATACGGGTGGCTTGCCATTCATATCGAGTAATAAAGTCATTATGCATAGTTTATATCCATTTTTACCACTGTTTAATTCTCAGCCCGTTCTACCTAGTCCCGTTTATGTACCAGGATTCTGTGAATGTGAAATATGTAAGCACGGGTTATACAGCAGGATTGATCCTGCTAGACCTTAAATGTTATTTCGTTTAAAAAATTATTTATTTTTTTTTGTTAAATTTGATCTGTTACTTTCAGCTTTATTAAATTTGTTAAGAACGGAAAGAAAATGTATTTCAGCATATCTGTTATTGTTTACGCATTGAATTATATATTTTTATTTTAGCTACAGCTGATAAAATGCATATGTTAGCATGTTAGCAATTTGTAATTAGGAGTGCTGATTTTATAAGAATTAAATTTATGAAATTTTTGGATTATTCATTAATTAGGAAGTTATTTCTAAATGTTGACTCCATTTGAGCGCAAATGATATCTGTCTCTCTGTATGACCCAACTAGAATGAAAATGTATCAATATGCCTGTCGCAACGAATGGTAAACATCTTTTCTATCATTAGTATACATTATTTATTTATTTTTACTTCCACATTCACATAGTGGAGTTAAAGTATTATAGTAACGGTATAGAAATGTTTGATTTCTTTAGTTCAAATAGGCTTAGAATGTCATGAAACGTCGAGATTTTAAGTTTGAGTGACAAAAAATTTGTGCCTGTAACTTTTTTGTACGCATCATTACTTTGGAACGGTTTATTATATTGACTTGAAAGGAGGAGGGTAAAAAGGGGAGGGTTAAAAAATCATTTTTTTTATCATCTGTCATCAATATTTAATTGATTTCACTCCAAACAGAACCTCTCCCCACTCGCACATATCTCTTCTATCCCTTTTAAGTATTAGATAACCAGAATTCAGGAACAGTATCGCTAAATATTTTTCCCATTTAATAAGTCTCCAAAAGTCTTTTTTTTTTTCAAAAAAGTTCATCTGGAGTATCTCCACCACGCCTAACTTACCCACCCACATCCTCGACTTAACTCGACTTTATAAACATACAGTTATACAATGGAACTACAAGGATTCTTTATTTTTATCACAAAAAAGATGATTTTTTACACCCGCTCCTAGCTTCTCTTTCCTCCATCACGTAGGTGGGCCTTAGCTCTTCTCCCCCTTTGGTATAACTTTGAAGCTGGATTATATTTTTATCTTATTCTGTTGGAGAATTGGGGGATTCATGAGAATAAATGGGTAAAGCAAGCAAGAGTCCATGAAATTGGGATTTAGTATATGTTCGAGAAGTCAAGGACTCAAAATTTTTTTGGCCTCAGCCATCCTCACTTCACTCCATTACCACCCCACCACCTCATTATTAAAGGAGTAAAAAATAAAATTTTGAATTAGGGTACAAGAACCAAGCTCCTCAAAAAATTTTTTGGCTTCAGCCACCACCACTACTACTCCTTTCAATAATGCGGTGGGGGTGGTAGTGGGAGGCTTGGATAAGAAATCTGGATGTGGAATTAGTACAGCGGTTTTTTAATTATTTGTCAACGTCAACAATGTCAAACGTGATGTAATGAGATGATAGGATGCTCAGGACAAGACATAACAGTTGACGTCAGATATTGCTACTATGGATATTTAAGAACCAAAGAGAAACTGAGAAAAAAAATAAGAACAGACTGAACTACTCAGTTTGAGTGATGAGATGGCAGTTTTTGGAAAAATGTTTTTTCATGTATTTTTTTTGCCAATATTTAATTTATTACAAGGATTATACTCGAATTGACAAAGAAAGAGTTTTCTCCCTGCGCCTTATATCTTTGCTTTACTTCAAAGTGAGCTTGAGCTACTTTTATACATTTTCCACGTTTTTGAGCAACCATTTTTGGACCTTTTACTATTAGCTTGCATTAAAATAAAAGAAAATTTTATTGTGAATATTGACTTATTTTCGACAATAAGAAGTTGTCCCCTTTTTGGTTCCATTTACCGGCCCGGTAGCTCAGTCTGTTAAGGCGTATTGAGTGGCGAATATGCTGATCGACTGTCTACCGCGCTCTGGGTTCGACCCCCAGCCCCGGTATTGACAACACCGGTGGGTGTGGATGTATGTCTGCGTTTTTCCAAATGTGTAACCCCCTTCCGCACAGCCTTGGCTATGGATTTGGGGGTTGTCTACTCTCTGTGGTGTGGTGTGTTTATTCGTGTGCATGTTTATATTTCGTAATTTATTTACGAATTATATAGTTTCAGGTGAATGCCTCTCATAAGGTGCAACTAATAGATCGTTTCAATTAAAAGAAATATATACTTTATATTTTTTATTTAGTGAACCTGGTGTATAGTCCAAAAGCTTCTGCACTTCTTACTTAATTAATATGAAATATACCTATTGTTCTGGCATCCATTATGAAATGTTCTTTGTCAGTAATTATGCCTATGAAAAATATTTTCAAATTCCTATATAATTATTAGTTTTTTTGGTTCATGTTTTATCAGATCGTATAAAATATATCCTTGCTGTGTATTTCTATTTTTAAATGTAACATTTCAATTACTTATTGGAACAATCTCTAGCAATGAATATTTATGTATTGAATGCAATGTAATGTAAGAGCCGTCGCTTTCCATTTTTTAAATCATGTTTGTCTATTTGCCAATTAAACACAAAATAGTTAAATATAATTTAACTTTATGTAGAAGTAGAAGACTAATATATTAGACCGTGGGATAGTGACAGATTTTTTTAAACGTTTGGTTCCTATCTGGCCTTTTGGGAGCCTTTTGTGCCTGATTTGTACTAACCATTTTCATGTTTATCAAACGGTTATCCAGGGCCCCTCAGCGGAAAACAGAAAAGAAAATTTCATGAAAATGAGCAATTTCAAACGTTTTGTTCCTATCTGGCGTCAAGTTAGACTTACGTTTTAAAGAAAAACATCCGACGGAAGCTTATCGCCAGACAAATTCTGTGGGCCGGAAGGCCCGAAATTTCAATCCGAAGTTGTAAGAAAAATGGTCAAAATCAAACGATTTGGTTCTTATCTGGGAATTGTATATACAGGTAAATAGATTATAATTATCGCGATATAACAAACGTCAGAAAAATCCCGAGGGCCCAACAGTGAAAAAATTATTGTTTAAGTTGTCAACTATTCCGAGAAAATCAAACGATTTACATTCGTCTGGCATTTGTTTTTTTGTTAATATTAGGCAATAAGTAGTTTCAATTTAAGATTCCCAGACGGATTGGCTGGGTCCCCTGGATAGCCAGACAAAAAGAAAAGCGCGAAAAAAATGCCATTTTTCAAACGATTTATTCCTGTCTGGCATTTGGATTTCAAAAAGATATGTTAATAAATAAGCCATATTTCTAGTCCCAGATAAAAAGCTTGGGCCCAGACGTAGATATGTTGAGCGGAAGTATCGAAAAATCAAAAAACAGTCGTGTAAAAATCGATGCATTTTCAAACGATATACACTCGTCTGGGATTTGCTTTTTAAAAAGATATGTTAATAAACAAACCATATTTCAAGTGCCAGACAAAAATCTGGGGCGCAGCTGTAGATATATCCCAAATTTTGAGGTTCTACAGTTGGCAACTTTTTAATCCTGGCTCCTACGCCAAAAGACTACTCTAGCTAATTTAAATAAAATAAAATTTGCTAAAACTTTTTTTTTAAATTTTTTTAATTCCGACAAAAATGAAGGAATTAGAGGGGGGCAGGATTTGGGACTTTTCTTTTCGGTAAAAAATGTCTCCATTTTGTCACCGTAATTAATCGGTAATTAATTGAAATCGATCTCATATATGATGTTCACTTAATATCATGTACTACTTTGACGTTCCGTTAAGCTCGGTCCTTCGAAACAAAAGTTTCTGAGAAAAATTATTTTTTTTAGATTTACATACATTATAGGAAAACGTGTAATTTCCTACATTTCCTCAAATATCTCGATAATTATTGTTTTTATCGAAAAATTTGTAGATAGCTTATGTAAAGAGAATTGATTGAGCTTTCCGACACTTTTTTTTTATTTTTTCTCTAACATAAAGAGCAAAAGACCAAATATGCGGACGTCTCAAAGCCAACCGCCACCTAGTCTATTAATTAGGGTGAAGACGTACCGCTCGGCTAAAGTACACCATCTGTGGGTCCCCACGCGAGACTAGTTTCTCGATCTGACGTCACAGTACTTTTCGTGAGGAGTAGCGAGGATTTCAACTTTAATTATTTATTGCAAAGTAAGTACTGCGATTTAAGAGCTGATATTTGATGTGGCGTGTTTTTATACATAAACACACACTTTAATGAAATACAGAAAAAATGGGCAAGTTCCCCATTAGCAAACGATAAATGAAAATCACCGCGGGACGAGCGGGGAGTATAAAAAGTAGCGTCGCTCGCAAGCAATGCATACCACATATGTTTCTACCACATCTTACGTGTCTTATGTCGCGTGCATTAAAATGAGAGAAGAAATTTTTGTGTGGTTGACTACCTACGCCAAGGGAGAATGAAACAGGTGCGGACTTACGAGGACTTTCACTCAGTTTCTATGGTGCTATGGTGTAGTGCAGAGTTGTAAATTATATATTAATATGTAATAATTTATATTTGTCTTTTTGTTAGTATGTAACTTATTTATTGTAAATATTATTCGATCGAGGGATTATGAATGTGAAAGTGACAGTTATATTGATTCCAGTGATAAAGAAAATCAAATTCCAAATGAGTTTCAAGTGAGAAAAAAAACGGCATTTCAAGGGCGGATCTGGACCTTGAGCTTGGAGGGGAAGGGGGGGGGGGGGGAACATAGCCGCGTGTTGAAAATAACAAAAATGTTTTTCCTCGAAAATTAAAATTGATGAGCGGGGGGGAAAAAATCTCAAAAAAAAAATTATAAACACAACTACACAACTAAATAGAATATATATTCAAAAATATAAAATAAAATAATAAAAATTATTAAATTTTAAAATGAAAGTTGATTGTTTACGGAATCTTGGGGGGTAATTACCCCGTTACCCATAAATCCGCGCTTGCGGCATTTAAGTAGTGACGCGAAACAAATTTGTTTAAATGTGTATAATACTCTTTTACAATGACAAGCTGATGAAATGCCAGACGAGTGTGAATCGTTTGAAAGTGCATCGATTTTGACACGACTGTTTTTTGATTTTTCGATACTTTCACTCAACATATCTATGGCAGGGTCCAAGCTTTTTGTCTGGGACTTGAAATATGGTTTATTTATTACCATATCTTTTTAAAATCCAAATGCCAGACAGGAATAAATCGTTTGAAAAAATGAGTTTTTTTCGTGCACTTCTTTTAAGATTTAAAATATGTTTGGCCCACGCTTTTTGTCTGGGACTTGAAATATGGTTTATTTATTACCATATCTTTTTAAAATCCAAATGCTAGACAGGAATAAATCGTTTGAAAAAATGGCTCTTTTTCGTACACTTCTTTTAAGATTTAAAATATGTTTGGCCCACTAACAATGTCTGTGAATGATACAATACATTTTCGTTTTGGTTAATCTTTACAGAAAAAATCATTTCACATGAGAACCAATCGTTTGATTTTCGCGGAATAGTTGACAACTTGAACAATAATTTCTTCACTGTTGGGCCCTCGGAATTTGTCTGGCGTTTGTTATATCGCGATAATTATAATCTATTTACCTATATAAACAATTCCCAGATAAGAACCAAATCGTTTGATTTTGACCATTTTTTCTTACAACTTCGGATTGAAATTTCGGGCCTTCCGGCCCACGGAATTTGTCTGGCGATAAGCTTCCGTCGGATGTTTTTCTTTAAAACGTAAGTCTAACTTGACGCCAGATAGGAATAAAACGTTTGAAATTGCTCATTTTCATGAAATTTTCTTTTCTGTTTTCCGCTGAGGGGCCCTGGATAACCGTTTGATAAACACGAAAATGGTTAGTACAAATCAGGCACAAAAGGCTCCCAAAAGGCCAGATAGGAACCAAACGTTTAAAAAAATCTGTCCCTATCCCACGGTCTATATAATTTGTATATATTTATGATTGCGACATTGACCCATTTTGGCACAATCGGATTTGAGATAATAAATCGCTAACCTTTCTTTTTGATTTTTGCCATTGAAAAAAAAACATAGTAGGCCTTGAAAATTAAAATTTCATTATGAATTTAGGTACTAAAATAGAAGAAGTGAAGATCTATCATATAAACTGAACATGCTTTAAATCTATCAGGAAATGACATTTTCAGAGTAAAAAATTCTGCTCTTGAATGGGCCACTCTGATATATTAAAAAATATAACAAAGTAGAATATTTTATCTAGATGCTCACAATATCATAAAATAAAAAATGCGTATAAATGTAATGTTTTATAACAGGTGAAACAAGTAGAGAAGTGGGAAAATGTTAATTTTAATGTAGAACTAACTGTTTTACGACACTTATTATCAGAGATCGGAAATTTGAGCGTCATTCCAGGTCCGTACTAAGGTAACAGTGTAAAAAATATGCAAAATGGAAAATATTTATTATGAACAATTATTGGCAAAAATTATTTGTTAATTACTTTTACAATAACTATAAAATAATAATATTAATAATAATAAAAACAATATTACTTTATTTCAAACAGCCGCAATACAATATGTCTTTGTTACACTATAGTACATACAATAATAATAGTGGGTTGAAATAAGTGAAAAAAACAGATAATTAAACAATTATTTATAAAACAAATAAGCTATACTTTTTCAGTATGTAAGTATGTCTTGAAAATAATTAGGTATCTATTGAGTCGAAAAGTACTGTAATTATTTTTTCCAAATGTTCCTTGTTTAACCTGTTTCGACGAGGATTCAATATCTACTTATATACTGAGAACGATCTTTCGTAATCAACTGTCGTCATCGAGGCATATTTTAATGTTGATAACGGTATATCAGTTACCCATAATGCTTGTACGTCAGTAATAATTTTTTCTTTTATTTCTTTTGCAATTTCAAAAGCGGAATTTCTCTTTAAAATTGATGAATATTTTGATATCAGCGTTTCTCCTAAACCACCCGATATATTGTTTATTATTCCTTGCACATCTTCAATTTATTTAAATGATTCATTGGTAGATTAGGATTCTCAAGCGCCACTATTGTTTTGACTATTTTTTTAAAATTATTTTTAATGATGGCATTATGGCATTAGATTCTTCTGGCAAGGTGTTAATAACTTCTTGAATATTTTCAAAATGATCTACGTAGTAACAGGTAGCATCGATCCATGTTTCCAATTGGGTTATTGTCGGCTGCGGTGGAAGCCGGGACATTTTTGTTGAAAATATTTAATTCTTGAAGGTACTTTTAAAAACACTTTTTTACTTTTGCAATAAGTTTATCAACGTTTTTAAAATTACATCTTATTTTTTCACTTAGTCGATGTAAGCCATGTGCGAAACAAGTTATGTGAAGTAACTGGGTGTGGGTATATAGACTTTAGTTGCCGTCCCACTTTGAGCAATTGAGCATATAGGCTACCGAATCAGAAGTAAAGAGTAATATTTTTTTGTTTGTTAATTTCTGCAAAATCGCCCCAGAACCAGTATAATGTGTCTTTATAAAATTGACACATTGTTTGACTATTTAGTTTTTCCAACACTTTAGATGCTACTATGAAATTTTTTTGGCATACTGTCACACAACGACATTACTAGAAGACGCGCAAAGTTTCAACCTAAACAATTAGTCGTTTGGTCTATTGAAACCCAAAAGCAATCCCTTCGCATATTTTCCACTGTTTCTTTATAAACTTTTGTCAAAAATTCTTTACGAAGTATCGATACGTCGGGTATATGTTGTCCCATACAATATTTTTGAAGAAATGATTTAAAATGTTAATTATTTAATTTTGACCACGGTATAATAGCACATATCATCATTAGCGCCAAATCAAAATAAAAATCAGTTTGCGGTGGAGAACCACCCTTCTATTATTATGATAAGATGATGAGTTGACATCTCTCTAAACGTCCGATTTGTGAAAGATATTCAACTTCATATTACGAACATGACAAGTTAACGCTACACCAACGTATTTTAGTTCAGGTTAAGCTAGAATCCATGAGCTAATAGTTGAGGCCCGTGCAGATCTTCTCGAAGCCACCGTTCTTCGAAAGCCGACTCAATATGTGATACCCATGTAAATTTCCAAAATCGTAAAAAAGCAGAAGAAAGTCCATGAAAGCAAAAGCAATCAAATTGCCCTGGGCTATTACTTTTTAAAACGTCCTGTATACTTACTGCACGTACACGATTAGAAATTCTGTTAAATTCAAAGTTGACTTGGCTGCCCGTCGGCTCGCGCTTTCGGTTTAAATGCCGTATATAAAACTTCTCGAAACTTCGATATGATGTCACACAGAAAAATATCAACGAAAAACACTCGAATCGTAATGACCAGGTAATAGCAAATATCGAATATTCCAGAAACCTTACAATAAATGATTGGTCGGTTGACGTATTTTTACAAATGCATTTCCATGTAGAGCGGCTGTCAATTACGTTTAATTTCTGATTCGTTTGTTAGGTATTCTCCATTGTACTGGGCAGTACTAATTCCTTAATGGTCCACCCACTTCGTTGACTAAACTATGAAATTAAGGAGCGGTGAGATAATGCATAGAAGTAATTCAAATTTCTTATTTTGTTGAAACTGATTTCCGTTAGTATTTCTCAAGCATGGGCCGTGGCAGTTTGTGTGACTCATTATTATTATTATTACAATTCTTCGACGAAAATAAAAAAAATTTAACTTATAGTTATAAACTGCTGGGGGAATACCTATGTTACCAATAATATTACTTTAACAATTCTCTAGAAATGCAGATATAGTAGGTAATATGTAAGTGAATTAAAAAATAGGATAATTCCCATTCTTAATAATATCCTATATTATTTTGATAAACTATATAATCTGGTCGGTTGATGTATATAGGCGATGGGGTGGTGCCGTCAAAATGGTTTCCGTGTAGGTATTTATTTATGTAGAAACCATAAATGTCTCGTTCACAAGTAACGTTCAGAGTCGATCGTGGCGGTAAGTGTAAGGCCGGCTCTGAAATGACGCCCGGATTCCGATCTCTGCTTATTATCTTACCATTTTTTTAAGGTAATTAATCCAAACATTATTGTAATTATTATGTTTTTGAACTCTCATTGAATATAACCTTGTGATAGCAAATTCCTTTTTTTAATGTGTGTAAATCTATCTATCCTTAGGAAATCAAATAATGTATATTAATCTAAGTGTTATCCCAATTAATTGTGAAAATGGTTTTGATGTAAATAATTATTTTAGTAAGCAGGTTTGTTGTTTTAATTTTTATACATGCTGATATTATATATTACACATTTTTTCATATATAGCGTTTTTATTTTAATATATTATTAAAAAATTCTTGTGTGTGCAACTGAGCTGGTTTATTGTTTTCATAACCCCATATTTGGTCCCAAGGAAATTTAATCTTTAGAAAGAAATATAATATTTTACCAAGTTAAATGTATCAAAGATAATATTGTCTTTCTAAATACTTTAAAGGCCTACCGAGATTTTAACAGGTTTAACATATCTTGATAGTTTGAAGTTTGCATTTAGTCGGGAAGCCCTCCCTAGGTGTACGTGCACCCCCCCCACCGATCCTTGGGGACAATGTTTTTCATAAAGATTAAAGTCTAAGGAACAATTTAAGACATGTCCCCTCAAAAAAAAAACTGGCTGTACTTTCAAAATGACGGCCATATGTTAAAAAAACTGTTGCCAATGTAGTTTTTGTCATTTAACACAAAAACTAAAAAAGATGGACAAAAACTTTTTCCACAAAAAACAACATGCATAAAATTTTCTATAATTTTGTTCCTATACAATATTTTGATAGGAGTTACCATTTTCCAGATAAATGAGTCCAAAATTAAGAAAACATGGAAATTCATTTATTGGTAAATTACTTAGAGGAAATAACTGTGACAATTATTGTAAGGCGTATAATATAACTTTATATTATTAACGTAACAAAAAAATAAAATAAACTGAAAAAAGTTAATAATAATAATAATATTATAATTTGTGGACATTTATCTCGAAAACGGCGACAATGGTACCTGGAAAATGGTAACTCCTATCCAAATATTGTATAGGAACAAAATTGTAGGAAATTTGAACTTTGTTTTTTGTGCAGAACGTTTTTCTGCATCTTTTTTAGTTTTCGTGTTAAATGACAAAAACAATATTTGCAATTTTTATTTAAACGGACGCCATTTTGAAAGTAGAGCCAGTTTTTTTTTTGGGGGGACATGTCTTAAATTATTCCTTAGGCTTTAACCTTTATGAAAAAAATTGTCCCCAAAGATTTGGGGGTGCACGGACACTTAGGGTGGGCTCCCGTAGTATTACGTTTTATATTGAATTTTATATTTTATTTTAAGAGCTGAATCATTTATCTGGAAAATGGTAACTCCTATCCAAATATTGTATAGGAACAAAATTGTAGAAAATTTTATGCACTTTATTTTTTGTGCAGAAAGTTTTTCTCCATCTTTTTTAGTTTTTGTGTTAAATGACAAAAACAATATTTGCAAATTTTTGTTTTTTTAACGGACGCCATTTTGAAAGTACAGCCAATTTTTTTTTTGGGGACATATCCAAAATTGTTCCTTAGGCTTTAATTTTTATGAAAAACCTTGTCCCCAAGGGTCGGAGCGGGGGGGGTGTGCACGGGCACTTAGAGCGGGCTCCCGTAGTAATTAGAATATCGTATAAGTTATGTGCTGGCATATAAAACATTTTAAACTTTGGTGTTCATTCTTATTTGTTGATTAGGACAAAAAAAGTAATTTAATATGTTAATATTTATTATAGAGGACCCCGTGAAATCCTACGTCATCGAACTTGAATCTGATGAATGAATCTGATCATTCATGATAAATTCGAAAGAATGTATTACTAAAACTACACTAAATCGTAATTACGAAGCGTAAGAAGGTATGTTTCCTAAGTTACAAAACATCCTGCTAAACACATATGTTTATGGTATATCTGTATGTAAAAGATAGTTGGGCTGACGTTCACTTATTTTAGAAATGCTATTTAAACTAACTTTGAATATTTTTTTAAGTTCAAAATTAAAGTAAACAATATTTAAAAAAAAAATAACCTCAGCACATACTTCTCATATACAGATATGCAGTTCAAAAAGATATGATATGATTTTCCATCTTTCACGAAGAATCAAGAATTGAATATATCGAAATAAATTTTATTAATTCTCAGCGCGTGTCGGACGTGTTATTCCATGTAGACTAGCGTAAATGGCAAATAAACATGGGAGATCCGTCTTAACTTACTATATAAACAAAAAGATCAAGTTATCTCGGCGGTTGGTCGATGTGAAGTAATCGAGTTAGCAGGGAGAGTTCCAAATTGGAAAAAATTCTAGAGTATTTATTACATCAGATTTAAACCACTCAATGGTAAATCGTCCGTCATTGTGTAAATATGCTTTAGGGCAAATATGAATTATTTATATGTAAGCTCTGGAGGGTTGTTATCATTATCACTGTAATTATTGTCACCTAATTCATAAATATTAATCATGATCCTTGCCAATTACATGAGCATTGATTTGAAACAATATTCTCTATCAGATCTGGTTAAATTTTCTGGTTTCCTATGAAAACGCACCCGCGTGTCTGTAAACATATAAAAGGTGTCTCATAACATTATGTTAAAATTTTGGGGGACTTTTGTTCGTATTCTTCCAGTGTGCGGACGTGTTTAATTCGGTGCTTAGTTAATTTGGGTGTTATCAAAGTATATTTACATTACTAATATATTAGTGGTATTCTCATTAATTAAGGTTCAAAATTATTGTGGCTGATTTACTGTAAGTACACGTTTATTGTTTATTAAGGGACTAGGAGGAGGACCCCGGCTTCTGTGGTACAGATGTCCGGCGGTCGCCCTGGCTCACGCAGCCAGGAGCTGTCGCAAGCGGCTAGTAATATCCACGTCGAGGACGTCTATTTTATGGACGATGATAATCAAGTGTTAACCCATAATGAGTTAAATAATGTATCCAATAATAATTTTACATCTCAAGTTGTATATAATGATCCATTATCTCTGGTTAATAAAAACATAAGTGATAAAAACAATATATAGGAAAAAAGCAATCCAGTTGAAAAACAGCAGACCCGTTTTATAGATCTTGCCAATCGATTTAAAAATACTGATTCAGGGCCGTATTTCATTTTTGTGGAACACAATACATTAAATATAGGCAGGCTGCACCCAATGAAGTTAGGTGAAAAATTAATTACCCTATCTGAGTATGATAAACATATTCTAGAAATTAGTAATGTGGGTAGGAATAGAATTAAAATCGAAGATAACTCGGCTGATATGGCTAATAAATTAGTAGGGGAGCCATTCTTTAAAAACAATGACTTGGTAGCTTACATCCCCAGTAATTTAACAGAAAAAAAAGGTATGGTACGTTTTGTAGACACTTCATATAGTGAGGAAACCTTATTAAACATTATTAAATCGAATGTTCCTATTAAAAAAGTGCAACGTATGTATAAAACTGTCAATAATGATGGTACTCAAGAACGTGTAGCTAGGCAGATGATAGTTGTCACCTTTTCTGGAATTCATCTACCATAATTTATTTATATTAATAAAGTTAGGTGTGAGGTAAATGTTTACATTCAACCTGTCTTTCAATGTTATCAATGTCTTAGATACGGCCATTCTGCTCGGCAGTGTAAAAGTAAAAAAAGATGTAGAAAATGCGGTTCGACTGATGAAAATGATTGCTTGGACTGTAGTAATTTTTGTGTTTTTTGTCAAGAAGATAGTCATAATTCTACTCATAAAGATTGCCCGGAGTACAAAAAACAAAAACGAACGAAATAAGCTATGGCCCGCCTCAATGTTTCCTTTAAAGAAGCACAGAACCTCATAGATAATCCGGCTTACACTAGTATTGTCCAAAGAAATAGGTACGCCCCGTTGATAGACTCCAATGCTGAATTTCCTCCACTAAATTCACCTGGTCCCAGGAAGACTCCCCAAAACGCCTCTAATGGTGTTAAACATACTAGCTTAACTACTGGTCAAGAAAATCATGTAACAAAGCCTAACAAAAAAAAGGAAAAAAGCCAAGACACAACACCACATTTTCCCCTATTGCTAGAGAATATAAAAATTCATTTTTTGCAGGACCTGTAACAAGGACACCTCTGTTGATTTGGATGCAATAAAAAGTTGCCTTGGAGCTAAAAGAACTAGTTAAATTTATGATTAACGATCTACAAAATCCAACCACTTCTACAAGCGCCTCTCAAGTTGTAGATTGTTTTAATTTTGAGGATGTCTTAAATAGTGTTGTGAATAAACTTTTCTCATGTAGAAATGGCTAGAACACTTAAAATTATTCAGTGGAATGCCAGATCGGCATTTTCTAATAAAAATTCAATTTCACAACTTCTTATGGAAGAAAATTTTGACATAGCATTAATTTCCAAAACTTGGTATAAACCAAATTATGATATACGTTTAAATGGTTTTAACATATTAAGAAAGGACAGATCTGATGGAAAAGGTGGCGTAGCCATCTTTATTTCCAATAAAATTACCTATGAACCAATTAATTTCACATACAATTTTAATAGAAAAATTGAATCTGTGGAGTAAACATCTCCGTTAAAGGAAAAAAATTGTCAGTAATCAATCTATATAGACCCCTTAGCGTAAAATCAAATATTTCGGATTACTTGAATATCTTTGAGCAAATACCACATTCTTTCATCCTAGGTGGTGATTTCAATGCCCATCATGGAGTGTGGGGATCGTCTATTAATAATCCAGAGGGTATTACACTTTTAGAAGCTTTGGATCATTTTAACAATTATATTATCGGTAATAATGGTTCTGCCACTAGAATATCATATACTGGTATCTCTTCCTCAGCCTCAGCATATTACTATTCTTTCTTCCGATTTAATGTCTTGTTTTGAGTGGGACGTGATACCAGATACATACGGCTCTGATCACTTCCCGATCAGAATTATCCTTCAGGAGTACGGTATTGAGGAAATCTCAGTAATCCCCGTTGCCAAGTGGTCTATGTACAATGCAAACTGGTCTTTATATCAAACCGAAATAGAAAATAGTTTATCAGTGTTGCCAGAATTTAGCTCTAGCAATGACATGATTACATTCCTTACTGACGCGATCAGCTGCGCAGCTGTAAAAGAAAAAAAGCCTTTTATTTCTAAAAAATCAAAATCGTCCCCTTGGTGGGATGATGAATGTTCGTCTGTAGCTAAGACTCGCAAACAGGCTTTATTTACATACAAACATAGCATGACAACTTCTAATTATATTGAGTATAAAAGGCTCGACGCATTATGTAAGCGTACTTTTAAAATTAAGGCAAGAGACGGTTGGCAAACATTTTGTGAAAGTTTAAATAGACAAACTCACCCTTCTGAAATATGGAGAAGAGTTAATAAAGTCGAAGGGAAGAAACAAAACAAAATTCATCAATACAGTAGAGACACTATTGAAAGCCTTTTAAACAAACTAGCTCCTAGCTTTGTGACTACACAAGCAGTCGTACATATGGATGATAATTCCGATCATTTTTTATTAACTCCGATTAGTTTGGAAGAGCTTGAATCTAGCATAAGTTCGCGCAGTTCATCACCTGGCCTTGTTGGGATAAATTATCTTATGATTCAAAAGCTACCTAGTATAGCTAAAAGATTCCTGTGTTTGATATTTAATAACATCTTACTTAAAGGGGAAAACTGTGACGTTCTAAAACAATGCCTAATAATTCCTATCCCTAAATCTAATGATGTAAATTCTGTGCGTCCTATTTCACTGATGTCATGCCTCTTAAAAACGTTGGAAAGAATTATCAAAGTTAGGATGGAATGGTGGTTAGAGAAAAACAATTTGTTACCTAATTCTCAATTTGGATTTCGTAGAGGTAAAGGCACCATCGACTGTGTTGCTAACTTGGTCTCCGATATCCAGTTAACATTTTCAAGTAATAAATACTTATCAGCATTATTTCTAGATGTAGCTAGTGCTTATGAAAGTATCCTCCCTGATATACTTTATAATAAACTCATTCAGCTTAAAATACCATCAACATTTTCTGCTAATATTATCGATTTATTCGTAGCAACAATGAACTTATTGGTCCCAGAGAAGTTAATAGGGGTTTGCCACAAGGATCTGTACTCAGTCCTCTTATGTTTAATATATATACTATCGATTTGCATAACATGGGCATTGAGGGAAATGTTTTACAATATGCAGATGATTTCTGTATATACATAATTAACAAAAATTATTCCCAGTGTGTTAGAGATCTTAAATATGTTATGCATGCTGTAACGATTATTTCTTTCAACAAGGTTTTGAAATATCACCTCAAAAGTCAGCGGTTTTTTTCACTAGACGTCGCTTACCAAATGATCCTAATTTATGTCTCGCAGGGTTTGCAGTCAATATACTTATTTAGGAATAACCGGTGATACTAAACTGACTTGGGATCAACACATATCTAAATGTTTAATTAAATGTGAAAAAAGTTTAAACATATTAAAAGCGATCAACAGGTACTCATGGAGCTCTGACCCTAAAATAAACCTTATATTTTACAGGGCATATACTAGATCCATTCTAGATTACGGTTGTGTATTTTATGGCTCTGCTGTAAAATCACGGTTAATTAAATTAGACAGACTTCAGTATAAGGCACTGAGATTAGTTCTTGGTGCCGTGAAATCTACGCCTACTTCCACTCCACTGGCTGAATGTAATGAACCACCATTACATCTTAGGCGTCAATTTCTGGCTCAAAAATTCCTGTTGAAATATAATAACTTTTCGGAGAGTAGTCTTCTTCCCAAACTTGCCCAGTTAACCACTCAAGATTTGACAAATCCGTATTGGCAAAATAAATCATCCCCCACCCTGGCAGATGCATTTATTAAGGTGGCTGAATACGATTCTAGCAGTAAAATGACTAATTTGCCCTTCTTTAGTTCTAAATACAACATTTACTTTTTTCAATCTGTGGTGATAATACCCAAATATAATGATGCAACTGGAAATAATTTAATTTTGCAGGAAACTATATCTGGATTCCATAACTCTTGTAAAATTTTCACTTACGGTTCCAAATCCTGTAGTGGTGTTGGTTGTGCCGTGTACATTCAAAACACTCAAGATTCGTTTAAGTATAGATCTCCGATTAAAGAACTTATATCTAGATACATAATGGCATTGATTTATTTGTCGCTGAAAGACTCACAATCTAAGGCACTTCTTCCTATAAGTTGCTGATTGGCCCATCGGCGTATTCGCGGCCGCTCGTGCACGATCGGCTTCAGTTCGATTATCATAATCTCAGTTGACAGTTCGGCCATTAATGTCAATAAATGTTTTTCGTGTTCTCCGGCCAAAAACTGGTGAAAAAGTAATTTTATTTTAAGTTGTGATTTGCTTAATACCTAAATAAATTCTCTATTCATATTTACACAGTTTAGTGACAATATATTTTGTGCAAATAAATAGTGAAGTGCTCTGCCGTTTGCAGAAAGCAGCTTAGAAAAGAAGAAAATCGATCGTTCCATAGTCGCAACATGATGAAGTTCAGTTTACAGTTATAAAGCAAATAGCAATTAAATTTTAATATCCTTTCAGTACATATTTATCTTACTGTTTTATCTTACTGTAATATCGTATGCCTACATCACGTTATATAGAGCCGGTAATGCAGGAATTGCAATAATTCATTTTAATGAAAATATTTACCATTCTACACATTTTCTACACACACAACGCCACTGTTGCCTATGGGATGTGATGTTCATCTATCCATTTTAATGGACATATAATGTGACTATGTTAGGAGCAAACGAGGTATATAGTGAAAAGATAGCCTGTTATGTATCTAGATATAAGTTGTTTAATCGGAGGTATAGATTAAACAATATGTGCTCTATATATACTGCTGAATCTATCGGAATAAGCAGAGCCTTAGATTGGGCCATGTGTTAGAAGAATAATTTCGTAAACTTTTTAATTATGACAGACTCGATCTCAGTTTTGACCGCTATTTCTAATCCACCAAATCACATATATTCCAATTCAATTATTGTAGAAATTATGGAAAAGCAAGCCAGGTTAAAAGATTTCAATAAAATTGTTATATTTATTTGGGCTAAAGGGCACTCTGATATAAGAGGGAATATTATAGCAGACAGATTAGCCAAGTCTTCAAGTATTGACGGAGACCATATCGATAATTTACCTCACTCTGACATAATACCAGCCTTGAAAAGAAATATGAAACAACTATGGGAAGAGGAGTGGACTAAAGTTTGTAATAACAACAACTATATATATTGTAAAATTAACGACAAATTACCTAGTTCTTCTTTGGCTAGTAGAAGTCATCCAAATAGAAATATTAACATCAAATATGTCAGATGTTTATTTGGGCATGGAGCTGTCAACTCTCATTTATTTAAAATGAAACTTTCGGAAACACCCTCCTGTGATTGCGATGGAAACTTGGATGACATCAATCACTGGATCTTTCAGTGTCATCATAATTCACGTGCAACTACCTTATTAATGCAAGAACTAATCAAAAACAATATTCCGTTGCCACATCCTTTGTGGGTTAACCCATTTACCGTTGCCTACCTTGTTTTGTCTAGAAAAAAGAGTTGCCATGAACGGCACCTTGGCGTGAAGTGTGTGTCCCTCAAGTCTATTATCCTTTGTCATTGGTTCTTTTTTGGTCTTGGGTTAGATAGGATACAATAATAAATTTTCGTGGCTGGATGGGCGCAGCTCAAAGCCAACTAAGTGAAAAAAAAAAAAAAAAAATTTGGGAGCGTAAGTAGACTTAATTGTAAGAATAAAAAATACAAAAGTGCTAAGTCTATTTTTATTTATTTCGAAGTTACAGGTCTATTAAATTGTCAACAATGAATAAAAAGAATTAAACTTGTAAGTAAACTAAATAAAAACCTATCTTAGTTATCCATAAGACAGAGAGAAAAAACATCTGAATTTTGAGGCCACATTCAGCCCACTATAATATTATTATACTCTTCGCAAATACGAAAGCGAAGTGTAGTATTTGATCAGTATATTTCTAATTTCTAAAACTGTAAATATTGCTCGAAGAGAAAGAATTTTTTTTTGCATAAAGGCCAAAGCTATACAGCCAGCCACAGAAGAAACATTGCAAACCTACATATACTCTAAACAATAAATTACGTACTGTCAGAAACAAAACGAAGAATGTACGTAGGTCACAAACTACTCGTTTTTCAGGGCATCTTTCTAATATACAAAATAAGACCACGGTTAGGAAGGTATATATAACACAAAAGGTAGAACATAGGGAACAAAGCTAACCTATAACTTAATTTTTGTCTCGTCCAAGAAATCCATGAGATAATCAAAAATATTCTTTTTATTTAAAGACAATAGATATATTTTTACAATTAATTATTTTTTATTTATTTGCTTTCATCATGATTAGAGAATATTATTTAGGTATTAAACAAATCACAACTTCCACATTTTTTTTTATTTATTATGAAATTACCTATTCTCTGTATATTGTTGCCCTAATCTGGGCACGCTAATATACTAGTTAGGTAAATACTTTAAAACACTCATTATTGGACAGCCAATCAAAACAACTTCTCTTCTAGCTAATATTGACGAAGTATTGAATTACATGATAGAATCCTTAGCATTTTAAATAAAAAATAAATATTAAGAATACTCAAATCATTTATCCATATCCTGACAATGAGACGCCCTGCTCGAAATATGCCTAAACTAATTTAATTTTAATAAACATTACTTTTCCCTTTTTTGACAGTAATTACCAGAAAAAATTATTTATTCTTATCCACTAGTTTTCCGGTTAACGAGAGCAAGAGCAAAGCGAGAGCAAGACCGAGAAGTAGCCAACTCTCGGTCTCGTTCTCGTGATCGGGATTGAGAATAGGTTTTTCAGAATTTATGAGAGCGGGAACAAGAGTGACTGCTTTACACTCTCATTCTTGCTCTCGTTTTCGCTCTCACGAGACACTAGTAATTAGCCAGTAATTAAAAAATCTCAAATACGTTTCGTTAGAATTACCCATATGCTCATTTTTTTGCTCGTTTAAAGTATTTGCTTTAGAAAAAATTCCATCCGCTGCGCGCTGTATTGGAACCGCCATTTTGAATTTTTTAATAGTTGACTTCATCTTCATAAATCAGCGACTCCAAAAAAATAAATATACCACACTCCAAAAATAAATTAATAATACTTTTTCAAATGTTAACATTTTCTTTCGATTTAAGGGTGGTTTCCATCCTTTATAGGCAATAACAAATATAGAGACCATACCGGGTGACACAGGAGATATGTAACACCCCGTAGCATGTTGATTTAAAAAGATATTATTTTGAAATTTGGTAGACTTATATAATGCGTGATTGTCCTTTTTTGGTACAAACAAGAAATTTTTCCACTTCCGGTTTTACCTTCGTTATTTTAAATGGCACCCTGTATATATTTTTTTCTATCTGATTCTACTTAAATTTCTCTTTTCAACTATGTATACCAAGATGACATTCGTTTTTAAAATGGCTGCTCAACACCATTTTATTGCACTAAGTCAAGTTGGCTATGGAATGAAATGTGGCGGTAATTAATGCTTAATGTGCTGCGATATCAAAAGAACCCTGGTACACAATTTTGTGTTTCATATTTGTTTTGTTCTAATCAGTAGCCGAAGAGACTTTGTAGAATTTTTTTATTAAATAAAAATCTCTAGACTAAATCCCCGAAATCATAAAAACTAAGATAGAAACACTAATTTTAAATTTGACCTATTTGTAAAATAGTTTTTCATCTTTCACTTTTACCCAATACAATCCATTGTTATGTCTGATTTTGCTTGATTTTAAATAAAATTGTTTTCGAAGAATCTCAAAATGCTGGCCATTATTTTCCCTGCAGCGTCGAATTCTTGTAACCAGTACCTCTAAGCACATTTTCTAACTGCAATTCAGTAAACTAATTTATTGCTAACCTAATTCTCATTTTTAAATCTTCTCTGTTTTGCAATGGAGTTTTATGAACCATTTCCTTGAGATGGACCCATATGAAAAAATCAAGTGGCGTAAAATCCGGATACCTCGGGGGCCATCCAATTGGTAAAAGTGAAATATCAATAAATATTTTACAAATGGATAAAATTTAAAATTAGTGTTTCTATCTTAGTTTTTGTGATTTCGTGGAATTAGTCTAGAGATTTTTCTTTAATATAAAAATTGTACAATGTCTCTTCGGCTACTGATTAGAACAAAACAAATATGAAACACAAAATTGTGTACCACTGTTCTTTTAATATTGCAGCACACTAAGCATTAATTACCGCTACATTTAATACCATACCCAACTTGACTTAATGCAATAAAATGGTTTTCAGTAGCCATTTTAAAAATGAATGCCAACTTGCTATACATAGTTGAAAAGAGGAATTTAAGGAGAATCAGATAGGAAAAAAATATATACAGGGTGCCATTTAAAATAACAAAGTAGATGTCACTTCCGGTGAAACCGGAAGTGGAAAAAATTTCTTGTTTGTACTAGAAAAAGAAAAATCCCACATTATATGGGTGTACCAAATTTCCAAGTAATATCTTTTTAAATAAACATGCTACGGGGTGTTGCATATCTCCTGTGTCACCCGGTATAGAAACTGAAGAAAATACTTTTACTATAAATACCACTTATTAAGAAAATATTATTACTACTATACTGTATTATACAGTACCTAGATTAGAATTGTTCATTTTAATGTCAAGTGTATACCTAGCATCTTATTAATCATATTATGTAATATTAAATATCAGTACATTCTCAGGTAAGTCAAATAGGTCAAAAGTGTGTACAAGGTGAGTTGTTAAAAAATAGTTGGACATGTACTTGATTTTATTGTTGTTATAATCTATAACATTGGCAAGAATTAATTGGCCTAACATAAATCCAATGAATCAGATTTGCTGACGTAAGGAAACCTAAATGAACTCGTTCGTGATTTGAATTGGCTATTAGGATCAATCAAGGAGAAAAGTAAGTTTAAGAGCTCCTATGCTAAATGGAACAGTGCTGAATTTTTCCGGTGAAGTTAAATATCTAGGAATAATTCTGGATCAAAGACTTACCTGGAACTCACACCTAGAAAGAATACTTACCAAAGCCGTGTGGACGTGCCGCAGGCTGTTTGGTAAGACTTCAGGGTCTAAAACCGAAGATGATCTACTGGTCCCACCTATCGGTTGTGAGACTCATAAGTCACCTATACATCATGTGTGTGGAGGCCAAAAACTGAAGAAAAATTAACACAAGGAAAGTTGCAGAAGTTGCAACGCCTTGCCTGCTTGGGATTACAGGAGAAATGTGCTCCTGTCCCACAGCAGCTATGGAGGCAATGCTAAACCTGCTTCCTCTACATCTGTATATAAGGAAGGAGGCAGCACTTAGTGCCTTAAGGCTACAGTAGATACTTTCTTTCAAACTAGGACACCTGGATGATCACCTAAGGATTCTAGGAACAATTAAACTGGAATCCGTGACCAAACCCACTGACTCTATGCCAATTAAGAGGGACTTTGACTGCCTGTTTGATGTGCTAGTCGAGAGCCGCCAGACGAGTAAAGTCGAAGTCCTGCAGTTGTAGGAAATACACAGATGGATCGGAGATGGCTGAAGGGGTTGGCGCGGGCGTTGCAGGGCCTAATTGCAGCTATCCAGAGTTCTAGGCAAACCGCAACCATCTTCCAAGCAGAAATCTATGTGCCCAGGAAAGCATAAATAAAGGCATTCGAAGGGCAAAGATCTATATACTCTCAGACAGCCAGGGAGCGCTTGATCAATCTATAATCTACAATCTAGCATGTCTTCTCTTTCTTCCAATTATTGTAACATCAATCGCTTCAGCAGCATTGCTTTCTATTCAGACCTGGGCTGAGACTCTCGAGTTTATTTGTATATCGAACTACGTAGTCCCATTGAATCACTGCACATAGAAGCATTAGAACCACCTCTACAGCTAAGAAGAGAATATCTTTCATTCCTCCTAAAACCCAAAGTTAAGAACTCCGATCTTTTGGACAAAATCTATAAAACTAGCATTTCCGAATTGTCATAGAAATATTGGCAAAAGAAAAATTCTCCACCTCTCTGTGGTATTTATTGAGAAACGTATGGCTTATTTAAATTAATTGAACCATCATACCCATGCGTACCTGGATACGAATTCCATGATCTAATTACACAGGCACACAAAATAAAATAGTAGTCTTTTTCTGGTATTCCATTGGGTAGCCCATATGTATTTCGACATGCTGAATACCAATCAGGTGTCCGTTTAGCTCCATTGGCCACCATTTTTTGTAAATCGTGAAAATAACCTAAAAAAACTTATAATTTAGGTTATCTTCTCGATTTACCAAAAATTGTTGGGTAACGGAGCCAAACAGGTACCTGATCCGTATTCAGCATGTCGAAATACATAAAGGTTGCCCAATGGAGTCCCAGAAACAGACCTTTTTTTGTGTGTGTGTGTCTGAATATCAGTTCCTCTTCATTTTCTGGAAAATCGCATATGCAAATATATTACACATTATTAGTTTTCAATAATAGAACACTATTAATATGTATATAGGAAAACAAAATCAATAAAATAACACACCAACTCCTCAGATCCTATGTTGCTATAGAATATTTCTTTTCTTTTTTTTTCCTCTTAGGTAACAAATATTTTTCTTTTAATTTAAAATAAATAAATAAATAAAAAATAATTAAAGCTTACTCTATACTTGCCTCACAAATGCTTATATATTTTATTGTGTTAAACACATACACACACGTACCTAGTTCTTAGCAGCAACAAAACTATTATTTTACTGATATTCCATTGGGTAACTCATGTATATTTCTACGTGCTGAACACAAATCGGGTGTCCGTTTGGCTCCATTGGCCACCATTTCTTTGTCTTTCGCGACTTACTAAAAATTGATGGGTAACAGCTAAACAGATACCTAATTCGTATTCAGCACTTCGAAATACATGGGGGTTACCCAATGGAGTCCCAGAAACAGATCACTTTTCACTTTTCTTTTTTTGGTGTAATAATATAATAATAATAATCTTTATTCATACATTACTCATAAATACATTGAAACGTATACATAATATATAATAGATGATGCCACATAAATTATAGTTTTACTTCCACGTCCAGTGGAAGTATAGTAACGACAAAAAAATTTTTAAAAATTTTTATTGTCCAAATAGGCTTAAAATGTCATGAAACGTCGAGATTTTAAGTTTGAGCGAAAAAAAATTTCTGTCTGTCTGTCTGTCGGTCTGTGTGTCGGTCTGTCTGTCGGTCTGTCTGTCGGTCTGTCTGTCTGTCTGTAACTTTTTTTGTGCGCACGTTTACTCTGGAACCGTTTAAGATATTGACTTGAAATTTGGTACACATATGTACTTTAACGAGATCTAGAACTAGATTATATTTTCATCTTGTTCCGTCGAAGGGTTGGGGTGTAAATTGGGGTAAATTTTGGGTAAATGGGTAAATCAAGTAGGTAAGAGTCCACGAAATTGGTATTTAGTATATACAAGAGAAGCTAAGGTCTCAAAAAAAAATTTTGGTATTAGCCACCCCCATTACCACCCCCACCCCCTTATTAAAGGGGATGAAAAAAAATTGTGATTTAGTGTATGTACAGGAACCAGAAACCTCAAAATATTTTTTTACTTCATCCACCCCCCACTACCACCCCCCTATCACCACCCCCACCCCACTACCGATGTGGGGTATCGTTTTATGGGTTTTTGGGGTAGAAGATTTCAAATATTATATTAGTAAAGTTCCATAAACAATTATTTTCACATACAAAGTTTTTTCGTTGTGAGTGACTTGGATAGAGAATCTTGATGTGGAAGTATTGATTCCTTGGGCAGCGGTTTTAACCATTCATGAATGTACAAATAAGAAAAGGAATCCCTGAAGTATCTCTGAGATACTTGTACGAGTACAAAAATGTAAACAAATAACCATTTAATATAAATAATGCAATTAACATATTTTGTTTCAAATACAGCTTATAGCAGCGAATTTTGGTCAAATTTTTCTAATATTTAAAATAATAGTTTTGCTGCTGCTAAGAACTAGGTACGTGTGTGTATGTGTTTAACACAATAAAATATATAAGCATTTGTGAGGCAAGTATAGAGTAAGCTTTAATTATTTTTTATTTATTTATTTATTTTGTGTGCCTGTGTTATTAATTTTCCAACTATCATTCCAAGCAAAATCATCTGGAAAGCCGTAACATCTTCATACAAAACTTAAATCAGTGGCAAAATTACACAGAAATATACACGGACGCATCTAAATCCGTGCATGGAACAAGTTGTGTCTACATAATACCCAAATATAATATCTTCGCCAAATATGAACTAAGCCATGTAACATCCATCTTCTCAGCAGAGGCAACTGCTATTTACAAAGCAGTTGAACATATAGTTTACTCAAAAAATAATTACCATTATATCATAATTTCAGATTCCTTGTCGGCCTTAACATCTCTTAAGCATAGATATCCTCCAAACGTCTTTACGAGCCTTTTTATCACTGATTTAAAAAAGTCATACGGCAGCTACATTTAAATGGGAGACATATTGCATTTCATCCGATTTGGAAACTAGAAAACAATTAAGTTACGATGACGCTGTGAACGTCTGTAAACATTTATTAAAAAAGAAGTGGTCAAGTATGTGGAATGAATTTGTTTTTATCAGCCCCACAATATACACTAAAATAAATCCAAGTTCTGGCAGAACGACGTTAACATGCCTAGAAAATATATAACGATGATCATTCGAATGAAATTTGGGCACGGTTGTTACCCTGCACATCTTTATAGAATGGGACTCTCTCCTACACTAAGTATGTCGACAAATTTTTCCAGAATTGTGTTTAATATGTTCATATTAATATTTGGGTGATCTCTGTATTGGCGTGTAATTAAGGACACATTCGAAAAGAGATAGGAATATTCAAAATTGGAGATGTAATTAGCGAAGTTGTCAACAGAGCTGGAATCTCGAAAAGCTACATACAGAGATAGATAATTTTTATTTCTCCAGAATTTATTTAAGTCAGATATATTAAAGGTCAAAATGTTATGTGAAAGCGGTTGAATGTCAATACATATTTTATGAATAAACTTTTCAGTAAGGTACTATTATCTAGGCGGAAAGGGAGGGCTCAAAGCTTCAACATATAAGGCAATGACTGGTGTTGATCGCATGACTTTCAGCTTAGAGCTAACGGGGTTAATAAAATATAGAAGGATTTAAAATCGTTAAGTATTGGCAAAGCAGGTTAATATTTTACTTAATAATTTAAAAGACGTTGATGGGCTCCATAATTATTACGTAAATTGCATCCCAAATCTACCAATTGACTATAACATTGTTGATTATTATAGTAACAATCTTAATCCTAATGCAGGTTCATTTGAATTTAAACCAATAAGTGAATTTAATGTACAAAAAATATTATACAGCATAAAATCTAATGCTGAAAGTTATGATGGGCTTACAATTAAATTATTATTAATGTGTTGTCCTTATATATTGCCATTTGTAGCCCATATAATTAATTATTGTTTGCGCGAAAGTATATTTCCCGATAGCTGGAAACAAGCCTTGGTACAACCGATCCCAAAAAAAATAACCCACTACCCACTTGAATTTAAAGATTTAACTCCGATTAGCATCTTGCCTGCATTATCAAAAATATTGGGAGTATATAACAAAGTATCGGATACTCCCTGAAGTGCAGTCCGGGTTTCGGTCTTTACATGGTTGTGAAACAGCCTTGTTGAACATCACTGACGACATTTTGAGAGGAACAGACTCGAAATATTAACGTCACTCTACTGATTGTGACATACTATTTTATCCAAATAACACATTGTTTACATCTTGTGTTGATGTGATTGGGTGTTTTATCTGATAATTTCTACATTACTTAACTTAAAAGTAAGTTTTAAACCACATTGTAGATATTTTAAATAGTGTTGAAATTAATGATACGGCAAATAAACACCTGCTGATTTGGCAGATGATGGTTGTGACGTCACATTTTTTTTTATAATAATGAGAAAGTACCCTATAAAGGCATGTATGAAAATTTTTATATATATTACTACGGGAGCCCACCTTAAGTGCCCTTGCACCCCCCGATCCTTTAGGACAATGTTTTTCATAAAGATTAAAGCCTAAAGAACAATTTCAGACATGTCCTAAAAAAAAAATTGGCTGCACTTTCAAAATAGCGTCCGTTTAAAACAAATTGCAAATATGGTTTTTCTCATTTAACACAAAAACTAAAAAAGATTGAGAAAAAATTTCTACACAAAAAACAAAGTGCATAAAATTTTCTACAATTTTGTTCCTACACAATATTTGCATAGGAGTTGCCATTTTCCAGATAAATGATTCATCTCTTAAAATAAAATATAGAATTCAATATAAAACGTAACACTACGGAAGCCCACCCTAACTGTCCGTGCACCCTCCCGATCCTTGGGGACAATGTTTTTCATAAAGTAAGGAACAATTTAAGACATGTCCTAAAAAAAAAAAAATTGGCTGCTCTTTCAAAATGGTGTCCGTTTAAAAAAAAATGCAAATATTGTTTTTGTCATTTAACACAAAAACTAAAGAAGATGAAGAAAAACTTTCTGCACAAAAAACAAAGTGCATAAAATTTTCTAAAATTTTGTTCCTATACAATATTTGGAGGGAGTTACCGTTTTCCAGATACCACTGTTACCGTTTTCGAGATAAATGTCTGCAAATTATAATATTATTATTATTGTTAATTTTTTTTTCAGTTTATTTTATTTTATTTTTAGTTAATAATATAAAATTATATTATACGCCTTACAATAATTGTCACAGTTATTTCTTTAAGTGATTTACCGATATATGAATTTCCATGTTTTCTTAATTTTGGACTCATTTATCTGGAAAATGGTAACTCCTAACAAAATATTGTAGAAAATTTTATGCACGTTGTTTTTTGTGAAAAAAGTTTTTGTCCATCATTTTTAGTTTTTGTGTTAAATGACAAAAACAACATTGGCAAGAGTTTTTTTTAACATATGGCCGCCATTTTGAAAATACAGCCAGTTTTTTTTTTTTAGGACATGTCTTAAATTGTTCCTTAGGCATTAATCTTTATGAAAAACATTGTCCCCAAGGATCGGGCGGGGGGTGCACGTACAGCTAGGGAGGGCTCCCTGACTAAATGTTTTAATATTGTTCTCCCGCTTAAGATAAAAAACAGGGTCTGTGTGTCTTGCACCGACATCTGATCTTCGGCGATTTCCCGATATATGTGTGTTTTTTATTTATGTTATTTTATACAAATCTCGTGTAACAACTTTCTTTGGGAAATAAAGACCATTTATTATTAGTTTTATTATTATTATTATTATTATTATCCTAGATCAAATTGTTTAACAACGAAATTTACTAAAATGTATTATCGATTACGAAGTCATATAATACACTAAATATTTAATATATTAAAAGATAAGCTTCGTAGCTTTCGAGATTCCCTAATAAGTATACAAAATAAATTATAGATTAACAAATACGTAGAATATGTGTCTAACTGCATAAGTCACACTGTAAGCGCCTCAAAAAATAGGCAACGCAAAAGTATGTAATTATACATAGTATACCTGCATCATTTGAGATTTAAACGAAGCTCATTGTAAAGTTGAATGTCTTTAAAAATTGTGTACCTATTGAAAATTACATAATTGCAATTACATCACGAATTCTCTAGAACATGTTAGACTCGCAGATGTTTTTGAATATAAATAATGGTAAAGATTCGTCCCGTCTCCCATACTTTAAGTGCAATGTTTGTAAAAGTTGGTCTTACTATGTTGGTAATGTTAATAGTAACAGTAACAAAATTTAAAAACAGGGAAAAGCAAAATACTCAAATGACTGAGGACACAACAAATCTTGTGAATACTGACGTAAATGGAGAAAGTGAACCAGATGACAGTTTACCTAAAGTTTATTACAGTGATACACGTCGTATACCTGACATACCATGTCCACCTGGAACAGACCGATCAGAAGATGATGAATGCGTAGAAGTGGAATAATAGTAAAATACAACGTTTACTAAGTTTACTAAATTATTTAATGTTAGTAGAATAAAAACTACAAAATCAGTTCTAAATATTTATTAATTTGTAACAACATTACTTAGGTATTTGGTTTAATATATCTTAACAAATCTTGAATGACTTGTATACAGAAAATCGATATAAAGAAGAAGGAAGAATTACTGCTTCCGAGGTTAAATCTGATCGTCAGCACCTGGACTATTCACTGTAAAATAAGTAAGAAATAATTATTTAAAAAATTAATTGTAAATGTGTAAATGAAAACATTTTAGTACTTACTAGTCAGTAAAATGTTATGACTACTAGCATAATATGTAAAGAGAAAATTATAATAAAATTAGTTCATATATCTTGACTAAATTTTTACATTTATATTTTTTACATTTATTTCCCAGTAAATTGTCCATGCCACGATGATGACAACTCACCTCGAAAGCTAGCTGGACTAATCCTGATTATGGATTAAGATACATCCATATAAATACCAGTCACTTTTTCTTTTCGTTTTTCTGCTTTTATTAAATATTAATTTTATAAGATTATGGTCTTGTCTTTTAGTCATATTTTAAAACCAGTGAAACATTTCTTTTAAATATTAAAAACATCGTTCGGCAGGTCAGGAAACATATGTGTAAAAATTACATAAATAAAAAATGAGCTGCTGGCCTGTGGATAATTTGTGAGAGTGAGACGCAAGTTTTGTAGACAAGAAGAACCTATAAAGGTCTAGTTGCTCGAAAGCTAAGTAAAATTTAAACATAAAAGTTACACTGTTGATTATTATAATGTTTAAGTTATGTTTTACAATCAACAATATATGAATATTTGTATTTTTTTGTTTTAAAATCGTTTTAAATTATTTAAATACGTATATAGTGAACATTAAAGCAGGTCGAAAAAATAGATATTTTCCAAATCGAAATAGGTCCGGCAAATTTTTTTCCTATTATCATTAAATACGGTTGAGGTCTTTCGGTCCCAAATCATTTGACATTTTCAAATTAAGAAAAAATGTCCTCTTTCTAATATTTCATTCAATAGTACTGAAGACATATTGAGTTCTTAACATTACTAGTATCTATAACATGTTCTTTCAATTTGCTTAACGTTTCTCGCTTACACACAACGCCAATTCAATGTTTTGAAAAAATGTTTTAAATGACTTGCAAGAATTCAACAAAGTAGTTTCCTCCATAGAATGTGTACATGACTTGTGCAGTGCAGCCCCTAGTTCTTTAGTATGTGTAAAAACCATGGAGGTGGCTGCGCTTCTTTACCCATTTGTGCTCTCCCATTCCCCGCGCATTTTAGGACACGGTTTCTCCAGAGCCATATACCATTAGGCAATAATTTCCTTTTCAAGGTACTTACTTAAAGATAGGATTTTGCAGAGTGAGAGGGAAATATATGTTTATTTAATTAAGAAACCAAACATAGTATGGTCTTTAAAATTGCAATTGCTATTGTTATATTGTTTATAATTTATTATTTGTGGCATATTTATGATTTCTTGTGTTTTTTTAGTATTTTGCCACTGTAAAAATATTTAAAAAATTTTGATGAAATAAACCTCTGCGCCAAGAGGATCAGACAGAGGCTGGTTTTTATACTCCTATGGAAACACATAAACCAACAAACTGTCTGGTTTGACAAGCTCAAAAGTGAAAGTTTTGATAACGGAAAAAGAACTATTTTCCGAAACGTCAACTTCCTTCGTTTTAATTTTTTTCTATTTATCATTTAGCAATTTTGTTTCAGTTTATATATTTTTAGGTGTGAGACATTTTGTAATAGAAGTATAAAAACCAGCCTCTGTCTGATCCTTTTGGCGCAGGGGTTTATTTCATCAAAATTTTTTAAATATTTTTACAGTGGCAAAATAGCCAAAACACAAGAAATTGCTATTGTTCTAATGAATATATTTCTTTCAATGTAAATTTCTGTTATACTTGAATATCGCAGTTTGTCAATGAAAATAGTTCCTAATTTCATTATTAGACTATATACAAAATGTATGATAAAAGCTGTATCTGTTCCTTAGAGCAATGGGAAGCATCTGAAACTATTTTAAAGATTATACCATTTATGATTTTTTAAATATTTATAATAAACCGAAAATAAATGCGTATCACTCTGCAAAATCCTATCATTAAGGAGATTAGTGGATATTATTGCTTCAGTGACCTAGCGAAACCCCGAGAGCCGCCTATTGGAGAGAAATAATAATACCTAGATTTGAATGTAAATCAACCTATTAATTATAGCCCAGGCGGCAGAGAAAGTGTATAGAATAATATCCTAAAAAGTCTACATTCCGCTCGCATGCAGAACATTAAAAAAAAGTGAAAAAATTGTTTTCATCCATTTCTTCAAAATTTTGAAATTAAATCAGGGTAGGAAAAATAAAAATACAGGTGGATAGACCACGTGCTTTTGAACAAAAAAATGTTCTAATAAAATGTATCGCTATCTTTGTCACTCTGTGTGGGCAAGCGCACGGTCAAATGCATATTATGGAACTTCTGTAAAAATCTTTAGCAGTTCTAACGAGTAAAATAAAGCTTTATTCTTTATCTGATTACACATTTTGAACAATTTTCTTAGTGAATAGGAGGATAAATAGTGAGTATGGAGGGAAAATATATAATTATGAATATATTTTGAAGAAAATTGTTTTATACAATTTAGAAAAAGGCGTCCCATAATAGTACAAAAAAATTAATTATTTTCTTCATATAACGGCATCTTCAATCTTCATTGACTTTACATCATTTCCACCTTTCAACTATATACAATGGATTCGTTATACATTCGTTAACGTATTGGAAAAGTCCCACAATTTGTAATCAAAACTATAAAGAGTAAGCAGAAATGCAAAGTATTTGTTTTTAGCTGCAATATAAGTTTTCAATTATTAAATTAAAAAATTTGTGAAAAAGAAAAATTGAACATTTTACGTGCTTCGTGGAATAGGACATTAATTGTTTTAGAAAAAAATTCACACGAATACCACTAGAAGATATGTTAGTAGATATGCTTCTAGAGGGCAGAATATTTACTAGTGAAATATTTTGTCGAACTCCTCTATATGTTTCCTTAAATATATAAGGAATAAGAAACCAGACTGCAACCAACAGCTATTCTCCGGACTAATGCCCCGCCGAGCGCTGAATTACGAGTTACAAGCCTGGCCGCGTTAAGTACAATAACTATGTATCGCCACAAAACGTTAAGTTTCGATTGTAATAGACCACTAGTTGCAAAATACAAGTTTTCTGCATTTCTTGATTGGGAAATTTTTGTTTTTTCGCCTTGTCTCTAATAAACACAATTACGAAATGTTAACAATTGTGATTACAAATATGTTAATAATAAACACTGTATATGTAGAAACACTTTGTTAATAGACGAAAAACTTTTTCATGTAACATTCTGCATTATTTCAATGATTTCGGGGCGACATTTGTTTTCTCCAAACTTGAATAAGAAGGAAGTTGATTATTCAATAGGGTTAATGTTTTCTCCTGTAAATACAAATGCAATTAAGTAAAATTGTAAAATATAGTATTTAAAACTATTATGACAAAACGTGGATAATATTATATTCAGCGATTAGTATCAAGAAAAAATAGTATATTAATAAAAGTGATCTAAACATTTGAAGTTAATTGGCACAAAAATAACAAACATATATACAGGGTGCGCCACTCAAAATGGCCGTCGCTTAAAAAATAAGAAAGTTACAAGCCTGAGGTGTTTTAAGTGGCGCACTCTGTATAGGCTCATTTATCACTTCAGTAAGCTACCTTATTGAAATCACTATAGCAGTTTGTGCAACAAGAGTTGATATATTATCCATATCGGACGATAAAGAAGTTTGAGCACGACGCACAGTGGTGAGAAATGCCAGTGTTCCACCCAAATTACTCTAGAGGTCGTAAATTTTAAGTTATTGAGATATATATTTTTTAAATGTTCGTCTTGAATTTACCTATCAATCCCTCTAGCCGGATTTTGAAATTTTATTTTTCCTTTTTTTTTAATTTTTAATAAAAAATCATATTTATACAAAAAAATACTGTTTTTTCTATTAAATTTATTCTAACGATCCGTAAATTTGAGTTTTCGTAATAATTTTTTTTTAAATCTTCGTCTTTTAATCAGCTATTGATCTGCCTAGATGAATTTTTGGATTTAGTTGTTGACAACTGTCAAAATTACTGTCAAATATAAAAAAATACGATTTTTAGATAAATAATTCATACAATAACGGGTTGGTGTTCAGAAAAATATATATAGTGTTTTCAATGTACCTGGTTCCGAAGTTGACAGGAAAATATGTATTTCTAAATTTGGCAGCTGCCATAATTGTTGTCAAATTTTCAAAGATAGATGGAAGAGCTTATTAATTTTAAATGAAAATGTAAATGTATAGAAAAATAGATATATATTATTTTTGATCTGTTTGATTTAGTAATTGACAGGAAAACATGAGTTTTAAATTTGGCAGCTGTCATAATTGCAGTCAATTTTCAAAATATAGAGGTAACAGTTTATTAATTTTAAAAATGTATAGAAAAATAGATATATGTTGTTTTTAAACCGCCAGATTTAGTAGTTGACAGGAAAATACGGTTTTTAAATTTGGCAGTTGCCATAATTGCTGTCAAATTTCAAAAAATAGAAGTTAGAGCTTATTAACTTTAAAAATACCCTGTGAATATATAGCAAATAATAATAATATAATATAGATCTATGTACATGTAAGATAGTCCCTTGAGATTAACCAGAAAAAGGCAAAAAACCCAAAAGACCGCAAGGCATTGACCCCCCGTTTTCGAGGGCGGGGAACACGATGATGACAATATTTTCCGACTTATCGTCCAACCACCAACCAACCTCTTTTTTCCGATTTTTCGGCGCTAGGCTTGCAAGGGATTGTCAGATTGGGTTTTTCTTGGTCAATTGAATAAAATAAGTAAACATTGACCACAGATGACCTAACTTGTCCCCAGGGGTTAAAACTACCCCCACTCCCAATACCAAAATGCCACGAAAATAACGAAAATCAGCTGAAAACCGACCAATAATATTTCCCGACATATCCTTCACCCACTACCCCCATTTTTTTTTGTGCACACGATAACTCTGGAACCGTTTAAGATATTGAGTAGAAATAAGAGAAGCTAACGTCTCCAAAAATTGTATTAGACACCCCCTTACCACCCCACCCCATTGTTAAAGGGGGTGAAAAAAAAAATGAAATTGTGATTTAGTGTGTGTACAAGAACCAAAGGCCTCAAATTTTTTTTTTACTTCCCTCTCTCTCTCTCTGTAGTCAATATTTACATATTTTATTCAAATTGACCAAAAAAATACCGAGCCGACAAGTTCTCGCAAGCCTAGCATCGGAAAATCGGAAAAGGGGGTAGTTTTCAGGTTTAGGGGTAGTTAGTGAAGGATATGTCGGAAAATATTGTCACCATCGTATTCTCCGCTCTCGAGAACGAGAGTATACGGCTTTAGCACTGATTTCCGTTGTTTTCGTAGCATTTCGTTGTTGGGGGGTGGAGGTAGTCTCAACCCCCGGGACGGGTTAGGTCACCTGTGGTCAATATTTACTTATTTTATTCAAACTGACCAAGAAAAACCCGATCCGACAAACCCTTGCAAGCCTAACGTCGAAAAATCGGAAAAGAGGTGGTTTTTTCGATTTAGGGTAGGACGGTGGGTCGGAAAATATTGTCACTATCGTGTTCCCCGCCCTCTAAAATGGGGGAGGTTAATGTCTTGTGGTCCGGTCGCAGAACTTTTGGGGTAAAAACTTTATCTCAAGGGACTGGAGTATTCAATTTTAACTTGTTGTTTTTTGTCATCAAGATAAGACGGGAACAAATCCAGAGGCAATCCTCTGATACCATAATACGAGAGATTCTCTAATAATTGAGCATGGTTTACACAGTCAAAAGCCCGGCTAAGATCACGAAAAATTCCCACCGGACCTTCACCAATTTCAAAAGCTTCCATAGTACTAGAATAAAAAGAGTGTACTACTATTACCGTGGAAAAGCCTGCTGTGAAGCCATGTTGACTGCCATTAAGATTATTCTTATCCAGAAAAGGTAAAGTCTGTGCAAAAATAATGTACTGTTGACCACTACTTCGCTAGTTTTTAAATTTTATATGGCTGCCTTCACTTCTCATTTCAGCATTGATCATTCTGCCTTAGGATGGACAGTATGGGCATTTTCCAAAAGCTTTTAGCAGTGTTTCCACCAAACCTCAATAATCTGATTTATTGGTTCTTAGAGTACCGATGGAGTTCTTAATTGATCACGTTTTAGGTTTGAATTTACGTGTAATTACTCTTACTGCTTGGAATACTTCCTTGTCAAGGTTCTATAACACTGTTAAAGTATTCAACCATTGCTATGAATAATTGTGAGGTAAACTTAAGAGGTGGGGCATTATCAGTTGTAAATGAATTACATTTTCTTTTTGTCTTTTATATCAGTATCTATAAATTAAAAATTCGATTTTATTGGATATTTGCAACCAAGTTTATACTGAAAAATTATTTTCTTTAAATTAAAGAACCAAAAATATTTCGAATTATTTAATATTTTAGTTACCTCTCCATTTTCCAACTCCAATAACAGAGGGCACGCCATTAAGTTCATAAATCCCACAATCCTCATCAGCCATGGAAATCCAAAAATATGTATCGCCTGACCTCCTAATAGAGGCCCAAAAGAATAAGCCATTGCAACGGATGCTTGTTGCAGGGCGTAAACAGGGCCATACTGATTACTTCCCTTTTTGTCTACAAAACTGGCCAATAGTGGAACCAAGGCCGCATCTACCGCACCTACACCTAGACCTATACCAAAATGAGGTATTGCCAATTGGGAAATGGTATTAGCCAGGGGTAAGGCGCAACAGCTTAAGCCTGTAAGTACCATGGCACTTAGTGAAATACGCCACGGAAGCACTGGAAGTAAACCTGAAATGGCGAAAAGAATGATTATAATAACATAAATGTCTTATTCTCATACATACATCCATCACATATACCTATATGCCTTTAGACTAGAAAATAGAAACAGGGCATCTTAGCCACGTAGCCCAATCGTGACCAAAGTCGGCGTGAACGATATTAGTTTGATGGCAAGCAAATAGTGACACCAACGTGAATTTTTGCAAAATACAAGTAATAAAATAATAGACTATGTAGGACTACCAACAGCAGATAAATTCAGTTTTACGAGATTTTGAAATGGTTGATATAACATAATGGCTGCTGAACTGCGATCAGTGCTGAACTTCAGTTCAGTTGAACCGATCTTGATCGTTGTATGGTACAACCGGCCCTTAGTGCAACTTATGTGTACATAATGGTAACGTATTCAGTATACTGCTGCAAAATTCGCAGAGAAAAGAAAACGGCAGGAATGACATTCTACAGGTAACAAAATAAATGCAATTCTCACGTTATCTAACTAAATTGGCTGAAGGCTTTTTATTTATACAATTAGGAAGTTTCCATTTTTCTCATTTTCTCGTAATAAATAGTCGTAAAAATCTAAAAAATATCTGTAATTTTTTTTTTAATTATCTCTATAAATAAAAAAGTTATGGTCCTTCCAAGTTTAAAATGCCGCGATCATCTGGGCTGAGCTCGATTACGTCACAATACATGATTCCACCAACAGCGAGCGGGCGCGGGCACCTTTATACTCGCTGGCAGGCACCGGCAGTTTATAGCCAGCTTGCATTTGAGAGCCGAAAAAATTGCTAAAACATGCAATTTTGGCACGTTCATATTTTTCGAAAAATACCATTGGGACGGCCGTATGATGTCGCGACGTAAAGAGGAAGTCTTCCAGATAAACCTGATCGTAAATTGCACGGCGAAATTCGAAAATTCGGCTCGACACGAACGAATCAAAAGTGACATTTTGTGACATTTCAGAAAATCGAAAATAAAGGGAACATACAGCGCGCCGCCGGCATGGCAAGTCAGCGCAGCGCGTTGTGTATTGTGACGTCACGGTGGACTTCAGCCGAGGTGAAGTATTCAAATAAGAAATTGAATAAGTTCGTGAGTTTTTCAGATATCGAGATAATTTTTTTTTGTTTGACTAGTTATCTGAAAGACTACTAAATGAGGTTGAATGTACATGATATTTCTGAAATAGGAAACTTCCTAATTATGTCTGTGTGCATGCAGTGATAACAGGAATCATAGTCTAATATTTTCTGGTAGGCACTTTATACGTTATTTAATTGACGTTTTCATTTAAGTTCTCTTCGTTAAATATAAGCAGCGTTCACAACACCATTTTTCCACAAGGGTAGGTAGACAGTTGGGATATACACTTCTGTGCAATAAAATCCCGTACACCTATTTTTAGCTAAGTATATTAAATCATTCTTTATTTCAGTATCAATGTCATATTTTCGCAATACCAAAATTAATTAAACATGAACAAATTTTAATTCTCTCTAAAATTGAAGAGAGATGGCCTGTCAAAGCAGTTGCTAACCATTATCAATTGAATAAAAATGCTATTATGAGTGTGAAGAAAAGTGGGAGAAGGAAGGTAGCGTAAAGAGAAAAGACGATTCAGGTCGATCGAGAAGTTCAAATCTCGTTCAAAATGAAGCACTCCTTGACTATTTGAGGAAAAATCAGTTTCAGACAACAGGAGACGCTATGTTCATGACAAATTTTCCAGCATTGGAGTCAACAGCTAGCCGAAGGATAGGAAAATCGGAAATAAAAAACTGTACAAGTGTCAAGACGACCATAATATCAGAAGACCAGGAGCAAGCATGTATTATGTTTTGTTTAAATTGTGTCTATTGCCCGTTGGAGTTTTGGAATAATATTGTGTTTACCGATGAAAAAGTTTTTCAGTCTTGTAATGACGGACGTATGTACAAAATATTAGGTTACATTATTTACACAATAAATACAATCGCAGTTATGTGCAGTCGTATCTGTGAATTTTTCAACGTCAATTTTTACATTTTTTGTTATAAATCGAAATCATTCCCATCGAATGGTGTAAAAAAAATAAGAATACGTAGGAATGTTTTTCTTCTGGATTAACACTATTCAAATACATTACTTATGACGTTTCACAATCAATGTCTGTTTTTTTTATAACCTATATGATAATAAAAAAAAATTTAATTCCAAAAAGACTGATTCACACCACTTAATACTAGTGGAAACTGGATTTCTTAATTTTTCAAGTGTACGGGATTTTATTGCACAGAAGTGTACATAGGGTACTGGTTTTGCATTTGCGTAAAATATATTTTATATATAAGATATGATTATTTGTGATATACTTAGCTAATTATTGTAGGTAGTCATTCTGTGTTGGATCATGTTTTTAATTAAATAATACTGCAAGGAAATTAGACAAAAAAATGAGGAAACCTGGACCAAATTAATGAAAATCTGCATTTTTGCACAGACGTTCCCAAACCCAAATCTACAAAAATCACAAAAACTCCAACATGGCTACCCAAGATATTCAAAGTCCAAATTTTTTATAAATATCTCGCGTCCTATGCATCGGATGCCCATGAGGTTAATGTAAAAGTTGTAGAGAATTAAATTATCCACAAGTTGTCTTTTTTATTTTTTACCATTCCCCGCCCCTATTTCGAGATATTCAAGGTCAAAATTTCAAAAACATGGTTTTTGCGAATATCTCGCGTCAAAAAAATCGGACAGCAATAAAGTTAACATGAAAGTTGTATAGAATTTAATTATCTACAAGATTGGTATTTTGCATTTTTTCCCAAAACCTGCCCTTTTCGAGATATTCAAGGTCGAATTTAAAAAAAAACGGGTTTCCGCGAATATCTCGAAAATAAAAAATAAATGCTTTGCCTTTTATTTGTCTTCATTTTTGTTTACGTTCTTAATGCTCCGGAGTTATACCTACAACTTTTTATTTCGTTATTTAATTCTTTACATCATAGTCTGAGAAGATTTCTAAAATTTTTAATAAGAAAATTAATATAATAACCAAAATAAGTCATACAAACCCAATTCACATGGCTATGTTTTTCCGTACGCACTCAAAGCCATCAAAATCTTTTAAAATTGTACTTATACCTGCAAAATGCGATCCAATGAAATAACCAAAGCTGTCAGGAATAAAAACTGCTCCCAATTGCCACCGTGTTGGAGGCGGATCCATTCTTGCTAGAAGCCACAAGGGCACACATGGTTCTAAAATTGCCATAGATGATGTACAGATACATATAGCAAAAGTTGATATTATAGTTTGTTTGTCTTTTAGTAAGACAACCCACGCTGCGTAGTTTCCTTTAATAGTTTCTGTTCCCTCTTCAAACTGTTCATCTTTTAAGTAAAGGACTTGAAGAACTAAAAATGGGACTAATTAATTTTTTTCAATTGAAAACAAATTCATTAGAAAAATTGTTCATGCAAGAAAATGGAATTGACGTGTCCTCCAAAATGTGGCCAATATTATCAGTTGTACGAATTAATGTTCCGTGGAGGAAGATGAAGATAGAAACATTTTTAGCATAAGCTATTTATTATTCCAAAAATATGTTTTTTATCGTTTTTTAGTAATATACTTTTTTTTAATAAAATTAAAATTATCAGACAAGCTTTGTTAGACGTTGAATGCCAAAAGTCAACGTATAGTCCATTTGCTGGCAATGCTTCTGTATGTCATTCATTTACCAGAGATTCACCCAATTGGGTATTGCTGGTAATCGTGTAGTGACTGAAAAAAAATGGGTGATGGTCTGTGCGAGTGGCCATTTTGAAAAATGGACCATCTTTGATGCTTATTGAAAATGCACTGCATCGTGCATGCGCATGTGAGGTGTCATTTTACAGGTTTTTAAGGGTGCTGAACACCTGACAAGCTGAGCCAAACTACCGCTGCCTCAAAAAACCCACTACCTACGGTTTTCAACTTAAATAAAGATAAGTACTATAATGATAAAAATATTTACGTTTATATTGAAAAAATTAATGAACAAAACATTGGGCGGTTACATCCAATGTACTTAGGCATATCCTTCATAAAAAACTAAATATTAAAAATATAACGACCATTGAAAAGGTTGGTTTTAATCGAATTAAAGTGGGTCTAAAAACAATTTTAGACGCAAATAATTTAGTCAAGAAAGAATTACTACAGCTCGAAAATTACAATTTACTAGTTAGAAGGGGTGTTATAAAATTTGTTGATACAAGATTTGATGATGATTACCTAATAAACAATATAGAATCTGATTGTAAAATATTGGCTGTAAATAGACTAAAACGAAAAGTAACTAATGAAAATGGAACTTCCTATGTACCTAAACAAATTGTCATATTATCCTTTGAGGGAAATAAATTACCTAATGAGGTCTACATACATAGTGTAGTTTTTCCTGTGGAATCATATGTACAACGAGTCATTCAGTGCTTTAAGGGCCTAAGATTTGGTCTCAAGCCAGTGCCGTAGTAATAATTCTCTTTGTATAAAATGCAGTAAACCTTTAGATGATAACCATGAATGCGAGGATAAAGATGTTTATTGTTATTTTTGTAAAAATCAGGATCACAAATCTGTTTCTAAAGATTGCCCTCATTTTCAGAAACAAAACCAAATTAAATCGAATTTGTCTTATTCTGAGGCAAAAAATACATAGAGTCGTCTTACTCTGGCATATTTATATCAAACAATAGATATGAAGCGTTAAATAATGTAGAACACTACAACAACAATTTTCCAAATTTACCTGTTCTTAGTACTTCACGAGCATCAAGTGTATCCCAACCTACCAGGTCCTCAGTGCACTCTAATCGTACCAATAAACCTCCCATCAAAAAATGAAAAACCACTACCCCCCCATTAGAGTCTCCCCAAATCCCTCCAATGTTTTCATTTATTGCGGGACCCTCCCAACCACTTCCAAGTAATCCTAGAGAAAAATCTGATATAGAATCTGACAAAGAGAAAATTATAAATAGCTTTACAAAATGCATTCATAACATGTTGTCGAAAATAAAATCTGTGCAGGATTTGAAACAAATAGACGACCAATTTTTAAAATCTGAATTTTCTTCAATTTTAAATAATCTTAAAATTCAATCGTAACAAAAAAAATTTGAAAATTATGCAGTGGAACGGATAAAATGGGTTTCAAATTTAAATAAAAACACCCCAAATACCGACCTATGCAAACAGGCCAAAATAATACAAAGAGTCCCTATTCAATATAAAAAATGTGATAATTATGACTGGATAGATAACTTTTTAGTACAGATATCCCCACCTTCAGTCAATTATCCACCCGATATTCCCGAGGATCCTCCTCAGGCAGACAATTTTCTTTCACTCCCCTTCTCTATGTGCGAACTCGACTGGGCAATCAAGATGTCTAATAATTCTGCTCCTGGTTTTGATGAAATCAAATATCCTATGTTAAGTAACTTACCGCAAAATGCCAAACAGTTTTTATTAGAAATTTTTAATGATGTCTAGGTCAGAGGTGAATCTATCGAATCGTGGGAAAAAAACGTTTTCGTTCCTATACCTAAACCTAATAAGAACCTTAATTTAGCGGACTCGTATAGACCTACATCTCTTCTATCATGTATATTTAAAACATTGGAACGTATGATAAAAAACAGACTGGAGTGGTGGCTTAGAAATAAGTATCCTCTACAAAATAACCAGTACGGGTTTAAACGTGAGTATGGTACACTAGATGCAGTTGGCAATGTAGTATCAGAGATCCATGATTGTTTTACCAATAATAATTACCTTGAAGCAATTTTTTTGGATATTAAAGGCGCATACGAATCAGTAAATTTTCATATACTAAAAAACAGTTTGTGTAAATGTATGCCTCCGTTATACATCTTTTGGTTTACCCCAGGGTTCTGTTTTGAGCCCTATTTTGTTCAATGTGTACACTGCCGACTTCCACTCCCTAAATCTTAAACTACGTATCACTCAGTACGCAGACGATTTCGTTTTATCATACGAACATAAAAAATTGGATATTTGTAAAAACACGATAAATAATGAAATCATCAAATGTGATTACTAGTTACTGAACAAGGGATTTGAAATTTCGGAAAGCAAATCGGTGGTAACAATTTTTATTAGGCACAATATTGAACAAGACTATAATATTAAATTAGGCAAATTTAATTTCCCGATAAAAAACGAAATTAAATATTTGGGTACCATTTTGGATAAAAAATTAACTTGGAAACCTCATATAAGTTACATTGCATCTAAATGTGACAAAGGATTGAATTTTCTTAAAATTACTACGAAAGTATTGTGGGGTTCTGATCAAAAAACAGCTTTACTGTTTTATAAATCTTATATTCGATCTATTATAGATTACGGTTCGATCTTCTACGGAGCCGCCTCAAATACAACTCTGAAACGGGTTGATATAATTCAAAACAAATCCCTCAGAATTTGTTTAGGTGCTTTGTCATCGACTCCCATTGAACCACTGCACATAGAAGCATTAGAACTACCTCTACAGCTAAGAAGAGAATATCTTTCGATGAAATTCATCCTAAAATCCAAAGTTATGAACTCCGATCTTTTGGACAAAATCTATAAAACTAGTATTTCCGAATTGACAGAAAAATATTGGCAAAAGAAAAATTCTCCACCTCTCTGTGATGCTTATCGAGAAACATATGGCTTATTTAAATTAATTGAACCATTATACCCATGCGTACCTGGATACGAATTCCATGACCTAATTATTAATTTTCCAAGTATCATTCCAAGCTATAGTGAAATCATCTGGAAAGCCGTAACATCTTCAAACAAAATTTAAATCAGTGGCAAAATTACACAGAAATATACAGGGACGCATCTAAATCCGCGCACGGAACAGGTTGTGCCTACATAATACCCAAATATAATATCTCTGCTAAATACAAATTAAGTCATGAAACATCCATCTTCTCTGCGGAGGTAATTGCTATTTACAAAGCAATTGAACATATAGTTGACTCAAACAATAATGGCCATTACATCATAATTTCAGATTCCTTGTCGGTTTTAACATCTCTTAAGTTATCTCATACTTATCCTCCAAACATCCCTACGAATCCTTTCATCACTAATATTAAAAAAGTTATACGGCAGCTACATTTAAATGGGGGTCAAATTACCTTTATGTGGGTTAAAGCGCACGTTGGCATTTATTTCAACGAAAAAGTTGACATGATCACTAAACAAAGCATTTCATCCGGTTTGGAAACTAGAAAACAATTAAGTTACGATGACGCCGTGAACATCTGTAAACATTTATTAAAAAAGAAGTGGTCAAATATGTGGAATGAATTTGTTTTTATCAACCTCACAAGATATACTAAAATAAGTCCTGAAATACCATCCAAGTTCTGGCATGATGACGTTAGCCTGCCTAGAAAATATATAACGATGATCATTCGAATGAAATTTGGGCACGGTTGTTACCCTGCACATCTTTATAGAATGGGACTCTCTCCTACAAATTTATGCGACATATGTAACATTGAGAGTGACTTGGATCATATATTTTTAAACTGCAGTAAACATACTGATGCGACTAATGAATTGTATAATAATCTATTAAAATCAAACATCGAAACCCCTTTCAATATCTTATATTTGTTATGCCTTAATAAAATCGATATTCTACACTGTCTTATATTATTTCTACATAAAACCGGCGTAAAAATTTAGGTTAGAGTTGCTATTCCTTTGTTTAAATTTTGTTACTAATCCGTGGCCTTACCTATCTATGTTGTGAAAATATTAAAATGCCTTGAGAGGCCCCTAGGCGAGAAGTGTGTGTCCCTGTTACTTTCCTAATTGTGTTCTTCTTATTATAATATTCACGTTAGAATTAGGTTTAGCTATTTCTGCTAATAGCAACCGCACAGAGAAACAGACTGTAAAAACTAAGACACCTAAAAAAACAAGCACTATTCAACTAGCTAGAGAGAGAGAGAGAGAGAGAGAGGTTACCCTTGTTAAAACATGGGATTGTTGACAATTTTTTCATTTTCGATGAAAACGGGTTCTTTACAAAGACAAACAAGAGCATACTATCCTCAGAACTTATGAAACCTTGCAAATTTTTATATTGTGGATTTCATGGCTCACGCTAGAAAGATTTGAAAACATTTGGAGATTTCTGCAAGGCTCTCTGTTCATATCTGAAAAATATTATAGCAAATACAGCAGAAAAAATTGACTTCATATTTGATTCTTACTTCGATAACTCGCCAAAGAGTTTCGAAAGAATTCGTCGTGGCACATGTGGATCAATCAACCTTTACTCCAATAAAAATACAACACCTATTCCTGTACAAAAAGACAAATTTTAGTCTTCTAAATCCAAAAAAGTCAAACTTCAAGATTGTTTCAAAACGTACAGCAATGTATGGTCAAATGTGCAGGTCTTCCTAACTCAACCATATGCATGTTCATACAGCAAACCAATTTAAGACAATTCCACGAAGAACTACAATTATGCCCCAAATTAAACATGCAACAAACATAGAGGTATTATCGAATGGTGCAGACGTTCTGGTTCTTCTATTATATCATGACACCTTTAAGAATCTTGGATTGAAGGAATGTTTAAATGATGACATCACGCAACTTGATTCTATACAGTTTGGTTACGAAGATGTAAGTGATTGTCTACAGCATTCACGTACAAATCCTCCCAGCAACGAACTTGTTCCTAGTTGCTCATGTCTAAAATGTGCAAGAGATTCATGTTTATGTTTTTCATTATTGATTATCGTAATAAGTATTCTAATATTGCAACGTAAATTATTACGTCTGCTGTTTAAAATTATAGATATAAGGATTCGTGTTTTATAACACACTGTAAATCTGTTTAGTTTAGTATAGAAATAAAGATATTGATTCATATCTGTCTTACTAAATAACGATTAGTAACCACTTTTCAGTGTTCATATCATCGGGAACGTGTTCAGCACCATAAAAAATATATAAAATGACACCTCACATGCCTATGCAGTGCATTTTCAATAAAAATCAAAGATTTCATCGATTTTACAAAATGGCCACTCGCACAGAGCATCATCTAATTTTTTTAATCACTGGACAATTACTAACAATATACAAATGGGTGAATCTCTGGTAAATGAATGACATACAGAAGTATGCTTAGCGGTTGTATTAGTAGTCATGTAACTAAAATTATATTTATTAAATACTGTGTTAATTGAAACAAATATATAAATCTTAACCCCCTATATTCAGCCTTATTTATTATACTAATATTATAAATTTCTAGCGTACAAATAATAACATATTAGGAGCATGTTTTGTTCATTTTCAAAATTGACGAACATTAGAAAATTATTATGCAGTGAAGAATCAATAATTCTAATTTTTTTCCAAATGTGTTTCTGGAATTATGATCAGTTCTTTATTCATATGCTTCATTTGTTTATTCAACAAGTAAACTTTAAAAATATATATATTTTTAAATATTTCGTAATACATTGCTTTTATTAAAAAATGAAAACAAAGCGATTTTTTAAAAAAAAATTAAGAATCAGGGTTCTTTGTACACTTTGTTACTAACAAAAATTCTTAAATAAAACTAATGTCTACATTTCAAAAATCACTAAATTTCCTTTAAAATAACACCAGATTCGTCCACTTATCTTAATTTTTGGCTTTTATAGCAATTTAAATTATAACTTTGGACTTTAACGTTTTTGTGGTTTAGTTGCTACTTACTATCATGCTTTAGTTGCAAATTAGTCTTAATGAATTAGTTTTAGATGTTTGTAAAGTATTACCTATGTTTACACTAACAAAAAATCCAATAAACAAAAAGGGTGCTGGCTTGCCCAACATTTGATACGCTGCTCCTCCTAAAGGGTAACCAATAAGCACTCCTAAAGCAATTCCTCCAAATGATAGAGGCATTAATTGAACTCTCAATTCTTTGGGGAGATTTTTTGCCAAAATACACATTCCGCTCACAGCTATCGCAGCGGAGGAACTTCCATGTAGTGCTCTTGCTAGGACCAGAATCCCATAAGAATTACCATAGGCGAACACTAAAACAATGACAATAATAAAAATCAAAGAAAAATGATAAGTTATGGCTCCAAGACCATAAGAGATGACTTTGTTTTTTTTGACAATTGAAATGCTGCTGCCAAGCGTTGTTCCGCTAATAAAGTGCCAGGAGTTTGTTTTATGGATAAGTTACATTAATATTATAAAAGAAAATAGGTAAACCTGGTTTAAATGAATGATGAACTATGATGTGTGCTGGCAGCTCCATACATTTTACCAGGACTATATTGTTTATTATCCAATTCACATTCATTTTCAGTTAAAGGAAGTATAGTGGATCGTCGAACTTTGTATACTCTATTATTATTATTAATATTTGCAATGATGTTTGATCTTAGAAGGTGTGGTTTCAGAGCTTCTACAGTTTTCAAACTCAGACATGTTCGACAATGTGGAAAAGGTAGCTATAATCTCATTGTCACTTAAAATATTGAGACACAAAGTAATCAATTTTTTATTAGAAATTCCAAACAAAATTTAACTTAAAAAATATTTAGCCCGACAATGCTTGTGCTTTGGGAATATCAATCACAGTACTGAATTTCATAACAAGAAAAGAAAGTGAGCGAAGAACATAAACGTGAATGAACATTATTCTGTGATTGGTATTCTCAAAACACAAAGCTTTATCGGACTACTGCCTTAATTGGAAGAGATTTGAGTGGAAAGTTTTTGGTATTGGATTACTGTGTATCTCAATATTTCAACTGATAGTGAGATTCTAACTGCCTTTTTGCATCTTGGTAATGAAGCAGATCCATTGTCAAACGTGTTTGCGCTTGAAAAGTTCATTATTTTGTATATGTAATAAATTTTCTATTTATTACAGTTCCTGAAGCTAACTGACACCTATTCGGAACAAAAAAACTGAAGAAACTACCACCAACTGTAAAGTTCTGGAACCACACCATCAAAGATCATTGTAACCCTTCCGCACAAGACTTTTCCAGAGCCTTCAGGAGTAAAAGGGATCATATTACCTCTGGACACTTCCCATCCATTTTGTCACGCCCATAATAATATAAATCAATTTATGGTATTAGACTATGGATTATATGTGCGATGAGTTTAAAGCAGTAATATATTTTCCTAAATTCAACTTCAAAGTTTGCTTACTATATTTATAAGTCAGCTATAAATATATACCAGAAATGCCTAACAATGGAAACGTGACCTTCACTCATTTCGCTGGTTCAAAAACTTACGGTTAGTAATATAGTAAGAAGTTATTATATCTATACTTACATATAGCAGCCAGAAGCATATTGCAAGATCCAACAAGTAGTGGAATGTTGCAACCTAAAACGCCTGTAAGATATCCTACCAGTGGTGTGAAGGCTAATTGAACAAATGCCTTTGATGCAAGTAAGGCTCCCAAGGGACCATTTTCATTTTCCAGGGTCTCATATTTTCTTTGAAGCGGACTTAGCGATGCTGGTCCAAGACGAACGCTTTCTTCTGTAGTTGTTACGTTTAAAACGTTGGAAAATAAATAGTCTGGGATTATTGGTACTGAAAAATTGTTAAATTGTGTATTATTACAGAACAGTTACCTATAAGCCATATAAAACAATTCAGAGAATACATAACAAGCACATAAAATATTAAAACTATAAGCTTTACCTATTTAGTTCTACATTGGTGGCTTTGGTGCATAATAGATCGTTTAGTGATAATTAATAGGTGGTGTTTTGATGCGCGATGTGATATAAGTTTCTTGTGGTGTTCGTCAATCTATTTCGCTGGGATAAATGGAAGAAAACTTGGGAATGCTAATAGGTCGCAGATGCTGTGTGGCATAGTGAATGGTCATATACCGAGTGACCCAGAAAGTACCTACCCCCCCCCCCACTTTTTTCTACAGTTTTAAAAATATTGCCGTAACTTTCTTATTTTAAATAGCACCGTGTATATTTAAGTCACTTCTCTCAGAAAGCTGCAATTTCTCTTTCTAACGCTTTTTTCAGATTTAAAATCGGATGAAAAATAACCTTGGAAATGGCATTTATTTGCTATTTCTAGTTGGCTTTGGAATTCAGGACCAAATTTAAAAAATTTCGAAGTAAGCTTTGAATTTGAATAAAAGGGTATTTCTCAACAAATTAAATATAAAATTGGCCTATTTTGTTCATTTGCTTGGATTTATGTTATGTTTTTCCCATTTTTCCATTTCATGAAAATTCAATTTGTCATAACTCCAATTTTTCAAATAGTATGTTTTATTTTTTTTATCGGATGGAGTGGTAAATTTGCTTTAGACTGGTTTTTCCTGATTAAAAATTAAATATAAATTAAAATAAATACTAAGCTTTTTGTAGAAGCGTTTTGAATTATGTGTCCATATCTTGCAGTAAGCCATGAAAAACAGATGAGTTTTTTGTAATTAGAGAAAATTTATTTTGATAAATAAAAAAAAATTTTGATGAATCATTAGCAAAAAAATAAAAATTCACAAAATCAAAACCAATTTATAAGTTATGATACCTGGACCTGGTCTGGACAGCAACTTACTAAATTGATAAATATTATAATTAGAACAATACAACACAACTAAATACCAAACCTATAATAGGTGCTCAAAATGACGCCCACCCATTTCAGAACACTTGTTCACTCTTCGAACAGTTTCTCTCATAACACTTTGTAATATGACTGGAGTTATGGATTCAAAGGCATTTAAAATTTTATTTTGGAGTTCTTCTAATGTTGCAGACAATGCAGACGGCGTTGAGTATTCTTATCATTCTTATTCATAGATGTGTCATCACTAATTGTTATTTTCGCACATAAAAGCGAAGTAGGAGTGAAATAAATAAATGAATCTCAGCGTTCGAACTATAACGTACCTTTGAACGCTACTACATCAAGCTGCGCATGTAGAGGCCGCAGTTGACCGAAAAGATCCGAGTAAATCTGTCAGAGCCAGCGATTGTCAGCGTGTGTGTATCTCATATCACATATTCAGTCGAAAACGAATTCAAATTAATTTTCACTTTTGTTTTATTCAGTTTTGATTTAATTTTTTTGGAGAATATCTCTTTTCATAATGGAACGAGATGTTATTACCATTTTAGATGACGGCAATTGTTTCTTTGCTATTTTGTTTATTTTTTAATACTATCCCAAGTAGCATAATTAATTCCTCAAGATATCCCAAGGATAAAAATTTAGGAATTAGTAAATATCTTCTAGAGGTCTGTAAGAGTTCCCTAAGATGGGCAAATGTCAGCTTATCAGTATTAAATGGTACTTCCCATGGTAATCGAAAAAAGCTATTGGTATAGAATCCTGTGAGCAGCCTTTTGCATACCTATAGAATTCCCATAGCAATTTTTAGGATATCTTATCGCTTGTCAATATAAATGATCCCGAGGACATCTTTATAGGATTTCTGTTAGATTTACTGCATCGATCCTGCAAACAGACTTAATTCCTGTAGTAATCTTTCGGGTATTTTATCGCTTACCAATATAAACGGTACTGATAAAACATCTTTATGGGATTTCTATTAGATGTACCAACACATATTTCTTATAGAATTGCCAGCGGCAGCTGGTGAAATGTTGGTTAATTAAAATCTCAGTATGAGCCATCAGGTCCAATCCAAACCAAAGATTAGAGATCGTTATAAGACTCATCCAAATAAATCGATGATCCCTGAGAGAATTTGAACGTTGCAGTAATGTTATTAATGTTCTATAAATTCATGAGTATAATTTAATGCATGACTGATTATTGTCAGTGGTTTGTACGTGGCGTCATCTAGGAATAATTTCTGTAACAAACTACGTGTTAAGCAAACAAATTGTATGCATTAAAAGAATTTCTTCTTGCGATTTCTATAGGTGTTCTATTAGCGATAATAATAATATTTCCATTTTAATACTTTATTTGATCTCTGTAATACATAGAAAATTGAGCTGTATGGTAATTCCCTTTTAGAACTTCTAGAAGATGTCTACAAGTATTCTGTTAAGGATAATAATACTATTTCCCTTTTAATACTTTATTTGATTTCTATAATACTTAGAAAATTGAGCTGTATGGTAATTCCCTTTTAGAACTTCTAGTAGATGTCTGTGGGTTAACAAAAGTTGAAATGCATAAAATTTGTTTGCTTACCACGTAGTTTGTTACAGAAATTATTCCTAGATGACGCCACGTACAAACCACTGACGATAATCAGTCATGCATTATCTTATACTCATGAATTTATAGAACATTAATAACATTACTGCAACGTTCAAATTCTCTCAGGGATCATCGATTTATTTGGATGAATCTTATAAAGATCTCTAATCTTTGGTTTGGTTTGGGACTGATGTCTCATACTGAGATTTTGATTAAAACCAACATTTCACCAGCTGCCGCTGGCAATTCTATAAGAAGTGTGTGTTGGTACATCTAATAGAAATCCTATAAAGATGTTTTCAGTACCGTTTATATTGGTAAGCGATAAAATACTCGAAAGATTACTACAGGAATTAAATCTGTTTTCAGGATCGATGCGGTACATCTAACAGAAATCCTATAAAGATGTCCTCGGGACCATTTATATTGGCAAGCGATAAGATATCCTAAAGATTACTATGGGAATTATATAGGTATGCAAAAGGCTGCTCACAGGATTCTATACTAATAGCTTTTTTCGATTACCATGGGAAGTTCTATTTAATACTGATATGCTGACATTTGCCCATCTTAGGGAACACTTACAGACCTCTAGAAGATATTTACTAATTCCTAAATTTTTATCCTCGTGATATCTTGAGGAATTAATTGTGCTACTTGGGAATACTATTTCCCTTTTAATACTTTATTTGATTTCTATAATACTTAGAAAATTGAGCTGTATGGTAATTCCCTTTTAGAACTTCTGGTAGATGTCTGTGGGTTAACAAAATTCCTATATAATGCCCAGTTTACATTTCCCCAGTGATTAAAAGTTGAGCACATATAAAGATGTCTCATTTCGATTTCGGAAGGACTTCTAGAGTACATAAATACAAGATATCTTCGCGGGCAGTAAATAGAACTTCTTAAAGATATCTTAAAGAATTCTGCGCTACTTGGGTATGAAGGTGTTTTGTTGTTTGTGACCCATCTTATACACATCCTATTAATAATTTAATTGGATATGAAAATTTACTATCGTTAGATGGTGCATACGTTGGCTATGCCGAGTTGCATTACATTAGTATTGCATTGCAAAGTATTGTAATCGTGAAAAAATCACTATTCCAGATTTTCACATTTCAGTTTTAGATTACGAAAATTTGGGTATTTTAATTCAGTCATTCAGTCCGTCCCTATTTCTAGAAAAATATCTGCCGTGGAAAAACATCTGGTGTATCGAAAAATATAGAGGCTGAACACCCCAAAAAAATAATTAAAGAAAAAATGTTACGGAAATATTTAACATGTAGTAGTTAACGCAATTGCTAAAGAAAAAACCTATTTTAGTTTTAGTGAAAAAGAGAGGTAAAAGTATAAAATAATTACCTGGACTAAACACGTCAACATTTGACGGAGGATATATAGACTAGACTCGTTTGTTTTTATGGGAAAAAATGAGATCATTACGTTGAAACAGGGCCGAGAATTTCTCGAAAATGTCAGTGCAGGTAGTTAAGTTCAAAGTGGTGCATCCAGAGAATTATTTCTAGGATACATTTTTAAACATCCTCATTTCATCGAATTTCGACGGGCTTAGCTAAATGAGGATTGCCTTTAGCTTGGCCTTACTATACGACTACATACGTGAAGGATTTGAATACCGCGGTTTGTCCCTCAGCCGACAGAGATCTCTGCGTGTGCCTTTCCTAGGCGAAATTCAAAGTAAGGTATTGTAACGAATTGTTACATTTCTAAATTGTTGATGATTGATTGAGTGTAGAAAGGATATCTCAATATAATAAAATAAAGTTAATAAAGTCATTATTTATTTATGTATAATTAATTCTGCATTGCAAGAGATTTGAAATGTATACAATAACACTTGTTATAGAGAACGGAATATTGTATTAGAAGTCCCAAGATCTTTGATAAGGGTTTTTCATATTTTGACCCCTTCCTTAACTCCTATGTTTCTAAAGTTTAAGAAAAGTTAAATACAAAAGTTGCAGAGTTGCATCTACATTTCTTTAAAATATTACTAAAGAAAACAATAGTCTGCACAGCAGGTGCTACAAAAATGAAGATGATTTTACTTTCACATTCAGTGGAAGTATAGTAACGACAAAAACATTTTAAAAAATTTGTATTGTTCAAAAAGGCCTTAGAATGTCATGAAATGTCGAGATTTTAAGTTTGAGCAAAAAAATTTTCTGTCGGTCTGTCTGTCTGTAACTTTTTTTGTGCGCACGTTTACTCTCGAACCGTTTGAGATATTCACTTAAAATTTGGTACACATATGTACTTTAACGAGATTATATTTTCATCTTGTTCCGTCAAAGGGTTGGGGGGTAAATAGGTAAATCAAGCAGGTAAGAGTCCATAAAATTGGTATGTAGTATATACAAGAGAAGCTAAGGTCTCAAAAAAAATTTTGGCATTAGCCACCCCCATTACCACCCCCACCCCCATTATTAAAGGGGATGAAAAAAAATTGTGATTTAGTGTGTGTACAAGAACCAGAAACCTCAAAATATTTTTCCACTCCATCCACCCCCACTACCACCCCTATCACCACCCCCCCACCCAACTACCGAAGTGGGGTATCGTTTTATGGGTTTGTGGGGTAGAGGATTTCAAATATTATATTATTAAAGTTCCATAAACAATTATTTCCATATACAAAATATTTTCGTTGTGAGTGACTTTGATAGAAAATCTGGATGTGGAAGTAGTGATTCCTTGAGCAGCGTTTTTTTTAAATGGAACACTCTATTTATTTTTACAATTTTTATATCTTTTTTCCCTTATTTCAAATATACAGATTCGAAAAATGTGTATGTGATACACATGTGCAAGAAAGAAAACAAAGTAATTAGAAAAAAAAAAGACGGATATACTCCCACTATAATGCGCACGCATTATTCTTGATGATACACGCCAAGGTGACAAAAATAAGATTTCACAAAGTATGAAGTGTGCTTGAAGAAGTATATTCGCCATTATTTTCCTAATTTCTCTGTGTTCTTGCACTCGTTTATCTCAGGATATATAAAACTACATTTACAGAATCTGTATAAGGGTTTATAGGTATATCAACATTGCTGTATAAGCATTGTAAGAAATCGGTAGAGTAGTTGCTAATTTTATTTTAAAAACTCTTTTAAGGCCACTATAAGTGCAAAATAGGCGTGTGACACTTGGTGACAACTACCACACTGTAGAACACATGAACTAAATCCTTTGGATTTTTCTTTGGAGGCGCCTCAAATCATTGGTATATACTAGTTTCACTAAAATGGGCAAACGCTAAGGCGACGCGACATCTTTAAACAACATTATTAAACAGTTTAAATAACTGTTGTAATAAGTAACACTTAATTAAGTCTACTGTTTTCTGTATTTTTGAGCAGTTTACGTCAATTTATTTAATAATAATTTACTATTATTTACTAATTTCGTATGAGATCCTGTCCAACAGCAGCTATAGAGGCAATATTAAACCTGCTTCCTCTATATCTGCATGTAAGGAAGTATGCAGCATTTAGTGCTCTAAAGCAGCAACAGGTAGTCTCTTTCAAATCAGGAGACCTGGTTGGTCACCTAAAGATTCTAGGAACAATTGAACTAGAATCCATAACCAAATCCACTGACTATGCCAATTAAGCGGGACTGACTATCCATTTGATGTCCCAAACTGTCAGAGGAGCAAAGTCTTCTGTCTGTAACTTTTTTGTGCGCACGTTTACTCTGGAACCGTTTATTGACTTGAAATTTAGTACACATATGTACTTTAACGAGATCTGGAACTAGATTATATTTTCATCTTGTTCCGTCGAAGGATTGGGGGCAAATTGGGGTAAATTGGGGGTAAAAAGGTAAATCAAGCAGGTAAGAGTCCATAAAATTGGTATTTAGTATATACAAGAGAAGTTGGGGTCTCAAAAATTTTTGGCATTACCACCCCCACCCCATTATTAAAGGGGAAGAAAAAAAATTGCGATTTAGTGTGCGTACAAGAACCAGAAACCTCAAAATATTTTTTCACTTCATCCACGCCAACTACCACCCTCCTATCACCACTCGCACCCCACTACCGATGTGAGGTATCGTTTTATGGGTTTTAGAGGATTTCAAATATTATATTATTAAAGTTCCACAAACAATTATTTCCACATACAACATTTTTTCGTTGTGAGTGACTTGGATAGAAAATTTGGATGTGGAAGTAGTGATTCCTTGGGCAGCGGTTTTTTATTAGATATAGTCCCTCAGGCTACCAGTGTTCAAATTTTCAGTCAAACCCTCTCTTCTGCTTATGAGGTGGCGGTCAGAATGTTACACCTAACATTTTATTTTTTACATATTTACACGTTCTTTGAATTAACAGATGTCATTTGGACTTTAGGAGAATGTCTAGATAATGTTGTTGCAGCTGCGAGATGTAAAAAGGACAAATTTCCGAACAGAAATATTCTTAATGATAAAACTATTCTTAAGTTCAGATAAGCGATTAGGGAAACAGGAAGTCTTCAAGTGAAAAACAAAGATGTTGCCCGACCAAGAACCGAACAAACTGTTGACGTTAATGAGTAAATATTAGATACCGTGATGTAAATCCTACGATAAGAACTAGAATTAGGCTTTAGTGGATTGTGTCAGTCGGAAAAAGACCCAAAAAACCCGACTATTGTCTGATGCAACCAAAGTAGTTCTCCCTCCCCCCCGTTTTCGAGGATGCTGGATGTTTCACGGAATCTAACTTATTGATTTCCCGTTTTCGGGCATGCCAACTATGGGGAGGACACCATGTATGTCTGACACCCGCCCACTCCCTCAACGGCTTATAACCACCCTACAAAGGGGTGATAGAGCGCTCTCATCATACCACTGGACAAAAAGGTTTCACTCCCATTTCCGAGCATGCCGAACACGGAGCGGACCACAAATCGAATGCTTGACATTCGTTCACCCCCTCAATGGCAAAAAAATACCCCTTCGCATTTTCATAATGAGTGTAACTGCACGGGTTCAAAGAACGTAAAAAATAAATTTAAAATAAATAAATAAATTTATTGTTTTAATTTTTTTTTATATAGTCATGGTATTTGATAATGTAAGAAAAGCCAGCGAAACACTATATGCAGTAATTGCAAGTCAATAAAAATATTTTATAAAATATATTATAATTAAATAAATCAGATCTTTCAACTATTATATAAACCTATTTTTCCCGAAGAATATGTACAAAAAATTCACATTCATCTTTTTTTTTAGCTCCACAGTAAATGGAGATGACTACTTTGTTGACAATATCGAGGTGACATTTTAATGTTTTTTCCTGTGTAGCAGTCCCAAAAAGGGGGGGGGAGCTTTGTCCGGGTGTGCTGAGAACGCACTCTCACCCTTTTGGAGAGTTGTTATTGGTCGTTGATGGGGGTGGGGGGCGGGGAGGAATTCCACCATCACCATCACAGTAGTCGGGTTTTCGTCCGACTCAGACAATCCACTACTTAAGAATAAAAGTATCTCACCAAAGCATTTTAAAAGTGTTAATGAACAACAAACCCGTACTCCAATTTTTTTACGTAAAATTCTCTTTACTGACGACACTAAATTTAATGCGTGTTTAATTCTGGGAATATACATTTCTGGCTGAAAAAAATCCTAATGCAACAATACAAACACATTTTCAAAATACTTTCAAAATTAATGTTTGGGCAGAAACTCTAGCGAATCAATTTGTTGGATACCATATTTTTTCTGGTAATTTAAATGATGATATTATTAGGTAATATTGCATTTCGAAGCGGAAGAAACATGTTTTTTACGCATGATGATTCACCGCCGATTAAGTGGCTTGCTCGGTCTCTTGACCTTACCTCTCTTGATTTCACTATGCGGAGTTATTTTAAATCAAAAGATTATAATACTCAAATTGACACCATTGAACAGTTTAAAGAAAAAAATCGGTCATGAGTTTGCGATGCTACAGAATAATGCTGGAATTTTACAGGGTATTCAACGTTCATTAGAAAAAAAATACTTAGATTGTGCATGAGGAAAAATGGAGGACATTTCGAACAATACTTATAATTGATAAATAATTAGCAATTTTCCATGTCTAATTTCATGTACTTAATATTCCCAACCGTTCTTTGCGTAAGAGGATTTATTAATAAAATGTTGTAAATGCACGTTATTTATAAACATAAATTACCTCAGAACGGCTCGATTTATCGAAATGCAATGAGAATGCCTTTTTTATTTTTAATGATATAACGCTCACCTTTATAACTGTGTCTGTTAGATCAAAATCAGCTTAGTAACTTTTGAGTAATTTGAACACAGACAGGCGTATCATAAATTTGTTGATATGTATTATAGCTGTATAGATGTTACAATTTTTAACAGTTCTAATCCTAATTAATTTTATTAAATATTACGTTTACGGAAAACCTGTACTTTGAATTGGGGACATTTCCTGATACCCTAAAAGCTGGAAAAGTTGTACCTGTTTTCAAGAAAAGTGACCCAAATTGTTTAGAAAATTATAGACCGGTTACCCTGCCCTTTGGCTTTTCTAAATTACTCGAATATTGTTTTTTGGATAGATTGTCGAAATATCTCGAAAAATGTCTTTTGACTAAAAATCAGCAGGGATTTTGCAGTGGAAAGTCAACTACTACAGCTTTGCATTCATTTTTTGAGAAAATATTAAATTTTCTTGATGTCGGCGAGTGGCCTCTTGGGATTTTTTGTGATCTCAGCAGGGCGTTTGATTGCGTCGACCATCAGAAATTAGCCTCTAAATTAAATAATTATGGAATAAGAGGAGTAGCGCTAAGCTGGGTTCAAACTTGTCTTGAAAATAGGAAACAATGTGATAGTATAAAATATAACAATAAAGATGGTTTTGACAGGGTTACTTCTGAATGGTCTTTTTTGACCTTAGGAGTCCCACATGGTTCTGTGTTAGGTCCTATACTCTTTAATTGTTTCAAATAAAAATTTTAACGTAGAAAAACTAAGGTGTTAAGATTTCATAACAATCAAAAACAATGTAAACTGTTAAATTTTAATATAAATGATACTCCTTTATGTACTGAATTAGAAACTGCAAAATTTTAGGTTTACACTTAGATAAAAATCTTAACCGGAAAGTTCCATGTGAAGCTGTTGTTTCAAAGCTTACCTCCATTACATATTTATTTAGGAATATAAGAGCGGTGCTAGGTACAGAACAACTTATTTATTTGTATTACGCACAAGTTGAATTTCGCTTACGATATGGAGAATTCTACTTTTGCGTTTCATGTTTTTATTGTCCAAAGACGAATTTTAAGATGTATTGCTGGTTTCAAATACTCATACTTGAAGGAAATTCTTAAAAATTGTAAAATTTTAACTTTACCAAGTGTATACATCTTTGAAATGGGCACATATGTTTTATATTATTTATATTAAATAGCAACTAAATCTCCTTATTGTTTAGGGCCAAATTTTTTTAACTTGTTACCGGACGAATTAAAACTAATTACGAATGAGCGGTTGTTTAAAATTAAACTAAAATAATTTTGGTTAAATAAATGTTTGTTTTTATTCTATAACTGATTTCTTGTGTTTGTCTTAGTTTGTCAGTTGTGTACTCCTATTTATTAAAATGGACTAATATAAAATGTATTATATTAATATTTATACTTTAGGTAAATTTTATAGAAATTGATATATCTACCTAGCTAGTAAGGAAAGTGTTGACTATTTCTATACAAACGTATTTTATTTTAAAGGAAAACAAATATTATTATTTTTATTATTATAAAACAAAGCTCTGTTAGCAAATTTCACACATACAGATCTTTGCCTTTCATGAACTCCATGTCGAGTCATTTATTTATATAATCTTCAGTAAAAAATACTCATTATAACATAACAAAATTTTACACTTACCTACAACCGTTAGAAGCACATTATCTAATAAAAAGGACAAATAAACAATAACAAACACAAAGATATTGTTTTCCTTTAAGTGTAAAATCAAGTTAGACATGTTGTACGGCACAGAATATGTTTGTGACTGAGTGTCCCTTAAAAACAGGATGACGAAGTAGCATCTGGACTTACTCTACCTTATTATCCTCGGGAAAGGATACTAAATTGCGGTGTTGAATGATTTTGAATGAGAAATTTGCAGCTTCAATGGAAACTCAATGTTCATTTTCTTATCACGAGATTTCAGACTGCTTTAAAAGATTTAACAGCAACTGTACAATATATCGTCAAATTAGATTGGTTCTTTAGGTCATTAATGTTGACCTAGAACAACATAGGCATTTATCTTAAAAGTTAGTGACATTTTTAGTTCTTGCTAATGTTTTAAGTACAATATATTATATATGTTTGGCTTGAGAAACCCGCACCTATTATATTCTTAATTTGAATTTTAAGTCATTAAAATTCATTTTTAGTGCAGGAGTTGGCAAATGTTATTTGTGTACTTTTTTGCTTTTATATACTTACAATATTAAAATGGCATATCATATTGTGAAAGTGTAAAATTGTGAAATAAAAAATATGTAGTGTAAAATTTTAGGAGGCGTAATATGAAAAACGAAAGTTGGGAGCGGTTTATTAAGTTTATTATAAGAAGGTAGACGGTTTCTACAAAGACCCTGATGTCTTTCACAATCTCTTTTAGTTAATTTCTTTATATTCTCAATATGGCTTGTTAATGATATTCCGGAACACCCTGTGTAAACTTATATATGTATCCATAAGATATTTTTCATTCAATATTTTCCTATTTTAAAAGGAAGAAATTCTTAAATAATGCTCTACCAAGGGATCAAAACAAATCCCAAGAAATATTGTCTTATAGTAATAATGATTAACAACATAAATCAAAGAAAATTACTCCAATAAATTATTTATTTGGACGAAACAGACATAATCATTGGTACTTATACTCTCACATGTGTGTATCGGTAAAAAATTTTTGTTGTTAATATTGGTATTGGTCCAGATATTTTTTTTTTTTAAGAAGAAGAAGAAGAAGTAGAATTTTATTCAGCACACAAATAATATAAATAAATGTACCGTTATTAATATTGATTCATGTACATCATGCAGGGTGATCGCCAGAGGCATATGAAATGTCTTAATTAAGCACAAAAAATACGAAAATGTGTAGAATATTAGAACTGTAGCATACAATGTGTTTCTTAAGTTTGAACCAAACGTTACGTAGCCTAAGTGATATAACAATTTTACTTTAAATGGTATAAATTGTTTGTGTCTATTATGAAAGAATGCCAGTTGCAGTCAGGCGTTGCCGACTTCTGATACCCATTTCAACAACAAAAATAAAATAAATGTAGACTACTAGCTAGTACAGTAAGCGAAGCATTAAAAATGGTAAAATTCTCGGCCCAAAAACGATGAATGGAATTTCCTTTATTTTTTTGCAATATGCTTTATAAAATACGTACATAAAAAATATATTGTCGCATTACCTGCTTTTTATTTTTAAGGGTAGAAATCACCCCGTAAAACTAAAAAATTAATAACTCTTTTAATTCTTCAAATAAATTACCGAAAATTCATATACGTATGTTTTTGAGGTCACTGAATATGACTGTGAGGTCAAAACTTATGAACTTAAATACTGAACAATTAATGTCTTCTAATTTTACTTATATTTTTGAAGTTGCTGACTATGACTATGAGGTCAAGACAGGATAGACGAAAATATTAAGGGTTAAAACCAGCCTTAAATACTGAAAAATTAATAATTTTTCTAATGTTACAAATAAATTCATGAAAATCCATATACTTATGTTTTTTAGATCGCTGAATATGATTATGAGGTATAAATTTATTTAAAAAATGGTGGGTTAAAAATGGCCACAAAAAAGTATAGTAATACGTCTAATTTTATAAAAAATACAGATTGTTATAAATACATCAAATTAATACAATTAAGTAAACTGATTAAATAACACTTTTAATATGCACTCTAAACATGCTAAAGTGCAATGCAACCCGCTTTTTCTGCGTACCTATTCTTCGAAAAATATAGGGCTATTGCTAATTCCTCACCTCCGTGAAAACAGCTGCCAAAGATAGCAGCCAAATTTACCGAACATTACCGAGCGGTACATAGATGTACACACCGCGCACAGGAGCGCCCGCGCTAATATACGCTTGCGCAGTGTGCGGGCCACAATAGAGGACAAATCAACAGATATACTCTGCAGAGACTATTACAATTATTGTTACGAATTCTAAAAATATGAATAATCGATTTAAAAGACTGGAAAACACTTTAAAGCCATGTTAATATCACTATTCCACGAAACACTTGGTAATTAGATCGTGAAGTATACAGATATACAAACCTCAAGATGATTTATATTTTCTAGCAATGACATATAAAAATATAAAAACATCATAAAATAATATCTAAAATAAAAAACTCTTAATAAGTTTTTCGTATCATATAAGGGGGTACAAGTTATCAAAATATATCAAGAAAAAGGTGGTTTCTCTTTACAACGGCGTACAAAAATTATAATAATTTGTGTTCCCATGCATGCAAGAGTTATAAAAATCTGACATCACGTTGCTAACGAGATATGAAATCGAACGCCTGAAGAATTTTCTCTTGCATTCTTCATGGAAGGGTATAAAAAATTAAAATATCCCCCAAATAATTCTTTTTCCAAAACGCGACATGCGAGAGTTGTAAAAATCTGGTTCATGGAAGGGTATAAAAAATACCCTGCATGAAGAATGCAAGAGAAAACCCTTCAGACGTTCGATTTCATATCTCGTTAGGAACGTGATGTCAGATTTCTATAACTCACGCATGCCGCGTTTTGGAAAAAAAAAATTAATTTGGAGGATATTTTAAATTTTTTATACCCCTTCATGACGAATGCAAGAGAAAACTCTTCAGGCGTCCGATTTCATACCTCGTTGGGAACGTGATGTCAGATTTTTATACCTCTCACATGCCGCGTTTTGGAAAAAAAAATTTATTTGGGGGATATTTGAATTTTTTATACCCTTTCATGACGAATGCAAGAGAAAACTCTTCAGGCATTCAATTTCATATCTCGTTAGGAAAGTGATGTCAGATTTTTATAACTCTCGCATGTCGCGTTTTGGAAAAAAAAAATTTATTTGGGGGATACTTTAATTTTTTATACCCTTTCATGACGAATGCAAGAGAAAACTCTTCAGGCATTCAATTTCATATCTCGTTAGGAACGTGATGTCAGATTTTTATAACTCTCGCATGTCGCGTTTTGGAAAAAAAAAATTTATTTGCCGGATATTTTAATTTTTTATACCCTTTCATGACGAATGCAAGAGAAAACTCTTCAGGCGTTAGATTTCATATCTCGTTAGAAACGTGATGTCAGATTTTTATAACTCTCACATGTCGCGTTTTGGAAAAAAAATTGTTTATTTGGGGGATATTTTAATTTTTTTATACCCTTCCATGAAGAATGCAATAGAAAACTCTTCAGGCGTTCGATTTCATACCTCGTTAGGAACGTGATGTCAGATTTTTATAACTTTCGCATGTCGCGTTTTGGAACAAAAAATTTTTATTTGGGGGATATTTTAATTTTTTATATCCTTTCATGACGAATGCAAGAGAAAACTCTTCAGGCGTTCGATTTCATATCTCGTTAGGAACGTAATGTCAGATTTTTATAACTTTCGCATGCTGTGTTTTGGAAAAAAAAATATTTGGGGGATATTTTAATTTTTTTATACCCTTCCATGAAGAATGCAAGAGAAAACTCTTCAGGCGTTCGATCGTTAGGAACGTGATGTCAGATTTTTATAACTCTCGCATGTATGGGAACGCAAATTATTATAATTTTTGTACGCCGTTGTAATGAGAAACCACCTTTTTCTTGATACATGTTGATAACTTGTACGCCCTTATATGATAAGAAAAACTTATTAAGAGCTTTTTATTTTAGATATTATTTCATGACGTTTTTATATTTTTATATGTCGTTGCTAGAAAATATAAATCAATCATTACCAAGTGTTTCGTGAATAGTGATATTAAAATGGCTTTAAAGTGTTTTCCAGTCTTTTAAATCGATTATTCATATTTTTAGAATTGTGCTATATTCCTCTGCATTTTGTTCTCGTTCGTAACAATAATTTTTAATAGTCACTGCAGAGTATATCTGTTGATTTGTCCTCCATTGTGGCCCGCACACTGCGCAAGCGTATATTAGCGCGGGCGCTCCTGCGGTGTGTACATCTATGTATCGCTCGGTAACGTTCGGCAAATTTGGCTGCTATCTTTGGCAGCTGTTTTCACGGAGGTTAATTCCTCTACCTACTATAGACATCTAAAATGCGCGTACAAACTGAAAAGTTTCAACATTATTTCAAACTGTCATATCTCTGGAACAGTTTGTCGTAGAAAAAAAATAAAAACCCAAACTCTTCGTTTTTTGATAAGCTTCATTTCATCCTTATATCAGGTGTCTATCTTATAGTTTTTGAGACATTTCAATTTTAAATACATAATTTTCTTGCGCATGCGCTCAAGCGCCATTTTTAAACCTTTATATCTCTGGAACAGTTTGTCGCACGAAAATTAAAATAGAACCAAACTATTCGGTTTTTTATAAGCTTCATTTTTATACTCTTACAATTTTTTATAAAAAAATTTTTCCTGAGCAATTTTCAAACACGATTTTTTTCAAAAAATTATGAAAATTTTCATTATTGAAAATGGGTACAGAATGAAAAATAATTATTTTAAGAATTCTAAACAAATTGAGCATGTTGGTAATAATGTGCATTAACAATATAGAAGGGTTTTTAAGAATTTTGAATTAATAAGAAATATGCGCAACTTTCTTGCTTGTAACTTTTTAGTTTTCATTATAAAAGTTCGTGATACGTCTCAATCGAAAGAAAATTGTAATACCTTTAATTTTTACAAGAATAAAAAATTTTCTCCTAGTTGTAGATTTTGAATAACTTTAGATTTTTTTGTTGTATATTTTTTCTGAACGTTTCGGCGCCATTTTGAAAATGCCATATTTCCAAAACTAAACATCGAAAAAAAAAAAAAGAAAAAACCATTCGATTGGTTTTCGTAAAAACTTTAATTTTGTACCCTTGCATTATTTTAAAAAAGTCCACATTTTTCGAGTAATTAAAAAAAAAAGTCTAGGAATACTGATTTTAGGGAGTAAAAACTGCAATTTTCAGTTCGCAATATCTCGAAAAATATGAATTTTAGCAAAAAAGTGTATAAGACTTTTCTTTCTTATAATTCGATTCTCTATAAGATTATGTGTATTTTTTGTTTTTTTTGCGACAACCTCAACTACTCCTAACCAAAAAGCAGGAAAAATGATAATATAGATTTAGTGGAAGACCAGATCCTCTGAATTCGACACCCTCTATACAACTCGCGAACACCCACCTAAAAAATTGGTAATCTGATGTAAAATAACCTGCTAAACTTGAATTCGCCCATTGATTTGAGATTGCCAAAATGACCAAATTGGCAATTTTCTAAAAAAAATAAAAATTATGTGTTATTTTTTGTTTTTCATATAACACGTCATATATTTTTTATTTTACTTCAGAATTTTTTAATTTTTTTACATAATATTCTCTAACTATTCTTTGATATGTTGAAAGTAAAAAACTTTACCTAAAAAATAATTTGTTGGCAAAAAAAATAACAACTTTTCTTTGACGAAAAATCTTTAAAATTTGCAGAGTAAAATGTCCGATCGAGGTATCTTTTTTATTTTTAAAGTTAGGTGCCTACTGTAACCGAAGAAAATGTTCCGAATGAACTAAATAAAATCTTTTATAAGAAGTTTTTTTTGAAATTTTGCTCCCTTATCGAAATATTCATTGATTGTTTCAGCGTCCGAACGAATGCGCGCAAATCGGCCGCAATCGCATCTAGAGCTAAACGCAGACACGTGCCGGGTGATTATTATTTTCCAGTGTCCATTTATGTTAAGTTGAAAGTGCTTTTTGTCTCAGTTCTTATATTTGGTGCGTTATAAACACGTAGTTTGGCATAATAAATTATAATTACTCGAAATCAAAGGAAACAAGCTAAAAACGTACTCTTCGCCTGTTCACTGGATTTTTATATAATTTTATACATTCAATAGGATACTTTTCATCGTTTTTTGTAAACAATGTTACTTTTAGACAATTTTAATTTTATAGTACGATCTTAGTTGGTAAAAGACTTGGTAAAAAAATCTATACCAAACCCCATTTGGGTTTCGATTCCGAGTCAAAAGAACTACACCACCACCTTACACGTAAAAGAATTTAAATTTTTACATTATAAGACACGAGCTAAAATCATATTTTCATATATTACATTATGAAATGTATATTTGTAAAATATATAAATATTTAGATATTGAAATGAAATATCATTTCACCAGATTTCTATTCAATTACAAAAACATAAAAATTAAAAAATTTTTTTTTTAAATTTAAAACATTAAGTAATAACATTTTTATTTACCGATCGATTTTGTTCAAATAGGGTTCTTCCTCTAGCTAACACTAATTTACTGTCCAAATTTCAGTACAATCGGAATTTTCTTTCTTCAGTTATCGTGCTTACAAGAAACGTGACGGACGGACAGACAGACGGACATTTTGAAAGTCGTTCAGAATTCGTTCAATAACACAATGGTATGAAAATTTTTTGTCTGCGAGCGATATTTACGGTTTTAGAAATGTACCGATCAAATGCAAAATCCGATGTCATTTCTGTGGCTCTAAAACGATATTTAGAACAAAAAAATTTATTTTTATCACTAAATCCAGTTTACCATGCACAATGTAGAAGATCGTATACCCGAACTGCTTATAAAAGAAAATCAGAAATTGTAAATCCTAGCACAGAGATACAAGTAAAAAGGGCATTTCTGTAATGTGCTATTTACAAGACAGCCTACCAAATTAAGCCCAGAATTCCAAATGTTTTAGATTTTGGATGGTACCTAAAGGAGAAAATCTTATTTCCAAAGATGATTTCAAAAAGCCTAAAACCCCATTTTATTGAGTTAACTCCATTTTGTAAATGTAAATTATATAACTGTACTACAAGCTACAAGTGTAGCAAAGCAAACGTGCAATGTAACGTAAGTTGTTTATGTGGAGGAAAATGTAATAGTACCCACTGGCTGTTATAATTAATGAAAATATATTTTTTAATGTGTATGTTTCGAGATTATCTACATAATTTTATAACATTTGATTGCAAATAGAAACTAAATAATCCGTAGACTCACTTGATCGCTTAAACGACACCACAGATGGGCAACGCTAACAGAAGTTATGCTTTAAATTAATGCGGACGAGTTGCGCGGCCGCATTCAACAGCATCATCTCGTTACATGAGCCGAATTTCAAAAAAATCTCGTTATAAAAAAGTTTGTTTAAAGTATATGGAACATTTTTCTCGTTTATACTATAACTCTCTCTTTAAAAATAAAAAAGTTACCTCGATCGGGTATTTTTCAATGCAAATTTTAAAAAAACCGCTACAATAGAGGGTAATTATATATTTTTTAGGCACTATATTATTAGTTACACTATATTCTTTGCCGTCAGCCTGTCCAAGAATATTGGAGGGATAATGTGTAAAATATTGGTCTAAATCCGAATTAAAATAAAAAAGATATGATGTGTTATGTGCAAAACAAAAATTAACACATAATTTTAAAACTTTCCAACAAATTTGCAAATTGACCGATTTGGCAATCTCAAATTAACGGGCGAACTCAAAAATCAAATCCAGAAGGTCATTTTACATAATATCATCTGTTTTTTAGGTGGGTGTTTGCGAGTTGTATAGACTACTTTTAAAATGCTTCCTACAGATTGGCTGCTCTCCGACTAATTCTTGTGTACATACTTCATAAAGCATGTTGAAGAAAAAAAAATTGGAACTTCATTACATCGTTTTCGGGCTGGGATTTAAAAGCTTCAGTTACTGTACTATATGTACTTAATCAGAATGACATCCTTTAAAAGTGAATTGTGCCGTATTCGTAAAAAAATTGGATCAAATAGGAACCCGCAGTTGACCACGCCCGACTGCAACTTCCACTCGTTATTTTTATTATTGCTCCTTTCTGAACCATTTATAATCTTCCATATCTTTTTATTATTATTTTGTACTTCTTTCGGTTTATTTGAATAATAGCGAATTTTGGTTTTTCTTATTATTTTATTTTGTTATATTAATTCATTAAAATTGACCTATTATGTTCTTTATCCTCAAAAACTATAGGAAACGATTTTAACATTGTGCCACTTTATGAGCAAATCTACAGAGCTTGGACTACTATATTTTTAATTGCTTTTACATACTTTTATTTTACATCTAAACATACCTTTTTACTAAAGAAAGATTTTACGAATTATTATTGAACTGGAAGCGCAAGGAAGCCACAGAAAAATAATTTTATGTTGAAATTAATTTCACTCTAATTGAATTAACGTGAAATTAATTTCACTATAATTGAATTAACGAGAAGTTAATTTCATGATAATAATATTTTTTTATGTTGAAATTAATTTAACTATGGTTAATTGAATTAAGGTGAAATTAATTTCATGTTAATTCCATTACCATGAAATTAATTTTACGTCAATTCAATTATGGTTAAATTAATTTCAACATAAAATTATTCTTCTGTGGCCCCCTGCGCTTCTGTAGTTTTCTATGCTAGAGAATCGGGTTGTAACAATAGTCTTGAATCTTTTAGTCTTTCTTCAAGTAGTAGTTTCATAGAGACATGGGAAGTGATACAATATTTTTTCCAGTTATATTACAAAAAAAATTAATCTGATGAGGAATTTAGATGAACAAAAACATTATTCAAAAGCTATTTATTAACTAAGAGAAATATACATTTGGACGGACTATTTACTTATAGATATAGCATACAAAATATACACACTTTTTAAAATAAATTCATTAATGAATACGGCACACGATCAAAAGCTTGCATTTAAAAACATTTCCATAAATTAAAGTATATACTATTGAGAAACATACGTAATTGTATAATTAATAAATATGTTCAGTTAAAAAAACTTAAAAATATTAATAGTCTAGTAATATTAGCCTTTTACCCGGACATTCAAAACAACAAAGGTCTGATTGTTCCACGATGCTTGTTACCCTTCCCTCTGTACGCCCTGAAAAGTCCAAGAGGTTACAGCGTCGGGTTTGGGGTGGGGGGAGTGGGAAGGGTCGGAATGTGTTCTTTTTTCTCTTTTTCTCAAATATCTCAAAAAGTATGAGGTTCAGAGAAAAAAAATATGTTCCTATATAAAATCAAAGTACATTAAATTTCCTACAAAAGAGGTTCATTTCATTTTTTTTAATCCTAACCATTTCTGAGACACACGGAGAGGAAAATGGGATAGAAGATCAATTTTTGCGAAAAACGTGGGTAAAATTTTTTAAAATCGTCTTTTTTTAATTATAGTTCTTCATCTTTTGTGTTCATTTCACTATATCCATCAAACACTACTATTTGTTTTCCGTAATGGGAAAGTACATACGCAACATATTGTTTGCATATGAACTGAAAGGAAGCAGGGCATTACCACACGACACGATGGAGAAGATGTCCTCCATCTATGATGTATCTCGCACCACTTGGAGGAGCAGGGACTTCATCTGATGATGTGCCGATCAAATGCAATATATTCTTCATTTTTGCGAAGAGTATAATAAATCCCCCATCCCTCTTCACATAAGTATGTTGCAGTTTGGCCGAAAATGTAACTGTGCACCTAATTACGTGATAACCAATCGACCAATAGGCCAAGAATAATTTGAAAAAGACTTAAAAACGATTTTAGAAAAATTTACCCACGATTTTCGCAAAAATTGATCTTTTATTCCATTTTCCGCCATATTCCATTTAAGGTTGCAAAAAAAATGAACTGGACCTTTTTTGTAGGAAATTTAATGTACTTTGATTTTGTATAGGGACATCTTTGCTCTAAACCTCATACTTTTTAAGATATTTGAGAAAAGAAGAAAAAAGAAAGACATTCCAACCCTTCCCCCTCTCCCACACTCCAAACCCGACGCTCTGACCTTTTCGACTTTTCAGGGCATGCAAAGGAGAGGGTAACAAACATCGTAGGACCATCAGATCTTTGTTGTTTTGAATGTCCGGGTTTGGCCATTTTTTTGCTTAATATCACTACACTATAAATAGGATTACCATGATTTTTAATTTGATTATTTTTTAGGAAATTCTATAATATAAACTAAAATAGAACATTACTATTTTTTCCGATATATTTCATTTATTTCAGTTTCCTTCAACAGGAACAAGTTTTACTTACCAAAATAAGTCTATTTTTGGACGTTTAACGTAATAACTTGATATTTTTGTTACCATATTTTCAAAATTTTTGATGAATCAGTATCGGTGATTTTATAAAAAAGTTATATAAGCAGAATACATATCTAACTACCTTATTAAATTACTTTAAATTGGAATTAAAATTAATTTGCTACATATCAGTTTATCTTGTATTTGTTTAAACATCTGTTAAAATTTGCAATTATTGATGAATACTTTATAGGTACAAATTGCTGTAATAATTAAAATTACCTTAAGTTTACATGACTGGTGAAATATTTACAAATCATAGTACATGAAACAATAATTTAAAATCGAAATAAATTAGTTTAAGGACTAGGGACATCTTTACCCAGTCATCTCAAAACAAAAAAAATAGAATTTTGAACATTATAAATAAATCTTTTTCTTCTGGTATTGCACACATTCAGGTCATTCAAGTGTTACTGCTTACAATGGTATCAATTTATACCTCAAATTTGTAATAACTCACCTCTTTACACAGCTTTATATCGATCCAGCGGCACTTCATAGGCAAGCTATGCATCTAGCAATTTTATTAAATAATATGGGACGTCATTGTCATTAGCAATAATATAAAAAAAACATCCATTGGTCTTTAACATATTTTTTTAGCTCAATTAGAAACCTACACCCAAAAAAATTCAACCTAGAGACATGGTTCATCACGATTTTGGAAAAATATTATATAGTTCTTAATTTTCATTCGAAAATTGCTTTACCAAAATTATCGCTAGCTTCCCTACAGAAAAGACATAAAAATCAGTTGTCTTATACAGTACACTCATAAAGTAGTCGATAAATTCGATAAAAAGTGTAGACATTTTTTTTGAGAAAATCGTTCACTATGAGCCGTTTGACTGACATATTCAGTCAAACGGCTCATAATGAACGACTTCTTTTGATATAGTTTTAGAATTTTTTTGGCATGCTTTCATAAAGCTATGACGTCTTCTATATTCTGTGGCAACTCCCATTTTTAGTTACAGAATTTGAAAGAGCCCGTTTTTTACATACAATAATGTAAATATACAGTGTGTCATAAATCCACCTTAATATCTCAGTTATTAAGAATGCGATTTTCTTCAAATTTGGGTGGTAATTATGGCGTACTATAACTCGTGCAAAATGACAGTTTATTATCGAAGATTAAATCCCTCCCGCTAAAGCGGTCGGGATTTAATCAGATAATAAACTGTCAATTTGCACGAGTTATATTACCAGGCAACAACGCTTTCGAAAAAATTTTACCGATAAAATATCAAGCACTAGTGATATTACATACGACAAAATTTACTTCCACAACCAGTGGAAGTATAGTAGGTAACGATAAAAAAATTTTGAAAATTTTTATTGCTCAAATATTCTTAGAATGTCATGAAACGTCGAGATTTTAAGTTTGAGCGAAAAAAAAAATGTATGCCTGTCTGTCGGTAACTTTTTTTGTGCGGACAATTACTCTGGAACCGTTTAAGATATTGACTTGAAATTTGGTTCACGTATGTATTTTAACGTAATCCGGAACTGGATTATATTTTCATCTTATTAAATTGGTGTAAATGGGGGTACACAAATAAATCAAGCAGGTAAGAGTCCATAAAATTGGTATTTAGTATATACAAGGTCTCAAAAATTTTTTTGGCATTAGTCACCTCCACTCCATTATTAAAGGGGGTGAAAAAAAATTGTGATTTAGTATGTGTACAAGAACCGAAAACCTCAAAATATTTTCTTACTTCATTCACCCCCACTACCACCCCCACCCCACTACCGATGTGGGATATGGGTTTTTGAAGTAGACGATTTCAAATATTATATTATTAAGTTCCGTAAAGAATTATTTCCACATACAAAATTTTTTCATTGTCAGAGACTTGGATGGAAAATCTGGATGCGGAAGTAGTGATTCCTTGGACAGCGGTTTTTATTAAAAGTATGAGAGGTCTTGATAATTGTGTTAACTACAGTCCAAACATTATTTCCACCATAGTTTCTTAATTATGTTGTTCTTCTTTAACAGTTGTGTTAAGTACATATGTGTTAACTACATGCCAGATAATACTGTCACCCGTCATATTTTTCCTTAATTATTATTATTTACATGTTTACCTTGTGCATTATTCACTGCATGTTTTTCATTGGCAATAGCGCCAACTGCCTATCAAATATTATTTTTCTTCGTCAAGTGGCTTTACAGATATAGCGAAAACAGACAGTCGGGCACTAGACAGACAGATAGAGAGACTGAAGAAAATAAATTAAATTTTCGTAATCTACATAGTCTGAAATGTGAAAATCCTGAGAAATCTCGGAGGGTGATTTTTCACGATTACGATTCTTCCCTTCGGTAAGCGAGGGAAGTAGAAAATATTGATGACGTCACAGCTTTGTGAAAACGTCAAGAAAATTAAAAAAAAACATCAAAATATATTCAATACGAAACTTTTGACATGTCTTGACACTTTTTATTGAATTTATCCACTATTTTACGAAAATACCGTATATTAGAAATGAACTTGATATTTCTTACTAATATCGATATTAAATGATTAAGTAATAATACTAATGGATAATTCATGGATGTATGTATGAATAGTCACTACCTATGAGTTACATTCAATTGGTTAATTCCAATGGAATATTATGCATATTGGATACATGACGAAATATATTTTCTTTCCTATCATAAATTAAATTACATTTCTACTACATTCAGTTGGTTAATTCCCATAGAATATTAGTGCATATCGATACATGATGAAATATATATATTTTCTATCTTTAACATTTATATAAAGGCATTCCTTTATTCATTATTAAATTCTTTCCACCTTGAACAGTTATCAGATATATACAGCAAAAGTTTTACGACATTGTGCAGAAATCTCCACTTGAAACATGCACATTTATTACAGTTGAGCATTTTCATTTTTCCAACCTCATGATTTCAAAACCTGGTAACTTTATCAGTACCAAGTGGTGTGTCGCACCGAAAATCAAAATCTTCATCATCTGGTAATGCTGGACAAGAGTATAAATCTGGTTGCTGCATCGTCTGCATTGTTGGGGCTGTAGCTGCTACTCCGGCTCTTGCTACTGTTACAGCGTTAATTGCTGCTATATTGACACAATCGTAGATAGGCTGAAATTAAAAGAAAAACAGTTTTATTTGTATGTTCCAAATCTATTAGTTTATAGTTCGACACAAATAATTTAAGAAGATTTGTTTATTTATTTATTTATTTATTTATTTATTTATTTATTTATTTATTTATTTATTTATCAAGAGCCCTTGCCCAAATTTACATAAAATAAGGTTCAGTAAATAAAATAATATGCATGTGCATTGTGCATGTACTAACGTAATTAATAGTACATTGTAATACAAGGGTGGCAAGTGCTTAATTGCAAAACTGTGTATGAACGTATCATACGAGTTTTGTAATGAAGCTTACAAAAAATTCTTGTCGCACGGCATGACCCTTTCCGCAGTCAATTTGAAGTTAGAAAATTTGACTTTTAACACAATCGTAGAAAATAGTACATCGTAATACAAGTGTGGCAAGGGATTCATTGCAAAACGATGTATAATCGCTGCGCTCGTGTTCCTATCATACGAGTTTTGCAATGAAGCTTGCCACATGTGTGTTACATACTATTTTTTCTACGGTTGTGAGGTTATTTCCCTTTTTTAAAGTCTTTCCAAAATTTTAAATTTGCTGCCTGTCAGTTAGAAGTTAGAACATTTGACTTTGTAATTGCAATTCATGTGTAATTAATGTACATTTATAGAATTTAATTGTTATTACCAGTAAGTAATATAAAATTCTTTAAGGTAAACACACAATTTTATTCCGGTGTTTGAAGATGTAATCAAGGCGTGCGGCAAAGTAATATTTTCTGCAGTCATTTTGAAGTTAGAATATTTGACTTTCAGCACAATCGTAGAAAATAGTAGATTGTAATACAATTGTGGCAAGACCTTCATTGCAAAACGATGTATGAAAGTAGGAACACGAGCGCAGCGAGTGTTCCTATCATGCTAGTTTTGCAATGAAGCTTGCCACATGTGTGTTACATACTATTTTTTCTACAGTTGTGAAGTTATTTCCCTTTTTTGAAGTCCAAAATTTTAAATTTGCTGCCTGTCAGATTTTATTTAAAATGACATTTTCCGCAGTCATTCTGAAGTTAGAAAATTTGACTTTGTAATTGCAGTTCATGTGTAATTAATGTACATTTATACAATTTAATTGTTATTACCAGTAAGTAATATAAAATTCTTTAAGGTAAACACACTATTTTATTCCGGTGTGTGAAGATGTAATCAAGGCGTGTGGCAAATTCTTTGCCGCACGGCGCGGCGTGCGGCAAAGTGATATTTTCTGCAGTCATTTTGAAGTTAGAAAATTTGACTTTCAGCACAATCGTAGAAAATAGTAGATTGTAATACAAGTGTGGCAAGGGCTTCATTGCAAAACGATGTATGAAAGTAGGAACACGAGCGCAGCGAGTGTTCCTATCATACGAGTTTTGCAATGAAGCTTGCCACACGTGTGTTACATACTATTTTTTCTACGGTTGTGAAGTTATTTCCCTTTTCAAAATTTTAAATTTGCTGCTTGTCAGATTTTATTTAAAGTGACATTTTCCGCTGTCATTCTGAAGTAAGAAAATTTGACTTTGTAATTGCAACTCATGTGTAATTAATGTACATTTATAGAATTTAATTGTTATTACCAGTAAGTAATATAAAATTCTTTAAGGTAAACACACTATTTTATTCCGGTGCGTGAAGATGTAATCAAGGCGTGTGGCAAATTCTTTGCCGCACGGCGTGCGGCAAAGTGATATTTTCTGCACTCATTTTGAAGTTAGAAAATTTGACTTTCAGCACAATCGTAGAAAAAAGTATTTGTAGAACTTTACTAAACAAATACACGGGAAATTTTCTCTAAGTACAAAAATATATTAGGACACGATTAAAAACCTATGTATTTAACAACATTTCTTAAATGTGAAGTAAAATTTTATTTACTTGAGAAGAAATCCAACTCAGTGGTGCTTGCAACTCTACTAATTCTTGGGACAAATGAATTATAACCGTAAGTAGTTCTGCGAAAGACTATATTAAAACAATCATGTAAGCGAGGCACACACAATTCAATGCTTCCCAGAAATTCTGGAGAAGAAGAGTAGTTATTTAAGAAATTATAGAGGTTTTTCAGAACTTTCTTTTTTCTCTTAAGTTCAAGATTATGTATGTTAAGATTGAAATTTGGGTTGAACCTGTTCATTTATTTATATGTACTTGGTAATAAAAAGTCCAAGCTGAAGAGGAATAATCCACATGCGGTCTTACTAAAAATCTATACAAAAGCTTTACTGATTCTACATTTCCGAATTTCACACAATTTATTTTGATAAAGTCCATAATTTACAAAGTCTGAGAAAATATGCATGATATGAGGTGTGAAGCACAAAGTGTCAATCAAGATGCCAAAATTCTTAATTTTCTGAACATGACGTAAAGGGTGTTCATTTATTTTTTGTGTACAATTTATGGTTTTTCTACTGCAACTAAAAATAGTTAAATAGTGATTTGCCAGAATTAAGGTCCATTCCAAAGCATTAGATTATCAAGGTTCGCTTGTATGGATCTTAAAGAAAGGTTCAAATGTCATAAATACAAAATAAAGTAACGGCCCTAAGCGAGAACCCTGTGGAATTCCTGAATCAGCCGGAATTTCTTCGGACCTACAGTTATTAAAATGGATAATCTGCGTTCGATCTTGAAAGTAGCTACGCATCTATTCTTGCAAGGTCCCCCCGACAACCATCAGTTCCAATTTTTGGAGTAGCAATTCATGAAATACCTTGTCGAACGTTTTCGAAAAATCATTATAGATAGCATGAACTTGCAATCAACTTCCTACGGTGTTCAGTAAAATCATTATATAATTCAATAAATCTAGTTTGGTGGGTTTATAAAAATTTATTGAGCACATGAAACATAGACGTGATATATTTTTAGTATCATTTAGGATTGACTTCCGATGTTATGGTGTCGAGTTTTAATTTCCAGGAAATCAGTGTGAGCTTAATAATAATAATAATAATCTTTATTAACGTTCCGATAGGTTAATATTCGATAAATAATATCTAAGAAAATATCTACTTGAACATTCCTAATAGGCTATTCTAAAAATGCTGGACACCCGTTCCTTATGACACAGTAAGAAAAACGATGCATCTTATATCTTATACAAGAGTAACATTTTTGTGTATTTGTTAATTTTCTTTCGGAACATTTGGTCGATCTTCCGAAAACATCACATATTTTTTTATTATTCAGGAAGAGCTTCCCAAAAGTGATTGAGTGAGTATACGACTTTTACAGGACTACGAACTTGCAATACTAAAATGAGAAGTATAGGACGTCATTCAAAAACTAAAAAGCGGCAAAGCAGCTAGAGACAGCAATGAAATATTTGAAGAACTTAATTTAGTTATAGCGAATAAACGAAAAAATATGGCAGACAGAAGTAACGTCCCATTATTGAAAAAACCTCAATTTTTACACCACTACATAAGAACGGAGTGAGATGACTATATATTTTTGGCGTTAGTAATGCACATCGATAAAATGATGCTGAATATTCTTCAATCTTGACTTCATGATTGTAATTATCGGTTGTGCATGAGAAAACAAATACTGAATTTTCGACAACTTAGATCTTTGTTTCCTAGTTTACCGTAAAGCATTTGATAATACGAACGAAACGATAGAGCAATATGTTTAATGTGTTTATGCTTATGTAAGCGGAATAAGACAAACTGTCAAGTGCTGTATTTGGGATGGGAACAACTAGACTCCTGATTTTTATTATTTATCTACCATATGAAAAATATGTATTTTGGTGAATATCCTACCAAAGCTGTCAAAATCTCAAAGGCATCAGAAAGGGCCAATTCCCTTTAATACCTATGGTGAAGTAGCAATAGATGGTAAACTTCTAACTTGAGATTTGCAGATAATACCACCTTAGTCGCAGTAATCACCGATGAGCACGTACACCTGCTCGATAATCTTCCACCAATATGATCTGAATATAGTTTAAATGTAAATTATAATAAAATGAAAATTATGATTGTAGGTCCCACGTGACAGAGATATTAAAAAATGCGCAAAGATCAGGCTTGCAATGTTAGTTTTTTCCTTCTTTTTTAAGCCTCTTACACGTCCTTCAAAACGACTCTTCAGTATCATCTTTTTCCACATCTTATCATCAACCGGAGACAGGAAAATACAGAGTAGCTGTTGATGATAGGCGACGAAGGGGAAACTCTCGGTTGATATCAGCAAGAAACAAAGTGGGAAAAACCATAGTGAAGCAGCATACTTAATTGCAGTCGATGGGTCGATGTTGTCAGAATGGCCTTACAACAAACGAAAGAAAAAAAATGATGCTACGCAAGACATCTGTCAAGATGTAGTCAATAAGAATTTATTTTTTTAAATAAAATTCCTCTTACACATCTTTACTTCTACACCCGCATAAGAGATTGTCATTACATCATTACCACTAATCAATTACGTCAAATGTCGTGGAAATTCATGTTTAATTTTAGCAATAGATTTTTTATTTAAAATGTCTGTTTATGCTGGCGGGTAAATAAATTGGAATGTAATATAAATAATAAATGAACACTTTCTAAAATAATCGAAAAATTAGTTAAGAAAGGATACTAGCTTTTTTAACTGTACATAAAATACTTAATAGTAACCAGTTTGGGTTTCAAACCAACAAAAGTACCGTGAAGCTATTTTTGCTTTTTTGGAAGAGGTTTACCATAAAAGAAATGAGGCTGAAGTTGCCGCGGCTGTATTTTGTGATTTATCGAAAGCATCAGTGTTACAGATTCAGAGGTACCTCATTTACCTGGATTAAGTACTACCTCAAGGATCGCTTCCAAATGACAAGATCATCAGGAAAATATTCTAATAAAGTTAAGATAAGCTGCGGAGTTCCACAAGGGTCTGTTCTCGGCCCAGTTCTCTTTTTGTTATATATAAATGACTTGACAACTATCAATATATCGGGATGCTTTACGCTTTTTGCCGATGACACCACCATTTTGTGGCATAAAAACTTGAGAATGTTGCATGAGAATATATCCTCCGATATATCTGTAGTAAAAGAATGGTGCGATTCAAATCTTCTCATATTTAATATTGCTAAAACTAATGTAATAGCGTCCGGTTGGAACTTAGAAGAGCTTTACCTGGGAAGTCACATTCTAGAAAATAAAACTCATACAAAGTTTCTTGGACTGTAAATTAAATTTTCAAGAACGTATAAGGAATCTAAATAATAAATTAGCCTCGCGATGTCATTCTATCGAATTGGGATGCTCTACTGCAAAAACAGCACACTTTTCCTTAATAGAGTCACACCTAAGATATGGTATTCCATTTTGGGGATTGTGCAGCCAACAACTGTTAAATGGGGTGCTCATTTTGCAAAAACGAGCAGTGAGATATATGTACAAAGCGCGTTTTAGTGACTCTTGCAAACCTTTATTCGTTGCTCACCAGATATTAACTGTAGTATCTATTTTTATCCACGAAACGTTGTGCTTATTTCATAAAAAACCAAATACTTTTGAACGTGCAGAAACTCGCCGCATTACTCGCCAAGCAAATGACATTAGTCTACCATACCATCTACCAATTTCACAAAAATCTCTCGTAATTTACAATAGTAAGACAATTTACAATCGTATCCCAGTAGTATTGAAAAATATCTCCTCTGATAAACTATTGAGGAAGGCCGTAAAAAAATTCTTAATTGATAAACCCTATTATAACTTACAGGAGTACTATGACGATACATTTTAATGTGTTTAGTTCACTACCATATAGTTTATAAAATATACAACTTTTGTCGTATGTTCGCGATTTTTGTATCTTTGTATTTTTTCTATTTTTGTTTTGTATTTTTTTGTATTGTTTGTAAACCGACTAAACAAATATTGTTTGTGTTATATTTAAACTTTGTTAATGAGAATTATTTCTTTGGACAATCAGATATCTCTCTCTCTCTCTCTCTCTCTCTCTATCTCTATCTCTCTCTCTCTCTCTCTCTCTCTATCTGTAATATTCATTACTGCCCCTAGACTGTAAGCGAATATTTACCGTGCAGGTATTACAAAAATTATTATTTTGAAACAAGATTAGATAAATGTACTGTTTAATCTATCGTTAATAGCAATGTAAAATAATAATTTCATTTAGATTAAATTTATTTTATACTTAACATTGCAAATTCAAAATAAATTTAATATATTGTGTTGTCAAAATACATGAAATAATTATTCTGAATCTATTAGATACTGAAATAGTTACGAGCGTTTTTAGCCCTTGTGCACCTTTCACACTCGAACTGAAAACGATCACTTTACGAACTTGATAGTTAAGCAACTATTCCTGATGAAAATCAAGAAATCGTTTCTTATATCCATGTACTATATAAACAGCTGAACTAGAATATAGACTTTTTAAAATTTACCTGAGTATTAGCTCTGTAGATATCCATGGTACTGGCGGCGGTGGCCAGAGATGGTAACGTACTAGTTATTTTATCCCTTGCAGCAGCGATAGTCATTAAATAAGTCCTTGGAATGAATACGGCCCCAAGAAATATCCCTGCAGTTGACACCAATCCCAGGCACAATATAGGCTCTTTCCAATCTTTATCCAAGTAGGCATAACATGGCAACCATATGGCCCAAACGCAAGTGGTTAGGATGATTGCAATGGTAAAGTATTTCCCTTCTCGATAGTTTCTTTGGCATTTATAAATCAAAGGACACAAGCATAGCATCAATAATAAGAGCACAGTGTTGTAACTCATTAGGAAAATGAAAGAGTGGCCTCGGAATAAATCGAAACATCTCCCTATAATCTGAATACTCAAAGCCGCTTGAACACCAAAAATAAATAAACATAAAAATGATTGAACCGGGCCAGCTACATGTGACATGAATCCGATCTCTTTTGAGGCTGTTGCTAACAAAATGCATCTGGACAGGAGCAATGAAAAAACTGTGGCATAACCCAAAGTTACTCCCAAAGATCGCGCAAAACATAAGTAGTGTTTGTTATATTTGTTGTATTCCAAACTGAAAGGAAGAACTGCACAAAATAGCAACATTACCCCTAGAAGTAAGGCTAATGTTAGTATCGGATTTCCTTCCAATATATCTCTTCTGAAAATTGATATTAGTAAGAAAATTAGAATTGAAATGCAAAACAGCACACCTAGGAGAGATAAGGAGAGAAATGCAAAAACCCACGACTCAGATCTAAAGTTTAAAACATCAACAGTTTCATTGCTTAGTACGTATCGATAATTCCTCTCTAAGAAATAATTTACACAATTTTCTGCGTAATCTCTTGCGCTAGTATTGCTGAAGGAAGTTTCAAAATATTGATCCGTGGGAGTCAACTTATCATTAAAAATGCCGTAGGTAAATATTTTAGTAAAGGGCTGAAATAAATTGTTTCTTTTAACCAGTTCTGTTATGTTTGTGGTGTCGTTTTCAACTCTAAATATATTGTAAACAAAGTTATCTCTTAGAGGCTCTATTCTGAGTATTTCAGTTATGATGCTAGGTGTCATTAGGACGGGGCGATATTTTTTGTCAAATTTGTTCCTTAAGCAATTCACTTTGTAAAGAGTTTCATTACAGTTTTCTGTGATGAATTCTTGTATGTTCTTTGTGTAGACTAAAATTGGATCGGTCACATCGAAAAGCAACGGAGTGGGTAATATGTTATCTGGTCGTTTGTAAATGTTCGACGGTGATGCATGGGGTGGGACTATAACATAACTCTTCTCAGGCAAATCTGAAACAAAAATGTACCAAACAATAATAGTAATAATAGTGTCTGCGATTTATGATACGGTATATAAATCAGTTTAATGACAAAAATTCTTTTGTTCTTTTTTTAAATAAAGACTTATGTTAAGTTTGAACACTCAATATGCAATACGACTTCTATGAGCCATTGCATAATTTATCTACGCAGTGGCTATATATTTAGTTGGAGCCCGAGGCTGACCTCCTGTAATCTTATAGTATATTATTAGGCTCGACAAGCTACTACTGAAAATTAATGATGAACATTATACTACAATCATCAGATATTTTCGCGAAATACCTTCGGACCCTAATTTTGGCTTTATTTGGGTATCCAAAACTAAATTTGTGATCTCTACTGGGGACCCAGAAATATTTTTTGAACGAAGTGCCAAAATAACAAAATAATGGATTTTTAAATAACACATCAATCTAAATTTTAAGTTTTCATTTCCATGGGCAATGTAATATATTTTTTTGAAACTCTCGTTACATTCAAATCTTATAACTTTATTCTGATTCAGTTTTACGTAAGATATTGGGATGCTTGTTAGGAGGGTATACATAACACAAATGTGTTGTAAGTTGTAAGATGACAAGATGTTGCCGTATAATATATTGTTATCTTATCAGATGCTTCTACGTGCCTTTTGCATTAAAAAAATATTTGATCTAGGTCACCCATGACATTGCAATATTCTCAGATATCAGAGCTGTAATGTTTTTATTTAAACAAATATGCAGGGCAACATGTAGACTAAATTTCAAGTAGATAATGGTTGTAACGTGTTGTCTTGAGCGATTATAGTGTTCATGCCAAAGCTGGCACGGCAAAGCTTTCCACATATAATCCAAATTATTCCATAGTTTAGATAGAAGTATATTTTTGCAACATTCATATATAATTTATAATTAGAATTATTCTCTATATCAATACTATACCTAGACCTTGACTAGACCATCCTTCAATCCTATATGTGGTTTTACCCATGCAAAATATAGCCCAGGAATTTTAATTTTTGACCCAGAATTAATTATTGTAAAGCTGAAAATTAGCAGGATTGTAGTTTTGGTTCAGGACAATACGTACCAAAAAGTACCCTACTCTCCCCCGTCGGCTTCCCAGTTTTGGGTCTAAATTATCATAAGAGCTTCGGAGAAACATAATAGTTCGTATTTCAGATGTTTCATGCATATTTTGATCATAATTTTCCGTTCTAGTACTGTCGAAATTTCAAAAATTTGAAAAAATTCGAAATGGCGCCATTGCGGATAAAAGAAGATTCGGATGGGAAAAGGTACCCGAATAAACATTTCTCTTCATATTTTGGGCTTTTCATTGGTATATCTACCTTCATTATAGCGTCACCCGTTACGGAGCTACGCTATTCGAGTGTCGCCACGCGGCGGCCGCGTCCGTCATGCGCCCGTGGAATGGCCCTGACTGCGCTGATGAGACTTTTTGTGAACTCCTGTTTATATATTATTGATGTTTTATAAGATTTGTTGAATGACATTTAACTTGTCAGACTCAAAAAAAGACAATTGACATTATTGATCTACTGGGAAGTAGGGTCGTCCGGATCATCATCCACATCCACTGATTGGCTGTTTGTGCAGCTGAATCCTCTACAGTTCCTGCACATAATGCTGCAGTTCAGACCAGAGTTCCTGCACTCGCACCGGGCACCGCAGTTCGCCTTGCAGGCACAGGAAATTAGCCGTAGCAGGCTATCAAGAGTTGGCTGCAAAAAAGCACATGCACTTTAGTTGAGTGCTGCAAGCTTTTCAAGAGATTAAATCCTCACTCTATTCTGCCTAACGCCCTCACCTGGAAGTATGCGCGGAACGAATGTTGTACACAGGCGGCACTTGTTGGCGGGGGGTTGACAAATCAAAGGAGGCTGTCACAGACTGCTTCGCCACGCTCTGTTTGTATCGGACTACTCGTAGCTGGTCCAAGTTCTCCTGCTCATTGCTACTCAGAACATTTTTCCACAAGATCTTTAAACAACTCCTCCTTTTCAGTATCTCCTCTTTCCACACTAGCCCGAAGCAAAGTTGATAGCCCTCCCTGAATCACCACAACATTTCCATCTTCAAGAGACAACTTAAAGAAACACAAACGCTTGTGTCCACCATGACTTAACTACGATCCCTCAATTTTCACCAATGAACAGATGCACACACTGCGAGAACTGTCACAGCTACTGAAATAAGAAGGCATAGCTCGTCGTGCATCTACTTCATTGTTTAGACTAGACGTGATCGCCGCAACAACAAACGCACTTAACTGTATGAGTGTCGCCGCGCGGTGACAATCGGAGTGACGTAGCTCCGTAACGGGTGACGCTACAGAGAAGGTAGACATACCAATGTAAAGCCCAAAGTATGAAAAGAAATGTTTATTTGGGTACTTTTTCCCTTCCGGGTCTTCATTTATCCGCAATGGCGCCATTTCGGAGTTTTTCAATTTTTGAAATTTAGATAGCAGTAGAACGGAAAATTATGAACATCTGACGTCAGTTCAGTTCGAGCAACGAGGAGCAGCAGTAGGCAGCTTTCAGCGAGAATCTGAAGGAGGCAGATGGGATTCTGCCGAAACGTCGTTTAGACAACCATGGCTCCAGCATGAGCCTGTCAACTACGCGGGAAAACACCCCGGAAGTACATACACCTCTTGAAGGTAACTAAAAGCGCATATACCTATTTAATTTATTCCATAGACGTGCGGACACGGGGGGTGAAAATGAGGTACATTTTCAGGTAAATTGTATTAAGTTTTTTTTTTTAAAAAGATTACCACCATCTCATAGGGCATTCTTTAAAACCCCTTTTTGCTAAATTCTGTTAAAATATCTCTAGTAGTTTTAGAGGTATAAACAGGTACATATGACGTTTCGTCAAGAATTAATGGCCTTTAACTCGGAACGAGGTGAATTTAGAAACAAAGTTATTTCACATTTTTGCCTCTTTGAAGTAATAATCAAAAATATCTTCGAACTCGCCAAAAACGCTAAGAAAATTCTGCCCACTTATACGGGCCCTATACAGTTTACTTGTTTCAAATGTAGTCATCTTTGAAATCTTAAACAAAATTATTAATTTGACAGTAACAGCAGCTTAAGGCTTTGGAGTTTACTTGTGTCATTATTTGTTGTTTAAATCATTATTCAGTTTCTTATTTAAAACTGAATATCTTTCTGTAGCTGATCAAGTCGAATTAATTCGGATAGTGGGTGAAAATAGAATTTTTAACAAAATTTGGCACAATAAATTAAATACGTATATGCGCTTTTAGCTACCTTCAAGAGATGTTTACCTTAACCAAGTTTAAAATAAATCGATTTATTAATAACTGAGCTACGTAGGTGTTACCGTGAAAAGTGAAATATACTGTATATTGGAGGCTGTAACGTGTCGAGAAATTGGCCCATTGGAAAAAATAAAATGTCACTATTTCGGAAAAAATGTACACTTTTCGAATGTTCAAACACAAAATCGTTTACTTGTATGCATTTTTTCGAAAATATGATCAATCTAATCATGATAAGAAATTGCGATTTTCACTATCTTACCCTTATATAACTATGAAAATATATTTGATCGTTTTGAATATAAATTCTGGAACTGTTCCAATACATAAACAAATGTATAAGGAATCCATTGGATAGAGCTGAAATGTGGATAAGTGTAATAAATACAATACAGTAAAGGCACGTAAAAATTCATGCGAGCGATTCAGCGGCTATGTGTAGTGTCTGTGTATGCTTTCATAATTATATATTTTCCCTCCATACTCACTATCTATTCTCTTATTCACTAAGAAAAATGTTTAAAACGTGTAATCAGAAAGAGAAAAAAGCTTTATTTTACTCGATAGAACAGCTAAGAATTTTTAGAGGTTCCATAGTATGCATTTAACCGTGCGCTAGCCGCGCAGAGTGACAAGGTTACTTCACTATTTTTTTCCAGGAATACCGTGGCTTTAGCGAAAAATTTTATTAGAATATTTTTTGTTCAGAAACACGTGGTCTGTCCACCTGTTTTTTTTTATTTTTTCCTACCCTGATTTAATTTCAAAATTTTGAAAAAATGTAAGTATATAAAAAAAATGTTTTTCACTTTTTCTCTATGTTCTGCATCCGGGCGAAATGTAAACTTTTCGGGATATTATTCTATATACATTCACGAACTCTTTTAAAAAAAATTATTCAGTTTCCAAATTTTTGTGGGTTTCACTATAAAATGATCTTTGTCGTCTGGGCTAGAACTGGGAAAGGAGATTTCCCAAGTCAAATATACTCAATATCAAGTGTATTGTGCCTACTGAACATTTATTATTCGCAAGTTCAAAGCTATTTTTATCGAACCAGTCTTCTAGTTTATGTGACATCATTTGCAAATGTTACAACGAATTATAACATTTATTTAAAACATAAACACAGAAATCGTAGCGTGTTACATAATATTGTAGTTCAGACTGAATATAAATTAAAATGGAACGGGCTAAGTACAGAACCCTGTGGCAATCCAAAATCAGTTAATACCTATTTTAAATTACTTAAATTAATGCCTTCAATTTTCTTACTTTTAGGAAAAATGCAAAGCTTTTATGAACTAACAAGATTGACATTGTTTTGTTTATATAATAGATCTATGAAATAAGAGGTTACATCTGCTAATCGCTAATGTTAATACATTTAAAAGCAATTTTAGAATCTGTTAGAAACCTACAGAGCAACAAGTCATCCCTTATGGTAGAAATATACGCATTAAGCGTAAAGAACTATAAAGATTATTTGATAAAGGCGCATTGCGGCCATAATGACCTAGCAGATTATCTAGCTAAGGAATCGATGATGAATAACACAATAAATAATTACGTAATTTCTCATACTGATCAAATTATGGAAAAAATATGTGAAAATGCATACAATAACAAGAAACTTCTCAAAAAGCACTGTTATAATCATTTATTATTATTATTATTATATATGCAAAGAGTAGAAGCCAAAGGCTTTTAATACTCTTACAACTATAAAGAACTTTCTCAATATAATTAACGCAAATATGAATATTTCTATAACAATGGTGCAAGCGTCTTTAGAAAGAATTCAGCGACGGTCCGACTAGCGGCTGGACGTTTTTAGGCAGTAAATTTCACTGATCAAAAACGCGCTTGAACAGAAAGTGCAACATAGTTTATCGTAGGAGTATTTTATATTTTTGAAATTGTAATTGCAAAGTTCATACAAATAATCATAAGAAAACCTATGCTTATGGTCAACATACACCCGGTTTTACAATCGCTGGTTAACTGCCAGTCAGAGTTAACTTTCAGGTTATTATAGAAATTGGGTTTTACAATAGCTGGTCATTTTCAAGGTCGTAGTTATCTAGTAGTTAACTTTACTAGCAGATGAGGTGTGAGTCAACTAGAAGTTGGCAGTTTACTAGCAATTTATAACCTATAAAATAACTGGTACAAAATAATGTTTTGATATTTCGTTTAAAAATGGATACATACGAAGTAAACGCATATAGTAGTGAGGAGGAGCCAAGAAGGCCCAAGGTAATCCGGTATAGACCTAACTTTTTTGAAGAATACATTTTATAGTCTCTATAATATTTATATAGTTTTCTATTAAAACAAGAATATCCTAGAAAAGAAAAATAGAAAAATTTGTGCACCTTTTATTGCTAATACTTAAAATAAAACACATGCTTATTGTTAAAATAAATGTTTCTATCTTTTGTAGTAGAATATAGAATAAATTGTATAAATATGTTATTTATAATAAAATGTAAACATTAAATAGGTACTACAAACTTATTTAGTAATAAACCACTAACTCATAAAACTTTGACAAAAATTCATACTTTTTATGTATATTATCCATTTTTCTACTACCAACCTTATATATTTTATTCACAACCTCTCGTTTACAAATCATGACTTAACTTTATATTGAAAAACGCAAGTGTCGGTAAAGTTGTAGTTAACCTGCAAGTAAGAGTCAATTAACACGAAAGTTAACTTGCGATTGTAAAACCGGCTGTAAATGTTCCAACTCATCTTAAGCCTAGTCCTCATAGCGGCGAATTGCGAAAAGCGAAATTTTACACGTGACTATAATTCGCACAAAATATTTTGCCCTTAAGGCTCTTTTTCATAGTCGCGAAATTCGCAAGTTTTTAGCGAATTTCGGTTTTTAACATATTTTTTATTTTGTCCCATACTCACACAATGCGAAATTCGCTTTAACGCACTTGCGATGTCGCAAAAAAGTTGAACTATTTTCAACTTTTTCGCGATAAAATCTAACATTCTAACCTAACAACTTGAATTTTGTCCTCTTTTTGTGATATATTTTAGTTCCACTTTTTGCAAAAGCATTTCAAATTGACATGAAGTCATTCTCATATAATTTAGATATTTGGATGTATCACTCACGCATTCCTATTATTAAATTGTGGAAGTCCCCTTGTAAAAATATTTTTCTCACTTAAAATGAATAATTTTTTATTTCAAAGCAATACCTTTGATCAACATCCATCTTTTTTTCATTTATAAATCACCAAGCTTCTTGCCGCAATAAAGTTAAGATTTCCCGCCGCGAATATATTTGAATTAGTTTTTATAACATTTCGCTTAAAAGTAGCGAATTTCGCGACTATGAAAAAGAACCTTTACTTACTTCAGCAGATTTCGCGTTATTAAGTGTCCCTTATTTAGTAACTTTTTAAAATATTCCCAAAGGAATTTTGACACTTCAGTGTTCACTGACGTCAGGTGTCAAAAACTAAGTTTAAATAAACAGGTGTATACAGTTTTAAAATGGACCAAAATATAAAACAGCATGCTTATTTGCATTACATACGAATAACATACAAATAATATTTTCATACTTGACATTCTTCATGCAACATTTTAAACCATAACCTACAAAACTAATAAGACACAGACAGAAACACAAAATCCGTCAAAAAGTTAAAACAAGTTGAACTTTCAGCGGCATCGCAGAAAGTTAAAATATTCGCCGGAATTTCGCGGCATCTGACTCTTTGAACAATTTCCACCAATCACATTAATTCCGCAGAAATAAATCTGCAATTCGCCGTTATGAGGACCAGGCTTTGTACTTATGTAGGTAAATTGACAAGCATATACACAGGGTTCTTTTATTGATACCATTAATGCACAATTGTCCATTTGTAATGTAAAGTGTATTTGAATATTTTATATATTCTGTTTATAAAAGGAATGCAGTAAACTGTAATCGATGAAAAATGATAATTGTGAAGTTGCTATTGGGGACGTTTATTCTCGATCCAGAGTAGCGGCAAAATACTTTGCGGATGATATCGGCATATTTTAAAGTTTGGAAGGAAGTTAAAAACAATGCGGGAAAGGATCTAGAGCATATTAAGGATTGGTCAATGAATTAAAAAAAAAAAGATTTTCTTTATCGTTCTCAAGTTATAAATCGACATTACCAAATTTCTCACATGTTACAATCCAAAATAATATTAATATATTACCAGTAAATAAAATGAAATACGGAATATTAGATAGTCGTCATTTTAGGTAGAATTTCCATATTGAGTATATTATACAAGTTTTACAATATTTTTTTTGGTCCAGGTCCGCGATAGTTATAGGTTGAGTTTTTTAATTTTATTTCACAATTTTTAGCGACATTCTTTGAATGCGGTTCAATTTTTTTCAAATATTTTTTTCTACTTAACTGCATCACATTTGAAATGATGAAACATTATTCTATTCTATTTAAACCTATATTAGAGAAACATGAATTACAAATATCGTACAACAGATTGTACAAGAGAGGTTATGTAGTGTATGAGGCACCTATTAGTAAATTTTACTAAAATATAAAAATTGAGAAGAAGGTCGTATTTATTTTGTAAATTTTACCTGTTGGGACAGATCCATCCAGAGGTACGAATAAACCATTGAATTCCTCAAAATTCTCTATGAAATTTTGATTTCTTATAAAGTGTTCTATGTGATTTTTGGTTCCAAAAAAGACGAATGGAGTTGTAATATTTACCATTCCTGGACAGCTAGTGCTGGAAGAGAAAAATATTTTATTAAAATAATCATAATTTTTTGAAATGACAATATTTATAACTGTTGAGATACTATTATTTCGCACCTTTTTCTTTTAGCTACATCAATATTGCTACTATTATAATAATATTAACTTTATTGGAAATGGGATATCCTAATATAAACATACACTAGTTCATTTTATAAAAACTTAAGACTATGTTAAAAACACAAATATAAATCTAAATTAGACATTAGCCTATCATATACGCCCCCCACCCTTAAATAGTACTCTCAAAGAATTACAATAAATTCAATCATAAACTCATGTAGAGAAAATAAAAAAGAAAAAGAACTGTATTATAGGACTAAGACCTCAGATAAGCCAGCAAATTATGTTTGAAGTTGTTTAGATTGCTGCTATTTTTAACGATACTAGGTAGGTTGTTGTATTCATTAAGACCCTTGAAAAATAATGTGGTCATTGATTTTATTAAATTCGTTTTAGCAATTTAGAAATCGTTATGGTTTCTTGTGAAATGGTAATTAAATGTAATATTCTCGTTAAGATAATTTAGAATATAAAAATCATTGTAAAATAATTCCACATTTGCCTGACAGAGCCATTCAAAATGATCATAAGCTAATAGCCGATATTCATTCTAGTCATGGAGAGATAGCTCAAGGCTAATTTTTCTTGCATAAATCCTTTATTTATATCTCAACGAACAGTCCCTAAGTTTGTAAATTTTAATTCGACCACGAGAACAGAAAAATTTGTTAGAGAATAAAAAAAATACAATATTATGAATTGTTCAGTTCCCGCAAAATATAAATATGAAGGGGCGTAATTTTTCTGATTTTCTCTTCCCCTCCGCTCACCAATTTTTATTTTCGAGGGAAAAAAATTTTTGGGGGGCACAAAATCAGGATTTTAGATTTTGCACACCAGCAGCCAAATCTTTAGAAACTACCTTGCTCAACCGCACCAGTACGCTAAGAAAACAGGGATGAAATAATTGAGGTTTGGCGCCAATACTGTGAACTTTTCGTACGAGACCATCCCGAGGTAGAAGATGACTAGCAGCAAAATTACGAACGCTAACCTTTAAGTAACTGTGCAAAAAATAAAAGCTGGCAGCTCGAGTCAATAATATCGTGGACGAAACGCTTAAGTTAGTTGGTGAAGATGGTGTGAGAATTCTTCACATAATATGTCAAAATATATGGAAGACAGGAATCTGGACCTTGACTCATCTTTGTACCAGTACATAAGAGAGGGACTACAACTACAAATTGCTGGTATATCACCCGCCAGCAAAATAATGCTGTATATTCTTCAATACAAACTTCAGCATTATTTGTCTTGGCAAAAACTTCCTGAGCATGTTGGTTTTATTAAATAACTCAGTACAGAGAGCAAATAGTAAATCTATCTCTATGTAGCTTTGTTTCGAGGACTACCATAGGACCTTTGCCAATACGCAATGGGACAAATTATGAGCTATGTTATTGGAGACGGACTATGGACTGTGTTCTGTCATATCTTTAATATTTGTAGTGAACACGTGATGCAATTGGCGGGGAGGAATAGCTATGACAAAACTAAGAATTATTCTTACTTGAACTTTGCAGATATGCCACCTTAGTCACAGCAAGCGGGGATAAGCTCATACCCCTGTTGGGCACCTTTCAAACTATGATTACGGTTTAAGTCTTAATTATGGTTTAAGTGTTAATTACAATAAAATAAAAATTGGGATTGTATATAAGATGGTATACCTTCAATCCCTTGCGGAAAATACTGGCAACTGGGAATATAAAATTTAACGAAGGACATAGAATATCGCAAATATGCCGGTTTAAGGCTAGGAGTTTGCAGAGTGAGAGGGAAATATGCGTTTATTTTCGGTTTACTATAAATATTTAAAAAATCATAAATGATATAATCTTTAAAATAATTTCAGATACTTCCCATTGCTCTAAGGAATACAACCATATATAGTTTTTATCATTAATTTTGTATATAGTCAAATGCCATACTTCAATAATGAAATTAGGGACTATTTTCATTGACAAACTACGATATTTAAATATAACAGAAATTTATAATAAAAACATATATATAGTTTTATTCGTTAGAACAATAGCAAGTATCTAAAGCAGTTCTAAGATTATACTACGTGTAGTTTTTTAAATATTTACAATAAATCGAAAATAAACGCATATTTCCCTCCCACTCCGCAAAATCCTAGCCTTAACAAAATTTCGTAAGACATAAATATTAGTAGACACTCATAGGCCAAACATGCTAATGCAACAATTTCTGTTTAAATATTTACTTCCTTGTGGTAAGGAAAAGAAATTGTATTTATAAAGAATTATAAATATTAAGGTAGTTATATATTTTGAAGATAACAACACTAATATGATGAAAAAACATTTGAAATTGTTGTTTGGTTAGATTATTAAAGATAAGTACATCAGATCTAATATTAGTAGATTGTGTGAGACAGACGAAAACCCGACTATTGTCTGATGCAACCAGATTAGTTCTCCCCCCTCCCCTTTCCAGGATGCTGAATACCGTGGTGGTGGCAAAATTTCTCACTCCCGCAAACGGCAAAAAATTACTCCTAAATGGGGTCAAACGCGTATTATAATTGTTTGAGGGACTCTTACTTGCTTATCCATTTTCGAGGATGCAGAACACCGTGGTGGTGGCAAAATTTCTCGCCGGGGTGATCCACTCAAGCAAACGGCCAAAAATCACCCCCAAGCGGGGTAAAACGCGTATTATAATTGTTTAAGGGACTCTTACTTGGTGATCCTTCGCTTTCGAGGATGCTGAACACCGCGGTGGTGGCAGAATTTCTCGTTGGGGTGACCCACCCCCGCAAACGGCCAACAATCACCCCCAAACGGAGGCAAACGCGTATTATAATTGTTTGGTGATCCCCAGTTTTCGAGGATGCTGAACACCATGGTGATAGTGAATTCCTCCCCGGGGTGACCCGCCCCCGTAAATGGCCAATAACAACCCTCCAAAGGGGCGAAAGTGCGTTCTCAGCATACCCTCGGGCAATGCTACACAGAAAAAAAACATTAAAATGTCACCTCGATCCCGTCAACAAAGTAGTCATCTTCATTTACTGTGGAGTTGAATAAAGATGAACGTATATTTTTTGTACATATTTTTTGGGAAAAATAGGTTTATATAATAACACAGGTCCACAAAAAAAAAAAAATTCTGCTCCAAGGACTAAACTTATCATGCCTTAAGTATTTTTGTGTGCTGAATTCGAGTTTTCAATTAAAAAAAATTCTATCGCGTAGATTTCGAGTAAATCCCGGTTTTTGTTGTCAAAAAACCGTATTATGACGATAAAATCTGAGATTTACTCGAAATCTACGCAGTAGAATATTTTTTTAATTGAAAATTCGAATTCAGCACACAAATGTACTTAAGGCATGATAGGTTTAGTCCTTGGAACAAATAAATTTTTTTTGTAGACCTATGCATAAAGTGACAAGGAGCACTTTTGCACAGGTCTACAAAAAAAAATCTGTTCCAAGGACTAAACACATCGTGCCTTAAGTATTTTTGTGTGCTGAATCCGAATTTTTAATTTAAAAAATTTTTTAGCGCGTAAGTTTTTATCGTCAAAATACGGTTTTTTGACAATTTTTGACGTTATCTAAATCTACGAGGTAGAAAATTTTTTAAATTGAAAATTCGGATTCAGCACACAAAAATACTTGAGCCATGATAGGTTTAGTCCTTGGAGCAGAATTTTTTTTTTGTAGACCTGTGTAATTGAAACATCTGATTTATTTAATTATATTATATTCTATAAAATAATTTTTATTGAAGGGGTATTATTTTGCCATTGAGGGAGTGAACGGGTGTCAAGCAATCGATCCGTGGTCTTGTCTGTGTTCGGCATCGAAAATGGGAGGGGAACCTTTTTCTCCAGTGGTATGATGAGAGCGCTCTCTCACCTCTTTAGAGGGTGGTTACTGGCCGTTGAGGGGATAGGCGGGTGTCAGGCACGCGTCCCAGGATCCTCCCCATAATTGGCATGCTCGAAAACGGGGTAGCAATAAGTTATATTCCGTGAAACATTATAAATACGCGTTTAACCTTGTTTGTGGATGGTTTTTGGGCGTTTGCGAGGGTGACCTACCCCAACGAGAAATTCTGCCACCACCACGGTGTTCAGCATCCTCGAAAACGAGGAAGAGAACTACTTTGGTTGCATTAGACAGACAATGGTCGGGTTTTTCGGGTATTTTTCCGACTTGTGTGAGTCGGAAAAATACCCGAAAAACCCGACCACTTATATAGTTGAAATCATTACACAGCCACACAAATAAAAAAGTTCTGTGCAGCGGACCAAATTATATGGATTTGGTATATTTTTCGACGCTGAATCCAAATCCGTAGTCCAAAAAAGGATTTATCGTGTCAGTTTTGTTTTTTAGTCCAAAACATCCCTTAAAATGGTGTAAAATCATAGAAATAATGTAATAACTCTTAATGAAGCGTGAAAAATGGTAGATATTTTGTAGTCGAGAATAGAGAATATAAATTCGAGCCACAGTAAGCTCTTTCTATAAATTAAACTGAAATTCGCCCTTATGGGGGTGAAAACTACCGCTAAAACTCAAAAGACGCAGGTGAGTGTAAATAACATGTGCAAAGGCCAAATTTTTGTATCACTTAGTGCAAAATATTTGACTCTGGTGCGACAGCCAGCCATTGTTCTCAGTGGGTAGAGACTCAACTCTATGGAGGGTTAAAACTACACTCACCCCTCATGGTAAAAAAATTCAGGTTTTTGGAGTTTTAGGCAGGGTGAACAAATATGGAGTGAATTTTTGTTCCAGGATATTAGAAGTAATGAAATCCGTCCGTCTGTGGGGGTAGTTTTTTACCCCCCAACCTATTAAGATTGGGTGGTTGTCGTATCAGATTTGTATATTTGGCACGATGAGCTACAAGTATTTGACCCTTTCCGAATTTCAATAGCACCTGTATGCATCATATGAGCATAGGGGTAGCTCTTACCAAGGGTAGACTCTAGTCATGTGTCGGTGGTTGGAACGAATTCACTCCATATTTATTCACCCTGCCTAAAACTAGAAGAGCAGCCTCAATTTTTTTCCCATTTTGAAACTTATGAGGAGTGGGGGTAGTTTTAACCCTCCATAGGATTGACTCTCTACCCTTTGAGAGTAATGGCTGGTTGTCGCACCAGATATAAACATTTGGCCTTTGTACATGTTATTCACACTCACCTGCGTCTTTTGAGTTTTAGCGGTAGTTTTCCCCATAAGGGCAGATTTCGGTTTAATTTATAGAAATAGCTTACTGTGGCTCGAATTTACATTCTCTACTCTAGACTACAAAACATCTACCATTTTTCGCACTTCATTAAGAGTTATTACGTTATTTCTATAATTTTACACCATTTTAAGGGATATTTTTGACTAAAAAACAAAACTCACACGATAGATTCTTTTTTGGACTACGGATTTGGGTTCAGTGTCGAAAAATACACCAAATACATATAATTTGATCCACTCCACAGAATTTTTTTTTGTGGCTGTGTTATTAAAGTGATTATTCGATCATCTAAGCAAGAAAGAGATTTCCATAAAACAACACCAGAGACGTTGTATATCAAATAGTATAAAAGACCAAAAGATGATTAATAAAAAATAAAATCCAAGGGCCTCAGGATATATTCGAAAAATTTTAATGTGAGAGGTAGTTAGCCTAAAGTTCACTTTTTTTGGAAACGTTGTTTAAATTAATTTTGAACTTAGAGGAGTATTTTAAGTTCAAAATTAAGTTAAAGAGCATTTATAAATTCAGCCCAACTGTTTCTCACATACAGATATCTGGTAATCAATTCGTTTCTTACTTTATACACACCCTGTATTCAATCGATAACAACGTATACAGTTATTACTTATTACTGATAAAATGCCATTTAATTACAAGTTATTTTTTCAAATGAGAAAAAATACGTTTTGTGTAAAAACAAACACTATGTTTATAATACATAAAATTCTTCCTACAGCCATTAATGATGAACTTTCTAATGTTTCATGAATAATTAATAAAATCTATTCAATATAGTCACTATAACAAACATCCTGTAATTACAGATTTATAACAGTAATTTAGAATAACAGTTACTAATGATTTGGTAAAATATCTCTTAATAATATTTTATTGAATACAGTATGCACAAAAAATTCATTTATAGTTAAATTCCCATCCTACTTAACTAAACTTGTCATAATAAACAATACTGTTTCTTAATTAAAGGTCGACTATAATTGAATTTTTTCCTCAACATAACGAAGCAAAATCACTTGGAGTATGATCTTGTTTATTTGTCTGTTTCCTCATAACTTTAAAAACAAATGCATCGATTTTGACGGAGGTTCCTGGAAATGTTGCTTAGAGCAGATTCTCAAAAATGAACATCATCGGCATTAGGGATGCACCATCACGCGGAGGGGTTTTCATTTTGAAGTTATTACTTAGACAATTGGTAATTCACATGTTTCAACAAAAAGTAGTGCTTGCACTTGAAATAACTCATATTATATCGTAATTAGTGGGTACAGTGTACCGATGTTACGGGAATATCTAGTGCTGCTCGTATAAAATACCATTACCCATTCGGCGGCACCGGCGCACAGTGATGGAGAATGGAAACAATTCGAGCTACACGGCAATTTCAATCGTACAGCAATACATTTTTTTTTATTCTCCTTGGAATAACATGTATTTTATGGGGGAAGTGAGGAAAATGTGAAAGGATCTAGCAGGATAAGAATCAGTGGCCTCAGAGAGGCATTTTCAAAATAACTTGTGTTACGACATCGGTGAGTAATAAAGTTACCATTGACACAAATTCAGCCTCCGATCTGCCTTCGTTCTTGATATAATTGACCATACCGGGTGGCATAATCGTATGTTACAGACTGAAATAGGCGTTCGGGCCCCCGAAGTATGACTTGTATGTTACCGACGTATCCTTATTTTACATCGGCAACATAAGATGTCCAATGCTATTCAGAATTCAGATGTATGTTACCGAGGTATACTCACTTTACCTCGGTAACGTAAGATGTCAAATGTCATTCAGAATTCAGATAAATGGTGTGATAAGTGATACCGAAATTATTTGCAATTAATTTGTTTTTAAGCGATTATACCTAACAATGAATACAAAATTACTACCATATGTGTTACAAGGTGAAAATATAGTTAATCTGAAAATTCATTAAAAATCTGAAGTTGAGGTGAGTTCTTATTCATGTTTTAGGTTAGCTTTCTGTTGTTTCCGTCTCGATACTGCACTACTTCATTTACAAAAGCAACAATTATTGTAGTTACTACGTTGACACGTGTAATGCATTATTAATTAATTGACTATTTTATAAGATTATTAGATGAATCGTCTATATACTTTTAGCAAACAAAAATACATTTAGATCAACAAAAATGGTAAAAAAGGTAGTCATAAATGTCGTAAAGCACTGAAAAAGTTTTACTATTTTGGACATACTAAGAGATTATTTTTCGAAAAATGCTTTTTTGATTTTATGAAAAAATGAGACGTGAGAGAAATAATTGGATATTTTAGAATTCAACATTTTCGAAGTCTACATATTATAATATTCTTATACATTTTTACTTTCGAGCGACACTAGGAGTAAAGAAAGTATTGTCATCGTCCAAAAATTCGAATTCGAGTTTTCGACAAATATCGACTCTATATCACTCTCAGACACTAAAAAACTGGTTTAGAAAGAATGAATGTCTGTGTGTGTGTAACCGTCACCTAACCTACCGCCGAAACCAATTGACCGATCTCATTTAAATTCGATATCTAGAGTCCTATTACAAGTATCTCGATACTGTTTTTAGTAATGTAGTTTACTGATGATTAAACTAATAAAATCACTATTTTCTCAAAAACGGCTCTAACGATTTTGCTCGAATATTGTACATCATATTCCTAACAATATGCCCATTATTGGTTTTTCCCGGAAAATTCAGATAAGGGTAGTTTATTGAAGCAAAAAAATCGAAAATCTCAATTTACTCGAAAACGGCTGTAATGATTTTGCCCAAATTTGGTATATTAATAGTACATTCGGAACCTAACAATACAACCTTCGCGGTTTTTCCTGGAAAATTCACATAAGGGTGAAAGAATTTTTTCAATCATGCGAGAAAGTAAGTTCGGTGTTGCCGTACCATTTATTTTAAAAAGCTTTTACAAGGCCCTTATTTACAGACATGTGTTATTTGCCAAAGTTTGATGTTTTTTACTCTGTATTTAAATATATACCAATAATGTAATTTTGAAAGGTTTCTCTTCGTTATAGAAATAGATCTCGGATTTGGAAACGGAAACTAAAAAGACTTGGTGAATATCTAAAACATTTAAAATTGTTGAGAAATTTCCAAGAGTTTCTACTGAAAGATTTTATCGTTGTCACTTCAACAGTGGACGCAGAAAATTTACTCAGAACCTTAGGGAAAAAAGTCTAAAAATATTGATTGCCCTGCTAAACTGTTTGTTACTATAAAAAGTAAAGGGGATTCAAACTTCCCTTGCACTATTGAGTTTCGAGAAAAACACAATCATAGACTTAATGTAATAGAAGCTCTTAGAGAAAGGCCAGTTGGGGAAGACACTAAGAAAGAAATTATAGAACTTTTTAGTAGAGGTCACAGTGCATCATTAGCTTATCATACTTATCATACGTCTAAAATGGAACAGCTTGGAGATGACTACGAAAATTTTGCATTAGACAGATTTTATTTCCCTACAAAGAACGACATTTCTATGATGTGGAAGACTAATTTTAAAAAACAGTATGGAGAAAGAACTGGAACTAACGCATTACTCAAATTAGAAGAACTGATGACCCTTCATCAGGCAAGTAGTGAAATCCGATTTAAAACTGTTGCTGTGGATGATGATTATGCAGTGGCTATCTGCACTCCCATTATGCAAAGGGCTCAAGCACTGCCGCAGTCCTCAAAAATAATGTTCGTTGACGCCACAGGAAACTGTGACGCTCTAAATCACAGGATATATTTTTTCTTAATACAAACTCCAGTAGGCGGTTTACCAGTTGGGTGCATATTAAGTAGCAGCACAAAAATGGCAATATTTGATCCTGCAGTCGAAGCACTTATCTCCATGCCTGAAAAAATCCAGCCGAACGTGATTATGACTGATGGTGAACTATCTGAAAGGAATACTCTGCAGAATCACTGGCCAGAAGCAAAATTGTTGCTATGCACGTTTCACGTTCTAAAGGCATGCTGGCGTTGGTTACGTTTATCTAAAAACAACATTCCCAAATTTTCCACACAAAGATACTATCGTTTGTTTAGAACTATGCTATATGCTAAATCTTATGAGGAACTAGAAGAAGCTGTAGCGTCACTATATGAAGAAAGTACTCATCAGAAGTTTGAAGAATATGTAGAAAAAATGTTAGATCGCGTAGAAGATTGGTGTATATATTTCAGACAACAGTTGATTTTGAGGGGAACCGACACTAACAATTATGGTGAAGTACTGTTTCGACCTTTAAAAGACATACCTTTGGAACGTACCAAAGCATTTAATATAACTCACCTAGCAGATTTTATAGTAACAAGTTTTGAAAGTTATTACAAACAAAGAATCCCAGATTTATTATTCAACCGCGTCAGTAGGCAGTAACAAAAAAATACCTGCCAAGTCAGAAAATATTGGGGTTCATGACGGTTAAAAATATCCATAAAATGGAATTTGAAGTATCCAGTGAAAAGTCCAAAGAGATAATTTACCAAGTTGACATGTACATTTACAAATGTACGTACCCAATTGGCTTTAATGGCAAATTTTGTAAACACCAAGCTAGAGTATTAGAAAAATACAATATGCTGAGAACATTAAATACTATGGATTCACGTACTAAAATTATTATGTACAATGTAGCTACAGGAAAGCAACCAACTGAAGATATATTTTTGCCTTTACGCAATCAAAATATCGATCACAGGAAGTCACCTCGATGCAGCAAAAACTTTAATTTTCATCAAGTTTAAGGAAAAGAAATAGTCAACTCAAGAAATGTCGAGGTAGATGAGAATGATATGAATCAGTTAAACACTTTCGCTGATTCTGACGAACAATATTCCCAACGAGACCTAGATACTTTAAAATTGAAATGGAGCACATTCAGCGAAGATGTGTTAAAGAGCATCCAGAATGACCCCATGACATTTTATAATCCAGTTGAAACATTTTTAACAAATAAGAATAAATTTGCTAAAAGCAACTTGTCCCTTGTATCAGGACTAATGACAGCGTTTAAATACCAACATTTGGATACTATAAAAAAATACCACTCTTCAAAAAAATGTAAAGGTAAAAAAATCCCAGTTCAAGCCGAAGAAAATGTCATATTAGCGGAACTCGAGTTTTCGTAGGACGGTCAGGACAGAATTTAATAAAAAAGAGAAAAAAACACCACATAACTTGAAACATTGCGTTGAGAAAAATGTTGGTTTGTGCGATTCCAAATCAAAAAAATAGATAATATTCAAGCGGTATTTGCAGAAAAATACTTTGTTTCTTTACACTGTCGAAATACTTTTATTAATTAGTTCAAATTTCTTCATTTTACTTTTGTCATTAGGTAGGTTTGTTCACAACAATAAAGCAATTATTTTTTAACTTTTAGTATTTTATAACCCTCCTATCCTTTTTGAAATGTCAGTCATTCAGCACTTACTCAATGACCCTACCTGCTTATTTTACCGACGTAAAGTAAGGATACTTCGGTAACATAGAAGTCATGCGAACGCCTATTTCAGTCTGTAACATACGAATATGCTACCGGGTGACACAGGAGATTTGTAACACCCCGTAGCATGTATATTTAAAAAGATATTATTTTGAAATTTGGTAGACCTATGTAATGTGTGATTGTCCTATTTTTAGTACAAACAAGAATTTTTTTCCATTTCCAGTTTCACCGGAAGTGACATTTACTTTTTTATTTTAAATGGCACCCTGTATATATTTTTTTCCTATCTGATTCTCCTTAAATTCCTCTTTTCAACTATGTATAGCAAGATGGCATTCGTTTTTAAAATGGCTACTGAAAACCATTTTATTGCATTAAATCAAGTTGGCTATGGTATGAAATGTAGCGGTAATTAATGCTTAGTGTGCTGCAATATCAAAAGAACCGTGGTATACAATTTTTTGTTTCATATTTGTTTTGTTCTAATCAGTAGCCGAAGAGACACTTTGTACAATTTTTATATTGAAGAAAAATCTTCTATAGACTAAATCCACGAAATCACAAAAACTAAGATAGAAACACTAGCTTTAAATTTTATCCATTTGTAAAATATTTATTCATATTTCACTTTTACCAATTAGATGGCCCCCGAAGTGTCCGGATCTTACGCCACTTAATTTTTTCATATGGGACCATCTCAAGGAAATGGTTTATAAAACTCCACTGCAAAATAGGGAAGATTTAAAAATGAGAGATAGGTTAGCAGTAAATGAGATTACTGAATTGCAGATAGAAAATGTGCTTGGAGGTATTCAATGCTGCGGGGAAAATAATGGTCAGCATTTTAAGATTCTTTGAAAACAATTTTATTTAAAAGCGACATATCAATGAATTGTATTGGGTAAAAGTGAAAGATGAATAAATATTTTACAAATGGGTCAAATTTAAAATTAGTGTTTCTATCTTAGTTTTTATGATCTCGGGGATTAAGTCTAGAGATTTTTATGTAATATAAAAATTCTACAAAGTCTCTTCGGCTACTGATTAGAACAAAACAAATATGAAACACAAAATTGTGTACCAGGCTTCTTTTGATATCGCAGCGCATTAAGCATTAATTACCGCCACATTTCATACCATAGCCAACTTGACTTAGTTCAATAAAATGGTTTTCAGCAGCCATTTTAACAACGAATGTCATCTTGCTATACATGGTTAAAAAGAGAAATTTAAGTAGAATCAGATAGGAAAAAAATATATACAAGATGCCATTTAAAATGACGAAGTGGATGTCACTTCCGGTGAAACCGGAAGTGGAAAAAATTACGCATTATATAAGTTTACCAAATTTCAAAATAATATATTTTTAAATAAACTTGCTACGGGGTGTTAAGTATCTCCTGTGTCACCCGGTATACCTATAGGCTAGGGTGGATATTATTGAAAATTATTTTATTCAAAAACTATTGCAGTTAAACTAATAAAACGAAGACTCTTTGTAGATAATACATTGTTCTATATTATATATTTTTTGTAGATTTTTTCAACTATATTTATTATTTAAAAAAATTAAAAATAAAAAATTCTTATTTTTTTTTCATAGTTCACACAGAGGTACAATCACAGAGAAAATATATAATGTACTGTGTAATATGATAATACTATGTCTAGTATTATCACCGAAAAGTGCATTCAGATAAAATGGGAGTAACACTTTTAAAAAGATAAATTAACTCCTATATAAAAAAGTCTATTTGACAGTCACATTTTGTCACTTTGACAGCGATAAAAAAGGTGCATCGTTTTTTATCACGATAAAAATGCCTGTTCCTCAAAAGCAGAGTATATCTAGTAGTCGCACGTCATTTTAAATTCTGCACTGTCGGCTATAATTTTTAAGTCTTGTGGAAACTGTACTGTACGATATGAGTCGTTTTGAGAAAATTATAATTATTTTTAATTGTTGTTATTCGTTCACATTTTCTGTTGTTAATTTATCTTGCCAAAAATCACTCGAGCTTTTCTTTTATGGATAAATTTCTTTTTAACTCAAAATTTTTCCAATCAGTAATTGTGCTCGAAAAACTGACATTTGACAAAATCGCTCGGTCTCCGGTCTCGCGATTTTTTCATGTCAGTTTTTCTCATAAAATCACTGATTGGCAAAATTATTTCGTTACAAAGAGAAATTTATCCGATAAAAAAAAGCTCTTGTGATTTTACTGTTGAATAAAAACTTGTTGTGGCCGTCCTGGAATTCTTACTACTTTATATCTCTCTTTAATATAAGCTTGCTCATAAATGTATAAACAAGTAGTTATGTGTTTGAAATCAAGTGTACTTACAACCTAAGTCAAACAAAATTAATAGTCCAGATTCTGGAGACGTTTATCTTTCAGTCCTAAGTATTCGTCAGGCATAAAGCTGGAAAGTGTCATATTTCAAGTAAAATTTTCCGCTGAATACGAATCTGGAGGGCGTATAAAAATCGGGGATTGCCTTCAATAATTAATCCGCGAATTTCCCCTTATTTCGGAAGTCGTAAAAAATTGAATTTTTAAGATATCACTTGCGCTTTCTTCCACAAAAGATAAGCTAAAAAATCTATTATTTTTTTAAAATTGTGGCACACAGTGTATTTAATGCAACAGTTTAACCAAAACACTTCTAATATTTAGAGAAAAGCCGCCCAACATATTAAAACTGGAAGTAAGATCAAGGCATATCAACAGTAAAACTTAGCACATTTACATTGATTATATACCTAATGGAACGACAATTTAAAGCATACGCCGATATTTCTGCGACTGTCCCAATGAAATAAGAACGTCTGTTCACATATAGCCGCAGCCGGGTATTACTTGTCTCATGTCCGATATCTTTCCCGCATAGTACATCCAGCAGAAGTTTTATCTAATATATTGTGATGTGTTGCAACCCCTTCAATTAATTCGGATGTATTTGCACCTACTCGAGAAAGAACCTACCACCAGTAGTAGTAGTTCTAGAGTGATGACATCCGGAATTATCTAGAGAATGGTGGCGTCATCACAGAAAAATCGAGATCTGTCATTTTTAGGTATAAAAGACCGCATTCTCGGCGGGTAGTTGAGAAAGTACATAAAGTATAGTAGTTTTTGAATTGACATATGGACAAGTGAGGTTAAGACTCCACAGTGAAAACAAAGTGATAAACATTGGTATTTGTAGTCAGTAAAGTACATTTAAGTTAATAACAGTATTGTGAAATATCCAGTAAATTGTTTAATAAAGTGTGTTAGTGGACATCTCTTGTTATAATTCTTGGAACCCACGGAATTTGCAAGGGGTGGTTTCCTAGGGGCGGAAACACGTTACAATATCTACATCAGAAAATATTCACGTAGTTATTCATGAGGACAGCGACAAAGATTAATTATATTGTAATAATTAATAATTTTTATCATAAAAAATAGTATTTTCTTGGACTTTATTTTTATCTATACTGCACCTTTCTCTTTCTTAACGTAAATAATAACTATAATTCAGAGCATTTACTTTATTTATTTAAATTGCAAACTCATAACTACTTGATTATACATTTATGAGCAAGTTTATATTAAAGAGAGATATAAAGTAGTAAGAACTCCAGGACGGTCATAACGAGTTTTTATTTTTTTTAAGTGTTGCACCCATTTTATCTGAATGCACTTTTTGGTGATAATACTAGACATAGTAAGCTACATTATATATTTTTTCTGTGATTGTACCTTTGTGTGAGCTATGAAAAAAAAATAAGTATTTTTAATTTTTAATTTCTTTAAATAGTAAATTGAAAAATTCTACAAAAAATATATAATATAGAACAATGTATTGTCTAACAAAGAGTTTTCATTTTATTAGTTTAGCTGCAGTAGTTTTTGAATAAAACAGTTTTCAAAAATACCCGCTTTAGCCTATATATGGTCAATTATCTCAAGAACGCAGGAAGATCGGAGGCTGAATTTGTGTCAATGGTAACTTTATTACTTACCGATGTCATAACATATTTTGAAAATGCCTCTCTGGGGCCACTGACCCAATCTTATCCTGATAGACTCTTTGGTTGATCGGCTCCAAAAAAATACAGGGTGTTCCGTTTAAAAAAATTATATTCTCTTGTGTAATCTGTTTTTGTGACACCTTGCATGAAAACAATTTTACGTTGTAGTAGACATGACACATTGAAAGTTTTGTTAAGAAAGTTTTTTTATAAGGTTAGCAGTTTTCGCTTCCGAGAGAACACTAACCGGACACCCTGTATGTAGTGCAAATAAAAATATTGCAGTCTTGGTTTTGGTACTGATATGATTTGTTATATAGTTTTAAAACACTCATGAATGGTTTTATTACCCGAATTTAAATAAAAAACTGTGTATACAGTGTGTCCCACTTTTCACGGTAACAACTTTGTAGCTCAGTTATTAGTCACTCAATTTTAACCAAGTTTGGATGGGTATCAAAGACCTTTATTATACCTTTTTTAAGTAAAACAAAACTTACTTCAATCATTGGCGTGCATTTTTATTATGAAAAAAAGGGTCGATTTTTCGAGAAATTATATTAGGTATTTTTTTGTTGAAAAACTAATGCAATATTATTGATCAACATGCTGTAGAACCACTATATCCAGAATTTAACAAAATTTTGATTTTCGGTTTTTGAATTACGGCCCACTTAAAATTACCTATTTTAAACATTAAATAATTTTTTTTCGAAAAAAAGTCATTCTTTATTTTCTCTTTAAATTCGTTTTTTCTACCACCCCACATCGATACTTTCAAATTCGGTAATCCTTAAGACCCGAATAATTGACAGGTCTGATCCAAAATTTTTCAATGAAAATTCTTGGCCTTCGAAATTTGAAAGACTCGATGAAATGGGGTAGTAAAAAAGTGAATTTAAAGAGAACTTATGTTTAGTATTGTGCTTAGACAAGATTGTGCATATTTTTTTAAACTACAAAGGACGAATTATTGTTTGCAGATTCAGAAATGCTATATGGAGATCAGCAGCTGCCAACTGCTTGGGGATGGAGGAGGAGGTCGGATCGCTTCCTTACCTCCGTCACAAGCACGGATCCAGTCGCGCCAGAATCCGTCTTAAATAACATATTTTGCGGGGGCCGTTGAGGGTGCCGCAAAGCAGGCGTACCCTGCTCGCTTGTGTGCAGCAGTTGCCGCGCTTCGTGTACCAACGGCCCTCCAATCGTCAGCATCAACGGCGACGACGATGATGATGATCTTGACGATGAACTCTACCAATTATTTAATATTATAAAATATTATAAAATTTTCTCCTTGTTAAACATTACCTCCCATAATAGACAGTTTTTTCAGCTACTCGCATTTTCAAACTCACGTACACCCTTAACTACTACCCCTAGCGAAAAAATTAATATGATTTTTTTGTAGACAATTTAATTTACTTTTATTTTGTATAGAATGACCTTTTCGCTGGGATGCTTAGTTTTCGAGATAATAACCAAAAACCTACAAACCTACAAACCGTCTCTTTCCACCCCCATCCCGCCTAACGCATGAGGCCCACGCCTGGGGACTTTTGGTATGTTACTCCTACAACTTAAAACAATAATCCGTTGAGCACTATTTATTTCCGAATTAATGTCTTCGTTTCGTGGCCTATTTCAGTTATAATATTCATAGAAATCAGACTTAATATACCGGGTGGCTCAGCCGATAGGACACTCTTGTAACTTTTGAATGGGCAAATGATTTTTTTTTAAATTTGGTGGAGCGATATGGGATGAAATTTTCAATTACATGATGCAAAGTACAAAAATGGCCGACTTCCAGTTTCGATGTAATTGACATGAAAATCAAATTTTTAAATGGGACAACCTGTACATTTTCGCATATTTGGATCCTACTGGCCAAAATACATATGATCTCATCCTCAAATATTATTTTAATTTTAAAAAAATATAATTTTTTAATTTTCAGTTTTAATCACAGAAGGCCGCGATTTTGCCAAAAGTGTTAAAAATCGGTCTGCAAGCGCCTTGAAAATATTATCTCTTCAGATACTAACAACACGATTTATTCTTCAATAAGTTCAACGGTATTGGTTTTTCGACGAAAATTTTTTTTTTTAAACGGAACTCCTATGGGACAATCTGTTATTTAATTAGACCTTTAAATTGTGAAGAAAATGATATACATAATGTCTACCTTTTCTTTGTACTAAATTTATAATTAAAAGAAATAAATGTTTTGATAATTTCTTTTTTAATATTTTTTTGAAAATCAAAATAATATTTGAAGGTCAGATCATATGTATTTTGGCCGGCAGGATCCAAATATGCAAAAATATACAGGTTGTCCCATTTAAAAATTTGATTTTCATGTAAATTACATCGAAACTGGAAGTCGGCCATTTTGGTTCTTTACATCATATAAAATATTAAAATATTGAAAAATAGGCTACATAAAAAAATATATTGATCAATCTAATAACAAACAATCTAAATGTATTATCCAACATTAATCTACTAATTTAGCACTTATTAATATTAAAGCTTATATAAATGTTTCGGTCATGTATTTTTAGTACCACTGTTTATAAATTACCATACACCTGAAAGCTTTTACAACTAATCAATACAGTTTTTATATTAAGAATGTTACACTGATCTGAATTCTAAAAATGTAACACATTTAGTTAAATTATCATTAAAATTAAGTATATATTAGCCGTGGGGAAATACTAATGAATTATTAAATGTACAAAAAGTCTAATGTGTAAGTGACAGAGCAGTTTAAGAAGGTGACAAGATATCTCCGACGAATAATATTCATGAGAAATTTTTAAAACAACATACATAGGCCTGAAGAATTAAAGCAAATGTATGCACGGATGTTAGCATGAAAATTAGAATAAGGAGTGCTACATAACTTTGAAGAGATCGAAAAGTGAAGTATATCATAAAGTCAAGTTTATCAAAAGCCAAAAATATTTTTTAAAATTTGTGTCTATTACTTTGAGTAAATTTCATTAAAAATCGATAATTTGTTGAAAAACCTTATTCAGGTAATAAATAAAATTTAAAAGTCAATTTACGTCATCAAATGACGATGAATGAATGAATAAAAATGCAAGTCCGGAATAGAATCAAACTATTTCAAAATGATTTTCTCTATTATTGCAACTAGGGCCCAAACATGCATTTCTTGGAAACATACCGAAAGAATTCGCTAATCGAATGATTGATTGATTGATTTACGCGCATACGGTAGGCATTGCTGTCATTTCCAGGTGTACAGCTGGGCCTGCTACGTCCACGCTGCGTTGGATTAGGGTCATGCTTGTTGCCAGCAGCGAGAGCCACATGGCGCATGGTAATGGAATGTGGGATGGGAGGTGTAAGTATTTGTGAGATGTGTTACCGCATTGTGTCGTGAGGGAGCGTTCTAGCTCTCTTTTTTGTGTTTTTGGTTCTGGGCTTCTGCCTCTTCTGAGTCTTCTTGTGACATATGTTGCCGCGTTGTGTCGTAATATGGAGTGCTTATGCTCCTCTTTTTGTGTTTCTGTTTCTTCGAGTCTTCTGATTCCGATGCTGGGTTGGATTTTGGTCATGCTTGTTGTCGGCAGTGAGAGCCACATGACGCATGGTACAGGAGTAGGGGATGGGCAGTGTAGGTGTTTGTGAAATACGTTACCGCATTGTGTTCATGATATTTAATGTTTATGCTCTTCTTTTTTTGTGTTTATGCTTTTACAGATTTTCTTCTTTTCCTTCTGAGTCTTCTGATTCTACCACTCTATGTAGAATTATTTCACTTAATAACGGTCTTCGTCACCCTATTTTTCACTTCTTTGCACAGAGAGATTTAATTACCCATATTAATTAAATATTAGCTATATCACTTAATTGTTGTTATGCTAGTGCGTACCACTCTATGTAGAATTTTTCACTTAACTACGAGCGTAATTTCGAACTGAAAAACCACACTTGATAATTTACCTAAGAAAATTTTATGACCATATTTTAAGAGTAATTAATGTATTTGATTATTACGGGTTCAATTTATACTAAATTCGCCTGAATATTTTTAATAATTATGGAAAAAGTTTATTTGGAGGTTAATATAAGAAATTTATACGACCCTACTTTACGAACAATACGTTGTTGATTATTTCGGGTGCAATCCAAATCAACTGGAGGCTACTGCTTCCTTGTTTATTATAATTCTTGCATGAAATTCATTTGAATATTTTTATAATGGTAAAAAAATAATTTACTTGAAGGTTTACAGAGGAATATCATGGCCATACTTCAACAATTTATTGCCCCCATAAACTTGTCGGCAAATATCGACTCTTCAAGGGTTTGATGGGCCTAAATACTTCAATGGTTATAAATATACTTGGCTGGGAAGGTACTTGGAAATGAAAAAGGATACTTAGCTTTCTTTCTTCGTGCAGTAATTGATAATGCAGTAAAAATATTTTCTGTTTTTTTACAAAAATATAGGATCAAAAATGCAATTGAAAATGAGGTTTTTTGTCGATCCTTCTGTGGATAAAGCTGGCTCAGTTTTTACTAATTTTTTCAAATAGGTAAACTATACGATATTGTACTACCTATTTTCAGGAAATTGGTAACAGATTTATCATTATTTGGTTAAAAAATTTAATGTTTATGTCAAATTCAATATTGACATGCGAAAACTGTCAGAACATGGCGGAACTCGACGTTTTGTTACCAAATAATAATGAATCTGTTACTAATTTTTTGAAAATAGGTAGTGCCATATCGTACAGTAGTAGTAGTATTTGAAAAGATTAGAAAAAAAGAAGCCAGCTTTATCCACAGAAGGATCGACAAAAAACCTCATTTTCAATTGCATTTTTGACCCTACATTTCAGTAAAAAAAACAGAAAATATTTTTACTGCATTATTAATTACTTCACAAAGAATGTTATTAAGCATATTGTAGACTAAACACATTTGTTTTCTTTTAATGCACTTGCATATAAATTGATAAGTTGATAGTTGAATTCTAACCTTGCAACCAGTTCTTTGTTCTTGCTTTCAGTCATTTTACGGCCAGGATACTTGAGCCAGCGCCTTAATTGAGCGCAAGTGTGTTCTTCCACAATTTTGTGTACTAATTTTGCACCATCAATCACACTTTCGTCTAAATTAATGTGAAAAAATGATACCGGTCCAGCCATTTTGACAATCAAGTGTCCGAACATTTCATAGTTCTCGCAAACAGACATAGCGGCAGCACATGCGCGGTTCTATGATGAAAAGGCCTATTCCACTGTTAACGATAAAACTGACCATGGTAACTTGAAAATTTCCTTGAGACATGTCACTGGTGTACAGAAAATAAATTAGATTTGACACCATTTATAACTTGGGAGACACGTTTGATGATAAACTCACATTAAAAAATCATAATGATAATCTGATATCAGAATCTTATAGAAAATTAGTAATCATCATTAGAAATTGTAGACTTCATTAAAATTGCTACATTAAAATTATTCTACACCTCTTTTGTAAGATTTTGCATTGAATATTCCTCAATAATATGATGTCTTCACCATGATCTTTATATAAATAGTGTAGAAAATATACAAAGATTTTTAAAGCACGCCTACCATAAGGAATATGGTGTGGAATATATGGTATTAGCTATTGGGTCTCCTAATGTTAGAATGGAAGACAGATTTTCTATTGAAAGTCTCGAAAATAGGTCTCAGATAATTTTCTTGTAAAATTTATTAAATAATAAAATATACTGCAATGGCATTCTCTATTTTTCCAATTTTCAAATATTCAGGCCTTCTGCTAGACAATCAGGGCCGTGTAGTGCAGGTGTTCGAGGTGTTCACAGAACACCTCCGTCTATTTTAAGGGCGGCCCGCGCCTCCGCTCATCAATTTTTATTTTGGTGGAAATTTTTTTTTAGATTTTCTAACTCATCAATTTTGAAGTCTGAGGCGGCATTTTAGATTTTGCACACCAACAGCCAAATCTCTAGAGACGGCCCTGTAGACAATTACTAACTTTTCATACGCCCATTCAGAACAAATATTAAACAGTTTTCTCCTATTAATCAACTATGCGACAAGTATAAAATTCAAGATCAAATTGACATTAACTGCAGTGTAGCCTACATAATGTAACCATTTTATTTTCATATTTCTCCATTATAGTCTGGGAGGTAGTGTCAAATAAGGGTGATTTTGGCACGATTTCTATGAGTTTATGATGATAGTTAGTACGTGTTGAAGAACTAAAATTGATGTTAGCTGGCGCGACTCTGTGACTTGTAGAAAAAAAAATTTTTTTTGATCATTTTGGCAAAGATGGAAAAGTATGAATGATTAATTTATGAACCGCAGATCTTAAAATAATATGTCAGCTGCATCGGATCCATGGAAAAATGTGTTAGCTGACCATGTAAACATGTCGGAAAATTCAGGAAAATTGGAGCGTTTTGGCAAAGCTGAAAATTTTATATATTAATGTTTATGATTTAATAATTGCATTAATGTGTGTCAGACCTGTCTTTAAATTTGGCACACGTTGAATGTCTTCTGGACAAATATCAGATTGAAACACAGATGCGAATGTTGCTTCCGTTTTCAATTCTTCGAGAACAGTGTAACTGCAACAATGTCCAAATCTATTAAGAATATTAATAATCTGCTTACTGTTCGTTAAACTTTTCAAAGTCATTCCTAGTGAAATGTGTTTAGATGTTTTCACGACTCCATTTGATACGGTATAAATTAGATCTTCAGAGAACGATTTTGCCAACCTCTGTTTATTCTCACTATTTCTTCGTCGAGATGTAGAAGAAATTAATGTTGAATAAAAATCTTGGATAAGCTCAGGAACGTCGCATTTTCATGATATCATGTTACTGTTACAACAAGTTTATGAGGAAGTGGTTTGTGTTTAATATTTCGTACTTCCGATCTCAGAATCATAGCAGCTCCATTCAATTCTTTTCGATATTTTCCAAATTATTTTGCAATAAAATTCCATTGAAAGGCTTCACAACTTGTCTTTTGTTAATAGTCACAATTGCTATTTTTCGCGGAAATGATTTCAACAATCTGCTTTCCAGATTCCTCAGATCAACTTTACCATCAAAATCTGGCAATTCCGTCCTCATATATTCAATATAAATATTTTTCAAAAATGATAAAAACAAACATTGACCTAAATTTGCAACTTTCTCCGAGACATAATTTAATACCGTTTCGTAGGCAGCTTTGTGGACATTTCGTTTGCGGTGCCACTCTGTCTCTTCATGATTACCATCATTTTTTTTACTTTGATTCACAAGATCTTTTTTACATTGATTATGATAAAATGCTTGTATTTTATTCGATTTACTGAACTCTAGTCTTCTTAATAAATCAATATTCTCATTAATTTTCTCGATAAATATGAAACTTTCAAAGCTATCTTTTTGGCATAAATGCAAAGGTAGGTTTCGTCCCTTGATTCTTTTTCTTGTTTGCAAACAAATTATGCATGTACTTGTACTGTCATATTCAGCAGCAATTTGATCACCTGAGAGGTCATTATCAGAATCTACTACTTCATTATCCTCGTGTTCTTGTGATTCAATTCCTTCTTCATTTTCGATTATTTCTTCATTCGCTTGAATACTTGAACTTTGACTTGAATTAAAAACGCCAGAAGCTTCTGCAGATGGTCTATATTTTGGAGGCGAGGCTGTAAAAGACTGGTAGCATGACCGATGATACATGTGATTCTCATTTATTGTTGTTGGTAGCACTACACTATTCAACGATAAATTGTTCCTTTCACGAATTTCTAGTACACTCTTACACTTGTTTAAAGTAGCGTTTTTGTATATATTTTTTAATAATATTTCAAAGGCTACGCCGCACTTTGAAAGTCCAGCTAACAGGTTTTCCCACATCGGAATACCAGCTGACACCAATTAATACGATTATTGAATTATAAACTTCAATATATGAAATTTGCCAAAATGCTCCGATTTTCCGGAATTTTCCGACATGTTTACATGCAGCTGACACATTCTTTTAAGATCAACGTTTCGTAAATTAATAATCCTTTCTTTTTCAGCTTTGCCAAAATGGTCCGAAAAAATTTTTTTTTCTACAACTTTCGCAGCCTCTTCTCATCTTAAGTCACGATTTTGAGCCAGCTGACACTTCATTCCTTAATAAGCTATAGAACAACAAGCTATGTTAAAAAAATCAGCTTTGCCAAAATGTTCCATTAACATTTGACACTACCTCCCAGACTATTATGCATTATTTTTTACTGTGTCTGATAATATACAGGGTGGACCATTAATAATAGGCCATATTTCAAGAGTAGATTCTTTGGATCAAAATATGAGGATATAACCAAACATGCTTCAGTAAATTGTTGTTGTGGAAAAAGATACAGGGTGTCAAAATTGTAATATTTTGTCTTTTTTTGCTATCTCAAGTCAGTTTGGTAAGGAAACATTTTTTAAGCTAGGAAACAATAATTTATGTATCACTTCATGCTAGCCCATGGAGGGCGCCTCACGAGTTATACTTGATGATGAATATTTTTTATCTTTTTTTTACGAAACGTTGTGGCACTTTTGACTAGAAAATCTCATGCAGGAGTCATTTCTACGTTCATAGAACTTGGTAATTCCAACCATTTTCGAGAAAACTGCCGCAAAGATTTCAATAATTCTTTGAAAATATACTCAGTTTGAAAAGGGCAAATTGTATTTATTGAAAAGTGCTTTGGTGACGTCCTAGTTCTGTCAAAATGTCAAACTAATGAAATTGTACGTAAATTATTATTATTATTATTACATACATACAAGGCAGGCAGCATAGGGCTGTTTATGCCTAAAGCAAGAACAAGTACATGTGTATAAAACTATAAATAGTGACCCAGGCAAGTAAATATATTACATAGATAAATGTAGAAAAACGAGATAAAATACACATACATATATATAACAAAATTAATTTGAGTAAGAAATTATATTATTGTACATTATTAGTGTTCAGGTATAAGTCAAGTCTATTTTTAAATTGGTTCACACTACTTGATTCGAGAACTTCATTGGGTAGTCTATTCCAGTGATCCACAACGCGATTGCTGATGAAATGTTTATAAGGGTTGGTTGAGAAGTGGCTTTTAGTGAGTTTCATTTGATGTCCTCGAAGATGTGTATTCGCACTTAATGCAAATATATTACCTATACATGGGCAGCTGTATATGTTGTTTAATATTTTGTATGTCTCTATAAGGTCACCTCGTATTCTTCGTTGATGCAGTGTTGGTAACTTCAACTTTCTCAGTCGTTCTTCATATGATATGTTATAAAATCTGTGGGGGCGGATTTTGGTTGCTCTGCGTTGCGTTTTTTCAAGGATCAATATCTTTTTGAAAATAGGGTGACCATATTTGGAAACCAAACTCAAGAATAGGGCGAATGAATGACTTATAGATCTTTACAAATGATTCTGGCGGTATATGGTGAAAGAATTTCCTAACTAGATATATCATGGAGTTCGCTTTTTTGGTAATGTTGATGATGTGGCTGTCTCATTTAAGATTGTGTTTTATTGTGATGCCGAGGTCAATTTGGGATTCTGTGGATGTTATGGAGCTGTTATTCAGTTGGTATTCCAATTGAGGATTACGTTTACCAATATGTGGCACAGAGCATTTATTGATGTTCAAGTTTATTAACCATTTTTTTGTCCAGTCGTATATTTTATTTAGGTCATTTTGTATTTCTTCACTCGCTTCAAGAGCGTTGCTAAATATTTTCGTGTCATCTGCATATACTTAAACTTATGTGGGATGTAATTGTTGAAGGCAGATCAGCAGTAAATAAGGTAAATAAGACTGGTCCTAAGACAGAGCCCTGAGGCACACCACTCAGAATAATGTTAGACTCAGAATTGTTGTCTCCAATCCTCACATGAAACTCCCTACCATTCAGAAAGGAAGTGATCCATGACAGAACATTTCCTCGAATACCAATCGTTGAAAAGGTACTCGGTCAAATGCCGTTTCAAAATCTAGATAGAGAACATCAATGGGGTTTTGTAAGTCAAATTCATTTGTCCAGGTATGTAGGTTAACTAGGATATTGGTTACAACAGATCTTCCTGGTATGAAACTGTGTTGTTCTTCTGGTAGTGCATTCTTTACTGTGAGAAATTCCAATAGTTTATTTGTGATAATTCGTTCCATACATTTGTAAGGGATAGATGTGAGGCTGATTGCACGATAATTGGCAGGCAACTTTTTATCACCTTTTTTATAGATGGCGTAACTGAGGCTGATTTTCAGTCCTTTGGAAGTGTACCTGACTCAGGTATGTTTGCATTATTTCTGCCAGAGGCTGGGACAAGACACTGGCAGTGTCTTTCAGGAAATAAGAATTTATTTGGTCAGGAGCCGAATCATTTTTTAGGTTCATAAGTACTTTTTGCACTTTCTCTTTCGTGATGTTTATGGTTGTAAATTAATTTTGCACTCTTTGTAAACCTTGTATTTCTGGAATATCATTATCAGGTTCGGTAATGTACTGTTGAGTGAATTGCCTGGCAAAGATATTGGCTATTTCTGTTGTGTTCTGGTGTTAATATGCCACCATTATCTATGGAGCTTGGTACTTATGATTTTGAGCATATTTGTTTTTGAATATGATTATAGTTACTTCCATTGGCAATGTTAGCTTCATAATGTTGTCTAGAAAATCGAATTTTTTCTGTTATTAAGTTATTTACAGTGCGATAATGTGAATAAGTTTCTTCAGCTTGGTTCCCTTTATAGTTGTCCCAAAGTTTGCGTTTCGTTTTTATGAGGTCGATAATTTCATTTGTTATCCATGGTTTCCTAATTTCTCTTTTACTCTTATTTTTTGTTAGTGGAACAAATTTTTCAATGGCAGTGTTTATCATATTTTTGAAAATGGTCCATTTTCCTTCTATAGTGGTTTCCTGTGAAAATTCCGTCATGTCAAAGCTTTCAATGTATCTTTTAATTCCATTATAGTTAGCTTTCCAAAAATTTTTTCGAGGTTGATAGTGTTTCTGCTCGGAGTACACGTAGAGTTGTAATAAGTTTATTTGTAATGTCAGGTGATCACTTTTACCAATAGGTTGATTGTACTTGATTTCACTTACTAAGTTTTCGTCATTGCTTAGTACTAGGTCCAGTAAAGATGGGTTGTTCGAAGCTCGGTATCTTGTGGGCTCTTCTACAAATTGCGTTAGGTTGCTTTCTAGGTACATATCTACAAATAAATCATTTGCGGCATTCCTATAATCACTTCTTGTGATTGGCCAGTTAATATGTGGTAGATTGAAATCACCGATGATTAGTATGTTTTCTATAAAGGAAGCTTCTTTGATTTTTTCAAATATTAATATATCATTCTGTATGGTGGAATGGGATGGTCTGTAGACGCAAACAATAGTAATTTGATGGTATGTAATTGAATGTCAATCCAGAGTGTTTCGCTTGTATCGTTGTTGTATGTGACATTTGATGTTGATGTTATATTTATATCACAGTATTCATTTGATACGTATACCGCAACTCCTCCATATCCTAAAGTACCCAGATCTCGATCCTTAATAATATTAATAAATATTAATAACCGAGTTGGGTATTTTTGGTTGTAGTCAGGTTTCAGTTATTACTACAATTGCAGGGTTAGTGTTTTCTATTTCTATCAGTAGTAAGTCAAATTTTGCCATGAGGGAAGCTAGATTTGCATATAATATGGGGATATCTACTAAGGCTTTTTCACCAGACTCATTATTGGTTAAATTATTTCTAAGGCACTGTACGTTTGAATGTAATATGTTTAGTTCACTTTTAGATAATTCACATATGTTGTTAGGTTTTTTGTGTTTTGATTTATTTTGTTGGGGATAAAAAATTTTCACTTTGACTAAATTGATTTCCCTTCTGTATATTGTCTAAAAATTGTTGACAGAGCTAAGACGTCATCAAAGCGCGCATACTTTTCAATAAATAGAATTTGTCCTTTTCAAATTGAGTTTATTTTCAAAGAATTCTTGAGATCTATGCGGCAGTTTTCTCGAAAACGGTTGGAATTATCATGTTCTATCAAGTGTACCTTCTTTACGTAGAAATAACTTCTACATAATATTTTCTAGTCAAGTGCCACTACGTTTCGTAAAAAAAAAAAGAAAAAATATGTATCATCAGGTATAGCTCATGAGGTGCCCTCCACGGGCTAGCGTGATATAAAACATACATTATTGCTTCTTAGATTAAAAAATGTTTCTTACCAAATTAGGAGAAGATCGGTCAAGACGTAGTTGAAATATTGCAAAAAAAAAAGAAAAAAGTACAATTTTGACACCCTGTATCTTTTCCACAGCAACAATTTACTAAAGCATGTTTGGTTATATCCTCATATTTTGGTCCAGAGAATCTACCCTTGAACTATGGCCTATTATAAATGACCCACCCTGTATACACTTATGTTTGTACAATATGGAAATGCCATTTTTACAATTAATTATTGTTTATTTATTTGCTTTTATCATGATTATAGAATATATTAGCGGGCCCAGTTTAGGGCAACAATATACAGAAAGTAGGTAATTTCGTAATAAATAAAAGTGTGGAAGTTGCGATTTGCTTAATATTCCAATCAATGAATTTACCAATATTGGGGTGTAAACTACATGGAGGGCGGCAGAGTTTACTTCAGGGTTGGGTTTGGGGTAGTTAGGAGGTAAACATACTAAAAGTCCCCGACCCTAGGAGGTGAGCCTTGCGGGGTGGGGGGGCTTCCGGGAGGCCCTAAATTTTGACTTTTTTTGGTTTTTCGCTTATAACTCGATAACTACTGGTCCTTGAGAAAAAATTATTCTTACCTTTTTGAAAGCCGACAAAATTTCCTATATATTCTACTTCGTTTTCAGTTTTTACTACAACAAACAGTTTCTATCTTCAATTGTTTTCGAGTTATTCGCTTCTGAAAATCGTCGATTTCCGGAAAACGCTGTTTCGGATCACATCTTTCGTCATACTCTGCTTTAACTCCTCAAATCTTCTTTGTAAAATAAATTGTAATTTGCTCGTCCAAAACACCTTAGCAAACTTTATTTTAGACGAAATCCATCTCACGCCAGAAGAACAGGCAACCATCGACACACTCACATCAGATTTTGTAGACGATCCTCCCTCGGTAGATTCGCTGGATAATGACCCACATCTCCAATCAGTTGCCATGAAATTTGGAACAACAATGGAAGACATCACCTACCACGGACCAACTGCTAAACTCTGGATCCAATACTTCAATATGGAGAAATTGATGAAGGAGTACATTCATGCAGAGAGGGCTGACGATTTCCAAGCTCACCTGAACTGTTATAAGCGAATGCTACCCTACTTTCATGCAGCCGGGCACTTCCCCCATGCAAAGTCATGCCACTTTTATGTGCAGGATATGGAAAAACTGTCTTCCCAAATGTCAACTGAAGAGTACCATAAGTTTGTGGAGAAAGGATACTTTACAATGAGGCGAAGTGGTAGGTTCTGGTCAGGATTGTGGTCCGATATGACGATTGAGATCACTCTCATGCGCAACTTCCACAGCCGTGGTGGCATGAACCGGGGAAGGGGAATCTGGGGTAGTACTATAAGTAAGTGGGTTGTTGGAATGTCTGCAACTAGTGACATATGTTTTTCACTCGAGGAATATTGTGGTGTCTTGGATTCGTCAAGTGAACAACACAAGTCGATGCAGAAAGGCATCATTACACGTCAGCATGCCTCAACTGCCAAGGCAACTGCCACAATGGAGTCCCCATAATTCGATAATTGGGATGGTGCTGGTGTGTTGTCCCCATAAACTATTCCCCCGTCCGAAAGTTGATCGGTAAGTATCAGCCAATTATATGTAAATATAAGTAGCTATTATATGTAAATAAAAGTAGTTCAAACCATAATACTGTGGTGTTTTTTTATACGATACCTACTTTTTCTCCCTGTTTTAAGTATAGCTACCTACTCATTACTATACTAAATGCAACAACTTACAATAATAAATAGATTTAAAAAAAAAATTCAAAATGTAGGTAATGGTTTCAAGCAAAAAATCTTGAAATCCATCATTTTAGCCATTAATTGTAGAATATATAATTTTTAAGCTAATTTAATCCTCTTGACTTGATTTGGTTGTATTTTATTTTGCAAAGATTTGAGGAGTTAAAAGCAGAATATAACGAAAGATGTGATCCGAAACAGCGTTTTCGGGAAATCGGCATTTTAAGAAGCGGATAACTCGAGAACGGTTGAAGATAGAAACTTTTTGTTGAAGTAAAAAATATTTTGTCAGCTTTCAAAAAGGCAAGAATAATTTTTTCCAAGGACCAATAGTTATCGAGTTATCAGAAGAAAAGTTGAAATTTTGGGCCTTCCGGAACCCCCCCCCCCCCCCCCGCAAGGCTCACCTCCTAGGGTCGGGGACTTTTAGTATGTTTACCTCCTAACTACCCCAAACCCATCCCTGAAGTCAAAAATTCTGCCGCCCTCCATGTAGTCTATAATAATTTGTTGACTGAACTATAATACCTAAATAATATTCTCATATTATATTCGTTTTTGTACCCAATCTGTACTTAGAATACCACAAATATTTTTCAAATGCCCTTTCGTTAGCATGAAATGAATAATTTACCCCCATTTCCATTAATCCATAAAATTAGGTAACTCGCTCCTGATGTCAGTGATAGAACTTAGAAGCGGAAATAGACCGACGTAAAAAAATGAATTAAAAAAAAACCGCTCACTGAGTACAATTCTAAAATTTTAAGAAATTATACTTATTTCTTTCTATTTGCCCTCTTTATTTCATTTGAATGAATTTATATACTAGACTTTTTTTATTATTAAGTTTTTTTATCCACACGCTCTCCAAATAAATCAGATATTTACTAAAGTTTAGCTGAGTCATCATCTATATTGAAGTGGAAACACATTTTATATTATTTATTCTTATTTCGAAATAATGTACACACTACTTCATATATGATATGAATGAAATACTACGGAAAGTCACGCAAAAAGGCTTTCTTGGGAAAACATTGTTAAAAATTCACCTAGCCTTGAACCTTGAATACAATTGAAAGCGATTAATATTTCAATAACTCTCCTCGTAAAAGTTTTGTGCCTCTAGAGAACAGAAATATGTATATTGTCGGGGCGAGTTATTTTCGTGGCTAATCGTAATTTAGCTTTTCGTCGTTTTCACTGACATTTTCAGACTTAAAGTATGTCATCATTAACCTCTCTGTTTTAAGTTTCGTTGAGAATAGGATCGATGAGCTTACTACAGGATCCAGGGCTAATGTTGTTTTAAAGAGTGAAGAGGGAAGAAATGCGTATTTTTGCGAACATCTCGAAAAATAAGCGTTTTTGGTGAAAAAGTTTATGAAACGTCAGTTAATTCCTATACCAAAATTTCCATTTAACCATCTTTTAGCTTTCACCACCTTTTACTCTCTACTCCCTCTATTAGTCACCTTTTTGTTAATTTTGTTAATTTCTGTTCTTTTGTCCCTTTTTGTTCTTTTTCAAAATCCCCTCTCGACCAATAACTTCTTGTAAATCAAACTTTTTAAATCACAACTTCCTCTCCACCCTATCTTTCCGAAGGCAGGCAGACCATCGGAAGAATACTGTCATTGGCTCGAACGGGGTTTTTCATTAAGTCTTTTGCCGTATCAATAATCCAATTTTTAAAACGGTGCGCGTGTGCTGTGCAAACTAAAACCTTAGTGTAATTTTTAAGTGTTTTTAAAACTCATTCTAGTTATAGTTCGCCAAATTGTTAGATTTAAGTTTTTTGCTCCAAACAACAGGAGTTCTAACCTTATACTTCTCCATTTATTGTTTAAGCCGGATTTAAACCCGTTTCACCCGACCACCCATCTACCACGACGTTGCGCGCTGTGGTGGTGTGGTCGGCTCTGAATCGGGACTTGACTCAGGCGCACTTTTGTATTAATAATTATAATAAAACCTTTTTGAATTGAATTGAATTGATAGTTGTTACATACATTTTCAATAAAAATTGGTGAGATACAGAGTTTTGAGGTTTTAAGGTCACGGCATTTTTTCATTAATTTGAGGAAATCACAATTTTTATGCTTTATTTTTCAATTATGCATCAAAAACAATGGATGCTGCGACAAAAATATTTATTCAGCTTATTCAATTACTTTTAATTAGATACCTGTCATACTATATAAATTAATTAGTTCCCAAAAAGTGCAGGTTTATAGTGAATCAATCAAAAAAATTATCTTTTAAATTGTATTTTCGATAAGGAATTTCTTTGGTATTAAATTTAACAATTGCTATAATTTTTTTCGTTTTGACACGGCCTATATAGCACATAAGTGGATTTTTGTAAATGAAATCTGGAGCACTATGCTTAAGAGCACTTTTTAAAATTGGTGCCTAGTAATCGAAAAGGCTCACAAGCCTGTTAGAGCTCGCGAACACTCCAAAAAGATAGTAAGTACTTTATGGCTCACGAGCATCTTAAAAGTCTTGCGAGCAAGGAATCATTTTTACATGTTTGTATACTGTATATGTAAAAATTCTTGAAAATTATAACATTTTAACAATACAGTTCTTGTACTGGTTTTTTCGTTTAGCTTTTTATTCGAGTCAGCAGCCCAAATTTTGTGCTTTGCCAAGTGTTATGTTATTTTTAATTAGCTTTATTTCACTGCATTTAGGATTTTTCTTCAGATCAATTCATACAAAAGCAAATGTTGGTTTTCCAGGTAGGTTCGGGTGTCCTTAATATGGTCTCAAAAGTCCCAGGAGTGGGAGTGTAAGGATAAAATTTGGCAACGCTGTAAAGGGCTAAAATCGTGCTCGGAATTTTTCGAGATGTCTCGGTTTTCATTGCCTCTACGACAAAAATACATTAGGACAAAAAGAAAGCTATGGAAATTCTCTATAAAAAAAGATAGAGGGTCTTTTTTTCGTATACGCAATAGTTTTCTTGAAAATCTTGCATTGGATTTGAACTTATGGGATATTGTGGATAATTTAAGTACTATATTCCACACCACCCTTGAGGATGAGTACTTGGCCCCCTTTTTTATGTGGTTTCCCCGGTAGGCCTAATCCACGACTGTCATAATTATTAAAATGTTGTCAAATTAATAATTTCCTTCTTGTCCGTTTTCTCCTTCTATAAATTCATCGATTCGTTCGAGGAAATCCGAGACAATCTGAGAACTTTCAGTCTCTGCTTCAGTGACGGCTTCTATTTCTGACTAGTTTTCAATCGGTTCACCATTCAAGCAAGATTTTCCATGGCAGTTGCCGCAAACTGGTGAGCAATTAAGTCCCAACCTCCGACAGACACACAATGGTCCATAACCTTTCGTACAGTTGCAGAAAATTATCTTCGGAAGGCAATCAGGCGCAGGAAGTTGTGATGTTGTTTTTGGCCACAATATGGTATCTTTCAACATCCATCCCCACTCTTTAGGATTTAATGCATTACCCAACCATTTCTGTACTTGAAAATAAACACGAAATAGATGCTGTTGAGCTGTGTCATGAGTGGGTGGTAATGAATTCAATTTCACTGGTTTGCTTTTGCTCACAGCTTTAATAAAGCAAGAATACCGATAGTTATCGATGGAAACTTCTGGAGCGTTATAGATTGCGAGGAAAAATGTTATCCCATTCGAAGTAACTATGTCAGAAGAAGTACCAGTCTTGCTGAAAACTTCAGCTACAAGTTTCAAGTCCTGCCGTTTTTTCATCACTTTCAAAGCTGCAGTCTTGCCTTTATTAAACAGAGCAGATGTAGTGTCACACCCAGAGAATGCGCGCAGAAACAATATGTGATCTCGAATATCTTTATGGTGATCAAAGTTTCGTGAAGAATACATTTTTCGTTGGTCCTTCCCTCTGCCTGGTTTGAGGGGAAAAATTTCTTTATTAATAGGTGTACGAGCAGTTAAAATTATAAGAAGATCCACATCTTCCCCAACCACAACCGTAGTATTTTTACATGATTCCTCAAGCGCTGTTTCGACTATCAAAATGTCAGCATCATCTTCATCATGTCTAACAATATAATTATTTGCCTCAAACTTTTTTGTCAACATCGAAATCAATCTGGTTTTATTTTTATTATTGGAAAGGAGCTTCTCTTGGCTTACAGTTGCAACCAACTGCTCATCAAAGTAAATGTCAACAGGTGAAGCTTTTGAGTACCGGCGAAGCTGCTCCGTAGCCTTCACGCTGTTGCTAATATTTTCATAACCATCAAAAACAATAATAGAGTTCGAGCCAAAATGATTACCCGAATATCCTCTTATGCAAAGACGTATCCACCTAAAACTTACGGCTGTATCAACCAGGATTTTTTTTATGTTTTAACCCTCCGTGCAATTAAAACTGCCACAAATAAATTTTTTGATTTTAGGTATGACTTACTGGAATTTTTCAAGAAAACTATTGCGAATACGAAAAAAAGACCCTCTATATTTTTATAGAGGTTTTCTATAGCTTTCTTTTTGGCTTGATGTATTTTTGTCGTAGAGGCAATGAAAACCGAGATATCTCGAAAAATTCGTTTTAGCCCTTTACAGCGTTGCCAAATTTTATCCTTACACTCCCACTTCGGGCACTTTTGAGACCTTAATAAGGACACCAGAACCTACCTGGAAAACCAACATTTGCTTTTGTATGAATTGGTCTGAAGATGCGGCTCATTTTTCACTAAATGTAGTGGATTATTAGGTCTCTGCGTAGACAGCACTTTTTAATCTTATTATTAGTTTTAAGTTCGTCTAAGATGAACAGGAGAGCTAATCTTCCCCAAAACATTACTTGTTAAGCCGAACCGGACCTGCTCCGTCTAACCCTGCATTCACCACGCGCCATGGTTGACTGACTGGCTCCGGGCCAGGTTCTGGTAAGGCACATATTGTAAAGCTTAATTTAAAATAAATCTTTTTGCACTTTCTGATTGTATTTCGATATTCTGAAGCAACGTGCAGCGCAGTTAGTACTTGGATCAGTGAAATCCATCTTGGGAAACACAGCGACCTTGTCCCGCCTTCTAGCGGCTTGTACATACGCGAAGCTATGTAATTTCGAGACAAGGATTACGTAGTGGATATACCATCCTTCGGAGGGGATGTAAAGCAGGCGGTCCCTTGTCTATTCAATGTTAAGCAAGTAAAAGATCCCTACTCTTCTTACGAGAAGAGGTTCGGCAAAATTTCCAGGTTGGGGGTAGCTCGTCTCCTGGCGTCGGTGATAGGCCCTGGTAGCGGAAATAGGACGACGTTAAATAAAGAGATAAAAAATACTGTGTATAGTGTAAGTACATGGGTATTAAAAAAAGCCGTATCTTATTACTTTGTATTACTTTGTTGTAAAAATCTAATTTTTAATTCTAATAGCATAAAACATATTGCGTATATTGTGAATTTAACCGTAATAATAAGTGTCTCTAAAAAAAACCGCTGCCCAAGGAATCACTACTTCCACATCCAGATTCTCTATCCAAGTCACTCACAACGAAAAAACTTTGTATGTGAAAATAATTGTTTATGGAACTTTAATAATATATTTGAAATCCTTTACCCCAAAAACCCATAAAACGATACCCCACATCTGTAGTGGGGTGGGGGTGGTGATAGGGGGGTGGTAATGGGGGGTGGATGAAGTAAAAAAAATATTTTGAGGTTTCTGGTTCCTGTACATACACTAAATACATACACTTTCTGATTGTATTTCGATATTCTGAAGCAACGTGCAGCGCAGTTAGTACTTGGATCAGTGAAATCCATCTTGGGAAACACAGCGACCTCGTCCCGCCTTCTAGCGGCTTGTACATACGCGAAGCTATGTAATTTCGAGACAAGGATTACGTAGTGGATATACCATCCTTCGGAGGGGATGTAAAGCAGGCGGTCCCTTGTCTATTCAATGTTAAGCAAGTAAAAGATCCCTACTCTTCTTACGAGAAGAGGTTCGGCAAAATTTCCAGGTTGGGGGTAGCTCGTCTCCTGGCGTCGGTGATAGGCCCTGGTAGCGGAAATAGGCCGACGTTAAATAAAGAGATAAAAAATACTGTGTATAGTGTAAGTACATGGGTATTAAAAAAAGCCGTATCTTATTACTTTGTATTACTTTGTTGTAAAAATCTAATTTTTAATTCTAATAGCATAAAACATATTGCGTATATTGTGAATTTAACCGTAATAATAAGTGTCTCTAAAAAAAAACCGCTGCCCAAGGAATCACTACTTCCACATCCAGATTCTCTATCCAAGTCACTCACAACGAAAAAACTTTGTATGTGAAAATAATTGTTTATGGAACTTTAATAATATAATATTTGAAATCCTTTACCCCAAAAACCCATAAAACGATACCCGACATCTGTAGTGGGGTGGGGGTGGTGATAGGGGGGCGGTAATGGGGGGTGGATGAAGTAAAAAAAATATTTTGAGGTTTCTGGTTCCTGTACATACACTAAATCACAATTTTTTTTCATCCCCTTTAATAAGAAGGTGGGGGTGGTAATGGGGGTGGCTAATGCCAAAAATTTTTTTGAGACCTTAGCTTCTCTTGTATATACAAAATACCAATTTCATGGACTCTTACCTGCTTGATTTACCCATTTACCCCAAATTTACCCCAATTTATCCCCCAACCCTTCGACGGAACAAGATGAAAATATAATCTAGTTCTAGATCTCGTTAAAGTACATATGTGTACCAAATTTCAAGTCAATATCTTAAATGGTTCCAGAGTAAACGTGCGCACAAAAAAAAGTTACAGACAGACAGACCGACAGACCGGCAGACAGACAGACCGACAGACAGACAGACCGACAGACAGACAGAAATTTTGTTTTCGCTCAAACTTAAAATCTCGACGTTTCATGACATTTTAAGACTATTTGGACAATAAAAATTTTTAAAAATTTTTTTGCCGTTACTATACTTCCACTGGACGTGGAAGTAATAAATGCTACCTATAATACAATATTATCCTAATAGTGAGGTGGCTTATTAAAATTACCGTTACCTGGCGGATAAAAGCACCAAAGTTGGTATGAAGGTACCTTAGGGTATACTAATAAATATTAGCCTAGGAGCTCTCTGGAATTTCTAAAAATTTTCATGTACAGCACTAAAATCCAATATGGCCGACAAATACGACAAGATATCACATGTAGCCCGGGAATTTTTAGTTTTTGACCCGGAATTAATTATTGTAAAACTGAAAATTTGTAAGATTGTAGTTTTTGGTCCAGAATAACACGTACCAAAAGTACTCTACTCTGCCCCGTCGGCTTCCCTGTTTTTGCAGAGCAACAAGGCCTAATTCGCAGAAATTGCAGAGCTGGCTATAAAGTGCAACAGAAATGTTGTTACTGATCCGATTTGGGTTGAAATGATCATAAAAGCTTCGAAGAAGCATATCCGTTCGTATTTTAGATGTTTCCATGCATATTTTGTTACGAAACTTCCGTTCTTTAGCAGCGAAACTAGCAGCGAAAAAAAATTTTTGATTGCATTTTTGAATACATATATCGTAGGTGATGATAATAGCAACATTTTTACCTACAAAATATGACCAAAGAGCTAATAAGAAGGCTATTAGCCTCACATTCTCAAAATACTTTTGACGACCAACGCGTATTTTTCAGGTAAAACTCGTAAAAAAAAAATAGTAACCTAGACTTAAGTCCCTAGTACAAACATAGAAGTTAGCCGCGAAAGAGACGACAGCGTTTTCGCCGCTAGAGTGTAATTTCTCAAGTAATATGTTAATAAATAAAAATTGAATAGCTTGGCCCATTTCAGACCACTTTCAATCAGAGGGCTCCTTGGCTAACATTTATTAGTGTACTCTAAGCTACCTTCATACCAAATTTGGTGCTTTTATCCGCTAAGTAACGGTAATCTTGTAATAAAACTCTAACCGACCCCACTATAAATAACAGCATATCATCACGTTTCAATTTACCCTATTTATGATTCCTTAATAAAAGAGAAACGTTTTCATATACTTTTCAATTCAATAAAAAGGCAAAAAACTCTAAACTTTCTATTCTTATCGTTATATTTATGTAATATATATTTTATTTCTATTATTATTATCTTATATTATTCCTAGATGGTGTCACTTTTGTATTTATGCTTAGTATATTTTCCCTTATTCTATAGCCCCGTACTGAGTGTAAAATTATAAACTGCCTCGATGGGCCTCTAGGGGAGAAAAATTTTGTCCGTGTTATCCTCAATTTTTCATTCTCTTACGTCTTATTAGTTTAGGTTTGTAATTGTACTGGCTCTACTCTCGGAAACTATGTCTGGCTCTATAGAGACATTCCTGATGCCAATATCAAAAAAGCTTCGTTTGTTAAAATTCCAGAATAGAATTCACGAAATAACATATTTTCCACGATCACAGAACTCATTTACATACTACTTAATAAACTGTCCTACTAGCAGTCGGCGAATCCTATTGATGTAAGCCGACAAAGATCCTCGTCCTTTGAGGTACGTCAACAAAGGTTCCTTCGGTCTTCAAAATTTTCTCAGACTCAAGTCATTTCATTACTTTTACTATAGGTATATAGGTATGGAGTCGCTTGACTCTGGAAAAATTTTGAAATTCATCATCTTGCGGATTACCCAATTACATTCTGGAATTCTGAAATAGATACTCCCTTATTTAAATTTTTTAAAGGGACTTAGTGTTTAGTCTCGTGAATTTTAAGCACTATTTTAATGTGCTTAGTAATCGTGAGCACTTTACTATTAAGGATATGATTTTGCTGAGTGAGAGGGAAATATGCGTTTATTTTCGATTTATTATCAATATTTAAAAAACAAAACGGTATAATCTTTAAAACTGTTTTAGGTACTTGCTATTATTTTATTAAATACCACTATATATATATTTTTATTGTAAATGTCTGCTGTACTTGAATATTGTAGTTTGTCATTAAAAATAGTTCTGTAAGGACCTTGTTTACCACTGGGCGTATTTATTTATTTTATAAATATAATAACAACAGGTTAGCACTCACCGTTTTATCCACCTCCGAGCGCCTATGTCATCTAAATTTAAAAAGAAAACACTGTAAGTGCTTTAATCCGTCGACGCTATCCAATACTAAGTTCTCTTACTTGCTAAAGATCACTAGAACGCCTTCTAATCGAGAACATACTTGACCACTACTCTATTTACACAACCCGAGACATTTATCGTCATCACACTCAAGGCCATTCCTCGCCTCAAGTAGGACCAAGGCCATTCCTCTCCAAGATCCAACTCATGATACTCGGGGCCATTCCTCGCCAAAGCTGACCACTGAGTTAAGGCCATTCCTCGCCAAAACCCATAATCACGATTAATGTTAGAGGTAAAAAAAACCTTAAACTTATCACAACATTCTAGTCATCTATTAGCACCTATACCTAACCCTAAAAACTAGCTGATCACTTTCAATTGATTCTCAAGTACTAATATCTCATTACTGTACTATGCCCTATTTGACTATACTATTTTTATTATCAATGGATTGACTGTACTATTATCATAATAAATTAACTGTACTTTAATAAGATCAACTTACTCTCAAGCCTATTTAGATTAAAACACTTAGTGAAAAACTCACCGGATTTGGTATAATTCAATTCACACACATCACTCACATGAAACAACACATGAAAACAACTATGCACAACAAACTTTGTTTTCATTATGATCATTTATTTATCATAAATATAAGCATACCCTGACAGCTCATAATTTCATTTTTAGAGCTTGGCATTCAATTATATACAAAATTCATGACAAAAACTGTATACCTATTTTTATATTCCTTAGAGCAATGGGAAGTACCTGAAACTATTTTAAATATTATACCATTTATGATTTTTTTTAGTTTATAATAAACCGAAAATAAACTAATATTTTCCTTTCACTCCGCAAAATCCTATCCTATCCTAACAGTGCTCAGTGTTCAAAAAATTAAAGCACTCTTTTTGACTGCTCAGTGTTTTGACTTTTTGTCAGTGCTCAGCACAGCTTTGTTTGCTTTTATATATTATCGTATGTTATAAAACATTATCTATTTATTCTGGTTTTGCTAGATTTTATATTTTATTGTGCAGCTTTTTAGTTCCCTCCAACATGGAAGACAAGTATATTTAAATATTCGTGGCATGGTGGCGCAGCCAGTTAGAAAACTGTAAAAGTAATCCATTGTAATCATTTATTAAAGGAAATAATTTAAGAGGATCTAAAGGACTATTTTTAGTAAAACAATTTATGGATAAATTGGTAATAATATCAATTAAGCGTGCTTTCTTCAAATCGTCTACTAACCCAAAATGTGATAAAAAAATCAGCTCCACTGATTGTAATTGAAATGTCAGCTATATTAAAAACGAAACTCTTCGCAAGTTTAAATTACTTAATAATTTTTTTCCGTATGTATATATAGTACAACCATTAGCTGCGGTTAAAACTGTATCAAGATTTTTATTTAAATCTGTAAAAACATTACGTGATATAACTGACAAATCAGCTTCACTATCAATAAGGAATCGTAAATTATTGGACTGATTATAAATAAAGAGTAGACGATTACTGTCAGATATGTTAACGTCAGACGTCAAAACATTATTAACTTCTAGTCATTTAGAGTTATTAACAATATTTGTTTTAATATCTTTATTATATATGCACCATGTACCGCCACAACGGAAGACTTTATCTTTATAAAGTTGATGCCACTAACAAATTGTATTATTAGTAGGATCAAATTCATTACGGCTATTACTTCGATTTGAAGAACGAGTTCTTAAGTTGTTTCTACTTCTGCAATTATTGCAAAAATAAGTAGATACTGGAAGACCAGGACCCTTTGAAGTAATTTGAGATTGAATCGAATTAAGTTGAGAACTAAAAACTTCTTGACATTGCAAAACTTGATTTAAAGTACCTTGAAAAGTAGTTGAAAAATTTTGAAATATTGTTACTAAATCAGATACAGAGGGCACTGGTTCAATATTAAAAGGAGAATTAGATGAAATTTGACTGGAATTTTTAGAATGTACAGATGCTACCATCGAATCTTGACACGATTCCCAAATTCGATCTGCAATGTCTATGATATCTTTAATTTCTGTCTTACCTGAGGCAGTAATTGCAATAAAGATAGTTTTACGTACGCGTCTCTGCCAATCATTTTATTAATAATTCCTGGCTTACTATATGGGAGCCTCCAACAACGCTTAACATTGACCTATAAAAATCGGACGGTTTGAGGTCTCCCATTTGTGACCCAGAAAGTAAATCATCAAGACGTTTCTCCTCACTCCAAGTTAGTCGTGAGATTAAAACACTTTTTAAATTAGAATACAAATCATTCTCAGGCGGATTAGCAATTACATCGTAAACATTATTTATTATTCCTAACGGCAATCAAGCAATAACCTGGTCATATTTTCTCCTGTCACTGACAATCCTTGCAATTTAAATATCTGGCTTTTAAATCCAAAATGGAGGTAATTTGACAGACGTGACATATTGATGATTGGGAACAACTGTTGGATCTAGTGTTGGATCAATATCATTCGTCTGTTGTGCCATAATTAACAAATTGATTGTTTCCTCGATTAACAAGGGAAAATAAAATCAACTCACTTACAGTTAATAAAGGATTGAAATTAGATTTTGCATTTTGATTATCCTTTTGTAACATGGTTTAAGAATCCACTGATTGATCGCTTAGAATAGCTTCAAAATTGAATTGGTAAAATTATAAATTATTAATTTTCTACCCTTCTTCTTTCTTCAATAATGATCTCTTCTAAATTACTGTATCCTCTTTCTTCTTATTTATAAAAAAAAAATCAATGTTTTCTGAATCGGTCCATATTGAAATAAATATCCAAAATATATCCTTTATATTTGTCTTATGGTATTTGTATCTTCTAACAGTGAAACTTCGGGTCACCAATTATGGTATTTTCCATCGATCAATCACGGTATGATATACCATAATAAAACTTCATTTTAATTAAGAATATAATTGAGGTAAAATAAAATTGAGGTTTCTAATATTGTTCTTTTATAAAATATTTAATCATTTTGCAAAAATTGAAAATTGTTGATATCATAAATAATGTAGATGTTGTTTCTTGTTATTTTTTTTGTTTCTTCTTCCATGACAACCCAAAATCTTTTATCTGGGGTAAGTTACGCTGTAACAGCGTGTTAGTCGCGAGCAAGCTTGGCCCCAATGTCTATCGTATACTACGTTCAATTCCCAGCTCCGACAATGGCAATGTAGGTGGATAATTGGTGATGTCTGCGTTTTTTAAAATGTGTAACCCATTTCTGGACAGTCTTGACTTTTAATTTGGGAGTTGTCTATTATGTGTGGTGTGATTATGTTATGTTTATGTTGATACGTACGTGGATATGAAAAACATTATTATGCAGCATATATGGTAATATACTTTATTTGTGTTATTTTACACATGTGCTAAAATTGATTTTAAAATTATTATGCTTACAAGAAGTGGACTGCAGTATAACAGATAATACACATTGATAAAATTATTTAATAATCGAGTTCAGAATGTTATAAAATGAATTTCTATGTAAAAACTCTTTTCTTTCATGATTGTTAAACATTTTTGTTGGATTCTAACGTACATGTTTGACTTGATTAAATCAATAGGTATAATAAATGTATTCGACGCTAAGAGGGCGTTTGTTGCTCCCCCAAAAAGTTTTGGCGTGACTTTCGTACTATTGCATATTCAAGTCATGCATGTATGATAATTATAAGGAAAACGGAATTAATAAAATATAGTGCGTGTTTCTACTCCAATATACTACATGAGCTCTGCTACTTGGCGGTTTGTAACTCTCTGGAGGTAGTAGTTTTGACCAATACTACCGAGAAATAATTTGAATATAAAATTTATTTTAAAACCAAAGAAACATCTAATTTTAAGAAGTGATGTATTCTTTTATAGCCAATAGTAGTGTGTCTCATTATTTCGAAAATTAATATTGTACAGCGTGTCCCACTTGTAAGTTGTAATGCCATTTTACATATAATTTCTGTTATGGACACTTTCACTGAAACGAAAACTATTTTTGCCAGTAGCATGTTTTTATTAAGGTAAAAAGCAGTCAATGTTTTCAAGAAATCATTAGGCTCTCAAAGTATTGCATCGTACTTCCCGGACCGATATGCCAATACCAATTTTTTGGCTATATTTGCTGAAAATACTTTTTTATGAATAATTATAATTTTCATTCTGAATTGAAACTGGTACAAAAAATGAATAGATACGTATTTCATTGGTGTATAAAATTGTTAAATTATCAGGGCCGGTTTTTAGCAGTTTTTATGAGGGGTGCAAAAATGTTATAATGCCGAATGACTTCTTTTCCTTTGCTCCTTTATTTTCTTTATATATGATTAGTCCCGTCAAGATAGATATTTTCTGAGAAGTTTTCTGGCCAAGGATTAATCTGCCTATTATTTTTTGCAAGTGGTTTATTGAAATCTAAGGAATATTGGTACAAGGAAAAAACAGGCCGCTGGGAGTTTTTCATTTTGTTATTAATAAACAAACAATTTTAGGCACTAAACAAATTAATTAAATTTGTTAATTTGCTATCTCGGAAACTATTTGAGAAAACCGACTAAAAATGTATACTCGGAGGACTTTGAGGCCGCTGATTACAATTTTGAAAATTGGAAAATTCAAGATGGCTGAACCAAAATGGCGGCTATGAAGTATAAAATGAGATTATCTGGCTTAAGTTTACATTTTTGAGAAAAATTAAAAGAATAAAAAAGTGTTTAGAATGCCATTTTGCACCTAAATATACGATTTGTGAGTAATCACCTCAATTGGGGGTTAACTTTAGTTTATTTAAATAAAGTAGCCATTTTTTAAAATTCGGGTAAATCACTCAAAATTTTTTTAGTAAAAATATTTTAAATAGATGTAATTTAATTACTCGTTACTGAATTAATTTTACTGTTAATTAGTACAAAGGGCATACAAGTTTTAAATACAGTGCGCTTTCTTGACGCCGGGATTTACGTTCGTTCTTAATATTAGTACCAACTTTTCAATAGTAAATGATAATATGTTGAATACATTATTTTATGATGATCGGCGATGTTCAAGAAGAAGAAGAAAGAAATGAAGAGGAGGAACAACAGGAGCAATATTTTCATTTATCAACAACTCAAATGAAATTAAAAGAAAATATTTTAAAGAATATATTTGTATATATTTTTTTATATTTTTTAAGTAAACAATTTTTATAATCGAGTAGAAATAAATAATGAAAAAAAGAAACTATATTTAGTTTTTTAACAATTCTTTCCTTACAATATCAAAACACATTTTACTTCTATAATTTCCACGTAAAATGCACATTAACAAAGTTTAAATTGTATACTAAATATTTACTATTTTAAGACTATTATTTTCAGTTTTAAAAATTACATATTAAATTAAAGCAATAATAATTGCCTTAAAAAATATTAAATAATATATTAAAACATATCTCGTTTCTATACTTTATAGCTGTCAATCTTGAATTTTCCAATTTTCAAAATAGTAATCAGCGACTTCGAAAACCCCCGAGTATATATTTTCAGTCGGTTTTCTCAAATACTTTCCGAGATAGCAAATTACGGTGCGGGAGCTAAGTGACTTTTTCGGACACTCATCGTTCCAAGCATTTTCTATGCGCTGATTAATTCTATCGAACTTAAATAACGACAAAATAGACTTCTGGCATATGTCAGCCCGTCGAGTTGGCCATGGTTCAAGATATAAAAATCAGTGAAATTATATCATCGTTACAAAGTCAATTTTTCTTTGGGTGTACGCATTTTATGTTTAGAATGAATAAAATAAGATCGCCAGAAAGTGTGGGCCATCAGGGGCGCAACCAGAAAGGTCAAAGAGGTAAAAAAACGGAGTTATATAACATCATCGCTACAAACTTTTTAAGATTGAGCATGTTTATTTAAATGTTTTGAACACAGAAAAAAATCCTAGAAAGAAACTCCCGTCAGTAAGGCTAGCCAGAAAGAAAATGTTTAGGATTTTTGAAGAAAATTGGATTTTTTTTCGCATATTTCATCTCAGAACTCTAAACTCATTGTTACAAGTTCTGACTCCTTTTTAAAACGTAAATATAAGCTCCTTCAACAATAGAATAGCCTTGGTGTCAACACAAGTACCACAGGCTCTTAAATATACAGGAATTTAACACATTCTGCTAACTTGACTCCGTACCGTGCCTCAGATGTATTGTATCATTATTACCTTTCTGGCTGCGCGTCCTGACGGCCCACACTTTCTGGCGATCATATTTTATTCATTCTAAACATAAAATGTGTACACACAAAAAAAACGAGCCTTGTAACGATGACATGATTTCACTGATTTTTAACCCATTACCTCCCACTGTACTTATTTGAGTACACCTTGAATTTTTGCCTCCCAGCGACATGTATTGAAATATTTCTACAAACTTATGTCTTGGTAGGACTCTGCAATATGTAGGAAGCGCGTAGTTTCAAGGTTTTTTTTTTATGGATGGGGCATTTGTAGTAAATGACAGCTTAAGAGACTGAGTAAACAAGTTGTGCTAAAACTTGTGCTTTCAAGAATTAGTTTTTATAACGTGAAAATTAAAATATTCCATTTGAGGTGGTAAATTAGGTTTTATGTATTTTAGTTGTTTATAATATCGGGACATACCATTTTGCATTATTTAAACAAAAAAAAATGAGAAAAATGGAAGTGTACCCATTTGAGTACAATGGGAAGATATGTATAAGTAAATTCGGAATGTCTTTTCACAACTTCCTTCGACATTGATTCTGATTTCCAGCCAATCGCTTCCAAAAGTTTTTACGATAAACGTTTCAAAACAATGGGAGAAGCAATTGAAGAAGTTTCTTCTGCAAAGCACGACTCAGAAATAGTTATAATCCCGCCTGAGGTAGATATGCAAACAGATGGCTATTTTCAACTTTTCTGCTGAAGTTCAAATAGTAATAATAAAAAGGAGGAGCCTAAGTGAACAAAAATTATGAAGATATTAGTATGAAGGATAAAACTACCAAGAAAGACTAAGGACAATGATAGAAGATGTGAAGAATGATAATCCAGTTCAAATGTTTGAAAGATTGTTTGACGATAAGGTTATAAAATTGATCGTTGAGCAATCAAATTTTTATGCATCATAAAAAAATAACTACGGTTTTGCGGTGGGGAGGCAGAAGTAAAAATATTTTTAGGAATTTTATTACTTTCTGGCTACCATAAATTACCCCGTGAACCCATGGCACGTTGACGAAGATGTTTCTATACCTTTCGTAGCTTCCAATATGTCTAAATAAATTCCAGGAAATCAAAATTTCTGACAATAGTAAACTTGCTAAGTCTGATAAAATGTGTAAGCTACGTCCGTCGTCCACTGATGAACTTGTTAAATACTAATTTTCGTCAGTGGGGTTGACCTGCTAGACCAAGCAGTAAATAACTATGGAGTATCTATTCGCGAAAAGAAATAGTGATGGTATTCATTCGCTAAACATTGGAATCTTAAATGCATGGAGACTGCACCTCATAATGATAAAATGGATTTACTTGGTTTCATTCGTTTTATTAGAGATGTTGCTCGCCATTACCTAAAATCTTTTGGGAAGGCGACTTTCTCGAAAAGGCGACCTGCTTCTCGTCCAAGAAGTATCGCGAAGACGGTTCCGAAAAAAATCGAAAAACAACTAACGTGCCGTCAATGTCACCTTCGAGCAAGATGAAGTGTGACGTCACTTTATGTATTGAGCGTGATTGTTTCATAGCATTTCATTCAAAGGATTAAATAATATTCATCTGTAATTCATTTCTACAACAAATAAAAACTTTTATGACTTTTAAAATTTCACACTGTTTTCTTATACATTATCCCATTGTACCCATTTGAGTACACCATTTTTTCAAAAATTTGCAGAATAAAAAATTTTGTAATAATTTTTCTAGTATAAGTTTGCGTATGAGTGGCCAACTAAAGCAAAAAACTCATAAGAATAAAGAAAAAATATTCGTGGGAGCTAATGGGTTAAACAGTGTTCGTGACGCTCCTGACAGGAGGTGCCCCGCCAGAAGTCGATTTTATGAATCGTTATCATCCATTAAACCATAAAAACATCTCAAATTTCATAAAACGATGAGCTGCCGAAAAAGCCACCTAGCTCCCGCTCTACAAAAAAAATTGTTCCGGTTGGTCCTTTGCCAGAAAACATCTCAATTTTTAACTTTTCTGTATTGACGGGACTAGATGGTCATTTAGTTTTTGGGATACAAAAAAAATGTAAATCTGATTGAAGACTTTTGATGAATCGAAGTGTCCTGTTTACGTTTCCCGCCATTATGGCAGGGCACTGTAGACATACATAGACTCATACATACAGCGCTCCGGGCTAGAGGTTAGAACAAGCAGATTTGGTCATGCAGTTGCCAGCCAGGATGATTTAAGTCATATTCAAAACAGTTATTCGAAAAGTAATAATTATTTATAGTATTGAGTTCATTGTTTCAGTTTTTTTATGATTTTATGTGCATAATTGCCAAATGCCGAAAGTGCCGAATAGTGATCGATTTGCCGAATCGGCTTCAAAGTTGGGGGGGGGGGAGGTGACACCTCCCGTACCCCCCTCTATATCCGGCCCTGTATATTGTTGATACACATATTAAAAATTGAAACTTGGTAGAAACGTTTATACATATTTGATATAAAAAATAATTAATTAGTACATACATTTAGAAGGAAAAGGTATATAAAACTGTTAAATGTCAAATAGATATTTTAAATCGAATCATGACAGAAACACATATACATATTTAATGTAAAAAATAATTAATGACGTGCCCTTTGAATGAAGAGCTCATAATAGACACATTTCTATTGTAAGGTCAACTGTGTCGTCGGAGCATTATTAGTAGGGTTGGCTTAATTTATATCACGATTTAAATCAGCTGATTTTTAAAAATTAATATCATAATTTGTATCAGACCTCTGTTCCGCGGGTGCTAGAACATATACCTACTTAAACCGCGGTATAATAATATACATTTAAAAATATATATACTTCTCTATTAACCTATATGTCTCATTATCATTTTACAAAATATTGCTTTCTATATACATCTTCCTGATTTAGAAACATTGAGCATTTATACGTTTTGTTACTTATGCCTATACATCTACAAATCAGGTAAGTAGGGATGGTTTTACTAGAAGTAACTTCAAAACATCCACAAACATTTTGTTTGCCCTACAGATTTTACTTTACGTGACAACGAAACGTTTTTTTAAAGTTTAAATATTTATACTTACTTTTGCAATATGTTACTCATTTCTCTGAGAAGAACAATCAGATTAGTAAATATTTTAAAACAATGCCATTAGCAACCCAACTAGCAATTTGGTATTTTATGAAAGATGCAGAAATGTTTCCGACACAAATTTTATAAAACCACATCACTCTCAGAAACACTTTAGAAATGTTATTACGACAGTTATAAATGTAAAATTGGCATCTTATAAAATAATTCAGTCACTGTTGATATTTTGTAAAACCTATTGCAACCCTTACAAAATAACTATAAGCATTTCCGCAAGCTCTAAGAAAATTTGGTACCGCCACTATAAAACAGTTCTATTGAAACTTCATTTAATTGCGTTATAAAGCACTTAATTCACTCTTTGTTATTATTGTTATAAAATACCAATAAAATAAAATGATTTCTTAAATGTATTCGAAAAGTCGCATACACATACTTACAAATATATAATAATAATATGCTGATCTCTATATATACCAAGCTTTCAGTGATTTTACTGGATAGTGGATAAGAACTTACTTAATAATTATTTTAGAGCCTGTAATTTTTGATGCGAAGAAAATTTTACTGTGAATTATGCCATGGTTTTCGATGGATTTTAAGTGTCTCTCTCATATTTACTGAAGGTTTCTAATAAATTTTGGAATTTCTTATGTTTGTTGGGTATTTTACCACTGTAAAATAATAAATTATATATAACTTTTGGAATTTTATTAAAACTTATTTCAAATTTAATTTTTTTTTGTAATGAAATTTAACGCCAATTTGTTTTATTCATCATAACCTTATAATTAGCACAAGTTCAGGCAAATCCAGTTTTGAGTATGAACTATCTGGGGACAGTTATTTCTTTATCGAAATGGATAACCTTATTCATGTAAAATGAGGATATAAAAGTCCCAAAAAATCCCAATGTGAGCTAAAGCCAGCATTTATAAAAAATGGCCGCCAGAACCGTTTCTTTTAGAAGCACATATCTCAGTAACCATTGCTCCGATTTTAGATTTCTTTTTTTTGTTCTCTTCCCCTTTTTATGTAAAATCGAAAGTGTTATTACATCTTTGGGCATAAAATAGAAGATAACTGAAGAAAATAAGACTTGAATTCTTGGAAATATACAAGGTGTGTTAGTGCTTCCTCGGAAGATTGTGCAAAAACGGGTAATTTTATAAAAAATACTTTTTTAACAAAACTTTCAATGTCTTATCTCTACTATAAGTGAAATTATTTTCAATTATACAAGGTGTCACAAAAAGGAGTTACACAAGAATGTATAATCTTTTTAATGGAATACCCTCTAATTTTTTGGCGCCAGTTAAGCCTCTAAGGGTCCTGAATTACAAAAAAATTTTTTGCCAATCGGATGCAGCGTTGCCAAGTTATAATTTTTTCCTGTTTTTTTGGCAAATTACAAACATTTTTTGACTACCATATCTCCGCGATTTATTAATTGTTTTTTCTAAAAATGTAGGGTGTTATTCGATAATGATGCATTTACTGAAAAATATTTTTGAAATAAATTATTATTATACCGGGTGTCCAAAATATTTGTTTATATTTCTTGTTATTTAATTATTATTTTTCTCAAATTTTTTAAATGGAATGCCTATATTTTTTTACATGCATGAATAAAGCATAAAATTCCCCACAGTCTAATATTATACACTTAATTTTTATTTCAAACCGTTTTTGAGATTTGATTATTTCAAATAAGTTTTACGTAAATTGAGGTGCTTTTTATTTTAGCATTAAAATCTAGTATGGCTTTGGTCTTTTGTTTTGCGTTTGTTTTTCACTCTATGACATTTCTCTAATGTGTTTAAGATTATCGTGATTAAGTTGAATTAATATTGTTAATATTTAAAAATACGAATTATAATTATTGTCAATAAGATTTAATACCTATGGTAAATGTTATATTATTGGTGAATGTGATGGAAATTGTTTATTGGCATCAAGAATGTATGGTCAAAAATATCCCTATAAAAGATGTCCTGATGTGAGGTCTTTAGAAAATTTGAAAGAACGTTTTGAACGTACTGGAAATTTCGCATATGAAAAGAAGGCGAGACGACGAAATGCATTGTAATGAAGAAAATGAGCTGACTATAACTTTAGCGGTAATCGAAAATCCTACGGCAAGTGTTCGGGAGTTAAGTAGGGATTTAGAGGTCAATGAATCTAGTGTTTCCCTATGTCTTCGTAAAAATAAGTTTCATCCCTATCGAGCTCAGCCGCATCAAGAGCTTTGGGATGTGGATTTAAATCGTAGATTAAATTTTTGCCAGTGGGCTCAAAACCAAATTGGAGAAAATGAAGAATTTTTCAAATTTGTATTGTTCACGGATGAATCAACGTTTCATCGCAACGGATTTGTGAATAGGCACAATTTCCATTATTACGCCAGAGAAAACCCTCATGTTGCACATAAAAATCAGAACCAGAGTTTAAATGCAAGGGGAGGAATTGTATGATTATGTTATTCATCCTCGCCTTTTTGAGGGAAATGTGAATGGAGCAAAATACGTTTCCACAAATAATCGAGCATATTCTTGATTACATTACAAATAATATGTGATTACAACTTGAAGGTGCATCACCACATTTTAGTAGAAATGTTCGTCGGGCCATCAGTTTCCTGAAAGGTGGATAGGAAGAAGAGGTCCAATATATTAATAAACTGTTAAATAATATCTAATTTATTATTTTATTAAATTACGTTAGGTCTCATTACATGGCCGCCTAAGTCACCCGACCTGACTTCAGTGGGTTTTTTCTTTGGGGATTTGTGAAGTCAGACGTTTATAAAGCAGAACCAATTACTCGAGAAGATATGAAGGAAAGGATTCGTCGGTGTTCCAATCGTATAAATGTTAATATGCTACACTGTGTAAGACGCTCATTTATCAAGAGACCTCAGTGTCAATGGTGGACATTTTGAGCAGTTGTTAGGTTAGTTTCAATATCGTGAAAAAAAAATATTGCTCAAGAACCGTTCATAAAAGAAAGTGTACGATATCAAAATGTGAGAAATTGTAAACGTTACTCGTCAATTTAAAAAAATTATAGGCATTCCATTTAAAAAAACTGAAAAAAATGTAAAACAAAATATAGATTTTAATGCTAAAATAAAGAGCACCTTAATTTACCCAAAAATTATTTGATATAATCATATCTCAAAAAACATTTGAAATAGAAACAAAGAGATATTAAAATGTGAGGAATTGTATGTTTTATTCATTCATGTAAAAAAAGTATACCTAGGCATTCCATTTAAAAAAAATGAGAGAAATAATAATTAAATATCAAGAAATGTACGCAAATATTTTGGACGCCCGATATACTAAAGATTTATTTCAAAAATGTTTTTCAGTAAATACATCATTATCAAACAACATCCCATAGAAATAACGATTAATAAATCGCGGAGATATGCCAGTCAAAAATGTTTGTAAACTGTCCAAAAAAAAAAAAACAGAAAAAATAACTTGGCAAAATATTTTAGGGTATAATACAGGGCCCTTGGAGGCTTAACTGGCGTTAAGGAAATGCAGGCTGTTCTATTTAAAAAAATTATGCTTTCTTGTGTGACTCGTTTTTGTGACACCTTGTATAATTGAAAATAATCTTAAGTTGTAGTAGAGACGAAACATTGAAAATTTTGTTAAGAAAGTTTTTTATGAAGTTAGTCGTTTTGTACAATCTTCCGAGAGAACACTGACTGGACACCCTTTATACCTTAATGTACATTAAAAATGATTACAATTTTATATATAAATAACTATTACTCCGTTAATATTTGAGTTAGTAACATCGGCCAAAAAACAAATGAAAGCTAATTGTGTACTCTAGAACTTTTATTAAAATTATTTTTTCAAAAATTGACTAGAAATTTCAGTACAAAAGTCTCGAGTTTACAAAAGTTTAAATTTCCGTAACATTTAAATTATTTTTTAATTTCCTAAGTTTATCGTTTAATTTATCGTAAAATATGTAATCATACTTTCTGTAAAATGTGAAGTGAGGAATGGAACAAAAAACAGAAAAAAAAGAAATCTAAAATCGGAGCAACGGTTACTAAGATATATGATTTTAAAGAAAATGTCTCTGGCGGTCATTTCTTCTAAATGGCGGCTTTAGCTCACGTCGGGATTTTTTGCCACTTTATGTACTTATCCTACACTAATAGATCCATTGCGATAAACAAATAACTGTCCCCAAATAGTTCACGCCAAACCCATTTTACACTGAGATTTGCCTTGTCTATAACTGCCATAAATATTAATAAAAATGTAATTTTTAAACTTTTTATGTCTAATCATGTTTAGGACTTCGAACGCTAGTCTCATGAAATGGCTTCCTTCTATAAAATATTTTTGTGTTAATAACAAGCATTTTAAGATAATTAAAATATAGGTGATTCCTACAAAACATCTATAAAATAATGTTTCTTAGAGCTAACGAACTTGTGACAGGGCCGCATCTTAAGTGAACCAATATAATGTTTTTTTCAAAAAAGGGTTATTTTTTATTTTTGTATAAACTTATAAGCGAAGAAAAATAACTAGCCAGAATCAGAAACATATTGATAAAAACTATAATTTATTGTAACTATTACCGTTAAATTGTATGTTACGTTTTCATTTTAACACCCTTGCTCATTTTATGAAAATTTTCACTAGTAATCTCCCTAGTACTTGACAAATGTTTGATAATTAATTAAAGCATGTGGGGATACGGTCACAAAAATTTACTCCTAAATTAAATGAAAAAATAAATATAAGGATGACAGCTAGATTAGGTTAGGTTAGGTTAGTTAGTAGACTGTGTACTACATAGAAAGGTTGGGCTGATCTACTAGTCTTGTTTATTGACAGGTTATAGGAAGGTCTGTAAAATTAGTAATTAGAGATTAAAAATAACTTAAAAGTTTCTTCATTTTAAGTAGGTTCAAGCTACTAAAATAGGAAAATCTTTAACTTTTTTAATAAATATGCGCACTATTTAATTACATGCTATATTATTTTAATACGTGTTTAATTCACTATTTATCAACTTTAGTAACTTTTGAGTTATTAACGAGAGGTTAAAAAAAGCTTGGGGGTTTCTTCTTAATTCAGTTTAAGCTACTAAAATTGGTAATTGTTGTAGATTTCCATTTTGTTATTAAGAGTTCTTATGGACCCAACTCTATCCTACGTGTAGTTTCCGAGATACAGCTCAAAAAATGTACAAGCGGTCGAGTTAAGAAATTTCCAAATTCATGATTTTCTTTCATACGTTTTATATAGTCCTTTAGAATATTTTGCAAGATTTTTTGATTTAATAAAAATAGCGTAGAAAAAAAGTTTGAGAAATTTTGGCGAAGGTGCCGGACCTAAAAATAATACGTGAAAAAAATATTCGGTCAAACTGGCAAAAACTATTTTTATGTAGAATTTGTGTCTCCGATAAAAAAAACCTTTTATAAAATTTAATTTTGTAACTACTTTATTGCCGCTGCCGTATTGCTGTAGATTGCAACGCTATATAATAATTATGTAGCAGACTCTGGAACGACAATTTACTTTCAATAGCAAAACTATCCCAAATAGTGCTATAATATAACTGTTCCATAAGATAATAGGAAACAATTATAAAATAAATTCAACATATATTTATAACAGTGCTGAAAATATTGCCACACGTTACTAAAAAAGCGCTATAAAATTATCTAGTTTTATAAGCTGAAATGTTTTATAGCTTAGTCATAGAAACGTTTCTAAAATAATTCTTTAACTGCTTTGTAAGATATTTTATAATTTTGATGTAAAGACGTTTTGAAGATAAATTTATAAAACAGCTCAGTTGCAGGCAACCAGATAGTGTTTTTTGCAACTCTAATATGATCAATTAGCATTTTAGAAGCATGAATAATATAACAATGAAACGAAATAATCGTATAACATTTAAATTATCAAACAAATTTGCTGATTGGGAATTTGTGTTTTTAAACTAAAATCAATATTTATATACACACAGAAATTATATTAAGGATCGAAATGTGCCTTTAGTCCTTCAGGGACAAAGGTGGGTGTATTATTCACGTGTTTTATAAAAAATGGATATAAAATAACATACCCATAAATAAGACAGTCCTTGACACAAACAAATTCTGTTTTGGAATATCGATAAAACTCTTTCATGAGATTTTCATCAGGAGATAAAACTGTTAGATTTTCCGTCCATTCTAAGGCACTCAAAAACTTCACAGACGCTTTAATCAAATAACTACGATAACTATAAGTACTTTTAGTTCGTATGTCCAGCACATCACAAAATTTCAAAATATTTTCATGCAAATTTCTCTTATTGTATACAATTCCCAAGAAATATTCTTCTTCTTGCTGGTATAAATCGAATATAGTCTTGTAGTAATCATTATCAGTACAAGTTTCGTACACGCCTAATCCAAGTTTTAGCGGTGTTAAGAATTCTAAAAAGTTGATACGCTGCGTGGTCCAAACTGCAGAGGATATTAATGTCTGTATACTGTATGGTATCACTTCACTACCGTTACGACAATTGTTTATTAAAAGAGCTACGTTAACGTCACCGTTGATTTCAATTATTTGTTTTACCCCATTAGCTTTTATAGAGTTTAGCACAGACAGTAAAACTATGAACTTTAGCGAAACCATATTAGTACGCGATATTGTTTATATACATATCTGAAAAAAAATAACAATATGCGAAGAGCACCGGGTTATAAACGGCGTGACACTAGTTTTTCCGTTTCCGTTTTAGGCATCAATGCACAAAATTTAAACAAAACATTTTGAAGGCCTGTATGTGAGTGTTCTAGGTAAATTACACACCGTGCTACCCTGCTAGAACGTGGCGTGAGTCAGAAATTGCTAGGGAACAATCAATACAAACTTTTTAAGTACAGGTACTAAGATACTATATGAAAATAGGCATAGGCTGATCGATTTCAAGAGCGAGCTGATATATGCTCATTGTATAAGAAAATTATAATTAGCAGCGGGAAGCGCTATAAGTAGAGTTAAACTTATTAAAGCTTAAATGGTAGGAACATGAATGTCACAGAATTAACATTATATGAAATTCCAATGTCGTGTTTAATTTATATCAGTAATAGATATCCATTTATAATTCATTTCAGCCAAACTAAAATTATTAACAGTAAGAAAAAGACTAACAGGTAAATATTATTTCATAATATAAACAAATATTGTGTTAAAAAGCCGGTATATGTAGATCAATATTATATAAAATAATAGTAGAGGTACAATAGACACATTTTCGCCTCAACGAGGAATAGCAAGGTCATTTCTTTTTTGGAAATGGAAATAGAGTATTTACCTTTGAAGAAACAGATGAGTTCCTAACTGCACATTGGGTCGAGCATACTTAAAAACGGTCATTATGGGCGGAAGTAAGATTTCTCGACTTTTACTTGAAAAATACACACTAATCAAAAATCAAGAGACTTCTTTAAAGTAAAGTCAAATTTATTTTCATTTTTTGGTTGATGATAAAAATTTACCGAGAAATAACAATTCAAAATTTTTGTAGAAGGTTCGTCTAGTGGTCTCAAAGACATTGGACGCTTTTAAGATCGATCCCAGTAATTTGCCTTCAATCCCGATTAAAAGCAGGCACAATAGGACGAAATTACTGATGTGATAAGTGAAAAATTCTACGCAAAGTGATATAAAATAACATTACAACAGTTAAGTTATATAGCTAATATTTAATTAATGTTGATGATTAGAATATCTTAGTGCATAAGTGAAAAGTGGAAACAATAAATCAACCAGCACAGCAGGCTAAGGCTAACATAAGTCTACACTATACCACTTTACTTAAATTTACTACGTGCTTTAAAGGCTTGATAATTCCTAGACAATAAATTAAAATCAGGGCACTAAATATTTTTCTTTCAGCAAAAATATACAAACCAAACTGTTGAGTAAACCAGAGGCGTACTATTAAGTCAATAATACAAATAATAATTAATAGCCAAAACAGAATTTCTTTCAGCCAATCAAGAGAATTACGCACGATATAATAATGGTGATAATAATAACCCGAAATAATCAGTAATGCATCGCTATTAAAGTGTGATTATACAAATTTCCTGTGTGAACCTTCAAGTGTGTTTTTTCATAATTACTAAAAATATTCAAACAAATTTAATCAAAATTGAACACGTGATGATCAGTGGCGCATTACTTTTAAAATATACCTATCTTTCAGGTGAGGTTCTCATAATTGCTAAAAATATTCAAACGAGTTTAATTTGGATTAGATCAGAAATAATCAGTGGGGCACTGTCGGTGTGTAGCGTCAAGACTGAACTCTGATGGCACCTCAATGTAGGTATGCGTGATACAGGTTTCTCTCAGGAAAATGGTTTCCAAGAAAATACACACAGAAAAGAGCAATCTTAATACCTAGAGCAGCGGAAACTCAACTCAATAAATAGATCATATACTGGTAGGCAGGAAGATGACTTATAGTGTCCTGTCACCAATTGATACCCATAAAAGCTTGTAAAAGTTAAATACAAAGTGACAACGTATAGAAGTTATATTTAAGTTTGTATCAGTGAATGTGTTTGTAAAATAATTTATACCTCAGAATATTTTCAGTTTGATAAGAAATATTAGTTAGTGTTTAATTAGTTACACAAAAACTTTCCACAGTGCTTCCCTCACGCAGTAAATCATATTATATATATAGTGCAGTGAAATCGTGTACTTGGGGACTTCAATGCACATATACTCCACACATGGCCTAACGAAAATGGAAACGCGCTGAAAAACCTAGCACACATGTTTGACTTAACAATAAGAAATACATGGAGCAAAAGTCAAACATGCATTGATACCTGGAGTAATGGAAGCTCAATCACACAAATAGACCATATCCTGGTAAGCAGAGAGATAAGGGAAAGGATCAAGAAGGTTAAAGCAAAAAGGACAGCAGAAAACCTACTGAAGAAAACGCTAACACTTAAAAGCAGAAAACTAAAAATAGGGAGACCATGTTACACGTGGAAAACATCAATCGAGAGGATCATAAACAAACTGGGAAAGAAAAGCGAGGGAAAAAATGAAATAAAAACCATGCGTCATGTTGCTCTCTCTGCTGACAACAAGCATGACCCAAATCCAACCCAGCATCGGAAATCGAGGAATCAGAAGATTCAAGGAAGCAGAAATACAAAAAGAGGAGTATAAAAAGTAATAAACACTCCATATCAGGACACAACACATATTTCACACGAAGAATCAGAAGATACCCTGAACCAAAAACACAAAAGGGAGCTTATACGCTCCATGGCGACACAATGCGGTAACGCATCTCACAAATACCTACACCTCCCATCTCATATTCCTTTACCATGCGCCATGTGGCTCTCGCTGCTGGCAACAAGCATGACCTTAGTCTAACCCAGCGTAGACGTAGCAGGCCCAGCTGTATAAGCCTGGGAATGACAACAATGCCTACCGCATGCTAGTAAATCAATCAAATCAGTCAATCAAACAACAATTCAAAATTTTTGTATTAAGCACGGAATTATGGTTTCTGGTGTTTAACTTAAAAAAATATGCATTTAGTGGACGTGTTTTACATAAACAGTTTGTTAATGTCAAAAATCATATCCTATTGGCTCACGCGTTTACAGAAGTGGCATTACTAATACTATATTTGAGAAGGAAAATGCAAGTCCAAGGAAAGCTCATATATTGAGTTCATCCAACCTATTAAATGTTATTATGAGTAGTAAAACAACTAGATCGGTGAGCTTTTATCGTATGTAATATCACTAGTGCTTAGAATTTTATTGGTAAAATTTTTTCGAAAGCGTTGTTGCCTGGTAATATAAAGAGTGTAAATTGACAGTTTATTATCTGATTAAATCCCGAGCAATTTATCTGGAGGGATTTAATCTTTGATAATGAACTGCTAATTTACATGAATTATATTACCTTTTGGCAACTTAGGTTGAGAAAAAGTTATAGATAAAATTTAATAGCACGAGTGGTATTTGGGGAGAATATTTCATAAATACATAAAGTACATAAAACATCTTTAATATTAAGTTTTGCCATTAACTGCCTCCAGACGATTTCTTATATTTTTTTAGTGTTTACTGACATTTATTTTCAATTTCATTATTTACGTCACATAAAAATGCATTTCCAAACCGACGGTTTATAACCTAAGAATGACACAAGGCTTCTCGAACTTGAAAAGTCCGACCTAAGGCTGATCACAGGCCTTCTAACTGGCCATTGAGATATCATCGCAAGAACATGGGCATGGCAGAAGATGACAAATGCAGATACTGTGAAGCTACAACTGAGACTGCGAAATATATACTTTGTGAATGCAAGGTACTAATCCACATTAGGCTGAAGTACCTAGAACAGGCGGAATTAACGCCTGAAGACATAGAGCAATTAGCCCCAGGAAAATCACAAACTTTGCAAAAAGTCTTGGAATCCTGGGCAACAACTAGTTGTAGGGTGATTCACAACAGACCTTTAAGGTCGAGGCGAAGAAAGGCCAACTCAGAGCCAATTAAACAATCATCAATCTACAATCTACATTTTCAAACCGACTCATCTAATAAAGAACAAAGTTGGTACAGTTATTTAACATTCGCAGCCGCAGAAACTTAAAAGTCCACGGAGTTCGCCATATTTTAAAATGTAATGACAATCAATAAACCAATATACCTTGAACAATAGGTATTGTAATGCGTAGATTGGTCCAAAACTGCTGAGGGTCTTCACTGTAAACAGTTCTTAGGCATGCTTCTACCAATCACATTATGCATGAAGACAGAGAGCACTATAAATGTTCCGCCCTTATGTTCTATTTTAAATTGATCAAAGAGAAATGAAATAATGTTCTGGTAGCGCCATCTAGTAATAGTAACGCAAAACGCTACATACAGAGAATCACACCAGACAGTGTAAGATACAAAATTATTATATAAAGTGTTTATTGATGTACATTTACTTATTTAATTTTTATTTTCAATTTAAGGAGTTTAAAAATTAAGTTACGGTTTTTTAGTTAAGCAGATTATATATTATTATAATTTATACTCTGAGAGTTGAGTTGGAATAAGTGTTATGAATTATGTAGTGTAGGGTACGGTGCATACCTAGTTTTGATTTCCTGAATTATTAACGTGTTTTTACTTTGTGTTCGTAATTACATTTGTGTTTAATATGAAATAATTGACTTGCCTGCTTGGTAGGCATTTGTATTTAATTTGTGATAATTATTATTTTGTCATTACGTTATTATAATCCATTGAATACTGGGTATAACTTGTACCTAGCCTATTATATGTTCCATACATCCTTGACTTTGAAACTGGGAGTTGTTAACCTATGTGATGTTTATGTTTATATTGTTGTACTACTACGTATATAATACAATACTACAATTTACAAGCTGCGTTAACTATTAGCAATAAGCTAGAGAAGCAATGTATAAACAAAAATTTATAAGCACGAGTGGTCTTATTTGCGGAAAACATTTCACGAAACAAAACGTCAACATATTACCGCGATATTTGTCGACGCGTCGATATAAAAAATTAAAGTGATACATTTTTCGTATCGGTACTGTCAAAAGCCGATCTAGGTTAGTTTACCACTAATAATGATATTTGATTGGTACAATGTTGTCAAAAACGGACTTTCATTAGTTATCATGTTAATGAGTGGAATAATCGCTGTAAAACTCTATTTTACCTACTTAGAAACTCATGAGCACAAAAATCGTATTTTTTATTGACAATATCTATTTGATTAATATTTTGCTCGAATGCCGCTCAATTCATTTTGACGTGGTACTGTAGACGAACCTAGCACACAGCGTCTGATGGACGTGACACGAATTTAAGGGCGCTAGTCGCGTTCCCTCTTGTGTGTGGTTGCTCCCACTACCAGACGAGTTCTATATATTTATGAAATGTTTGATAGACGAGAAAGGCAAAAGCTGTACTTACCGTGGATTGATAACTGCTCTCTCTCTCTCCAAGATTGGCTTTTCTTTTGCTACACTTGAGCTTATAATTAGCACTGTAATGGATATTTTTGCTTATAGATCTCTAAATAACTATACTGCCGTCATAAGGAAAATATCTGCAAATTGTTGGTTGTCGGGGAAAGTAACAAACGCGTTTGTACTTTTCCCAACTAGTAAATATTAAATTAGAAAATCAATTTCAATGAATCTTAGGTACTTTAAATATTCAAATTCTAAAATTTTTTCAAATGCAGAACTAGGTTAAGTAAGTTTGGGTGCTCATATATTATTAAAATCCCATTTATGGCAAATATGTAGATGCGACTTTCCACCTTATGGCAGTATAGGAAGTATCTAATGTTTTTGCTTAATAATTGCATATAGACGCTTCTTCGCGCATTTGCCATACTTTTTCGGTCTCACCAAAATTTTATTGTCATTCTTTTTTGCTATATCCACAATTACTATGTCCCCAATTTTACCGTGTTTCGTGAGACGATAAAAATGGACCATATTTAAAATAGTATATTATATTACTAGGAGTAGAACGCACTCTTTTTTTGTGTTGAGCCCAGGATTTGCGGCTGAGGCGAAGCCGAAGCCGCAAACTGGGCGAAACACAAAAAAAGGCGTTCTACTCCGTGTAATATATACTATTTTTTCTTCAAGCGTATTAAAATGCAAAAATTCATTTATTTATCATAAATGTACAAATATTCAAACTAGTCTTATATGTTGACACAATATGACAAGTGGCTAGTGGATAGCGCGCCACCGGTGGCTTTCGGTATTAACATTATGTTACTAGTAAAACAATACCCACTGCGGTGGCGCTTTCGGAACTAACATTATGTTACTAGTAAAACAATGTCCACTACGGTGGCGTTCGGTACTAACCTTTTGTTACTAGTAAAACAATGTCCTACTTCTACTTCTGTTTTTGGTGACATAATTTAAACATTTTAATACGCTTGAAGAAAATAGTATATTATATTACTAGGAGTAGAACGCACTCTTTTTTTGTGTTGAGCCCAGGATTTGCGGCTGTGGCGAAGCCGAAGCCGCAAACTGGGCGAAACACAAAAAAAGGCGTTCTACTCCGTGTAATATATACTATTTTTTCTTCAAGCGTATTAAAATTCATTTATTTATCATAAATGTACAAATATTCAAACTACAGTCTTACATGTTGACACAATATGACAAGTGGCTAATGGATAGCGCGCCACCGGTGGCTTTCGGTATTAACATTATGTTACTAGTAAAACAATACCCACTGCGGTGGCGCTTTCGGAACTAACATTATGTTACTAGTAAAACAATGTCCACTACGGTGGCGTTCGGTACTAACCTTTTGTTACTAGTAAAACAATGTCCTACTTCTACTTCTGTTTTTGGTGACATAATTTAAACATTTTAATACGCTTGAAGAAAATAGTATATTATATTACTAGGAGTAGAACGCACTCTTTTTTTGTGTTGAGCCCAGGATTTGCGGCTGTGGCGAAGCCGAAGCCGCAAACTGGGCGAAACACAAAAAAAGGCGTTCTACTCCGTGTAATATATACTATTTTTTCTTCAAGCGTATTAAAATTCATTTATTTATCATAAATGTACAAATATTCAAACTACAGTCTTACATGTTGACACAATATGACAAGTGGCTAATGGATAGCGCGCCACCGGTGGCTTTCGGTATTAACATTATGTTACTAGTAAAACAATACCCACTGCGGTGGCGCTTTCGGAACTAACATTATGTTACTAGTAAAACAATGTCCACTACGGTGGCGTTCGGTACTAACAATTTGTTATTAGTAAAACAATGTCCTACTTCTACTTCTGTTTTTGGTGACATAATTTAAACATTTTAATACGCTTGAAGAAAAAGTATAATATACCCTTTTCATGTCCAATAATTATTTTACTATATTAAGTTCAAATATATAAAGGTTGATGAACCCTCATATATTTAAAATCAGGGAAAAAAGATCTAAAAGAATATGTAAAAACATACTATTTAAAAAACAACCTTCAGTGTTATATCACGTGACCTATGCAAGCAATTTTTTTTTTAATTGCACTTAAAAAACAACATGCAACTTTTACATGAAACTTTTTTATTTCCAATAATAACAGAAATAATGAATAACCCTGTACGAGAAGTCAAGGTCAAAATTTTTTGGCATCATCACTATCTCCCCATTGCCACCCCTACCCCATTATTAAAGTTGGTGAAAAAATAAAATTGTGATTTAGTGAGTGTACAGAAAAAAGACCTCAAAATTTGTTTCGACATCAGCCCCCCTCACTACCACCCCCCGATTATTAAAGGGGGTAAAAAAATAAAATTGTGATTTAGTACAAGAACCAAAGGCCAAAAATTTTTTTTGGCATCAGCCACCCCACTATCACCCTTGCCGAAAATTTTGATGTGGAAATAGTGATTCCTTAGGCAGCGGTTTTTGTATCAATAAATTTCATAAAGCACTTGTTGCGTGACAAAATTTGAAAATATGTCTTATAAATTATTATTCTTATTATTAAAAAAATATTACATTAAATTAGAAATGAGGAGCCGCTGATATAGCTCTTGCGCTGATAGAAATGTAACCCTTAATCTTAGTTATTTTAATCGTGCTAATATTCATTGCCCTTTAAATTTGACCTAGATTCTTGAATCGAAAATAAATGGACAGAGGAGTGGTCAATTATAAGTGTTTACATTAATTGCCTGTGCGCATAATTCTACATAACGCAAATGCAGTAAAAGCGAAGAAATTATGCATTATTTAATTAACTAATGAAGGTCTAATAATACATGTTTAATGCCATGAGCTCTTAATATACAGTGTTTTCGTAAAGTAGTAGACACATTCGATAAAAATGTATAAATATTTTTTCTCGGCTCAAATTAAATGTCATCTTTTGAAACATTTTTTAATTTCTTTGGCAACCCCATATTTAGTTACGGACTTTGAAAGAGTGCAGTTCTTAACCTACAATACGGTAAATATCCATGTAGGTTGCATGAGAAAATTTTTATTTAAGAAAATCTGTTTTGAAATTGAAAAATACTAACTTTACTAGAAGTGAAAGTTAAGTGTTCAAATTGCGTTCCATTCGCAGCCTTACAGTAGCCAAGAAGGTTAATGAATTATTTTTGAACTTTATCGATAATTTCCGATGATATGCACCGTACTTCTTGACGAATGCCTCCCCTATCTATCGGGTCACTCAATTGCCCTTTCTAATGATTTGGAAATACCTTATTTGAATAGGTAGGGAAGGTGCTCCAATTCGTTTTACGGAATATCGGGTTCTTCTGAATCTAGACACAAAGTTACCAGTGCGGATGTCTTAAAGAAAATGCAAATACCTCGCACTGGCTAGGGCCTCGTTAAGGAAATAGGAAAACAAAATTCTTTCATCATCTATCCCACGTCGCACATACATTTTTTCTAAGTCTGATACTTCATTATTCAGTGGGGGTTCTCTGCAACTCAATAACGATCATTTTGCATATCGATATGCTCATTTAAAACAAAGTCAGCTTCGTCCGAAAGAAATATTCGTTTTACAAAATTATTATCGTTATTGCATAGTTGATGCAGTTGCTAGCAGAAATAATTTCGATGATCAAAATCATCTTCAGACAGTCCATGAAAGAGGCATTTCTTATAAGGACTTTACTTTCTTGAGTATTGTGTGAATGTTGTAGAACTCTCCAAAATCGTCCTAAGTTGAAGACAGAATCAAAATTCGACTTAGGCAAAAATTTCATTTAAAGACATTTTTAAGAGTCTGCAGAGGCATAGATCAGTCCATAAGGACCGTTTTATATTCTATAAGGCGTTGGAAATGACCAGGTGAAAATTCGAAGAAACACCGAATTTTCACTTAGGAAAAATGTTTTTGGTTCAGGATATGAGAGCAAAAGTATATAATGATAAAGATTTATGAATAATATACTTTTTCCAAGGTACCACAAATTGGACTTTGAAAAATAATATTTTTGAAAGGGCGTCGAAATTTGACTCAAGAATCGATTTATCGAAAGTACGCCAAAATTTCACTTGCAGACTAATCTTTCAAAACTGCGTCGAAATTTGGCTTGAGAATCGATTTATCAAAAGTACGTTAAAATTTCACCCGCAGATTAATTTTTCAAAACTGCGTTGAAATTTGGCTTGAAAATTGATTTTTCAAAAGTACGCCAAGATTTCACCCGCAGATTAATTTTTCAAAACTACGTTGAAATTTGGCTTGAAAATTGATTTTTCAAAAGTACGCCGAAATTGGTCTTCAAAAGTACCACAAAGTCATTTTAAAAAGTACCACGAAAATGTACTTAGAAATTATATTTTATTTTTTATTCCTCCACCAAAGACATTGACCTTTGATGTACGGTCATTGAAAGCCCAATTCTAAAGTATAAGCATAAAATTTTAGCGATGCACTGCATGAGGCAAAATAGAAGATTTTGACAAAGCCGATAAGCAAAAATTGATAAAAATCAATGCACACATGTACAAGGCCGGTTTCTCGCATAGAAAGAGTTTGGATTGACCCAGCGGCTCGCAATTTGGTCGAGCACGTTGAGTGGTCCAGACAAAGCAATGGTAGGAAAGCCAATAGAAAGGCTTTCCAAATGACAAAGTTACAGAGGAAAATGCCTTGTGCATAAAAAACCAAAAATTCAATTTTGCTTAAAAGTCGCTCGAAGGTGGGTTGCTGCCATATCGATAATATTGAACAACTGCATAGGAGCAAGTAAATCGTGGACTGATCGAACGCTGTTAAACTTATGCAGTTATAAGTCCTCACGAATGTGTTTGAGTATGTGAACCGCCACGATACAAGAACTTTAAAGCTAAGTAGTCTCTAGCGAAACTAAATTCATTTAGTAAAACTTTTTTAAGTTAAAATCAGTCAGCCGTAATTATGAATTACAAATAGTCTCAGACTTCTCTAAAAAGCTCGCATTTTGATTCTGAGAAGGTATGCATGAATCTTTTCTACCTAATCGATCGTTAGCGTAAGCACTCTCGCCTGTATGGTCTGAAAGCCATTACCTTGATTTGGGAAGGCACGATTCTTATCTTGACAATTTTGTATAACCATTTCTGTTAACTAAACGGATTCTTTGAACTACTGTTTCTTAATTGATCTTGAGGCCTGTTGACGGTCTATAATCCCTGGAACATTCGTATCGAAAACCGGATGTGTCGAGTTAATTCACATTAACACTCGACCTTCTGGTTGCTTTACGGAGATTCGATAGGGATTTCTTTATGCGTTTTTTGAGAAATCCCTGAGGGGTAGAATCCATTATTAGCAGATCAAAACGTGGATACCGCTTACAAAAATTAATCCCTCCGCAGAGAAATTCTTCGGTTGGGATTTTTTTATGCAAAAGTCCAGAAAATTAAAAACCCCTAACGAGGGAATTCATGTCCAGAGAGAGCGTCATTACCGATCTGTGGTAGTGCAGCCTTGGTCCATTATCCGGCTATCGAAGTGCATCTTATCTCGAACCCGCCTGGGAGGTAGAAGAACGAGGTAATACGCGACTGGCGCCCCCTGAGAAATAAATTGGTGTCGTGTCATTTACATTTACACTACCTCCCCGGCTCCACCTTCGTATGTTGCGCATTACGTCGATTGGATAGGCTAGGCATGAAGATAAAGTTGATTGGCTCTGTACCTAGTGAGTTATAATAACTCACGCTGTTTGTTTATGGATACTATTAATTGATCAAAAGCAGTTCATTAATTAGTATATAACCTAATGATAAAGGTTTTTTTTCGTTGTGTAGGGGCGAGAGGTGCGGTGTAAGTTTAAAAGAGAGGTGCTAACAGTTTTTGCCCTATATCTCCGTGACGGTACATCTTACAACAAATTTATAGAGAGGTTCTTGACTTAGAACGAATTCTCTACAACTTTACTAGATAAACTTTTTGTGCTAAATTGAATAATTAAAAAGTTGTAACCCTTAGAAAATAGAAATTTGTACCACAAAATTTTCTTTTAAGTGCTAAAACTTTTTTTTTTCAAAAAATGAAACATGATTAAATTACATTTATTCACAATCATACAGAAATAATCAAATTGTCTTACATGTCAAAAATTGGAAAGTTTGACATTTCTACTTCATTCAACAATTGAACTGAAATGTGACATTTGCTGGTCGGAAAGTGGCATTTTAATATTTCAGGTTGGAAAGTAGCCACTTTCTTACCAGTTTTCGGGTTGGCAAGAGCATTTGTGTTTTTCACAGAAAATGCTATTTAAAAATTTAGTAAACGAGTTTTTTGGCTTTTTGTTCATTAAGGGAGATGATTGTGAATAAAATAGTATACAAACCTTGGTGAAAAGTTTCATTACTGTCTCGAAAATTAGTGAAACAATGAAACACTTTCCACCTCGGTATGTAATAATAATAATAATAATTTATTCATCACATAAAATTTCACATACATGTAGTACAAAATTTATCGGACGAGTCAAAAGATTTATAAACAACATAAATACAAATATAGTATAGAGATAAACAGTATGAGTAATTGTATAAAATAAGTCATTGTATAAGATATGTAATTGTATAAAACAGCAAATTATAAAACATATAACAAACAAGAATCGTTGAACATCATTGCATTTCCAAATATTCGGCAAGGGAGTAAAATGCCATATTTAACAAATAGTTATGTAGTGTCATTTTAAATTTGTTGAAGTTATCAATTACTCCAAACAGAGATATGAACTTATTATAGCAGATAATACCGTTTATGTTTATGTTTAATACCTTGGTATGGGTGGGAGTTTTGGCTAACAGAAAGTCTCGAAAATGGTAGATGTAAATTATTTTTATTGCATGTGTCATGTGTATGTACTGACCTATTTCTAGTTAATAAATGTTCATGCTTCTTTGTATTTAAGATCAACAAATAAATGTACAGGGATGGAAGAGTGAGAATACCGAGATTTTTAAATATTTCTCTGCAATGAGTTCGGGGATGTACTCCGACCATACAGCATATAGTTTTTTTCTGCATTATAAATACCTTCTCAAAATGGGCCAATGATCCCCAGAATATAAGTCCATAGGACAGAATTGATTGAACAAGGCCAAAATATGCCAATCTTAATATTTCTGCCGTAACAGTGTTACGTAGCTGTCTTATCAAAAACCAAGTTGAGCCTAATTTGAAAATTGTGTGGTTAATGTGTTTTTCCCAGGTCATCTTTTGATCTAGGGTCACCCCCAAGAACTTTGTGAAATTAACATGCTCAATAGAGAGATGATTCATTTTGGTGAGAACACTATAGTCGTGGTTTACAGTTTTTAGTAAAAATGACATATATGGTTTTACTTATATTAACTAACATACCATGGCTTAGACAAAACTTATGAAATTCATCAGCACAGGTATTGGCCTTTTCAACAGCTAGATTGATAGAATCAGCGGTTATACAAAAGTTACTGTCATCTGCGTAGAGTACTTTCAGATTAGGACTAGTGCACGATTGGGATATATCATTCATGAATATTACAAAAAATAAAGGACCTAATACCGAACCTTGTGGTATACCCACGGTTACGTCCTTTGGATCCGATTTAACATTATCAATAACTACAATCTGCTTTCTCTCTCTTAGATAACTGGACACCCATTCATTTGCGACACCACGCACCCCAATTCTGGCTAGTTTTTCTAAAAGCAGTTTGTGATTCACTGTGTCAAATGCTCGACTTAAGTCGAAAAATAGCGTTATTGGGTAGGTTTTATTATTTAGTGATTCATAAATAAAGACCTCCGAGATGGCAGTGTAGGTTGATTTGTGTTTTCTGAAGCCATTAAGAAATGATGCTAATAGGTTATTTCACTCTAGGAAATTACTTAATCTATTATTATAACTGATATCAAAAAATATACTATACTATTAGGTGCTTATGATTATTCAGAGTTTGAAGATTGGTCACTCAATCTTTCAGCGCTGCGAAGGGATCAAAATGATAGATCGTCTGGGAATATACATAACAATTGATGGCTTACAAATCAATAGTAGGTAATGGGCGACTTCAGGCGTGTGCACCGCACCTCAAAATAGGGCCCCGTAGGGCTCAATCGTGGTGTCCTTCTAGAGCCCCATTTTAGTCTTCACTCAGGCCTTTAGGCCCCTTTTCTAGTGGGGCCAACATAACCTCACTCTGCGTCAACCCATTTTCTCTCCTACATCCGATGCGATATCGTTAGCATCATCTAATGACCAATCCTCAAACTGAATAATTATAAGCACCTACCTAATATGTAATGTAATTTAACCATGTAACAATATTAATATTTTACCGTAATTAATAATAAAGTTCCTAACGAAAAAAATCCGGAGTCTATAGGGATCGAACCGCCACGCCGATCTCTCGATTTTCTGTCACTTTGATTGCTTTGCAGTGCTGTTAAACCCTTCAGAATTAAAAAAATTATGGAAATTATTCATTATGAAATCCTCTACAAAAAATATGTGATGTATTTTTTGTCAGAATTAAAGAAAAAAGTTTTAGCGCCTAAAAGAAAATCTTGTGACAAATTTATATCTTCTAAGGGTTATAACTTTTTAATTATTCAATTTACTACAAAAATTTTCTCTAGTTAAGTTGTAAAGAATTCGGTTCTAAACAATTAACCTATTTATAAATTTTTTGTAAGATGTACCGATAACGAGATATAGGGCAAAACTGGTAACTTCCCTTTTTTTCAAGGTGGCGACCAAATGAGGTGACCGCCGACCTAGAAAATTCAATTTTAAACTTAACCCCCCCACACACACACACACATTCACAACGAAAAAAAAAAAAACTTGTCCTACCCAAAATGCAAGGATAAATGTAACATTCTAATGTACTATAGGTAAAATAAATTAATTCTTAATTCAAATATTACCAAATTGATTACTAGACCGTTATTTTCTTATACTTATTTATTAATATGTAAATTTTACTGTGAAACTCTGATAATTATTGTTAAGTGGCGATATAAAAATTTAACAGTTAAATTGCTAAAACATCAACCAATTTTTAAGTAAGTTTCTGGGCTACACAATGACTAAAAATAAATTATACAGGTCAAATCATTTATATATTATCATCATTGTCCGAATGTTCAGTTAGTGGTAATTTTCGTAATATTGGATTAGATTACAATTACAAAACTTTCCGTTTTGAAAAGTTTCCCGGAAGTTTTCCTTCTAACTTTCCATTGGGTATATTGATAGCCTATTTTATGATCAAATCTGATTCGTAAATGCAAGCTTCATTTTGATACCAAATAAGTGCAGTACAGTTATATTATTTACATGACTATTACAGACTTTTATCAAATATGGAAAGTTTCTTTTAGTGAACAATATGACGCTTAAAAAAATTATAACAAAAAAAAATGTGACGTAGGCGAATAATATTCGGCCTGTATTAACACAACTATCAAGAAAGAAACTTGCTACACTTTTAGGGAAAAATACATACAAATCTTAAAAAATAATGAATTAAGATATGGTGGCGGAAAATAATATTCAGAATATAGTTAGCACTATTGCCGAAAAGTAAGCCTGATATACAGGTTACTCTGAAAAAAAAAAATTAATTAAGAAATGATTGAGGAAATCAATATTTAGAAAGTTGTCACTATTGCCAGGAAGAAAACCTGATGTACCTCTGGTTCAAAGACATACAGGGGGTAGTCATCCAACAGATTTTTTTATGTAGAATTTCACTCTCTATCGATTGGGGAAGTTTGTTTAAAAAATGCAACTTCACATTGTTATTTACAAAAAAACAAATGTTTTGCATCTCATTCTTTAAAATACACAGAAAAACTAGAAAGTTAAGGCAGTAAACATTTCTTCTACTTTTAGGAATACTATAACAAAAATACAGCTTTATACATGTTTCAAAGTAAAAATCTAATTGAACTTCATTATAAGTCAAGTTTGTTTGTTTAATAAAATAACCTTGATATTTAAACAAAATAAAAAATCTCGGTCGTTAGAGATGTACCATTTATTTCCAAGTTAAATTAGTATATCTTCTAATTAAGTAGAAAACCTAGAATAAGAAATTTTGTCGATGAAAGCCAATTTTAATAAGTGGGCCTCGATATCTGAAAAATTTATAAATTGAATTTATCGAATACGAAAGTATGTCTACAGCATATTGACCTTTTCTATATCCGACAAATAACAAGTACCATTTCTCTTATTCTCACCTCTTACTACTACTTTCTTAGAGTTATTAAACTTTCTCCAGCAAGCTGCCTACATCAGTTTCCATTGCGATCCCGAGAAGTCAGGAACAAAATCTGTCGATTAACATAATAGCAGATTTATATTAATAATTTAAAAATGATTGTGTATTACGTGTACTTGAAATATTTGGCGTTTGCTCTAGTGGCAGTATCCTTACCGGTTATTGCATTAATTGTTTTGAAATTTTTCCAAAAAATTAGTGCTGGAAAAGTAAAAAGTTTAGTATGTTTAAATGGCAAAACTGCGATTGTTACGGGAGGATGTTCAGGTAAGAAATGATTTAAAATTATTGTATTAACAAATATAGAAATTAGAATGAGCATTTTGCAAATACTGCCACTGCCTGGGTCATTTAGTATCAATCATTGTACTCAATATTTTTGTGGTTATAAAGTGGATACGAAGTGGTACATTTTTAAAATACAACCTAATAAACCGTTGGTTTAAAATCACACCCGGAAATTACTTTACCCAATAGGGAATATTCTAGATTTTCATAAAATATCATTGATATTTTAGTATGTTAATCGGTTAAAAAAAATGAATATAAAAAATATGTAAAGAACATAATCTGTTTATTTTCAACCGACTTCAAAAATTTTAAAAAGAGGAGGTTGTCAATTCAATCTATGTGTATTTTAATGTATGTTCAAACATTACTCTGGCTTAAAGCTATGGCTCAGCGGTGACAACGTAATAAATTCGTTAAGCTACGTTTAGTATACGATTAGCAAAAATTTAAAACAAGATTTTTAGTCTTATATTTGGCGAAGTCGGCAGTAATAAATTTTGAATTTTTTAAAAAAAATTTTGAATTTAGTCGAAATTGCATTAAAACTAAAAATAAAGTATTTTAGGAACAACTGATACCTAATCTGATAAAAAAGTTAACAATATGACTGCGATAATTGCAATATTTTTGTAAATATACATGAACTTTGATACATGGTAATTTCAGGATTCTCTATAACGAGCCTAAAAATTCGAAACGATGCTGACGGATATTCTCTTAGTACTTAAAACTCAAAATATTCAAGAATTTCTAAGAGTCCAGTTAAGATTTAGCCGCCGTCTTTGACATTTTATAGTTATTAAGATATCAACTGAACCATTTGCGCACATAATAAATATGTTCATTGAAACTGGGTATTTCCCTTCTGCTTTCAAAAAATCTATTGTCTTACCAATTTATAAAAATGGAAATAAAATGAAAGTTAGTAACTACAGACCTATTTCTCTAATAACTAATTTTTCTAAGGTATTAGAAAAAATTATTAAAAAAAGACTCTGTAGTTATCTGGAAGCATATAATATAATATCTAATATGCAGTACGGATTTCGAGGATTATCCACTCAGGACGCTATACTGCATCTTACATTTGAAATATACAAAGCCTTGGATGAGAGTAAACCAGCTCTATGTGTTTTTATAGATTTGTCAAAAGCATTTGACACTGTTTGCCATACTTTACTTATAGAAACATTAGAAAACATTGGAATACGTAATAAGGCTCTAGACTTGTTCAAGAGCTATATTAAAAATAGGCAACAATGTGTCAAAATTAATAACACTTGCAACACCCCTAAGGAAATTGAATGTGGTGTGCCACAAGGTACTGTGCTAGGGCCTATCCTATTTAACATATACCTAAATGAGCTATTTTCAGTCCAAAGCTGTGGTAAAATTGTCACCTATGCAGATGACACAGCTATATTTTATACAGGCGACACATGGAGTTCATTAGAAAATGCTGTCGAATTAGATCTCAAAAAAATTAAAGATTTTCTTGATCATAAGTTACTTATTCTAAACACCGAAAAGACGTATTACTTACCTTTAAGCTGCAATAAAACACTATTACCAGACTTCGAGTACCTCAATATAAATAATGAATTTACCATAAATCCTACTAAAGAAGTAAAATATCTCGGAATAATGATTGACCAACACCTAAAATGGGACGTACATATAAATTACGTCATAAAAAGACTACAATATTTAATTTATACATTCAAAAAGCTTAGAGAAAGTATCAAAGATATTAGATACCCAAAAACCATATATTACTCCTTAGTAGAACCCCATATTAGGTACGGCATCTTAGGTTGGGAGGTGTTGGTAAAACAATTTAAAAAAAATTAACACTAGTACAAAAAAAATAATAAAAGTAATCTTTAACAAAGAAAATACTTCTTATCCCACTGACTTATTGTATAAAGAGACTGGTTTAATGGACCCGCGTCAGCTCTTTTACATCCAATGCAACGTCAAATAATTCCAAAATAAAATATTATTAAAGAGAAATGAACACATTTGCAATACAAGACATAAAAATGACTAATTACCTCCATTTATGTATAAAACTATTGGACAAAAAAGTTATTATTTCCTTGGCCCAAAATTGTATAATCATTTACCAGTGGCAATAAAGAATGCAATACATCTATAAGCATTTAGAAAAAGAATAAAAATATACCTGCCTACAGTGCGGCGATTAGAAATACACGAGCTGATTGACTAAAAGTAAAAACCGCTGCCCAAGGAATCACTACTTCCACATCCAGATTCTCTATCCAAGTCACTCGCAACGAAAAAATTTTGTATGTGAAAATAATTGTTTATGGAACTTTAATAATATAATATTTGAAATCCTCTACCCCAAAAACCCATAAAACGATACCCCACATCGGTAGTGGGGTGGGGGGGTGGTAATAGGGGGGTGATAGTGGGGGGTGGATGAAGTAAAAAAATATTTTGAGGTTTCTGGTTCCTGTACATACACTAAATCACCATTTTTTTTCGTCTCCTTTAATAAGGGGGTGGGGGTGGTAATGGGGGTGGCTAATGCCAAAATTTTTTTTGAGACCTTAGCTTCTCTTGTATATACTAAATACCAATTTTATGGACTCTTACCTGCTTGATTGACCTATTTACCCCAAATTTACCCCAATTTACCCCCCCAACCCTTCGACGGAAGAAGATGAAAATATAATCTAGTTCTAGATCTCGTTAAAGTACATATGTGTACCAAATTTCAAGTCAATATCTTAAACGGTTCCAGAGTAAACGTGCGCACAAAAAAAAGTTACAGACAGACAGACCGACAGACAGACAGAAATTTTTTTTTCGCTCAAACTTAAAATCTCGACGTTTCATGACATTTTAAGCCTATTTGGACAATAAAAATTTTTAAAAATTTTTTTGTCGTTACTATACTTCCACTGGACGTGGAAGTAAAATTAGCTTTAAGGTTTCTATTGATTTTTTTATTAATATTTTATTACTTTGTTAAATTGTTATTTTTTTAATATTTTTATTAAATTTTATTGATTAATATTTTTATATATTCAAATTATAAGTGAATTCAAACTAAGGATTTTCTAAATTGTGGTATTTATGACTAGTACTGTTCTAACACTTTCACGTATTAAGTGATTAACTCTCCACACAGCTAAATCCTGAAACGCCCTCTGTGCAATTTCAATATAAGAAAAATATGATTGTGTGGATTTTACGTAGCTTAAGCAAATTAGCATATAATTAATATCAACTAATTAGTTAATTAATAGTACCTAATTTTAATTTTAATAATGTTGGATTTTGAAAATTAAATAACTCCAATTACTGACTGTATTTAACATTATATATATAATTTGATTTTTTTTTGTCATTAAATTTTTTACTTTAAGAGTCTATGCAAGTATTTAGTTACTTTTTAGACTAATTTCTATGTTTGTTGTAAGTTCCTTATGTAAAATTATTGTCATTATTATTCTCTTTACAATAAACAATATTATTATTATTATTATTATTATCAAGGGTGTTATAAGGATAATAACACACCGAGGTCGGCAGTGTACTTCTCGAGGGCCTCTGGCCCGAGGAAATGTACGTCGACAGAGGACGTCATTATCCTATAACACCCGTGGTGCATTCAACGTTTAATGTCCTACAAGTTTGTTATTTAATTCGAATTTTTTTTTTGACATTTACGATTTATTAATTTGACATCTATTATGTTCAGAACGATTTGATTTAAAAGAGAGTAAAAATCAAAATTGTTTGTAAACGCCGCCGTTGTAGAGCATCCAGAGCATCGCATTTTGTTTGACAATAACGTTATCATAATTTACTTGTTTTGGGTTGTGTTATAATTTTATAATGCCCTAGGGCGTTATTTTTCATTTAATGTATCTCAAAATAGGGTGGTTATTGTAAAATAACAGACTTGTAGGACATTAAATAATTTTATCTACGTTCGACATAAAAATTCTTGCTTCCAGTCATTTTACGGCCAGGGTACTTGAGACAGCGCCTTAATTGAGCGCAAGTGTGTTTTTCCACAATGTTGTGTACTAATTTTGCACAGTCAATCACACTTTCGTCTAAATTAATGTGAAAAAATGATACCGGTCCAGACATTTTGACAATCCAAGTGTCCGAACATTTCATAGTTCCCGCAAACAAACATAGAGGCAGCACATGCGTGCTTCTATGATGAAAAGGTCTATTGCTTGAAAAATATTCGCAGTACACTAGTTTTACAGATTCTGCAAAATGTGGTGCAGAATTTGCTTTCGCGGTACTTTACGAGCTATTTTAGAACAGTCTACTACAGAAAGGACGTCTGCTATTTCAAAAACTACCTTATAATATGCCTAGTTAAAATTGATAAACATAATTGATCTGTTTGTTTTCGATTTCCCGCTGCCGGACAGGGCTTCCGTGGCCTCCGACACCACACGGTAGCCGCGCCGGCTAATTCATTACAGTCAGTCTCCACGACCTGGAGTGGAGTTAGTGACTGTAAACACCTGAATCATGTGCCCTAAGCAGGTAAAGGGACCCCAAGATAACCGCCTTCTGCCTCTGGTCTGTCAATTTTTCAGTTGATATCAAAATTAATCAACACGAATATTATCTGACGTAAAAGCATTCTTATGTATCTCAAAAAGGTGTTTTCACCTTTTTCAGAGGAGAAATAGGTTGTTGTGTTAGCCTTTATTTTTTTATCGAGTTGGATTGAGATTAGTCGTAGTGCAGCTAGCGCATATGGGCAGGGATGGTGGAACCCACTGCGCATTCGGTGCATTTGCACAAGGCCACAAATCTTTGAGGCAGCAAATTCCGCCGTTGTCACAAATAAAAAAATACGAAATCATTTATAGAAGGAAGCGGGAAAAGCAGGAGAAGCAAAATGTTTAGCCTCATGGAACTGGAGCATTGAAAATACTAATAAATTTATTTATATTTAGGTATGGCTGGTAAAAATAAAGCAATAAAATATCTGGTGTGTGAATGTTGTTTAAAAAAAATATCAGGGAAAATGCGCTCCTCAAGTAAATAAAAACGTTAAAAACCACATGAAAAATATTAAAATATTTTTTGTTAACGTTATTAGTTGCAGAGCAAATTATGAAATTATAGAGGTTAGGTTAGGTGGATATGTGAGTGGGCTAATAACAGACCTTCTACCGCGACCATCTGGTGTATTGCGGCTCACTCCTAATTATATTTCACCGAATAGGTTCAGCTTTTTGAAAGTCGACAACCTTATTGGGTGAGAGGTTGTCTAGGTCCTCTGGCAGCAGTTGTCCTTTGCCAAAAAGTGAGAACCTGGTTCTTTCTGCAGCAGGACAGGTACATAGTGCGCGGCCGTTTCATCCTCTTCCAAACAGTCGGCATTCAGCGTTGTCCGCTATTCCGAGTCTGTGTAGATGGTGATTTAGTCTGCAGTGTCCAGTGTATAGGCCAGCTAGAGTTCTTAGGTGTAACCTATTTAACTCTAATAGTTTTTTTAGTTCTTGATTTCAGAGGGTATGTGATAAACTCCTTTGAATTAACTAATCCTTCTTACCAGTACTGGAGGATTTCCCTCTCGGTCCAGGCCAAGATGGTTGTTTTCGCAGTGCTTGCCGATATGCCAAGCACTGGTTCTGGTCCGATATATTTTGATACCGCACCTTCCCTGGCTAAGGAGTCGGCTATATCGTTGTCCTCCATGCCAGAGTAGCCCGGTATCCAGCCCAGAGTTAATTTGTTGTATCTGCCCAATAGGAGGCAAACGCTCAATTTGTATATGACGGCAACAACTCTCGCGCCGACCTGCATATAACTACAAAACGGCGGAACACCATACCTTTTCGATCTATCACTAAGGCAGCATTTGACTTCATTTTGTGAGGCTGTTACAAAAAGATAGTGCATGCGAACGATTGTCAAATTGAAAGAGATTGCGTCAAAAAATACAAAGAGCCGAAAATACAATTCGTCTAAATGAGTGCGCGTTTTGAACTCTAAAAAGGAATTTTTAAAGAAGGGGCAGGATTTGCATTGAAAGATATTTTGAAAATCTGCTGTAAATAATATATTATTTTCTTATTCTTGTAAACAACTTGCTCAATTTTATTTATTTCTCCATGAAATGAAAAATTCATGATTTTTTACGTTTTTCATATTAATGTCACATTATGTCCGATTTAGTAATCATACGTCCATTATGTTTATCAATTTAGATTAGGGACATAGTACGGTAGTTCTTCAAATAGCCGCGCTTTTTTTCTGTAGTACATTTTCTTTTTTTTGCCCCACTGTTGCATTGATAACACAGGCACACAAAAAAAAGTTCAAACCCAGGAGACCGACATATCATTTCCGAAGGATCTTCGGGCGCTGAATACGATGCCGTAGTCAAAATATATGACTTGAGGGCAATTTTGGAGATAATCGCAATTACTTCCACATCCAGGGAAAGTATAGTAACGACAAAAAAAATTTTTAAAAATTTTTATTGTTCAAATAGGCTTAAAATATCATGAAACATCGAGATTTTACCACCCCCACCCCATTATTAAAGGAGATGAAAAAAAAATGTGATTTAGTGTATGTACAACAACCAGAAATCTCAAAATATTTTTTTACTTCATCCACCCCCACTACCACCCCCACCCCACTACCCATGTGGGGTATCGTTTTATGGGTTTTTGTGGTAGAAGATTTCAAATATTATATTATTAAAGTTTATGGAACTTATTTCCAAATACAAAGTTAAAGGTTCAACCTTCAATATCTGTGCAGTATACAAGAGTCATTTTACTTAAAAAAAATAAATATATGCTTTCTACCGATTTCGGAAAGTACTGACATGAGTTTCCTTAGACAAAAATCCACCATCTTTAAGAGTTGATGCCAAATATTCAGAATTGCGTCTTTCGACAAATTTAAATCTCTCATAAGAATATTTTTCTGAAATCTATCGGGAATGTCTACATTTTCGGCGCGATTTTAGAGCGAAAAATGCACAATTCCACTATTTTAGTCCGTTGCTAGGAAACTATCAGAAAACAGACCGGAAAAGATCCGTTGCCAAGTAAAGATCAACAAAGCCGTACGGGAATGTTACTTCCCGGCCTAGGCCGGGAAGAAACATTCCCGTACTGTTTTTTATATATATTTTAATATGTTAATATTTTTGATTTTTATACGTTTAAAATAGTATTGATTGTGATTTCAGAATTTTTCTTTTAAATGTTTATATTTTTTTGGATTTTTATATGTTTAAAATAGTATTTATTGTGATTTCAGAAAAAATAGTATGTGTACTTCGGTGTGAAAACACATTCCCAGACTTCGATGCTTGACAATTGCATTGTCGTCCGGGAATGTATCGCTTTCACATCTAGATACACAATATACTATTAATGGGTTAGTAAATTTATCGGGTGACCTTTTTTTTTCCAATCCATTCTTCTTCGCTATGCTCTTCGTTTTCAGAGTTCGAATAGTCATCTGTTTCTCGAAAATAAGTTACGATAACAATTTGCATTTAAATTGTAAAGAAATAACAAAATTAAAGAAAGAATCAGGTTTCGTCAATTTTTGGGATACTTATTACCAAAAATTTTAATCAATTTTGGGACCGCTATTGTTTCAGTGTCTCAAAATACTATAGCAATGACATATCTGGCGAAAATTTCGGAAAAAAATCAGTTTATGGCCCATTCTCGGGTCATTTTTCTACAAATAGATTGTATTTTCATAGAAATCTAAAGGTCACGGGTAAATTTTACTAATTTCATCATGTTCAACGGATGAAAATACTACCAATATGATATATCTGGTCATTATCTAAGAAAAATCACTTTAAACCTATTCTTTGGTCAGTTTTCTACAAAAAAATGGATTTTTATTGAAATCTGAATGTCAAAAATAAATTTCACTATTTTTATCGTGTTCAGCGCGTGAAAATACTACGGAAATGATATACTTGGTCGGCATGTATGTTAAAATCACTTTAAGTTTAATGTTTGGCCAGTTTTAACCTTAAAAATCCGCTGCCCAAGGAATCAATACTTCCACATTCAGATTCTCTATCGAAGTCACTCACAACGAAAAAACTTTGTATTTGGAAATAAGTTCCATAAACTTTAATGATATAATATTTGAAATCCTCTACCCCAAAAACCCATAAAACGATACCCCACATGGGTAGTAGGGTGGAGGTGGTAATAGGGGGTGGTAGTGGGGATGGATGAAGTAAAAAAATATTTTGAGGTTTCTGGTTCTTGTACATACACTAAATCACATTTTTCTCATCCCCTTTAATAATGGGGTGGGGGCGGTAATAGGGGTGGCTAATGCCAAAAACTTTTTTGAGACCTTAGCTTCTCTTATATATACTAAATACCAATTTTATGAACTATTACCTGCTTGATTTACCCATTTACCCCAAATTTACCCCCAACCCTTGGACGGAACAAGATGAGAATATAATCTAGTTCCAGAACTCGTTAAAGTACATATGTGTACCAAATTTCAAGTCAATATCTTAAACGGTTCCAGAGTAAACGTGCGCACAATAAAAGTTACAGACAGACCGACAGACAGAAATTTTTTTTCGCTCAAACTTAAAATCTCGACGTTTAATGATATTTTAAGCCTATTTGAACAATAAAAATTTTTTTGTCGTTACTATACTTCCACTGGATGTGGAAGTAATTGCGATTATCTCCGAAATTTGCCCTTAAGTCATATATTTTGACTACGGCATCGTGTTCAGCGCCCGAAAATCCTTCGGAAATGATATATCGGTCTCCTGAGTTTGAACTTTTTTTTTGTGTGCCTGTGTAATTGAATGACTAGTGTTTGATAAGTACACTACTTAGCTACCACCAATAAAAAAAAATCACCTCGCTGCATCAGTTATTTTCTTTACAGCAGTAAAATTCTTGTAGAGTGGAGTGCGTCTAAACTTTTAAACCGTTCAAAATCGGACCCCATGTGTTGATCAATGTTGTTTCTCTTGGGGTCGTCTATCACTTTGTTCGTTTTGGACGTCTACGAATGGAACACCCTGTATATTTCATTATTATATATTTAATGTAAGATTTAATGTTTGTAGATTATTGTTTGATTTGCTTGATATTTGTAAATCGATAAAGATTCCATGTGTCTATCTTCTAATAAGGCCAGTATATATATATTAATTAATGACAAACATATATAGTTAGTTAAGCTGAATTTACAAAATATACGTCATATTTCTATTAATTTTATATCTTGTATTTTATCATGTCAGTGCAAATGCGCATTTAAGCAGTAAAACACTTCACGTAATACCGATACAAAACTCTCTTAGTAAATATTTAACATAAATTATCTTTGATGATATTATAGTTACTGAAAAATCCAAGAATCTAAATGATTTAAATGCATGGTCAAAAAGAGCAAAAATAAAATATCTATAATGAAAGTTTGTTACCAAAACTGTAATTTTTATTATATCTGCTATACCAGCTACCATTGCTTCTATGGTTTATTTTTGAGACGTTATATACTTATACATGCAGACGAGGTATTGTCTATACAATTATTACATTTCTTTTTTTCAGGTATTGGATTTGAAACAGCTCTTGCATTGGCCTCCAGGGGATGCCGGGTCATTATAGCTGACAGAAGTGATGGTACAAAAGCCAGAAAGAAAATAATAGACATTACACATAATACTAACATCGAAACTAAACTACTCGATTTAACATCATTACAGTCCGTAAGGAAGTTTGCCAAGGATATTAATGCCACGGAAGAAAGATTAGACATCTTGATAAATAATGCTGGTGTGGGCACTGTTGGGAATAAACACACTGATGACGGTTTACATGCTACAATGCAGATTAATCACTTCGGACCATTCTTGTTGACACATTTACTTACAGGTATTTATAAATATTACTTCTTCCTTTCATAACTAAATAGTTCATTTTGATTATCAGAAAATACTAAGTACTACTTAAGAATAAAATTCGCGTCTCTCGTCAAAAATTCGTATGCTGCTTAATATATAATATGCATGTTTTAAATATTTCTAAGCTGTTTTACTTGTGGCAGAAATATATGCTATAGATCTGTGTGCCCAGGAATGCCTTAATAGAGGCACTCAAAGGGCAGAGATCTATATACTTTCAGATAGTCAGGCATCATTAAAGACTCTCAGGTCATATACCTTCGAGTTTAAAATTGCCTGGGAATGCAGACAATCCTCGATACAACTGGCAAAAAACAGCAAGGTTACCAGAATTAACGTCTGATGACATAGGGAAATTATTTCCCAGAAAAATCACAAGCTTTGCAAAATGTCTTGGAATCCTGGGCAAAAACTAGTTGTAGGGTAATTTACAAAAGATCTTTTAGGTCGAGGTGAAGAAAGACCAACTCAGGGCCAAGCGACCCTTCAACAGTCTGCAATTTACAATCTACTTGTGGTTAACACATCTGATAACGTATTGTCAATGTAAGAAGCAAATAATTGAACCAAAATAAAATTTATAATGTACACACGTCAATAATCTTAAATTCTTCAGAACTTTGTGACCAGTGCATTATTCTACTTGGCCCGCATTTGCTGTGCCACACATCTGACAGCATTGTGCCATCTGTCGTGGTTTCGTGCTAGGCGTACAGCACTACCAGATCTCTTTCTTTAGTAACATTAAACGTTTGGAGGGTCTTCTCCTCATGGTCTACCATTTGATATTCATTGAACCATTAACAATGTATATAGTTTTCTCTCCGGTGAATATGGAATAAGACCGCAGAGTCATCTTGCCTTGCACATTTCTTATAGCATGAAGTTGTTGATGCGATGGGCTATATAAGGAGTTCGTAACAACCATTACACCACAATATACCATTTGTCTGCCGCTGTAATATAATAAAAGATGAAAATTTTTTTGTGTTATTTCAGTCACTTCAAATTTTGCGTAACTGGCAGGTTGTTGATTTTGTTATAACCTTCGAATTTTACATTCTCAGTAACTGTTATTATCAAAGTTTCAAGGTATATACCATCTAATTTACCTGACACTAGCCAATCTTTAACATTTTCGATAGCTTCCAATTTCTTGGCATTCCATTATAATTTTTGTTTCGTTATAATTTGCACTTAAATCGCAATTAAGGCTTATTGTTTGAAGAATGACGAGCAAGTGCATGACCTCATTTTCATTTGTTGCAACTATGGTGATATCATTCATCTAAAATCTCGCTTCTAACTATATCCCCTGATAGTCCTTCAGAATCTATATTGATACCTTGTAAATGAATTCTTACATAAGTCACAATGAAAAGTACAAAAAGGGAATTAACCTTAAGCAGTTAAGGGTGCCGGTGCCGTGCTTAAGAAAATGATTTCTTAGTTCGAAAATTTCTCCTACATCCCTGAATCGATTCAAATTTTTTTTTGATAGACCTTTAGAGACAACATTATAGAATGGTACTAGACTATTGAAAAGTAAAAAAAAATTTTTGATTTTCGCACAATTAAAAAAATTTTTTTTTTTTAGTTTTAAATAGCCTAGTACCATTCTATAAAGCTGTCTCTAAAAGAATATCAAAACAATTTTTCAATCGGTTCAGGGATGTAGGAAAAATTTTCGAATTACGTTCACGGAACCGCCCACCTTAATAATAATAGGTAGACAAATTGATGATATAAAAAAGTTAAACAGAAATATTACAATTTATAATCAAAATAAGAACTCAACTCCTCTATTTTAATTCCACATCTACGTAGTGAAGTGGTAGGGTAATAGAGGCGAAAAAAATAATAGTTTTTTTGTTTAAATAGGCTAAGAACGTCATAAAACCTCGAGATTTTCAGCAAAAAAAAAAGAAAAAGGTCTGTCCACCTGAAATTTGCTATACGTTCATATTATACTTAATAAGGTCTAAAATTAGACTATATTTTGATCTTATTCCATTGAAAGGTTGAGGGTAAAAGTCAAGGTTCAAAATCCTTCCGGCATTAGCCACCTCAACCATCAACCCCTTTATCAACCCCACCCCAATGTTAAAGGAGATAAAAAAAATAAAATTGTGATTTACTGTGTGTGCAATAAGGAGGGCCGAAAAAACACCTTCTTAAATTTTTCTATCACCATATCTCGGTAAAACAAGAAAAAAATTTAAAACCTGTAATTTGTGTGGTAAAATCGTTATATTATGAATACTCAACCTACTTTTTGTTTCAACACAACATTCTGTTTGCCTTTTAGGTTTACTAAAGAAATCATCTCCAAGTCGAATAATATTTGTCAGCTCAGCCTACGCATTCTGCAGTAACTTAACAGTCGATAACCTGAACTACCCCCAAGGTCATCCCTTATCTCTATTCCGTACATCTTTAATTTACGGAAACTCAAAATTAGCAAACATCATTGCCGCCAATGGATTTGCCGAACGACTCCAGGATTATGGTGTTACGTCAAATTCTTTACACCCTGGTCTTGTAAATACAGAGATTCACGTAAAATCTGCGAGATTCATCGGACTTGAAACTTTCGCAAGACTTTTCAGAAACATCATAGTCATGATCTATGGAAAGGTTAGTATTACACACACAATTTTCAGCAGCACCAATTGTTAATTATTGAAGTGGTCGCTGATTCTTGTGAGTTTTCCCTTCCAAAATGTATTTTGCTCTTTCAGACATTGTATGATTATATATTTCTCATTCATTTTTGGTAATCGTCTTCCTTTTCAGAGTCCAGAAGAAGGAGCCCAAACAACTATACACCTAGCATTATCCAATAAATTAAAAGATGTTACCGGAAAACATTTCTGGGACTGTAGAATGTTTCCATTACCACCAGGGGCATGGAATAAAACATTCTGTGATGATATTTGGGAAAAGAGTGCACAACTTGTCGAACTAAAGCCAGAAGAAAGAATATAATTTTTAGTGGTTATTTGTTATTATTGTTTAATTGTCAAATATATTTAATTTAAACTAGTTAGTGCTATTAATTGTTATTTCTAATTTATGTTGCTTTGTTACAGCCGACTTTCATTTATATATTTTAATAAAGTTATTCTTATATAAGTAAAATGTTACAGTTGTTACTTCTTGAGAAAACTTTAAAAAAGCAATATGAGCATAAAAACGTCGTATTTTGATACAAGTTTTAAATCCAACTCAAATCAAATTTGATAACCTTTCTCTGAAGTAGTTTGCACAAACATCAAAACATTTGAATACTACCTATCATTCGATGCACAAATTTAAACTTCCTTTCCAGGAGTGGCTACTCGTGACATGACAAGCTGCTGAGGCACAGGGCTCTAGATACTCAGATAGATATAGGTACTCAATTAGGTTTGTTAAGAAATTCTCTACTTCGTCAGTTGAAATTAGGTACAGGCACTGCCTAACCTGCCTCATGGGACAAGCCGCCGCTGCTTTCGAGACCTTAAAAAACTTAAAATGCGTGACTCTTTAGTTACAGATTAGCTTAATACCAGCCAAAAATGCTGTTGATTTTTAGATTGTGGAAAAAGCTGCTTACGATCAACGTATTTACCAACTCGGACAGCGGACATTAATATATGTTCAGGGGAACAATAACACAGGCACACAATATAAAAAGTGGTCTGTTCCTAGAACTTGGATGTCCCTTATAGTCCAAGATCCCAGAGCTGCCAGACCTACGTCATTTTAGCAAAGCTAATATTTTGACAACTAATGTATTATCTAATTAAGAACGTATGCGTATTTGCTAGTTTGAAAGCGGGGCCCTTTTGCAGAAAACAGTTACAAAAGGTACATACAAATTTTACTCAGTACGTTAAAGTATGATAGCTGGTTTATTTTCCACGTGACACACTAACGACGTGGTGTAAGCATCAACCTCCGCTTCTACGATAACTTACCCCTACCCAAAAACAGTTATATTGTATTATTCTTCTTCTCTATACCCAAGAACAGTAGTGTATTATTCTTGACTCCTACCCCCTTACTCTTATCTTTCCTCAACTTTACATATTTCCAATCCCTCTTTCTCCCCATTTATGTTTGTACAATTTTGTTCTTTTATCTTTTTTGTTGTTTTTGTTCATTGTTGTCTCCCTAAATCCCCTCTAGGCCAAAAACTTACCTAAATCCTAATTTTTTAAACCACAATTTTATTTCCACCCTACCTTCCTTGTCGGCGATCGGACCACAAGGTCGTCATTTGTTCGAACGGGTTTTTTCGTTTAGTTGTGTTTCCCGTATCAACAATCAAAATTACGAAGTGCGCTCGCCTACGATTTTAGTGTTCTCAGTGTTGTATTTATTTTTAATCTACTTTTAGGTCCATGTGGACACATAAAAATTGTAATCTAGCTTTTAAGTCTGCACGTGGCAGACAGGAGATTCTACCCCTCTCGAATTTACTTCCAAGCCGAACCGGACCTACTCCGCCCAGCCTTGGTTGTCTGGCTGGATCCGGTGAGGCACATAAATGTATAAAAACTCGTTTATTGAATTATTGATTGTCAACCTCCGAATCTTAAGGTCCGAGGTTCGATCCTGGGCGTTCTCAGCTTTTTTTTTCAACAAATATTAACTTAAAGTGGCGATTACCAAGAAAGAGACAACCGATAGGGAAACATTTATTATTTTTGGCCATAACTTTTTTCTTAGGACGTATATTTGAAAAAAAAAAACTGAGAACGCTCAGGGATCGAACCTCGGACCTCAAGTTCCGGAGGGTGACGCAAGCAAGAGCAAGAACAAATTTATTTTAAATTAAGAATACATATTGTCCTCCCCGCGCACTCATCCGGAGCCAGCCATACATCCACGGTGCGAACCGCCATGGTAATTGATTGACTGGACGGAGCGAGGCCGGATTGGATAAAAATAAAATGAAAATATAAACACAATCTCCTTTCGCAGGATAGGCGAATTAAAAAGTGCATAAGGTAAAACATGTAAAAAATAAACTTAAAATAATTGATATATACAATACAAAAGAGGCTGGTGTAAATAAAATATCAGATATATATGGCTGGTCTTCACGGGAAAATTACTAACCAAAAAACCCGTTCTAAGCAATGCAGTCAAAGCGAACGGCAATGCAAGACCGCGCAATTTATGGTTTCAAATATTTGGTTTTCTAAAGATTTTGATATTCAAAAATAAATTGTGATTGGGACCGGAGGTTGACGCTTACACCATGTAGTTAGCGTGCCACTTGTATAATAATCCAGCTATCATACTTTAACGTACTGAGTAAAATTTTTATGTACACCTGTTTTTTGCAAAAGGGCCCCGCTTTCAAACTAGCCAATACGCATACGTTCTTAACTAGATATTACACTAAGTATTTGTTGTCAAAATATTAGCTTTGCTAAAATGACGTGGGTCTGGCGGCTCTGGGATTTCACTCTATTATGTATCTCGCCGTGCTGAACACGAATCAGGTTTAGCTCCATCGACCAAGATGTTTTGAAAATCGCGAAAATAACCTAAACAAAATTCATAATTTAGGTGATTTACTAAAAATTGGTCGGTGATGGAGCTAAACGGACACCTGACTCGTGTTCAGAATGTCGAAATACATAGAGGTTACCCAACCCAATAAACATTTCACGGCACTAACGGTAACACCTAGTTATATAAAGAATATATAAAGATAACAAAGTTATATAAGGAAGGTTTCAGTAGGCACCTATAGTCACCAAGGTTTATTAAGGTTTTATAAAATTACTGTAAGCTACAGTATAATGAAGTGTTATAAATATTTCCATCACCACTTTATAAAACCTACAGTAATGGTTACTAAAATATATATAACAAGTTTGTATAAGGTTTGCTGTTACCTTTATTATAAAACTAATATTTCCTAGGTTGTATAGCAGTATTGTTAATTACCTTTATAAAATATAAGAAATATTAGTGCTTAGGTGTGTATACTATAAAACTTTTGGTAATCAATTTAGTAAGGAAAATTCCTTATATAAACTTCTATTACACTCAGTGAAACATGTTATCCTTATAAACCTTGATAATGCATCATGGCTGCTTTTGTATTTGACACATAGAGTGTTTAGGAGAATAACTTATTAAAAACCTGAAAAAAGGTAAAATACAGTTGTGCATTTCGTCGCAGTTTCAAAAAAATTTTCCAGAATTTTAAATTCAGTACCTTTATCATTCAGTACCCCAAAAAGTGTAAATTCATATCAGGGTCATCATCAAATTCGTTAAAATATTGCACAATATCAAATCAAGAAGATATATCTCTACACAAAGATGAAATACTATTGAGACTCTCAGTGAAATGGATCATGAGGGACAATGATTAATGAGGGCAATTTGTGTCCTGGTTCTTTTTAGTCTGTACTATTTTACAAGACATATTACTATTAAATCACACAGTCACATGCGCACATATTTTTTCAGCTTATAATAAATAAATGACATAAATAGGCATATAAAAGGTATATAACATCCCTACAAGTAATGTATGTTGCTATAATATTTTTAAAGGACATCTGAAGGGCTTTAAGTTTTATAATAACACTTTTAAAAACATTTGATTACTCAAGAGTATATACCGAACCTAAAGTTTTATACCAACACTATTTAAAGGTATATATTATTACTTGAGTTTATATAAGGTCACCATGAGTGATATTACAGTTTCCAGTGATTATAAGCGAAGTACATTGCTTTCTGCCATGATGTTGAGTTAGAATGGAGACGCCATTGATGGCTCCTTACCTGAATTTAACATTTGACTTATTTTTACTATCTTGAAGCCAAAATATGCACTTATTTGATGTAATCTTCTAGAGGAAACACTTTTATTAAGTTTTTATATGTAATTTCTAAAAAACGCATTTATGCAATTTTCAGATCCGTAAATTAAAATTGACTATTAAAGGGTATTTTAGAAGCCCGTGCAATTTTTGGGAGAAATGCGAAAACTTAAGTAAATAAAGTACCAGTTGATTATATTATACATCCATGTTCATTTTATTTCATAAAATGACAGATAAGGTCAACTTGGAATATTTGATTTGATGATATGTATCCAAGAGAGAAAATATATATTTGCGTTACAGAAGACAGAGATACAATTGAAGACCTAAGTGGATAAAGGTGTTATGTCGCATTTTAAAAAAAATACTTTAGGCAATTTTTGAACACTCCTGATATAGATTTAACACCCAATAAACGGTGAATTCTAAATTTGTAATATTTTATAAAAACTTTTTAGTTATAAAGGCGCCATGTCATACATACAACCAGTAATTTTAGTGGATGTACACAGTTTTGGACAGAAAAATCTAGTTTCATAACAGCTTGATATTCTTCTTTAATATTAGTGTAAACAAAAGAACATAACCCAAAATTATCTATTTTATGAGGTATTATTCATTTGAATCGAAGACAAAATAAATAAGTTCCAACTCAAAACTGTTTTGTTTAATTTACTCAAAACTTTAAAATGGTGACATAACACCTTTATCCACTTAGGTCTTCAATTAAGTAACAGTGATCTGGTGACAGAAATATTATCAAAAATATGCAAAGTTTATAGGGGTAACTGAAACGTTTATAAAACTACTTTTCATCACCAAATGTTATATAAGAAGTTATATAAAGGTAACGAGAATGTTTCTATTACTGTTGGTTATAAACTCTGAAGTTATATACTGTTACTAAACAATATTATAACTGCTTCATTTAAGTGCTTCAAGAGGTTTATAAGGGTAACAGAAATATTACTAATACTATATTATATAACTTGAAGTTATTTATATATTTAAGCTATTATATAACCAAAAATGTTTATTGGGAATGGAGATATACTTTTCACTTTTTTTTGTGTGTGTGTCTGTATAATATATTTTGCTTACGCGGTTTTCTAGAAAATGGCGGAGGATCCGGTGGTATTCATATATTACACAGGCATACACATACACAAAAAAAAATGGTGTGTTTCTGGGACTCCATTGGACAACTCCTATGTATTTCGACGTATTATTTTAGTAAATCCTAAAAACAAACTAAATTATGAGGTTTTTTCATAAGGTATTTTCGAAATTTACAAAAAAAATGGTGGGTGATCGACCTAAACGGACAGACTCATGTTCAACACGTCTAAATAAATAAGGTTCACCCACTGAAGTTTCAGAAACAGACCATTTTTTAAATTTTTTATGCCTGTGTAATTAATATTCGTCAAAAGCTTAAGTATATTGGTCACCAGGATTATTTTAATAATTATTTTTCCACATTTGATTCAATAAAATAGACATATTATAACTGAAATTCGTTTTAGAACTTATAGAAAGAGAAATTGTACATAAATTTGTTTCATAATACGCTGAACTCAAATATGAAATGAAAATAGCATGTAAATAGGTATATGTGTATGTGTTTATTTTTGCAAAATACAAATATGAGAAAGTTCTAGTGGGAACTTTATATCATATCGTTACAGAGATAGTGTCAAGAAAGCTATTACGCCGGGTAAACTTAGACATCATATTATTGCATTATTATCAAAGTATTTGTATGAGAAAGGAATCCCCTACCGAAGTTTGTTACATAGTCATGGAAACGCTCGTAATCGATACATAAAATAAGAGGAAGCAAAAATTCATATTCGACAGTAATAGGATAGGAACAAATCAATTACTTTAAAATATACCCAAAATATACCGTGTCTATCATACAAAGTTCATTTTCCTATGTATTTTCTAGCAGCTTTCCGTCATGCACGCAACCATTTATACAGCTCTTTGAACAATTGGCTGCCCATCCTTAGTTAAACAGAATGGACCACATTAGTGTGACGTCACATAATTATGCAACCTCCATATACTACTTTCATGACACGTGGGTTGCCTGCCAAGCACACTAGGACTTGACCTTTAACGCATATGTTTATAAGGCTACATTTTCGAGGATAGAAACATAGCGTAGAATTTTATTTTATTTCTCCCGTGGAAGAAATATTTAAGAACTTTCAGTTACCATTTATCATGCACAAGGTATAATAAAATATACACAAGTATAAAGAATTACAAAAACTGTATTATGAAACTAAAATAAAGTTTTTATAAATCAAACATGGATATATACATTTTAACGTATTTCTTAAATGTGAAATAGGTATTAGAAGTCCTTAGATATTTATTAGATGGGAGAAATAAAATAAAATTCTAGGCTCTGTTTCTATACTCGAAAATGTCGCCTTATAAACATATGCATTAAGGGTCAAAGTTCCACTGTGCTTGGCAGGCAACCCGTGTGTCACGACAGTAGTATATAGAGGTTGCCTAATTCGTAACGTCACAACTAATTGAGTCCATTACTGATTCAATGGCTTACTGCTTGCGTATTTCGGTTTCAGGAGTATATATCGCACTGCGCTGCATTATCCATATACAATAAGCAGGTTAGCCTTTTTTTGTTTTGATTGAAATCGACTGGATTTGCAATGCGGAGTGCTAAATTTGAGATACATTTTTTTTTAATAATGTAATTCTTGATGACTTGAAAAGCGGCAATCGATGTGAGGCTATAAAAAGTACCTATGCGCGAGGCTAGGTCGTGTGAGCTCAGCTATCAGTTAGACACTTCTAGTCTATATAATGAAGGCAGAAATAGTGTAAATATTTCGTGCAAAGACGAGATTACCTCCTCCCCCCGTTTTCTAGGTTGCTGAACACGATGCAAGTGGTGGGAGAAGTTTATGACTGCCGTAACCTCCTGAAATGGCCGAAAACCACCCCCATTATGGATCCCTTTATGTTTTTATATATAAACAGGTCTGGGGAGTGATTTATTGACGGGTTATACTTGAAATAGCATGGACGGGGGCTATAGAGTAAGTGGAATCCAGACAGCAGGGCTAGGGGGTTGATTAAACCCTTCCGGGAGGTGGAAAATTATTTTTCTTCAAATGATTCGAATTAAACGCGTATCTCTTCGTTTTCTGGGTCGCTGATCACGGGAAAAATAATAATTGTTAGCTCCAACCCCTCCTCATCCCTCAAACGGACAGAAATCACTCCGCACTCACCAGAAAGCATGCTATCCAGGATTTACCGGTTTTCGACATATGATCATTATTCCTGTGCATAGCCCTTCATTTTTCACGGAGTAGAAGGTGGTAGTGACCTCGGGGGTTGCTTCAACCCTTCCAAGGGGTCTAAAATTCATTAATTACATTTTGGATCGTCAATACTCCCTCCCCCATTTTCGGAGGCGCTGATCACGATAAAAATATTCACCTACATCTCCGACTCTCCTCAACCCTATAATGGACGGAAACTTACCCTCATCTACCAGTTATCGCTGGGGCGATGATTGTGTAGGTAGCTGAGTCGGAGAGTAATGAATAATAAATTTTGTCGTCAATGGCAATGTTGTGTATTCAAAAAATTAGATGAAAATATTTTTATAACAAAATAAATTATTTGCTTACAATTAATTAACAAAATTTAGGTCGTTAACAAATAGCATAATAATCCTCATATTCCTCAAAATGAACATCGCACGCGATCTACATTAGGTGTTTGGGGTCATTTAAAAAATATTGTCTATGCTACCGCCGTTACAACTCGTAAAGATCTGGAGCTACGAGTAGCCCGGCAATTGGCGAACGTTCTTCGAGAAACAGCTATGCGAGTTCAGAAGTTCAGGATTGATGTTAATGGACAGCATTTTGAACAATTGTAATGTTTTGTGTTCATTTTTTATATTCCAAACCCACCTTATGTATAACAAGATAATTAGAACAAAATTGTATTTTCTCATTTTCTTTTAGCTGTAATTTTGTTTGTATTCCCTAATAGCACAGGACATCCAATGGCTGTCCGATTAAGATCCAGTTACTGTACAAATGTCCATGGACATTGGATGGACGTCCTGTGGATGCTCATTTTATGTACGTACAAGGACGTCCGCTATGGGGTATTGAATGGACATCCTAAGTCCATTTAATGTACATGAATGTACTCTACTACTCACAAAATAACTAAGCCTTCAGGGATAAAGGTGTTCTATTGCCTGTAGTTTTTTATGTGACCTATTTTGAAAATTTGAATTATTGTATAGTATATTATTTCCCTCATTTCAAAAAATTGAAATAGAATTTCAAACACACAGTTTTAAAATACTTAGTGCACAACGGAGTTAGTGTAATAACGGTAAAACTTTTTAGCCGCAGCATAGGCGTCTCTTTCAAAGTCTGATGATCATTTCGAGGGATTTTCTATGAATTAGATCCAGTATGCCAAAACCAGGCATATGAGACACAAACATTGATTTTTGATTAAAAAATAGAAGATACCTAATTACCAAATGATATTTTTTATTATTAAATAAGTATTTTAAATATTTTTTAATACATAAAGCGTTTGTATTTTATTTTATAAGTTAGATATGCTCCGTTTACTATACTAAACTTAATATCAATAGGTAAAAATTTAAATATACAAAACTAGGAGTTTACTATAAAACTGTTTTTTCAAAAAATTGTCGATAAGGTCTCCACTATAGGCCGATCGCCATTTTTCCATATATACGAATAAGAAACGATACCTATATAATACTTTGAAATAGAAAAGTGGACAGCCAATAGAACTATTAATGTCCTAAGTTCTTTCTGTTAAACACGTCGGAGACAGTAAAGAGTTTATTCTATCCCCTACCCTTTTTTTTCTATCTCATTATGAAATCACATACATAATAATATAACTGTTTCGATCTGTACATATGGTAAAATAGTGATGGTAAAGTAGTATTACTATGAGAAGATGCCAGCAAAAAATATGCGCAGAAACGAGTTTGTGCGCTCCATCATTTAAACCAATGAGAAAGAATTACGTGACATTCAATGTCAACACCAGTGGCGGCGGTGCCCTGCAGTAGAGCGGCGGCGACAGTAATAATAATAATAAAACAACTTTATTAGGCAAAGTTTAGTAGAACTTACTATTCTTACACTTCTCGTGAACAAAGATTACTCGTAACAGTTGGCAAGTTTTAATCTACTCCATTTTCACAGTTCCCTGGCCGCGAAACATTTATTGCAATTACACATTCCTATACCCCAGATAAAGCTATGCCACTGGTAAAAATATTCGCGCATTTTGGCTCCGCCCTGGCATCTTCTCATAGTAATACTAGTCTATTAGTGAAGATCATTTCGCATATTTTTTTCAAAAATCATCTTAGAGTAAATTTATAGAGAATTTACGAGGAAAAGTTTATACCTCGGTTTATACAGTGTCCGCCAAAAAGTCTGCACCATATGAGAAACTCTGTTGTTGTTGACTTTCTGAAAAATTTCACTTTTGATAAAAGTTAGTAAATATAATCAAATGAAAAAGTGGATGCAAAAATTTGTGTTAGTCCTGACGCTTATGTCGGAAAATTAATTTTTTGGAAATTGGCCCAAGAGTAAACTACCTTTATTTTTGAAGATATCGAAAAATGTTATTTCAAGAAGTTGCTTATAATACGAAGTTATAGCTAAATATCAAATTTGGCTGTTCTATTTTAATAATAAAAATTTTCTACTTCTTTATGCTTAATTCCTGAACTATATATTTTGATATTTTTTTTGTTATCAATAATTCTCTCTCTTTAATAGTTTCAGATTAAGTAATGGGTTAAAATCATCTTTAAAGAAATTTTAAGAGTACTTTTTACCAAATAGATATTTTGGAAAAAATCGCTGTATTTTGCAGAGTTGTTCTCTTCCAGTTTTAACTTTTTCAGGAATTAATCATAAAAGAGTGGACAATTTTTATTTCTAAACTAGAAGAATCCAATATACATTATAAATAACTTCTTAAAATAAAATTTTTCGATATCTTTAAAAATAAGGGTGCTGTACTCAATTTCAAAAAAATTAATTTTTCAACTTAAGCATCAGGACTAACAAAAATTTTTGCAATCACTTTCACTTGAGAACATGCACTAACTTTTATTAAAAATAAAAATCTTCAGATAGTCAATAACAGCATAGTTTTCCATACAGATTTTTTTGGCAGACGCTGTAAGAGTTATATTTGTAACTCGAAGATAAACTTCATTACAATATTTCAGTAAGTAATTATTGAACATTACATGAAAATAAATGATTTGTTCCTGCGATTTGTTCCTTGCGATATGTGACATTGCAATGCAATATTGTTGTGTGACATTAGGACCATTGCATCGATGTTACATCAAACTAAATATTGATTCCTAGAATGTCACAGTTTCCAAGGTAAGATTATTTATATTAAAATGCTTTATAGATTTCGTGTTTGTTCACTAATATATTTTTTTTCCAAAGTGGCTTGAGATTTTAGAGACACCCATTTTTTGTCCAAATAAGGACAATTTTTATTAGTCCAAATAATATCCAACATTGGACTTTCATAAATTATCCAAAGTTGTGACATTTGTGCGTCCCTGGGACGTCCATAGGACGTCCAACTGTACAAAAAATGGATGTCCATAAGACGTTCCGAATGTCGTGGGGACGTCCATTGGACATCCATAGGATATCAATGTGCTATTAGGGTATATCGCACATTTTAATACGACATATGAATAAATTCCTTATTAATAGTACTAATAAATGGTACCACAGTACCAATATGGTTACTTTTTTGAAAAAATCGAGTTTTGCCCCAAAAACCATTTTAATGAACTTTATTTGCTCTAAATCGCGTAATTTAGTATTTTTGACGGGATTTCGATTTTTCTAGCATTACGGGGATCATTTCGAATAAATCGGAACCGTCATGGCACACTTAAATGGAAAACTAAAAATTATATTATAAAAAATATTGACGTTTGAAATATCACTTACTTAGTATCGTCGGATTCAGAAAATTATGCAGAATTTAAAAATGCAATAATATATAGGATGCTCCACTTACAAATCGAAGTTAGTGTCACTTCCGGCGAAACCGGAAATCAAAAATCACTTGTGTGTCAAAAAGTGCCGCTTATTATTATGTATATAGGATATCCCAAATTTCAATCAATTATCTTCAAAACTAAAGGAGAGAAGGTGTACCATGATCCTGTTACACCCGGTATTTTTTTTGTTTTTGTTTATTTATTTGGTACACTATTCAACAGGTGAAACCTAATTACAGAATAGGAAAATACAAAATAATTCAATACTATCTAGATTATGAACAAAAAGTTATATAAATATTATTTACATATCTGAATTAAACTAATAAACTAAACCAAATTAAACTAATACAATGCATTTGTTATATATAAAACAAAGTGAATGTAAGATGTATACTCTAAATTGAGTCTAATAGTTCGCAAGTCAACAAGAAAGAACAAAAATATGTTTAAGCTAGAGACAATTTTTTTATGTTTACAGCACTGCAGGTGAAAATATCTAAAGAAGTATCCAAGTTATATATATTACACATTTGCTGAATGCAAGAAAATTTCTTTACATTTGTTCTTGAGAATGGCAAATAAAATAAATTGTTGTGCCTAGAGGCCGCCCTAGGAATTTGGAAATTAAGCATACTTAAAATTTCACCACAGTCGATGTTACCATGTAAAATGTTATAAGAAAATTAATTGTGACCTGTGTCTACGGTTTTCTAGACTGTCTAGGGAAAATTTAGAGAGTAGTTCTTGATGTGGGTAACCAATAGCAGGATAGGACCCATCAGTCTTAAAAGACGCATATTTCAGAAATCGACGTTAAAGCCTTTCTAAATTTTGTATGTGTACATTATAAACAGGACACCATACTATTGAAGCATACTTAATATGTGGTCTAACAAGTGTAGTGTATAGTTGTTTTAATGTATTTACTTTATTAAAATGTGCGGAGTTTCTAATAACAAAACCCAGTGTTCTATAACTTTTACTGGGAGTAAGTTCGATGTGGTTTACAAACGTTAATTTTCTATTAAGTCACACCCAAGTCACAAAAAGTGTCAGGACGGGAAAGTGTGTGATTGTTCAATTTGTAATCAAAAACAATAACATTATGTTTTGTTGTAAATGTCATAGTGTTACATTTTGCTTCATTTAAAGGTAATTTATTTATTATACACCATGTATTAATATGAGCAATATTATTTTGCAATTCAAGGCAATCATATTCACACGCGACATTGCAAAATAGTTTTAGATCATCCGCTTATAGAAGGCAGTTAACAGTGATATTATCTACTATGTCGTTAACAGACAAATCAAAGAAAAGTGGCCCTAAATTTGAACCTTGGGGGACCCCCGACGTAGCTAAAACTTCAATAGATCTAACACCATGATATACAACATATTGTCTTCTATCAGTTAGGTAGGATTTAAAAAGTGCAATGAGGTCATCCAAAAGTCCAAAAAATTCAAATTTTTCTAAGAGGATATCATGGCTCAGTCTATCAAATGCCTTTGAAAAGTCAGTATATATAACGTCTGTTTGTATACCCTTATCAATAGAGTCAGAAATAAACTCAGTAATATTAATTAAATTCGTAACTGTTGAACGGCCTTTGAAGAATCCGTGTTGAGCTGTTGATATTTAATGCCTTACATGGTTAAAAATAAAATAGTGTAAGATAATTTCAAATGCTTTAGCAAAATTATTTATTATTACTATCGGACGGTAGTTACCAATATCGGATCTCTCACCCTTCATAAAGACTGGAATTATTTTCGGTAATTTCCACTGTAGTGAAAATTTAGAGGACTTTAGTGATAAGTTAAATAATGTAGTAAGGGGGCTAGCAAAAATAGCAGCACAGTCACGTAATATGAATCATGGGAATCCCATCAGGCCCAGAAGTTAATTTAGGTTTAATTTTCTTCAATGTTGTACATAGTTCGTCTTCCGTAAAACAGGCTATATTTAAATATGAGCTACTCTCAACAAAATTTTCAGGATTGTGTGTGATATTTTCAGATTCAGAATAAGATTGCTGAAAAAAGTTAGCAAAAGATTTAGTAATCTGTTGAGGGTCGGATAGATATTCATTATTGTAATTCATAAAGTTTGGTAGGTCAGATGAACTACGTTTATAATTAATAAATTGCCAAAACGAGGACGGATTATTAATTATATTTTCCTCAACATGATTACAATACATTTTATAAGAATTATCAGAATCAGTTTTCACTTTTGTCCTTAATCTTTTAAATTCGTTCTGATAAGTTTCATCACCTGTTTACTTGTATTTATTTAACGCTTTATGCTTTTCTTTAATAGATTTAATTAACGGATAGTCAAACCAGGGTGGATATGTTCTTTTTGAAGTTTTAGATTGAGGTACAGTGTTAATAAATATTGAGTTTAATTTGGAATAGAACTGATCACTAGCTTCATCTACAGTTTTAGAATTATTTAGAAATTCCCAAACTGTTTCAGCTAATGTTTGATAAAGGATGTGGAAGTTAGCTCTCTTAAAGTTAAATTTATAATTAGAATTAGTTTTAATTTTACGATTTTCGTGATTTTTTATGATACTAAATGTCGAAATAGCCCTCTCGAGTTGACAGGTTTTATTGGATAAAACTAGGTCCAGTAATCGATTATTTGTATTTTTTACTCCATTAAATTGCTTTAGGTTAAGAATGTTTTGAAAGTTTACTAGCGCCTGAAGAGTCAATGAGGAAGGTGTATTAGATGTAAGGGTGCAGTACTCAGGTATATTGAAATCACCTAGTATTAAAATATCAGAATTATAAATAAATATAAATAGTAAATATATAAAAAGAGTAGTAATTTATAACTATTTTAACTCCAACGATATCAATAGAGTGCAAAATTTTTAAACAAAGTGTCACTTAATTTCAGATCAACAACCATTAGTGCAGAGCTAACCGCCAACATAACTCCACCTCCCCCTTGACGATGGGTTTCTAACAAATTTCGATCCGCTCTAAAAATTCTAAACTGCTGTTTATTTAGTACCTATCTCTGTATTTTGTATGTTTGATTGTAAATTAGTTTCGGTAAGAGCTAATACACTGTAATTAGTGATTGATGCATTGTTATAAAGGACACTAAGCTTTGCATTCAAACCACGCATATTCTGATAATAGATAGATAAATGTTGTGCGTATACGAGACATATTATTAGTAGATATGTGAGATAAGAATGGAGACTCTAGTTGCTATTGATGACCCAAGTCTGATTTTAATTTCGAAACCGCTTTCAAATATGCAGAACAATTATTATAATCCCAAGCGGCATGGTCCGTGGAGATATCTAACTGTTTGTTTTCTTTTAATGAAGTGCAATTAGTGCATTTTAAGATATCTGCATTACAATTTTCTAAACTGTGATTTTCAGCACATCTCGGGCAGTTTACGTCTTTTTTGCAGGTATTTTTTGAGTGATTTAAACCATTACATTTAAAGCATCGCAAAATACTCACAGCATCATATACCTTACATACGTCAAGACCTACAAATAAAAATTTATTGTGCATCACCTTAGTATACGTCGATCTATCTAGCTGCAGAGTAGCTTGATACATATTTTTGTTCTTTTTAGTTGGCATCCCTGCCAAAAATTCCACATAGAAACTTATAAAAAAAAGTGATGCGGTTTTATCGTTCCTATAAGTTATATTAGTATTATACAGACAGGATTTTATCTGTTTTATTAAGTTTTAAATCGGTTAAATCGGTTATGAAACAGTAATTCCGAATGAGCTATTTGGAATTATCATGTTGCCCTTTCATGAGTACTTATATGAAATATACATCAACAAATCTACAGTTTAGTGTCTGCAAATGCACCCTTGCCCTTATATCTGTAAACATATGGAATTACAGATACAACTTTAAAGAGATTCTAAACTTTTCTATAAGTAATATCATAAGAGTTCCAGTCCGTCCTTTCTCCAGTATCTATCGTATGTAACACACCATTTATCAGCATGTTTTTATTGTAAATTTCAACATTGTTTTTTATTAGTATTAATGTGGATATACATGTCAACAAATGTACAGTTTCAATTGTATATTTTACACATGTATTTTTATTGTAAACTTCCATTTTGCTTTTTTATTAGTATTAATTTGGATATGCATGCCGACAAATGTACAGTTTAAATTGCATATTTCAAATAGAAATACTAATATTGTGGTAAACACAAAATTCTCCAAAGTGTTCTTGTTCTAGCCTAGAAGCAATGAATGAGTTAGCAGTGAAAGAGACTGCTTTGTTTTTAATTTAACAAACACGCTTCAGTTCCTTAGGTCACATTAGATTAGATATGAATTAGCTACACGTATACAGCTCCCTCTACTGGAGCCTGGAGTAAAGTTGCTGCTGAAATTTCTATCAGTTTCTACCAGAATGGAGCAGCAAACATTTACTTATACCACATCAATGAGAATTTATGAGAACAGTATCTAAGGTAAAACGTGCGGCTTTCCGTGGTTAAATGGCAAGTGTTTCTATAAGAAACGAGCTGCATTAGGTTGACATGCAATTGAAGATTACTAATTATAATGTTTGAATAGGGATTTATGAGATCAGTTTCTATGAGTATTAATGTTTTTTTTCAGTAATATATTAAATGTGTTTTCATTTGTTTGAATGGGTAAAAAGAAAGGTCAGTTTTCAACTGCAATTACAAATACAAGTTTAATCACTTTGAATGGGGTTATATGCGATTAATTTCTAAAAGTATTTATGATGTTTTCCGAATATAATTGTGATGAGGTTTAATCAGTAACAAATTGTTCACTACTTGTTATGAAATGGTCGGAAATTCCAAGTACACATTTAGTATTCCTTCAAAAGGATTGATGAGAGCAGTTTCTACGAGTATCTATTTGTTGTTCCTCTAGTAAATTATATAAGTCTTTACATTTACTTATACTATCTCAATGAGAATTTATGAGAACAGTATCTAATGTAAAACGTGCGGCTTTCCGTGGTTAAATGGCAAGTGTTTCTATAAGAAAGAGCTGCATTAGGTTAGAACAGTTTTGATTTGCAATTGAAGATTACAAATTATAATGTTTGAATAGGGATTTATGAGATCAGTTTCTATGAGTATTAATGTTTTTTTTTCAGTAATATATTAAATGTGTTTTCATATGTTTGAATGGGTAAAAAGAAAGGTCAGTTTTCAACTGAAATTACAAATACAAATTTAATCACGTCGAATGGGGTTATATGCGATCAGTTTCTAACAGTATTTATACTGTTTTCCGAATATAATTGTGATGAGGTTTGATCAGTAACAAATTGTTCACTACATGTTACGATATGGTCGGAAATTCCAGGTACATATTTAGTATTACTTCGAAAGGATTGATGATAGCAGCTTCTACGAGTATGTATTTGTTGTACCAATAGTAAATTATATAAGTTTTTATCAGTATGCATTCGGATCTAATTTAAATATGAAAATTATATCAGAATAAAGCAACCAAATATTTTAAACAGTATCTATTTGTAAATCCAGACATTTACTTATACTATCTCAATGAGAATTTATGAGGACAGTATCTAATGTAAAACGTGCGGCTTTCCGTGGTTAAATGGCAAGAGTTTCTATATGAAACGAGCTGCATTTGGTTAGAACAGTTTTGATTTGCAATTGAAGATTACAAATTATAATGTTTGAATAGGGATTTATGAGATCAGTTTCTATGAGTATTAATGTTTTTTTTTCAGTAATATATTAAATGGGTTTTCATTTGTTTGAATGGGTAAAAAGAAAGGTTAGTTTTCAACTGCAATTACAAATACAAGTTTAACCACTTCGAATGGGATTATATGCGATCAATTTCTAACAGTATTTATGCTGTTTTCCGAATATAATTGTGATGAGGTTTGATCAGTAACAAATTGTTCACCACATGTTACGATATGGTCGGAAATTCCAGGTACATATTTAGTATTCCTTCGAAAGGATTGATGATAGCAGTTTCTATGAGTATGCATTTGTTGTTCCAATAGAAAATTTGTCTTTATCAGTATGCATTCGGATCTACTTTAAATACAAAAATTATATCAGAATGACACAACCAAATATTTTAAACAGTATCCACTTGTAAATCCAAACATTTAAAGATATATTTTAATGAGAACCAATCAGAACAGTATCTAATGTAACGCGTGCGGCTTTCCGTGGCTAAATTTTAAAAGTATTTTTAATAAATAGCTTTAACGGATTTGAACAGTTTTAATTTGCAATTCCAGATGAATAGTTTTATTTGTTAAATAGGGATCTATGAGATCAGTGTCTTTGTGTAATGTTTATTTTCCAATAAAAACACATTTTATTGAAAAAAAAAACATTACACTGACCTCATAGATCCCTAACAATTAAAACTATTCATCTGGAAATGCAAAACTGTTCGAATCCGTTAAAGCTTATTTATTGCAAATAATTTTAAAATTTAGCCACGGAAAACCGCACACGTTACATTAGATACTGTTGTGATGGATTCTCATTATAATATTATCTTGGATTTACAGGTGGACACTGTTTAAAATATTTGGGGTTTCATTCTGATATGATTTTTGTATTTAAATTAGATCCGAATGCATACTGATAAAGACTTATATAATTTACTGTAGGAACAACAAATAAATACTCGTAGAAACTGCTCTCATTAATCCTCTTGAAGGAATACTAAATATGTACCTGGAATTTCCGACCATATCGTAACATGTAGTGAACAATTTGTTACGGATCAAACCTCATCACAATTATATTCGGGAAACAACATAAATACTGTTAGAAATTGATCGCATATAACCCCATTCGAAGTGATTAAACTTATATTTGTAATTGCAGTTCAAAACTGACCTTCCTTTTTACCCATTCAAACAAATGAAAACACATTTAATATATTACTGAAAAAAAAACATTAGTACTCATAGAAACTGATCTCATAAATCCCTATTTAAACATTATAATTTGTAATCTTCAATTGCAAATCAAAACTGTTCTAACCTAATGCAGCTCGTTTCTTATAGAAACACTTGCCATTTAACCACGAAAAGCCGCACGTTTTACATTAGATACTGTTCTCATAAATTCTCATTGAGATAGTATAAGTAAATGTCTGGAATTACAAATAGATACTGTTTAAAATATTTGGTTGCTTTATTCTGATATAAATTTTCATATTTGAATTAGATCCGAATCTTTACTGATAAAGACTTATATAATTTACTAGAGGAACAACAAATAGATACTCGTAGAAACTGCTCTCATCAATCCTCTTGAAGGAATACCAAATGTGTACTTGGAATTTCCGACCATATCATAACATGTAGTGAACAATTTGTTACTGATTAAACCTCTTCACAATTATATCCGGAAAACAGCATAAATACTTTTAGAAATTGATCGCATATAACCCCATTCGAAGTGATTAAACTTGTATTTGTAATTGCAGTTGAAAACTGACCTTTCTTTTTACCCATTCAAACAAATGAAAACACATTTAATATATTACTGAAGAAAACACATTAATACTCATAGAAACTGATCTCATAAATCCCTATTCAAACATTATAATTTTGAATCTTCAATTACAAATCAAAACTGTTCTAACCTAATGCAACTCGTTTCTTATAGAAACTCTTGCCATTTAACCACGGAAAGCCGCACGTTTTACATTAGATACTGTTCTCATAAATTCTCATTGAGATAGTATAAGTAAATGTTTGGATTTACAAATAGATACTGTTTAAAATATTTGGTTGCTTTATTCTGATATAATTTTCATATTTAAATTAGATCCGAATCTGTACTGATAAAGACTTATATAATTTACTATAGGAACAACAAATAGATACTCGTAGAAACTGCTCTCATCAATCCTCTTGAAGGAATACTAAATGTGTACTTGGAATTTCCGACCATATCATAACAAATAGTGAACAATTTGTTACTGATTAAACCTCATCACAATTATATTCGGAAAACAGCATAAATACTTTTAGAAATTGATCGCATATAACCCCATTCGAAGCGATTAAACTTGTATTTGTAATTGCAGTTGAAAACTGACCTTTCTTTTTACCCATTCAAACAAATGAAAACACATTTAATATATTACTGAAAAAAAAACATTAATACTCATAGAAACTGATCTCATAAATCCCTATTCAAACATTGTAATTTGTAATCTTCAATTGCAAATCAAAACTGTTCTAACCTAATGCAGCTCGTTTCTTAAAGAAACACTTGTCTTTTAATCATGGAAAACCGCACGAATTACATTAGATACTGTGCTCATAAATTCCCATTGATGTGGTATAAGTAAATGTTTGGATTTACAAATGGATATGGCTTGACTCGTTTTGCTGGTCAATTCTGATATAAACTGATAACAATTTCAACAGCAACTTTACCTAACTCTTATAGAAACTTATTGACCATATAGGTTCTCATAGATACTTATTAATTTTTGATAATTTTCAATACGGATTGATGAGATTTTTTTGACAGGGATTATATTTATTATTTTGCATTCAGCATTACCACTAAACAGATCACTATTTTGTTTGAAAACATATTTACGAAGAGTGTCTGGGTTAAAGTTTTTGGACATACCAACAACTTGTATTCTTGGGAGTACTGCTCTGATTTCGCGGATTTCATAATTATATGACAGATTTTCTTGCGCCAGTTTTTTAAATTTTGATGTTTCCTCTGTCTATTGCAAATAACTATTAATCCGCCATCCTTTATATGTTTAACTTTGCTAAAATTAGTATCGGATTTAACTGGATTCAAATTCATAAGAATATCAGCTTTGGTATGTTGATTAGTCTGCGTAATTTTTGGTTTCACTATAACAACTGGTTGAGAAGTGTTACGCAAAACATTTGCACGGTATATTGTATTGTAAACAGATGTATGGTATATTGTATGAACACTTAACTTGCAATTTGACAAAGAACATTTGTTTTTACTTTTATGTCTGAACCTGCATATTGGAAAATAAAAATTAACGAGACTATAACATTACTAAGCAAACATTTTCTTAGTGGAGGTTTTCAGCTATAATATATTGTCTACATTCAAGAAAACGAAATTCTAAGAAAATAAAGAAATTAATCCAAAATTTCTCTTGGAAACTAGGTTTTAAAAGTTTAAAATCCTTGCAAGAGACCGAAATGCATACCTAAAATTCGATTGTCGATGTTTACAACTTACAATACAATATCGTGCACGTTGTGTTGCCTATAGAAGATAACCATTTCTAATAATGTCGAAGTCGCCCCAAATATTCTTTGGTCTGGCTGGTCTGAAAGAACTGATGGGCGATGGGACTAATGTTCTTGTCACGACCTTCTCGATGGGTGCGAGCGTCGATTAGCGACCTAGACACTTGGTAAGAATCGCCACTGCCATGCTTAAGGATTATCGGCAGAGCCAATGGTCTTCAGTACTGAAAAGTGCGCGCCAGTGGAGACTTAAATTTGACTGTTGGGCCTCAAACGTAAGGACATCTCGGTAAGTAAATGTTGTGCTATTTGAACGTATAACTCTATGGGGATTGTTGTTTTCGGAAACTTCTTATAATTAATCTTATTGACTAATGATTATCATAATTATTATGAATTCCTAATACATTCTCAAATATCAGGCGCATATCATATTTCATTTATTGTTTTGACATTTTTAATGTATTTGTTTTCAACTCTACAGCTATTTTTGGTAATAAAATATAACTTAAAGGTACACAAATTTACATAATTAGCTTTATAGTTTATTTCACATATTTTTATTATCTCGATTTTATTTAATCTAGGAATATTATAACTGGACAAACATTTTCAATAATCATCGTAGAAAAAAATTGTTATACAGAAATCTGTTTCATGACTTACTAAACTCAAATATCAAATTTAAGTGTGACTGTATGTGAGTACGTGTGTATGTTTATGGACCGTTTCTTGCAAACACGGTAACTTCTGTTAGACATGACGTTTTTGTTTCAAATTTGGCATGAATGTAAAATAGCATAGTAGAATACTCCCTATTGATATTGAGCCATACCGGTCATACAGGGCTGTTTTATTATAATTTTAGTGGAAAATGTTACTAAGGTTTTTGATTAAGCACACAAAAATATTAAGATGTACAACCTATCTTAATTGCATCATACAGGGTGTCTTTCAGGTACGAACCAAGTTCATGTAAATTAGATGATATATCAAATTTTATCTTAAAATATCATTCAGGTATTTTTAATACGATGAAATTGCAGTCGGGCGTTTCCAACTGCAAATATCTATTAAAATTTTTATTTCCAATTTGGAAAATAGCATAGTAGAATACTTCCTATTGAAACTGGATCACATCCGTCATGCAGGGTGGTCGTCAGAGGCGTGTAAAGTATCAAATTTTATGTAAACTATGTTTTATTATGATTTTGGAGCAAAATGTTTCAAAGGTTTTTGATTAAGAACATAACAAACACAGAAATGTATAAGATATCTAAATTGCAATATACAGTACGCCTTCCAGGTTCGAGCGAACTTTACGTAGGTTAGATGATATATCAAATTTACCCTGAAACATTATCAAGTTTTTTTAATACGACTATTACGATATGAAGGAAAATCGCAGTCGAGCGTTACCGAACGCCTAACACGATGTCATGAAATTTTTATTTCTCAAATATGTGAAAATGTATTTTTAATAAGACTGTTAGGATATGAATGAGTTGGGCGTTACAGACCACGAACATTTATTAAACACGATAATATCTGTTGAACTTGAAATTTTTATTTTAAATGTGGTATATACAGTGTGTCCCAGGATAGATGTAACAAGAGGTGTAATGGACCTAAAATTTTGGAAATTTGGAATGGTATTTGGGGATTGAGTCCTGCTTGTTGTAAAACTAAAGTATACCAAAAATGACTTGATTTGGTGTTCTACAGGGTGTTTTATAAGCAAAGTTGTAAACATTACCAGTAATAAAGTACCTTTATTTTTCAAAATATGAAAAAAAATCCACTAAGAAAAGTTATTTAGAATGCAATTTTATACCTCCATACCAAATTTCAGGAATATAAAATTATTTTTTTGAAACTTCCCATTTTTTCAATAAATTAGTATTTTTTAGTTCGATTAACATTATACCTTCTTACATCTCGTATATTCGATTTTTTATTTACCAATAACCTACTTTTTGAGATGATTAACAATTGCTCATACACAACTTTAAATATGAATTCAACTCTGGGAAGTTTCAAAAAAATAATTTTAAATTCCTGAAATTTGGTATAGAGGTATAAAATTGCATTCTAAATAACTTTTCTTAGTGGAATTTTTTCATATTTTGAAAAATAAAGGTACTTTATTAGTGGTGATTTTTACAACTTTGCTTATAAAACACCCTGTAGAACACCAAATCAAGTCATTTTTGGTATACTTTAGCTTTACAAAAAGCAGGACTCAATCTCCAAATACCATTCAAAATTCCAAAATTTTTGGTCCATTACACCTTTTGTTACAACTATCCTGGGACACACTGTATATATAAAATAGTATGACAGAATATTTTCTAGTGGAACTGGATCATATCCGTCATACAGGGTGATCGCCAGAGGCGTGAAAACCGTCATATTTTGAGCAAACTATTATTATGATTTTAGAGGAAATGTTCCAAATGTTTGTGATAAAAAAGATAAAAATACAATGATGTACAAAATATCTAAACTGCAATATTCAGTACGTCTTTCAGATTCAAGCGAACTTTACGTAGTATTAATCAATTTTACCATAAAATGTTGTTAAGGTACTTTTAGTCATATTTAAAATATATGCTTATTTCAATGCTTCTGTTAGAAGCAATAAAGTAATAAATTAAAAACGAAAAATATGCAAAATTACATTCCACATTTAGGAGCTATGGAACACCGACGCACTGTTGTAGGACCCTGTATATCATGAGTAAATTCTTACCCATACCCGGTGGTAGTGGGATGGGAAGTAACAAAAAAAATTGTTGAGACCTTTGGTTCTTGTACACACACAAAATCCCAATTTGATTTTTTCACTCCATTTAAAAATAGGGTGGGAGTGGCTCTTGCCCCAAAAATGTTTGACACCTTAGCTTCTCCTGTATGTACTAAATATCAATTTTATGGACTCTCATTTGCTTGATTTATCTATTTACCCCCCATTTGCCCCAATTTACCCTCAACCCTTCAACGGAATAAGATAAAAATATAATCTAGTTCGAGATTTCATTAAAATACATACGTGTACCAAATTTCAAGTCAATATTTTAAACGGTTTCAGAATACGTTGTTTTCTTTTTGTAATAAATATGTTAATATGTATGCTTGGGTACCAATAAGTCAGTAAATTTGAATTTTAATTTGGTTCCAGAGTAATAAGTGCGCACAAAAAAGTTACACACAGAACGACAGATAGACCGACAGATAGAATTTTTTTGCCCGAATTTAAAATCTCGACGTTTCATGACATTTTAAGCCTATTTGAACAATACAAATTTTCCAATTTTTTGTTGCATTACTATACTTCCAACTTTTAATAGATGTGGAAGTAATTGCAAACCAAATGTGAAAATCTTTTTAGATTTTCTTTAAAATGTAGTAAATTATAGATTTTAAATATTTACGTCTTATTTTATAGTTTTGTTATATTATTAACCAAATCGAGTAAATTTATGAATTTCCTGTTATGCATTGAAACCTGTTTCGCGTATACAAACAATTAAAAATAATAAAAATCTATAAAACTATATTTAACATAACTTCCATAGATGTTTGTCATTCGGAAGATTTATAAATACAGAGTCTTCGGTAAAAAATGGAATGAGTATCGTCAATTCACCAGTACTGTAGTTTCTTGAAAGTAAATCAGTTTGAGCAAACGTATTTTAGTACCATAGTGTTCATCAAATATATATATTTTTAATTATTACACCCCTCTCTTACCGAAGGGAAAAGTCACTCTCCAAGAGTTCTTCGGTTTTTCTCGTATCCCTCTATGCAGATTACGAAAATTAAGGTCCCACAATTCCATCAGTTATCTGTCTATCTGTTGGCACTGTATCTATTTAACTAATTGACAGAAAAATTACATTTGGATGTAATTGGCGTTATTGCCAAGGAAGAAATATAAAATATACTTATAGTGAAAAATAAACAGAGTGGACACTCTAAAAAAATTAACAATGAATAAAATGTTTGCATGTAGTTAAAGTTGTGTTAATTATAACAGGTCTCTTCATTGAGAGTTGTCAATGAAGAGATCTGTTATGCTTTTAGCGAAAATTACCCAGGGTGGTTGCAATGCAAAATAATTAATTAAGAAACGCTTTTGGAAAATATTATTTGGAGTGTAGTTGACACTATTACTGAGGAGAAAATCTGATATACTTTCAGTTAAAAATACACAGGTTGATCATTCTAAAAAAATATATATTATTTTACGGCTATTTCCCTCCTGACCATTCTGACCAATCACAACTGTGACAAAAATGATATTGGATTACCGGAGAGTAAACTTGACAGATAAACGACAACAAGAAATAGTATTGTTAATAATTTCAAACAACACATCTGTGGTTTATCAAAACTGTGATTTATGCCTTAATCAGTAGTAGTATAAATAAATAAAATAAAACAATAATGTACTTATTTGAATAAATACATCTAAATTATAAAATAAGTGGAAATATTTACTGGGGAAATAGTCTAGTTAAATACAACTAAAAAATTACTTCCTCATCCAGAGGAAGTATAGTAACACACACAAAAAAATATTGTTGAAATAGGCTTAGATGTTATGAGATTTTAAGTTTGAGCAAAATAAAACATCTGTCTGTGGTTTTTTCGGTCTGTCTGTCGGTCTGACTGTAACTTCTTTTGTGCGCACGATTACTCTGGAACCGCTTAAGGTATTGACTTGTTTGGTACACTTATGTATTTTAACGAGATCTGGAACTAGATCATATTTTGATCTAATTATATTTTGACCTTATTCTGTTGAAGGGTTGGTGGGGTAAATTGGGGTAAATGGGGGGGGGGGGGTAAGTCAAGCAAATACTAGTCCGTAAAATTGTAAAATTGGTATTTAGTATATATAAAATAAGCTGGGATCTCAAAACATTTCTTAGCATTATCCACCCCCACCTAATTATTAAAGGGGGTGAAAAAAATAAAATTTTGATTCAGCGTGTATACAAAAACCAAAGGATTCAATTTTTTTACTTTATTCACCCCCACTACCACCACTACCACCACCCCGTACATAAAGTGTCAATTTTTTTTCGCTGTGAGAGACTTTGATAAAATCTGGGGTAGTGATTCCTTGGGCAGCGGTTTTTTTCCTAAGAATAAATTTGAACAAATCAGTTTCTCCATGATTGATTTTCAACAATAGCATTTGTGCAGGTGACTATACCCAAGCAGCAATTTTAGTAGTTTCTACGTAATAGTTGCCATTAGGGGAACTTTAAAGGTTTCCGCAACTAAGGACTGTTACGTAATGGGAACCATCCTTCTACCAAGTATTCACCAAAATGGGGAATAATAATTACGTATCAAATTACTATTCCGGTACTTCTACCATTACCGTGTTGAAGACTAGGTTATTACGTAAACGGGATGTAACCAAGTAGTAGAAATGACTAACTTTTGGAACAGCTCAGGTGACCGAAATGAGAGCGCAAACTATATATTTGGCTCTCTGTTATTCGAATAGCAAATTAATGACTTACTGAGTTTAAGCACATGATATGTCCAAGGTCCAAGTTAAGGTGATTATATACAACATGCATAAGCATATATTAGAAATCATGATGTTTTGCGTTTACCCTGGGTGTGGATATTAAAACCACCACTTGTTTTCTGTAAAATGTTATCATGATGCTTCGATAAAAAATACGCCCCCTCGAGAAAATGGTTTTTTCGGAAAAAAAATTTTTTGCAAAAATTATGTGTACAAGCAAAACTGCAAAATTTTTTATGGAAAACATTTTTTTTTTTAATTTTATATATTATAAAGTAATAATCTATTAAGAAAACATATTTGTAAATGACTATAATAAAAAGAAATTTTTTATTGAATTTTATTTTTATCTGTGTCAATATGGCGTCTTCATTCAACAACAGAACAATGACGATTTTAATTGCAGTAACTTAAAGGTTGCAAAAACCAAAATTATTTCCCTACACGTTACATTTACTATAAAGTAGCAGATGCCACCAACGTTATAGTTGTTGTTACTTTAAAAGTGGTGACGGCAACTGCAACAATTTCACTGTGTAGTTATATTGACCTAGATGTAGCAAATGGGACCAACGACGCTATAAGATCTTAGTAACTGTTGCTACCAACTTATTTTCATGTTGGTAGAATTGGCAGAATCGATATAGGTAATTTTTTTTTTTTAATTGGCAACGCGGTAATAACTGTCACTGTGTGCGATGGGAATATGTGTATTATTAAAAATAACAATTATACTTTTTAAGTACTTTTTATTATCTGATATTATTTGGAAAGAGCACATATCGAACAATATTTGATGGATGCCCCTGACGGTGAGCATCTTATGTCAGAGGTAGGTGTTTAGTATATCTTGCTTTTATGTACCTATTTAAATGTTTGGGTTTTTTAGGTTGCATTGATACTGGGAGTTTGCGGTGCCTGCCGTTGCGGTAAACTGACCTTCTTAAGCATCGAAGATATGAGATAAAAAATAATATCTATATATATCCATACCAGATACCAAGACGAATAAATCAAGAAGTTTCACAGTTTTAAATGAAGGATTTTCGGTAAACCCACTTGATTCGGTTAGGAAATATGTGTCTTTGATGCCGCAAAATGTGTCTCACAAAAGATTTTTCGTAAATTTCCAAAAGGGAAAGTGCACTGTCCAATGCGTTGGATTAAATAAGCTCTCAAAAATTCCAAGAATTGTAGCTGATTATTTGCAATTGCCTGATGCAGATTTGTATACTGGCCATAGCATGCGCCGTTCCTCATCAACTCTTGGCCAATGCTGGGGGTGACATTACCACCCTTAAACGTCACGGTGTGTGGAAATCATCCACCGTGGCGGAGGGTTATTTGGAAGATTCAGTCTCAACAAGATTGTTATTGCTAAAAAAATTCAGGGAGAGCAGCACGAGTCAGGGGATACAGACGTCGTTACTAGTATAGAGAAAAATTGTGTACAGAAGAGCAGTTTTCTTTGTGGAAAATCGAATATGATGACAATAAATGTTAACATAAATATAAATAAATAAGTATTAGTGCATGGGTTCTTTGTTTTGTTAATTTTCCATATAATGGAGACAAATAAATTCCTTGGACTTTATTTTATATTAAAATTATTCTTTAGTGACTAAATCACTTTACCTCACTTTAGCTTACTACTTTATCTCACTAGTGACTTATGAGTCACTTTATACCTTCAAAATCTCATCAATAAAGATCACTTTATTTGAAAGTGTTGGATAAATATATTTATTAACGTAAGGTGTGTAATAATGGAAAAATACATAAGAGTTTTCATATTTTAGTGATCACCCAACAAACACAAAAGATCGGCCCGTCACTGGGCCAGAAATTAAACTTCTGGCCCTGTGATGGCCCAATGGAGGGCCGACCTTTTGTGTTTGTAGGGCAGTTTACATTTAATTTCATTCAATTCAATTTATTGTACATAAACAATGTCTTATGCCGTTATACCGACATTATCCGTTCCCCATCGACACAATATTTATTAAATTTGGAGTTTTTAATCGGCAAATTCATTTAATATGCTCAGAGGATCACTAACTGAACTATGAGTCAATCTGTGTGTTAAAGACAAGTTGTAATTTTCGAGCAGTATCATTAATCACTACAACTGTTATAGTTTTCGATTACTCTTCTCCTTGTGTTGATGAGAACACTTTTGCACTTGTTACCAAAGATGATGGTTTTGCTGTGGCGAAATAATCTTTCATGTTTGCATCATATTCTGAAGAATCACTATTTCTCCTACTGTTTAATTGTTTCTTCAGTTTTCTATAAAACAATGATGAGTGCCGATAAACTTTATTTTGCTTTTACTGAGCATTTCAGATGCCGCCATTTTATTCAATGCCAATAATTATATAAATTGTCTTAAAAGTTAATATTACTCTATAGTAGATTTTCAAGGTATATGTAACTTTTAAGTAATTTTCAATTAGTGGGGAGTAGTAAAGATAACTTCAAAGCCCCTATGTTCGTAGAAATAACCTCATTTTTACTCGAGAAGTCACTAATAAGTTAGACTACTTTCAAGTGGTCCTTTGGTAAAGCTGTGCAGTCGGCATTACTACCAATTTTCACTTTGCAGTTGAGGATGCTTCAAAGTAATGCAGAGTAGTATCTGCGACGTTGCAGATTCTGCGGCAGTTACTTGAAAGTGTTATAACTATACAATGCCTGAATTCGGTAGAATTTACATAATTGTTACTACAAAATGCATACCACAAAGTGAATATTATCTTAAAGCCGCAAATTTAGTAACAGTTATGTCATTCCTACTGTATTAAAGTTCCGATGCCTCAGATGCCAGTTCCCATCACTTTGAATGCTGCTGGTGTATTCACAGAAAAAGTCCTACTCGAATAAGCTTATTGTTCATACCCTTCATGTCAAGTACTTTTTCAACTTTCACTGTGCTGGCACTAATTAAATATGTAATACAGACACATGCATCCTTATACCACTAAAATTAAAGCCAAAACTGCCCGGAAGTGGGCCACACTTTTGAAAAAACTCAGACACATACCTACCGATATTGTCATTGTCGGAAGTTGGGGATCAAACGAGGTACATAATATAGACAATATGATCGTAGGTGCTCGCCACACAACATAACCCACTGCGCTACTGCGTCGAATGAAATTAAACATTTCGCTAAAAATTATGAAAATTTCACCGTCGCGTGGTCCACTTAATTAAATCTTATTACCTAATATCGACATTGAAATCGGTTAAAAATATGTTTGCATTGCGTATGTATTTTATTCCATTTTTTTTCCTTTTCAGCCTGTTTTGGTGGCCTCTACATCTAGCTTCTACATATTAAAATTTCCATCGTTAAGTTCATTAACACTTCTAAAGCATTAGCATTAAGCGTTTCATCAGAGTATCCTGAAATCAATTTGTATCAAATTTCATATAAATCTGCGTAGTGGAATTAACGAAGCCATATCGGATCTTGAATTCTTAACTTTTGACACCAGATTCGTTATCAGCTACTTCTAAAACACCTACCTACCAATTTTAATGCAATTGCGATGGAATTTGAATATTTTATCACATAATTTGTGTGTTTATGTTTATGTTTAAAAGAAAAAAAAATTAAATTATGAATAGCGACTTCGCCATATTCTCGAATATTCTTTACTAAAAAATTGTTATTTCCGATTTTTGCTCACCTTATTCTAGACATAGCTTGATGAAATTAATAGGGGATCACCGCCGAGCCAAACTTCACAATTCCAGAAGATTTCATCCAAATCGCTTAAGCGAATCTATAAGTAATGATTGAACAAATTAAAAAAAATGATTATGTAACGATCCTTTAATGATAACTATTAAAACACGAGCATGAGAATCATGACATGAGCCATAGGAATTTGTCAAAATGAATGTGAATGTCTTAATAGCCATTAAATGTGAGTTGCATACACTATTTTTCCTACGACCAGTCAAAATGAAATAGAAAATTAAAATTTTATTTCTAAAATTGCTAGGTAAAGATGAGATGACGGATGGCTTGTCAAAATTTATAAATTTTATATCTGTCAGATGTTCAAGGCAATAGTTGATGTGGACAGAATATTGATGTTTGTCGCGTTTCTATTGGTTATAAACTTGTATCTTAATGAATATCATTAGAGTACAGGTAGGGAATGTTTAATAAACGATTTAAAGCATTTAAATTTTATGAAGTCGGTTAAAAAATTGAAATGTATGCAGTGCAGACTTTGGTTCACTCAGGCGCGTGCTGGGACGATTTTGGGTTCCGGGAAAATAACCAGGCAGAAATCAGAAAAAAAAATTACCTTGACAATGAAAATTGATGAGCGGGAGGGGGAGAAAATCTGAATTTTTTTTTGTGAAATGGAAGTTATTAAACTGTAAGGCCCCCCATGGAGGGCCCACCGGGAAACTTCCGGTATCCCGGTGGGTCAGCACGCGCCTGGGGATCACTAAAACTATATCTGGTTTCTTAACTAACTACCTAATATTATGTACAACAAAATTATGAAAAGTATCCTATAAAATGTGCAATAGTTATAAACAACGTGATCTACCATGACATGCGGAAAATTTAACAGTAAGTTGTCCCCACCGAAAGGAGTTAAAAAATGAAAAATTAACAAAGCATGACAAAAAAAATTACCTTATTTTTTTGTAAAAATGCGCCGCCAATGACTTTCACTAATCTAACGTAACGCGGTACAACCATATCACTTTATCAGACTTGGAATTGACACTTCTGACAGCAAAGCTGGATAAGATAGAAGTGACTTTTTGGTTTTAATCAAATCACACTACAAAAATAGCGAAATAAATCTAAATAAGTCGAAGACATTGACCCCATGCTGAATCCACAAGCAGATATACGAGATATTTAGTTAAACCGGTCAATGATACGGCGCACAGTGGGGCAAATTGCTCATTTTTTGGACAAACGATAATACCCAAGCCTGGAATTAATGAAACTTATTTTTTTTTAACTATTCTTTATAAAATTGCCTTTAATTCTATCGAGCCCGAATTTAGAAATTTCAAAATTAAAGATGGCTAATCCAATATCGCGGACATAAATTTTGAAAGTAAATTAAAATTTTATCAAAAGATTGTTTAAAATTATAAAAAATTGTTACTTGGGGTTTTTTTTTGGTTTCTAATCTCATTTCTGATCCCCGAATTTTGCGATTCAAAAAACCAAGATAGCGGATCCAATATGGCGGCTATAATATTTTTTAAATGAAATGTATATGCACAAACTGTTAAAAATTGTTACTTAGGACTTTTAAGGGTTTCTAATCGAGAATCTGAAATCTAAATTACGTAATATCGTAATCCAAAATGGCGAATCCAATATGGAGGCCATAATATTTTTTTAATTGACATGTAAATGCGCAAATTGTTAGAAATTGTTACTTAGAGGTTTTAGAGATTGCTGATCATGAATCTGAAGTCTAAATTACGTAATATCGAAATCCAAGATGGCGGATCCAATATGGTGTCCGTAAGTTAAAAAAGGATGACAAATCAAGAAGGAGACTGTTAAAATTTGTTTTTTGGGGGTTTCGCAGTTTGCTAATCTCGTTTCGGATATTAAAATTTCGATATTTTGCAAACCAGAAAATTAAATTCAATATGGCTGCCAAAAATTTTTTAAAAATTATGATGTACATGCGAAAATAGTTAAAAATTGTTACTTGCAGGTTTTTGCGATTGCTGACTACGCATTCGTAATTTCGAATTCTAAGATGGCAGATTCGAATATGCCATCTTATAAAAAAATGAGATAACCAATCAAAAATGTTGACATCTTTAAACCTAATTTTTAATAATTTGCGTATGTACATTTCATTTAAAAATATATTATGGCCGCCATATTGGATCCGACATCTTGGATTTCGACATTACGTAATTTGGACTTCAGATTCATGATCAGCAATCTCTAAAACCCCTGAGTAACAATTTTTAAAAATTTGCGCATTTACATATCAATTAAAAAAATATTATGGCCGCCATATCTTGGTTTTTTGAATCGCAAAATTCGGGAATCAGAAATGAGATTAGAAACCAAAACAAAAACCCAAGTAATGATTTTTTATAATTTTAAACAATCTTTTGATAAAAATGTCCGCGATATTGGATTAGCCATCTTTAATTTTGAAATTTGAAAATTCGGGCTCGATAGAATTAAAGGCAATTTTATAACGAATAGTTAAAAAAAAGAAATTTTAGTTTCATTAATTCCAGGCTTGGGAATTATCGATTATCCAAAAAATGAGCTATTTGCCCCACTGTGCGGCGGTGTCCCTATTGTTCGACCGAAAACAAAAAACGCGGCTCTCTAGAAGTCTACACACGATGCAGCGGCAGGGAGCCAGCCTTGTCGGCATGCTTTGAACTCATTCGTAAAAGTGAACTGGTCCGCTGGAATTCCAATTATCTTCAGGTCAGGACTTACTCAACATCAGTAGTGTATCTTCGCAAATTTACTAATAATTTAATATACTAAATTACCTCAGAATCCTCTAGAATTTTGCAGGGCTTTCCCACATTGAAGACTAGTACACCATTTTTTTTTCGCATTTCTTGGTAGATCACACTGTATAAAATTCGATAAATCGTCGAAGAATATAATGTTTATTCTAGTTGAACATCTAATGCAATAAATTAAGTCATCTTTGTGAAATATTATGAAGAATAGGTATTACTAATTTTGCTTATAAATCTAAATGAAAAAATTCTTGCGAAAATTAGTAGTAATTCCCAATTTCCCTAAATACACTATTCTTATCTCAAATCCTGAGTAAAGAAAACCAGAAATTGTAAACAGAATAAAATATGAGGTTAACGTGGGAAACAATTGATTCATGACCAAATATAATTTGAGAAGTAACCTTTTATATTGTTATTGATTAAAATATATTTATTTTATTCATATAGTGGAGTGCCGTTAGATTCATACCTAGGAACCCGGTTCCTATGAATCAACTTGAATGAAACTTTTTGCATTGTGTTGCTAAAACCTAATATTAAAATGTTTATGGATTAGAAATTGATGTTTTTTGTATTTAAAAGTTTATCGAGATCTTTTGAAAAAATAAGTTTTAATAGTTTTTGTTCTGTAGACAAAAAAATCATACCTGAATAGTATTATAGGTTTGTGATTACAAATTTAAGGTAAAAAATTACAAATTCAAAATGTAGGACCCAAAATGTCGGCCAAAAAATTTTAAAATAAGACATAATTAATACAAACAATATTAGAATTTCTGTAGAAATAAACTTATTGTTAAATCACATAATTCATAATAATTTTAACAAAATATATTATTTATCTTGAATATCTTCGTTTTCAACTTATTTCTTTAATAATAGGAGAAGGGTTCGAGCAACTATCACCTCCGCATCCTGTCTTACATGTACAAAAAATAATTTTAAGTAGATTTTCAGGGGCTGGTGGCTTATTCATTGTTATCGGTCTCAACATCCCACGATAATTCTTTAATCCATATTCGATTGGCGAAATGTCATTTTAGACTCGGATGGAATCTTCTCCAAACGTTTGTTTGGTTTTGTAGGCTCAATACTATCACCAGGAGTATCAATTTGAATAGAACCCAAATTATGGAAGGTCCCTTTTCCATCAAGTGTGTCAACATTAAAATTTGCATTATCATGTACAAACTGAACAAAAGTACCTATTTTTATTTCATTTGGACTTCCAAAAGCTGCTGAAGCTTCATACAATTTTGCTTCTTTGTATAAACCACAGAAAGCTAAGGCGTTACATATATCTATAATTTTCGATGAAGTGTAACTGATAATCCAACATGTAAAGGTCATATGAATGATCGTGGTCGTACTGCTGAAATAATGGGATGAGCAATTGAAGTGCACTTTGTCTCATAAAAATTCATATTTTCTGGTTTATTCATTTTATCATCTATAATTATTTAAGATAGAATAAAACTTAATGACTTCGGGATGTATGCATGAATACTTTCAAACATTTTATCGCTAGCTGGCTAACTATCATTATGATAAACTTCCGTTCGAATATGTCTTCGAAGAATCTCACCAGCAGCTTTTAAGATTCGATATTCTTCTTCATTATCGTTGTCTAATCTTTCTCTGTAGCAAGTTTTTGATAATATTTCATGGTGTTTTTTCCGGACGCATATTATTGTATTTGATCCAAGTTTATTCGACAATACAATATTATCCTTATAGTGTGACAATAATCGCGACTTATCGGGAATGTATGGTGTTGTTAAGATTTTTTCAATGTTGCTGAAGTTTCGGAGGATATAGATGTCCTGGCCAGCACTAACCCCAAATGATCGAGAAATTTATTTTCGAAAACCAGCAAAGGGTAAAGTTCAGCAAAAAGTTTTTTCTTCCATGAGCTTAGAAAAAGCATCACCTCTGTGTAAAAAGTATATTTTGTTTTTACATGCTTTTACACGATGTGATACTACGTCGGCTTTTTTAATAGAGGTAAAAATAACTGTAGAAATTTTTGAAAAAAAAAAATAAAGATCTTCAAGACGCTGCTGATGCGTTTGCAAATGCCAATGAAGATATGAATAGTATTTGTGAAGCTGAGGTGAAATGCGTTCTCACATTATACGGCTCGCCCAAAGAATAAAAGATTTAGATACTTTAAGATACAACTGTTTCATCAAAGCTACAGCTAACGGCTAACGACTGGCATCATTAGTGACTACATCTGATGCAGTCTCTGAGCATTTGAAAAGAGTGTACTTACAAGTACAGTTATGGTTGGGAATTAACATTTCGCCAATATAATGGGGATGGAAACATTACCGTGGGATTTTGAGACCGATAACAATGAATAAGCCAAAATTATTTTTTGTACATGTAAGATGGAGATAAGAAGGATGAGGAGCTGCTTGTGGATGTAGAAAACATGTATTACCTTGAACTGCAGCTTGTTTCGAATGAAATTGTGATAGTTGCTCGAACCCTTCTCCTATTATAGAAATAAGCGAAGTTGATAACGAAGACATCGAAGATAAATAGTATATTTTGTTAATATTATTATGAATTATGTGATTTAACAATAAGTTTATTTCTCCAGAAATTCTAATGTTTTTTGTATTAAATGTGTCTTATTTTAAAGTTTTTTAGCCGACATTTTGGGTCCCACATTTTGAATTTGTAATTTTTTACCTTAAATTTGTAAACATAAATCTACAATACTATTCAGGTACAATTTTTTTGTCTAGAGAACAAAACTATTAAAACTTTTTCAAAGTATTTTTTCAAAGAATTTGTAGATCTCGATAAACTTTTAAATAATAAAAAAAAACATCAATTTCTAATCCATAAACATTTTAGTATTAGGTTTTAGCAACACAATGCAAAAAGTTTCATTAAAGTTGATTCATAGGAACTGAGTTCCAAGGTTTTTAGTTTTCACGCCTAACGGCACACTAATAGTACAGTACCTAGAGGTAAAAAATATGCAAAACTTTGGAATAATGTCATATTTAACGGATTTAGTTCATTTTTGGCAGTATAATAGTAAATGCTTCACGGAAAAGTTTCTATGTTATGCGGGCACTTGCTAATTTATAGGGGATGCCACCCCCTTTCACTTAAATATATATATATATATATATATATATATATATATATATATATATATATATATATATTTATTGGAGCTGAAGTAGAATCAAATTTTAAGAAGAAAAAGCTCTATGCAATTTTTCACATAAATTGATAGTTTTTAAGTTATAACGACTTCAAAATTGCGATTTTAGCTTAAAGAACCGCTGCCCAAGGAATCACTACTTCCACATCCAGATTTTTTATCTAAGTCACTCACAACGAAAAAATTTTGTATGTGGAAATAATTGTTTATGGAACTTTAATAATATAATATTTGAAATCCTCTACCCCAAAAACCCATAAAACGATACCCCACATCGGTAGCGGGGTAGGAAGTGGTAGTGGAGGTGGATGAAGTAAAAAACTTTTGAGGTTTCTGGTTCTTGTACACACCCTAAATCACATTTTCTTTTCATCCCCTTTAATAATAAGGTGGGGGTGATAATGGGGGTGGCTAATGCCAAAATTTTTTTTGAGACCTCAGCTTCTCTTGTATATACTAAATACCAATTTTATGGGCTCTTACCTGCTTGATTTACCTATTTTCCCCAAATTTACCCCCCAACCCTTTGACGGAACAAGATGAAAATATAACCTAGTTCTAGATCTCGTTAAAGTACATATGTGTGCCAAATTTCAAGTCAATATCTCAAACGGTTCCAGAGTAAACGTGCGCACAAAAAAAGTTACAGACAGACCGACACAGACCGACAGACAGAAATTTTTTTTTTCGCTCAAACTTAAGAACTCGACTTTCGTGACTTTCTAAGCCTATTTGAAAAATAAAAATTTTTTAAAATTTTTTTTGTCGTTACTATACTTCCACTGGACGTGGAAGTAAAATAAGGTATTTCCAAACGGCTTTCGTCAAGTATCTCGAAAAGTATTACTTTATCGAAAAAATGTTACAGACCAATTACAGAAAGTACAAACTGGGATTTAATTATATTTCTTGTTTATTGATGTAGGATTAATAATTTCGGAGATATTTAAGTTAACATTGCATCCAAGTGTTCATAAGATACTTATTTAGAGTGAGAGTTAAATATCTCAGAAACTGTGACACCTACGTCAAGGATGCTAATAGGTAGCCAGTATTTAAAAAAAAGGAATTTAAACACTATTTCTCATTAATATATAGCATGACGTAGATGCTCAAATTTTTTGGTTTGTATACAGCACTCGCTTTAGAAAAAAATACAGTTTAAACTATAAAGGTATTTTCGATAAAACGTAATTTTTTTCCCTTTTCAAAATATCAATAAATATTAGTTTTATTGAAAAATGGTAGAGACCAAAATAAAGCTCATAAACTGATAATGAATTTCGCTTGTTTATTTATTTACATAGATTTAATAGTTTCGGAGAAAGTTTACAAATGGCGTCCGAACGTTTATAAGACGAAAAATGCAGTTTAAATATTAAATGTCTCAAAAATTGTGATACCTACGTCACGTATGCTAAGAAATGAAATTAAAGACAATTAATTGCGCTTTCAAATTATGTTTTACTCGTTCCTGTAGCATAAGAAATAAAGAAGTTATGACGGAAAAATGTGCGTATTTATATTTTTTTATATAAAAAGGTCGCCATTTGTTACTCTAATTAGCCAGTAATTTAAAAAAATTATCTCTCTTTGGTTAAGATGTAGCATTACCTAGATGCTCAAATTTTTTTGCTCATTGAAAGCACTTGCTTTAGAAAAAAACGCATTTTAAATTTCGAAACACTTGGATACCAAATATAAATTTAAATATCTCCGAAATTATTAATCCTACATCAATAAACAAAAAATATAATCAATTCCCAGTTTGTACTTTCTGTAATTGGTCTGTAACATTTTTTCGATAAAGTAATACTTTTCGAAATACTTGACGAAAGCCGTTTGGAAATACCTTTTTCTTAAGCTAAAATCGCAATTTTGAAGTCATTATAACTATATCAATTTATGTGAAAAATTGGATAGACCCTTTTCTTCTTAAAATTTGATTCTGTTTCAGCTAAAATAAATATATGCATTTTTTAAGTGCCACCCCCTGAGAGGGGGTGGCATCCACCCTCTATAAATTAGCAAGCCCCCACATAGAAACTGTTCTGTGAAGCATTTATTATTATACTGCCAAAAATGAACGAAATCCGTTCAATATGACATTATTCCGAAGTTAAAGCCTCTAGTTACTCTACTATAATACTGACATTAATAATGAAGCTTTGTTTTTATTGATTATATCAAATATATATTTGGCAGACATTTCTGCGTAATCGACTTAAGTTATTTATCAAAACATTAAAATATCGAGTGACTACGGTAGATAGTACCCACTTTTGCCTATATTTATTAACATAAATATTTAAATATATAAAACTGCGCTAAGGATAAAACCCATTAATGACGTAGGCTCCTTTTTTTACAAGTGACGTATAGTCGTCTTATTATTACTTTAGCTGATTTTCCGAGTATGATAAGGGTAGATGAGGGTATGCTGAGGGTACACATAGCGGTAACTCTGTGTGAACTCAGCAAGGCTTTTGACTGTGTCACGCATGGTACCCTGCTGGAGAAAATGTCCTATTACGGGGAACTAAGGATGCTCTCTCGAGCGGGCGGTGGTGGTGCGAAGTTACCATCCGTGGGATTATGTCTGAACACCTCTAAGGCCGTATCCTTTCTAATCGAAGGTGGCAACGATATCTGTGTTCCGAGAATCAAAAGACTCAAAACAATGTGACTTTACTAGGAGGTCACGGTTCGCCGCGATCGTCGCACTAGTCCTATTCTCCGTCGAGATCGACGGTGGGCGATGGAATCGATCTTTGCCCTGTCCGACCTGATCTCACTTGTTGACGGCCGATCGTTTCGTTTCGATGTTGCGAATCCCCCGCCTCCCAACCACCTCTGAGGAAACGACTGACAATTAATCTTGTCTTCATCTAAAATTTCCTTTTTTATTTATTGACTGACAATTTTCTAAGTTGTTGTTAGTATTAATTTTCTTGTATACCCGAACAGAATTACCAAAGGCTCTTAAATCACCATTTAAAAATTAATCCCTTTAAGCCCAGGCTCGGGCCCAGGCTTATTAAGCAAGGGAAAACGCCTCTACATAAATTCAAAGCTGTCTAATATCATCTTGCCTTCCAGCGGCAGCCAAGGCGCTTTACGCCTCGGGCGTTTGTTTCGCCTTGGATTTGGTACATAAATGTAAGATACGATACAAAATACGATGAAACGCTTGAAATATTAGAATGGGAAAGAATAAAATAAATGTTTAAATGCTAAATGCTAATGCGACAGATGGTGTGATGCTGCCCGACTTGCTATACAGCAAGCGGAGGCCAACTAGTGTAATGTTTATGAATCACAAAACGTCTGGCAAGAAGTTGTGAATAAGAATATACAAAAAAAAATTTAAAGCACGCTTTTTAAAAAACCCACTAAGAGTAAAAAATAATATTAATATTCTGTTAATTATAATCCGAAAGTTATTTTCCATAATATTCAGTGTCAGTAATGTCGGCTTAGAATTTGTTTCGAGTGAAATATAGCATCAGTTATTTTAAGCCGGTCTAAGCTTATTAACTTTGTGGTTAAAATAAATTGCCAAACAACAAAGCCTCTTGACGAGCGAAAATTATTCACTAAAGTTTACTTAGTGTAGGAATTTTAATAACCGACAAATAATAGGTATGCATAATATCCCCAAGAAAATCATGACCTGTTCCGGATGCATAAGTTATGAGTAAGACAAATGAGACAAATAAAATCAAATAGAGAAATACCACCGATGTTTCCTAACAAAGAACGTCTGTGGTCCATTAATAATCACAGGCCTGCAAAAATAAACTTGAAAATTGTCTTAAATATTTTAGGTGAACTTTGCATTGTTTTTAGTACTGATTTCAAATATGACTTCCACTGTTTTCTATCACGTAAGGTTTTTTCATAATAAAGGTATTAAAATTTACAAAAATTACGCAAAATGAGATTTTTCTTAATTAAACTTTTATTAATACAAAGTGTTGGTAAGTGAATACAACTAAGCTGCTATCTTGAAATAAAGGTGCAAAAAATTGGTTTTTTCAAAATAATTCATTCTGCAGCGCCCGATCCTACGAGAAAAATATTCAAGACAAAGTTGAAGAGGACAAAATTTCCTACATTTCTTGTATAGATATTTTTATTGTAAGTCTAATGTTTACAGAGATACAGCGTACTTAAACAACATATATATATATCAAAATCGTAATTACACACCTTTTGCAGGGCAAAATCTCCCACTGATTAGACTAGTACTAGATTTGCTCACCTTCTGACTTTTAACGGTTATTTTCGATACATTTTTTGCTCCAAATCTCATCCTTTCTAGTTCTTGAAGTACCGCTGTAGCCTTTAAATGGTCATGTTTTAGGTTTGAACTCACGTGTAATACTCTTTAGAAGTTTGGTACTATTACTGTAATCATCGTGTGGCTTCAAATCTTCACAGACGTCTTGTAGATAATAATTTTGATTTCTACGACAAGAAATGCTAATTCTTCAACAGTTATGATGGGCATATGTTTGTGTTTGCGTCTATCATGTTTCTATCTTCTAGAAGAAGATGCATGTATGCAGATAATGATCTCAGCTACATTCAGCATTAGGTAATGTTTTATGAAGTTTTGTTGATGATCTCCACTGAGTTCCCATCAAGATATAAACGATCTGATTCCGAAATTGATCACCAGCTGACAGCCATATATAAAGGCACAACGGATACTGTCAGGATACAGTATTAACTATCGTATAAAAGTATTACCCAGGCAAAAATAAATCAGCTTTTTTCCATATAATTTCTTCTATCGATTTCTGGAGGGGCTTGGAACTGTTGATATGACAGTGCTTCTGAAGTTGTTTCTATAAATAGTGAAATAGTTGAACTTTATGCTACAACACTCGAAGCGTATTTCGTCAACTATGTTGGGACACCAATTAAAGATGATTAATCATTCTCCGATGCCAATTTACCGTTGGCAGCTCTCAAGTGATCATTTTCTATTTGATTCCAATGGTGAAATTACCCATATTAATAGTAATTTATTTGTTTTGAATAGTATGAAGTAAGGATCTATGATTTCGTAGAATGTTCCAACTTCTTCCAACTTCAGCAGCAGTTGGAGGTATATATATTTGTACAAAATTAGCTATTGTTGGTTTGACGTTCATCCTTCAGCAGACAAAGTTGTTCTGGCTATAAGGGTCTTGTTACACTTCAGATTTTAAGTCGAATTTCTTGCCGAAGTTTTATTATGTCGCCCAAGGGGTCTAACGAAGCAACTTTCGGAGCTCAGTATCCAGTTTTAGATAGCCTCCCCTGGAAAGACAACAGCGTATGTTACCAACCGGAGTTGATGTTTAATTACTTATGTAAAGTTAGTTAGCCCATTACATTACCAAGGAGGAAACAGGGTTAGTGTAAACGTTGACTTCCTGCCTTGTATATAAATTTTATCAAATTCCCACTTTGTTGGGGGGTATGGATCTTCAATATAGTAAATTAAACATTAATTTGAGAGCAGGTACGCTTATTCATAATAACTCATCGACATGGTGCGACTATTGTTTGAATCCAGGTGACCTAGGTAGAAGTCCCGTGTCTGTCACACTTCCAACTGATGATTTAAAAAAGTTAAATAAGCATATCTAATGTGGTGATTCATGTTTAATATTTTCTATTTTTAAATCTAAAAAAAAAAAAATAATAAAGAAAGTAATGGACCTCAGTCTCATATCTATTACAATGTCGAGTTTGAGCTCAACCTATAAAACAAGGGCAACTGTATTTATAATTCAGTATGTATCTTTTGATTTCAAAATGTATGTCTGCAAACGTGAGCGCTGATTTTAATAATAATATTTCGTGGAATTTATAGTTTAGTTGCATGTAAAACATAATTTTACATAATTATATAAAAAATCAACTGTAGCTAAAGTGAAACGAATAAAAAATTAATCAGATTAGGTGTTAGTGTTTCAGATAACCAAAATTGTATGCCAATTAATATTCTTACAGCGCATCGAAACTTAATTTAGTAGTACGCATGCTGAATTAGTAGTAACTTCATTAATCAACTGCGTCGGTGTTAAAAATACCGTTTGAGAGCCAAGAAATCATTACAACAACGATTTGCGCGGCTCTTAATTACCATACTTTGTATATGTAGAAAAATATCTATTATTATGGAGAAAACTGCTTAGTATTTAGTATTTACTAAATCAGTCAAGTCATCGTCAAATCAGTCATTATTCCCTATACAGCTTATCTCCTGCTTTGGCTTGAATGACTGATTGATTTACCAGCTTGCGGTAGGCATTGCTGCCACTCTCAGGGGTTATACAGCTGCGCCACGCTGGGTCCACTGCTGTCTTGTTGCCAGCAGCGAGAGCCACATGGCGCATGGTAAAGGAATGTGGGATGTGAGGTGTAGGTATTTGAGAGATGCGTTACCGCATTGTGTCGTGAGGGAGCGTTTAAGCTCCCTTTTTTATTTTTGGTTCTGGACTTCTGCCTCTTCTGAGTCTTTTTGTGAACTATGTTGTCGCGTTGTGTCATTATATGGAATGTGTATGCTCCTCTTTTTGTGTTTCTGCTTCTTCGAATCTTCTTTTTCTGAGTCTTCTAATTCCTGCTTTCCAAATATGGTAGAGTGTATATATCTTTGCGATTTCTTGTGGTGTTCATTTTTTGATCCTGATCCTCTCAATTGTTGTTCTCCACTGTGGCATGGTCTCCCTATTTTTAGTTTGTTGCTTCTTCAGTAGATGTGTTGGGTCCCTTCCTTGGATATGTCCCCAGTACTTCATTGCGTACATTTCTATCCTCTTTTTTTTAATTATCTTTCCTCCTAATACTGTTAATGTTTTATGTCGCTGGTTTCCTCTTGTTGTTTTTGCGAGTAGTTAGACGATGTCCCTTTCTACCCTTCTCAAAAACTTCTTCTGTTGGCTTTTGTTGTTGCCTCGTTTTTGACTCCATATGTCATCGTTGGTAAGGTCCCATGATAGATTATTTTTCTCAATGAACGGTTTGATTTCCCTTGTGTCTTTGTATGCCGTTTTGATTCTCTCCTTTACCGTTTCTCTCCGTTCCAGTTGGTTCGTCAGATCTGTTCCTAGGTATTTCGATTTATTCGTTGTTCTTAGGGAGTATTCATCTATTTTATGTTCCTCTCCGCTGGTCCAACTCTTTTTTGTTGATTATTAGGCTTTTCTTGAAGTTTATTTTCAGTTCAAATCTGCCTCGATGCGGTTTCATGTTTTCTAAGCAGCTAAGTATGTGTTGTTCTTCTTCTGCGGCGATTACGAGATCATCGGCGTGTGTGTGTTTTATTAGAAAATACCACTTTTCTGAAAGAGACCTGCACCACGCATACCTCCGCTGAAGTGCCGTGAGAATTCTTTGACGCAATATGCCAACAATTCCTCACTTGAAAATTTACCCAAGAAAGTACTATGACCATACTCCAAGAGTAATGCATTTGATTGTTACGGGTTTAGTTTATATTAAATTCGTTTAAGAATTTTTAAAAACAATGAAAATGGAATTATTTGGAGGTTAACATAAGAAATTTATACAACCATACTTCACGAACAATACGTTATCGATTATTTCTGGTACAACTCAAATCAAATTCATTTGAACATCCTTACAATGATTAAAAAAATAATTTACTTGAAGGTTTCCAGCGGGATACCACGGCCATACTTCAATAATCCATTGCCCTGACATAAATTCGTCGACAGATGTCAACTCTTCAAGGATTTGATGGACCTAAACACTTCAATGGTTTTATGCGGCAGACACTTGTAAGTGTTTAGGACATAAATAAACTTGACTGGCAAGGTTGAAATGAATAGGTACTTAGAAATGGAAAAAACGTACTTAGCTCTTATATTATCCATGTTATTTATTGCCCTTGCTTGTTGGGTCCAGGGTTGTTTGTTTACACTCTTAAGCTCTTTTCTTTATGCACGGCACTTGTGGGTTTTTAAATAACTCTGTATTAGTTATGTTTAAATATTAATTCTATTTCAACTTTGGTTTTTGCTATGACACATCGATTGACCTGGAATTTTTTGAGCTATAAATTCACCTAAGTTGTATCAAAATTAACGGAGTTTTACCCGTTTTTCGCGTTTTAAGTGAGAGCGTTTCAGACGCACATCTATTCACTCGACCTGCCCCTTTGAAACCTCTTGTCTTCTGCTTTTGGCTTGGTGATAAATTGTTTTTCACTATCTAAACGATACTCTATCTTTCAAAATAAGCAAATCAACTTTAACATGTCATCTGGGCGGAACACAATATTTTAATATATCAGCACATACTATATGGTGAAAATTGGCAACACTAACTCCAACAAATGTAAAGTTAGCGAAGGCTTCAATATCTATAATGAATACGTGATGCAATGTGTGTCGGAAGTCTGGCAGGGTGGAACCAAGATTTCTTCTTAGGATGTACATATTGTACATATGATAAACTCCTGCTAAAGTCAGTTGGAACATCGTAAAAAAGGCCGACAAAGCACCGACGTTTGATCTGTGCCGCTGTCAAAGTACCCCCGCGGTAAAGATGAACGTCGCTTTTTCAATTGAGAACAGATAAACTCTACCACCTTAATTGAGCAAGCGAAATCGTGCAAATGATAACTCCCCATTTACTAAGGATAGATGGCTGTGAGTTAGTAAACAAGATGAAGCCCGTGTGGATAATACTAGTAATAGCGCAGGAATTTTAGTTTTTGACCCGGAATTAATTATTGTAAAGCTTAAAATTTGCAGCATTGTAGTTATGGTCCAGTACAATACGTACCAAATAGTCCCCTACTCCCCTCTTGTCGCCTTCCCTGTTTTTGCGGAGAAACAAAGACCTAAGCCACAGAAATTGCAGAGCTGGATATAAAGTGCCGCAGAAAAGTTGTTACTGGTCCGATTTGGATCGAAATAATCATAAAAGTTTCGGAGAGGCATATCCGTTCGTATTTCAGATGTTCCATGCATATTTTATTCATAATTTTCCGTTCTAAAACTTCAAAAATTAAAGAAATGGCGCCATTGCGGATAAATGACGACTCGGAGGGGAAAACGTACTCGAATAAACATTTCTCTTCCTATTTTGAGCTTTCCATTGGGGGCCGCGCCCGTCATACGCGGGGTGGAACGGCCCTGGCTGTGTAGATGAGACTTGTTGCGAATTCCTGTTTATATATTATTGGTGTTTTATAATAGTGCAGTCAACTTATGCTCAAAAGGGCCTCTAGTGGGAAAATTGTGAGGTAGTTTTAATTTCTTCCATTTTATATGTTTTTTGGGGTGCTGAATCCGTATCTGAGGTTTGCTAACAAAATTTCGTGACGCAACATTGAAACAAATGCAAAAAAATGTAAAAATCTCATTTTTTTGCGGTTTTTTGCTTAGAACTCGAAAACCATCAACTTTTCGTAAATAACCTTATTCAAAATGAAAGTACATAAAATTTCCTTTAAATTTCATCGTATAGGTTTTTTTTCTCCGACGAACCGTTCGGGCTCAAGTGCTAGTTGAAAATTGGTGTATTTTGTCTGCCTCCGCAAAAACCCAGACCAACCAAAATCACCAAAAGGTCGATATCTTCCCCCACCATTGTCATATATTCATTTGACGGGGCCAACATAAGAGCTGTTGTGATAATTAGGATGTCGTCGATAACGTCTCCACAGCTTGCTGTGAATCAATTTTTGCATCATCAAATTTTTCCATTAGCACAGAGGGCTTTTATACCAGTCGTGGCAATTATAAAATCATTTGGGGAGGCCGGGAGAGAATAAATAAAATGAAAAGATGTACAAGACGGAATTATATTTGCACAGAATTTAAATACAACATAATTTTGAAAATGCTTTTTTTTTAGTGCTGGAGATGGCATAACAGTTGAAACTAGTCTACATTGTATTCAACTTAAAACTTGGAGGAATTTGTTAAATGACAGCCTTTAATAATAAAGTAAAGTTTCGGAGTGGAAAAAGTTGGTTTTTGCGGAGACAGCCGAAATACGCCAATTTTCAACTAGCGCTTGATCCCGAACGGTTCGTCGGAGACGAAAACCTGTATATTGAAATTTGAAGGAAATTTTATGTACTTTCATTTTGAGGTTATTTACGAAAAGTTAATAGTTTTCGAGTTATAAGCAAAAACCCGCAAGAAAATGAGATTTCCTGATAAAAACACAATTTGACTGGATTATAAGAATTTTAACTTGTCAGACTCAGAAAATTACTTTATTCGGCAAAACAATTGACATTATTGATCCACTGGGAAGTAGGGTCATCCGGATCATCATCCATATCCATCGATTGGCTGTTTGTGCAGCTGGGTCCTCTACGGCTCCTGCACATGTTGCTACAGTTCAGACCAGAGTTCCTGCACTCGCACCGGGCACCGCAGTTTGCCTTGCAGGCACAGGAAATTAGCCTTAGTAAGCTATCAGGAACTGGCTGCCTTGTGGTAGAAACCGAAACCAGGCCTTGGAGTCCTGATTTCCACCCCCAGTCTTCCGGGTTGAGGTTGACACCTAGCCATTGCTGGACCTGCAAAAAAGCACATGCACATTAGTTGAGTGCTGCAAGATTTTCGAGAGATTAAATCCTCACACTATTCTCCTTAACGCCCTTATCTGGAAGTATGACCGGAACGAAAGGTGATCACAGGCGGCACTTGTTGGCGGGGGCTTGCCAACTCAAAGGAGGCTGTCACCGACTGATTTGCCACGCTCTAGTATCCCACCCTGAACCACCACAACATTTCCATTTTCAAGAGACAACTTACAAAAAACATAAACGACTGTGTCCACCATGACTTAACTACCGAGAACTGTCACACCTACTGAACTAAGAAGGTATAGCTCGCCGTGCGTGTAATCGACGCAACAATGGACGCACTTAACTGTCCGAGTGTCGCCGCGCGGCGTCACTTGGAGTGGCGTAGCTCCGTAACGGGTGACGATACAGAGAAGGTAGACATACTACAGCCCAAAGCATAAAGAGAAATGTTTATTCGGGTGCGTTTTTCCCTCCGAGCCTTCATTTATACGCAATGGCGCCATTTCGGAATTTTCTCAGTTTTTGAAATTTTGACAGCACTAGAACGGAAAATTATGAATACGAACGGATATGTTTCTCCGAAGTTTTTATGATCACCTCGATCCAAATCGGACCAGTAACAACCTTCCTGCTGTACTTTATAGTCAGCTCTGCAATTTCTGTGATTTAGGCCCTTGTTGCTCCGCCAAAACAGGGAAGCCGACGGGGGAGAGTAGGGGACTTTTTGGTACGTATTGTCCTGGACCAAAATTACAATCCTGCAAATTTTCAGCTTTACAATAATTAATTCCCGGTAGAAGTGACTAAAATTTCTGTGCTATAACAGTCAATATGAGAATTGGCGAACAATACAGATGGCAAGATAGGCAACTTGTCATTGTTTTGCGTCTATGCCTATTATTGTTTATGTAATATCATTATTCTTTTCTCCCTATTCAATAATTGGGACTTTCGGCCTATTGGACATATTATAAATTACCATGCAAATTTTTGAACTTGCTACGCCACTGTTTAGATACTATATATTACTGACTCGATTACGAGGATGAATTTTATTAGAAAACAAATCTATAATAGATTATTTCACGAGCTGTCAGTTCTTATAATAACAAATCTTCCATTGTTAAAAGTAAATTCTACAAGTACACTTTGCAACATTGACTAACCATATTCGAGCCGAGCAAGTTTTCGTGGTTTAATAACCTTTTATAATTAATAATGTGGTTGTCTGTGCATATAATAAACCACAAGTCCATTAATATATCAGTTTGAATTATCAGGTCTTTAATGTGTTTATAAGTTTTATTATCGGTGCATCCTTGGTAAGAAAATCGGTTTTACTCAGAATAGATTTGATTAACTTTTTTTGGGTAAAATTGTTTAAACATGAGTACGTAGCATGTTCATGGTTTAATTTAGCAGTGTTCGGTGAACATTGTTGAGAGGAATCAGCAACCACCTCTAGTGCATCTCCAACTAGGTCTCTTTGAAAATAGGATGTCAGAAAATAAGAGCAAAATTCTTTTCAGCTCCCTAAATGCCCAAAGCACCTGGGCTGTCATTCTTTTCACTTCCAAAGGGACCTACTGCTTCACTCAAGTCACTTCCCCTATCTTCCCAAGTTTAACCTGCTCTGTAATTATGTATGCCTGGGTTAGCCTGATATTTTACTGCTTTATTCTCATATCCTTCGTTGTGGTTAATATACATATACATCTGTAGTATAATAGATACCAGTTGCTATTGAGGTAGATGACTAGAATGGTTTTGAATTTAAAACTTCTGTGACATCAAAATTATGTATTTTGCTACTTACATCTGCCCTAAATAACTACACTCAACTGGGCAGCTGAAAAAAATATAGCTAATGTGTTAGCCCTAAAAATAAAAACGCAAACAGATGGTGCGGCTATACCATTTTGTAACTCGACAAGTTTACCTGGGAGACCACCTGCCTTTCGGCTTATCTCTTCTAAGAGATATATAATTACATATATCTTCGGATAAAATTCTTTCAGGAATGCGCCATAGGTTAAATAAATTAAGCTCATCAGTTAAGTATGTGAATTTACAAACACTTAGGTTTTGGCATTAAAAAGCAATTCGTAAAAAAATATTTTGAGGTTTCTGGTTCTTGTACACACACTAAATCACATTTTTTTTTTTTCATCCCCTTTAATAATGGGGGTGGTAATGGGGGTGGCTAATGCCAAAATTTTTTTTGAGACCTTAGCTTCTCTTGTCTATACCAAATATCAATTTTATGAACTCTTACCTGCTTGATTTACCTATTTACTCCAAATTTACCCCAATTTACCCCCCAACCCTTCGACGGAACAAGATGAAAATATAATCTAGTTCTAGATCTCGTTAAAGTACATATGTGTACCAAATTTCAAGTCAATATCTCAAACGGTTCCAGAGTAAACGTGCGCACAAAAAAAGTTACAGACCGACAGACCGACAGACAGACCTACAGACAGAAATTTTTTTTTCTCTCAAACTTGAAATCTCGACGTTTCATGACATTTTAAGCCTATTTGAACAATAAAAATTTTTAAAAATTTTTTTGTCGTTACTATACTTCCACTGGATGTGGAAGTAATAGAATACATACATAGGGAAATAAATTAAGGAAAGAAGAGAAAGATGGTTAGTGAAGAGAATAGTCTCTTCGATCTGACAGAACAGTTTTGGGCTGAAGCCAGTGCGGGAGTAGACGTTTAGCCTAGAAGGAGGTCTAAGAAATTCACGAAACAACGGTGGTGTTGTTGCTATCTGAAAGTCAATAGAATAGAATAGAATAGAATAAGTTTTTATTTGTGCAAAAATGTATAGAAATTGTACAAAAATAAACAGTTAAGCCACAGAAACCTAGTAAAAGGTTTGTTCGTGACTTCTGTAATATTTACAATTTGTTGATAGGGCAGTAATAATATTACATATAAAAAGTTTCTAAAAAACAATAAAATAGTACTTACAACTAAAGTAAATCTAAATGAAATAACACAAGGTACATTCTTACAATAAAATAATATAAAGTGTTAAGTTACTAATTTTACAAGTTTCTTAGATACAATTAAATAGTACTTTTTAATAAAGTAAAATTGAAAATAAAATTCTTACACTAAAATAATATAAGGTTTTAAGTAATTTTCTAATTATACAGCATCGGGGAAGCCTATTTATAATAAAGTGTGCCGTATTTGCATATTTAGCATAGAAGAACTGGATCGTCTATGATGGGGCTTATGCTAGTACGATCGGGATCCTCATTTTGTCTTGGTTATTTGTCGTTTTCTTTATTTGTTACCTGTATTACTTGACATGGTGAATAGTCATGCAGCTAGGGAGGATATCATTGCTTGACTCCTTTACTCTCCTTTTGGTTTCTTTCACCTATCCCAACCAATGAATTACAGTGCTTCCATTTAACACCACATTTTTAAGATTTTCAAATTTTAATAACAACTGTAATATTATAGTACATCCTGTACATATCTAGAAAAGCCAAAAAGCTGTACTTTTTTATTGGAATGTGCCACTTTCTGCGGTCATAGTTAATGGCAAAAAGTAACTTTCCAGATAGGGAGCCACTTGAAAATCCGCGCAGAACACCAAAAAAGATGGCTGCCATTAGCCACACTAATTTTTTTTTGTATCTCAGCTCCTAATGGTCCGATTTCGATTTTTTTGTTTGTTTGAAAGCTCTTATGAAGGGGACACTTTTTTGTCTCTATACATTTATCACAACACCTTAAGGGTTCTGCGCATTTTCAAAAATCTGAAAATTTCACTTTTCACACTAATTTTATTGATAAGTAAATTTTTAATTGTGGTCAATGCCCCATTCTTTCCCTACAAAAAAGAGTTTATGTTTATGGGGTTCCCAATATGTCAAGAAAGACTTGTTTTCATACACAATAGTGATTTTAATCTTGAAAACATTTATTACACTAAGGAAACAAATTCTTACAAACAAATAACGATTAAATACTAAGGAATACTCATGTAAATGATCTGCTTCTATGCAACTCTTATAACTCTAGATCACGCAATGACCTTCTTCATCTTCCAATTCATCCCTGGAACAAAATAATTATATTAAGACATTGTATCAACAAAGCAATATTATGATCTTGAAACTGTGAAACGAATTTAAAAATAATCATTTAAACGCATACCTTTTGTTGTATTTATTGCTGCATTGTCGACCCCCAATGCAGTTTGTGCAAAGTAGCATGCATGGAACCTTGGCCTTTGAACAAGAGCATCGTGTACGGCATCCGAAGCAACTACACCTTACCAATTCTCTGCAGGCTGCCTTAACCATGGTCCATCCCCATCCTTCTGGCCCTGGAATGCTGTCCATCACTGAGCACGCATGCCTGGTATGCTGATTGAAGACAATGCTGCCTTAGTGCCTCTTCTGTTGGAGGCAGACTTTGTAAACTGCGACTTTTTGAAGTAAAGAGAAGCTTTCTAACATGATTGACTGAGAAGTCTTCTGAGTCTTTGTAGAAAAGCAAAGCAGTAAACTTCTCCAGAATTTGAAGTCTCGTCAGCAATAGACTGTTGTGGTAGAGAGATAGCTTGGAAGGCTTCAGCAGCTTCAGGAAATGGTTTCCACACTTTCCAAGCAGTCTGAATTGAAGTTTCATCTGGCCATCAATCTCAGTACTGATATGTGAGCCCAATCAAACTTCAAAAATGCATGTTCTCCAAGTAACTTGAAGAGTTCTGTCTTAATCTGATTGCAGCAGAGGAAGTTATTCCAATTTTTTGGTAGTATATTTTCTTGTGCTACTTGACGACGAAGACCAACGCTTGTCTTATCTCTCACATGGTTCTTCATACAGGTTTTTGAGTAAGTATCCCAAGAAATGTGTATTCTGTTTGCATGGAACCTCTCAGCATCATTCAGAATTTTGTTTTTGAATTCCGTATCACAGTAAAAGTTTGTGAAAATTAAAAATTATTTGTTTTTCTGAAAATTGCGCAGAACCCTTAAGGTGTAGTGATAAATGTATAGGGACAAACAAGTGTCCTATTCACAAGAGCTTTCAAACAGAAAAAAAAAAGAAAATCGAAATCGGACCATTAGGAGCTGAGGTACAAAAGAATTTAATGTTGCTAATGGCGGTCATCCTTAATGGCCGCCATTTTGGTGTTCTGTATCAATTTTCAAGTGCTCCCTATCTGAAAAGTTACCTTTTGGCATCAATTATGACCACAGAAAGTGGAGCATTCCAATAAAAAAATGCAGCTTTCTTTGGTGTACCCGACGTACTATTAGATTTACTTCCGATAATTATAACGATTGACAGTGGCAAAACTACTCAGTATGTAACATAGAATTCATAAATTTCCTTAGGAGGTTGATGTTTACTGCATATTTCATAACAATAGTTATAGTGTCATAATGTCAAAATGTTCTGCAAATTGTTAGGTTTCCAATCCACGTCTCCAAGTTATGCCCTTACGATCGAGGAATTTTAAGAGTTGAGCACATAAAAATAGTGTAATTTGAGCACAGACTTTCCGTGACCATCCGACCACTCAGTCTGTATTAATAGCGTGTTAGAACTCATCAGTCTGTCGTGCATTCACGAAGTTCCTGGCGATATGTTTCAGCAGAACAATAATATTCTTCGTATGCGCCAAGAATCACAATGAGTTACTGAATTAAAAACAAATAGGTATTGCATTATTTGTCACACATCGAACTTCTGTGGAATATGATGGGTAGACAGATTGGACAAGACGAAAAACCAACTAATAATTTTAACGACTTAAGGTGGCGGTGGTGTAATGCGTTAATAGGAATACTTCAAGGAAAATGGTGATTGAAGCCCGCACTAGAGTTAGGAGTGATCCAATCCGGTACTAAAATTATTCTCGACACTGCTGTTATTGTATTGCTTATTTTTATTTCAACTATATTGTTCTACAACCAAATAAACCCAACTATTGAACAGTAGGAAGTGAAGCATTTATTGATATTAGTTATAATATAAAACTAGTAAACATAAGATTTAAAACAAACATAGATCAGAATATCAAATCAGAAAATTATATTGCGTTGCACTACTGGTTCACCTAAAAAAATGAACATAATATTAAATTCAACCAGCACATTTACAACACTAGACATAAATTAAAAATTACAGAAAAGCTTATAACTAAAAAAGCAATAGGACAGAAAAACCATACTTACCTCGGTCCCACATTATATGATAACCCGATAACCTAAAACACATAAACAATATAAAAATATTTAAAAACAAATTAAAGATGTGGTTGTTCTCAATGCAAAATAGTGTAATAGAAAGTATAATTAAAAATTGATTTCTACACTGTGATACTGTGTATGTTTATTATTATTAAATAAAATTAAATCTCTAACCGATATTCCGTTTTCTTTTCTACAGAACTTTATTTACCTTCTCTTAATAATGGTTACTTATCTCTTGTTTAATACAAATCAGTATTAGTAATAATTAAAATTAAGATGCCTTGATTTACCTACTCCAATGTTACTCTACTACCGTTTTTATTTTACACCTTTTGTTTTGTACTTGTACATCCTTACGAACAAGTATTTCAAATACTTCAGTAAGTATGTCAGTATATTTACAATTGTGTATTATTACATTATTTAAGATTAATAGGAAATCAGATTGATTTATTAGTATTTGCACTTATCTATTTTTTTAGTAAATAATTTATTGATCTATTTGTATTTGTATCTGTATTTGTATTTTGTATTTATATTTTCTTTTTTCGTAAATATACTATTATTATTATTATTATTATCTAGCTAAAAACCAGTCACCCTTCTCTGTGGCTCCGACCCTCACAGAGGGGAGCTGGTAGTACCGGTAGCCACTCCCCACGCCCGTGGGGTGAGTGACTACTGGGTCCGTGAATCGTGTGCCCTGAGCAGACGTAATGAACCGAGAATAACGGCCTTCTGCATTCTGCCGGCTAAGACCTCTGCCGAGTTTCGGCATGCCGGTATGATCTTAAGTTCCGAAAGCAGTGTGTGTCTCGTTCCACCGAGGGCTCCTATAATCAGTACCACTATCTTAACAGTATGGTCTGGATACAGTCTGCGGAGTTCGAAGAGCAGATCTCGATATTTTGTCCGTTTTTCCTCCTCCTTCAAGACAATGTTGTTCTCCGCGGGAGCCGAGAACTCCACGACAAACATTGTCTTGAGTTGATGGTCGAGGAGTACTACGTCAGGCTTGTTGGCTTGTATTTGCCTGACGGTGGGAAAAGAGTAGTTCCAATAAATTAGACACTTCTCATTTCCCACAACGGACTCAATATCCCCCGGAGCGTAAGGCAGCACTGGTGTTTCGTCTATCCCATACGAGTGCCTTAAATGGTAATAAAGCACTCGTAATGCTCCGTCGTGCCTTTGGATATAGGCCGAGACTGCATATGTCGGGCAAGCCGACAGCAAGTGCATAAGAGTCTCTGGCGCCCTGCGGCAGGCCCTGCAGCTGACATCAGGGACCTCTATACCCATGACACGACTACGATAGACGAGGGTGTTAAATACACCATCCTGGCAAGCCATTATGAATCCCTCGGTCTCAGACTTCAGCCCGGCTGACCTTAAGAAGGCAAAGGTCAGCCTTTCGGATAAGCCAAGGTTCTCTATATTTTTATAGAAAACTCCGTGCATTGGCTTATCCGTGTGAAGCTGCAGAAAGATGTTGTGTTCCGCAGCTTTAATTTGGGCTTTTCGTCGAGCAGGTTCCAACTCGGTGACAGAGTCGGGATTTACCCGCTCGACGTCGAAGGAGAGACCAAGTTCATCGGCTGCTCTCTGTGCTGCCTTAAACAAAAATGCTCCTATTCCTGCACTTTCATGGTCCCGGACCATGCAGAGGAGGGGATCCGAACTCCTGATAACCTTACAGGCTCCATCCAGAACCATCCTATTATGGAGACTCTCCAAACTCAAGAGTCCACGGCCTCCCCGATGTCGTGGGAGGTATAACCGTGGAACGGACGATTTAGGATGCAAACTCCTATTGAGATGCATCTTCTTGCGGGTTCCTACGTCGAGTTGACGCAACTCTTCTCGACTCCACTTCACTACCCCAAAGGAGTAGAGAAGGATCGGAACGGCAAGCATATTGGTAGCAGACACCTTGTTCTTCCCCGACAGTTCTGAAGACCAGATCTGTCGGAGTCGGTGCTGATACTTGCCGCGGAGAGCGTTTTTCACTACACTCACTTCTTGGGTGGAGCGTTGCTCGACACCCAAGTAAGTGTACGACTCTCCGGCATCTAGATGATGTAAGATGCTTCCGTCCACGAGCTGCGCGTCCTCTCCGTAGTCCCCGCATCGTCCTCTCTTGAGATGGACCAGTGCACATTTGTCTAACCCGAACTCCATACCGACAGCCTGCGTGTACTCCTGTACCACCCTGAGGGACTGGTGTAGGTCCCTCTCTCCGGAGGCATAAAGTTTAAGGTCATCCATATAAAACAGATGGGTGACCTTATGCCTCCTGTCGCCGGGGGTACCGCAGTTGTAGCCACGGGTTTTCCGGAGCGAAACGGATAATGGCAGTAGTGAGATGCAAAACAGAAGGGGGCTGAGGGAGTCTCCCTGAAATACTCCCCTTCTGAAATATACCGGCTCCGTCTGGACTCTATCGTTACCCGATGTTATGGTAAAGCGAGTCCTCCAGAGCGGCATCAGTTCTTCGATACATCTCACTACGGGACCGGGCACCGCAAGACATTGGAGCAAGTGTACAATGAGCTCGTGTGATGTCATGTCAAATGCCTTGCGGTAATCGATCCAGGCCATGGAGAGGTTACGCTTATACTGCACGGAGTCCTGCGTGACACACCTGTCAATCAGCAGGTTCTCCTTGCAGCCAGCGACACCTCTCTTTGACCCTCGTTGCTCATATATCCGCTCGTAAACCGGTTCAACTGCATGGAGCACCCGCATGTACAAAATGCGTGTAAACACCTTGTAGCATGCGTTTAAACAGGTTATCGGCCGGTAGTTCTTTGGGTCAGACAAATCTCCGTTCTTCGGGATCAGCACTGTCCGCCCCTCGACAACCCAAGAAGGAATTTGCTGCTCCCCATTTAGCCATGAATTGAAAATTCTGGCCAAATGGTGGTGGGTACTGGGTAATTTTTTCCACCAATAGTTGTTTATCCCATCGGGACCTGGAGCAGCAAAGTTCTTAGAGCCCTCAAGAGCTCTTCGAACCTCTTCTGGAGTTATCGGTTGGCACACCTCGTTTGGTTGTTGAAGCCTTTGACAGAAGGCTTCAAAGTGTGCCAGGGCTGGAGAGTCTTGGTTGAGTGGAAGCTTCTCCTCGTAAAGCGTTTTCCAGAAATTTTCCACCTGATCTACAGTCGGCGGATTCTCTGCAACACGCGGAGGCGGTTCGAAAAGGCGCGAGGGCTTTTGGCTTATTATTATTATTATTATTATTATTATTATTATTATTATTATTATTATTATTAATTAGAAAAAGAAAAACAAACAACAAACACCTTTTTGTGTAAATTTGACCAGGAAACTATATTCCGGTACCAAAATTTAAAAAATAAAAAAGTAATAAAAAAATTAATGATGAATCTCAATTGGGCAATGCCTTGAAATAATAACCTTTATTGATACTTAATAATGTATCGACTCTCATCGTAGCATAAACGGTTTCTGAAATACTAAGTAAAAGCGGACTCTAAGGCTCCACCTTTCAAGAGTCCTTGTTCCCTTAAGAATCATTTGCGAGCCAAATGTTTATATGGATATTTTTTTTTGTATCTTTTGTTTTAAATCTCAAGTATTTCATTTTGCGTTAGACTAGTTGGTGGAAACACACCAGCCTATTTGAAATACAACATTTAAAAGATCTAAACTAAACATATTCTAAATTACCTATATGATATTCTACTGAGGATACCATATATAATCCTGACATAATCTAGTTTAGGTCCCACAAAAAGAGATGTAGTATTATAATAGTGTTAAAATTCGTAAGGTGCCTGCTGCTTTGAGTTATAAATCCATAAGTTTGCGTTCTTCAGATAGTATGGTTTCGATATGATTGCTGAATGTCAGTTTTTATCAAAATTTACTCCTAGATGGCGAAAGATATTAAGATTATCCAAAGTTTCACCTTCGCGAGTATAACTAAAGACTCTAGTAGAAGTTCTTAAAATGTGAAATATTACATTACGCATTTTTAATTAGGCAGTAATTCATTTTTTAAATACTGGTCGGAAATTTTTTCCAAAGGACCCCGCACGTTTCTTATGTAAAATAATGCCCGGCGGATTTGGTTAAAATTGAAATATGTTGTTTATGAAATCACCCTAAATAAAAGTCTCAATGGGTGCAAGGCCGAAAAATTAATAGTTTTTAAGTTATGGAACTTTGAATTTGTTTATCAGTGGTATACGAATTTTCAAAATTAGAAATCCAACAAACTAATTAGCCTCCTCCCTAGATATGGAGCACAATACGAACCGGAAGTACGAACCGGAAGTTGCATGATTAATTCCATGTTTTAGGGTGAAAACTTTTTCAGTCTCAGTATAGACCTGCGTATTAAATACGTATAAAGGGTAAATAAATGGATTTCAGGCCTCCTCGCTAGATATGGACCACAGTAACACATGGCTGAAGTTGCATAATTAAGTCAATTTTTAAGGGTGAAAACTTTTTCAGCGTATATATAGATCTGCGTAAAAATTACATATTTAGTGAAAACTTTTTCAGTATCAGTATAGACCTGCGTATTAAATACGTATAAAAGGTAAATAAATGGATTTCAGGCCTCCACGCTAGATATGGACCACAATAATAACACAACTCAGAAGTGTGAACTGGAAGTTGCATGATTAAGTCCATTTTTAAGAGTGAAAACTTTTTTAGTTTCAGTATAGACCTGCGTATAAAGTTGGTATAAAGGGTAAATAAATAGATTCCAGACCCCATCACTAGATATTGACCACAATAACACAGGACTGAAGTCTGAACCGGAAGTAGCATAATTAAGTCCATTTTGAAGGGTGAAAAGTATTTCAGCGTATATATAGATGTGCGTAATATTTACGTATTCATGGTAAATGAACGGGTTTCAGGCTTTATCGTTAGATATGGACCACAATAACACAGCGCTGAAGTGCGAACCTGAAGTTATTACCCAGGTCTATATACAGACTGCATAAGCTTTCACCCTTCAAAATGGACTTAATCTTACAACTTTCGGTTTGCACTTCTGCGCTGTATTATTATTGTGGTCCATATCTAGCGTGGAGGCCTGAAACTCGTCCATTTACCCTGAATACGTAATTATTACGCAGGTCTGTATACATTGTGTCCCACTTTTCACGGTAACACCTACGTAGCTTAGTTATTAATAAATCGATTTATTTTAAACTTGGTTAAGGTATACACCTCTTGAAGGTAACTAAAAGCGCATATACCTATTTAATTTATTCCATAGACTCAGGGAGTGAAAATGGGGTAAATTTTCAGGTAAATTGTATTAGGTTTTTTTTTTAAAGATTACCACCATCTCATAGGGCATCCTTTAAAGCCCCTTTGTGCCAAATTTTGTTAAAATATCTCTAGTAGTTTTAAAGATATAAACAGGTACATATGACGTTTTGTCAAGAATTAATGACCTTGAACTCGGAACGAGGTGAATTTAGAAACAAAGTAATTTCACATTTTTTGCTACAAATTTGAAGTAATAATGAACAATATCTTCGTACTCGCCAAAAACGCTAAGAAAATTCTGCCCATTTATACGGGCCCTATACAGTTTACTTGTTTTAATGTCCCCATGTCTATGGAATAAATTAAATGGGTATATGCGCTCTTAGTTACCTTCAAGAGTTGTATACCTTAACCAAGTTTAAAATAAATCAATTTATTAATAACTGAGCTACGTACGTACTGAGCTACCGTGAAAAGTGGGACACACTGTATACACTGAAAAAGTTTTCACCCTTAAAAATGTACTTAATTATGCAACTTCCGGTTCAGATTTCAGCTCTGTGTTATTGTGGTCCATATCTAGCGAGGAGACCTGAAATCCATTTATTTACCCTTTATACGTACTTAATACGCAGGTCTATACTGAAACCGAAAAAGTTTTCACCATAAAAAATGGACTTAATCATGCAACTTCCGGTTCGTACTTCCGGTTCGTATTGTGATCTATATCTAGGGAAGATGCTAATTAGTTTGTTGGATTTCTAATTTTGAAAATTCGTGTCAAACTCGAGCTTTTCTTCATCCACATCATAATTCGTTCCGAATTTGATATACCACGGATAGACAACTTCAAAGCTCTATGACTTACAAACTATTAATTTTTTGGCCTTGCTCCCATGGAGACTTTTATTAAGGATGATTTCATAAATAACATATTTCAATTTTAACCAAATCCACCGGGCATTATTTTACATAAAAAACGTGCGGGGTCATTTGGTTGGAATCTTTCACAGTATTAACTTCATCAAATATTTTTAAGTCATCCTCTAAAGAAGACGATTTGCATTCGCATTTGGGGATGTCGTTTATGAATATATTGAGTAGTAAAGGCCCAAGAACAGATTCCTGGAGATATGAACTTTATTTGGGTTTTTCACAAAAAAAAAAAAACAACGCGGCTTTCAATTGTTTTCTAGGATTTTTGAAGATACATATAATTGTCTTTAACTTTTATTTTTTTTTTACTTTTTTACATAACTCCAAAAATAACGTTAGGGGCTGTTTTAGTATTCGCGTCACCACCCTGTACAATCACGGCGTGTAAAATCTCCTATAAAAAGGTCAGTGCTTTCCACAAAGGATAGCAGTCTATTCTAGGGTAGATCCTGCAGCTCCTCAGGCTGTAAAAATTGCTTTTCGGGATGCCTATATCTTGACGACCTTAGTGGTGTGCAATAACATGGAATATGAGTGACGGCTTCATCCTTCACCCTACACATCCGGCAAATGGGATAATCCTTCCACCTCATTATATGTAGGTGTTTGTTCAGAGAACAGTGTTCTGTTAACAAACCCACCATCTGTCTAACTCTTTCTCCATCGAACCCAAGCAACCACTTCATATGAAGTCTCGATTGTATCATTCCGAGGGCTTAAATCCGATTGTTGTTGACCTGTGCTACGACCTAGTCTCGTAGTTCTGATTGAACCAAACTTCTTGGCCAACCGAAGGCTGGCTCACGTCAGAAAATAGAGTTTTTGATTGTTCTTTCGTCAACGATCTGCTCGTTTATTGCCCTCCACACCACTGAATTGTTTTCACACAGCTCAGTCAAAATATTCCGACAGTTAGGCATCAGCTATAAAAATATTTATCAATGAAACATCTTCTGAGATGTTCACTTCCACACAATAAGATAGCACCTGTCCTTGGAATACATTAAGCTACTTGCCAAGTGGCTCTGTGGGCACCAACACCAGCTCCCTCCTGAGTCTTCTAGTCATCTGTATATTACTTCAGTCCTCCGGTATTCAGAAGATGCCTTTTATCGCGTTCCTAGTTAGCTTGACTCGACTCATATGACTTAGTGAGTTGGTTCTTTACAGGTAGAGCTTTTTGATTTCCTGGCTTCCAGTTCCACTACATGAGTCCAGGAATGGCCTTCCTTGCAGCTGTTGAAGTAGTTCTGATTAAAAGAGTATTAACAAGAATAGTATTCTTATTGTTACAGCTTCAAAGGTGCCTTGAAGCTACTGTTATCTTACCGGTGGAAGGGGAAAATTGGAATATATTTTGGATAGAAAGTAATCAATAAGAGATTTAAAGGCAATGCATTTTGGTATCAAATCGTTCGTCGATGTCTTGTCTATAACTACCTTTTTCTAGTTTTGCAAAACATGACTTTTTCCTTTATGCTGTTACGTTGTCTTATTGAAACATGCAGAAATTATTTTCTCAACCTTACAAATTGAAGATGTGTCTTGAAAAGATAGTAAAGAACCAGCTAAAACTAATTTCAAATTCGTGTTTCACAACCAAAGCATAGGTTGCTCTGGAAAAATTTCTCCAGAAGAATAGAAGAATTCCCGTTACAAATATTTTAGTAACATTTACTGTTGGCATTTGTGGGAATAAAGAAATATTTGTTTCTTCGAATGTATTATTCTTCGGTCCTCAGAATAACTTTTGATAACTTGCTAGACTACCAGACATGCATACAAAACAGAAAACAGTATTAACCGCAGGCGGCTAAAATAATAGTGTCCGGAAGCTCTTCGTCGTATTCCCTTTACATTGCATTCTTAATCGAGCATTAAAACTACTAACCCATTTTAAACATTATTACGGTCAACCTTGAGTGTTCTTATGATTTCTGTTGTTTCATTTTTGTATACCAACAAAATGCTGTCGATGCAGTTTTTACACACGCGCGTTTTTATAAACCGCTAATTTACATTACAGATTATGTTCATTGTTCATAAACGTATCTTTTAACTGCCAATTTGTTTTGTCTTCGATATGTCTCAGAATTTAAAAATTTCATACATATTTGTATTTCAAGTACACTGTTGTAAACATTTAAAGTGCTCTTATTAGTCTTATTTAATTTAATTGTTAACGAAACTATTAACAGTTTTAACAATATATCTCAAGTAATTCTTATTTAATACTAGCTATGCCCGCGACTACGTTCACGTTGATTTTAACTAAATAGCTTCTTGTCCATCACGTTTGCGGTAGAATCACCAGGGACATGTACAAAGGATTGTTTGCGTCACTGACTCGGGAGAAACCACGTAGAGCTGGTCGTGGGAAACAAATTTACTGGAGTGGTGCTTTCATATTTTCTCTAATATTAAAGAACATTCAGAAGAATCACAAATTGAAAGGGTTTGGGAATGACATAAAAATTTTGATTCGCTTGCAGTTAACTATAAGCGATTTTATCATTCGCCGAAACTGACTACTTTAAAATGTATTTACGGCAATATATGAGTTACATGACGCTTTCCGTTTTTTTGCAAAACGTACTGACGGCATGTAACCCAATAAGGATAATGTGATTTCACATCACTTTCTAGCTATTCTTATGGGGATATCCATGTAATAATTTAATTATTCTTCTTTCTATTTTCAATAATTTCTTTGTCAACGATATTTGTGGTTTTAGAAATGCGTCGCTCAAATGAAATATACTTTTTGTTTTCCTATTTGTGAAAAATATAATAATGATTAAGGATGTGTATCTCAGCAGGTGTATGTTGTAAGAGAATTTTATATGAACTTACGGAGTTATTCCCATGTTCTCTACATGCCATTTATTGTTGTGTTTCCATTTTTGTGAGATAGACTATTATCACGTCAAATATTGAATATGCCGATAAAATAGGAATCGATATGAAAGCTTTCAGTTTTTCGTAATTAAAAATAAAAATTAATGTGTCTATTGATAGCCCACCACCTTTGATAAACTTTGTGGTGCCTCTGAGGTTAAAGTATGTAAAATAGAAAATGACCAAGTGCATACTTCAATAAGTTTCAGCTGCTTATAGCTGCAATCACATTATTCATATTTTATTCCGTGAATGAGTCATATACACAAAAGACGTTAAATCCGCATTATTTTATTAATTTATGAAGAAATCAATAACATCCTGTGTCAAAAGATGCTTCTTTTAACAAGATGCAGGAATCACAATATTGACGTGGGCTTCTCATTAGCATCCCATTTTGCAGACCGCTCTGGGGTCATTATACTTAATAAATTTTAACTGTTCTTTTTTATTATTTTTTATAGACCCTACGATGACAAATAGGTCTTTCATTGTAACGTATTGTTATTTGATAGTAAACTCGCATTTGTCCAATATTTAATCATTCGTCGGTAGATAAAAGTTAGTTTAGAGGTATTAAAAATAAAGCTTTGACTTTATAGGTGTGTCTCCTTTATGTCAGTAATTTTAATTGGTTAAGTTTAAGGTCGCGGTTACAACTGATTTTATCTTTGTTATGATTGACCGCTAAATGGGTATAAATGTTTCTACAATATTAACCAGTAATTTGTAATTGATATGTTCAAAAGTAGTTAGACACTTAACAGGTCGGTAACATTTAGAAACGTGTTATGCATCAAATAAATTTATTAGATTTAGAAACTAGTTATTGAAAATAAAAAATATGATTTATGGGTTTTTTGGTTTCTTTCAAGGTCAAAATGTAACATTGTGTGAGGGGCCTAAAATATCATATACTGCATTCTCATACTTTAACTGTAAATATTAATTTGTTATTTATAATGTAGCCGGATTAGATAAAAATATGAAATTTGGAAGAGTGGCAAGATAACAAAAGGAATTTTTTAACCATCATAATAAAAATCCTATTCACCACCTTTTCTGTTAAATTATATTCCGAAAATTTCGGGAACTATGAGATTTACGACAAAAATTGTTCCCCGCTTGACCCCTACACTCATTTCATCACATCATCACACATTCCATCAAATAATTTCGACAAATTTGAATCTGTACCCATTTTCTTGCAACTGCATAGCTTATGAGAAAAAAACTGTTTGAAAGTCATACGCTCTAACAAGTAAGTAATAGTGTTACCAAGATGGGCAGTAAACCAAAAACTGAACGATACTTTTTAGTTCTGAAGTAGTTTTCATAAACATCGAAACATTTCACAAAAATACTATCACTGGATGTGCGTTTCGTCAACCATTTTGGCTTCATCTGGAGATGATTGAAAGTTGAGACGAATTTCAAGTGCCTCTAGAACATTTTTGTTGTTTCTGTGCTGTTCAATTTCCAATATGACTCTTGTACGTCAAGGAGACTTGATTATCACCCTGAGGTCCCGAGATCGATTCTATGACCAAACTGACGGAGATATATGCCAGAAATCTATTTTGTCGTCATATAAATTCGATATAATTAATCAGCGCATAGAAAATACTTATAATAATGAGTTTCCAAAAAAAAGCCACCTAGCTTCCAGGCTATCATGCAGGTAATAAGAAAGGCATAAAAACATCATCTACGTTTTTTTGCTGTGTCTTCCCTTGAATATTGTCTGGATGCGCCCCTAGCTAATAACATCAATTATGATGTTATTAGGTGGACGATTTTAAAATTATTATTTACCAATTTGACTTGTTCCGGTTTAGTTCATGAATTTAGAGCAAACATTATAGTCGGGGAGTCCTCCCTATGTGTACGTGTATGTGAACCCCCCCCCTCCGATCCTTGGGGACAAAGTTGCTCTTAGCGATTAAAGCCTAAGGAACAATTTTAGACATGTCCCCAAAAAAACTGGCTGTACTTTCAAAATAGCGGCCTTATGTTAAAAAAAACTGTGGCCAATGTTGTTTTTGTCATTTAACACTAACACTAAAAAAGATAGACAAAAACTTTTTTCACAAAAAACAACGTGCATAAAATTTTCTACAATTTTTTTTCTATATAATATTTTGATAGGAGTTACCATTTTCCAGATAAATGAGTCCAAGATTAAGAAAACATGGAAATTCATATATTGGAAAATCATTTAGCGGAAATAACTTTGACAATTATTGTAAGGCGTATAATATAACTTGATATTATTAACATAACAAAAATAAAATAAACTGAAAAAATTAATAATAATAATGTTAATACTATAATTTGTAGACATTTATTTCGAAAAGGCTAACAATAGCTTATGAACAGATTAGGGTTAAAAGTGTTGATAGTAGATTCTGCTGGCTCATTCCAATAAAATTCAATGTAAATCACTCTTTGATACCGGATTTGGCAATAAAAGAAGGCTTATTAACATCTCCGCATAAGCAGAACAGTACGAACCTCAAAAATGTTCGACATTACTTTGCCTTCATTCATTTACTGTATGTGACTCAGTCAGCGGCTTTAAGGGAAAAGGAAAGATAAAACCTCTAAAAATTTTACTTTCTCCCAAATATAGATAGATAGATAGATAGATAGATAGATCTTTATTGGTCATATTATACCGTGTGTGTAGTCGCGGGCTAGGCATGGGGAGAAGAATTACAACACCGCGCGTGCCAGCTGGCTGAAATGAAATAACAGAGCTGGAATGCTCCACCGGCGGACGAATTTACGGCTGCCGGTGTTGCCAAATCTCTCGCGCTACGCGAATGTACAGGCCTAATGGGAAATTACACGCACGGTATACATAAATTATGTTTTGACACGTCAAAAAATATGGCAATAAAAACCAACAAAAAGTGGTTGTCTTAAATAAGAAAAAAAAAAACACAATAAATAAAACAAATAAATCACAAAGTAGAGTAAATAACAATAAAGCACATAGAATAACAAACAATCATTATCACACACATATCAAGTTTATAAAATTAAACGAGAAAAATATGTTGACAAGAATTCGTCAAAATCATAGAATGCATTTTCAAGGAGGAATCGTTTAATTACATTTTTAAAGCGAGTACAGTCAAGTGTTTGTACAGCAATCGGTAACACGTTGAAAAATTTTACTGCATAATAGCAGGTGCCATTTCTGGTTTTTGAAAGTCGGAAAAAATCCAAATATATATTGCCCCTATTACGAGTTGAGTACGTATGTACACTTTCACATGTTATGTAATTATTAAGGTTATTTTTAACATGGACAAGGCACTGCAGTATATAATTATAGGGTAAAGTCAGTATCTTAAGGCTTATAAAAGCATCCCTACAATCATCTCTATATGATAGCCCAGCAACGATTCTGACAGCCTTTCTTTGCAGTGAAAAAACTGTTGAGGTATGTGCCGAGTGGCCCCATATTAAATTGGCATAAGTGAGGGAAGATTGAATTATTGCATGATATGCCATTAAAACCGTTGACTGTGACAAACAATTTTTTAAATTGCGCGATAAGAAAATATTGCGTGATATATTCTTGCAGATGTAGGACGTGTGTTCCTCCCATGTTAACTTACTGTCCAAGATAATGCCCAAAAAATTAACGCAATGAGAGGTCATTTGTACAGAGTGCTGTCTTAAAGAAAAAATCATAGTCTCTGTTTTATCGTCATTCAATATTAACTTATTGTTTAAGAACCAGTTGTGAACCATAGACAAACTGTTTTGAGCTTCTGATAATAAATTGTTACAATCTTTATGGGAATGATCAAATGTTGTGTCATCAGCAAAGAGAGTGAAGTTTGTTGAGGGACTACTGTTTGGCAAATCATTAATATAAATAAGAAATAAAACCGGCCCCAAAACTGAAGCCCGAGGGACACCAAATTTAATATCAGTGGTACCAGAGTTAACATTATTAAAATGAACAAACTGATGACGATCAGTCAAATACGAGATAATCAATTTTCTGCTACTCTCAGAGAAATTGTAAAATTTTAGTTTGTTCACCAAAATATTGTGAGGCACACAGTCGAAAGCCTTACTTAGGTCTAAAAATTGCACATGCACAAATTCTTTGGCCTCGAAACCTTTATTTATTACATTTATCAACGAATTAATTGCTAATGTCGTTGACAATTTTGACCTGAAGCCATATTGACAACTATTGAAAAGATTACAATTTTCAAAATAATTCGTGATTTGAGAACTACCAAATATATCCGAACACATCAAGATTTAGGGAGCAGCTGGAATATTGATGATAAATTAGCCGCATAATTAGAAGAGTTTACATGTGCCATATATGGATCAAAGAAATCCGCTAGCGTGGACGAACTTCGCCTAATTGCCATTAGACAGAAATGTGGTGACAAAGATTTGTTTTTATCAATTGCCACTAAAGTTGATTTTTCTTCGATTCCACCATCAAGAGCTTGCCTTGTCGAGCATATTAAAAGGAGTGTTTACCAAACGCGTATTTGGCGACTAGTCGACGAAGTTATTCACAATATTCCAAAGCCTTGGAATGATTATGGATGGCAAGGAAATGGAGAACCTCTTTGGTGTTCAGCAGATAAAATATTGCCTCAATCGCTTACTGAAATTCTTCAGCAGATGATTTAAAATCAAATCATAATAGACGAAAGTGAGGATATACGACATCATAAATGAAGCAATAGAGGAAGAACACTTGGAAGAAATATTCAATTCAATTCAATTCAAAAAGATTTATTAACATTTCGGTTACAAAAAAATGCGCCTGAGTTGGAACCCGGTTCAGAGCCGGCCACACCACCACGGCGCGCAACGCCCTGGTAGATGGGTGGCCGGGTGGGGCAGGTCCAGCCTCGGCTAGAACAGTAAATAATATTAATAATAATATTCGATGTATCGGGAGACAGCGATAGTGAATCTGAAACCGAATGAGGTGTTACTTACGTTTTTTTTGAATTTTATATTTTATTTTAAGAGCTGAATCATTTATCTGGAAAATGGTGACTCCTATCCAAATATCGTAAAGGAACAAAATTGCAGAAAATTTTATGCACTCTATTTTTAGTGCAGGAAGTTATTCTCCATCTTTTTTAGTTTTTGTGTTAAATGACAAAAACAATATTTGCAATTTTTTTCTTTATTAACGGATTTTGAAAGTACAGCCAGTTTTTTTTTTGGGGACATGTCTAAAATTGCTCCTTAGGCTTTAGTCTTTATGAAATACATGGTCCCCAAGGATCGGGGTGGAGGGGGGTGCACGTACAGTTAGGGTGGGCCCCCGTAGCATTATTAATTCAAGCAACTATGCGTTCTATGCAGCCTGCTTTGAATTGGACGCTATATTTTCTTTATGGTATCGCACCCCAGGCAACTTGGGCCTTATACCGAAATTGTTCCAAATTCATGGAAAGCTGAAGTAAACGAATGCACAGTGTGTAGATCATGTCATACGCTGTTGAAAATGGATTAGATGTTTTTACTATCTAACGAAGAACCTTGTCCTCAAATGCTTCTAAGTACCTTCTTGTGACATCGAGAAAACTTTTATAATGCAAGGAAGAAAGTACAAGATTTTGTCAATGCAATCCAAAGCATTTAGTATAAGTGGGATTAACGATAAATCTAGTATATAGACATCCTACAGTTTACTATCGGAAGCTTTCATTCTACACAACAATAATTTTAATCAGGACGTTGACGCACTTTCCAGAGTCTATTTGTTATGTGCTGATAATCCTGAAAAATTCTTATCTATAACTAAACGAAATGTAATTCACATCTTCGTCTTCATTTGCTAACTCTTAACATCAATGTTATTGATGAATATGATGGAGATGAGGAAATGTTAAGGAATTGGGTGACTTAACAGAGCGATCTGGGAGAAATACAATTTATTCTGATATTCTATAAGTACCGTGAAGTAGACGACCAAATGTTCCAACTGATCTCGATGCAAAAATTTGTTTCTGAAGGCTATAATTCTAAGTTGATCACCTCATTTGATCGGTCTTGTAGTGCCTCCTTTATCACTATTGCATTCAATTTGTACTTCTTTCAGATCAAACCATTAAACTTAAATATTTTGAATTTCAAAAGAAACTAACTCACCATGGAATAATTCGGAATAATTTAAAATTTCTGATGTGTATATATGAGGATACGATTTTAAATATGCATATATTAATATACTTTATTGTCGAGCTTTTGTATAAGTTTATCTTCACACAACAAGGATGGTATCATCTGAAAATCTCAAATTAGAAGTCTTACCACCTTCTTAATGTCCATAAACATATTACAGCCTACAGTTTAATGAATGAATAATGTCATAGATATAATTAAATAGTCCTTTTTGCTTACTAATATCAATCAACTTCTTGATGTGCCGTCAATTGTCGAACATACCAGAAATGTCAAGGCTGCTGTTGCTCTAATTAAAATGCAAAATAATGATATTTAAACAACAATCGCTAATTTACATTAATTTGGAACATTAATAACCACAGGCCCAGCCCTGTATACACGTAATAAATTAATGCCTTGAAATGCTGTAGACAATTAACTTTGCTAATTTTTAAGTAGGTATTATACAAGGGGAAATGATCATACCCTTTATATATCATAATAGGAATGTAATCCAGTTAACGACGCACTTATATTGCTCAGACTTTGAGTTTAACTCGAAAAAAAGAAACTAATGGTAAGCTGAAATTTACAGGATCGTTGTTAACCGGTGCTTTTATGATCAGTGACACCCCCACTTACGGTTGCGGAAAATACTCCAACCCAAAACCACCCAATATAGGTGCATTTTACCGGTTTATAATTTTCTCGTGAACTTTATCTGACATGAAAAACTGATTAGACGCAAATTTTTTAGCCTATAAAATTAATAATCGATATACAGTACAGTAATCGAAGCAGTGAAAATGGAAAAATTCCCGGCCCGAAAATGATGAAAGGAATTTCCTTAATTTTTTTTTTGAAATATGCTTTATAAAATACGTGCATCAAGATCTATTTTGTCGCATTATCTGCTTTTTATTTTTAAGGGTGGTTTCCACCCCTAAAATCTGAAAAATTAATAACTTCTAATTTTACAAATAAATTAATGAAAATACATATACTTATATTTTTGAGGTCGCTGAGTATGACTGTGAAGTCAAAACTTATGAGACGAAAATATTAAGGGTTGATATCACCCTTAAATACTGAAAAATTAATGTCTTCTAATTTCACGAATAGAAACACAAAAATTCATATACTTATGTTTTTAGGGTCGCTGAATATGATTATGTGGTCAAAACATAGGAAAGACGAAAATATTAAGGGTTGGAACCACCCTTAAATACTGAAAAATTGATAATTCTTTTAATGGTAAAAATAAATTCACGAAAATCCATATACTTACGTTGTCTAGGTCGATCAATATGATTATGAGGTTTAAATATATAAAAAAGAATGGTGGATTAAAAATGGTCACAAAAGAGTATACCCAGCTAACAATTTAGGTGTCGACGACTTCAGCTAAAGGAAATTCGACCAAAATAGGTCGAAATTAGGTAATTTTAAAGTTTAGTTGGTTAAGTCGCTATGTTCCCTATTAGGTACAGGTAAATTATTAGTGAATATAATGACTTAATAGGTTATGAAAAATATTTTAATAACTATTTTCACCTAATTGGGGGGAGTAGGTGAAAAGTGACCTATTTGAAACAATTTGGTAATGTAAATAAGGGAATATTTGTGACTTAATAAGTAATATTTTCGTTAATAACTTATTAAGTAATTTTGTTGACGTTATCAATATACCCTGATAGGAGATATTAGTGAAGTGTATTGAAATGACTAAATAGGTGATGGTATGTCTTGAAGAAAGCTTCTTAGATACCTAATAAGGGCCCTAAAAATACTTATATTTCCACCAAAAAGTCGAAATGACTATTATTCAACCAATAAGTTATTTGCACCTATTGGTTAAAATTATTAATTACTTATTTTGTCGAATTTTACCAACATAAGTGACGCGCAGAAAATTGCGTATAGTATTAAGAACTTGCCCGTCATTACTCATGTTTGTGGTCCAGTGTGATTGTGTTGCCATTTCCTTCATTTCACTTTCTTCGTAATAACTTTAAAACACTATGAGTAAAAGAAAAGTGACATACACGACCGATTTTTATCGCCAAGTTAAGAAAATAAGAAGTAAAAATGAAACTACAGTGGAAAACTGAGCGCAGCAATAATTATTCTGTTAACGTCTCTTGTGCACAAGCCGTGAAAGCTATCCGTGAAACCGTGATAGGACAAACTGCAGAAAATCTACATGCTTCATCATCTCGTTCAGATATTGAAGATCCATCTACATCTACGTTTTTGTGCCGCCGCGCCGACACAACTGAGGTATTGGCGGCACAAACTCGTTCACTAGTCGCATACTGTACCCATTATTTTACTCTAAAAAAGACATCCATTTTGCAAATCAGAGTTCAGATAAATAAGCAAACTAGTTAAAATTAGAAAAAAATAACTCTGAACAAGTAATAATTTTGGTTTCAAGTTGATTCATTGTTTAATTTTTTGGCACTACCGGCGGCCCCTATATTATGTCGCCCGGGGCGGTTGCCCCGCTTGCCCTGCCTTAGAACCGGCACTGGTTTGATCGATAAATCAACTGAATTATCAAAGCACTTTTTAAAACAGTTTGTATTTTCCGAAATATCCAATTTGTATGAACACTATACAAAATCGGAAAGTCCTTCGTTTGGCATTGCGCTATTAACCGACCGCCCAATAGAGACGTCTACCAGTACTCTAGCAGAGGTAAAGAGTGGACACGCCCATCAAGAGAGGCTTTTACACGATTGCTCTCGCTTGCCGTGCTCTCTCTTGCTCTTATTGCCATCCCAATACGTATACTTTCCGATACTGTATAGATTATGTTACATGCATGACCATGTTATGGTTTATAAAATGAATATAACTTAGTACATAGAAATCTATTTTCCACGTAAAAATAAGTTCACTATTCCCTTACAGTCTGAGCACAAATAAACACTAACAATCGAATAAAGTAACCTGTTGGTTCATGTAAGATCTAATAGATGAAATCACCTATTATGTAAATAGCCACCAAAACGAGACCTGTTAGGTTGTAGAATAACCACCAATAGGTGAATTTAGTGATTTACGTAGAATTAACAACATATTAAGTGCTACGTAGATACATTAAAACAGGGGACCAATTGGTCTAACATAACGTAATTAGGTGAAGTAATTACAATTATGTGAACAAATATTGGTAATATTAGACACTTATTACCTAATAGATGGCAAAAATAGCTTGTTTTTCACTAATCTCTAAGGATAAAGTCAAAAATATTGGTGGAAATTAAGTAACATTGCAAGGAAGTAGCCATATTTATTCGAAAATACGGAACGCCGAAAACTCGCCATGAAAATTTAAACTTTTGTTTTTGGAAATAATTAAATCCATAAATATTCATTGAACATATTGAGAATTATTGAATTATTATAAGCTTGAAAAAACAGAATACCAAGTCAAAAATTGAAAATAAAAATTTTATATAGTTAAGTTTTTTTTTTCTTTATAATAATAGGTATTTTTAAGGGGCTTAGTAATATTTCAAGGTACAATGCCTAATTTCAACAGAAAAAAAATCATTCCCTAGTAAATTCTTGCGTATATACAGTGCAAATTAAACCATAGTCAAGGATAAAAATATGTCTCATAAATAGTTAATAAGTAGGTACTTAGTTATTATTATCAACCATTATATAGGTATATAGTTTTACCTTTTTGTCGAAGCAGTTTTAAAGCAAGTATAAAAGGTAGAAAATAAGTAATCCGCTACGTAGATTTAATGTATTTTCGATATAAAAAAGGTGTCTGACAACCTAACCTAACATATCAAAATAACACCCATTCAGCTTGTTTTCCACGTCTAATCGACGTGTCAAAAAACACCATTTAGGTTGATTCGACGTCGAATTTATGTCCTATTTCACGTATCGAAATTGGTGGCGTCACCTGTTCGACATCGAATCGACGTCGAATAACACCTAAATTGTTAGCTGGGTAGTAATATATCTAATTGTATTAAAAATAAAGATTGTTTTAAATAAATCAAATTAATACAATTAAGTAAACTAACTAAATAACAATTTTAATCTGCACTCTAAAATATGCTAAAGTGCAATGCAACCCGCTTTTTCTGCGTATTCTTCGAAAAATAGACGGCTATTACTCGTTTCTCTACCTACTATATAGTCATTTAAAATGCGCGTACAAACTGAAAAGTTTCAGCATTATTTCAAACCGTTATATCTCTGGAACAGTTTGTTGTAGGAAAAATAATAAAAACCCAAATTCTTCGTTTTTTTATAAGCTTCATTTCATTCTTATATCATGTTTTTATCAATCTTATAGTTTTTAAGATATTTCAATTTTAAATACATAATTTTCTTGCGTATACGCTCAAGCGCCTTTTATAAACCTTTATATGTCTGGAACAGTTTGTCGCAGGAAAATAAAAAAAAACAAACTATTCGTTTTTTTATAAGCTTCATTTTTGTATTCTTACTATTTTTTATAAAAAAATATTTTCTGAACAATTTCCAAAAACCCGATTTTTTTCAAAAAATTATGAAAATTTTCATTATTGAAAATGTGTACAGAATGAAAAATAATTATTTTAAAAATTCTAAAAAATTTGAGCATGTTAGTAATAATATGCATTAACAATATCTAGAAGAATTAAAAAAAAATTGAATTAATAAAAAATTAAAGCAATAAGACTAAAAAGATGGCGCCTAAATTTTAGAATGCGCTACTTTTTTGTTTGTAACTTTTTTAGTTTTCATTATAAAATGTACGTCTCAATTGAAAGAAATACCTTTAACTTTTACAAGTATAAAAATTTTTCTCATAGTTGTAGATTTTGAGTAATTCTAGATTATAAACGTTTCGGTGTCATTTTGAAAATGCCATATTTCCAAAACTGAACATCGGAGAAAAGAAAAAAAGAAAAGACCGTTCGATTTGTCTTCGTAAAAGCTTTAATTTTGTACCCTTGCATTTTTTAAATTAAAGTCCACATTTTTCGAGTAATTTAAAAAAAAAGTCTAGGAATACTGATATTGGGGGGCAAAAATTGCAATTTTCGGTTCGCAATATCTCGAAAAATATGCATTTTAGCAAAAAATTGTATAAGACCTTTCTTTCTTATAGTCTCATTCTCTATCAGACTATGTGTGTTTTTTGTTTTTTTTTTGCCACAACACCTAAGAATGGGTGGGACCCAACCACCACCCCTAACCAAAAAGCAGGAAAAATGACAATATAGATTCTTATGTACATACTTTATGAAGCATGTTGAAGAAAAAATTTGGAAATTCATTACATCGTTTTCGTGGTGGGATTCGAAAGCTTCACTTACTATGCTAATACATATAACCCGTTACAGTTACTATCAGAATTTTACACTTTAACAGATTTCAAAATCTTGATATGAAAGTCTGCAGAACACATAGAGAACAGCCAACAAACACTTGTGATGTCCTTGAGGAGTAGACCCGGTGCGGTGGACCGCCACCTATGCTGGCCATACTGGGCCAGAAGTCCCCCAGTATGGATCCTCGTTTCGTTGAGAGAACAGGGCAGTGACACAACACATGCTCAGCAGTCTAGTCCTCCAGATTACATCCTCTACACTAGGGGTTATCTATAACTCCCAGTGTATGAAGGTGTTTGTTTGGTCTGCAGTGTCCTGTTAGCAATCCTACATAGATACACAGTTTTCTCCTCGACAACTGGAGGCAGTGACAGTGTTTGCCTAGCTTACGACTGGGTGTGGCCATAACCACGCTGTTAGGTCTATTCCTTTGCACTAAAGTGTAGCACTGAGCTGCACTGGTGTACGATTGTCTCTCTTTAACTTATGATATCCGCATTGATGCCATCTTTTTCACTGAAAATTAGTGTCACACTTCTTGTGCAAAGGAATGGACCTACTGTGTCTGCAGCTACTTGGACAACTCCAGAACTCCACCAGTCCGCATGGCGTTTAAGTGTATAGTTCTTTAACAGGTAATTGTGGACTGAATCCAAGAGCGCTAGAGCAGGTTTTGTACCATGGAGAGCGCTCTCAGATCCCTCGCGGGCTAAAGCATCTGCTTCTTCGCTACCCTGAATTACATTGTGTCCTTTCACCCAGCAGAGCTGAACACTGTTCTTTTGAGCGAGCACATTTCTATTCAGTTTTGGGTAAACATATCTTTCTTAAAAAAAATTAATAAACGTTTTTATCGTTTTTATGTAAATTTCAATATAATTTTATTGACATAGATCATGTTATAAAAATGATGGGAATAAAAATAGCAAATATTATTTAAATCGTTTTTATACTGTTATTTCAAAGCTTAATAGGAGAAGTGTTAATTAAGAAGTACGTTTATGTTAATATTGATAAATTATTATCGATTTGCACATAAATAAGATGTCCACAGGCGTTTGATTAATATTCAAAAGGTAACACCTAGAATTCAAATCGAACATAATAAATATAGGCTTGTTATCTTAGGTTATATCAACAAATTACAGTATTTTTATTCTCGTTAGCAGTTTATTGACTCTTTTTACAGACATCATAGTAGGTTGATCATTTAATTGATAAGAGATTTATTGAATCTCTACTAGGAAAAATATACTAGATGGAATTTTGAGATAGTTGGTAATTGGACACTTAAATAAATTTTACGTTTAGTATATCTATGGAAAATAAGCATTCTTCTTTTCCATGCCTAATAATAATATCGACGAATGGTGAAGGATATTTGGTACTTTGATTTTATGACTTATTGAGAAGGACCACCGCTTGATAATAATTAGATCTTTTTATGTACTTTTACACTACTTTCCATTTTACATTAAATACACCCACAGAGAAATGCTACAATTCATTAATTCATTTCTTCTGACGTTAATCGAACCTTCAGCGAAAAGACCAAGAGGCCCTCCCTGGTATTCACGTTGACTCTGCTATTGCCGGTTTAACAATTGGTTGATTGACTTGCGACCGAGAGATCAGTGGTTTGCATCTACGACAGATTTTTTTTTTTTCATTGTAGCTGTAAACATAATATCGGTAATTTTCATAATAATCTAGCAGATAGGGCGTAAAATAGAAAGTTTTATCCGAATAAACGCGGAATAAGTATTTGTTCTGAATGAAATGCAAAATCTAATCATAGCCTTGGGTGCCGCATTATTGGTAAAATGGTGCAAAAATCAGTTTCTTAGAAATATAAATCAACTTTAGTAATACTTACTTTTCTTTTTTCCAGATAAATCAAAAGTTCCTTTTCAAAATGTTAAGTTTATTGGGAATACTAGTGATAATAAGTATGGCATATTTAGTTAAAGGACATGGAAGGCTTATGGACCCTCCCGCGAGAAATTCAATGTGGAGATTCGGTTTTCCTAACCCTGTAAATTACAATGATAATGAGCTATTCTGTGGAGGATACGCAGGTATGTGAATTAGTTTTAATAGAAGTACATACAAACATTTAATTTAAGACTTGGATCTATTTACTCAATTTTTCTATGGATATCAGAAAACGTACGCAAATGTTAAATTTAATTTCAACCAACTCCAGATAATGCTGATGGTGTCAACGTGGCTAGCGAAACCCACGTCGAGTACGATATTCAAATGTAGTGTTCATGTTTGTAGAAACTCCTTCATTCTCAATATTGTTAGAAATAATTTTCCTAGTAGCATTTTCAGATCTGATATCAACAATATTTTCAACAATGTTATTCACAGAAGTATTCTTTTATTTGTAAACTGGTTAATAATGTTGCTAAAAGTACGCATAAAAACATATCCAAAAATGTTACATTTGCAGAAGACAGAGCTTTGGAGCAAGGAACGACATCTGGATGATAATAATAATAATACTTTAGTGTCCATTAGACCAGTACAAAAAATGGTATCGGACTCGTCCGTTGTAAAGCATACATCATACAAGGATACATAGACATAGACAAAATATGTACTAGCTAAACCAGAGACATGTAAATAAAATCCTTAGATATAAATTAAAATTTAATATACTAAATAGTAAAACAAAACATGCACATTTAAAAATCAAAGTTTAAGACTTCCTCAATGTTGTAAATTACATTATCTAGCAGTAGATGTTTCACTTCTTTTTTAAATTTAACAATACTGTTTGTTTATTTGCTTTAAATGATTAGACAATTTATTGAAGAGCCTTATACCTATGTACTTCGAGCTTTTCTCATAAAGGGATAAAGAATGCATATAAATTAATAAGTTAGATTGCCCTCGTGTGTCATAATCGTAATTATAATTGTCTCTTAACAACTGTTCAATGTTTGATTTTGTATTAGTAACAATCACCAAAATGTATACACAGGGAAGTGGCAAGATTTTCAACTCTTTGAAGTACATTCTGCATGATGTTCTCCTATTAACTCCTATTATATATTCCTGCCTTTTTCTGCATTTTGAAAACCCGTTCGAAAACTATACCATAACTACTCTAGAATAAAATTGTGAAAGTAGTAGGGCAGCAAGTCTCTGTTAGTAATGTTTCTTAATCTGTACAGAGCGAAGCATATAGAAGATAATTATTTACATAAAACGTCTATATGTCATTCCCAATTAAGAAAATTGTTCAAATAAACACCCAATAATTTTGTAGACTTTACCTGATTCAAATACTTTCAGTTTATTTCGAGCAAATGACTTTTGTTATACTGCAACAGTCTTGGCGTGAAATGTATGAAGACGGTTTTATCATCATTTAGCAGCAACTTGTCACTACTCAACTTTGCAACAAATTCGTTTATTTGGGTCTGGGTAATTTCTACTAGATTACTTGCATTATCATTCTTAGCTAAAAGCCAAGTACCGTCGGCAAACATAATTAATAAACTATTATTGACAATAGCAGGTATGTCATTTATAAAAAGTAAAAACAAGAACGGCCCTAGAACCGACCTTTGTGGGACTCCACAGGAAATAGTCAATGCACAATACCCTCTATCTCTACCAACTGATTGCGATTGGACAACGGCCCAAGCTAGTCTCCCAGTTTAGCCCTAAAACCATATTTTTCCAATTTTCTTATAAGTAAAAAGTAATTAACCAAATCAAATGCTTTAAGTAAGTGAGAATTGCTGAGGCGTCCTCCCCTTACGAAATCCATGCTGCTCATAACAAATAATTGTATATTTTGAACGCAATTTCAGCATTTTGGTGTAAATTGCTGTCTCTAATATTTTTGAAACAGTAGATTGAAGTAAAATGGGCCTATAATTGTCAATAGAAGTTACATCACCTTTTTAATATAACGGTATAATTTTTGCTACCTTTAGTACTTCTGGAAATACACCTGCCTAAATAGACTAGCTTATAAAAAATCTCAATGGCTGAATTACATAGTGAATAACAGATTTTAATATATTACTTCTGATATTGTCCATGCTGGAAGAGTGTGACCGGTTACCGGTTTAATATACATTGTGGGGTACACTTTATTCGTTTTAATGTTATTATATTTTCCCATTAGGTTTGAAATCAGGTTTATAAAAAGTTCATTTACCGTATTAACTACTTCCTGTAGTTCTTTAACTAATTTATTATTGATTTTAATTTCCCTTAGATTGCTATACTTACTTTTATTTTTTCTGTGTTGATAATAATTGACCAAGCAGCCTTGGATTTATTTGAGGCTTTATTGTAAAGATTGTCATTATATAATCGCTTGGCGGCCTTTATAACTGTTTCGTAAACTTTTTTGTAATACTGATAACTATTCCTGTCCTCCATTCATTTGGTTGAAATCATAATTTTAATAAAAAGTTTCGATTTTTGCGCAGATACTTTAATACCAGAAGTTACCCAGTTTTTTTCATTATTGTCAGTTTTTACATCGACAAGGGGAAAGCTTATAATCTATACAGGGTGAAAAGTATACATCGTAAAATTTTGAAAATTTGGTAATAAACTAATGTCGATGAGGGAAACTCGGCTAAAATATTCTCAAGATGATGGCACTTCCGGTTATACCGGAAGTAGATGTCAACTGGCTTATTTTAAATGGGACACCCTATAGATTATTACATTTTTGGATTCTACGCAAAATTCTATGCCGATTTTGTGTATCATGTATTTTACCTAAGTCTCTTCGTTTTTGACATATTTTAATTTTTATGTCAAAAATGACGTTTGCAGGCCCTAAAAGAATTATCAATTTTTCCTATAAGGAAGCCTTTATTATCTAATTTGGATTCAATTCTTTATTGAGAAAGACCTATTTTTATATTTGGCCTTGAATTTATTTGAGGCTTTATTGTAAAGATTGTCATTATATATAATCGCTTGGCGACCTTTATAACTGTTTCGTACACTTTTTTGTAATACTGATAAATATTCCTGTCTTCCATTCGTTTAGTTGAAATCATAATTTTAATAAGAAGTTTCAATTTTTGCGCAGACTTTAATACCAGAAGTTACCCAGTTTTTTTCATTATTGTCAGTTTTTACATCGACAAGGGGAAAGCTTATATCTATACAGGGTGAAAAGTATACATCGTAAAATTTTGAAAATTTGGTAATAAACTAATGTCGATGAGGGCAACTCGGCTAAAATATTCTCAAGATGATGGCACTTCCGGTTATACCGGAAGTAGATGTCAACTGGCTTATTTTAAATGGGACACCCTATAGATTATTACATTTTTGGATTCTACGCAAAATTCTATGCCGATTTTGTGTATCATGTATTTTACCTAAGTCTCTTCGTTTTTGACATATTTTAATTTTTATGTCAAAAATGACGTTTGCAGGCCCTAAAAGAATTATCAATTTTTCCTATAAGGAAGCCTTTATTATCTAATTTGGATTCAATTCTTTATTGAGAAAGACCTATTTTTATATTTGGCCTTGAATTTATTTGAGGCTTTATTGTAAAGATTGTCATTATAGATAATCGCTTGGCGACCTTTATAACTGTTTCGTACACTTTTTTGTAATACTGATAAATATTCCTGTCTTCCATTCGTTTAGTTGAAATCATAATTTTAATAAGAAGTTTCAATTTTTGCGCAGATACTTTAATACCAGAACTTATCCAGTTTTTTTTATTATTGTCAGTTTTTACATCGACAAGGGGAAACCTTATATCTATACAGGGTGTCCCACGATGAACTGCGGCGATCGATATCCTCAAGTATAACCGGAAGTGCCATCATCTTGAGAATATTTTAACCGAGTTGCCTCATTGACATTAGTTTACTACCAAATTTTCAAAATTTTACAATATCTACTTTTCGAGATATCGATCGCCGCAGTTCGCCGTGGGGCACCCTGTATAATGTATGAAGTTACTAATAAATGATTCGTATTGTACACTTTAAGCCAATTTTCCATACTTACATACTGCTCAAATAAATTAAAATTATTTTTTGTGTATAACCTGCATTTTATAGGTCTGGCGGTTTGTGTAGTATATAGTACATTTAGAGAAAAAAGTTGGGCTATGTGATGATCTGATAAGCCATTTGGTAGAACTTTACAGTTCAGTTCATTAATATTATTTTAATATATGCAATAAACACAAAATGAGGCTCATTTTGCACGAGTATGAATTGCAATTCATACGAGTGCAAAATTGCCATTTTGTGCGAGTTGCATACTATACTTTTTCTAGGACAACCTACTACTCACGTTCAATATTCTAATAAACATGAGGTGTAATTTGAGACCAAAGTGATAATGCGTGATTGCGTTCGTAATATACAAATAGTTATTATGCAACACTGAGATTGACATGTGCATTTTAGTTCAATTTTAGTAAAAAATAGTCATATCGCATAACTTTTTAAATGTTTTGATTGCGAGTATTTTGAGTAATGTCTACAATGAAATTATTTTTCGTAACAGAATAGATAATGTACACTTTTCAAAATAATTACAATGGTATATTATGAAAATTAGGATTTAATTATAATCAGACGTAATTACAGACATCAAACATCCAACATTACCGGCGCCGATTTAATTAAAAATATTGGTATTCTATAACTCTCAAAGATTTATTTTCAAAATCATTAACTTTTTTATTTCCAGTGCAGTGGGAACAAAACGAAGGTAAATGTGGTACATGTGGAGACCCATATCACGTAAAAGAGCCTAGACCCCATGAAGCTGGTGGTTTATATGCCAAAGGAATAATCAGTAGGCATTACAGTGTCGGGCAAGGCATAGATATTGAGATCGAACTCACAGCAAATCATTATGGTCGCTTCGAGATATTTTTGTGTCCAAATAATAATCCTAATCAAGAAGCTACCCAAGAATGCTTTGACCGATACCCTTTATATATTTCCGGAAGCAAGAGTTTCATCTATGAGATCCCAGAAGACGGTAAAAAGAAGGCAGTATTCAGGTAATGTTAAAATTGGGTATATTTTGGTACAAGAAATATAAGAATGGATAATATACCTCTCATTCCGAAGCGGAAGCAGTGGGGAAAACTATTAATTAAACATAGTGCAGGGTGGACCAAATTATAGGGGATTTGAGATTTTCCCTAAAACTATGGCAGATAGACAAAGACCAATATAGGCGTCCTGAGCTTGATTTTCGAGCAACAAACAATGACGCAAACCGCGATCATCTATCTTTTTCGAGGATCTACGTCAATTGGACGCGCGACAATTGGATGCAGCAAATTGGACGTGTAACATTGTACACGTTTTTAAAAAAATCATGTATACACACTCTAACCTAACCTAACCCAACCTAAATAACAATAATAATAATTACAAATACAACATAGAAACAGACTCACCATGAAAAATAGATTACACTAAAAATATTGTTAACATAGAAAATAATTATGCAAAAAAATTCCACTCAAAAAAGTGCCTTAAAATGTGTTACTTGATTTTCGATTCGACACTTAGTAATTGAGATAAAGAGGTCATCAAAAAATGTCAATTTTCCAAAAACGCTATGAAGCTCGGTAGTCGAAAAAGATCGACGATCGTGGTTTTCGCCATCGTTTGTTTCACGAAAATCGAGCTCAGGACACCAATATTGATTGCCATAGTTTTAGAGAAAACCCCAAATCCCCTCAAACTTGTTCCACCCTGTATACACAAATATGATATACTAGACTCACCAACTGGCTAGAATCAACGGAATATTATTCCTAGGGACCCAAGAAACTTATTTCATGTGTTTTGGTATATAATAATATAATAATATAATAATAAAATAATATAATAATATAATAATATAATAATATAATAATATAATAATATAATAATATAATAATATAATAATATAATAATATAATAATAAAATAATATAATAATATAATAATATAATAATATAATAATATAATAATATAATAATATAATAATATAATAATATAATAATATAATAATATAATAATATAATAATATAATAATATAATAATATAATAATATAACAATATAATAATAATAACTTCGCAAGTCGACAAAGAAAGAATTCAAATTAATTTAGGTTAGTGACAGATTTTTTTATGTTTGCAAGACTGCAGGTGAAAAGGATTGTTCAAATAATGACATATACTACACATTTCCTGGATACAAGAAAATACCTTTATATTTACTTTTGAAAATGACAAGTAAAATAAATTGTTGGCTTAAGTACCATTTTACAAATTTTAAAATTATAGTTATTTACGTATCGAGGATCGTCGGTGCACTATTTTTAGTCGAGAATGCAGTTTGCAATTCGAGGTCCGTAGGGCCTTCAGCTTTTCAAAAATAAAGGTAGTTTACTCTTGAAACAAAAAAAAATAATTTTGTTTGACCTATGCGCCAGGACTAAGACACATATGTGTAGCCCTTTTTTTGTTTGAGAACACGCACTCACTTTTATCAAAAATAAAATTTTTCTGGAACACAATAACAACAGAGTTTTCCATATGGTGCAGACTTTTTGGCGGACACTATAATAATAAAGATAAAGATAAAGATAATTTATTGCCCAAGTTACATATACATGTTTAAGGTTGTCAGTGGTTATAATGCTAGTATCTAAGGTATAAATGAGTGTATAATAACAACACAATAAAAAAAAGTACAAAAGTATACAAGTTTTGAAAAATAGAACTACACAATACATATATGTATATATATACAAATTTACCACAAAGAAAACACAGAAATATCACATCTTACACACAATTAAATTGAGGAAATTAAATGAAAGTCATAACTGAGAAATTCAGCAGTACTATAAAAAGGATGTGCAATTAATATTTTCTTGAGAGATGAGTTTAATGCCCTGATCGACTTATCCTTCAAATAATGTGGTAGCTTGTTGTATAATTTTATAGCTAAGTAGTTAATAGGTTGTTGAGTCCTACATAAGCGGTGATAGGGTATGGTTACATCGTCCTTATTTCTGGTATCATAATTATGATAGGTAGAGTTTGTAGGGAGGGAGTTATTTTCTTTAACATACATTATACAATGCAATATAAATACACCAGGCAGTGTCATAATATTAAAATGTTTGAATAAGGGTCTACAATGTTCCCTATTGCCTGCAGAGGCCAATATTCTAATCATTCTCTTTTGTATCTTAAAGATTCTGTCAAATTCTGTAGAGTCTCCCCAAATTAAAATGCCATAGCTAATTAAGCTGTAGAAGTTACTATAATAAAAGGTGATAGCTGTTTCGAGGGTAGTTAATTCGATAAGTTTCCTCGTTTGGTAAAGTACCTTATTTAATTTTTTGGCTAAATAATCGATATGAGTATGCCATTTTAGCTGGGAGTCTATGTAAACACCCAATAGTTTTACATAAGAAATTTCCATTTTTGGAGAAAATATTATTGTTTGGGTTTTATCGGAATTATTTTTTAATTTATTGGGTACAAACCAGCTAATAGCATCTGTTACAGCTGTGGAGCTTTTAATTTTTACGTCATCTACATTTGATGCAGAAGTGACGAAAGTAGCATCATCAGCATAAAGTGTTATGCCTTCTGATCGTACATTAACCGGTAAGTCATTAATAAAAACTAAGAAGAATATTGGTCCCAATATTGACCCCTGTGGTACCCCAATATTTACCGGTAGTGTACTTGATATGTCACTTGTTGGCAAGGCTACTGCTTGACGTCTATTGTGTAAATATGATCTAATCAGATTCAAAGCACTTCCTCTAATGCCATAATAATCAAGCTTTTGCAAGAGATATTCGTGAGTTACGCAGTCGAAAGCTTTGCTTAGATCTAAGAGCGTTGCACATGGCACAAGATTTTGGTCGATTGCTTCTAGTAATTTTTCAATTATATTGACAATAGCTTTTAAGGTAGATTTGTTTTCCCTGTAACCATACTGATTTTGAACAAATAGGTTGTTAGCTTCGAAAAATTGTACAATTCTATTTTTTATTAAAATTTCAAAAATTTTTGATATGATAGGTAGAACAGAGATGGGCCTAAAATTATTCATAACTTCCAAGTCTCCATTCTTGGGAATGGGGACCACTTTAGCTATTTTCAATACGTCAGGAAACGTTTGTTGCTCTATACATTTATTAAATATTTCAGTTAAAATAGGCACCAAGTTATTTTTAATGTATTTTATAACTTTTGAATTAAATCCATAAATGTCCCTGCTATTTGAATTTTTTAAATTTTTAATGATGTTATTGATTTCATGGATGTCAGTAGGAGACATATAAAAGGAGAAAGATGGAGATACATGATTTTTATTTAGGAAGTGCTTAAAATCTGTATTAGAGTGTGGTATATCTTTGATGATCTTATTTGCAACATTTACAAAAAAGTTATTAAAATTTTCGGCCGAAATTGAAGAATTAGTATTGTTTCCATTTTTTAACTCATTGTTTATGAGCTGCCATGTTGCTTTACTTTTATTCGTCGAGGAATCTATGAACTTTTTGTTTGCTGTTCTCTTGGCCTGTTGAATACTATTTCTATAGTCTTGCTTTAATGTTTTGTAATATTTATGGACATCCTCAGAGTCAGTGTTATTTTTAATTATCGAAAAAATTTCTAAACAATTTCTCATCTGTTTCAAATCATTATTAAACCATTTAATATCAACATTGTTATTATGTTTCATATTTTTTTCAGGAAAATGAGTATTAAACTTATTGCATAGAATACTAAAAAAGGAGGTAAATAATTCATTGGCATTGCAGAAATTTTGTAAGAAAGACCAGTCATAATTTGACAGATCCGATTTAAAACACTTTAAATTTTTCTCAGAAATTATGCGTATCTTTCTTATTTTTGTGGTATTATTATTTATGATGTTAAATTTGGTTTGGTCCGAAGTGATCAGAGAGATGTAAGTCAATTACCTTAATTGTTATATTTGAATGATCTATTTCTGTTAAGACATTATCAATGCAACTTTTGCATGTTTTATCACGAATTTTAGCAACCCTAGTTGGAGTATTTATACCAAATCTAAAGTTAAAAGAGTTTATTATGTCGGAGAATTTTTTTGTATCTTTATGTTCTATATTACTTATATTAATATTAAAGTCTCCATTTACAATTATGCTTAAATTCATATTTTGGGTTATTTCTAACATACAATAAAGTTTATGAAAGAATACATTTATATCTCCATCTGGAGATCTGTATATTGTTACAATTAAGGTATTCATGTTGGTTAGCTGAACCGCGGCACATTCAAAATGTTTTTCCTCACATAGGACGTCAAAACAATTAACAATTTTAAAAGCTATATTTCTTTTTAAATAAATTACTATACCACCGTGAATAGATAGGCTTCTACAGTAAATACTGGCAATATTATAATTTCTCATGTTAAATAGATCAATTTCCACATTTTGTAGCCAACTTTCAGTTAAGCATATTACGTCGAAATTATTTTCATTGGCAATTATTTCTATTTCATTTATCTTATTTCTAAGGCATTGTATATTACAGTAACATATGTTAACACATTTGGTCTTAGAAAGATTCTCAGCACTTCCTCTAGTGATGGTGGTCCGTTCTTCGGTTAGGAAAGCGTTTTCTCGGAAACTGAAATGTCTTCTTCCGAAATAAATATTCGGATACTTCAATACCTTTTGGCCATATTTCTGCATTGAGGATTAAGTCCTTCATTTCCAAGTCCACGGCGATTTTAAACGAGTTAAACGTGCCCCAGTTATTATTCGTCTGACTGCAGAAAAAATTTTTACTAGGAAATTTGGTTTCAAGATATTCTTGCAAATTCTCTATGGTGTATGATGTTTTATACTTAGATACAAATATCCAAGCTTTCTCCTCAGCTGCTAATAATACATAATATATAACAATATTCATTTTTTTCAGTTCTACTATATTTAACTTCGACGACAGCAACGTTAAAAAAAGTTAACATGTGAAAAGGTTACAAATCTCACTCTAAAATTAATCACTGGTAGATTTTTTTTGCTTGTGAGAAAATACGACATTTCCACTTCTAAGACTAATTGCACAAACCCTACTTGCGAATACGTAACTACTCTGGCGATTATTGTATATTATATAGCCTATGTAAGTAATTAAATATATTTGATCACAACGTACATATTTTAGCTTCTCTTCTCCTAATGAATAAAAAAATATTCAATTTAGTAACTCCATTTGTCACTCTTTTATGTCTTTTATTCAGATTTGATTAGATTGCACTTGCCATTTTCAGTCGAGCAAGCAACATCTCTTGAATTTAAAGTGTCGTACTTACAAAACACAAAATCACGGGTGTGTGCCAAGATATCTCACGTCTGTAAGATCCGTGTCATATACAGAATTTCTAATTTAGTGCTATTATGATTGAAAGTTATTGCAAAAACAAACTTATAATGTATGATTTTTTCACGTCTTTTAAAAAATAAATTTTAAATTGTTATTTTGACATTTTTCTAAATTTCGCTATCAGAATACAACAATAAAAACTCATTTGGAGGATGCAGTTCTCTTAGAAACGATTCAAACACTCTTGGAGAAACTAAGGATCATTTTTATGTTATAAATTGTATCATTCAATAGTTGGTTCTTGGTAAGACATACCTAAATAAAATTAAGAAAGATAAACACTTGATTTCTTTGTTTCACATAACTTATCTGAACATATTTTTTAAACTACTTGCTGTAATTAGAGCATGTATCGGTTTCTCGATTTAGTGTATAACACAGCCCCCAAAAACAAAAAAAAAAAAAGTTCAAAGCAGCGAACCAGACCCGTGTATCCCCATGTATTTTCGGTCGCTGCATCCGAATCCGGGGTCAAAAATGACACCCCCAAAATCATTAGCTAGAGCCAAAAAACACCCCTGAAATGGGATAAAAAGAAGATTAAGCTACGAAAATAGTTGTTACTTCTTAACCAATCGAATTATACAAATTAAGGTTAAACAGCAGCGTACGTACAATAGATATGAAACACATCCCCAGGGAGAGGCGAAAACTAGCCCCCATATATAAAAAGATCGATACAACACAGCAATGACTGCTGAAAAAGCTCTAAATGTCTAGGTTTTTTTAAAGTGTTAAGAAACTACATCAGGTCCGACGTAATCTTCATAAACTGCCCCTTAGGGTGGCCCATCTTTTTCGAAATCGAAATTTTTTATTTCTCACCCCTGCAAATGGTTCCATTTGAAGAAAAAACAGTCCCCTCAAAATATTATTGAGGCAAATTGAAGGCAAGGGGTGCCGCAGAATGCATTATTATGCAATAATAAAAGTAAATGGAATTATTTACATTCTTTGGTTGATGCATTGTTTTTTTTTTAATCAGCAACATTTATCTTTAGAATGACTAATCAAGTCATACAAATATCAAAGACATTATCTGTTGTGACTATGACATGTGTCATACTACTGTAAATTCGTAGTCTAAGAAAACTAGACTAGAAGTTTTTGAAATAAAACTCTCGTTTTATCTTTGTGTATTTTATTATGAAACGTTTTTTTCATACATAGTACCAAATATTATCCTAAATCTACAAGACATATAGTAATAAAAACAATATTTTTTGCACTAGGCCGAAGCATGCGACAGGGTTTCTTTTTTTTACATTTGGAAACTGTGATTTATAATCATTTACAACTTGGAGTAAAAACTGTTTTTGGTCTTCATTTTTTGTTAAAATGTTATAGTCAGTAATAAGTTTGATTCCTCTCTCAGCGGCATCATTTACAACTTTAATTTTGTTTACCATATTGAAACATCGGGTATAACTTTCATTTTCCCTCCATGTTGTTGGATCATTTTCCAAAAATTCCATAGACAAACCTAATTTTTGAAAAAACTGTTTAGTGTTCTCGCATATGAAGTCCTGAATTTCCTTGTTTTCAACGTCAGTAATGTTACTAATCATAAGTCGTTTAATACCCTCTTGATTTGGTGCTTTCCTATTCAAAGCTTTAACCATTTCTCTTTTAGAGGTAACTGAAATATCGTCATCAAAGAAAGATAAGCCAACATTTACTGAATTAAGGTACCACAAATGGTTCACTATTTTCCTACTTGCGGCTTGAGATATTTCTTTGTCAATATTTTGATAATTAATGAGTTCTCTACAAAAGTCTAAGTCATGAAGCGGTGCTTTACTAGCAAATGACGCTGTAAACCAGGCCTTTACATAAACCTTTACAATAAAGAGACATATATCTTCAATACCTATTTTTTCTTTTTTAGTTAGTTGGAACTGATCTTGAAAAAAATATATTTTTAGACAGTAAATGGCTTTAGCCATCCAACGTGCATGATGAAATGCCCCTGGTTGATAGAATGTCGTGTGAGTGGTCTCTTTTTCAACAAAAAGTTTAGAAAGCATTAAAAATTCTTTATAATCATCACGAGGCTGTTGCAAAGTTAAAGCTGCATTTAGAAACTTTACAATTTCGGCTTTAACTGGTTGTAAAATGTGTTTAATTTTTGATACCTGAAATCCAGTTTTTAGTTTATTTTGATCTATTTTAGGCCAAAATTCCCTAAAACGTTTAAATAGTGGCACATTTGGACCAGATGAGGAAGGCATTTTTGTGTCAAACACACTTCTCAAAACCACTTCAAAAATATGATGTCTACAAGGAAAATATAGAATATCTCTTTCTAATTTTTGTTGCAATAGTGTGGCTGCCCCATTTATATAACCCATATTTGATGCTGTTGTATCACAACACAAAGCTATTACCTTTTCGTCCAAATTCCATTCACAAAGCACATCATAAACTGCTTCAGTCTGTTCTCTTTCAGTTGAATTGGGCAAAGCTGGTACTCCAAGTAGTTGTTCAATATCTCCACTAGTAACTAAGATAGCAAGTCTATCGATATTTCCCATTCGAGTGAGAGAAGGTAAAAGTTTTCCATCCCAGTGGATGACTGGGGCCGGCAATTCAGAATTACCGAAGGCAGTTTTTAATATTTCAGCTCTTTCTTCGCGGATGCGTTGTCTAGAGCGCTGAAGTGTGGTTCTGCTGATGGACAAAGATGTGGTGTCATGTCCTAGTGCTTCTGCTACTGCCGTCAAAATATGGACTCCATACCTGTCGCATCAAATTCAGCGGCTATTTTTGGTGTGATGATGTTACATGTTCCATACAATCTCCTCTTTTTTGGCTGTGACGGGGCCAGGCTGGTCTTGTAACAACTCTTCTTGGGCTTCGATTATTTCATCTTCATTTTCGTTGGAGTCGGCTGAATTACTACTTGATGTCACTGACAGGTGACTGTTTCCTCTAATCTAGCTTTTTCTTGTTGACTTCGTTGCATTCGTTCGGATAATTTCTGTAATTTCTCCTCAGCTGATTTTTCTTGAGAAGCAAGTTGGTAATCAATTCCATGCATAAATCCAGGACGTCCCTTTTTTCTTTGGTTAATTAAAAACTGCTTATCTTCATCTATTTTCATCAACTCCAATGCATTTGCATGAGAAATGTCAAAAAGATCGTCCAATTTTTCAACGAAATTTTTTTCTTTACCTCCCGCACTGGCCTTTTTAGCCGATTTTTGTAAGTTCCTCCACTCTGCATAAAGTTTATCTAGTTGTTTAACACAATGAAAATCCTGACGTGTCGCAATGCGAGCTTTATCCCAAAAAACTGACACCTCTTTTATTGTTAATTTAGCACTTTCATGTACACTTAGCTTCACTTCACGAATTATAAAAGAGCACTTGTAATACTTGTCTATTAGACGGCAATTTATTGCCAATGATTTGTGACGAATAGTGTCCAACTAAGTAAATGAAAGTATCCTTTCGTAAGGATCTAACATCAGCCATCGTTAAATGTTTTTTCAAAAAGGAACGTATGCTAGAACTTATAATGTCACCACTGTAAAACACAATTGCAAACTGACATAAAAACCTACCGTAGGTGCATTATATTTCCAAACTTCCAAAACAAATAATTTCTAGGAAATAATTACACCAATAAAACATTATGAGAAAAGAGGTAGATATTTGTATTTTAAGTAAAATTTAAGTGTATTACGGTAATAAAATCTTATCTACAAATTTCTACCTGAATGCGGCACGGGTTACCGTAATAAAATCTTATCTACAAATTTCTACCTGAATGCGGCACGGGTTACCGTTCACCGAATTATCTGAAACTTTGACATAAATTATTCCTAGTATAATAGTATATTTTCGTGGGGTGAGACTTAAAAAATACGCAAAAAAAAACACTCCCTATAGAGATGGGCCACCCTACTGCCCCGCCCCTATAAGTTTAAAGGACACGAGAAAAACAGGAAAAGCGTAAAATTCAACAGGATTTCTATTTTCATGGATGCTATGATTGGCTGAAATTGCATAGTACTCTAAAATAGAAACAGAAACTTACGTATCATCAACATCCTACACTGTCAACCCTCAGAGGGCGTGAAAACTACCCCCTATGTAAGATTTAACTATAAAATATGTCAGTGACTTCTAAAAAAATTCGAAACACCTGCGTTATGTGGAAGAGAGAAGAAACTAGACTATGTTCGACGATGTGCTTGAAAACCACCCCCACGGAGTTGCGAGATACTACCCCTATATCTGTAGAATGCTGGAGAAACAGAGAGAAACAAGCGGATTTACATTTTTATGGACGCTATGATTGGCAAAAATTGTGTTGCACACTGAGAGTTTGAAACTCATGTCCTATAAATGTTATTAAGTAACACCCCCAGAAAGGATGTAAACTACCGTAATTCAAGATATAACGAAAAAGCTATACTGTTGCTTATTGGTTTCATTTCCATATTTTTTTTTATATAGGTCTCTCAACCCCGTGGGGGTGGTTTTCAAGCACAGCGTCGAACATAGTCTAGTTTTTTCTCTCTACCACACAACGCAGGTGTTTTCTATTTTAGAGTACTACGCAATTTCAGCCAATCATAGCATCCATGAAAATGGAAATCCTGTTGCATTTTACGTTTTTTCTTTTTTTTTTCTCGTGTCCTTTAAACTTGGGGTTGATTGTTCTCAACTCTATAGGGGCAGTTTATGAAGATTACGTCGGACCTGTTGCAGTTTCTTATCACTTTAACAAAACTTAGACATTTTGAGCTTTTTCAGCAGGTATTACTGTTTTGGATCGATTTTTTTATATATGGGGGCTAGTTTTCGCCCGTCCCTGGGGATGTGTTTCATATCTATTTTATATACGCTGCTGTTTAACCTTAATTTGTATAATTCGATTGATTAAGATGTAACAACTATTCTCGTAGCTTAATATTCTTTTTACCCCATTTCAGGGGGGTTTTTTGGCTCTAGCTAATGATTTTGTACGATTTTTTTTAACCCGGATTCGGATTCAGCGACCGAAATTACATAGGACTACATGGGTCTGGTTCGCTGCTTTGAACTGTTTTCTTTTTTTTGTAGGACTCTCTAATTGTTGTTCCACACTTTTATTTTTCTATTCCACATTATTGGTGTATGGCACATGGTTCGCTTTACCAAAATCGTACGAGAAAAATATATGGTTTTTAAACAAAATCTGCATGCAAATTGAAGTGATTTTTATTTTGTGTATATTTTTTTAATTATTATTTTCATATGTAAAAGCAAAATACAAATCCAGATAAATAAATGAATAAATGTGTTCACACTTTGTGTTCTGTACTTATGACGCCACCTACTTCAAGCTTCGCTTCTTAGCTTGGAACGAATTTTTGTGAGAATAGTCTAATATTCGACGGAGACCCGAGCATAAATAGGTGGGACCGGCCAACGCGTGTCACTTCATCAAAACTTGCTTTTAGCATTGCAGTCGAAAGCATCGAGGTGAATGAATAATAAATATCTCTAGTTTCAATTTTTGATACTATATTTAATTTAATTATATTAATAGTTTAGTTATCAGACGTCGTTTTTTGGCATTAGGAATTTACGTTTTCGCTTTTGCCTCATTTATTTTTAGGATAAAATATTTTTGTCTATTTTTCGGAGAATATTTATTTTCATCAGAAACATATTATTTACATTTTAGGTTATTTACTGTTTATTTCTCGCTTTTTCTCTTGTTTAGGTAGGTATTTATAATGACGGCGCATTCGAGACATCGAAAAAATTAAAAATTAATGGGAAATTATGAAGGTTTTATTGTTGATGACCTATCTTATAGACTGTCCGTTAATAATTGAACTGAATGTGGAAATTATTTATCACTAGAGATGGTGAATACGGTAATGCCGAATTGCACTACATTAGTCTATTGTTTCCTAATTATTTATTTACGGTATATAGAGACGGCAATAATAGTGACTCTGGTGTGGGAAAAATTTGTTGTAATTTGTTTTTCTTGGCAATATTGACGTAGGGCATTAAGTATAGTATTTTGGAATTTCATCCAATATCTAAATGCAAGATTCTCTCTCTACAATGTTGTGCAAGATACTATTCCAAAGAGGCGTAAATAAAAAAATATTAACGGTCGCAGGAAGACAGATGCACTGTGCTTTTCATGTGGAAAAAACTTGAGTTGTTATTTTGGTCTTTTGTAACAAAAAGGCAAAATTGCCTGAATGTCGTATTACTGATAAAATGAAAAAAATATTCATAGGGAATAATGACATATTAAAAAATTTTGAAGACTATATTCGTGAATACAATAATGCTTTGTCTTTCCTGGCATTTGGTGCAAATATCAAATTGTCTCTCGTATGTGGTCCCTATTGTTTTAAAGTCTTGATGCAGAGCATCATAAAACTTCTATTACGATCGTGCTTCTAACAGGAAAATATATATTTTAGGTTTTCTGAAGCCAATCAAATTAGACACTAGTTCCTTGAGAAGAGACAACATTAAGTAGTTTAAATTTGTATAATAATTTGGTTTATGGTATTTCTAGTTCTATTATTTTCCTTACTTACCGAAGGGAAGTATTATAACCGTGAAAAAATTACTTTCCGAGATGTCTTTAGATTTTCATGCTTTAAATTATATGATTACGAAAATTAAAGTTTTTTGATTCCGCCAGTTGTTTGTATATCTGTCGTATGTCTGTCTTATCTAAAAGCCTATTTGAGGGAAAAATATTTGACAGGTATTTGACGCTATTGCCAAGAAAGGGACCTGATACGCTTTTAATGAGAAATATACAGTGACACAATGCGGCCACGCATTTTACAAATACCTACAGATTAGGGTGGCCCATCTTTTTCGAAATCGAAATTTTTTATTTCTCACCCCTGCAAATGGTTCCATTTGAAGAAAAAACGGTCCCCTCAAAATATTATTGAGGCAAATTGAAGGCAAGGGGTGCCGCAGAATGCATTATTATGCAATAATAAAAGTAAATGGAATTATTTACATTCTTTGGTTGATGCATTGTTTTTTTTTTTTTAATCAGCAACATTTATCTTTAGAATGACTAATCAAGTCATACAAATATCAAAGACATTATCTGTTGTGACTATGACATGTGTCATACTACTGTAAATTCGTAGTCTAAGAAAACTAGACTAGAAGTTTTTGAAATAAAACTCTCGTTTTATCTTTGTGTATTTTATTATGAAACGTTTTTTTCATACATAGTACCAAATATTATCCTAAATCTACAAGACATATAGTAATAAAAACAATATTTTTTGCACTAGGCCAAAGCATGCGACAGGGTTTATTTTTTTACATTTGGAAACTGTGATTTATAATCATTTACAACTTGGAGTAAAAACTGTTTTTGGTCTTCATTTTTTGTTAAAATGTCATTATAGTCAGTAATAAGTTTGATTCCTCTCTCAGCGGCATCATTTACAACTTTAATTTTGTTTACAATATTGAAACATCGGGTATAACTTTCATTTTCCCTCCATGTTGTTGGATCATTTTCCAAAAATTTCATGGACAAACCTAATTTTTGAAAAAACTGTTTAGTGTTCTCGCATATGAAGTCCTGAATTTCCTTGTTTTCAACGTCAGTAATGTTACTAATCATAAGTCGTTTAATACCCTCTTGATTTGGTGCTTTCCTATTCAAAGCTTTAACCATTTCTCTTTTAGTGATAACTGAAATATCGTCATCAAAGAAAGATAAGCCAACATTTACTGAATTAAAGTACCACTATTTTCCTACTTGCGGCTTGAGATATTTTTTTGTCAATATTTTGATAATTAATGAGTTCTTTACAAAAGTCTAAGTCATGAAGAGGTGCTTTACTAGCAAATGACGCTGTAAACCAGGCCTTTACATAAACCTTTACAATAAAGAGACATATATCTTCAATACCTATTTTTTTTTTTTTAGTTAGTTGGAACTGATCTTGGAAAAAAAATATTTTTAGACAGTAAATGGCTTTGGCCATCCAACGTGCATGATGAAATGCCCCTGGTTGATAGAATGTCGCTTGAGGGGGCTCTTCTTCAACAAAAAGTTTAGAAAGCATTAAAAATTCTTTATAATCATCACGAGGCTGTTGCAAAGTTAAAGCTGCATTTAGAAACTTTACAATTTCGGCTTTAACTGGTTGTAAAATGTGTTTAATTTTTGATACCTGAAATCCAGTTTTTAGTTTATTTTGATCTATTTTAGGCCAAAATTCCCCAAAACGTTTAAATAGTGGCACATTTGGACCAGATGAGGAAGGCATTTTTGTGTTAAACACACTTCTCAAAACCACTTCAAAAATATGATGTCTACAAGGAAAATATAGAATATCTGTTTCTAATTTTTGTTGCAATAGTGTGGCTGCCCCATTTATATAACCCATATTTGATGCTGTTGTATCACAACACAAAGCTATTACCTTTTCCTCCAAATTCCATTCACAAAGCACATCATAAACTGCTTCAGTCTGTTCTCTTCCAGTTGAATTGGGCAAAGCTGGTACTCCAAGTAGTTGTTCAATATCTCCACTAGTAACTAAGATAGCAAGTCTATCGATATTTCCCATTCCAGTGAGAGAAGGTAAAAGTTTTCCATCTCAATGGATGACTGGGGCCGGCAATTAAGAATTACCGAAGGCAGTTTTTAATATTTCAGCTCTTTCTTCGCGGATGCGTTGTCTAGAGCGCTGAAGTGTGGTTCTTCTGATGGACAAAGATGTGGTGTCATGTCCTAGTGCTTCTGCTACTGCCGTCAAAATATGGACTCCATACCTGTCGCTTATTTTGCAAGCATCAAATGCAGCGTCTATTTTTGGTGTGATGATGTTACATGTTCCATACAATCTCCTCTTTTTTGGCTGTGATGGGCCAGGCTGGTCTTGTAACAACTCTTCTTGGGCTTCGATTATTTCATCTTCATTTTCGTTGGAGTCGGCTGAATTACTACTTGATGATGGACAGGTGACTGTTTCCTCTAATCTAGCTTTTTCTTGTTGACTTCGTTGCATTCGTTCGGATAATTTCTGTAATTTCTCCTCAGCTGATTTTTCTTGAGAAGCAAGTTGGTAATCAATACCATGCCTAAATCCAGAACGTCCCTTTTTTCTTTGGTTAATTAAAAACTGCTTATCTTCATCTATTTTCATCAACTCCAATGCATTTGCATGAGAAATGTCAAAAAGATCGTCCAATTTTTCAACGAAATGTTTTTCTTTATCTCCCGCACTGGCCCTTTTAGCCGATTTCTGTAAGTTCCTCCACTCTGCATAAAGTTTATCTAGTTGTTTAACACAATGAAAATACTGACGTGTCGGAATGCGAGCTTTATAGGCGTCTGAAAATAAGGAGTACGCCACCTGGTGGCCAATAGTCAAACTAATTATGGGCTTTTCTGTCATTGTCTCTTTAGTGTACGATGATATCAACAATAAGTAAATGATAAACTGAGATGCTAAGTTATTAAAAATATGATAGCGTTTAAAGGGGCTACAATTGGCTGGAGCCAACCTAGTCGGTATCCTTTGTAGATTGCAGGGACAACTCGTGAAAGTTGAGTTGGCACGACAATGTTCAAAGCATACCCCCTTTGATGTAGACACCTTTAACCGGGCCTTGAAAGGGAAAAAGCTGGTGCAAATAACCGTGGCCCGAGTAGCAATAATAATGTCCTAGACAATCACACATTGTAAGTGAAATTTTTGAAATAAGTAAATATATGTAATTCCAGTGTATTTAAAAGTAATATATACTATTGCACCATGCACTATTATGTTTTACCTCTGAATATTTCTATTTCATATTTTACTTAAAGAATTAATAAATATCTTTTCAGTTATATTCAATGTACCACTAATTTCATGGGTATCAAATACCCATGAGACACTTGTTTGTAAACATAGAGCACACACATTTATTAAGTTTTGTGTTGAATATGGGTTTTACCACACAAAATAATATGTCCTGCATTTAAAACATATTCCCCTTCATACACACACTTAGAATTTTTACATTTTTTGTGATTCACAAATGTTCCATACATTGCAATATGCTTAACCTAAATGTCACTTAGTTTCCTGAAAAAAAAGTGATTTAAACCACAACTGTATATAAATTTAAAGAAATATTTAAGTTTATTAATATTTAACTAGCCAGACACCGTTTATGTCGAAGAAACTGTACTTTTCAAGGGAAAAACTAGATAACCTAAAAAAATATGAATTTTGCTGAATACTGCTATTAACATATTGCAAATCACTTACAACAAAATCTTGCAAACCTTTAGGTCATATATTAATAATGTTATTATTTTTAACGCCAAAAACAACAATGAACAGAAAAAAATCAATAAAAATATTCGCCATATAAACAAACAAAAAGCCTATAATTAGTTCGCGAGTTCTCCACTTTGGCGCTGGCATCTTAAATTCAGACGCCTATTCCAAAAAACTGACATCTCTTTTATTGTTAATTTAGCACTTTCATGTACACTTAGCTTCACTTCACGAATGTTATAAAAGAGCACTTGTAATACTTGTCTATTAGACGGCAATTTATTGCCAAAGATTTGTGACGAATAGTGTCCAACTAAGTAAATGAAAGTATCCTTTCGTAAGGATCTAACATCAGCCATCGTTAAATGTTTTTTCAAAAAGGAACGTATGCTAGAACTTATAATGTCACCACTGTAAAACACAATTGCAAACTGACATAAAAACCTACCGTAGGTGCATTATATTTCCAAACTTCCAAAACAAATAATTTCTAGGAAATAATTACACCAATAAAACATTATGAGAAAAGAGGTAGATATTTGTATTTTAAGTAAAATTTAAGTGTATTACCGTAATAAAATCTTATCTACAAATTTCTACCTGAATGCGGCACGGGTTACCGTTCACCGAATTATCTGAAACTTTGACATAAATTATTCCTAGTATAATAGTATATTTTCGTGGGGTGAGACCTAAAAAATACGCAAAAAAAATTCAGCCCCTATAGAGATGGGCCACCCTACTACAGATATATACTCTACCAAAACCAGAAAGAGAAGAAGAAATCTGTAGAAGCAGAAACACAAAAAACAGGAGCATAAACATTAAATATCACTAACACAATGCGACAAACACCTACACTGCCCATCCCCCACTCCTGTAACATACGTCATGTGGCTCTCGCTGCTGACAACAAGCATGGCCCAAATCCAACCCAGCGTCGGAAACTGATGAATCAGAAGATTCAGAAAAAGAAGACTCGAAGAAGCAGAAACACGAAAAGAAGCATAACCAGATCACGACACAACGCGGCAACATATGTCAGAAGAAGACTCAGAAGAGGCAGAAGTCCAGAACCAAAAACATAAAAAAGGGAGCTTAAACGCTCCCTCGCGATACAATGCGGTAACGCATCTCACAAATAGCTACACCTCCTATCCCACATCCCTATGCGCCATGTTGCTCTCGCTACTGGCAACAAGCATGACCCTAATCCAACCCATCGTGGACGTAGCAGGCCCACCTGTATACCTGGGAGTGGCAGCAATGCCCACCGCACTCTGGTAAATTAGTCAGTCAATGAATCCAGTGATACAAAGAAGAAACTGGCTGTACTTTTAGTGGTTACTCCAAAAAAATAAGATGACAGCAAAATAATATTTGGAATGTAGTTAACACTATTGGTAATCACTGAAAAAAATATGTTCGTAATATTAATGAATCGGTTCGTTGGATGAAAATTAATGAATCCGTTTATTAATATAATGTACGTTTACATAGTATTAATAAATGTGTACATTGTATCAATGAACGTACATTAATTATATTAACAAACAGATTCATAAATTCTCAGCCAATGAACCTTCATTCATTAATATTACGAACATATTTTTCAGTGAAGACAAAAAATCTGATACAATTTTAATAAAAAAAAACATATACAAGTTGTGCCTCGAAATTAACAAAATAATTAATAAACAGAAGATGTCAAATAGAGAGGGAGATTTTTGAAAATAATCTTACAAAATCTTTACGTCCATCGCTTACCGAAAGGAAGTATCGTAATTACTATCCCAGATAAATTAAAATTTTTACATTTCAGATTATGATAGTTTTTCATTCAATCTGTCTGTTTGTCGCTCTGTTACCGTCCCTGTCAAAAAATCCTAACAAAAACTTATAAAAAAAATGTATAAGTTTTCATAATTTTTGATGTGTGTATTTGAAATGTGCTTTAACTGTAAATTCTCATATGGTATCTACCAGTATTGATGAGTTGTTATAGTATATTTAATTAAAAGTTTTTATAGGTATTTATGGTGTTTTGAATATAAATTCCCATATGATATCTATTAGTATTGATGAATTTTTATAGTACGTGTAATTAAAAGTTTCTATAGGTTTGTATAGTGTTCTGAATGTAAATTTTCCATAGAAATTCTATTAGTATTAATAGGTTTTTTGCAGATTTTGGTTGTGATTTGAAATATATTTTTAATGCCAAATCCCATAAACTTACATTGGTAAGTAAATATTATTTACTTACTATTAATATTTCAAATATCAATAGTAATATAGTGGTAAACACTAAATACTAAAGTCCTCTTGTTTACTCTAGCGTTCTAGCCTAAACGCGGTTAATAAGTTAGCAGTAAAAGAGACTGCTTTATTTTCAATTTAACAAACCCAAGCTAGTTTCTTAGGTCACATTAGATTAGATATGAATTAGCGACATGTATAACAGCTCCCTCTACTGGAGGCTGGAGTATGTAACACTAAACTTTCATAAGTTTTAATTATGTGTGTGTGTGTGTGTTTTAAATGTACATTCCTCGTATGAAACCTATTAGTATACGTTTTTATAGTATTTGAAATACAAAGTTTTTTTATAAGTTCTAAATGTGGTCTGATGTGCGGCTATTTGAAATGTGTTTTTAATGAAATTTTCTTGCCTGAGGTCCATCAGCATTTGCATATAGTAATAGGAAATGCGAAATTTTTATAATATTTGCTGCGTACAATGGGTTTTTAATGTAAATTACCTATATGGAGTCTATCAGTAGTTATATGTATTAGTATATTTAAGTTTTTATAGTATTTAAAATACAAAGTTTTTTATAAGCTCTGAATATTGTTTGATGTGGCTATTTGAGATGTGTTTTTAATGTAAATTCCTTACCTGAGGTCTATCAGCATTTGCATATATTAATATAGGAAATACGAAGTTTTTATAAGATTTGCTGCGTACAATGGGTTTTTAATGTAAATTCCCTATATGGAGTCTATCAGTAGTTATACGTTTTCACGATAATTGAAATATGAAGTGTTACAGGTATTTTATATGTATTTGAAAAGTATTTTTAATGAAAATTCTTCATACGAAGCATATCAGTATTTGTAAGTTCTTATGTGGTGTTTGAAATACGAAGATTTTAAAGGTTCAGATGTGTCTAAGTTCTTGAAGTATTTGAAATGTGTTTTGAATGTAAATTCCTTGCCTGAAGTCTATCAACACTTGCACATTTTAATAATAAACACGAAGTTTTTATAAAATTCTATGAGGATATGTAATGGGGTTTTAAAGTAAATTCTCTGAATGAAGCATATCAGTATATTTATAAATATTTATGATAATTAAATTGCGAAGTTTTATAGGTTTTATATGAATTTGAAAGTACGAGGCCTATAAAGTATTTATAAGTTTTTATGGTGTTTGAAACACGAAAATTTTATAGATTCTGTGAGTTTTTAATGTATATTCCTCGCTTGAGGTCTATTGTAAAACTTTTATGCTTTTATGGGAATAAGAGGATTTTCTAAAATACAATGTTTATACTTACAATGGATTTTAATCTTACAATGGATTTTAATGTAGATTATATGAATCTATTGTATTAGTAAGTTTAGTTTAGTAAGTATTGTAACTTTTGAACTATTGAAATCCCATGAAAACTTTTCAAATTGATAGTTGTAAATAATACCTTTCAATGGGTGCACTGAGAAATCCTTATTAAATTCTTATATAAAACTAAACTAATAATAACCCTTCAAATCTTATATATATTAAATTTTTCTTATTAAATGTTATAAAATGCATCCCTGCCCTACAAACACCGAAGGTTGGCCCTTCAGTGGGCCATCACTGGGCCAGAAATGAAACTTCTGGCCCAGTGATGGCCCGCTTATGGGCCGATCTTCGGTGTTTGTTGGGATGGTTTCCTGATGAAACATTATTAGTTTTACTACTATTGGAACCCCATGAACACTTATCAAATTAATAGTTGTAAATCATTATTAATACTTTTTAATAGATGTCCCTATAAATCCTTATTAAATTCTTATATAAACTAAACTGATATAAAGTCTTATAAAAATAAGTACAAATATATCCTTACAAAAATGTATAAAATGCCTACTAGGAACTCCTTGGTATATCTTTTCAATTTCATTACTCTTCAGATTCCAAAAAAACTCACAAAAGTATTCGATAATACCTTATTCATACATTTCAACATGCATTCTTACACGTTTCCATTAAATTCTTACATAAACTAAACTGATATACCCATGAAGTCTTATAAAAATAAGTACAAATATATCGTTATAAAAATGTATAAAATGTCTGCTAGGAACTCCTTAGTATATCTTTTCAATTTCATTACTCTTCAGATCCCATAAAAAGCCTCAAAAATATTCGATGTAATACCTTATTAACACTTTTTAATACGTATCCTTATAAATCCTCATTAAATTATTATATAAACTAAACTGATAACAGCCCCTTCAGATCTTACAAAAACCATATACTAATTGTTTCTTATAAAAGATTACAGAACTCGTATTTGATTTTACTGACGAAACCTTTTCAGTTTCAACACTATTCAGATCCCATGAGAACTTATCAAATTAAAAGTTGTAATGCCATATAAAAACTGTTTTTAGTATAAACACTTATGGAAACATACCATTAACAACATGGGTATTCCAACTCAATTAAGACTCCTTTAGATACTTATTCATCCCAATATAATTTCTATATGGCAAAATTAATGTACTGTATAAAACCTTATAAACCAGATAGGCTCTTATGATTACCCATAAAAAATGTATAATTATCTATAAGTTTGAAATAGGATTTTTTGACGGGGGTTATATCTAAAAAGCTATTTGACTAATAGAAATAATATTTGACAAATAATTGACCCTCATTATTGCCAAGAAAAATCTGGAAATTCAATGAGCTTACTCTAGTAGCTTATTTTAAATGTTTAGAAACCGAACATATATTTAATTTAAATAAATTTATATCGGTAATATATTTGTAGTATAATTTATGTACATAAATATTGCTTAGATACTGATTGTCATAATATAATAAATTTCAATTTTTTAGATATAAAGTGCAATTACCTGCTTATGTCACCTGTACACAGTGCGTTTTACAATGGAGTTATTACACTGGAAACCAGTGGGGTGCTTGCCCAAATGGAACTCAAGCACAGGGATGCGGGAAATCGGAGACGTTCCGAAATTGTGCTGATGTAGCCATCCACACCAGCACCGGTGGAGCGATTCCTCCATTATTTGTGGACCAACAGAATCCATATCAATTATATTACAAAGATTATACTAGACCTGCCCCTTACAATGTTGTTCCCTTGGTGATTCGGGAACAGGTTTGTGTTCCCAATAGCTTGTACAGAATGATTCCAGGTGTTAGAGAGTGGTGCCAATCTAACTGTTTGAGATATCCACCTAATTGTCCTCATGAAGTTTGTGAGTGTCCGTAAGTACTATTCTTTATCACTTTTAATAAATTTGCAAAATATTAAGAATTATTTAGCAGGGTGATCCTAGGATCCTATCTATAGGATTTTTTTTAATTCAAACTGTCTCACCCGTTAAAATATTTCCACATCGGCAAATAAAAAGTTCTGTAAAATTTAAACCCAATCGGACAACATAAGACGTGCTCCAATGACCTTGTCTTTTGGAGGCTGACGAAGAAAAATTTACAAAGAGTTAGTACATGGTAAATACGTATTCTAAATAATGAGGATGTTTTACAACTCTCCAAAATCGTCCTAAGTTGAAGACAGAAACAAAATTCGACTTAGGCAAAAATTTCATTTAAAGACATTTTTAAGAGTCTGCTGAGGCAGACATCAGTCCATAAGGACCGTTTTGGGTTCTATAAGGCGTTGGAAATGACCAGGTGAAAGTTCGAAGAAACGCCGAATTTTCACTTAGGAAAAATGTTTTTGGTTCAGGATATGAGAGCAGAAGTATATAATGACAAAGATTTATGAATAATATACTTTTTCAAAGGTACCACAAATTAGACTTTGAAAAATAATATTTTTGAAAGGGCGTCAAAATTTGGCTCAAGAATCGATTTATCGAAAGTATGCCAAAATTTCACTTGCAGACTAATTTTTCAAAACTGCGTCGAAATTTGGCTTGAAAATCGATTTTTCAAAAGTACGCCAAAATTTCACCCGCAGATTAATTTTTCAAAACTACCTTGAAATTTGGCTTGAAAATCGATTTTTCAAAAGTACGCCAAAATCTCACCCGCAGATTAGTTTTTCAAAAGTACCTTGAAATTTGGCTTGAAAATTGATTTTTCAAAAGTACGCCGAAATTGGTCGAAAGTACCACGAAAATATACTTTGAAATATTTTTTTGTTTTTTATTCCTCCACCAAAGACATTGCCCTTGAATGTACGGTTATTGAAAGCCCAATTCTAAAGTATGAGCATAAAATTTTAGCGATGCACTGCATCCAAAAGGCAAAATAGAAGATTTTGACAAAGCCGGCGTAGTGTCGATAAGCAAAAATTGATAAAAATCAATGCACATGTACAAGGCCGGTTTCTCGCATAGAAAGAGTTGGGATTGACTCAGCGGATCGCAATTTGGTCGAGCGCGTTGAGTGGTCCAAACAAAGCAATGGTAGGAAAGCCAATAACAGGGCTTTCCAAATGACAAAGTTATAGAGGAAAACGCCTTGTGCATAAAAAACCAAAAATTCAATTTTGCCTAAAAGTCGCTCGAAGGTGGGTAGCTGCCATATCGATAATATTGAACAACTGCATAGGAGCAAGTAAATCGTGGACTGATCGAACGCCATTAAACTTATGCAGTTATAAGTCCTCACGAATGTGTTTGAGTACGTGAATCTCCACGATACAAGAACTTTAAAGCTAAGTAGTCTCTAGCGAAACTAAATTCATTTAGTAAAACTTTTTTAAGTTAATTTCAGTCAGCCGTAATTATAAATTACAAATAGTCTCAGACTTCTCTAAAAAGCTCGCATTTTGATTCTGAGAAGGTATGCATGAATCTTTTCTACCTAATCGATCGTTAGCGTAAGCGCTGTCGCTTGTATGGTTTGAAAGCCATTACCTTGATTGGGGAAGGCACGATTCTTATCTTGAGAATTTTGTATAACCATTTCTGTTAAATAAACGGATTCTTTGAACTATTGTTTCTTAATTGATCTTGAGGCCTGTTGACGGTCTATAATCCCTGGAACATTCGTATAGAAAGCCGGATGCGTCGAGTTAATTCACATTAACACTCGACCTTCTGGTTGCTTTACGGAGGTTCGATAGGGATTTTTTTATGGGTTTTTTGAGAAATAGAATCCGTTATTAATAGACCAAAACGTGGTTTCCACGTACAAAAATTAATCCCTCCGCAGAGAAATTCTTCGGTTGGGATTTTTTTATGCAAAAATTCAGGAAATTAAGAGGTACCTAAACCCCTAACGAGGGAATTCAGGTCCAGAGAGAGCGTCATTTCCGATCTGTGGTAGTGCAGCCTTGGTCCATTATCCGGCTAACGAAGTGCATCTTATCTCGAACCCGCCTGGGAGGTAGAAGAACGGGGTAATACGCGACTGGCGCCCCCTGAGAAATAAATTGGTGTCGCGTCATTTTGACGCCCGGTAGTGCGTTCTTCTACAAGGACAATGAAAATACATACAGGAAAAAAATAAGAACAATCCATGATTTTACCAAAAACCAGAAAAAATTTACAAAACATTCGATAAATGCGTCTTTTCGCTGTTGTCTGGAGACCTTCTACGGTACTCTTTCACTTGTAGTAGAAACTATTTTTGATCCTCTTTCTTAGTTAAAACGCCAATTAACTCGTCCATGAGTTTAACGACTCTTTTGGCCATGCCATTAACAACTTTAAAGATATAACTATTAACAGATCTTTTTGAAAATCTTCGAGAGAATATCAAGAAGAAAGAGGTGTCATTTCAAGAAGTCACAGTGAATTTTAAATCGTTTAAAAAATGCTGGGAAGATATTTGGGAAACAAATTACGAAGTAAAAGTATCGCCCAATAATCTTCCCATATACCAGCGCGGCGTTAGTGTCACTCCAATTTCAGTCAACTTTATTGCCACTATACATAAGCTTAAACTTTGAATCGAAATTTTAGAAAAACTGTAAGTATTTAATAAAATCATCTTGCTTACAAAAAAATCATAAATTAGGTATAGTTTCATGCCTGTTAGGTTTCAGTAGTTAAATATAAGAAATAAGGTAGTTACTCCCATTTAAATTTTACGGTAAGCCTTAAACTACACGTGTAAAACATCCACTGCTCAAAACTGAAATGAATTTGATTCCATTTCAGTTCTTAAAGAATGAATTGTTTGTTGTTTGTTATTTTTGTGTTTCATTTTTTACAGTACAGGAAAAATAAATTTTGACCTCAAATATATTAGTACAAGCAATGAATTCGGTGGAGATGTTCCCCTTGCCATCTTAATGAATATACTAAAAGTCCCCTAAAATCGAAGCTGTGCTTCACCCGCCATGTTGAAAAATGACGACTTATTCTCAGATTTTTGTATATAAATCCTTTACCGTTGCAAATAGGAAAAAAAAAAATGCGAATAAAAAATGTAGGCAATAATAAAACAAATAATTTTTGATATTAACATTTTTTCTCTAAATCGAACGGTTTTTGAATTATGAGGTGCAGAATGTTATTGAATTTTCAAAAAACCTAATTGTGTACAAAATACACTGTAAAATGTGTGTTTACAGGTTGTAACTATAACAAAAAACATTTTCTTAGGTATATTACCATTACAAAAGAAAAATATACTGTAATTATGAAGCCTATAACAAATATAATAAAATACGAAAATACGTAATAATATATTTTTTTTTTTATTTTATTTTTTTTTTTTTTATTTTAAATGCCTTATTTATATTAACGTCCTGGCGAAGTTTAGCTAATGCTACTCTACCACTTAACCAGGACGGCGAGATGAGTTACGGTAACCCATCCAAGTGATGGACTCGCCCGGCCGTGCTTAACTTCGCCGATCGAGCCCAGTCACTGAAACCGGTACCGTACCTCACATTAGTTCGTCATTGTCAATGTCGTCGTCAGGTAACATATCTTCTGAGTTGCTGCAAGATAATCCCTGGCAATATTCACACATGGCAGAACACTTTAACCCTACTGATGAGCACTCACAACGTTTTGTATATCCCGATTTGCAACCACAGGGCATGAGCTTCAGTAAATTGCTAGGGGCTGGATATAAACATGTCAAAACTGGTTTCAAAGCCCTATGGCTTAACTGTCAACCCCAGGCAGTTGGCTCTAAATTATTACCCATCGACTGCTGGACTTAGAGGTATGTGCGATATGAATGATTGGCAGCTGCTGCAGCGTCTGGGACTTTGTTGCCCCATAAAAAGCAAGCAAAAATTTTTCCCCTGCAGCTGCAATGTCATCTTGGGATACAGCATGCTCCGTAAATAATGCAACAGTCTATCGTAGATTCGGGTTTTGTTCTTAAAGGCGTAAGCCTTTAATCTTGCTCTTTTTAAAGGGTGCGGAGGTGGTGTCACAACTTGTAACATCATGTATGAACACTAGACAGTGTAATGTATTCCTGTGCAAATTTCGTTGCTTTGGAACATAAAAAATTGACCTTTTTTTTTATTCCTGAGCCTGGTCGAAGGAACCAAATATGCATCTCATCTGTTGACAAAGTAATTAGGAGGACTAATAAGTCAGTGTCCTGGCCAACAACAACTACTCGAGAACCATGCTTTGCTTTCTCAATAGCTGCTGCTACGATCGAACATCAGCATTAGAGTATTTTCTGTTATTCCTCGACCATGAGTAAGATTTCATACTTCGCATCTATAATCATATCAGTCCAGGTTCCACTCCAATATCTCTCTAACCGTCTTATAGCTCATAATTCAGAAACCATTCGATTTAGAGAAAAAATGTTAATATCAAAAATTATTTGTTTTATTATTGCCTACATTTTTTATTTGAAACTTTTTTTCCTATCTGCAATACAACAGTCTGAAATTGAGTCGCCATTTTTAAATATGGCGGGCGTAGAACAGCTTAGATTTTAGGAGACTTTTAATATATTCAATAAGATGATAGCTGCAACATCTCTACCAAATTTCTTGCTTGTACTAATTTTTTCAAGGTTCGCATACTTTTAGGCTTATTTTTCTTGCACTACTATGGAAGTATTGTTGTAGAAAAAAAAATACTACTTCATTCTCTTTTTCAGAACAACTTGTGAAGCAATTGGTGAATACAAAGGAAAAATGGGAGCAGACGTTTATTGTATGGATCAGTGTTTAGTGTATTCTTCCGATAAATGTCCGAATGACCAATGTGCCTGTTATGAAGAATAAAGAATTTGAAATCATATCTTACACAATTTTCAAAATGTTGAAATCTGGAGAAATCAAGGACGCTTATCTTCCTTTAGATGACGAGAAGTAAATACTAATAATTATTTCTATACATAGCGAATATAAGTCATAAATATGAGAAAAATTATCTTGATGTCTTTTAAACCTTAGGCTAGTTCTTCTCCTTGTACAGTAAATAAATTGATTCATAATAACTGTAGTTGCGTTTTTAAGGAAATAAGTAATAAAGAAATAAAATTTTCTTAAAATGTGTTGAATTTTTTCAATAATATAAAAAATTAGTTAAAAAATTTATGTAAATATATTTTACAAAAGTGGAACATCTGTGGGTGAAATCCATAATAAACTTATTAATTGTGTGAAAATAATTTGTTTCTACCACGTGCGTAAAATACTTACTTTACGCAGGCTGTGTAGTGCGTAAAGTAAAGAAGTAAGAAATCGTCTATGGTTCGCGTGCGCTAAAGTCACAGATTTTGAGACCTTAAGAAAAACTAATAGCCGATTAAACATGTTTTCTTAAAGTGAATCTTGCTGTGTTGCTGCCATTTAAGAACTTAATGTTAGATTATTTAACACCTACAACTCTTCTTAATACTATTATATCAACAATTTTGTTCGTCAGGATGACGTTCGTATTTTGCACAATTGTCTCATGATGAGACGTAGAGTTTAGGTATACTGCTGCCATCGAATTAAATTCTTATATTTTAAGAAAGAAATACTTTGTTACAAATATTGATGTATTTTCAAATATTGCACATAGAGATATTGCGAATAACTTGGTTATTAAGAGAATTACTTAGACAGAAGGATGAGGATGAGGTACGATCACCGGTTTAAGTTCCGCCACTCGATCAGCGAGGCGTCACAATGCACAAGCGGCGAACGTGCTGCTGAAAGCGCACATGGCCCGTGCCATGGCGTATTACGGCAAGTAGAAGATTCGGATCAACGCCGAAAAGTCGGAGGCCATACTCTTCTCACGCCGGTTCACTGAAAATCGCATTTTAACACCAATTTCGATCGGGGGTCGTCAAATTCCAATCAAAAGGTGCGTAAAGTATCTGGGGGTGAACTTGGACAGAAGACTGACGTTCAACACACACGTTAAGGAAACCGTACGAAAGGTCTACTTCATGTCCAGGAGTCTGTATCCGCTTCTGGCGCGAGGTGGCAGACTAAACAGAACTAACAAAAAATTGTTGTATACGATAGTGATCACGCCGGCCATCACATACGCGGCGCCGGTGTGGTGCAGAATCCCTGCCACGACAATGCGAAAACTTAGAGTTTTAGAACATAAATTTATGCGCCTCATTTCAGACTCCGATAGGTACACCTCCCTCAGAGATCTCTAAGCACGTTGCCACGACATAACCCCACTAGCGGACTTCGTCCAGGAAACATCACAGAAATTCTATCAATTCAAACTGGGCGATTGTCCGCTAACCCGCGATATAGCACAAATCAGACAGCATACCCTGTCAAAAAATCCTTATAAAAACTTATAAAAAAAGTATAAGTTTTTATAATTTTTGATGTGTGTATTTGAAATGTGTTGTAATTGTAAATTCTCATATGGTATCTACCAGTATTGATGAGTTTTTATAGTATATGTAATTAAAAGTTTTTATAGGTTTTTATAGTATTTTGAATGTAAATTCCTATATGATATCTATTAGTATTGATGAGTTTTTATAGTACATGTAATTAAAAATTTCTATAGGTTTTTATAGGTTTGTATAGTGTTTTGAATGTAAATTCCCCATAGAAATTCTATTACTATTGATAGGTTTTTTTACAGATTTTGGTTGTGTATTTGAAGCATATTTTTAATGCCAAATTCCATAAACTTACATAGGTAAGTAAATATTATTTACTTACTATTAATATTTCAAATGTCAATAGTAATATAGTGGTAAACACTAAATACTGCAAAAGTCCTTGTTTCCTCTAGCGTTCTAACCTAAACGCATTAGTAGTAAAAGAGAATGCTTTACTTTTAATTTAACAAGCCCACAGTAGTTTCTTAGGTCACATTAGATTAGATATGAATCAGCGACATGTATAACAGCTCCCTCTACTGCAGGCTGGAGTATGTAACACTAAACTTTCATAAGTTTAAATTATGTGTGTGTGTGTGTGTGTGTTTTAAACGTACATTAGTCGTATGAAACCTATTAGTATACGTAAGTTTCTATAGTATTTGAAATACAAAGTTTTTTATAAGTTCTAAATGTGGTCTGATGTGCCGCTATTTGAAATGTGTTTTTAATGTAAATTCCTTGCCTAAGGTCTATTAGCATTTGCATATATTAATAGGAAATGCGAAGTTTTTATAATATTTGCTGCGTACAATGGGTTTTTAATGTAAATTACCTATATGGAGTCTATCAGTAGTTATATGTATTAATATAATTAAGTTTTTATAGTATTTGAAATACAAAGTTTCTATAAGTTCTGAATGTGGTTTGATGTGATTATTTGAGATGTGTTTTTAATGTAAATTCCTTGCCTGAGGTCTATCAGCATTTGCATATATTAATAGGAAATAATACGAAGATTTTATAAGATTTTCTGCGTACAATGGGTTTTTTATGTAAATTCCCTATATGAAGTCTATCAGTAGTTATACGTTTTCGCGGTAATTGAAATATGAAGTGATATAGATATTTTATATGTATTTGAAAAATATTTTTAACGAAAATTCTCCATACGAGGCCTATCAGTATTTGTAAGTTCTTATGTGGTGTTTGAAATACGAAGATTTTAAAGGTTCAGATGTGTCTAAGTTCTTGAAGTATTTGAAATGTGTTTTGAATGTAAATTCCTTGCCTGAAGTCTATCAACACTTGCACGTTTTAATAATAAACACGAAGTTTTTATAAAATTCTATGAGGATATGCGATGGGGTTTAAAGTAAATTCCCTGAATGAAGTCTATCAGTATATTTATAAGTATTTATGGTAATTAAATTGCGAAGTTTTATAGGTTTTTATATGAATAGAAGATATTAATGTAAATTCTCAGTACGAGGCTATAAGTATTTATAAATTTTTATCGCGTTTGAAAAATTTTATAGATTCTGTGAGTTTTTAATGTATATTCCTCCTTTGAGGTCTATTGTAAGACTTTTGTGCTTTTGTGGGAATAAGAGGGTGTTCAAAAATACAATGTGTATATAGTATATACTTACAATGGATTTTAATGTAAATTATATGAAATCTATTGTATTAGTACGTTTAGTTTAGTAAGTATTGTAACTTTTTAGGTTGACTACTATTGAAATCCCATGAAAACTTTTCAAATTAATAGTTGTAAATAATACTTTTCAATGGGTTCACTGAGAAATCCTTATTAAATTCTTATATAAAACTAAACTAATAATAACCGCAAATCTTATAAAAACCATATACTAATTATTTCTTATTAAAAGCTATAAAATTCATCCCTGGTTTCCTGATGAAATATTATTAGTTTTACCACTATTGGAACCCCATGAACTCAAATTAATAGTTGTAAATCGTTATTAATACGTTTTAATAGATGTCCCTATAAATCCTTATTAAATTCTTATATAAACTAAACTGATATGGTCCTTGAAGTCTTAAAAATAAGTACAAATATATCCTTATAAAAAGATGTATAAAATACTTACTAGGAACTCCTTGGTATATCTTTTCAATTTCATTACTCTTCAGATTCCAAAAAAAAAACTCATAAAAGTATTCGATAATACTTTATTTATACTTTTTAACATGCATCCTTATACGTTTCCATTAAATTCTTATATAAACTAAACTGACATGTACCCATGAAATTTTATAAAAATAAGTACAAATATATCCTTATAAAAATGTATAAAATGTCTACTAGGAACTCCTCAGTATATCTTTTCAATTTTATTACTCTTCAGATGCCAAAGAAAGTCACAAAATTATTCGATGTAATTCCTTATTAGTACTTTTTAATACGTACCCTTATAAATCCTTATTAAATTATTATATAAACTAAAACTGATAACAATCTCTCAGATCTTACAAAAACCATATACTAATTGTTTCTTATAAAAGATTACAGAACTCGTGTTTGATTTTACTGATAAAACCTTTTCAGTTTCAACACTTTTCAGATCACATGAGAACTTATCAAATTAAAAGTTGTAATGCCATATAAAAACTGTTTTTAGTATAAACACTTATGGAAACATTCCAATAACAACATGGGTATTCCAACTCAATTACGATTCCTTTAGATACTTATTCATCCCAATATAATTTTTATATGGCAAAATTAATGTACTGTATAAAACCTTATAAACCAGATAGGCTTTTATGATTACCCATAAAAAATGTATAAATATCTATAAGTTTGAAATAGGATTTTTTTGACAGGGTAATGCCGTACTTTTCGATATAAGACACCCCCTACCATACCAGGCGTTGCCTATCTTTCGGCAATCTCCCTAGCCAAAACTTTCCTATACCACAACTTCCCTTTCACCACCTTTTACTTTTCACCACCTTTTACCCTCAAACCCCTTTCCATTCCTTCTATTCGTCTCCTTTTTGTTAATTTTGTTAGTTTTTGTTCTTTTGTCCTTTTTTGTTCCTTTTCAAAATCCTCTCTCGACCAATAACTTCTTGCAAATCAAAACCTTTTAAACCATAACCTCCCTTCCATCCTACCTTTCCGGAGGTAGGCAGACCACCGGACTAACGTCATCATCATTCGTTGAGCTTTTCCCCGTACTAACAACCAGACCTTTATAAAAGAGTGCGCGTGTGCGCGCTCTAAACAAAAACTCAGTGTAGGTTTAAGTAGCCTTAAGTATTTTAAAACTTCTTTTCTAGTAATGTTCACAAATTGTTAGGTTTAAGTTTTTTATATTGTTAAACAGGAGTCCTAACCACCCCTCAATATATCTGTCGTTCTATCCGAGATCACAGCCGCTTCATCCGACCGCACATTCACCACGACCTTGCGCGCCGTGGTTGTGCGATCGGCTCTGAGAGGGTATCTGAACCCCCATACTTCACTAATCGCTAATTTAAAATAAACTTATTTTTGATTGATTGATTGATCAGCGAGGCGCAGCGGAGCGAGTCCGGCATTTGGATGGGTGATCCACGATCTCATTTAATAGTCCTTAGGCTATCAACGGAGACAATTCTAGGTCTAGTGATCCAACTTGAAAGACGGTGGCTTGCCCAGGAGACAATTCCGGGCTATTGAGCCGCCATGAAAGGTGGTGGGTGTACCAGGACAACACCCTCGGTAACACCACAATAAAGAATAGACGCGTCTTTTCGCTCAATAGTGGTCAATTACAGGACAGTAAAAGAAACAATCAACCAATGCAATCCAAATAATGTACTCGTCGCGACGTGTTTAAACTCGCGCCTCGCTGTCTAGGTACCGTGTTAATAGAGTGGTGTAGACGAAATCGCTTTATGTGTTTAACATATTAGCAAATAACAATCAGATAACATTTTAGTTAACTTACTAGGCGCTAAAATTTGTAAAATTCGTAGATAAATCCTCTGTTTACTAATATTTTTTAATTTTTATCAATTTTTTAAAACAAACAAAATTAATTTACCCCTATATTTATAAGATATAAAAAACTTTTAGAAGGAAGATACGTATTTTTTACTCCTTGACAAAAAAGGTCTCTACGTGTTTTTTCATAGAAATTCAATTTACTGAGACATTAACAAAAAACTGAAAAATTCAAGATAGCGGCCATTATTATTTTCTTACTCTGTATATTGCTACTAAATGGGACTTTTAGTATGTTATAGTACAAGTCAATACCCAGATAGCATTTTTACATTCAGAGCATGTGCTCGGAACGTACCTTACCATGGAACTAGGAATGAATATTCATTTTGTATTCCATGTAGATAATCTGAATGTCAGAGAGACGTACAGATGACCGCCTCTCGATATATGAGTAAGATTCTTACAACATACCCATAGACCAAAACGGAACTTGATATGAACCAGAAACGTATATTGATATACTGATAGATACATGAGGTATATAGGAGGAAGGTCCATCCTACATTCACAATGTACACTGCATGTTCACGGTATATGAGTACTACCTTCGTAGGAATTAAACCGTAGGTGCCTGCTATGTTACACATGGATCATAAATCTATGATGCATGTATATTGTAGAAATGAACATTATGTATCAGTGGCAGCTATGAGTACTTCACTCATGCCATGCATTTTCTTCAGAGTTTAATTATTATAATAATTTATTACTTATTGTAATCATTGATGAGTCGCTGCTTCATTCTGAATATGTTCAGTATGACGCAACGACTCATCTATGATTACAGCAAATAATAAATTATTATAATAATTCAACTCAAGAGAATACATGATATGAGTGAAGTACTTGCATATAATAAATCCAATATCTAATTTTAAAGTTTAATTGTTACAGTAAATTATTAGGTACTTATTCTAATTTTCCACATTTCACATTCCTTGTGAAGAATATTATGTAAGTAAATGTGGAATATATGCATAGAAAATTTGTTTTTACCATTAGCTTTCAACTAAAGTCAAATGTTTTATTCATCAAATTTTATTGAATGGAGCACACAAATGCTAAATAAACTTAAATAAAACTGTATTTGCTATAACAATACTTTACAAAGGTCCAAGAATATATGTAAAAAAAAAATAGTTTTACGTTAATAAGATCTGTTAAAAACCATTTTAAAATGGATCAAACATTTATCACTGTAAAACTTCAGCTTAAAAATCATATTTAACGTGTTATTTATGAAAAAATCTAATGATCATATTACATTACCTTAAAGTTTTATCTATTTCAAATCGTGTTTTAAATTGCCAAGAACAAAACATGATTTTATTTTATTAATTACTTTACATTGTTGTAACAATTAAGTATGCATCTTAAATTATAAAATAGGAAGAGGTATAAATAAAACAGTTGTGTTACTTTAAATATATTTTTATTTTTTGTTACAAAAATGAATTGCAATAATAAAAAACAATTGTGACAAAAATTTCAATTGAGATTTTTTTTTAACAAAAAAATTTTCTTTGCAACTTATGAACTGTCATATTTTACTATAACGAATTTTTTGTCAGTAAGTAAAAAATAGTAAAAATTGAAGGTTGGCTGAATACTATCTTCTGGCTTTTTCAATTTGTAGGAGAAGGTATTTCCTTCCTGTCTAGAGGAGGAGATACACGTGCTAGTCCAACTACAAAAGAAATTACATTGTATTATATTTGAATAGGTACTTATTTCTCTTTAAAAACTGGCCATGAAAAAGTTGAAAAACATAAAAACATCTTACAAAGATCTTACAGAAAAAATAAAACTGATCAAACATAAATTAAACAAATTGATATTATCATAAAGGACACTGCAGGCACAAAATAAATGGAAAAGAAGGTAAAGTCAAATGGGCTGAAAATGTAGTATGTTGTACTTCATAATATCCTGATCAAAAGTTTTCATGGGCACAATATCTGAAAATCGCCAGTTTTTGAGATATGGAAGGTCAAAGATCAGGAATATCGGTACCCGCTGTCATAGTTGAGAGTATCATATTAAGACGAGGATTTGTTTAACGTTGTTATTCTAATGTATTTGCACATATGAACCAAAGAGTTCTGACTAGAGGAGACAAGCCGTTGATTTGCTGGATGGCGCGAGCATCCTTTGTCGCACACCTCGTACCCTCTCCTTTGCTCTCCACTCTGTTTTACAAAGCAACACAGCCCCTCATGTACTGTGCGACAAAGAGAGAACGAACTGTGTGAGAAGGATGAGAATGTTCTCACCGGTTGCGCGCTGTCCACTGCTTATACATTACCCTTATGCAGCTTGTATCCTCTATTTATAGAACTCTTTGATAGGAACACACTTTCACTCTCTCACGCACGCTAACCCCCCCCCCCCCTTCACATAATAGTCTCAACTATGACATTAGTCGGTACCGATCTTCCTGATCTTTGACCTTTCCAACTGGCCATTTTCAGACATTCTGCATTTTCAGCCCATTTGACTGTGCCCTCTTTTTCATTTGTTTTGTGCGGTGTCCTTTACCTACAAAACATAGATATTTTTTTGGAATTCGGAAATATTTATGCTTGTGGTTTTAAATGTACCTGAAGTTTCGAACGTTCACTTGAATGAATTTTAGATGAAAAAGAAAAGTTAATAAAAACCACACATCGATTTAGGCATAAACACTTCATTGCCACATTTGCTGACAATAAATATCCACAATACTTAAGTTTTTACACCCAAATCGAAGTGTGGCTTTTATTAATTTTTCTTTTTCATATGAAATTTGTTCAAGTGAACGTTCAAAATTTCAGGTACTTGATTTTAAATGCCTACCAGAGTTATTAAAAGAACAGCATATCTTCTTTCAACTTCTAGTAAGGACAAAATTTGTTGGGAAGTCGACGGCTTCCAATATGTTCTTCGATATCATTATGTTCATCTGACGGGAGGAATAACGTGCTTTTTGTACATAGTTCTCTGATTTATTTTTGTTTACTCTGTACATCAGATGTAATCTCTGCCCTTTTCAATTAAGTAATTGCAGCTCTTCTTTAATCCTCTGAAATAGGTATAAAGCAAATTACTGCAAATAAATACCTATTACAACTCGTATGTTGTAATCAAATCCAATGGTTGCGATTTAAATAAACAAAAGCTCCTTAATATTGAAATAGATCGAACCTACCTTCTTGAAAATGAGATTTAAACACCCCGTAAAGTGTCCACGTTTCATCTGGGTTTTCTCCTGTTTTTCAATGATCAGTCAAATTGTTTCCATTTGAATGGTGATCACCAAGCTTCCTTTTCGTGGACCGAGACCATTACAAAAATTTCCAAAAATCGATACCTACAAACGCCGTAATTATTATAACTAATATAGGTGGTATGCTTAGTATAATATGTACAAAGGGATATACATTAAACTTTAGTGTCTAAATATAAAATATCTGCAAATGACAACAAAACTATGTGGTAGTTATATTGTATACAATGGTAAAATACTTACTGCAATGCAATTAATGTATACTTGGAATAATTATAATAAATCACGTGAAAACAAAAACAAAACACAAATTGAAATCGACATTTGACAGCAGAAGCGTAACGTAGCTAATAGTAGCACGATGAGCATGCGCACTAACCTAAGGACCGTGGCGCGCATTTAAAAAATTCTACAAGGGGATTGTAATGACATGGAAAACGGAAATCTAAATATAAAAGATAAAATGTAATTAAATAACCATTCTAAGTCTGAACTACCTGCTTAAGAAATGCCGATAGTTACCGAGATAGTTACTAATTAATTGAACACAGTACATTATTATTTAATATTTCATTAATTATTATTTAATATTTCATTCATTATTATTTAATATTTCATATTCATTATTATTTAATATTCGATCACAAATCTAGACTGAATTCAAAATTTAAAACATATTTCATATATACAATATTGACGAACGATTTAAAATTTATAAAACGTCATACACCGCACAGGGAATGATTATAAATGTACTTAAACCAAATCTATATAGATAGAGAAATATCATAATTATTTTTGTAGGTATGTAGATAGGTACTATAAAACTAGCATTGCTCTCTCATCAGTTGTGATGCAGGTTTATTTTTATCAGTTCAAAAATCGAACCAATCAGCGTTCGCGTTAAAAGTGCTGAACTTTTGATGATATTACTGTCTGCGCGGCGCTCGGGCGATGCAAATATTTCTACAAAAAATATACCTGTATTATACAGATAAAATCATTGACGAATGTTTATACGATGTACATGAACACATATACGAAGAACGTTCCCTAATATGTGCACACAGTATATGCGACTGTGAACATAAACGTCTCTGTATATTCCATTTATATCGTATGTACAATCATATTGTATATGTGAAAATATTATTTATATGGGAATGTTGAGGGAACATACATGGCAAGTACAGAATGCAATTAGAACATTGGGAATGCAAAATGTACATTCGTGGAATAATAAATGCTATCTGGGTATGTATCGATTTTCGTCAAAATTAGCTTGTCTCTAATTTGTTCTAGGTTAGCCTCATATAAGCTGCCACGTTTACTGTACTACACACGATATGCATTGAAACAGCACGCCCAGTTGCCAAATTACTTGTTGATATTTGTACATTGAATCTCTTTTTAATTTATGTATTTTATCAAATGTATTTATGCAAATTTTACTCTTAGAGTATACCTCATTTAAAACAATTTTTGCTAATGCACTTCTTTCTCCGTCAGTACAGCTCAACTAAAATTTAAGAAAGAAATAGTTATTAAAAATACCGACAAACCAATATAAAATGTTAATTTTCTTACCATAATACAATTAATAATACACTAAAAATTTGTCATGTTGTATGATATAATGTACACAAATATACTAATATTAGAAAAAGTTCAATCAGTCGCCATTTGACAGGTCAAAAATCTCGGTTTGTTTTTCCTAAGGTCTGAGATCTGTGACATTACGTGCATACTTTATTTTTGAAGTTTAAAATCTGGTTACTTGATTTTATGTAGTTCATTTATTTATTATCATAATTCCTAACATTCAGATTAGTTTCACTCATTTAGAATTAGGTTGACCATGACGAAATTGCGATTCTTAAACAACTATCTTGCTATTTTAATATGTCACTTTACACACTAGTGCGTAAAATAAAACCTTTTACGCACTAGGGCGTAAAGTAAATTGTTTATATTTTAACGTGTACATATATTTTTTGATAACCATTTACAATGATAGATTGCTTACTGCTCTCTCCAATCTGTCTTCTGATGATGCACTTGTCTTATCTCTAAACACTGCTTATAACTCTAATCACTTGTTAATTTCTTTATTACTTTTATAGAATCTCTCCAATTAATTTTCGTGTTCTGATCGACGTTCTCAATAACAGATTTGAGGATCTAATGATAATCTCTTTACATTCAGTAACACTATTTATTGTAAATAAAGTTCAATAATGTACAGAAATAAACGTGATAAAGAGCTAATACATTATTTCATGGTATCTTCCTACCAAACACGGCAAGGACAGACGCTTCCCTCAAAGGGCGGTATCGCAGCATGACGATGGCATACAATCCGATAAGAGTATAGTACCTAGGGCTCGCTTTCGAGCTACCCCCCATGTAAATATTCGTATACGGGTTTTCATGTGCTAAGGGACTTTTTATAACTTCTTCAGATATAAGGTCATGAAGTCGGTATGATTTCTCAAGGTGTGTCTGTTAAAAAATCTACTTATTAAGGAATTTGGTTTTATTTAAAAGTGGAAGCATCAAACACTTAGGTCACTAAGCTATAACGCTATCGACGAAACGTGTGGCGAGTGTAGAATTCATGTGTTTTGATGTTGTGGAAACCAGTGGCGTCCTGCCTAGGTCCGCGGGACCGCAAATGCGAACTGGGCCCTAGATCCTTTAGCCCCCCCCATCCAATAAAACATGGCAATGAAAAATCGAAAAAACATATATAATTTGTCGGTACCTCCTACAGAATAAGAAGCTTACCTTTGACAGGCAACAACGCTGTTGCGCGCTGTTTGTGCTATAACAGAGATTTAAAATTGCAAAAAAACTGGGCCCCCCTAGGCCCAAATCGCGGATCCAACTAAAATTTGCCAGAACGCCACTGGTGGAAACTACTTCGATGTTAAGTTTTATTATATCCAAATGCGGACATACCTAAATTATAGGACAAAGGTAGAAAAAAATCGGCGCAATAAGTGAATACATTTATTGATGCTTATTAGAATTTGCTTACAGTATACTAATTAACCCCAATTAACTCTCTTCACTACTCTTGCATACCAATGTACGATGAATAATTCTTCATTGTCCTGAAAGAGCATTATCCATATTTTGTAGCTTCCATACGGTAAATATTTAGGAAACATTGAAGTATCTGGTACAAAATTATACAAATAGTACTTTATCTAAAAAGGAATACAAAGATACGAATACTTAATATTTTATCCCAGATCGGTAAATAAAAATATTTCTCTAGCAGAGGTAATAACATAGTCAAAGAACGATAGCTCCGAATTCGAAACATGTGAAGCAACTCTCGACCATACAGAAACTGTCAATAAATATTGATGGAAAAATTGCCAATTTTGTGTATTTTATAGAAAAAAAGTGTGGATTGAGGTAACTTTTTTATTTTTCAAAATAACTGCATACTATAAGGCAGTAAATTGTAGTTCGTGGAAAGAGAATTTTTTTTATTTGAAGCATTTTTTATAAATTGCATTGTAAGTGAAAAAGCGGCCTTGTATCACGAACGTTGCTCTGGCGCGCAGTTTCTAAGCGTGTCGGACAACAGATAGTACTTCTATGACTATCAAACTGTTACAAATAAGGATTTTGTTTTCAAAACTTATTTCAAAGCTTAAGCTACACTTCACTCTAACTTTAATAATAAAAAAAGTTTCCTCGATACAGACTTTTTCAATGTCAGCACTGAAAAATTCGTGTGATCTCGAATGAAAATATTTTTTCTTCAAGCGTATTAAAATGTTTAAATTATGTCACCAATAACAGAAGTAGAAGTAGGACATTGTTTTACTAGTAACAAAATGTTAGTACCGAACGCCACCGTAGTGGACATTGTTTTACTAGTAACATAATGTTAGTTCCGAAAGCGCCACCGTAGTGGGTATTGTTTTACTAGTAACATAATGTTAATATCGAAAGCCACCGGTGGCGCGCTATCCACAAGCCACTTGTCATATTGTGTCAACATGTAAGACTGTAGTTTGAATATTTGTACATTTATGATAAATAAATGAATTTTTGCATTTTAATACGCTTGAAGAAAAAATAGTATATATTACACGCCTCAGCCGCAAATCCTAGGCTCAACACAAAAAAAGAGTGCGTTCTACTCCTAGTAATATAATATACTATTGTTTGTACCAGATATTTTTTATCCGATTCTTGTTTCAGATGTGTAGATATATGTAGATATGTGTCTAAATTTTTAAGCCGACAGAGCTGGGTAATTCCTGGTGAAAAAGTAATTAGCAATTACAATTCCTTTTTTTTTCGTGTAATTGTAATTGTAATTAAGTACTTTTTTTTATTAAAGTAATTTGGAATTGTAATTGCAGGAAAATTGTTAAAGGAATTGTAATTTGTAATTATATTATTTGAGCTATCTAATTACAAATTACTTCTATAAGTACAATTACTTTTTCCAATTACAATTACTTTTTCTAATTACAGTTACTTTCTATAATTACAATTACTTTCTCTAATTACAATTAATTTTTCCAATTACAATTACTTTAAGAACATGCGTATGTGATTTAACAAACAAGAATACATTAAAGCAGAATTTTACAGTTGCATAGTTTAAAATAAATCTGAAAAGTTCAAAAAAAGTTACTGACTAAAAACGAGTTTTTGCCGTGATACGTTGCACATTTATGTTTTTTTATTAAGTACACAAACTTTTGTATTTTTGTTCAATAAACTTTTAAAAACTAAATGTGTTTACTGTTTATTATTATCATTCTGATTATTATTAGGCATTGTTATTATAGTGGAGTCGATTTAGTCAATAAAATAGCGAGGTTGGGAAATTTTTTAAGATGGATGCAGACCCGGCGGAAATTGTTTGACTCGGTGAGTATAACAAAACCCTAAAATCTTGGTGGAACCGTGCATGTTTTATTGGCCGAAAAGGGTTTTTTTGGATATTTTAAGGGTCAAATTTCCAGTTTTAATTATTTTTTGACCACCTTAACAATTAGTTAAGGAAATAGCAGTTTCAGTCAAATTTTCTGAAATGTTCAAATTGAAATATCTCCGGACCTAAAAGACGGATTGAATTTTGCTTTATGGCAAAAGGTAGGTTATTTTATGTACTTTTACATGATATAAGTCAAGAATCACTTTTTTTTTAACATTCGGTCGTTTTTAGTAATTTGCACTGTGTATATAAAGTATATGCGTACTCAGTGACTATGTGTGCGCGTACTGGTATAAAGCAGAAAACAATTGTATTTATTGTTTATAAAACTAAAAAAAATATTTTTTAATTGTATAGTCGTGCCTACTGCTTTGACTAGGTATAGATAAATGCATATTATATTATATTATATATGTGTGTGCGTGCGTGTATTTATTTCTGTATGTGAATATGTGTTATAATTTTTATTTATTTTTTTTATTTTTACGTGACTCAGGTAGCCGCTTCATGTATAATCGAAGGGTAACCGTGGTCTATCTTTTACTTTTCAAAACGAGTATTTTGATATTGTACCACGCCTACCTTTTGTCACAAAGCAAATTTTGATCCGACTTTTAGGTCCGAAGATATTTCGATTTGAAAATTTCAGAAAATTTGACTGAAACTGCAATTTCAGCCAAACTATTTAACATTTTTGGCTGAAAACACAGTTACCAAAAAATATAAAAAAGCTAGGAAACAATTGTTTCACTAATATAGTAATAGTAATGTTAACTTTATATAAATAATTTATTATTGTTAGTTTTTTTTGTATACAAAGTAGGTTACTTACATACATTTTGTTTCTTATATGTGATTTTATTTCTTGTCTAATTTGTGTGGTGTGGTATTTTTTTTAAGTTTCAATACGGTTAATGTTTTCAATTATTTTATTTTACCCTTTTAAATACAGTAATCATATTGCTGAAAATCCAAAAATTGCTGTAAATCTTATAACTAAAAAAACAAACCATCAAGAATATTCAGTAGGTGACTCTTAAAATGTTATAAAAAATAACAAACTGAAAAGATAAGGTCAGGCGGGGTAAAAAAAAGACAAGGTGACATCCAACCCAGATTGAAATAAATTAAACTTAATTTTTTTTTTATTCAAGTTTGTCTTATACATTCAGAACTGTTTTATGTTACCCAATCAGGTCCTATTCCTACTGTTAATGCTGGAAAAAATATTATTCAGTAAACTCTTTAAATCACTTTTTAAAAATTTTTGAACGCACCTTACTTAGTACATTTTTGGGGATTTTATAGTTTCTCTATTTGCATTGTCCGTATTTGGCAGACGTCAACTAGAAGTGTCATACGTCATACTTCACATTTTGTGATCAAGTTTATTAATCTGCTAGTTTAAATCATCAAAATTTGATTTTAACGAAAAAATTAAAAGCGGGGTAAAAAAGAGACTAAAGAGACGAAATGGGCAGACTGAAGCAGGCACATTTCAGCTTCCTAATTTAGGAGAAGCCAGCCCTTCTGCAAGCCCCTTGTTTAGTAAAAAATCTGAATAAACTACATATAAAAGAAAAAACTCCCCTCTGTCTTATTTTTGCACTTCCATTTGTACGACGTCAATAAGAATGGGAATAAATCACGTGTCTTTCATTTACCCTCCACTGTCTTTTTTTTACCCCACTTAGAGGGTAAAAATGAGACACTGTTTATTTTTGTTTATCAATTAACGGCACTTTTTAGTAAAAAAATACATAGAAATATAGTTTTTCCTGTCATTTTTACATATGATACCAATCTTTCATTAAATATGACTCGATTCTAAGCAACCTAAAAATTGAAAGATGTCATTTTGTCTCATTTTTACCCTGCCTGACCCTAATGTTATTTATATAAGAGAGGGGCGGCAAAATGAAACTGTGCCTGAGGCGGCAAAGTACCTGGAGCCAGCCCTGGGGGATGGTCAGATATCTTCCCCAAATTTAAACTGAAGGTTCCTTTAATATTGAGAATAAAATGATACTATTTTCTTTTCTTAACTAGTTGTTTAAGTGATCAAAAAAAAATTAAAACAACAAACTTGACCTTTAAAATGTCCAAAATACCACTTTTCGGCCAAAAAAGCATGGTTCCACCCCTTTTTGGAAATTAAAATTTTAGGGTTTTATTGTACTCGTTATGAGAAACAATTTCCGCAGGGTCGGCATCCATCTTAAAAATTTTCCCAATCCTTTCCTAAACCGACTCCACTATTAAGCTGCCTTTTCTATATATTTATTTAATTTTTTCTGATTACTCTTAAGGCCAAACATTCTAATAACGATTCTAATAAATATTAAAATGCAATATTACACAACACTTTTAATTAAAATTTTTAACTTATCTTTTTTGTCTGTTTGGTCACTATAATTTACTTTATCATAAAAGTAATTAGAAAAGTAATTAGAAAAGTAATTGCTAATTCCTTTTTTAAAGACATGTACTATGTAATTGTAATTAGTTCCTTTTTAAAAAAAGTAATTTGTAATTGTAATTATTTTTAAATTACAAGTAATTACCCAGCTCTGCAAGCCGAGGCAATGATTACAAACAAAGTCATCGGATGAGAGATGTAAAATATTGTCCTTCCGAAAAATTTCATAAGAAAGTAGAAAATGTAATTATTTCCATATCCAGTGGAAGTATAGTAACGACAAAAAATTTTTTTTAAATTTTTATTGTTCAAATAGGCTTAGAATGTCACGAAACGTCGAGATTTTAAGTTTGAGCGAAAAAAAAATTTCTGTCTGTCTGTCTGTCTGTCTGTCTGTCGGTCTGTCTGTAACTTTTTTTGTGCGCACGTTTACTCTTCAACCGTTTGAGATATTGACTTGAAATTTGGTACACGTATGTACTTTAACGAAATCTAGAACTAGGTTATATTTCCATCTTGTTCTTTCGAAGGGTTGGGGGGTAAATTGGGGTAAATTTGGAGAAAATAGGTAAATCGAGCAGGTAAGAGTCCATAAAATTGGTATTTAGTATATACAAGAGAAGCTGAGGTCTCAAAAAAAATTTTGGCATTAGCTACCCCCATTACCACCCCCACCCCATTATTAAAGGGGATGAAAAAAAATTGTGATTTAGGGTGTGTACAAGAACCAGAAACCTCAAAATGTTTTTTTACTTCATCCATCCCCACTACCACCCCCACCCCGCTACCAATGTGGGGTATCGTTTTATGGGTTTTTGGGGTAGAGGATTTCAAATATTATATTATTAAAGTTCCATAAACAATTATTTCCACATACAAAATTTTTTCGTTGACTTAGATCTGGATGTGGAAGTAGTGATTCCTTAGGTAGCGGTTTTTTTCCAGTTTCGCAATTCCGAATCGAATCGCGATCTCCATAGTCGAATTCGGCAGATCATTTTACATAAGATTATGACTTCAATTTTTGTATGTTCGCGAGTTACATATGTCGTTAGTTATTATTGGAATCTTTAAACTGAGAGTGGAACGAAATAGACATAGACCTCAAAAGACTTTTCGTTCTTGAGAAAATACTCAGCGTAGAATCAGAGCAAACCCAATAAGTTTTATTAAGTAAACAATTCTACATAAGAAATGGCTATTTACGATATTTTTTGTGGTACAAGACTTTTTCATTTCGAGAAAATATCAGAAATTGATTGTTTATGTCGTGATTGATGTCTCCAAATCTAATCTATTTATCGACCTGAGTTTTCTTTTAAATTAAAGTACACACAAGTACTTCCAATGGTATTATAGCCAATTTCGAATATTGTTTAATAATTTATGTAAAAGGTGATTCTTTTATCAAGGGAATGCGTGTTTTTTGTGAACTACTGAAGAAAATTAAATTCTGTGGAAAGTATTATATTTCTACTGCCTGCCACTCAAAACTACGTAATGTGTAAATAAAAAGATACTTACCGACAGCTGCCATTTTTCTAGATCTAGGCAAAGGTATTTGACACTATCAGCCATGTAAAGCTTTTAGAAAAATTAGAAATATAAGGAGTCGGAGGCTGTTCATATCTAATATATAAAAATCTCGTGTCACAGTGTTTGAAACGGCTTGAGCGATTTTTATGAAATTTTTTGTGTTATTTGGTAGGTCTGAGAATAGGTCGTAGGCTATTTTTTATACCCCTAGGTGATAAGGGTGGCTCTATCCAGAAATTTTATTTTTATTTTTTGGACAAAAATTTATAATTTATATGGCAAAACAACGTTTGCTGGGTCAGCTAGTAACTTAATAAAAACTTATATCTCATACTATGTAATGAAGCATTATAAGACGACTTTTTTGCAAATATTTAGTGGAAAGATAAGATTACCTTCTCTCCCCGTTTTAGAGGGTGCTGAAAACGATGCAAATGGTGAGAGAAGTTTTTGACTGCCCCAACCCCCTGAAACGGCCAAAAACCACCTCTTTTATAGGTCCCCTCATGTTTTTATATATAAGCGGGTCTAGGGAGTGATTTATCGACAGGTTATACTTAAAATAACATGTAAAGAGTAAGTGGAATCCGGACAGCAGGCATCCCGAGGGGTGGAAAATCGTTTCTTGCAAATGATTCATTTCAAACGCGTATCTCACCGTTTTCGGGGTCGCTGATCGCGGAAAAAATAATCATTTTTAGCTTCAACCCCACCTTACCCCTCAAACGGTCAGAAACCAACCCTCACTCACCAGAAATCATGCTATCCAGGATTTACAGCTTTTTCGACACATGATCGTTATTCCTGTGCATATCCCTTCATTTTTCACGGAAGAGAATGTGGTAACGACCTCGGGAGTTGCTTCAACACTTCCGATCATCAATACGCTCTCCCCCGTTTTCGCAGGCGCTGATTACGATAAAAATATTCACATTCATCTCCGGCTCTCGTCAACCCCTCTAATCTCATCCACGAGTTATCGCTGGGCGATGATTGTGTAGGTTGCTGAGTAGGGTACAATGATTTCTTCATTGAGGAGTAACGAATAATAAATTTTGTCATCAATGGCAATGTTGCTTATTCAAAGAATTACATGAAAATATTTTTATGACAAAATAAATTATTTGCAATTAATTACAAAAACCTAGGTCGCTACCACATTCTCTTCCGTAAAAAATGAAGGGATATGCACAGGAATAAGGATCATGTGTCGAAAAACCTGTAAATCCTGGGTAGCATGATTTCTGGTGAGTGAGGGATGGCGTTTAAGGGATCGGGAGGGGTTGGAGCTAAAAATGAATATTTTCCCGTGACCAGCGACCCCGAAAACGGGGGATACGTGTTTGAACCGAATCACTTGAAAAAAAATGATTTTCCCCCTCAGGAGGGTATAATCAACCCCCTAGGCCTGCTATTCCACTTACTCTATAACGTCCTTCTATGTTATTTCAAGTATAACCCCTCGATAAATCACTCCTCAGATCCGTTTATATATGAAAACATAAAGGGATCTATAAAAAGGGTGGTTTTTGGCCGTTTCAGGGGTCAAAAACTTCTCCCACCACTTGCATCGTGTTCGAAAACGGGGTGGGGGTAATCTCGTCTTTGCACAAAATACTTACACTATTTCTGTCTTCATTACATAGACTAATAATAGAGGTCGCCGCTCTTGGTACTTGCAGAAAAGCAAGTCTCTATACGCCAGTGACATTTGTCCGACGTATAGGCCAGTCCAACACGCTGTCACTTTGCTTTGTTTGTACAACAGCAGCCATCTTTTTTTGGTAAGTTAGGGTTTTTGTCAGGCCTAAAGGGCACCATACACGTTCAGCAATAATGTCATTCCAGCAGATCATTACAGAAACATCATTACTAAAAATTTCCCCGTCATTCCCTGTCATTATTTTTCACACCTTACATGTCCATTATTTAAGAAAAGCATATCTAGATATAATTATTGAATTAAGTATGATTGAAAAAACGCGAAAATTCAGGTAATGAGATTACTGAACGTGTATAGTGCCCTTTAGGCCTGTCGAAAACCCTAACTTACCAACAAAAGATGGCTGCTGTAGTACAAACAAAGCAAAGTGACAGCCATGTGACAGCGTGTTGGACTGGCCTATAGTAGCATCTGACCATATGAGAGTTTACCTCTCACCGTCACTTCATTTGATTCAGTTTGTCTAAGACTAGCAAGTTGACCACTATCATTTGTCTGTTCCATGACCTATGGCATACTGACGAGAACATAATAAGTTCGAAACCGGTCTATGTCCGATAATTTTATCCCCTTCAACTTTGTCACATAGGATCGAGCGTTATAGACATATGTCAAAATTATTTCTAGTCCACCTTTTTTAAGGCAAAGGGCATTTTTTGTCCCTACTGACTGGATTATATTGAGAAATTAGCGTATAACTATGGGATTATCGGATTTTTCCAAAAAACCCAAAGTGACGAATAACTCGAAAACTTGGTACTAAGGTAGCCTGTCTAGGGACTACAGGAGCAATGCGCTCGTGTTCCATAGCAGCTATGGGGCAATGCTGGACTTACTTCCTCTGCATTTACATGTAAGGAAGGAGGCAGCACTTAGTGCCTTAAGGCTGCATCAGGCACTTAAATTCAGACTACAGGTGATCTGAATTGGAGCTAATCCAATTCGAATTCATTACCAAATCCACTGACTCAATGTCAATCAAGCATGACTTTAACTGCCCGTTTAATGAGCTGATTGAAAGTCGTCAGGCGAGCATTGTCGAAGGCCTGCGTTTGGAGAAAGAGTCACACATCTGGTACGCAGATGGATACAGGATGGACAAAGAGGTTGGTGTTGGCGTAGCAGGGCCTAAATGCAGGCTATCTAAAGCCCTTAGTAACACCCCAATCATCTTCCAGGCAGAAATCTATGCTATATCAATGTGTCCAGGAATGCCTAAATAGAGGCACTCGAAGGGCAAAGATCTATATACTTTCAGATAGCCAGGCAGCATTAAAGGCTCTCAGATCCTATACCTTCGAGTCAAAAATTGACTGCGAATGCAGACAATCCCTCAAGCAACTGGCAAAAAAACAACGAGATTGATGTGGGTGTCAGGACATGAGGGCATAGAAGGCAATGAATTGGCTGATAGCCTCGCAAAAAAAAGGGGCTGAAGCCCCATTTTTTGAACTCGAACCGTTCTGTGGCTTATCTAAGGGACACATAACGGAGGAAGTCCTAAAATGGGAAAAGGAACAAAAGAAGTTCTACTGGAGGAATACTCCAGGCCAAAGACAAGCGAAAAGGTTTATAACCTATTCAACAAAGAATGCCACAAGGCTTCTCGAACTTGAAAAGTCCGACCTAAGGCTGATCACAGGCCTTCTAACTGGCCATTGCCCCTTGAGATATCATCTCAAGTACATGGGTATGGCAGAAGATGACAATTGCAGATACTGTGAAGCTGCAACTCAAACTGCGAAACATATACTTTCTGAATGCAAGGTACTAATTCGAATTAGGCTAAAGTACCTAGAACAGGCGGGATTAACGCCTGAAGACATAGGGAAATTAGCTCCCAGGAAAATCGCAAGCTTTGCAAAAAGTCTTGGAATCCTGGGTAACAACTAGTTGTAGGGTAATTCACAAAAGACCTTTTAGGTCGAGGTGAAGAAAGGCCAACCCAGGGCCAAGCGACCTCTTAAACAATCTACAATCTAGTACTAACATAAGTAGGTTCTAAATAACGTATTCTATCAGTTCCTAAAAAAGGTTTGTATCTACCTATATAAACCCTGTATATGTGTGTTAAGACGGCCTTTAACTGAAAATAAAACCTTCTTGTTTCCCGTAAATGCTAGTCGTAATTTTTGTTCATGTAGTGGCAGTTGCTTGCCTGCCGTGCATATGCCATGCCACTGCCTCACAATATTCATAATTAGAAACCTATGAGTCCCAGACCAACATTTTTTTTTTAAACTTCTCCTTTATCTTGGCTTCAATTGCTTCCCTGCATGTATATAAAAATTTGCACAAATGAAAAAGTTTGTCGCTTAGTGAACATATGAATACGTTCCTAGCGAAGTAACGTATAATTTTTATTTACATAAATTAATAAACAATATTCTAAATCAGGAAGCGCCCGTTTGTGTAATATAATTTAAAAAAAAATCAGGTCAGGAAGAGTTCTACTCCGAAAAAAAAACCGACACATTCTTAGGTCGATTTCGCTCCACTATAAGAGTTTCAATGACACTGATAAGTTCGTCACATTTTTCACAATATACTTACTGGTTGAACATTACAAGGTTCCATGTTTCCATGTTCCAATATTTGACTATATAGTCCGAATATATTTTTTTGTCTAAATTGACATACATCTACAGTGAAGGCTGTACCAGTTCTTTTATATTCTGTTCCATATAGTTTATCAACAGCTAGTTTCACCTAAAATATTTATTTATAATAATTGACATGAACTGTTTTATAAAAAATATAATAGTCCAATCATAGGACAAATAAAGTGGGTTCGTAATGCCAAAATATAGTGTCGTTTGTTTATATTTGGGATGTATTCTTCGAAGTGTTAGTATTAGTATAGCATGCATCCAGTGTCCATTTAAGTACAGAGTGGTCACGCAAACATTATAACACCTCTCAACTTCGTTATTTTTGGAGTTATGTAAAAAGTTAAAACTAGATTTATAGTCATTTGAGTATACAGTAAAATTAAATTGTGTGTGAAAATAGCGTAATGTTAATAAAAGATTTTAGCTAATACATCTGTATCCTTTGATATAAATAAAGAGTATTGATATACCCTTGAATGTGATGAAATGCATTTCATTTCTAACATCATTAGATAGGTTGTGTGTCATAGCTACCTTAACTAGTAATTTCATTTAATACAACATAATGAATTTAGAGTTAATACCAATAGCTAATACAAAATAATTAATTTAGAATACCATCTATATTTAACTTATATACCTACATTTATCTAATTACCTAACTTTAAGTATAGATCCCTACCTTCAGAATATATCCATCTCTTTACCTCGAATTTAACTTTTTTATCTTTTTTTATTTTTCTTATCGATTCAGGTAACATATTATATAATTTTGGCGCGAGGTAGTTAAAACATTTTTTTCCAATGCTTTTTGTAATTTTCTTAATTTCTAGATTGCCTTTCTCCTTATTTCTAGTGTTGTGTGAATGTGAGATACCGTTGCTTTCATGTCTCTTATCAATTTGATGAATTAGTATGCAATAACAAAACATTTGCCTAACATCAAATAATTTGCTTTCATTATATAATGCATCAGTGGGGTATAATGTAAATCTTTTAAAAATGATTTTAATTATCCTTTTTTGAATATTTTCCAAAGGTTTTACTATCCCACCTCAGCCAACTATGCCATATCTTATTATTGACTCAACGAGTGCTTTATAAAGAACTATTAAGTGGTCAAGTTTTAAAATTTCTTTAAGTTGTTTAAATTTATATATGAGTCCTCTTAATTTATTCACTACTGATTGCACTTGATGATTCCATTTCAAGTTTCCGTCTATTACGATACCTAAATATTTTATTTTTTCTGTGGATTTAATTTCTATTTTTCCTTCTTGGTCCTTTATTTGAATTTTTTTATATAATGGCCTATTTCTGTTTTGTGATGTTAAGTAATACGTTTATTTGTAGTTAATAGTGAGTTTTTTACTGTCGAATCTATTTTTAATATTTTGTAAGTCTGATTCTACTATTTCTTTTAGCAATTCCCAAGTTTCAGATGAGTAGAAAATTGCTGTGTCATCAGCGAATGAAATAATTGTGCCTGCCTAGTTTAATGTAAGTATGTCATTCAAATAAATGGTAAATAATATAGGCCCTAGTACAGTCCCCTGCGGTACCCCATATTCTACAATTTGGTGTTCACTAATGACATTATTGATTTTGACATATTGTTTCCTGTTTTTCAGATAACTCTTCAACATTTCTAACATGATACCTCTGAATCCAGCTCTTTCCGGTATATTTATTAGTTGCGAATGTGAAACAGTATCGAACGCCTTAGCAAGATCCAAAAATACACATAACGAGGTCTGATCTACATAAGCGTGGTAAGTTTTCCAATAGCATCATTCATTGATTTTTTTTCTTGAAACCCAAACTGCATATCTAATATTAAATTATACTTGTATATAACTTGTATATAACTGGTCATTCTTTTCTTTATCAGTTTCTCTAGTATTTTATTAAAATTAGTTATAAGTGATATGGGACTATTACATATATTTGCCAAAAATAATATCAGAAAAAGGATTGTTAACAAATTTATTAATATGAAGGTCAAATTTTAATAAGTGTAGATAATATGTTTTTTTTTCTAAGACTGTGTCGATAGAATGTGAAAATTTGCTGCTGTGGGAAACTTTCTATATTTCGAAATAGATACCAAATATTTCGAGAGAAATAGTCATTTACTGGACAATATGAAATAAAGGCGATTTACGATAATATATATAGTTATGTGAGGCTTTCCCGTTCTCTCGCAGTAGTTTTCTTTGAAATCGATCAAGAATGTTTACTTTTCGGCTCAATTTCAGATCCCAAAATACTCTATTCTTGTATTTCAATCCGTTGCCAAGCAACTATCAGAAAACAGTCCGGAAAAGTTAACTTTCCCAGACTGTTTCTTGTATATATTTTAATATGTATATATATTTTATTTTTATATATTCATAATAATATTGACTGCGATATCAGAAAAAACACTATGTGTACATCGCAGTAAAAGGATATTCCCGGACTTCAATGTTTGTTGGCCTCGGTTAACGCCTAGGCCAACAATTTACATCGTCGTCCGAAAACGTGTTGCTTTTACTACTCACAGGTCAACAAAAAGAAAATGCTCCTTTGATTAGGAATAAGTTTTTCGGCTGGTGTCTGATGCAATCGAAAACTTTAGCGTTTTGTGTCAATACACAGTTATTGAACTTAATGCGGCCAGGCTTGTAATTTGTAATTTAGTGCTCGGCGGGGCATTAGCCCGGAGAATAGCTGTTGGTTGCAGTCTGGTTTTTTCTTCCTTATATATTTAAGGAAACGTATAGAGAATTTCGACAAAAATATTTCACTAATAAACATCTATTTCGTGTTGGTTTTGATTTTATATGAAAATTAGTCGTCTAGAATGTCTTCCCTCTTGACTACTATGTAAGTCTTGGACTCACGGTGATTTGCTAATAGCAAGAAAGAACTTGATAGTCTAAACGATATTTCCGAAAATCCAGACCATCACCATTTAAACAGTTATTTTGATTTAGAAACCTTTTGAACTATATTTAAAGCCAGGTTGGTTGTTATATTTAGTACTTAGCAGTACTTACTAACATTGAAAATATTTATTCGAAACCTACCTTAAAGCCTGTATAGGAACGAAGTTTCAGCACAACAAACGAAACATTTAAGGCAACATTCGTGCTGTTAATCTTAGAAATATTAAACTGTACATCCTTCGCATAATTACTATTATAAGATATTAACTCTGCACGGTCATGGACCACATCATACACTGTCTAAAATAAAAAAAAAATGTTTGAATATGACACATAAAGCAGGTCCCACAGGATTATCAAGAACACTGAAGGTTTTGACATTCATTCCAATAATCATAATATATGCACTATAACTAGAGAGAGGGATATAATTTTCTGCGTTATTATAGAAATGTTTGTTGCCACGAAAACTAAGCAAGCGCGAGGGTGCCGAACATTTTTCATGAGATATCTCACACTTTTGTTATATTTGGCGAGATAATCAAAAGAATCTAGTGGGGTGCACTTAGACAAAATCTAGGTATACTAAATACAGCATTTACAAGCCACCTTCAAGTAAGTCAAGAATTACTTAAATTATACAGGCCTACAAAAAAAAATCCTAAAAGGACTAAACCTATCATGCCTTAAGTATTTTTGTGTTCTGAAACCGAACTTTCAAATTAAAAAATTTTCTAATGCGTAGATTTCGAGTAAATGTCAAAAATTGTCAAAGAATCGTATTTTGACAATAAAAACCGGAATTTACTCGAAATCTATGCGGTAGAAAATTTTTTAAATTGAAAGTTCGGATTCAGCGCAGAAAAATACTTAAGGCATGATAGTCCTTGGAGCAGATTTTTTTTTTGTAGACAGGTCTACAAAAAGAATGTTTCTGCTCCAAGGACTAAACCTATCAAGCCTTAAGTATTTTTGTGTGCTGAATCCGAATTTTCAATTAAAAAAATTTTCTGCCGCGTAGATTTCGAGTAAATCCCGGTTTTTATTGTCAAAATACGTTTTTTTTTCTTCTGTTCGCATCTAAAGGTCGAGTATACAAGTGTGCTAGTGTCGTTAATCCGCGTAAATTGAAATATCTGCGTATATTCTAACTTCTTTGAACCCTTTTGAAAGATTACTTGTAAAGTGTATGGTGAAGGTTTTTATTTAAAATGTCTGGTTCGAAGCCACCCCCTTTAGACAAAGGAGGTACAACAAAACTTATTCCAAATGTACAAATCCTTGATTTAACATACAAAGAAGAAACAAATAGAACAAGTTACAATCACAGCAAGCCGCAGGATTCTGCTATGGAAGATACTGAGAGTGTATACAATGAAAAATGTACTGAGGACCGCACACCTGACAAGCTGAGCCAAACTACCGCCGCCTCAAAAAACCCACTACCTACGTTTTTCAACTTAAATAAAGATAAGTACTATAATGATAAAAATATTTAGGTTTATACTGAAAAAATTAATGAACAAAACATTGGACGGTTACATCCAATGTACTTAGGGCATATCCTTCATAAAAAACTAAATATTAAAAATATAACGACCATTGAAAAGGTTGGCTTTAATCGAATTAAAGTGAGTCTAAACAATTTTAGATGCAAATAATTTAGTCAAGAATGAATTATTACAGCTCGAAAACCTTAAAGTCGTTAGAAGGGGTGTTATAAAATTTGTTGATACAAGATTTGATGATGATTACCTAATAAACAATATAGAATCTGACTGTAAAATATTGGCTGTAAATAGACTAAAACGAAAAGTAACTAATGAAAATGGAACTTCCTATGTACCTAGACAAATTGTCATATTAACCTTTGAGGGAAATAAATTACCTAATGAGGTCTACATAAATAGTGTAGTTTGTCCTGTGGAATCATATGTACAACGAGTCATTTAGTGCTTTAAGTGCTTAAGATTTGGTCATGTCTCAAGTCAGTGCCGTAGTAATAATCCTCTTTGTATAAAATGCAGTAAACCTTTGGATGATAACCATGGATGCGAGGATAAAGATGTTTATTGTTATTTTTGTAAAAATCAGAATCACAAATCTGTTTCTAAAGACTGCCCCATTTTCAGAAGCAAAACCAAATTAAAAAACATATGGCTACCTCGAAGTTGTCTCATTTTGAGGCAAAAAAATACATAGAGTCGTCTTACTCTGGCATATTTATATCAAACAATAGATATGAAGCGTTAAATAATGTAGAACACTACAACAACAATTTTCCAAATTTACCTGTTCCTAGTACTTCACGAGCATCAAGTCTATTCCTACCCTACCAGGTCCTCAGTGCACTCTAATCGTACCAATAAACCTCCCATCAAAAAAAGAAAAATCACTACCCCCCCATTAGAGTCTCCCCAAATCCCTCCAATGTTTCCATTTATTGCGGGACCCTCCCAACCACTTCCAAGTAATTCTAGAGAAAAATCTGATATAGAATCTGACAAAGAGAAAATTATAAATAGCTTTACAGCATCCATTCATAACATGTTGTCGAAAATAAAATCTGTGCAGGATTTGAAACAAATAGACGACCAATTTTTAAAATCTGAATTTTCCTCAGTTTCAAATAATCTTAAAATGCAATCGTAACAAAAAAAATTTGAAAATTATGCAGTGGAACGCACGTTCCAATAAAAATAGCTTAATGCACTTTTTAACTACAAATCAAATTGACGTAGCAATCATAAGCGAAACCTGATTTAAACCCGGTGTAATGTATACATTCCAAGGTTACAATATTGTGAGGAAAGATAGGAATGATGGCAAAGCAGGTGCCGCTATATTCATAAAAAAAAATATACCTTTTAACGAGATTGACATGGTCGATAATTTCACGAATGAAATATTAGTTTGTGGTGTACAAATCTCAATTAACAAGGAAACATTTTAATTTTTATCAATCTATAGACCACCGAACATAAGTACATCAAAGGCTGATTGGACAAATATTTTTAAAAGCGTCGAGTCTCCCTCCATCATTGGTGAAGACCTAAATGCACATAATAATATGTAGGGTTCACTTAAAAATGACTCTGTAGGGACACAAATCATAAACGCGAGTGATGGTCTAGAATTAGTGGTGTTAAATAACGGTGCAAAAACAAGACTTTCAGCTCCTAATGTTCAGACGTCTGCTGTTGACATTACATTATGCTCTGCTCTAATCGCTCATCAAATTAACTGGCAGGTATGCCCAGATACCCGAGGATCTGACCATTTTCCGATTCTCATGGAAGTCGAGGCTTCCTTTAGTTCTGAAAACATTATTTACCCCAAAAATAAATGGAATATTAATAGACCTAATTGGACCCTTTATGAACATCTAATATATACTAATTTTACGAATATTCCAAATTAATTTTTAAACTGCGAAGAAAAATACAACTTTCTAGTAAACAACATCAATGAGGCCGCCACAATCGCAATTCCGATTAACAAACAGTTTAAAATAAAAAATAGTACTCCAGCCCCCTGGTGGGATCCAGAATGTGATGACCTACTGCGCAAACGGGAAAAAACTCTAGAGGTATATAAAACACACAGTACATTAGAAAACTATGTTAAATGCAAAAAAGTTATGGCTGAAACAAAAAAAATATTTAAATTAAAAAAAAGAACAACTGGATAAAATGGGTTTCAAATTTAAATAAAAACATCTCAACTACCGACATATGGAAACAGGCCAAAATAATACAAAGAGCCCCTATTCAATATAAAAAATGTGATAATTATGACTGGATAGATAACTTTCTAGTACAGATATCCCCACCTCAGTCAATTATCCACCCGATATGCCCGAGGATCCTCCTCAGGCAGACAATTTTCTTTCACTCCCCTTCTCTATGTGCGAACTCGACTGGGCAATCAAGATGTCTAATAATTCTGCTCCTGGTTTTGATGAAATTAAATATCCTATGTTAAGTAACCGCAAAATGCTAAACAGTTTTTATCAGAAATTTTTAGTGATGTCTGGGTCAGAGGTGAATCTATCTACTCCATGTCCAGGAGTCTGTATCCGCTCCTGGCGCAGGGTAGCAGACTAAACAGGACTAATAAAAAATTGTTGTATACGATGGCCATCACATACGCGGCGCCGGTGTGGTGCAGCATCCCGGTTTTAGAACATACATTTATGCGCCTCATTTCAGACTCCGGTAGGTACACCTCCCTCAGAGATCTCTACGCACGTTGCCACGACATAACCCCATTAGCGGATTTCGTCCAGAATATATCGCAAAAATTCTATCAATTCAAACTGGGCGATAGTACGCTAACCCGCGACATTACACGAATCAGACAGCATAATGCCATACTTTTCAACTTGAAACACTCATTACCATACCAGGCGTTGCCTATCTTTCGACAACTTCCTTAGCCCCACTTTCCTAAACCACAATTTCCCTTTCACCACCTTTTACTTTTCACCACCTTTTACCTTCAAACCCCTTTCTATTCTCTCTATTCGTCTCATTTTTGTTAATTATGTTAATTTTTATTCCTTTGTCCTTTTTGTCTCTTTTCTAAATCACCTCTCGACCAATAACTTCTTGCAAACCAAAACCGTTTAAATCATAACTTCCCTTCCACCCTACCTTTCCGAAGGCAGACAGACCATCGGATGAATGTCGTCATTGGTTCGAACGGGTTTTTTCGTTGAGTTTTTCCCCGTACCAGCAACCCGATCTTTTAAAAAAAAAACAGTGCGCGTGTGCGCACCCTAATAAGAACTCAGTTTTAACTTTAAGTAGTCTTAAGTATTTTAAAACTTTTTCATGGTTATATTTACAAATTGTTAGGTTTAAGTTTTTATATTTTAAACAGGAGCCCTAACTTCCATTTGATCCGTTGTCATAGCCGAGACCAGACCCGCTTCATCCGACTTCATATTAACTACGACGCTACGCTACGTGGTTGTGCGGTCGGCTCTGAACCGAGATCTGACCCAGGCGCATTATTGTAATCCCTAATACTAATAAATTTGTTTTGATTTGATTTAATTTTGGTGAATCTATCGAATCGTGGAAAAAAATAGTTGTCGTTCCTATACCTAAACCTAATAAGAACCTTAATTTAGCGGACTCGTATAGACCTATATCTCTTCTATTATGTATATTTAAAACATTGGAACATATGATAAAAAACAGACTGGAGTGGTGGCTTAGAAATAAGTATCCTCTACCAAATAACCAGTACGGGTTTAAACGTGAGTATGGTACACTAGATGCAGTTGGCAATGTAGTATCAGAGATCCATTATTGCTTTACCAATACTAATTACCTTGCAGCAATTTATTTGGATATTAAAGGCGCGTACGAATCAGTAAATCTTCATATACTAAAAAACAGTCTGTGTAAATTTAACATCCCTCCTCGCGTTGCTACAACTGTAACACACCTTTTTCGTAATAGAGCAATATATGTACGCCATTTTAATAATGAAAAACTAGGCCCCCGTTATACATCTTTTGGTTTACCCCAGGGTTCTGTTTTGAGCCCTATTTTGTTCAATGTGTACACTGCCGACTTCCACTCCCTAAATCTTAAACTACGTATCACTCAGTACGCAGACGATTTCGTTTTATCATAAAAAATTGGATATTTGTAAAAATACGATAAATAATGAAATCATCAAATGTGATTACTGGTTATTGAACAAGGGATTTGAAATTTCAGAAAGCAAATCGGTGGTAACAATTTTTACTAGGCACAATATTGAACAAGACTATAATATTAAATTAGGCAAATTCAATTTCCCGATAAAAAACGAAATTAAATATTTGGGTATCATTTTGGATAAAAAATTAACTTGGAAACCTCATTTAAGTTACATTGCATCTAAATGTGACAAAGGATTGAATTTTCTTAAAACTACTACGAAAGTATGGTGGGGTTTTGATCAAAAAACAGCTTTACTGTTTTATAAATCTTATATTCGATTTATTATGGATTACGGTTCAATCTATTACGGAGCCGCCTCAAATACAACTCTGAAACGGGTAGATATAATTCAAAACAAATCCCTCTGAATTTGTTTAGGTGCTTTGTCATCGACTCCCATTGAACCACTGCACATATAAGCATTAGCATCACCTCTACAGCTAAGAAGAGAATATCTTTCGATGAAATTCATCCTAAAATCCAAAGTTAAGAACTCTGATCTTTTGGACAAAATCTATAAAACTAGTATTTCCGAAATTCTCCACCTCTCTGTGATGCTTGTCGAGAAACATATGGCTTACTTAAATTAATTGAACCATACCCATGCGTACCTGATTACGAATTCCATGACCTAATTATTAATTTTCCAACTATCATTCCAAGCTATAATGAAAATCATCTGGAAAGCCGTAACATCTTCAAACAAAATTTAAATCAGTGGCAAAATTACACAGAAATATACACGGACGCATCTAAATCCGTGCGTTGTGCCTACATAATACCCAAATATAATTACTCCGCTAAATACAAATTAAGTCATGAAATATCCATCTTCTCTGCGGAGGAAATTGCTATTTACAAAGCAATTGAACATATAGTTGACTCAAACAATAATGGCCATTACATTATAATTTCAGATCCCTTGTTGGTTTTAACATATCTTAAGTTATCTCATAGTTATCCTCCAAACATCCCTACGAATCCTTTCATCACTAATATTAAAAAAAGTTATACGGCAGCTACATTTAAATGTGGGTTAAAGCGTACGTTGGCATTTATTTCAACGAAAAAGTTGATACGATCGCTAGACAAAGCATTTCATCCGGTTTGGAAACTAGAAAACAATTAAGTTACGATGACGCCGTGAACATCTGTAAACATTTATTAAAAAAGAAGTGGTCAAATATGTGGAATGAATTTGTTTTTATCAACCCCACAAGATATACTAAAATAAGTCCTGGAATACCATCCAAGTTCTGGCACGATGATGTTAACCTGCCTAGAAAATATATAACGATGATCATTCGAATGAAATTTGGGCACGGTTGTTACCCTGCACGTCTTTATAGAATGGGACTCTCTCCTACAAATTTATGCGACATATGTAACATTGAGAGTGACTTGGACCATATTTTTTACAATTAATTATTTTTATTTATTTGCTTTTATCATGATTAGAGAATATTATTTAGGTATTATGCAAATCACAACTTACACGCTTTTTTATTTATTATGAAAATAACCTACTTTCTGTATATTGTTGCCCTAATCTGGGCACGCTAATATACTAGTCAGGTAAATACTTTAAAACACTCATTATTGGAGAACCAATCAAAACAATTACTCTTCTAGCTAATACTGACGAAGTATTGAATTACATGATAGGATTCTTAGCATTTTAAAGAAAAAAAAAATATATTAGAAATACTTAAATCATTTATTTACATTTAGTCATTCACACTTTTTTTATTTCATATGAAATTATCTACTTTCTGTATATTGGGACCTTAATCGGGTCACGCTAATATACTACTTATGAAAACACTTTAAAACACTCATTATTGGAAAACCAATCAAAACAACTACTCTTCTAGCTAATACTGACGAAGTATTGAATTACATGATAGGATTCCTGGCATTTTAAGGCAAAAGAATATTGAAGATACTTAAATTATTTATTGAAATTCAGTCATTCACAAGAATTATTGAACCTTACATTCTATTTCAACTCTAGAAAAGTGTGAATGACTAAATGTAAATAAATGATTTAAGTATTTCTAATATATTTTTTTTTCTTTAAAATGCTAAGAATCCTATCATGTAATTCAATACTTCGTCAGTATTAGCTAGAAGAGTAGTTGTTTTGATTGGTTCTCCAATAATGAGTGTTTTAAAGTATTTACCTGACTAGTATATTAGCGTGCCCAGATTAGGGCAACAATATACAGAAAGTAGGTATTTTCATAATAAATAAAAAAGCGTGTAAGTTGTGATTTGCATAATACCTAAATAATATTCTCTAATTGGACCATATATTTTTAAACTGCAGTAAACACACTGATGCGACTAACGAATTGTATAATAATCTATTAAAATCAAACATCGGAACCCCTTTCTATGTCTTATTTGTTATGCCTCAATAAAATCGATATTCTACACTGTCTTATATTATTCCTACATAAAACCGGCGTAAAAATTTAGGTGAGAGTTGCTATTCCTTTGTTTAAATTTTGTTACTAATCCGTGGCCTTACCTGTGTTGCGAAAATATTAAAATGCCTTGATAAGCCCCTAGGCGAGAAGTGTGTGTCCCTGTTACTTTCCTAATTATGTTCTTCTAATATTATTCACGTTAGAATTAGGTTTAGCTATTTTCTGCTATAAGACAGTGTATCTGGCTGCATGGACTAATGCCAAAAAAAATACGGTTTTTTTGATAATAAAAACCGGTAAAATTCGGATTCAGCACACAAAAATACTTAAGACATGATAGGTTTAGTCCTTGGAACAGAATATTTTTTTTGTGTTATTCTTATAATAGCACATGAAAATCTATAGTGAACATGCAAGAACTGAGAATAACATATAGATTTTGTAGTTTGCTTCGTAAACATGAAGAATACTGGGAAATGTACAGATGTAAATCTTGCAGTATGCCCTGTGCTAATATAATTGATTTACGGGTATACTGATATTTTCCAAAAAATTACGAGACAACTTTTTCTTTAAATTTTCATGATTCGTTATGCGTACACTTTAGCATGAGGTTGCTTTTTCAAATACGTAGTACTAGAGTAGCCAGGCACCTTATCAACTGCAGTCAATTATTCGAAAATCTAATAGTCAAGGTACATGCCTCTCAACCAGGAAGTCATATATATACAGTCTGGTTAACTTCTCGTGAAGACACTCCTGTATCTTTTTTATTTGTGCCCGAATTGATTTCAAATTTTTATCAGCCATACAACTTCATAAGACGACTTTATCCAACACCATAAATCCATAAATGCCACCTAGATCTAAAACGCCGGCCTACTGTGATAAAAAGAAAATCGCAATTTTCGAGAAATCATAGTAGACTTAAAGATAGACAAAAATTTTGTTAATGAAAGTTGTTTGGAATCACTTGATATTTGTGAAAATTTGAATATTTTCAAAAAAAAATTTTTGTTCCACTTCTCGTGAAGACACCTCTGTATCTTTTTTATTTGTGGCTGAATTGATTTCAAATTTTTATCAGCTACAGAACTCCATAAAGCGATTTTATCTAACAGAAATCTTTTTCCAACAAATGAATGTTGTGAACAAATATCGGCATTCAATAAAACGCTAAAAGGGCCACTTATTTACACATCAACTTAAATGTAATATCGTTTTCTTTTTTTCAATGGTTTTATAATACTTGGAAATCTGTATGTATGTATGTATGTATGTATGTATGTATTATGTATGTATATATCAAATTTACCCACTTCCCGTTGTCTAATCGAGCTGAAAGAGTGACCGCAAAATTCGCCTGTTTTTACATAGTAGATAGTGGGCCAAGGGAAAGTGCAAAATAAATCCTATAGGGCTCAAATTAAACTTTGAGAAATTGTAAGGTGAGCATATTTTTTACTTTTTGGAAAAAATTTAAAAATCAATGATAAAAAATACTTAAAAAAGACAGTATATAATGAATATTTTAATAATAAAACAACTGTTATTACTCAGATTTTATATTGTATGAATTATTTACGGATTATATATTATTCTGTAGCATATTTGGCAATTGTCCTACAACCCTCCAACCCCTTGTAATATTTAAAATACCAACCCCAGATACAATCGAAATGGGATTTTCTCTAGAATTATTGTTATGACTAGTCGAACCCATATCTAGAGCTACCACCCTCTTAGGACAATTTTATATAATCCGTAAATAATTCATACAATATAAAATCTGAATAATAACAGTTGTTTTATTTTTTTAAATATTCATTATATAGTGCCTTTTTAAATATTTTCTACCCTTGGGAGATTTTTGCATTTTTTCAAAAAAGTAAAAAATATGCTCACCTTAAAATGTGTCAAAAGTTTAATTTGAGCCCTATAGGATTTATTTTGCTCTTTCCCTTAGGCCGCTATCTACTATGCAAAAACAGGCGAATTTTAGGTCTTTTTTGTGGTCACTCTTTTGCATTCCCGTGTAGTTAAATAACTTGACTTTCATTTGCTGTAAAAAGTTCTCTTTATGTGTTAGATAAAATCGTCTCATGAAGTTCTATAGCTGATAAAAATTTAAATATTCCGATTTTCACAAAGTTTCACAGGTGGGTATATCTAATGATTCTGAACAACTTTTAGTAACAATATTTTTGTCTATCTCTAAACCCACTATGATTTCTCGAAAATTGCGATTTCCTTTTTATCGCAGTAGGCCGGCGTTTTAGATCTAGGCGATATTTATGTGTTGAATAGTCATCTTATGGAGTTGTATGACTGCTAAAAAATGAATTGGGCCACAAATAAAAAAGATACAGCGGTGTCTTCCTGAGAAGTGAAACACACTGTATTACAACAATAATTTAGAATTTTTGTACTAATTTAAACCCACAATAACGCATTATATTACGACAAAATTGAATATTTCCAAACACAATTCATCAAGCAATGCCCGGGCATATCCGGGCATTGCATGAACGATTCTAGAAGAAAATCTACGAGGGCATATAAAAACTACTAAGAGGAGATAAACTAGACTGGACCTTAATGATCTCAAATATAAAAATTGCGACAAGAAAAATGTTAAAAAGAGAAAAGTCATCTATGAGCCCTATAAGAAAGAAAACAGAAAAAATAAATGTGAACAGTTGAAAAATACAGAAAAACAACAATAAATGCGGAACATGCGAAAAACTTAAAGAAGAATTGAAAGAAAAAAGACAGACGGAGAGAAACCATGAATACAAAAATGTAGAAAATTTTTCGAAAACATGAAAAAACCTTACTATGTACAACTATGAAAAAGAGAATTCAGAAGAAACAACAATTAGCACACGAGAAGATATACATCTGTGTAACACTGGACTAAGAAAATTGAAGAAGGAGGGAACGCAAATAAAAAAATAAGCAAAATAAATACTAGAAACGGACCACTGGTCCTTAGACAAGGATCATCAAAGGAAAAACTGATAAAAATAATGATCCAGGCCAGAAGCAAAAGTACACCTGGTCGATAAAATAAACAACAAATGAATAGTAACGTCGAAAACGTCAACATGAATAGGAGGGAAAACAATAACGAAATGAGATAGGAACGTGTGAAATGGAAGATTAGGGACATGTCCAAAGAAGTGACCAAATACATCTACTGAGGAGAGTTAAAACTGAACAGTAAAAACTGAAAATAAGGAGATCATGCAAGTGAATAACAACGATTGGGAGGATCATGAACAAACAAGGAAAGAATCAGGCAGAATTTACAGAGATATATGAGCCAACCCAGCGTTGATGTACCCGACCCGGCGCGGCGGTGTATTTCCCCGGAGAGGCAGCAATACCTACCGTATGCTGGTAAATCAAATCTAAATGAAAACGAGCCTTTAAATTCTCATGAAAATATCCATCATCATTAAATAATGAAAAAAATTCTTACCTCAGAAGCCACAAATTTCCAAGTGATTACAAAACATACCGCCAGTGTTAAATTTTTCAACGCAATCGAAATCATATTGAAGATTGTATATATTGCACCCTGTGCAGGCTTTTTATAAACATATGAAAAGGAAACAAATTATTATCTACTAACTTTTTTTTTTAGATTTTTGATAAGCCGCACCGTAATAACATTTTTTGCAATATATAATGACATTAATCAAATTCCACTATCTATAACAACAAATTGATAGGACAGTTATGTAAAATATAATATACATTAATGAATTAAACTGAGACTGTAATTTACTTAGCAAGGTTACAGCAAATGCAGTCTATAAGTGCATTTAATGAATGTTAGTACTAATATGCAATATAGAAATTGAAATACCAGTTCAAAAAAATCTACAAAAATTCTATCTTAACAAGAGTTAGATTAATGAAGTTGCTGACAACCGACTCATAAAACTGCTGATGATATCAAATTAATGTAGTATGTAAACTGTTTATCGAGATATTTGGTATAAGAAGCGCTAGGTATCTAAGAAATCGCTCGCGAAATTCAGGAAAATTCAGGAAAATTTAGGAATCCCTAAAACAACTGCGTTGCGTTGTTTAAAAAAAAATAAATCCAATGTCTTTCAAAGATGTCTCGATTTTTGCGTCAGTGCAATGAAGTGCCAGGATTTGAAGGAACAATTATATGGAGAGACGAGGCCCATATAAGCAGTGCCGGAATTTTTAATCGGTATAATAACCACCATTGGGCTCATGAAAATCCGCACGTAACCGCTACAGTTAATTGAACTAACTTTAACCACCTATTTCTCTGGTTTAAATCGCGTTATTAGATCTCTGTAGATGCGATTTTTAAAGCTTGAAATGTGTACTTTAAGATGCTTAAAGAGGATTTACCTTAAAAACTAAATTAATACGAAAATTAGAAAAAAAATTTTTGCTCCAATATTCGTGAAATTATGGGTAAAATAAGCGTTAATAACTTTTATAAAAAAAAATAATTAGCCTACCTATGCAGCATAAGTTTATACCCACACAGTGAAAAAAGATTCTTAACATATACATATCACATTCCTCTAAGTATATGAGATGAACAAATGCAAATAAGTTTCAAATTGTCTGCAAAACAGATACTATATACGTACTTAGCAGATACCTATGAATAAAATATATTATATTTGGGTACATTACATATGTATTACGTATGTTCAAAATATATATGCACGTTTCTAAAGTATTATATGTATATACCCGCATGTACATGCATAAAACATCCAGATATAAATGTACCCCGGGGATTTAAGTTTGGAGGTATATACAGCATAAGGACATACTTGTCAAGTACAATAACGTATATTACGAGTAATCAGTCACCATTAGTCAGCTCTGTTTTGAGCCCATCCGTAATGCAATTAGTGATGGGGTCATTCGAATGAAAATAATCGATGTATTCGATTATTAAAATATCTCGAGATATTCGAGAACTTTCCATGAATCATTCGAATGATAAATTTTTTTCGAATTTCTCCCTCCCGCTCATCAAAAAAATGTTTTCGGATTAACCAATACGAGACAGAGACCGAGTTGCCCGAATTATCCGAATGAAATCATTCGAATGATATTTCGATTATTAAAATCATTCGAGTACCAAGTATTCGATTTTTGAAATCATTCGATTATTCCCATCACTAAATGCAATGGAGGGGCCTCGCCCTGGAGGGACCACCTTGTTGTTCACCTTTTCCGGGTAAATATGCTTTCTATTTGCCAATGTTGTCTATTCGATAAAGTTAGTTCGATATAAAGCTGCAGCTTTTAAATTAAATCGATGGTGCCATCTAGCGGATTATAGGAACTTCCAAGAGTTCAAACTAACAGCCATTATATACATACAAAACATGTGCATACAAGTATGTCCTAACTATATAGGCGGTAGGCATATGCGGAATATATGCATGTTTGTATGTAGTAGGTATATACATATTAAATATATACACGCAAGTATGTCTTAGGTATATATGTTTTAGGCATATACAGAATATATACTTGTTGGTCTGTACTGGGTATATACATATGAAACATATATATAATGGCAGGTCGTATGAATATACATAAAAAATATTCATATACAAGTACATTGTAGGTATATGCAACACTATAAAAATACATATGTGTATATTATAAGTACATACAGAACAGAATATACACTCCATGTATATTTTATAGATATACCATTCTAATACGGTATATAGGTATTTTTCATTTATGGACCTAAACGGTATATACATATCATGTCGAATGCTATATGGGTAGTAGGACCTTAGAATAAGTAAATCTGATAATGAAAAAATTTTGGAATATATATAAACCTATAATTTTCACGAAGTATTGAAAAAATCATGTTTTTTCGGTAAATCGACTCAATGTTGATTGTTTCTACAATTTTTATCCTGTTTAAAATTTCGAAAATGTATTAAAAATATTCACGTGGTACAAGGCCATGAGTCAAATTATACTGGTTGACTAATTGGGTGAGATTAGGCAAGCAGTAGCCATCACCTATCCTACACGCTGTGCTGTGTGTGTCCGCAGAGCATTGTAAAAGTAGTTTTGGCATTTTTTCACAGATCATCTTGTAATGCTATGTACAATATCACGTTTTCTCAGCTTCTTTTTAAGTTTTTATGTGAATATTTAAATTGAATAGTGTTTTGAATTATCTTATTGCTTAATGGAAGTCGGCCTCGAAAACCCCATTATAAGTCAATTTGAATTAAATTGCTTTAAAATTTTTCAACTTACAATAATATTGTTAAAAAAAGTTTCTTTTTGTTTAAATAATTAATAAACAATTTCCTCACGATTTTATGTTTATAACTTTTTTAATTTAAGCCATGTAAAAGTGATATCAAAAAGCTTTAGGAACATCGAAGCTTCCTGTAATTATTTCGGAATAATGCATATTTGCAGCCTCTAGTGACTCCACTATTTCCTCTAAGTGATTTACCGATATATGAATTTCCATGTTTTCTTAACTTCGGACTCATTTATCTGGAAAATTGTAACTCCTATCAAAATATTGTATAGGAACAAAATTGTAGAAAATTGTATACACGTTGTTTTTTGTGAAAAAAGTTTTTGTTTTTTTTTAACATATGGCCGTCATTTTGAGTAGAAGTACAGCCAGTTTTTTTTTAGGACACGTCTTAAATTGTTCCTTAGGCTTTAATTTTTATGAAAAACATTGTCCCCAAGGATCGGGGGGGGGGGGGGGGTGCACGTACAGCTAGGGACTAGCTAATTACACATTTTATAATAGACTGAGAGCTGGCTCCCATCTAATCTAACCAGAGAGATATAATTCTGTCTAATATTACAGTTTCGAGTATTGTCCGCATGAAATGGGAATCCGGCGGTCTGGCACTCCAAAACGGTCGGACATTAAAATGGGATTTCGAAAAAAATACTGCAATTTAACCGGGAAGATCTATTTTTGTTTTAGAGTTTACTTGTTAGATTACTACCTCCTAAATTAATTTTAACTGATCTGCCACTCGAAATCGGTCGTAAAATGGCGGCCAGATCAACTTACACTTTAAAAAAATTGATGTCAATTTAATCGAAAGTATCTAGTTTTAATTTTTCAACCAAATTACAGGTCAGTGCGTGGATTTTACGAATTGCTCGGTCTGGCAGTAAAAAACAGTCGGATCCAAGATGCCAGATCGGTTTATGTAAGGTAGCAAAGCTTGTTAATCGTCGATTACGAGTGAGCTATTTTTCTGTTGATGGCATATTAAAAAATTGATGGAAATGTAATTTTATTGTATGAAAAGAATTATAAGTTTTTCGTCAACATTAGTTTTGACATTTAATTAAAAAATAGCTTGAATTTTACACTCATGGATTTGTCAGTGATGCTATAAAATTCAATTATTTTTGTAATATTTTCTGTTCTCTACCACGTCACGAGTATTTTCGTTATTCATCGTCTTCGTCCCCGTCATCTTCCGAAGGGACATCAGAATCGGTATCTTCGTCGTCTAAAAAGAGTTAAAAATCAGGTAATTATTACTATATTGTATTCAACATACCTGAAGCCTCCGCAATTGCGTCGATAACAACAGGTGGATCAACGTCTCCATCAAACCACACAGGTTCGTATATCCCAGAAGGACCTATCTTCCATTCTTTTTTGTGCAAGCCTAAAGTACCATGTATTTACAGGAATTTCCTATAATACCACTTTACAGAATCAAACGTTTTACATATGACAACAAAATAACATTTCTTAGGAAATATGACCAGTATGCCCCGCAGTCGGGGTACGCTGGCCACATTAGTGGGGTTCACTGCTCACTGCTTCGATAAATAAAACAAATGAAAGTTGTATGGTAGGTATTGTTATTTTACTGAGTAGGTACAAAATTATGTTTACAAAAATATTCGACCTTAGCCCACATTCAAGTTTGATACATTTATGTTAAATGAGAACATATTTTGAGTTCGGGTTGCTCCACCAGATTGCATAGGTTTGGGTAAGTGACAAACAATATTACATTTTTCCACAACCCGCCCTCCCCTACATTGTTTTGTACGTAGCCAGAGAGTCGTACGTTATTCGTCGTTCAATGAAATGCAGCGTTGCAAGAAATTTGATCTGGCTCCCAGTATCCGGATGCTTTTGATTGCCGTACTTAACAATTCATGAAAGCCATTCAGTGAGCTGTAATTTGGTTCAAAAATAAACATTAGATACTTTCGGTTAAATTGACTTCAATTTTGTTTAACTTTGGATTGGTCTGGCGGCGATTTTGCGATCGATTTCGAATGGCAGACCAGCTCGAATTTATTCAGGAGGTAGTAATCTAACAAGTAAACTCTGAAACAAAAATAGATCTTCCCGGTTAAATTGAAGTAAATTTTTTCGAAATTAGAAACGCCGCCAGTTTAACTTCCAGCCGCTTTGGACTGCCAGACCGCCAGATTTCTATTTCATGCTAGCTCCAGACTTGAGTAGTATAAGTAACTGTATTAGATCTTTCCGGTTATATCAAATGGGAGCTACCTCTTGGACTATAACTTTTATCAGAGCTGTCAGTAAAAAAAGTTAGGTATTTCATTTTTACGAAGTTTACAAATTAAGCATGTCGGTCAACATGTGCAGTGACTTTTTACTACATCTAGTTATGCCAATCTAGTTTTCGCCATGACACTTTTTACCAAACTTTCTAACGTGAAATAGGTCAATTGGCGTTGGAATCGTACCGGAAGTAGTTGGTGAATATAAAATAACTAATGACATGGGGCATCCTATCGAGGGGGTTAATCTTAAATGTATATTCAAACATGGAACATTTTAATCAAAGAGTGTATGCTTGGCTTTGTGAATTCGCAACTCGACAATACTTACATGGGGCTTTGCTGGGAGTAATGTTTTTATTCCTAGAATACCATCAATTCCCTTTTTCAATTTAAACGCTTCAATTTCCAATAAAAATAACTTTAACTATTACTATTATTATTATTATTATTATTAGAAAACTATGCTTCTCCCATGCTCAATTTTATTAGCTTGCTCTAGAGTACGTAACAAAAACAATATTTCCTTTTTACTCAAGGAGGTAAAACAACACTGCGCATAGTACCATTTGGGATGTTTTCTTTAAATTCTAACTTTGGTGCCAAGGAAGTAATTTAATTGTAAAAAAATTACCCTCTGAGAATTTTAGGGATTTCCATCTCTGTCTCTAAGTTTTAAAGATAATTTTGGTGGTGGAAGATATACGCCGTAAGATGTGATGGGCAGCAATGACCTTTAGAAAGTAGCAGTTTAGTAGTGACAACAAAAATATTATAAACGTATTAATAACATAGTGGCGAGAGAAGCTCTGTGGAAACTCTTTAGCAGATTTTTATTAAGATGAATATACAGGGTAGGACAATAGTGGGTCGGACTTTGATATCTCGCGTTCTACGATAGCTAGAAATTTAAAAAAATGCAAGTATACTAGATAAAATAGTCTAAGACCGGAAATTATTTTCGAATAAACAGGGCAAGCCAAGAAGAATTACAGGATCAAGTGACTTTTTTAAATAGAATGCTATGTATATCAGTACATTTTTTGAAGCCCCTTTCTAGACTCTATTCATTCCTATTTTATTATTGACTATCTCCCAATCATTTGGATGTAATGATTTTTTTTTTTTGAAATAATGCCATCTGCAGATGCATATTGAAAAAATCACCAAAGTCACAATTATGAGTTTTAAGAGAAACGTATGTGAATGTTATTTACGAGATATCTAATTAATGTTTTTGAATCATTTTTACTTAGTAAAAATGTACAGGGTGGCCAAAAGTAATTTTTCAATTAAGAACTATTTAAATTGAATTTTCTCAATTTTTTGTTCTTGCTCTTGTATACTTTTCGGCGTAGAAAACGAACACTTTTTGTAAGTACTTCCCCCTATGGATAATTGCAACCATTTTCGTCTTATTGAGCAATACGTGCAAAATTCAAGAATAAACAAAATATGGAGGTTTGGAGATTATAATAAGTGCTCATTGCCCATTTTGACTGATACACGCCTATCAAATTTTGAAATGAGGCCATTTGGTGGGACCATTTCTTCCAATTCATTGAAGTGGGTAAATAGTATTTCACTGGTCCCTTACTGTAATAGTTTTTTTGTAACATTTTTTGCTCAGTTTGGTATAAATTGTCTTGTACAAATGAAAATTTGTTTGATTATTGTCAGTAGAATTTATAAGCAAAGGTATCCTGAAAGAAGAATTCCTGAAGTTAGCAGCTCCCAAAACCTTCTCGATAGATTTGTGGAAACTGGAAATGTCGAATATAAAAAAGTAAAAGAATAAAACATGTTGGGAATGAAGAAAATGCGTTTTCTCTGGTGCTGGCAACGGTTGAAAATCCTCATATTAGTAAGAGAGAATTGTTCGTTAGGAATATCATATTCAAATGCACCAGGAATTACCTGATGACCATTTCCAAAGGCGTCTACAGTTTTGTAATGGGGCCAGAGAAAAAATGCAAGATGTCACCTTCTTTCATAATGTTCTATTCACTGATGAGGCAACTTTTCATAAAAATTAATTTGTTAATATCCACAATTTCCATTATTTTGCTTTGGAAAATCCTCACTTTTTTAGGCAAGTTCATAACCAGAACATATGGTCTACAAACGTTTGGGAAGTAATTATTAGAAAACATTGTCATATGGCCACATTTTTTTGATGGTATATTGATTTGAGCTATTCATCTTCGATTTCGTAAAAACTATCTGCCACAATTATTGGTGAATCTTCCTGAAAGGATTCAAAATGGGATGTGGTTTCAGCAAGATGGTGCTCCACCACATTATTTAAATGCAGTTAGAGACTTCTTAAATAATATCTACACTTCAATGGATTGGAAGAAATGGACCCACTAAATGACCTGCTAGATCCTCAGGTCTTATCAAAATGGATTTGTTTTTATGGGGATATGTGAAGGAAATTGTTTATAAAGACACACCAACAACAGTACAAAATATGAAGGAGAGGATAATAACTCCTCTTAGATCTATCACACCGGCAATTTTAGGAACAGTAGAAATCTCATTTCAAAAGCGCATAGAGATGTGTGTCAATCAAAATGGGCAAAATAGTGCAGTGGCCACATAGGTGACAACTGTTTGATGGAGATGTATAGAAAATTTCTTTTCTAAACTTAGTTTCTATATTCCTAAGGACACGTTTTAGCTTGGGTACGCGTTTCGGGTATGGGGAGGTTTCTCCCAATATGGCGGCCAAGATGGCTGCCTGGCCCATATGTAGATTTATCAGAAAATGGCCTATATCTCGGAAACTATTGCTCGTAGCTCAAAATCGAAAAGAACTAAAATTGATCAGTAAATTATTTTACATTAGATGCGTTAAGGTTTATATAATGAGAGATTTTATTAGAGCTCATAGAGAGGGAAACTGGGATTTTCATTTATCTGCATTGTATTTGGCAAGGTTAATTATGTACGATGGGGATCAATTTACTGTTTAAAACTTCCCGAGAAGTTTCCTAGTATAATAGAGTCATTTAATAGAGGTGAATTTGTTGTTCAACATGGAGATAAAAAATTTAGCAGTGTTGGTAAGGATCAGGGTTTGGAGATGTGCTACAACAAACTTGCTAAAGGCCAGGGTGGTATAATAGGAATGACCCGAAGAAAGGAGGCTGTAGCATTGCAAAACATTATTAAGCATGAGACGTATTCGGTAAATATGCTTCATAGAAGAATTTGTGGGATCGTTGAAAATGATGAGTATGATCTCTACCACGAATTTTCGGAAAGTATCACACAAATAGATAAAAAGATGGAAAAATGGTAAATATCATAACCTAAAGATTTAATATTTTTCTTGCGGAAAACCAAGACCATGTTCTTAATTTGGCGACAGGTAAACACTTGCCAGCAGAAGAAGCAGAATTAAAACTCAATTGTGTTTATGACGGGCAAACAAAATATGAAAAGTTCCGTGAAGAAGTTTTTATAAAAAAATCAAAAAAACTACTAGATACACTCTCATTAAAAAGAGGACATCAGAGTAAAGAAAAGCCAAAAAATATTGATTAAAAGTGGAAACTTCGAATGCTCAAAGAATAATTGACATTTCAAGAGACAGACTTTAAGATTTATTCCGGCACATGATGTATGTCAGGCTGTTTCAAACCATGTCATTGAAGTACTTACTGCTATTCACCCACTGAGTGGATGTGACACTACAAGCTTTGGCACAACCACGCAGCTTTAAAAGTGGCCGAAGACTGCGCATACTTGTTAAAAGACTTTGGAAAAGAACAACTGTCAAATACAATAATTGAAAATGCTGAAGAGTTTTTGACAAAATTAATGACTTGAGAATTTTTAAGTACCACCGAATGAAAACTTTAGACTTCACCAAGCTTCCACCAACTAGTACGTCGTTACACATAAAGCGGGCATATTTACAGGTTAACCAGTGGTATGGTCTATTAGAAGATCTAGGTATACCTTATCCCGGTGACTATGGATACGAGCAAATGGAAACAAGATGGATTCCTCAAATTAATGAAGAATGAAGTTGACTGCTCCAGGTTCTGTGCTTGTGAACTTCCAAAGTGCCATAATAATTGGAATTAACTTTTATTAGTCACATTGAAATACTATTTGTTACTAATAGTCGTTTAATCTTCTTATCATTAGTAATGTTGCAAATAATGTAGTGTTTTTATTAATAAAATCTTTTTTTTAATTACAACTTTTTCATGGTTTAATAACATGTAATAGTAACAATGATTCAAATACAATAATTAGATGTCTCGCAACTAGCATTCACATAAGTTTCTCTTAAAACACAGTCTAGAAAGTCTAGAAGTCTAGAAAGAGGTTTCAAAAAATGTATTGATATACAAAGCATTCCATTTAAAAAAATGCACTTGATCCTGTAATTTATCGAAGTCCGACGGACCATTGGCCCACCCTGTATATTACAGAGGTACTTTAGTTCTCTAAGTAACAATATAAATAAATGACAGAAAAGTTAATAATATAAAACCAATATTTACAATAGATTTATTAATCAGTTCTCTTTACAATTTTCACACTAGTTATTAATCCTAATTATATTAAAATTTACAACATTAAAGCTATATTTATAATTAAAGTAAGTAATCGTATAGATATTGTTAATAAGATAAAGTAAATAAAATTTATTTTTTAGACATTTTATCACAATATTCCATATAGACAATTTTCTTGACAAGAAAATAAGAAATATTGTCTACAAAATTTGAAGAGAATAAAATATCCTAATAAAGTTTTACAATTCATATTCAAAAATAATGCTCACATACAATGGGTTACGATATCTTCTGGTTATTTTGCCACAGCTTTGTAAAAATATATTAGGATTTAGTTTTGTAAAACAGAAGAAGCCGCAAGAAGAGACAATGAAAAAGGAAAAATAAATATACAAAAATATTTCAGAGAAAATAGTCCATTGCTTTAAATCATTCGAATTCGAATATGTACAAATGCGTACATTTTCATGTTACTCGTTTTTTTCGTTTAAATCGTTTCTTGGTAGAGAATTTCGATTTCCGTACCTTATAGAATACCGTTTCAAAGCTAGACTGTATATATTTAAATGCCAACAGTTATCATTAAGTGTACAATAATTGTTTATTATGTTGTATACTTACTACTAGGTATAATATAAGGTAATAAAATCGTTAAAATTGTTGGGAACGTTATGAAATTGCACAATTATATTAGATAAAAGAAAATAAAGAGGCTTTTCACTACATCCATCTGTAGTCTCTTGGGATAAACTTGAGGAAAGTGAACACAGTTTTTAAACCAATTAAAATATTTATTTTCCACTATAGTGACTTCCGATGTGTGATGGGGGTCCCCTATGTTTATTGTAACCCCTGCTACCAGGCCTAGAATGTACAATTGCATAGTGATCACTGTGGGAAGATACGGATCTTGTAGAGTTCATAGTTGAACCACCTGACGTGTAGCCCTTTGGATGTTGAGGAGCTCCATTTAAGGAATATCTGAAAGTAAATTATTTATTTAAGAATAGTCTGAATATTAGTAGAATTAATTGCGAATTTGCGTTAAGTTAGGCTGATGGATAAATAGATAAACATATTCAAAAAAACGTTTAAAATATGTTCAATATTTTAGTTATCTATTTATTTCAAAGTTAGATACATCATCATGAAGGAGTCTTTAGAGTTAAAAGATTGGTGTGGCTTCGAGAAATGATGTAAAACAGGAATGAATTGCAGTTGTTAGAATTTGCACACATAAAATATAGATAGCACAAAAAGCAACATTATTAAACACACTCTAAAATGTGGGAGAAAATTACACACCCAATATTTGGATATTAGATATTAGATTATTGACTTTTCGTTTTCAGAAAAATTCCATTTATCTTGTGACCAACCAAGCAGTCTTAAAATTGTAAATCTAAGAAGTACTTGTAGATGGTCGACTTGTTACTACATTTTGAAAAAAATGTAGTATAGGTTTTGCATTTTTCCGGTGGACCATCGAAACCCGAAAAAAACGTCGGATCGAAATGAAAGTCGTATCTATCGACTCGAGAGCGAATTTAGAAAATTCCGTCCGTCGGTCAGTCGGTCTGTCTGTCATGCTCAGCCCCCCTAATCCGTTTTCGGATTTCGTTGAAACTTGGGTGGTTAATAGGAGGCCTTTAGAAAACCTTAACGCTGGAAGCTCGGCTCCGTTCGGAAACCGGAAGTACCCGATATAGAGGTTTCAAGTTTTTCGGGAAAAATTGAATAACTCGGTAACGGGCAGTCGGATCGAGATATTTCAAAAAGGAGATGATGCGGCTGGCAACAATCTACAGATAAGTATACCGGAGACAATGTCGAAAAACAAATAGAAATTGATTTTTTTTGCAAAAGACTAGTTTTCTCGAAATCGGGCTAGGAAGCACGATAACTGTCCAGGATATTGATCGATTTCGATGAGACTTGGTGTGATCGAAGGTACACGGCCACAAATGAAGCCTATTTCTGGCGGCCCGAATCCGTTGACCGCAAGTATTTTTTCCAAGGCCGAGTATGATTTTCCATAGATATTGATAACTCCCGAACCCGGTCCGATTTTGATTTTCAAAAATGGCGATTGTAGGGCTCGATTAAGTCTATTAGGTGACGTTTGTGAGAAATTTGACAAAACAAAGGCGAATCTACAAATCCTGGAAATGTTAATTTTTTGGATAGATTCTACAAATACCCAACAGTTTCCTAATAAAAATCGAAAATTAGGTATTCCGTCGATCAATCTCTATAACCGATATAAGGCACGGACCTTTTTTGGACAAAAAATCTGAAATTTTCGAAAAATTAAAAATAAACGAGTTATTTACAAAGATGCATGACCACAATATAACCGATGCCCTTTCTGTATTTCAAAATGTAGTTAGCCTTTACTTTAGTCAATGCAAAAAGAAAATAAAAGGGTACTGAATCAGGCCAACAGGGATAAAAAGCATATCAAAATGTAGTTTTTAGCTTGTTTCTACATTTTGAAAAAAAAATGTAGTATAGGTTTTGCATTTTTCCAGCGGACCATCGAAATCCGAAAAAAACGTCGGATCGAAACGAAAGTCGTATCTATCGACTCGAGAGCGAATTTAGAAAATTCCGTCCGTCGGTCAGTCGGTCTGTCGATCGGTCTGTCGGTCTATCTGTCGGTCTGTCTGTCGGTCTGTCTGTCGGTCTGTCTGTCGGTCTGTCGGTCTGTCTGTCTGTCACGCTCAGCCCCCCCTAATCCGTTTTCGGATTTCGATGAAACTTGGGTGGTTAGTAGGAGGCCTTTAGAAAACCTCAACGCTGGAAGATCGGCTACGTTCGGAAACCGGAAGTACCCGATATAGACGTTTCAACTTTTTCGGGAAAAATTGAATAACTCGGTAACGGGCAGTCGGATCCAGATATTTCAAAAAAGAGATGGTGCCGCTAGCAACAATCTACAGATAAGTATACCGGAGACAATGTCGAAAAACAAATGGAAGAAACTAGTTTTCTCGAAATCGGGCTAGGAAGCACGATAACTGTCCAGGATATCGATCGATTTCGATGAGATTTGGTGGGATCGAAGGTACACGGCCACAAATGAAGCCTATTGCTGGCGGCCCGAATCCGTTGGCTGCAAGTATTTTTTTCCAAGGCCGAGCATGATTTTCCAAAGATATTGATAACTCCCGAACCGAAGGTCCGACTTCAAAAATGGCGATTGTAGGGTTCGATTAAGGCTATTAGGTGATGTTTGTGAGAAATTTGACAAAACAAAAGCGAATCTACAAATCCTGGAAAACTTAATTTTTTTGATAGATTCTACAAATACCCGACAGTTTCCTAATGAAAATCGAAAATTAAGTGTTCCGTCGATCAATCTCTATAACCGGTATAAGGCACGGACCTTTTCGGACAAAAAATCTGAAATAGAGTTTTTCGAAAAATTAAAAATAAACGAGTTATTTACAAAGATGCATGACCACAATATAACCGATGCCCTTTCTGTATTTCAAAATGTAGTTAGCCTTTACTTTAGTCAATGCAAAAAGAAAAAAAAAGGTACTGTATCAGCCCAACGATAAAACGATAAAAAGCATATCAAAATGTAGTTTTTAGCTTGTTGATTTGTGTTTTTCATTTTCTAATGCATTAATACAGCCTGCAGAGCAAGAAAACGGGGGCACCCGTGAATCATTCCTACAAGACATTTCATTTTTGTAATGTAGGGGAATTGCCACCATCATTAATGATAGTTTTCCGCAAAAATATCGTTACCACTATGTCCGCCATGTTAGGAAAATGACGATCAAAACAGGTTTTCTCGATTATCTCCTTCCCTGTCAGTTTTATCTTAAAATTAGGTATTACCGATTTTATAGGCAATAAAAAATCTACAACTTTTACTTTCTGATATATAATGTTTACTTAATGTTAATACAATTTACAGCCATCAGAAAGATGAAAATTTGTGCTGCCCCTGTTGTTACTGCATAATAATTTATTATTATTACAAAATTAATAACAAGCTAGAAATGTATTCTTAGCCAGTTTACTGAGCCTTTTATATTATTGTTACACATTCTTCCCAGTTTTCTTGTAAATAATATTAGTTTTTGGACATCCTAAATTTTGTGACACCAACTTTAATATGAAAAAAAATATATGAAAAAAAATTTAAAAAAAAACACACAACCTGTCTGGGATTCGTGGACACGATCTTTGGATTAAAACTTTAGCCACTGGATCATCACACATTACTACAGAAATTGAATGTCTGTAATATATATCTTTCGAGAATCATATTTCAACGCATTAGATATACTATTATAAAATATATACCTATTAATAAAGCGAAACGAGGCCATACAGCCTATAGTGGAGTCCAAACCACTTCTTGGGGATAATCTTATAATTAAAATTATTTCGCGATGAGCAGGGATTGAACCTGCTTCGCTAGGTACGCCACACAGTGGGAAAAAAATGCAGTTTTTTGGACAAAAATCTGCCGACAATAGAGATTTCAATCAAATAAAATAAAATAAATGGCAAATACCCTTAAGACATTGTACTTTAGAGTAGTGCTGCGGCAAAGTGGCTTTGGGTTAACCTAACCCAAAAATCGCAGATATTACTTCCACATCCAGTGGAAGTATAGAAATGACAAAAAAATTTTAAGAAACTTTATTGTTCAAATAAGCTCAGAATGTCATGAAACGTCGAGATTTTAAGTTTGAGCAAAAAAAAGTCTGTCTGTCTGTAACTTTTTTGTGAGCACGATTACTCTGGAACTGTTTAAGATATTGACATGAAATTTGGTACACATATGTATTTTAATGAGATCTGGAACTAGATTATATTTTCATCTTATTCCGTTGAAGGGTTGGGGGTAAATTGGGGTAAATAGGTAAATTAAGTAGGTAAGAGTCCATAAAATTGGTACCTATTTAGTATATACAAGAGAAGCTAATGTCTCAAAAAATATTTTGGCATTAGCCACCCCCATTACTACCCCCACCCCATTATAAAAGGGTGTGAAAAAAAATTATTTCATCGTAGATGACCATTTGAAAGCTTATTTTAAAGAGGAAGATCAAATGATGTATCTATTAGAAATGAGTTGAAAAATTTTTTGAGTCCTAGGTATACATAACATCAAAAGTTGAAAAAAAGTAATTTTTTAAGTATTTAACTTAAAATATTCCAAGATACTGACATGATGGGTCAATTCTGGGTCCAGATTCGGATTCAGCGCGAAAAATTACTTCGGAAATTAGATAGTGTTAGGGTTAAAACTTTTAGCTTTATGCCTGTTATTTAAAACAAACAATTTTTCACTTATAGGTTATATTAGGTTCAAAGTTGTTAATTAGGTTAGTCTGGATGCATAGGAATAAAATCATGTGTATAAAAAACTCCTTATTTTTACCTGTCAGTAAAATAATACTTACAAGTCTAAACGCAACTAGTGACGAGTATTTGGAATATCGTAATTTTTAGATCAAGCTGTTTTCATTCCTTTGAAGGATCTATAGGATGTGAGTAAGATTAAATATGAGATCAGCATCAAAAAACCCTGAAGAACAATTTGATCACTTAAACGTTATTTCACTTGAATCTCGAATTTTCACCACCCAAAACCTTCAACTCCTATTTTAACTCCTTAAAAGGGTTATAGTTCATACATTAAAAATGATTCAAGGAACTTAAGCAATTAACTTATGATCCCATAAAAAGAAATTTACATGAACATTATTTTGTTTGTTTGTGAGTCTGGACCAAGGAGGTAAGTGCAGAATAAAAAGAAAAAACCGCTGCCCAAACAATCACTACTTCCACATCCAGTTTTTCTATCCAACTCTCTCACAATAAAAAAAAATTGTACGTGGAAATAATTGTTTATGGAACTTTAATAAAATAATATTTGAAATCGTCTACCCCAAAAACCCATAAAACGATATGCCACATCGGTAGTGGGGGTCAGGGTGGTGGAAGGGGGGTAGTGGGGGTGGATTAAGTAAAAAAAATTGAGGCCTTTGGTTTTTGTACACATACTAAATCACAATTTTTTTCACACCCCTTTTATAATGGGGTGGGGAGAGTAATGGGGGGTGACTTATGCCAAATTTTTTCTTGAGACATTAGCTTTTCTTGTATATACTAAATACCAATTTTGTGGACTCTTACCTGCTTGATTTACCTATTTACCCCCCAACCCTTCAACGGGATAAGATGTAAATATAATCTAGTTCCAGATCTCGTTAAAATACATACGTGTACCAAATTTGAAGTCGATATCTTAAACGGTTTCAGAGTAATCGTGAGCACAAAAAGTTACAGACAGACCGACAGCCAGACAGACAATTTTTTTGCTCAAATTTAACATTTCGACGTTTCATGACATTCTAAGCCTATTTGAACAATAATTTTTTTTTAAATTTTTTGTCGTTTCTATACTTTCCATTGGATGTGGAAGTAATATCTGCGATTTTTATGTTTGGTTAACCCAAAGCCACTTTGCCGCAGCACTACTCTAAAGTACAATGTCTTAAGGGTATTTGCCATTTTTTTAAATTAATTTGATTGAAATTTCTACTGTCGGCAGATTTTTATCCAAAAAAGGGCATATTTTTCCCACTGTGCGCCAGTATGCAAGCTAGACGCGCTAACCCACTGAGCTACCGTCCCGTAATAACTTTCTTATTTACTGATTGATTTTCTTAAAAAACAACAGGAAGAACCCTGTTGTTTTTTAGCTCTAGCTAACACTAACTTACTTTTCAAATTTCAATACGATTGGACTTTTCTTTCTTAAGTTATCGTGCTTACAAGAAACCTGACGGACGAACAGACGGACATTTTGAAAGTTATTCATAATTCGTTCACTAACATAATGATATGAAGGGGCGAGCGTAGAGGCGACTTCAATGTGAATATCAGTCGATATTCCGTTGAAGCAACGTCGAGCGCGGTTAGTACTTGGATGGGCTCCTATCTTGGGAAATACAGCGTTCTCGTCCCACCTTCTAGAGGCTTGTATATCAGTGTATACTCGGAAGTTACGTAATTTCGGACGAGGATTACGTAGTGGATATACCACCCTTCGGAGGGGATGTAAAGCAGGCGGTCCCTTGTCCATTAAATGTTAGGCAAGTAAAAGATCCCTACTCTTCTTAAGGAAAAAGGTTCGGCAAAATTTCCAGGTTGGGGGTAGCTCGTCTCCTGGCGTCGGTGATAGGCCCTGGTAGCGGAAATAGGCCGACGTTAAACAGTTAAAAAAAAAAATAATGATATGAAATTTTTTTCTTTACGAGCGACATTTCCGGTTTTAGAAATGTGCTGATCAAATGCAATATACTCTTCGTTTTTGCGAAAAGTGTAATAATCCAGCCACCAAAACTACAATCCTGCAAATTTTCAGCTTTACAATAAATAATTCCGGATCGAAAACTAAAATTCCTGGGCTAGATGTGATATTTTATCGTATTTGTCGGCCATTTTGGATTTTAGTGCTGTACATGAAAATTTTTAGAAATTCCAGAGGGCTTCTAGGCTAATATTTATTAGTATACCCTAAGGTACCTTCATACCAAATTTGGTGCTTTTATCCGCCAGGTAACGGTAATTTCAAATGAGCCTCCTCACTAAATACATATATCATGATAATGTGAAATCTGACACCCGTTTTGCAATTTTTATAATAAATTGTACCTTCAGTTTAAATTCTCTTATCAGTTTTCACATTTTCATTTAACACCTACTTTATTTTTTCTCAATTTCCTTGTAACATTGTAAACGAGAATAAAAGTTAATATGTTTTCTTGCTGAATCTTGTGAAATTAAAATAAATGTAAAAAAAGCAAAAAAAAATTCAGACAATAGACGGAAATATAAATTCGATGATGAAATATTTAATAAAAGGTAGGAGAGGTCCTTGACCGCCATTTTTAAGTGGCTTCCATCTTGAAAGGATGCAGATTTCGATTGGCCAACAACCCAACAAGTGTTTTTTTTACATTGGTTAAAATATCAGTTCATTATAAAGTGGAAGCTTTAATTTAGTGCCAGCGGTCTACAAAAAATAAGTTTTATCTGCCTAGTAACTTAAGGAACTTACATTTTGTCAAAAGAAAAAATGTAAAATTATTTCGATATATGGGGCGAGCGTAGAGGCGACTTCAATGTGAATATCAGTCGATATTCTGTTGAAGCAACGTCGAGCGCGGTTAGTACTTGGATGGGTGACCCATCTTGGGAAATACAGCGTTCTCGTCCCACCTTCTAGCGGCTTCTATATCAGTGTATACGGGGACGCTACGTAATTTCAGACGAGGATTACGTAATGGATATATCATCCTTCGGAGGGGATGTAAAGCAGGCGGTCCCTTGTCTATTAAATGTTAGGCAAGTAAAAGATCCCTACTCTTCTTAAGAGAAGAGGTTCGGCAAAATTTTCAGGTTGGGGGTAGCTCGTCTCCTGGCGTCGGTGATATGCCCTGGTAGAGGAAATAGGCCGACGTTAAATAGATTAAAAAAAAAATTCGATATATTAGGAATGACTTCTCTTTAATGGTACATAAAAATGTAACTAATCTATATAATCAATTCTAATTTTAATTATTATAGGCTTTATATTCGCAAAATTAGCACGAGCACGTAGAAGTATGTTGCCCACCAATTTTAGTAATTAGGGATGACCTTATAGAATCGAGCATAATGCCTCTATCACGAGAAATTTAGTTGTTAGATGATATGTCGACAAGAAATGTTAATATGACACAAAAATGTACCATGTCAATGATTCAATGAATTTACCTTTTGATGTTTGCTGATGTAGATGGTTCAGGAAATTAATATTTATGTAATTCGCCATTTCTATTTAAAAGAATAAAAAATGGTTAATACTTATATTTATTTATTCGTTAATTTATTATGATGGAGCATATTTTTACTGAATAGTTAATATATGGTAATAATATGGTTCTTCTGAATACAGCATTTTGTTTAAATTTCATAGGCTGGTAGTTTGATCTTTTCTAGTCTTAAAGATAATTGGACGCAAATTACTCTGACTAATTTTAATAGCAATATCTATTGATATACACAGGATGTCTTATAGGTTTACCGACGAACTTCAGGAGGTAGATCCAAATTTTAGGCTGAAAAGTTCAAATGAAGGTGTAATAAAGTACTTCCTAAGGTGGCCAGAGTGAATTACATAAAATCACCCATATACTTGAAAAACACCATGTATGTTCACATAGATAACGAATGACAAGATAGTGATGTCGTATACCACCACCTGATATAGATTCAAATTCTTTACTGAAAAATTGTCTAGAATACACACAAAGTAGAAATATTAATAAGTATGTATGGGAGTATGGAAGTTTTTATTCTAGGCAATAAATTCTTTAACTGGGTCTTTCATTCAAGAGAAAATAAACTCTCAGCCACAATTTCTTTCAATAATCAATAGTTTAATCTAAATTAAACCCATAATAACACACTATAAGTATATGATGTTAAAAATTTATCAATCTATAAATCTATCAATCTATTGAAGGACTACACCAAGAAATTGAAAATTATTTAAAAATATCTATAAAACTAGAATCGACCAATCGACTTGAAATAAAGTTTTTACCCCACAAGTTCTGCGACCGGACCGCAAGGCATTAACCCCCCGTTTTCGAGGGCGAGGAACACGATGGAGACAATATTTTCCGACCTACCGTCCAACCACTACCCCTAAATCGAAAAAACCACCACTTTGTCCGATTTTTCGACGCTAGGCTTGCAAGGGCTTGTCAGATCGGGTCTTTCTTGATCAATTTGAATAAAATAAGTAAATATTGACCACAGGTGACCTAACTCACCCTCAGGAGTTGAAACTACCACCATTACCAAAATGCCATGAAAATAACGAAAATCAGCTGAAAACCGATATACCCCCGTTCTTGAGGGCGAGGAATACGATGGTGATAATGTTTCACGAACTACCCTTCACCCACTACCTCTAAATCTGAAAACTACCCCCTTTTCCGATTTTCCGGTGCTAGGATTGCGAGGGCTTGTCGTACCGGATTTTTTTTTGGTCAATTCGAATAAAATAGGTAAATATTGACCACAGGTGACCTAACCCACCACCAGGGGTTGAAACTACCCCCACCCCCCAATAACGAAGTGGAACGGAAACAACGAAAATCAGCTGAAAAGCGGTATACCTCCGTTTTCGAGAGGGCGAAGAATACGATGGTGATATTTCCCGACCTACCTTTCACCCACTACCCCTAAACCTAAGATCCTTTTCCGATTTCCCGGTGCTAGGCTTGCGAGATCTTGTTGGGTCGGTATTTTTTTGGTCAATTTGAATAAAATAGGTAAATATTGACCACAGGTGACCTAACCCACCCCGGGGGTTGAAACTACCCCCACCCCCAACAACGAAGTGCTACGGAAATCAGCTGTAAAGCGGTATACTCCCGTTTTTGAGAGCGCAGAATACGATGGTGACAATATTTCTCGACATATCCTTCTCTCGCTACCCTTAAACCTGAATCCGATTTTCCGGTGCTAGGCTTGCAAGGGTTTGTCGGATCGCTTTTTTTCAATTCGAATTAAATAAGTAAGGAATTACCACAGGTGACCTAATCCATCCCTGGGGGTTGAAACTAATAACGAAATACCACGACAACAACGATAATGTGTTTTTATATTTTACTAAAAACCGCTGCCCAAGGAATCGCTACTTCCACATCCAAATTTTCTCTCCAAGTGTCTCACAACGAAAAAAATTTTGGTACTATATTTGCACGACACTATGTGGAAATAATTGTTTAGGGAACTTTAGTAATCTAATATTTGACATTGTCGACCCCAACAACCCATAAAATGATATGTCACATCGGTAGTGCGGGTTGGGGTAGAGGTTGGAGGGGGGGGGGGGGGGGGTGAGAAGTAAAAAAAATGTTGAGGCCTTTGGTTCTTGCACACACACTAAATCACAATTTTATTTTTTTCACCCCCTTTAACAATGAGGTGGGTGGTAAGGGGTGTCTAATACAATATTTCTATTTCTATTTCTACTCAATATCTTAAACGGTTCCAGAGTTATCGTGTGCCCAAAAAAATTAGTGGGTGAAGGATATGTCGGGAAATATTGTCACCATCGTGTTCTTCGCCTTCGAAAATGGGAACATACCGCTTTCAAGCTGATTTTCGTTGTTTTCGTGGCACTTCGTTGTTGGGGGGTAGTTTTAACCCCTGGGGGTGGGTTAATATTTACCTATTTTATTCGAATTTACCAAAAAAAAAACCGATCCGACAAGCCCTCGCAAGCCTAGCACCGGAAAATCGAAAAAGGAGGTAGTTTTCAGGTTTAGCGGTAGAGGGTGAAGAGTAGGTCGGAAAATATTATCACCATCGTATTCCTCGCCCTCGAAAACGGGGGTATACCAGTTTTCAGCTGATTTTCTTTATTTTCGTGGCATTTTGGTATTGGAGGTGGGGGTAGTTTCAACCTCTGGGGGTGAGTTAGGTCACCTGTGGTCAATATTTACTTATTTTATTCAAATTGACCAAGAAAAACCCGATCGGACAAGCCCTTGCAAGCCTAGCGCAGAAAAATCGGAAAAAGAGGTGGTTATTTCGATTAGGGGTGGTGGTTGGACGATAAGTCGGAAAATATTGTCACCATCGCGTTCCCCGCCCTAGAAAACGGGGGGGGGGGGTTAATATCTTGCGGTCTGGTCGCAGAACTTTTGGGTTTTTTTCCTTTTTCTGGTTAATCTTAAGGGACTACAATTTATATTTTGTTCTACAATTAATAAAATATCAATTTGCAACTTATTGTAGAAAACGTATTTTTTTCTTCCACCAAAAATAATTAAACAATTTCTCCATCATATTTGGAGAAACAATTTTCTAAGTTTCAATTAGGTACATTCAATGCCCTGGACAAAAAAAAATACACATGCACATTAGTCATGATAAACGTTGAGTGCACATGCATGAACAGTAACAGAATTAAAAAATTATTTTTCATAGATGCGATGCACAGATTCTCTAATTACACAGCCACACAAAAAAAATAAAGTGTCTTGACCCCAGAGACTGACTAGGTAGACTTTATGTTTTTCGGGTCGCTTTTAAGGTCATTTGAAGGTCAAATTGAGATATGACCGTGAAAAATTCCGTAAAAATTTATGTTTATGTTTTTGAGGTTGCTGAATCCGAATCCGGGGTTTATTTGATCCCATGTGATCAGGTTTAAGGTCATTTGAAGGTCAAATTGAGATATGACCGTGAAAAATTCCGTAAAAATTTATGTTTATGTTTTTGAGGTTGCTAGATCCGAATCCGGGGTTTATTTGATACCATCATGTCAGAATCAAGGTCAAATGAAGGTCAAACACATGAAATTCAATAATACAATCTTTTTTGACCCCGGATTCTGAAAAAGCAGAAAATTTTACGTCCAAATACATCCTGAACGGGTTATGGAACCGATTTCTTAGGTCATTTGTTGGTTACCAAGCGGTCAAATGCTTATTTTCCATTTCTTAGCTGATATATCGATTGTAAATTGAAAACTTGCGTCTATGACTAGTGACTAAGTTTTTGTGGTCACTTATCACGATCCCGGTATCCATTTGATACCATGATGTATAAACTGAGGTCAAACGCTATAATTCGAATGATATAATTTTTTGGACCCTGAAAGATCATCTGCAGGTCAAATACAGATTTCTTTTGAATCTTTCAACTGAATTGTGAAACCGTCAGCATTAGCGTTACCCGATGTACACCACGAGAAGGTTGCGTGAACGGATTTTGTACATCATAACGGGCTTACTCCGTTGCCCGCCGTCACCGCGAGGAGGTGCCCTGGATGCAGACACAAGTGCTATGCTGATTTGGGTGTAAAGGTTGTTCCATGCAAAGAAATTTCATGATAAGTTGCAGAGCGAGAAAATGAGTTCCATAAATACAGTGGCATAGTTTGGAGTTGTGAAGCTCAACAACTTTAATTATAAAGAACAGAATTTTTGCTATGAGAGACTAAGTAATAAAATTATGGGGTTACTCGGTTATGGGATTATTGAGCAATGTGGTCATTCGAGTAAACGGATTCATCAGCTTTCATCGTCTGTAATCCCCATTTTATAGCTACGGGATCAGGTTTTTAGAGCTATTAGGTTATTGGGTTATTGAATTTTGAGGCTATTGAATTCAGCAGATTTGGATTTAGATCTTTGGACTTAAAAATGTAGTTTAAAACATCTCAAAATAGTTTAATACCTCCATATGAAACCCAAAGTTCGGTTCGACTCAGATCAATACGTATTTGGACGTAAGATGTTTTTGTTCTTTGTGAATACGGGTTTAAAAAACTTATATCATTCGAATTATGGCGTTTGACCTTCGATTGACCTTGGTTTATACGTCATGGTATCAAATGGAAACCAGGATACTGCTTTTTCAGAATCCGGGGTCAAAAAAGATTGTATTATTGAATTTCATGTGTTTGACCTTAATTTGACCTTGATTCTGACATGATGGTATCAAATAAACCCCGGATTCGGATCTAGCAACCTCAAAAACATAAACATAAATTTTTTACGGAATTTTTCACGGTCCTATCTCAATTTGACCTTCAAATTACCTTAAACCTGATCACATGGGATCAAATAAACCTCGGATTCGGATTCAGCAACCTCAAAAACATAAATATAAATTTTTACGTAATTTTTCACGGTCATATCTCAATTTGACCTTCAAATGACTTTAAAGCTGATGACATGGGATCAAATGGACCCCGAATTCGGATTCAGCGACCCGAAAAACATAAAGTCTACCTAGTCAGTCTCTGGGGTCAAGACACTTTATTTTTTTTGTGTGGCTGTGTTATTAAATAAGCGATCGGTTTGTATACTTGTGTACCTGCACTTTTATAATATTACACAGGTTTACAAAAAACAAAAGGTCTTGTCCTAAGGTTCTAATCTAACTTTTCTGAAGTATTTTGACGCGCTGAAGCCAATTCTGGACAAAAAAAATTTTCTATCGGCTCAGTTTCCCTCTACCACCCCCTTTCCCCTAAAAAGGGCAAAAAAAAGGTCTTGTCCCAAGGTTGTCCCAATTTGACGCGCTGAAACTAATTTTGAACAAAAAAAATTTAGGCTTCAGCGCGTCGAAATACTATGAAAAAGTTATATTAGAACCTTGGGACAAGCAAGACCTCATTTTTGCCTTTTTTAGGGGATAAAAGGGGGTAGAGAGAAACTGAAACGACATAAATTTTTTTTGTCTAAAATTGGCTTCAGCGCATCAAAATACTTCAGAAAAGTTAGATCAGAACCTTAGGACAAGACATTTTTTTTGCCCTTTTTAAGGATAATGGGGGTGGTATAGAAAAAATGAGACGGTAGAAAAAAATGTTTTCCCAAAATTGGCTTCAGTGCGTTAAGGTACTTCTAAAAAGTTAGATGAGAACCTTAGGACAAGACCTTTTTTTTTGTAAACCTGTGAATTATTTGTTATAATTATTTGAAGCTAACTTGTAGATGCAACTCCAAGATCTTATTCTATTGAACAAAGTAATTAACAAAAATTTAAGGTTTTCATTTCCATCTTGAAAAATTCCGGTATAACTTACCCCAAAGTATTTTTCAAATAAACAAATTGTTTGGATGTGAGGGTAAATAAATTTGATTGAATAAGTACTGTACCTTGATCCGTACTGGCTACCGTGCCAGCTCCTATAGGGATCATAGTCTTCTATAATACTGGGTTCCTTTTCTATAATTTCAGTTCTAGCGCATGCGCAAGTCATAGCGGAACAAAGGAATATATTTATGATGAGCATGAGGAGGAACAAAACTCCCAGAGCAACCGCTAACCATAACAACCATGATGGATGCACCCCACTCTCATCACATAGTTCTCGGACTAGAGGGGCTTCTCCTGGATTTAACACGAAGACACTCGTTGCTGCCATTAGAATGCCTTCATCGGTAAGGGCATTGGATTGTAAGATATCACCTGAACATGAAGGTTGCGGGCAACCTCCTCTGCAAAGTCCTATGTCACACTGAAAGCATACAATAAAATAATTAATATTTTTTAGTAAATTTAGTAAATGTAGCAAAATTGAGCATATATTTTAGTTTAAACTGCGACCGTATGGGTGATTTCATTAAAAATTTAGCCACAAATAGTACTAACTTGATACTTCTGACTGATTTATTAAGATGTTATGATATAGCTATTGCCATTAAATCTCCTAGAGAGTAACTGCTTCATCAAGTACTTGTATTGATAATTTCTTAATTCATTCTACAGTCATGAATTTCAAGACAGAGTAATAACATATGGTGCGGGAGCTAAGTGGCCTTTTCGGACACTCATCGTTACAAGCATTTTCTATGCGCTGATTAATTTTATCCAACTTAAATAACGACAAAATAGACTTCTGGCATATGTCAGCTCGTCGAGTTGGCCATGGTTCAAGATATAAAAATCAGTGAAATTATATCATCGTTACAAAGCCATTTTTTTTATGTGTACACATTTTATGTTTAGAATGAATAAAATAAGATCGCCAGAAAGTGTGGGCCATCAGAGGCGCAACCAGAAAGGTCAAAGAGGTAAAAAAACGGAGTTATATAACATCATTGTTACAAACTTTTTTAAGGTTGAGCATATTTATTTAAATGTTTTGAACACAGAAAAAAATTCAAAGAAAGAAACTCCCGTCAGTAAGGCTAGCCAGAAAGAAAATGTTTAGGATTTTTTAAGAAAATTGGATTTTTTTTCGCATATTTCATCTCAGAACTCTAAACTCATCGTTACGAGTTCTGGCTCCCTTTTAAAACGTAAATATAAGCTCCTTCAACAATAGAATAGCCTCCCCGTAAAGTTCTTAGTGTCAACAAAAGTACCATAGGCTCTTAAATATACAGGAATTTAACACTTTCGGCTAACTTGACTCCGTACCGTGCCTCAGATGTATTGTATCATTATTACCTTTCTGGCTGCGCCTCCTGACGGACCACACTTTCTGGCGATCATATTTTATTCATTCTAAACATAAAATGTGTACACACAAAAAAAAATGAGCCTTGTAACGATGACATGATTTCACTGATTTTTAAACAGTGTTCATGATGCTCCTGACAGCAGGTGCCTCGCCAGAAGTCGATTTTATGAATCGTTATCATCCATTAAACCATAAAAATATCTCAAAGTTCATAAAACGATGAGCTGCCGAAAAAGCCACCTAGCTCCCGCTCTAATATGTGATCATTTATCTCAATCAATTCGTATAAAGCTCGATTTTCCAGAAAATAAAGAGAACAAAATACAACGTAGAAATTTCTGTGAAGAAAATATTATGCGATTTTGTAACTACTTAGGGGTAGAAGATTGGCAAGAAACTTATGCTGAGGATTGTCCAAGCAAAACGTTTAGTGATATTCAGTTATGTTTTTCGCTAAAAATAGTACCGCTTATCAAAACACAGGGACTATTGGATGATAGATGAGTTACATACTTAAAGTAAGAGGTTTCAGTTTTTACTGATCTAGATAAAATAAATCCGGCATATAAAGACATTATTAAAAAAATATATTATAACTCACTTATAACATGCCAAAAGAGAGTATCATGATAGACAAATTAGATCTACTAATAAGTCAAAATCAATGTGAAATGCAATAAATAAATTAACAGGCAATAACAACAAATCTCATATTAAAACTATAATGAAAATGAACAAAAAATATCAAATAAAGTTGTTGCTGATAATTTCAATCAACATTTTACGTTTATATTAACTAATAACTGTGCACATGATCCTGATTTTTTAAGCTCTAATGCAATTCTTTTTGAGTGCACTTTTTTTAACTCCAGTTGTAGCATCTTATGTTACGTTAAAGTCTTAAAAAAGTTTTAAATGTTGCAGTCCAACATTGGTTCTTCCGCCAAGTATTATCTACAATATATCATTATCCACCGAAGTTTTTCCAGAAAATTAGAAGTTAGCCTATGTGACACGAATTTTCAAATCTGGTGATAGATCCGATTAGTTTCAGACCCATATCTGGGTTTTCCAACATGTCTAAGGTTTTTGAATGTATAGACATTATGTTATACCCATTTAAAAATACCATAAATTTAGAACAACATGGTTTCTACCAAGGATGTTCTATATGCATAAATCTAACATCCTATAGTACATATTTGTCAGATTCAATGAGCGAGGGATTTTAGGTGAACTCCGTTTACATTGGTTTCAGTATAGTCCTTGACAGGGTGAATCATCACTTGCTTATAAATAAACTGCCAAACTATGATACAACTTGAAAATTATTGTCTTGGCTCAAATCATATCTAACCGGTATCTAATCGGTAGGATGCAAATAATTAGGGTAGAAGGTTTTTCCTCCTGTCAAGTTACGGTAACATAGGGTGTACCGCAAAGATCTCACCTGGATCATATACTCTTCTTTATTTTGTCAACGATATCAATTTGGTAATTGAATTCTTAAGATGTCTACTTTTCGCAAACGATCTTAAATTATTTTGTCGCATTCAGTCACAAGATGTGTTACTTTTACAGAAAAATTTAAATTCTTTGCATCGATGCCATCGATGGTGTATAATAATTATATGTTATTAAATGTAAAGTTAGAACATTTTCAAGATTAAAAGATTAACAACAACCCCTTAATACGAATTGATATAATTCAGGATTTAGGAAGGGACCCCGCACGTTTCTTATGTAAAATAATGCCCGGTAGATTTGATTGAAATTGAAATATGTTATTTATGAAATCATCCTGAATAAAAGTCTCCATAGGACCAAGGCCGACAAATTATTAGTTTTTAAGTTATGGAGCTTTGAAGTTGTGTATCCGTGGTATATCAAATTCGGAACGAATTATGATGTGGTTGAAGAACAGCTCGAGTTTGACACGAATTTTCAAAATTAGAAATCCAACAAACTAATTAGCCTCCTCCCTGGATATGGACTACAATACGAACCACAAGTACGAACCGAATGTTGCATGATTAAGTCCATTTTTTAGAGTGAAAACTTTTTCAGTCTCAGTATAGACCTGCGTGTTAAGTACGTATAAAGCACAATAACACAAGCTGAAGTCCGAACTGGAAGTTGCATAATTAAGTCCATTTTTAAAGGTGAAAACTTTTTCGGCGTATATATAGACTTGCGTAATAATTACGTATTCATGGTAAATGAACGGGTTTCAGGCTTCCTCGCCAGATACGGACCACAATAACACAGCGCTGAAGTGCGAACCGGAAGTTATTACTCATGTCTATATACAGACTGCATAAGTTTTCAACCTTCAAAATGGACTTAATCATGCGACTTCCGGTTCGCACTTCTGCGCTGTGTTATTGTGGTCCATATCTAGCGAGGAAGCCTGAAACCCGTTCATTTACCATGAATACGTAATTATTACGCAGGTCTATATATACGCTGAAATACTTTTCACCTTTCAAAATGGACTTAATTAGGCTACTTCCGGTTCAGATTTCAGTCCTGTGTTATTGTGGTCCATATCTAGTGAGGGGGCCTGAAATCCATTTATTTACCCTTTATACCAACTTAATGCGCAGGTCTATACTGAACTAAAAAAGTTTTCACCCTTAAAAATGGACTTACTCATGAAGGGGTCGCACTTCTGCGCTGTTATTGTGGTCCATGTCTAGCTTGGAGGCCTGAGACTCGTCCATTTATCCTGAATATGTAATTATTACGTAGGTCTATATATACGCTGAAAAAGTTTTCACCCTTAAAAATGGACTTTGTGGTGCCCCACCTGATAGGTACAGCTATTTGTATTAGAGTATTGTGTGTTGTATAAATTTTGGGGCAGTGATGCGAATTTGAGGTCTTGAGTACAGAGCCTAAATCAAGTAGGTGAAGACGAGAACTGTCAGAAAAGGGACGCGGAGTTTGAAAGGAGGTTTTGGCGGATAGAAGAGTGATGATAGAGGCGTCTGGCATTGAGAGAGTAAATGTAGCAGAAATGAAATAAATAATAGTTGGAGAGATAATTTGGAATAATAATTGAATCCAGTGGCGGTTTACGAACAGTCTGCATCAAATCAGAGGTAAACAAAAACTGTTGTTGTGTTAAATGTGAAGAAGTTAATATAAATTTGTTAAATACTGATCTTTTCTTTGTTTCTTTTGACGCAAGCGCGTAACCACTTTTAAATTTCCCTGAGATACTAATTAAGAGCATCTCAATTGGCGCCCGACGCGTGGCTTTGCGGTGGACAAAGAAACAAAGTAAGACAGGTAGATTGAAAGCGTTGAGTTGATAGCATATTTAACAAGAGAAACGGACACAGAATTTTGTTTGGTACGAGCATGAACTTTATGTGATTCTTGGAGAGAGGAACTTATTAATAATTGTGTCAATTTTAGAACAATATAAGTACTAGATTGTGAATATTAAAGGGACTGTGTTAAATCCAGTACATGTATCGAATTGTTAGTCAGTAGATAATTAGATAAGTTAAATCATGTCAAAGAAATCCGGGCGAAAATCAAAACAAAAAGACCGGGAATCAGGGGAGGAAGTAGGAAGTAAATTTGAGGATATCATCGGCAAATTAGCAGATGGTATGGCCGAGATGCAATGGTCCATAAGTAAACTTGCGGAAACTATTCAAAATAATGTGAAAGAAAAAAAAGAGTTCAAGAACGAGGCTGCTGGTACAAAGTTAGAAATGGTATGTTCACGTGATAGACATTATATATCACTATGGCGAGATTTGGGGGGTTGTAACTTAAGCTTTGCTCCCAACTCTGGTTTACATCCTATGGTATATTTAAAAAAATTAGTTAGATTGTTTGATGAAGCGGGGGTACCCGACGAGAGGAGATTAAGTTTGGCTATTAATTCGCTACGTGGGTCGGCGGCGGATTGGGTAGCAACGCGAGAGAGTGTTTTGATAGACTTTAAGCAATTTAAAGAGGCTTTTAAAAAACGTTATTGGGGTACGGAACAGGAACGCGATCTATTTTATGAGATCAAATATGGGCAGTATAGATCAGGGAATCGTGCGGACTATTTGTTAAAATTGGCAGCTCAAGCAGCTTTTTTGTCAGAAGTAATACCGGAGGAAAAACTTGTGGAATGGTTAAGTAAACATTTTACCGCGGATATTCGGAGGGGTATTTGTTTAGCAGGATTAACGCAGATAGAGCAAGTTGAAAAGTATTTAAGAAAGTTGGAGACAACGGAGGGATATTCTAATAGAAATAGAGAGATTACGCGTAGTTACGAGGGAGGTAATGAGAATAGGCGCGGACCGACAAATAATAGAGATAATATTGCATATCCCAGGGAAAATTATTATCTAGGTAACTCATCTAGAGAAAATGCTGTAGCAACCAATTTAAATGTAAATACTAATAGAACGATGCGATGTTTAGATGTACGGGATGAGCTTTTAAGTGATAACGATAATGTCGAAATGTCGGAAGAAGAAATATTATTATCACCTATTATCATGACACAGGTTAAAGATCAAAATATAAATATTTTAATTGACTCCGGGAGCCAGTGTTCAGCAGTGTCGGAGAATTTTTTCAGAAAATTACAGGTTGATTCGGAAAAATTACCTGTGTTCCCGGTAACCAATTTAATTATATCAGGAGCGGTGGGTGTTAAAAAACAAAGAATACGAAAACAAGTATTATTGCCTGTTTGGATTGGTGAAGAAAAATTTGATATATCATGCGTTATAGTTCCAAAATTGAATAAAGAAGTTATTTTAGGCTGCGATTGGATGACGACAGAAAAGGTGAAACTAGATTTTGAAAAGATGAACTTGGAAATTCCGGGACGAGGTTTAGATGTAAAAATACAATTTGAAAAAAAACAAGAGAATCAGTTGTCGGTCAATATTGTAAAAGGAGAAAGTAGGGCAAGTAATAAGCAATGTTATACCGATTTTAATTTTAGACAGATTGCGGACAAAGCCGAAACTTTTAATGATGACCAACGCAAAATCTTGTTTAGGTTATTACAAAAATATCGGGGGGTATTTTTAGAAACTTCGGGTAAAACAGATATCTACGAGCATGCGATTCAGATGAGGGAGGAAACGCCGCTTTTTAAATTGGTTTATCCAATAGCTGTGGCGCATCGCGAGGTAGTCAGGGGGCAAATAAAAGAAATGATTAACTTGGATATTATTTCTCAGTCTCAAAGCGAATATGTGTCACCATTAACGACAGCTACAAATTTCCCTGTCCCGAGCAATATACAAAAGCTGAGTGTTTTTTTGGGAATGGTTCATTACGACCGTCGTTTTGTGCATAAATATTCCGACCTAACTGTGCCACTACTTCGCTTACTAAAAAAAAATGTCAAATATACTTGGGGGGTGGAAGAAAAGGGGAGTACGAGATATGTTCCACCATTTTTATTCTATGGGATGGACAATTTAAATAATGTTCATAAAATTATTCAGTTTCCGATTGATGACGAGTATGATCAGCAACTGTTAACCGAATGTGGGGAGATTGTATGTAATACAATGTTGACTAAGTTCGAGAAACAAAAAAAAATATATGAATCTCGGAACAAAGCCATTACTTTTGACACAGGAGAGCAAGTGCTGGTGAAAATACACCCCTTATCCTCTGCCGCCATTTCGGAAATAAAAAAGCTTTTCTTTACTGTACGAGGGCCTGTATACGGTGACAAAAAGATTGGTCTACTTACTGCCAGTGGTATTGTTCTTGGACCTCAAAATATTGTGAATTTAAAAAAATATAAAACCATACCAGATGTTTTGCACTAGTGGTATTCCTAAAAATATATTCAGAAGTTACAGTTAGTTTAATTAGTACTTAAGCACCTTATTATTTTGTATTAAATCGAGACACTTTTGATTGATTTTCGTGCCGCGATTGAATAGGGGGGTGATGTGGTGCCCCACCTGATAGGTACAGCTATTTGTATTAGAGTATTGTGTGTTGTATAAATTTTGGGGCAGTGATGCGAATTTGAGGTCTTGAGTACAGAGCCTAAATCAAGTAGGTGAAGACGAGAACTGTCAGAAAAGGGACGCGGAGTTTGAAAGGAGGTTTTGGCGGATAGAAGAGTGATGATAGAGGCGTCTGGCATTGAGAGAGTAAATGTAGCAGAAATGAAATAAATAATAGTTGGAGAGATAATTTGGAATAATAATTGAATCCAGTGGCGGTTTACGAACAGTCTGCATCAAATCAGAGGTAAACAAAAACTGTTGTTGTGTTAAATGTGAAGAAGTTAATATAAATTTGTTAAATACTGATCTTTTCTTTGTTTCTTTTGACGCAAGCGCGTAACCACTTTTAAATTTCCCTGAGATACTAATTAAGAGCATCTCAACTTAATTATGCAACATCCGTTTCAGACTTCAGCCCTGTGTTATTGTGATCCATATCTAGCGAGGAGGCCGGAAATCCATTTATTTATCCTTTATACGTACTTAACACACGGTCTATACTGAGATTGAAAAAGTTTTCACACTAAAAAATGAATTTAATCACGCAACTTCCGGTTCGTATTGTGCTCCATATCTAGGGAGGAAGCTGATTAGTTCGTTGGATTTTTAATTTTGAAAATTCGTGTCAAACTCGAGCTGTTCTTCAGCCACATCATAATTTGTTCCAAATTTGATATATCATGGATAGACTTTAAAGCTCCATAACTTAAAAATTATTAATTTTTCGGCCTTGGTCCCATGGAGACTTTTATTCAGGATGATTTCATAAATAATATATTTCAATTTCAACCAAGTCTACCGGGCATTATTTTATATAACAAACGTGCGGGGGGTCCTTTGTATATCAGGTTTTCTTTTATCTAACATATTACTACGGGAGCCCACCCTAAGTGTCCGTGCACCCCCCCCCCCCGATCCTTTAGGACAAAATTTTTCGTAACGATTAAAGTCTAAGGAACAATTTAAGACATGTCCTAAACAAAAATTGGCTGCCCTTTCAAAATGGCGTCCGTTAAAAAAAAATTGCAAATATTGTTTTTGTCATTTAACACAAAAACTAAAAATGATGGAGAAAAACTTTCTGTACAAAAAATAAAGTGCATAAAATTTTCTACAATTTTGTTCCTATGCAATATTTGCATTAGAGTTACCATTTTTCAGATAAATGATTCAGCACTTAAGATAAAATATAAGATTCAATATAAAACGTAACACTACGGAGGCCCACCCTAACTGTCCGTGCACCCCCCCGATCCTTGGGGACAATGTTTTTCATAAAGATTAAAACCTAAGGAACAATTTAAGACATGTCCTAAAAAAGAAAAAGCTGGCTGTACTTTCAAAATGGCGTCCGTTTAAAAAAAAATGTAAGTATTGTTTTTGTTATTTAACACAAAAACTAAAAAAGATGGAGAAAAACTTTCTGCACAAAAAACAAAGTGCATAAAATGTTCTACAATTTTGTTCCTATACAATATTTGGATAGGAGTTACCGTTTTCCAGATACTACTGTTACCGTTTTCGAGATAAATGTCTGCAAATTATAATATTATTATTATTATTAATTTTTTTCCGTTTATTTTATTTAATTTTTATGTTAATAATATAAAGTTATATTATACGCCTTAAAATAATTGTCACAGTTATTTCTTTTAAGTGATTTACCGATATACGAATTTCCATGTTTTCTTAATTTTGGACTCATTTATCTGGATAATGGTAACTCCTATCAAAATATTGTATAGGTACAAAATTGTAGAAAATTTTATGCACGTTGTTTTTTGTTAAGAAAGTTTTTGTCCATCTTTTTTAGTTTTTGTGTTAAATGACGAAAACAAAATTGGCGACAGTTTTTTTTTTAACATACGGCCGCCATTTTGAAAGTACAGCCAGTTTTTTTTTTAGAATATGTCTTAAATTGTTCCTTAGGCTTTAATCTTTATGAAAGACATTGTCCCCAAGGATTGGGCGGGGGGTGCACGTACAGCTAGGGATGGCTCCCGACTATATTGACCAAATTATCAGTCGTGCAGAAAAATGTCAGATTTTATTATATAGCAATGTAGAGATTTCAATCACGTTGAGGCAATTAGAACATTATATGTGTCCTTGGTTAGAAGCATTTTGGAATATTAGACAATATTTGGAATCCTCTTTGTAACAGTCATTTATGCAGGTTAGAAAATATTCAAAGACATAAATATTTAATGTAAAAGTCAAATTGTTCATTCTATAGTTTCCATAATATAGAATAGCTAAGGAAATTTAATTTAGAACCATTATAAACCACAGACGTTTTAAGTCTCAGTGCAAATTTGAATTTAAAATGATAAATAATGTCCAAGATTGTCCAGATATTTTATCTTATTTTAATTTTAAACTTAACAGCAGCTATAATACAAAAAATTGAGAACGAATTTTCATTAAATAAATTCCGAACTAATTATAATCAATACACTGTGGTAAATACAGTCCAATCCAAATTTTCAGTAGCTTTATTATTTTTGGAGATATGTGGTCTAATGTATCTGGGACCGTCAGCGGGAGTACCTTTTATATTATAGAATGTAGAAAATAATAATAAATATATAATAAAAACTCTAAACAAGACTTAACTATCTGACGTAACCGAATGTTTAATGATGTACGAAAATTACTGGAATTACGGAAGCAATCAAAGAATATTCAGAAGGCATTTAGAGTATATGTAGTGGCATTGTAAACAATTAATATAAAGTGAAAATTTTGTCAAACAAAAATAGTTCAAATATTTTTTGTTCTCCATAATTTATTTATACAACAGAATTTATTGTATAAATGTTGGTTGTCGAATTTTCTTAATTTCTCTGTATTTCTTACCGAGATTCAACTATATCAACAGTTTTCTGTAAGTAAATATTTTCACAGGTAAATGTATCTAAGCTTGGAGTAACACTCAGTTTTTATTTCATCGAAATCGGCCAAGTTTTATGAAAATTGGTTTAGTAGAACCAGAGATACAGCTTGATCTCTACAATAAGCATATTTGCACAGCACAAACTTTCATGATTAAACTTCTGTAATATTCCAGAAAATTCGAAAGTATCTGGAACATTCCAGCTGCGCGTTGCGGGTATGAACCTCAGTGTAAGTTGTCTTTCCCACGACCAGCTCTACGTGGCTTTATGCTATGGCAGTGACGCAATATTCTCTTTGTACATGTCCTTGGTGATTCTACCTCAAACGTCGTTTACAAAGAAGCTTTTTAGTTAATTTCAAAATTCCACGCGAACGTAGTCGCGGCTCAGCTAGTATATTCTTAAAGCTGTGTATTCAATATGCCCAGCATATAAAAGATTTCATATAAAAGCTTTGAGAAAATAATCAGATTTAGTTTCCGAAACGTCAGCAAAATATATTATTTTTATATTTATACAGCCTGATTTACCATGATATGCGGAAAATAAAATGGTGTACTAGTCTTCAATGTGGAAAAGCCTCTGCAAAATTTTGCAGTGATCCGAGGTTATTGCCTAGGTCAGTGTAGAATCCAATGAACTACGCACCACCTGGAACGGATCCATCCTTCAAATACAAGTTAAGGCCAACACTCGATCGTGACTGATATCTGTCTCTGTCTATCTTATTACGAACTTCAATGGGTCCGTTGCCGGTATGTACTATAAGAGTTTACTGACATAAAGTTAGCGTGTTGTGTTTATTGTCTTCCCGAGTTCTAGTTGAAGCGTATCGTTAAATTTTAAATTGTATTCGTAGATCGACACCGTTCAGTATACCGTTTTGCGCTTAGAACAGAGCATGTAATGCTTTCGAAAATTTTCTTTAACTTTTCATTACTTATCAGTTTTGTGCCGTGCTGAGTTCTACACAAATTATTTTAATTTTCGCTATTTTTGTAATGTGATTAAATCCAAAAAGTCATTTCTAACCCTGCCAGCTTTGCTGTCAGTCCCAAGTCTGATAAAGGGGGAGGAGAAGTGATATGGTTGCACCGCGTTACGTCAAATTGGTTAAAGTCATAGGCGGCGCATTTCTATAAAAAAAATAAGGTAATTTTTTTGGTCATGTTTTTTTAATTTTTCATTTTTTCGGTGGGGACCACCTACTGTTAAATTTTCCGCATATAGATCACCCTGTATAATTGTACATTTGACGTTAAAGTAACTGGCCTAGAGGTTATAGGCTATTGTTTATGTACAAAAAAAGAGGGTTGAAAGGAACTAAAACGTTAAAGGGTTTTTATTGTTTATTATGTTCAATTGACCCCAAGACATGAAGAAACCGCGGAGTGCTACCATTTAAAGTGGTACGTTTTTGAGATCGAAGTAAAAAGGTCCACTTTTCATATTTTTTTTGCTCGAAAATTATGAATTTTTTCAATAAACACGTCAATAGAAAAGTGTGTAGAGAATTAAATTTCCAATCGACATGGCACTTTCAGAAGTCAAAATTTTTTTTTTACAAAAATACGCCCAAAAAACAAAACAGAAAAAAACGAAAAAATGCAATTTTTTATTTTTTTTTTATTTTAGCCGGTAACTATTTTTCGGGTACATTTAGGCATAGACATTGCTGCATAACAATAAAAGCTGGCGTTTTACCCATTAAAATGAGATTTTGTAAACAGTTTTACGATTAATAGTGACCGAGACATAGCGTTTCAAAGTTTGCAACTTTTAACTTTTTTTGCTAATTTTTACTATTTTTTTTCAAATTTCGTCCTGTAACTTATTTCTGAGTGAATTTAGGTGTAGACATTATTATATTAAAGTGAAAGCTGATTTTATGCCCGTTGAAATGGTGGCTGGTAAAAGTCTCTACGACAAATAGAAACCTAGATACAGCGTTTCGAAGAGTGTTACTTTTATTAACTATCTTCCCATTTTTACGTTCTTTTTTAAATTTCGGCCTATAACTTATTTGTCAAATGCAAGTCCAGTAGCCATCGGTTCTGCTTCTGAATGTATTGTAACATTACTATACGGTATGAAAATTGATGGCCAAAGCACCTGTCGCTATAAGTTATTTCAGAAGTACTCAACAGGTGCGAAATTCTCATTGTCCCGATTGCCTCCAACAACTGATGCTGCTAAACCTCGTGGTTTAAAAACTTACTTGCAAATGCAACATTGGAAAGGAAATATTGTAAATCCTCTCATCTGGGGTTAGAAAACTTCAGAAAATGGACTAGTACCAATTTTGACAAATAAACCTCCCGCACCACAAGTTTTGCTGGAAAAAAATAGCCCGTAAATGCACTAAAGGATGAAGAGGAAACTGTGGTTGCAGGAAATTGGGAATGAATTGCTCCATTTTTTGCAAAGAACGTATGGGAATGAACTGTGAAAACGCTGATGTACCTCAAATAACGGAAGACGATGTTTACATAGATGCCGATGAAGAAATCGAGTTTGATTTTGAAAATATGTTAAATCCAGCACTTGAATAATTTGATAATGTAAGTTATTAATCTAAGTTAATTGAACAAAAAAAAAAAAAAACACGTGATATAATAAAATTCAGAAGTGGAAAAATGTAAAAAGTTATTTTTTAAGTACAATAATCTACTATACCTAGACTGTATCTTGGTTACTATTGATCACATAAACTTCTATTGCAGACCATTTAAACAAGAATGCTGCGAGTACATTCCATGTAGCAATAGCTGTATTTGACAAATAAGTTATAGGCCGAAATTTAAAAAAGAACATAAAAATTGGAAGAAAGTTAATAAAAGTAACACTCTTCGAAACGCTGTATCTAGGTTTCTATTTGTCGTAGAGACTTTTACCAGCCACCATTTCAACGGGCGTAAAGTCAGCTTCCACTTTAATATAATAATGTCTACACCTAAATTCACTCAGAAAAAAGTTACAGGACGAAACTTGAAAAAAAATAGTAAAAATTAGCAAAAAAAGTTAAAAGTTGCAAACTTTGAACCGCTATATCTCGGTCACTATTAATCGTAAAACTGTTTACAAAATCTCATTTTAACGGGTAATACGCCAGCTTTTTTTGTTATGTAGCAATGTCTATGCCTAAATGTACCCGAAAAATAGTTACAGGCTAAAATAAAAAAAAAAAATAAAAAATTGCATTTTTTCGTTTTTTTTGTTTTGTTTTTTGGACGTATTTTTGTAAAAAAAAAATTGACTTCTGAAGGTGCCATTTCGATTGGAAATTTAATTCTCTACACACTTCTCTATTGACGTGTTTATAGAAAAAAATCATAGTTTTCGAGCAAAAAAAATTATGAAAAGTGGACCTTTTTTCTTCGATCTCAAAAACGCACCACTTTAAATGGTAGCACTCCGCGGTTTTTTCATATCTTGGGGTCAATTGAACATAAGAAACAATAAAAACTCTTTAACGTTTTAGTTCCTTTCTACAGTACATGGACAATAGACTATTATTTTCTAGCAAAATACTGGATAATCGTATTATTTTGTAGATTTCACAGACATTGTTTTCAAAATACATATATATGTGGCAGAGAATCCCAGTGAGAAAAATAGTATGTTTGTACCTAATCTAAAATATAACATCATATTGCACATTTCTTAATAAACTTAGCTGTACGACCTGGTTCAAAAGACCCAATTTCCAGTAAATTATAAATATATAATGGCAGAAATAACTACGCGATGATAAAGCGAAAGTCAGCGGAAAATATTAATATTTGATCAAAGGATCTTCTGCTGGGTACATATTGCTTGGAAAACATATATTTTAAAATACGTTTATTAACTTAGCACAGTCAGTTCTGAAACGCTTACAATGGAAAAGGCTTTATCGCGTGCAGTTTATATCAACGGAAACTAATTAAAAAATAATTAAATTTTCTACGCTATGTTAAAAATGTTTTAAATATGGTACTTACGTATTTCTCTATTCTAAATTTATATATCATCATATACGAATTCAAGGAATTATCGACTTAGTGCGCGTTAGTCTTAAAGGGGTCTACACACGATCCAGCGGCAGGGAACCAGCCTTGTCAGCATTCTTTGAACTCATTCGTGAGTGAGTGAACTGGTCCGCTGGAATTCTAATTATCTTCAAAGCGTACCGACAATGTTGGCTCCCTGCCGCTGGATCCTGTGTAGAAGCGTTAAAGCAACAACAGACTGGGCCTACGTAATCCTTTAGGGGCATTCATACATGATGAGGATTTTATATTGTTTTTATGTTGACTATTCATAAATATATTGTGTGCATGCAAAGTTGCCAAATAAACATAGCATTTATTGTATTGTATTGGTTATTGAATTTTCATATTGTTATTGTAAACAAATAAAGAAACAAATTAGTAATTGGCAAATCAAAACGTAAGAATTTAGATTCACTAACTGAATGATTAACCGCATAAATACTAGTACGCGGCAAAAACAAAAAAATAAAATTGGGCAATTGGTTAATTAGATTTTTTTTAATTTGTAGGTACTTAAACACCTGAATACCTGCAAAGAGTTCAAGCGGTACAATATTACCGGGTCGAATCTAAATATTACATTTATTTATTTTTAATTTTTTTAATATTCTTATTTCTATTTGGCCCTGAATAATTCTATTGATTACATTATATATTACATATAGCCAACATAAACTGACATTTGCAGAAGAAAGAAATTATACAGTAGGAGTAGGACTCTTGATGGCAGTCAAAGTAAAGATCTGAAGAGGTCCCAATAAACAAAGATATTTGCCATTAAATTTCTAATAAAAAATATTTGATTGAGAATTATGCTTATTGTAAAGGAGCGAATTTTCCTATCGTATTCTTTCGCTGAGAATATTTTAAGGCCACTGCATTCAAAACACCTAAGGCGGTAACAGTAGACAGTAGGTTTTCCATTAGGTTGTAATTTTACTGCCTGTTATACAGAGTTATACAGAGTGGACCAAATTAGATGCAATTTGGGGTTTTCTCTAAAACTACGACAGATAGACAAAAACCAATACAGGATTTTCGAGAAACAAACAATGACGCAATCCGCGATCGTCTATCTTTTTCGACTACCGAGCTACAGAGTGTTTTTGGAAAACTGGCATTTTTGGATAATCTCTAGATCTCAATTACCAAGTATCGAATTGAAAATCGAGTAACACATTCTTAAGGCACTTTTTGAGTAGAATCTGCTGCTGATAAGAAAAAAATTATGCATGCCTCAGTTTTCGAGATATAGACATAATTGGGTTTTTTTAAATAGAACACACTGTAAATTATTTCATTATAAAAACCGCTGCCCAAGGAATCACTACTTCCACATTCAGATTTTCTATCCAAGTCACGACGAAAAAATTTTGTGTGTGGAAATAATTATTTATTCAACTTTAATAATATAATATTTGAAATCCTCTACCCCAAAAACTCATAAAACGATACCCCACATCAGTAGTGGGGTGGGGGTGATGATAGGGGGTGGTACTGGGGGTGGATGAAGTAAAAAAATATTTTGAGGTTTCTGGTTCTTGTACACACACTAAATAACATTTTTTTTCATCCCCTTTAATAATGGGGTAGGGGTGGTAATGGGAGTGGCTAATGCCAAAATTTTTTTGAGACCTTAGCTTCTCTTGTATATACTACATACCAATTTTATAGACTCTTACCTGCTTGATTTACCTATTTACCCCAAATTTGCCCCAACTTTGCCCCAATTTACCCCCCAACCCTTCGTCGCAACAAGATGAAGATCTCGTTAAAGTACATATGTGTACCAAATTTCAAGTCAATATCTCAAACAGTTCCAGAGTAAACGTGCGCACAAAAAATAACTTTTTTTCGCTCAAACTTAAAATCTCGACATTTCATGACATTCTAAGCCTATTTGAACAATAAAAATTTTTAAATTTTTTTTTGTTACTATACTTCCACTGGATGTGGAAATAATTTCACTTAAAGTAGAACTGGTGCAATCGACAATACCCAATAATAGTTTCCTCCTTGATAATAAAATCGATGGGACCGAGCGTTTTTCGAAAAAATAATCATTCAATGAGAAAACACGCCTGCTTCGGTCTCGGTGGACCACCCTGTATATATAAATAAATACATTCCTATAAATCTCAATACCTCACTTCACGCTATTTATATTTAAAAAAATCGCTGCCCAAGGAATCACTACTTTCACATCCAGATTTTCTATCCGAGTCACTCACAACGAAAAAATTTTGTATGTGGAAATAATTGTCTAATAATATAATATTTGAAATCCTCTACCCCAAAAACCTATAAAACGATACCCCACATCGGTAGTAGGGTGGGGGTGGTAGTGGGGGTGGGAAGTAAAAAAATATTTTGAGGTTTCTGGTTCTAGTACACACACTAAATCACATTTTTTACTCATCCCCTTTAATAACGGAGTGGGGGTGGTAATGGGGGTGGCTAATGCCAAAATTTTTTTTTGAGACCTTAGCTTCTCTTGTATATACTAAATACCAATTTTATTGACTCTTACCTGCTTGATTCATCTATTTACCCCAAATTTACCCCAATTTACCCCCCAACCCTTTGACGGAACAAGATGAAAATATAATGTATTTCTAGATCTCGTTAAAGTACATATGTGTACCAAATTTCAAGTCAATATCTCAAACGGTTCCAGATTAAACGTACGCACAAAAAAAGTTACAGACAGACAGACCGACAGACAGAAATTTTTTTTTTCGTTCAAACTTATAATCTCGACGTTTCATGACATTCTAAGCCTATTTGAACAATAAAAATTTTTAAAAATTTTTTTGTCGTTACACTTCCACTGGATGTGGAAGTAAAACTAACTAAAACTTAGTTTTTGTCTATTTGTTGTAGTTTTAGAGAAACCCCTAAATCTCATCCAATTTGGTCCACCCTGTACCGGTTTTAATTTATTGATACTTTAGCTTCAAAATTAAATATAAAAAAACGGCAACTTACCTGAAAATTAACTTCGTTACTATCAGGAAATCTAAACATCGATTTAAGTTGTGCATCTGCCGTTCCCTTCTTCTCGTCATAACTAAAAGGGTCAATAAACTTCTCATCCACAGGACACCCTCTGTCGTCTATGAGACTGACAGTGAGGTTTAACTTGTCGAAAGCGAAACAATTCTTTACCCTGAATCCGTAAGTGCCATCTGGCCTAGAAATTTCAGCTCTGAGCGTGTAAGGGTGGTTGATGACTGCCTCGGTGATTTTTCTGTTCCCGTCAAGGAGCCGAAGGGAGACCAAGGACGTTTCATTCCGGGCGTTTCTGAAGCCTGCTTTGCCGCAAGTTATAACGTAGAATTTATCGTCTGCTAATTCGAGTGTTCGGTGTATTCGTACTGCTATGGGGACGGATCTCTCTTCTGTTTTCTGAAATATAACGTTTCATTAGTATTTCATTAATCATCGTAAAAAAAAATATGCACAGCAATTTATTTCACAAAATATTGGTGTGTCTGTGTCTGTATGTGTGTAGATTGTTTCTTGTAGCCACTTTTAGACTTGTAATTTTCTCTTCTTTGACACGCATATAAAATAGCATGGTAGAATACTCCCTATTCAAATTGAGCCATATCCGTCATACAGGACGATCGCCAGTGACGCGTAAACTATCATGTTTATGTAAACTGTATTAAATTATGTATTTTAATTGGGCTCACAAAAATACGAAGATGTACAAGATATCGATACTATAAAATAAATTTAATATTCTTTAATATTCAGTGTATGTTTCAGGTTCGAAAAAAACAATCCTTATATCAAGATATATATACAAAGCGATGCAGTTGAGCAGTTCTGAATGAAAGTATTTATTAATCACGATGACCTCTGTTAGATCTATAATTTTTGTTTCAAATGTGAAACATTTGCAAAATATAGTATGGTAGATTAATCTCTACTGAAATTGGGCCATAAACGTCATACGAACTGGTTTACAGAGACATGTAAATAGACGTTTTATATAAACTATACTTTACTAGAGTTTTTATAGATATTACTAATAGTCCAGAAGCCGGTGAATACTTTTGGTACTTATTTTTCCATTTGGTGAATGTCGATAGGATTGATCTGTTAGTGATACTAATCAACAAATTCTGAGTCTGGCAAAAAATTTTCCAGCGGGTTCAATGGGTGGGAAATTCAAATGAGTTGAAATTCTTTTTCTTTCCTCCAGTTGAACAAAGTAAGTCTGGCTGAAGTGTTTCAAAAAATCCGCTGATTGGAAAATCGAGCGGCATCTCGAAATTTGAAGAAATAAAAAATGATTGCTCTTATTTTTACAGTCCTGAAAATGTTCCCCATGATGATCTATACTATAATTCCACGAAAAAAACAAATCTGGCTATTATTTACATTCACCAAAGCTTCGCTAGACTCTCTCGAGGATTTAAATAGTACGCTCTCAATTAGGTATGCTCTGAAGTTAAAAAAAACTATAAAATATCAAAATATTTTCTTTGCACAGAAGTTTAAAATAATCCCAAAAAATAATAGTTGAAATATAGCTTTTGCGTTAACTTGACATTGAATTGCAATTTCTTAATTTTTTTCCAGTGGCCATTGCATCAAATAAAATTATAATGAATAAATTTTGCAGAGATCTCAAATATAAAGGCGTGTTTTGATCAAGTTAACTTTTCAACCATGCGGGTATTAGTATAGTTTTCGTCTCATGAGGGCATAACGATCGCATTTGGGCAACGGCTCGATTTGAATCAATTTCGGATCCCTTCTCTCTAGTTTTGTTGCCACAAGGTAATACACGTGTTTGACGGTGCTCCGCCAAATAAATTTTCAATCGACTTAAGTGGATTAATTATGTAAGTTAATTGTTTGTTTAATTATTATATTAGTTAAATAATAAATGTGGTAATTTTATTTTAGATTCAGATTGATTCAAATTCGAATTTAAATTCAAATTCGAATTCAAATACAACTTCACATATAAAATTCAAATGTAACTGCGATTTTGATTTTATCGCCATTTTAAACCTCGTTATGGATCTGTAAATTCTGATGTGTACTACTATGCCTTTGGTTACGGGAGCTTATCATAAAAGTAAATTAAACTGGAATGTTTCCTGTGTTACATGGATGTATCGAGATTTCGTTGAAGATATAAATTTATGATTTTTTGTCTGGAAGCCATTACTGGTAGAGCAGTGACGTAAATAGTATTTCTGTCTAGCAGTCGAGTAAAGACTAGCTGGGGAATTTTGTTTCGTGCCGATAAAGTAGGCAACCTATGTCAACGAGCTATTTAACCTAACCTGCGGAGAAGTGTCAATTTCGTTTTCAACATCCAGTAAACATCACGTTTTTATTTTGGAGGATCTCTCAAATTAAGACAACAGCAACGTCTTAACTTTAAGATAAGTCCATTATTCTATTTACTATTCACTACTAACAAAGTGTGTACCGTTGTTTTATAGAAAAAACTGCCATATGCAGGATATTATTTTAAAGTAAACAATGTGCTATTTAACAATCGCAATTAAACTAGAGAGCCATTTCACGATTAAGTCGTATATACTTTTTAATGTTTTAGTCCGTATTATCTTCAACAGAGTGGAGGCTATAGGCCTGTGATAGACAGTATCGTTATTGAGTTTCACTAATTTATCGTTGTTTTTATAAGGTTTTATGTTTTGGTACTGCCAATAAAACCACGGAGTTAGATGTGGGCCCTAAGCCACTATCTCCGATACTAGTGTATCCTTTTTGGTTTATGCTAATTTTAGTATCGTTATAAGTTTTGACCGTGTGGTCGTGTACTAAGGTACAGCTGTGCTTTAACCCTTATCGTGTTGTATTTGTTTGTGTACCGTGGTACAAACCTTGTAGTTTTAAATTATTTAAATTATCTGTTATAGTTGTTTAACTCTATAATTATTGCTGGCTTAATTTAGGTTAGTTTCTACGTTATATTTAGTGATAGAATTTTTCCTGGAGTCGTGGGCTTATGTACAAATTTATGGTGTTTAGTGATAAACAAGTTTTATTAACCAGCTACTAGGTTGTTATTTTTTAGTAGTGTTTTTACTTAGTACGGTATATTTTGCACGTAAACTTCGGTTACTCCAGTAAAAGTTTGGCAGCAAGGTGAGGTTACAACATTTTATTACCATTTTATTTTTTTTCAGTTTCATTAGATATTTAATAGTCAAATTTTATGAAATAATTTCAATATTTATAGTGAAATAGTGGTAGGAAGGTTGCTTCCGTTTGTTTATTTGGTTGGGGATTTGCCTCTATTTCCCTCAACTTTTGTGAGTAGTTTGCTATAAATATCTGACTTTGTCTTACATAATTTTCTTTAAAAGTTTTTAGTCATTGTTTATCTCATACCTAATAAAATTTTTCTGATCACTGGTATTCTTTGGAAAACCGTATTTTGTATTTGTAGTGTAATTTAAATTTTGCCCACCTTTCATGAATCAAATCATTGAAAAACTGTAATTTCGAATTTCAAATTTTGTAACTTAACCTGGACACTTTTAAATTATTTCAGATTTAATTGGCCTAACTTTCACTGGGGTTTTGATCATTGACCAATTAAGGTAAGTCATTATTTCATGTTTTTTCTATAGTTTTTTCAAAATTGTTTATTGCTAAAGTCACCCACTGATACTAATTTAGGAATATAGGATACTAACTATAAATTTTGTTGTACATATTAAATTTTTAAAAGGATTTCAAGCCATGAAATTGTCAGATACTAACCTAATTGTTATTTGCTAACCTTTGTTAAAATTCATTACTTGTTAACGAATTTTATTCGTTATTAAATTGTTGTCATTTTAAATCTTTGTTTATCTGGTGTGTGTGCTGTATCGTGGCTTCCTTTCTGGTCCTCCTATAGTATCTGGCACCCAAGGTGCTCTTGAATTTTTGCATACGAAAACTCAAGTTTTTACACACAAAAAAAATAATAATTTTTTTATTACTTAATCACTCTTGGCCGCATTATCGAGGCTGTTATTTACGCTTACCCATGGCCCTCTGCCTCCTGTAAAACTGCTAGGATAGCCGAGCCTAATTTGTTTTGGTAGTAGGTTATAACCTTTGTGTTTGAACATTTTTAGTCACCAGACAAATTAGTTTTGTGTCATTCGGGGAATATTAATAATACTAATACTATGAATTAATTTGTAAGTGATGATGTCAGTTTGGGCTTATCCCATTTAATTTTATAGTAAAACTTAATAGTCAAGAACTCAACCATTCTAGAGTTATTAAAATATTACCCTGTTGACTAAGAAATATTTTTTTCAATTATTCTCAATTCGAGATCCTTGATGGTCATAACGGGAGTTTTGTAGACCTGCCCTTGATATAACCCTAAAGAAAGAAGTCTAATGAGGTTAGATCAGGTGACCTTGCAGGCTACCTTATGAGAACCTGCTTTGAAATAAGTTGTGGGCCATAATCTTCATTGAGATAATTCATAACAACGCGGCTGTTATGGGGCGGTGCTTCGTCTTGCTGGAAATACAACAATCGGTATGGTGAACTTGTCCTATTTTTTGCCAAATTTGATTTTGTCTGTCAGCGGACTTTGAAAGAATATTGGGCCAATGATTTGTGTTCCATAAATACCTGTCCATACATTTATCCCAAATCTTTCTTGAAACCTTTGTCTAAGTAATCTTTGATTGTGTTGGGACCAATATCTTACGTTCTGCGGTTGAATATCGCATTATTTATGAAACGTACTTCGTCGGAAGAAAAGATGTTGAAGGCAAAATTATTGTCTCTTTGAAACTTATTAATTAACCACTCGCAAAACACAATTCGTCTTACAGAATTTCTTTCGTATACATGTTGTTGCAGATTGTACTTTAACGAGCGGTAATTATGTTTTTCAAAATTCTTCTTACTGTTTCCCTATTTGATCCCAGTCATTCCGCTATTTCTCTAACAAAGGCTGATAGATTGTGGCTGACCATTCCTAGCATATTAGTCTCCAACTCTTCATTTGATTTTGGACACGTGGCTCTCGTCGCATATTTCTCTCTAATTTCTTGAAATAATGACGAGACGGATGTCTTCTTTCAGGAAATTTCTGAGATACATTTGACCTGCAAGCACAGAATTTTTTCGACATTCGCCATAAATTAATATTATGTTCGTTTTTTCGTTATTGATGTATGTTAAGAAATATCAATAAATGGACACAAATCTTTCGCTAACAATAATTGTTTACTAATGTCACCTTTCTCTTGTTTTATAATATTGTATCAAATCGTAGTGCAAAGGCAATTATATTAAAATTCAGTAAAAATTATTTTGAAAGTGATTTTTTATTTTTAAATAAATTAAATAAAATAGAAAAACAAATAGTATAGATTAGAAAGGTTATCAATGAATTCAGAAAAAATCTACAATTTATTGAACACTATGAGCCGCCACCTTCCCATTTGAAACAAAAAAGTTTTCGATAAAAAAAGTGATATGTTCAACTTTGGAGGCTTCGTAGATAGTTATTATTGAAATTAAACGAAAAATTATATTTTTTTCTTGGGCTTTACCTGCCGTAGAACATATTTTGGCATTAAAAAATACTCTAGACGAATGTCTTAAAATGCTTAAAAAACTGAACTTCGACTCAAAAATTCGCCAAAGTCTCACAGTATACTCAGACTGTTGTCTTGAATCCAAATATGTAAAAATATACAGTGTTCCATTAAAAAAATCGAAAATTGCGGTCATTTCCGGGTAAACCGGAAATGGTCTCATGCCGTTTTTTATGAGCAAAAATCCATTTTTACAGGTTGTTTATGCACACCAAATTTCAAATGGATAAGTTAAAAAATAGAGGAAATATGGGGGTGAGCTACTGTCACTAGTCTATGTCACCCGGTATGCTTTCGTTAAATGCAAGTATGAATACATTTTTTTGTACTGAACATAGTTCTGTTACCATCCAGCCCCGCGATTTAATATCCCTACATTAACTTTTAGTTTAGAGGGTAAATAATTACTACGACACAAGTTTTAAGCAAAAGTACAAGAAACCGGTAAACAATGAGCAAAGTTGTTGACAAAATGTTGTGATGTACGTAGTGTCGTAGACTTCTCGCGATGTAACGAACAAAGGAAAATGTATGGACATATTTATTTCTTTTTTGATCATACAGTATAGATTAGAACAGTGTTCACAGTATAAATGTCCTCACTCCATCAACCATTAACCTTGCACCACACCACGCATAACTTAATAGCATTTTTGTACTTTTATATGTTATACCAGCTAACAAAGGCACGTTGTATACCCTGCACACTTCATGTAACTGACAACCGACTCATAGGAGCATGAATTTATTCTGTACCGTTTACTGACTTACTTCCGTAAAAAAATATATGAAGAACAGTTAACTATAACACGTGCCAAGGAGTGCTATTTTCAATGGGTACTTGCAATTTGATTTATGTAAATAGTTATTTGAATATGCATTGTTTGTAATTTCTTAGTGGCGAATTGTGAGTATTCATGTTGAGAATAACGCCGACGTTAAAAGGAAAAATGGGTAATGGCAAAATGTTATGCCAATTAAAAATCAGCATGTTTAACTATATTTATGGTCCAATAAACCAGGCATTTCAGGCATTTCAACCCCCCCGTCAACCAAATTTGTATATAGGGGCAGAAAGAGATGCTTAAATTCAAAAATGCAGGGTTATAGAGTTTAGGGGTTCGCCGCCATCTTAATTTTTGCGGGGAATGTTTCATTTGCGGATATTTCGCTTGCTTTTTGATCTAGGCTATTTATTTTCTTGAGTGCGTGGAATATAGTTTTCTTTAATTTTTACTCGACAATTTTCTATTTTAAATCGATAGTTTTTTTGATATATTTTTTTTGTTTTTGAAAAATTGTCAAAAAAAAAATTTTTGAGCCATTCTTTCACCCTTAAGAAATTTATACATAAAAATATTCAATATAAGTTTTTGGTAAAGCTCTCAATTATGCTCACCTTTTATTAGAACGATTTTTTCAAAGTAAAATTTTATTGCATTTCCGAAAAATATTTTTCAAGGAAAATTTTGCAATAATTTCAAAAAACATTTTAAGGAAAATATTGTTGCACCTCCGAAAAATAATAGAGAAAAATAGTCTCCCATGTATGCCTAATCCATGGAGTTTCAAAATTAAGACGGAAGTTCAACTATATTTCGAATCAGTCCGTTGACGTCTTCTGGAGGCGATTCTGTATCTGGATGAAGTGGGATGTTTATCTCCGACTTGCGGTGATATTCCTCTTTCATTGCATGTTCATTAAAGTTGAAATTATTTTCTACTTTTTAATGCAATTTGGTTTTAAAAGAAAACCCCCGTTTTTGAAAAGTTTTTTATTTATTTCTTTAAATTATTAATGTATTTGGTCTTTGATGAAGAGCTTATGAATGTTAGACCCTAATATTCTAGAAGAAAACAAAAACAGATATGACGTAATAGGAATGTAAAAGAAATGTAAAATATAAAGCTATTTTATATCAACGTCTTCTATTAATTTCATTTAACTATCTTCAATACTTTTGAAAAAAATTAATTTTAAAGTTGAGGGTTGTTACCCCATAACTCTGGTAATATAGCGGATAGAGGTTTATTATATATTTTATTGAGCGTTCCTAGTCGTAAGCAACATTCATGTGAATGAATAGCCCAATAAGCCGCTGGGCCCAATTCCATATACTTAACCGGCGAGACCCTTTGGTCACGACAAATAATGCCTAAATATGCATTAGTTCGACTGATTTATCATTTTCTGTCGTTTCCGGTTTCACCGGAAGTGACAGTAACTTTGGATTTTTAAATAGTATGTGTTTATATTTTTGGATTCAGAAGGTCATTTTGTATTCAACTATGGCATAAAAATTCAGATAAAAATATTAATGATTGACAGTTTTATGAGTAAATTTAATTTTTCATCAAAAAATGTTTTGTTTTGCTTCAATAAATAATAAAAAAAATACAATTATGCCATTATATCATATAACATTTGTGTTATAGGCTCCTAAACATTTCGGAATACATTTTTTTTAAATGGCACCATATTAGCTCAATACATTATTTCAATGAAACATTGTATTACCGATAACTTGGTACCAAGCACTCCACTATTTATTAGTAAAAATAATACATGTGAATTATGATAAATGATAAGAAATAAACGAATTAAACTAAGTGGTTACTTTATCACTTTATCTAAAAAAATTATATTCAAAATGATGACCACCGACATCTACACAACGTCTCTTGCCAAAGTTTCTCTCACCACATTGGTGGGATGTTAATGTGTTATAGAATTTATTTCCCTCCTAACCTCAATCTTTCAAGTCTTCTAATGTAGTTGGTACTGTTGAGTGTACATGTTCTTTAATGTGGGCCCAAAAATAAAAATCTAACGGCATTAGATCAGGTGATCGCGCTGGCCACATGACTGGTCCATTCATTGATCCTTGAAATGACCGTTTAAATATTCCGCAACTACTCTGGCATTATAGGCCAGGCACCATCCCAATGATTTAATGGTAAATGTTCCAAAAACTGTTAATTTCATTTCTCAAGAAAATTAAATATCTTTCCCCTGTCAAAAAATATGTTTCCCTTAATGCCTGCCCAAACGTTAAAACCAACCCGTTCTTGAAAATTGCCTTGCCTCAAAAGTCTTGGATTTTCTTGCGCTCAAATTGTACCTTAAATTATTTCTATTGAAACTACCGTTTGTAAAACGGAATACGTAAGAAAATAATATAGTATAGTGAACGTTTAGAGATCTAATTTCATTGTCTAAAAGTCATCTGCATTACTGAAACCTCCGCATGAAATTGTTTTGATATAATGCTTGGTGAAGCTGGTATTTGTAACTCTTAAAGTTGCGTTTTTTTAAGAATTTTTTTACACTTTCTCTTCCTATGTCTAACTAACTTGCAGTTTCTCGTATTGATACACTAGGATTGATTTTCACTGACAATAATACATTAATTTCGGTGTCTTCACTGATAATTGGCATTTGGGGCTCTTGAGCTGCTCTCTCTTGTCTCAGCTCCCGTTCGACTCTAAGAAAATAATATCTGCCAGAATGATTTCTAAGTGGATAGTGCTCTGCATATAAATCCCGGACTACCTGGCTCATGATTTTATAATACACATCAAAATAATATCGAATTATCATGGAACTAAATACTCTTTGAGCTATCAGGTCATTCACTTGTTTCTTTTGTTACTTTTCAAAGACACCTACTTGATAAAGATCCACTGTTAAATATTTTCATTTATATCTTGTTGGATATTAATATTATGTATTTTTCTGTATTATAGTACGAATAAATAATGGAGTGCTTGGTACCAAGTTATCGGTAATAAAATGTTTTATTGAAATAACTTAGTGAGCCAATATGGTGCCATTTAAAAAATGAGTTATTTTGGAAAAACGATTTTTGAAATGTTTAGGAGAATATAACACAAATGTCATTTACGTAATGTCATAATTGTATTTTTTGATTATTTATTGAAGCAAAATAAAACATTTTTTGGGGTCACGGCCGGCCGCTTAGATGAAAAATTAAATTTGCTCATAAAAATGTCAGTAATTAATATTTTTATCTTAATATGCCATAGTTGTATGCAAAATAACCTCTTGAATAAAAAAATGTAAAAATATACAGGGTGTTTCGTTTAAAAATCCAAAGAGTAGCATTATTTCCTGGGAATTCGGCAGAAAATTATAAATCAATCGAATTAATGCATATTTAGCCGTTATTTGACGTGCCCAAATTTGAATATCTTGTAAGATCAAGAAGATATAAGGGCGAGCGTCATTTTGCGATCACCCTGTATATTTATTTGAAAATACAGAAGGAACATGAACGTTTAACTTCAGATTCCACTGATTCATAATACGTACTTTCTTCTGCATATGGTTTATCACACTTTAAAATGTTAAAATTGCATAACCGCACCCACATGGTTATCATTGCCATTTTTGATTATGCTTTGCAGCACATATTACGTCATCTACTTTGCAATAAATAGTAAGTACCTTGGCAATAAATCAGAAACCGTATATTAATAACCGATATGAGTATATGCTATTAAATATATCATGAATACACACAATGTTACCCAAAGTGTCAGTTTCATAATAGTCTAATGATTATATGTTAAAAACTGAATTTCATACAAGCAAGATAATCTGTTACATACATACATTAGATTAGAATTTGATAAATCTTCTCCAAAAAAAAAGTTATGCTTTAGTCGCTATCCTGGAAAATTTTACATTTTTTTTAAAATTTATTTAGCTAATCCTGGAGGCGAAAATAACGCCAGACTATTGTCCAATACATTGCCATTGGAGGTTTGGTAATTTTGTAGTCTAGTCCAAACCAATACGAATGAAAGGAGTACCGTTGGTTGCTCTAGCATTTGAAATAGGAATAATTTCAAATTATTTTATTGTATTTTTTGTTTTATTTTGTTTCCAGATTTTCAGCAACCGAAGCATCGCATTATGGTACAAGGACCATAATATCATCTCAAAAATGTCAAATATGATAACCTAAATTACGATCTGAAATATTTATTTTCTAATAGCCAATAGACTCAAATTTAATATTTCTAGAAAGTAAGTTTATCTTTTTAAAGGTTGATTATTACAGATTGTCGATTCGTGAGATTCGGTGAAGTTCGAATAAATACAGTTTTGAGCTAATTTCCTTAAAAGAGCATGAATCTATAAAGTTTCATATATGATATATTTATATGTATCTGATTTGCTAAAAAAAATTAAGTACAACTATGTTCAATTTGACCATTTCAAAACTTTGTCTAAAATTTCAATTATCATCAAGGTTTATCAGAGTGGATTTATTTCATGAATATGATAGAGAATACAGTACACTCAAAGAAAGTTGCACGTTTTGACCCATTTTGAAAAAAGTATGTCGAAATATGAAGACTGCATCTCATAATTTATTTCTGAAAGGTAAAATACTATCGACTTTGGAATAATTCCTAATAATATTGTTGGAATCCGATTTGCTGAAAATGTATGTAACATTCAGTCCCAAAATTAGCTAACTTGTAATTAAAAATGTAAAATGAATAAAAACGTCGAAACAAAATTAATTTTACTGATTCGAAGTAAGATAATTTCTATTGTTGCTATGACTGCAAGACAAACTTGATCCAAACATCAGTCACGCAGTTATTGTCATTTACTAGTCAACCATCCTAGGATGGCAAGTAGCTGCGCAGAAAGAGACGAAATATCATCACTGTTGGACAGAAACAAACAAGATTTTTAAGCTTCTTAAGCTAGCTAGCTTAAGAAGCTTGTTGGTCTCTGTTCAACAGTGACGATATTTCTTGTCTTTTTGCGCGGCTACTTGTCATCCTAGGATGGTTGACTGGTAATATTAAAAAGTTTAATTGTACTGATATCAATAACCATACCTATACATCGTTCTAAAGGTGTTGTTTTAATCTTGTTCATCTTTATTAAAATGTTTAATAAATTTTAGGAATTTATTATTTGTTGATATGTATCAATACATCCTACTTATTATATTCTCCTTCTAATAGTCCAGTCAACGAAAGAGTCGTAGAGGACATGGAGGAGGGGAGAATTTCCCCTTCAGGAATGTGTTAGGGGTAGTTAGGCGGTAAATACGCTAAAAGTCCCCACCGGGGGGTGAAAGTTTCCTTTTCTCGATCCTTCGCTTATAATTTCAAAATCAAACATACTTAAATTTCCTACAAGAATGTCTTTATTCATCTTCTTCCTATGTGTTATAGTTTACGAGATATTCGCCAGCCAAAATAGAAAATTAATGAATAAATTAATATTGAATATTTCTATCAAAGCGGTTTACTGTGGTCTGGTAATAAATCACAGTCACAAATCAATCTTAATTTTATAACACTCGGCGTATTTACTAACGTAATATTTTATCGAAATATACAGTGTGACTCACTTAAAATGCCCGAAAAACATTTGCCTGCTACAAAGGCAAAGCCACCTGCGGTACCAAAATATGCGGAAAAAATTAAAAATCATATTAGTGGGTCTTGACAAATTTCACGTATAAAACACACCACTACAGACAGTAGACAACCCCCAAATTCAAAGCGGAAGGGGGTTACACATTTGGAAAAACGCAGACATACATCCACACCCACCGGTGTGCTACCGCGCCGGTAGCAGAAATTGCGGAAACTAGGGATCCCCTTTGCCAGATGAGCTTATGTATGAGAAATCCCCCATCAACAAAATCAAATTTTGGTGTATGTATGTTTATGGTGCCGATCCGATGCATTTTTCAGAATTTTTAACATTCAAAATGCTTTTATTTTTTTCCACATATTTTGGTACCGCAGGTGGCTTTACCTTTGTAGCGGGCGAATGTTTTTCTGGTCATAAGTAGATCCTAATTTGTTCTATACTTGAGTAAAATTTGATTCAAATCGGAAACAAAATAAAAAAGTTATAAGGGTGTCTTCACTTTAAGTGAGTCACACTGTATATTTAAGGAAATTTATAGATTTCTACAAAATACTACGTTAGTAAATACGTCAAGTGTTGTAAAATAATGATTGTTTTGTGGCTATGAGTTATTAGCAGACCACGGTAAATTGGCTTGATAGAAAAAATTCAAGTACCTAATTAATTTATTTATTAATTGTATATTTTGGCTGGCAAATATCTCGTAAACTATAACACATAGGAAGAAAATGAATATAAACATTCTTGTAGGAAATTTAATTATGTTTAATTTTTCCCGTACGACGCATCGTTTCCAAGTTATAAGCGAAGAATCGAGAAAAGGAACCTTTCCACCCCCCTCCCCCTGAAGCGGCGTGGCTAGGGGTGGGGACTTTTATAAAGGTATGGGTAAATAAAACACCTAGATTAAGTGATGCCGTTTAATTATAGTCTATTAAGTTCGTATGCTTCACAAAGAAGAGTAAAAATACTACTACGTTATATTATATTTTGAAACAACTATATAGCTCTACATCAGCAATTTTAAAGTCCTACATTCTGTTAACTATAAACATTCAATAAATGATGTCATTCAGTAACATTGTAGAATCGAGTGATTTTTGTTTATGATTCGTGGAATCCAATACTCCCACTCAAAAATTAATCGATTATTAAAAAAATAAAGTAAAAAGTTTTCACGGCATTAAATCTGGGTAGAAGTTTATGGTCCAACATTTGCTGCATGGAAATGGGGAAAACCCAGTTAAAAACCCATTCAGACCATTTGTATATTCTTTGTCAATCCAGCCCAACGTTTCTTCGAAGGTCCAGGAACCGAGGCCCTGGTAGTGATTTGGTAAACACATCGGCAATCTGTTCACCTGTTGGAATATATTCAAGTATTACTGTTTTTTGTTCAACTTGTTCTCTTGAAAAATGATATTTAATGTCGATGTGTTTCGGCCTTTTGTGACATGTAGGATTATTGGCAATACTTATACAACCAGTGTTATCCACATACATTGTTATAGGCTCTGAAATTTTTCTAAGAACTCTCTAAATTTTGCCAAAGTTCATGACTATTTTTATTTTGATATCTACTTAAAATATTGACAGCTGCCGACAAATCTAGTCGAGTACACATCATGGCATACATTAAACATCCAATCAGTCTCCTTGATGGAGCTTCATAATTTATTTCAGAATTTAAGTTCACATTCAAAGGCGTGCCCCGACAGGTTTACAGTCAATCATATTGTTTAGTTAACACTGTTTTTCATTTTTAACGGTAAACACCCATCTATTATATTTCATTTGGGGGTTTTGGTACTAGAGACCAAGTGTTATTAGTTTTAAGCGAATTTAATTCGTCCTTTATTGCTTGCTCCCACTTAAGACGATCCCTACTATCTTTAATTTCATTATAATTGTTAGGTATATTTATTTTTATTGCACTAGCATACATTAATTGCATACTTAATTCGTCAAACACATAATTGAGATCATCATTATAATTAGGTCTAGGACGTTTTTGAAGCTGTTTGCTTTTGCTAATTTCTAGTTTGTTATTTTTACTAGTAGGTAAGGATTCATTATTTTGCACATCAAGCTTATTATCTGCTTTGGTTAAGACAGATTTATTTTCACCAAACTCATTATCTGCTTTGGTTAAGACAGATTTATTTTTATTGATCTGCTTTGGTTAAGACAGATTTATTTTTTTTTTAATTGAGTGGTGGCACCAGTTTAACTGCTTTTATTAAGTCAGCTTTATTAGGAATTTTATTTATTTCTGGTGACTGAGAGGTTTCCATTGTCTCAGCTTTATTTGCCTTGGTTAGGTCAATTTTTATTTATATGTTGTGGGATTACTAAGTTTTCTGCTGAGGCAGAGTTATTAGTTTGTGTTGGATTGACCTCTTTATATTTTAAAGGCGGTCGAGATATTTTATAGTTTATTTCGTCAATTATTACATCCCGAGCTTTAATAAATTTCTCGATTTCGTCGACCCATATCTTCTAACCATTAGCTTCATAGCCAACAAGAATGCCTTTAAATGATTTTGAATCAAATTTACTGCCCCGTGTTTGATTATAAATATACACGGTGGAGCCAAAAACTTTTAAATATTTTATTACAGGTTTTTTATTATGCCACAGCTCGTACGGAGTTTTGTCCGTTTGTAAGGCTCTGGTAGGTGAACGATTTATGAGATATGCTGCAGTTAAAACAGCTTCACCCCAGAAAACTTTGGGTAAATCTGCTGTAACAATTATGGTTCGGGCCATTTCAGTGATTGTTCTATTCATACGTTCAGCTACTGAATTTTGCTGTGGTGTATAGCTAACGGTAAGATGATATGTTATGCCTCGTTGTGCACAAAAATCCTTAAATTCGTTCGATAAATATTATCCCCCATTGTCGCAATAAAGATTAGCAATTTTAGAATTAAAATGTGCTTCACTTACCACAAAATCCTTAAAACTATTGAGGACATCGGATTTTTATGTTATTAAATAAACAACTGTATACCTCCTGTGTAAAGTCATTTTGTAAGGGTTCTGTTGATTAAATATGTAGCATCATTCTCATAATACTCGACATGGTAATACTCTGTACATTCCAAGTCACACAACTACTTCTTTTCAACACTCTCCATTCCACAGATGTATTACTATTTATAATAGGTTACCAAACCATATAAAAAAAAATATTCAAAATGAAAATAAATTCAAGAGGGTAACTAAAGATTTTTTAATTGACAATGTTTACTATTCTGTAAACGATTATTTAGATAGTTAGTTTTCGTTTCTGTCGTTTTATACATTTTCTGTTGATTATTTATCTGTGTTGTATATTATATGTTTTATACATTTTCTGTAGATTGCTTATTTTTGTTGTATATTATGTTTCTATGTATTTTAATAACATATTTGACTTGTCACATGTACAAAATCATGTATTACTTTTAGTGACCAATAAATATCTATCTATCTATCTAAAACTGTCTCACCCCAAAATGATTTATTTAAATCAGCACTGTTGATCATTGCACGACCTTTTTCTGTGATCGTTCATATCATTCTTTCTGCTACACCATTTTGTGCTGGAGTGTGGGATACTGTTATATTTCTTAATCCACATCTGTACACAAAAATCTTTAAATTCATTTGAAAGATATTCACCCCCATTATCACAATATAAATGAACCATTTTGAGATTGAAATGCGCCTGACTTTTTGTGACAAAATCTTTGAAAACTGCAAAAACTTCAGATTTGAGAGTAATAAGATAAGTTACTGTATGTGTGTATGAATCAGTAAATATGACAAATAATTTTTTGTCGTCATATTAGTTAAAACCTTCAAGATAATTGGACCACACACATCGCTAATAATAAATAACGGTCTTTTAATAGAATTCCTGTCTTTACTTTTAGAAAAGGTAATTTGGATTATTTTCCATAAATACAGCTTTCACAAATATCATTATTCGGATAGATTTGTTTAATCAAATTAACATCGTCGGTCATTTCATTATTTTTTTTTTAATTCAAGAAATTGTTTTTTTTTTTTTCAATGTGACCTAAACGTTCGTGCCAAATTTTATGTTTTGATGATGGTATATTTTTAAATACCAAATGACTTTGATTCGAAAATATCCTTTTTTTTTTAATTTTAAAAGTAACATCTATTAAGTCATTTAAAGCATTACCTGTTAAGAGAGTCTTACCACCCTTTTGTATTTCAACTCCACCAGTTTCATTAAATATTACTGACATCCCAGCTTGTTGAATCCGACGGACAATAGATTGTATGGCACCTCAGGGCTGTACAGAACATCTTCTAGAACACCTTCTTCTCTTTAGTTTGTGGTTACAGGGATGGAACCTCTTTTTGTTGCCACATCATTTTTTTTTGCAATGAAAATTTTAACGAGGGCACTAAATCCACCATTTCCTTGAAAATTCCAAGTGTGTTGACGAGATAATCTGAGGGACCATTGTCCAGTAAGAAAATTATTTCATCTCTCGTGGGTTGAGTGTCAAAGTTTCCTGCCATAAATGCAAAGCTACTCCCACTGTTTGAAGTAGTTTGCACTGTTTGAATTGTTCGTGGTCTTCCTGGTTATCACCTTTATTTTGTATCATCCCTTTATAGTAGAAACAATTGCTTTTCATGTTGTTCTTTCTGCCACAGTGGTTACATTTTCTGTTTGAGAACCTTTTATTTTGTTTATTTCCATAATTTTGCGATTTCTACTGACGACTTCTATTTTGTGGTTGGTTGAAGTTTCCATTCGATGGCTTACGTGAGGTTCTCCAATTTGTTCTGGTTTGTTGATTGTTAGGTTTTGTCCAACATTTGTTTTGGGAGTCTCGACGTGTAGCACTTTTAAACTTGTATTTGTATTTTTTAGCTTAACTTCCTGGTCTAATAGACGGGTTTTAACAAATGCAAGAGTTATGTTTTCTTCTGCTAACGTCTCCAATGCTGTAATTAGGCCATTATAGTCAGCTGGCAAGGTTAATAACAAATGAGCAATTTTGTCAGTCTCGATTAATTGTGCACCAGCTGATAAAAGCTCAATCATAAAATCTTCAAATAAAGTGAAGTGGGTTATTAAAGGAGTGTCACCTTTAATTTCATCTCAAATAATTGTTTTCTTATTGCGAGTTGAGATGGAAGGCTCTTACGTTCATAAAGAGTGTCAAGTTGTTGCACGATTTCTTTAGCTGTAATGTGCTCCTCAGCAAAACTGAGCAATGAATCACATAGGTATTTTATTATGACACCTTTTGCCGTTCGTTCGGCTTTAGCCCACTCGTCCTCAACCATCTCAGGAGGATCTACATCAATTACTTGCAACACATTTAACTCATTTAATAACGCACGTATTCGTCGCTTCCAAATGCTGTATCTTTGTCCATTAAATGGCACTGTTTTTAGTTTTGAGTGTTTCCATTTTATTGTCACTTATGCAATTAACCACTTAAAAGCAACTTACTGAAATTGTCTGCCACTTTCACTAGTCTATTTTTTATTTAGTTTTATTTGTCTTCTTTGATTTTTAATTAAATTAGTTTACACGTTAACTGGACCCATAACCTAAAGGTATGGGTAAATAAAACACCTAGATTAAGTGATGCCGTTTAATTATAGTCTATTAAGTTCGTATGCTTCACAAAGAAGAGTAAAAATACTACTACGTTATATTATATTTTGAAACAACTATATAGCTCTACATCAGCAATTTTAAAGTCCTACATTCTGTTAACTATAAACATTCAATAAATTATGTCATTCAGTAACATTGTAGAATCGAGTGATTTTTGTTTATGATTCGTGGAATCCAATATTTTAGTATGTTTACCTCCTAACTAACCCCAACACATTCCTAAAGAGGAAAATTTCCCTACAATCCCCTTTTGGGCATTCATGATTGGACTATAAATATAATTTGCGTTTAAAAATTGACAATTTTTTTTGAAATATTATCTCGGTCGAAGTCTTTACACACCTCTTTCACTTCGAACTTGTATTTTCTTCGTTGGGCCTGAAATTCGATAATAAGTGTGACACTTATTATATTATCCCAGATAATATTTTAAAACAAAATAAAAAAAAATTGAATAAAAAATTGACCCACCTTCAAGAAAAGTCGCAATTTCTTTTTTGAAGTCGGTTAAAAATTCAACATTTTCCCGTTATTCTTTAGATGCACATCTAATTCATAACAAACAAGTTTTTAAATAAATATTGTCAATTTTATTGCAGTGAATTAATTCCTGATACAAATTTATTCCTTTTTCCTGTTATTCATTAGCAAACATAACATGCCTACATAACTTATATTTCAGTATTTAAATAAAAGATAGAACTAATAACCCATTGAAAGCTCATTGGATGTCCGGTTGACACATACTGTTAAGTAATTTACACATAATTTAATTCTAAAGCAAATATATAGTATTTCCATCATCTACAATTATAGTATATAAATATTCAACAGATCTCATGAGTCAGTTTAAATGAGTAACACGTTAATACCTATATTTGTAGTTCTTGAAAGTTTAGAATTCTTATATTTAGGTTGTTAGTGGAATTACATATGATTCTCGAAATTTATGTGAGTAAATTCAAATCATCGATTACACAGCAACATAAAAATAAAAGGTCGTGATCTGGATGACGGACCATGGTATTCTTATATATTTTTCGATGCCGAATCCGAATCCGAGATCAAAAAAATTGGTATATTCCTTAAATTTTTGTCCAGAGCCAAAAATATCCCTTAAGCGGCGTATGGGTAAAGTTATGAATATCAGTATCATTACGGAAAAGAGTATGAATGAGCACTTTGCAACCCTCGTGCTCTCAATTATTGTTGCCAATACGCATATATATTATCACGCCCGATTCAATCGTCGTAATAAAAAGTATAGAAAAAAATAAAAACCCTTCAAAATAATTATTTCCTCATTGAGAACTGCCAAAAAGTATGTACACTTCATGATTATTATGGATTATTAAGTTGTAGTAACGTGGATTCAAAAAAAAGTACATTTCAAATCATTTTAATTTCCTTGCTTGATGATTTTCTTGATAAATATATATATTGGAGGCTGTAACTTGCCGAGAAATTGACCCATTGGAATGAATAAAATATCACTATTTCGGAAAAAATGTATACTTTTCGAATGTTCAGACACAAATTCATTTACTTGTATGCATTTTTTCCAAAATATGATTAATCAGATCATGATAAGAAATTGCGATTTTCACGATCTTATCCTTATACCTATGAAAATATTTTTGATTGTTTTGAATATAAATTCTGGAACTTTTCCAATACATTAGCAAATGTATAAGGAATCCATTGGATATAGCTGAAATGTGGATTTATTGTTGCCAAGGGCGTAACAACCCCCCCCCCCCCCCCACTCCGAAGAAGTTGGTACGCCTTCTACATCCCTTCTATACCTTTCCGGACATAGATCTGCATCATGAAAGCTTCTAGCTTACAAGCTCTTGAGAATACAAGGGAGACATGGTGGAGGGTGAATGTAGAAGAACGCACTACCGGGCGTCAAAATGACGCGACACCAATTTATTTCTCAGGGAGCGCGTATTACCCCGTTCTTCTACCTCCCAGGCGGGTTCGAGATAAGATGCACTTCGATAGCCGGATAATGGACCAAGGCTGCACTACCACAGATCGGTAATGACGCTCTCTCTGGATCTGAATTTCCTCGTTAGGGGTTTAGGTACCTCTTAATTTCCTGAAATTTTGCATAAAAAAATCCCAACCGAAGAATTTCTCTGCGGAGGGATTAAATTTTGTACGTGGAATCCACGTTTTGGTCTGTTAATAACGGACTCTATTTCTCAAAAAACGCATAAAAAAATCCCTATCAAACTTCCGTAAGGCAACCAGAAGGTCGAGTGTTAATGTGAGTTAACTCGACACATTCGGTTTTCGATACGAAAGTTCCAGGGATTATAGACCGTCAATAGGCCTCAAGATCAATTAAGAAACAATAGTTCAAAAAATCCGTTTATTTAACAGAAGTGGTTATACAAAATTCTCAAGATAAGAATCGTGCCTTCCACAATCAAGGTAATGGCTTTCAGACCATACAAGCGAGAGCGCTTACGCTAACGATCGATTAGGTAGAAAAGATTCATGCATACCTTCTCAGAATCAAAATGCGAGCTTTTTAGAGAAGTCTGAGACTATTTATAATTCATAATTACGGCTGACTGAATTTAGTTTCGTTAGAGACTACTTAGCTTTAAAGTTCTTGTATCGTGGAGATTCACGTACTCAAACACATTCGTGAGGACTGCATAAGTTTAATGGCGTTCGATAGTCCACGATTTACTTGCTCCTATGCAGTTATTCAATATTATCGATATGGTAGCAACCCACCTTCGAGCGACTTTTAGGCAAAATTGAATTTTTGGTTTTTTATGCACAAGGCGTTTTCCTCTATAACTTTGTCATTTGGAAAGCCCCGCTATTGGCTTTCCTACCATCACTTTGTCGGGACCACTCAACGCGCTCGACCAAATTGCGAGCCGCTGAGTTAATCCAAACTCTTTCTATGCGAGAAACCGGCCTTGTGCATGTGCATTGATTTTTATCAATTTTTGCTTATCGGCACTACGCCGGCTTTGTCAAAATCTTCTATTTTGCCTTTTGGATGCAGCGCATCGCTAAAATTTTATGCTCATAGAGATTAGAATTGGGTTTTCAATAACCGTACATCAAAGGTCAATGTCTTTGGTGGAGGAATAAAAAAAAATAAAAAATATTTCAAAGTATATTTTCGTGGTACTTTTTAAACTGACTTTGTGGTACTTTTGAAAAATCTATTTTAAGACCAATTTCGGCGTACTTTTGAAAAATCAATTTTCAAGCCAAATTTCAACGTAGTTTTGAAACATTAATCTGCGGGTGAAATTTTGGCGTACTTTTGAAAAATCAATTTTCAAGCCAAATTTCGACGCAGTTTTGAAAAATTAGTCTGCAAGTGAAATTTTGGCGTACTTTCGATAAATCGATTCTTGAGCCAAATTTCGATGCCCTTTCAAAAATATTACTTTTCAAAGTCCAATTTGTGGTACCTTTGAAAAAGTATATTATTCATAAATCTTTGTCATTATATACTTTTGCTTTCATATCCTGAACCAAAAACATTTTTCCTAAGTGAAAATTCGGCGTTTCTCCGAATTTTCACCTGGTCATTTCCAGCGTCTTATAGAACCCAAAACGGTCCTTATGGACTGATCTGTGCCTCTGCAGACTCTTAAAAATGTCTTTAAATGAAATTTTTGCCTAAGTCGAATTTTGTTTCTGTCTTCAACTTAGGACGATTTTGGAGAGTTCTACAACACACAGCCAAGGAACCAACCCCCTAGAGGACTGAAAACTAGTCTCTGCTGGACGGGGGTTGAGGAAGATGTGGGAAAGCAAATTTTTCTTGTTTTTACTGCGCAATGGTCGCAGTGCACTGTGCAGAGCACTGCTTTGTCTAAATCTAAGGGGTGGAAACTACCTATTTTGTTCTTCTTTAATTTTGTTTTCGCGATTCTGGTGCCAATTCGCTGTCAAAATATTAAAACCGGTATCCCGAAAACTAATGATAGGATCGTTACTATGCCTGTTAGAAATTATAATATCAGCGCCATATTGGGGGTGTTCCGAGGGGCGGGCGAAGGGGAAAAATTAGTTTGTCTAAGAGAGGCCTATAATGAACTGATTCCAACAGTAAAATCTTTTGCCTGATTTAAAACGATATTTACGCATCCTGAAATCTCTGACGCCTGACCTAAAAATCGTGAAGACACAGCTGTATATAAAACTAAGTAAAATTTTATTTTATAGTTTTCAGTGATTGTTTAAAAGTATTTTTGGTTAGTTCAAATTTAAAAAATATATATTCAAGAAACTGAATAGCCATTTTACCAAACTACCTGTTTAACAAAAATTATTGTTGAATAACGTATCCCAGTTTATTTCGAATTCATGAAGCTAGAGGTCGGTGACTCATGAAGAATTAATTTTAGTTTTTTTAAATTTAAACAGGTATGTTCGAATTAAAAAATGGGCGATTTAACTGCCCATTAAGGATCGACTTGCATTTGTCGCATTATATCCCACACATTTTAAGAAGTAGGTACGTTGACCTGAGTACAGTTTTGGAAATTTACTCACTGCAAAACCGAACCACATTTTAGTATTAATAAAAGAGAATATAAACTTTTTTGTAACTCACTAAATATTTCTTGCAATTTGTAGATTTCGTATAATAAATATGATAGCTGGTTCTAATTAAATTCTGAATAGATCTACTTTTCTAAAGAGAATGTTCATTAACGCAAAGTGAAAAAAATGGAAAATACTACAATACTTCCTTATAAGACTTCTTATTTACCACGGGAAAGTATAAAATTGTCGTCAATTTTTAAGCTCTACATGAGATTATTTGTTGTCATCAAAAATAGATACTGTAAAAAACTATCTTGTGAAGCTAGCGTTTTTAATCTGGAGGGTGTATGCATTTTAAAAATGGTATATTATACTGACATGTCTGATTGTCTAATTACTCTGAAAAGGAAAATAAGAAATTTGAATTTTGAATTTAAATTTACATTTACATGTGTGTTTAAAAACTATCAATTTTTAACAAAATTTATAAATTTCAAATTAATGTGATGTCAGATTCTTACCAGTTACTAGCCTCTACCCTGCGAACGTTTTCTAGCTTCGCTACATTGGGGAAATTTCTATTACGAATAACTAAGAAAATTTTGTTGTTGTAATAGTTTGTAATATTGAGCATATATCATTTTAAATTGAAATCAACATTTTGTGAATATACTTATTGTCTCTCCACAAATGTATTCGCCATAATAATAATTATGGTGTACCTATTCAGAGTGTTTCAAAAAGATTGGGATAACGCTTAGCCGTAGATTTTTGATATCAAAACACTTGTTTAACCCAAAAGTAGCGATCTAACACTTTTCGTTAGTTTGTATTCGTATTTTGTCTCTATTTTGGAGACATACATAAACATATCATGCTTCAAAGTTGGTAATCACATGTTTTTCAGGTCGCTAATTATAATGGTGATATTGCCGATGTCACGTTTTATAGATGGCGCTAGTTACAGTACTTTTATGTGACACTTTAAGCCATAACTCTTTTAAGGTTAAATTTTGAACATTTTCTTCCATTATAATCGAAACGCAATTTAATTTCCTAAAGAAAAGGTGTACTTGTTTAAACGCCATAAAATACACCCTTTCAGAGAAATACGCAATTTACAACTGTGTCACACACCAGTTCAAAGAAATTCAGTTGTACCCAAAAGCTGTTTTTTATGTAATAGGTGTACGTCAAGTATGATGTCTTCAAATCGTCAATAGTGCTTGTTGTAGATACGTATAATAGTCTCCAAGATAGAGACAAAATACGATTACAATTTTTTTACTACACCACCCTGTATCTTAAAAACGAAAAAAGTTAGATCGCCACTTTTTGGGTTAAATCAAATTGTTTTGATGTTAAGAATCTACGACTAATCGTTGTCCCAATCTTTCTAAACACCCTGTATGTGTTTGCTGCGTCTGGCCTAATAAAGAACTAATAATATTCAGAATAATACATGAAGACAACAAATCGCAGTTTATCAAGATACCTATGCAAAATGCTTTGCAAAATATTTTCTGTTTATTACCATTCTCTCATTTTTCAAGGATGCAATGGCTAAATGAATATAACTAAAGCATTTTTATTCCGAGCATGATCCTGACTCGTTTCCTTCCATTTATAAACCATTTATATACTGTTATTAAATCGTTTAATTACTTCAATGCCAGATGTGTTTGAATTTGCATACATAGTTAATTTTTATGGTAAAATTCTTTAATGGCAAAGTCTTTAATATACTATATACTACTGTACCAAGTTTATGAAAAACTAAAGTTGGTTTCTATAGGATGGTTACACCTCGAGACAAAATCGCAAAATCAGTCATGGCTCAAATGTGGGGAAGTAGCTTTCCAAAACATCTTTAACGATTTGGAATAAATTTAGCATATGAATACTTCCTTCCACTGGCAGTCGGCTAAAGAGTATTGTGTGACGACTATGCTACCATTCATTTATATGTTCAACAACTACTTTATAGGCGAAGCCCAATTACAAAGTAGTAAAGAGAACATGATTACTGAGTACTGATGTATTGAGGTTGAGCCCTAGTCCCAGCACTGACAATGTCGGAGGTTATGGATGTGTGTCTGCGATTTTCCAATTGTGTAACTCCCTTTCGGACATCCTTTGGGGGTTATCTACTTTATGTGGTGTGTTTATATGTTTATACGTTTATATGTTCTATCTTCAAACGCAACGTATTACCAGATGTCTTGTGATTCATGCATTATTATTGGCCTCCGCTTGCTGTTTATCACGTCTAACGTGGTTCTCTGTTGGTTACACAGCCTCAAATGTCTCATTGCTCCTTGTTGACATCAGCTTAATGTTCTGGATGCGTCTTCTTCATCTCTTACCATCTGGCTTTCCCTAAACTATCAAACAATCTATATTGCTCTCTCTCCAGTTGAGGTCGCCAAAAAATGAAAACATTCGGGAGAATATGAAGGTGGAGAGTTGTTTTTGGGGTTGTGTTTCTTGGAGAATTGAACTATTAGTGCGATGAACTGTCCAATAAATTTGTAGCAAACATATTCAGACCCACATGTTGAAAGCATCACAATACGCCTCTCACTTCGGACTAATGCCATAGCAGTTTTAAATTCAAATATTTTTAGATAATTTGATTCAAAATGGTTCAAATATGAAATATTAAAAAGGAACTAGTGGAAGCATTATACTCTTCGCCCGATTTACTGAGCTTTTTATATAATTGTTACACATTCTATAGGATACTCTTCGCATTTTTCTTGTAAATAATGTTAGTTTTTGGACATTCTAAATTTTGTGATACCAACTTTGTTGTGGAAAAAAAATATATGAAAAAAAAATCACCATGTGAGGGATCGAACACGAGACCTTTGGATTGCAAGGCAAGCAAAGCAAGCAAGCAAATAAATTTTATTAATACATATGCGCCTCCCCGAAACCTGGTCCCGAGCCAGCCAGACAACCACGACGCGTAGCGCCGTGGTGATTGTAGGGCTGGGCGGGTCAGGTTCGGTTCGACTTGGTGACAATGGTAAAAAGAACAATTAAAATTCCTACCCACCTAGAGTGGGTTTAAAATTAATAATACCTTTGAAAATAATGCTGCCCACATAGGTCTAAAACTAATACATATAAAACTTAGAACTAGTAACTGGTTATAACACTAAATAAATTTTGGCTGCTGACTAGGGTGAAAAGCTAAACGAAAAAACCCGTACGAGAACTGCCGACCTGGTGGTCTCCCTGACGCCAGGAAAATGTTGTGGAAAAAGGATAGGGTTTAAAATGTTTGAATTTTCTAGATATTTATCGGCCAAAATGGAGTTTTTGATGACAAAAAGAACAAACAGAATAAAAAAGGAACAAAAATAGAACATACAGAAAGAGAATAGAAAGGATTGGAAAGATAAAGTTGAGGAAAGATCAAAGGTGGGGAAATGGTAGGTTGTGGCATAGGAAAGTATGGCTAGGGAAGAGGTTCCCGGAAGATAGGCAACGCTTGGTATGGTAGGGGGTTTTTTTGCAAGGCAAATGCTTTCGCCATTGGGCTATCTCATCTTACCAGAAAACTTGAATGAATATCATTCAAGGATTATATTTCAACGGATTAGATACATTATTATGAATATATATATATATATATATATATATATATATATATATATATATATATATATATATATATATATATATATATATATATTGATAAAATGTAAAAACAAAAAAAAATCTATTTAAGTACAAATGACAGAAATTTTGAAAAAAAAATTTTTTTATTTAAATGATTAATAACTTTTTTATTTATTAATTGATTTTTTTTAAAAACAATATGATTCTTCCTCTAGCTAACGCTAACTTACTTTCCAAATTTCAATACAATCGGACTTTTCTTTCTTAAGTTATCGTGCTTACAAGAAACGTGACGGACGGACAGACAGACGGACAGACGGACAGACGGATAGACGGACAGACGGATAGACGGACAGACGGACATTTTGAAAGTTGTTCAGAATTCGTTCACTAACACAATGATATGAAATTTTTTTCTCTACGAGCGATATTTTCGGTTTTAGAAATGTGCCGATCAAATACAATATACTCTTCGTTTTTGCGAAGAGTATAATAAGGGTGCTTTTTCGTTCGGGGTGAGCAGAGCCGTAGCGAGCCAACTTCTTTGGAGGTTAGTTTTCAAATTTTCCAACTTCATAAACTTAGGAAGTCAACTCTGTAAATAAATAAATAATAATTCCTCCAAAAAAATGATGAGCGAGAGGGAGAAAATCTAAAAAAAAATTTTTCCGCCACCGAAATAAAAGTTGATGAGCGGGAGACATTCTAAAAAAATTTTTTTTCCTCCGAATTAAGAATTAATGAGCAATGAGCGGTGGGGAGAAAACCTAAAAAATATTCCTTGCCTTGCCAACTTATCTCTCAAATTTTCAACTTTTGCCCAACTTTTGTCAAATCTGACAAAGACAAGGGGTGATCTTCACCCCAACTCAAAAAAGAGACAATTGGAATGTGTAGATCGTCGAATTCTACCATAAAAAGATCCCCTTTCTTACTTTTGCTTTAATACCCTCCTAGTTACAGGGAGGGTGAAAACGTTGATTTTTAAGCGAAAAATACTGGTTTTTTAGGGATTTTAAGAGGATCACATTTTCGAAAAACTTTGTCACAACAAAAAAGTTATTATTTTTAATTTATTTGCTTTTATCATGATTAGAGAATATTATTTAGGTATTATGCAAATCACAACTTACACACTTTTATTTATTATGATTTCTGTATATTGTTGCCCTAATCTGGGCACTCTATTGATTCTCCAATAATGAGTGTTTTAAAGTATTTACCTGACTAGTATATTAGCGTGCCCAGATTAGGGCAACAATGTACAGAAAGTAGGTATTTTCATAATAAATAAAAACTGTGTAAGTTGTGATTTGCATAATACCTAAATAATATTCTCTAAAAAAGTTATGTTATGAAATAGTAATAATAATTCATGAAATAAAACTTTATTTAGCCTCATCATTGCGTTGCCGAGGTACAGTTAATGTTAGATGTATTTGAACGTAGCCCTGAAAAGGTCATGCGCTTCAAACAGTCATAACTCTGGTTTAAAAAACCTTTTAACATGTACCTTGAACCAAATTAAAGCTTATTACAGTAGCTTAAAATTTTCTTTTGGCAAATTTTAATACCTACAAAACCAAAAATGATACAATGAAAATAAAAGCAAAATTTTGAATTTTTACACAAAAAAGTGCCCGTTTTTTGGTTCCAGTAAATTCCAAAATTAAAAAAATAAATTCCAAATCATATTTTTTCTTAGTCCTAACTATTATGTATACGCTCAAATTTTTTTGACCGTGATGGATGCATCATCTAAAACATTTTACATTTCATGTATTTTGAGAATTTTTGAAAAAATGATTTTTTTTGGCATTAAAGTTAAATAACTTAGGAGGAGAGCATCTTAGCCGAATGTTACTAGACACAAAAGATGATAGAAATAAACTAAGGAAAACGTTGCTTTTTATTTATTTAATTTTTTTTTGATAAAGAAAACAGTTCAGGAGATAGAAGTGTTTGAAGTTAACTCTTAACGTTTTTTTTTAATTGCCGCATTTAAGATGAACATAGAAATACTGACAACCTCTGTATTGTCTTCTGACCTTATATCTGACCTTAAAAGGGATTAAAAGACCTTTAAAATCCTTTTTTTTTATGATTTTTAACGTCAATTGCAAAGGAGATATGACCGAAATAAGGAGCGTGTCTCGTTTTGAAAAATTACGATACTACTCGTTTGGCGTCACAATGTTTTTAATTATAAAGGAGTAATCGTAATAATTATATTGAATTTAGGTTAAATCTCTATATAGTTAATAAAATTGGAAAATATTAATTATTGTTTTATTGATTTGCTACGCACAACATCGACATAAAATTAATTTTTAAGGCCACTCTTTCTAGAGCAGCCGTGAAAACTCCTTGAATTTTCATCTTATTATTATTTCTATCACACAACAATAGTGAGAGTATATTTGATTAATTTCAAATTGATTCCCAGGTTTGTCATCCAACAAACTATTTTTTCTCAAGTTATTTGTAAATTTCCTTAATGAAGCTGTGTAATCAATTATTACTAATTATATTGATTTCTTAAGATAATACTTTAATTACAACATATGTTATATAGCGCCAACATGTTTATCATTGCTTAATTAACCTCAAAAAAATAGAGAAGTTTATTTTCTTTAAATATGAATAAATTTAGTTGAACAAATTATTTTACGTATTAATAATTATTCATAATTATATTTTTTTATTTAAAGCAATTTTTGTAGGTGGCGTTTGTTAAAATTGAATAGGCAATTTAAACACCCGTAATATTTATACAAAAAAAAACCTAATTTGTAATTCAAATTAATTAGTTAGTCAATTAGTACGAAATGCAGCAATTAATTTGTATTTAATAAATCGCATGTAATCTTTGTAATTTATTATGTTGTTCATAGTGTGCATATATTGTTACAATATGTAGAAACTTATTGTATTCCTAAACATCAAAAGTATTTTTTTTAAATCTGCTTTATTGGAATTTTATTCAGATTGAATATCGATTAAATTGGGATCATGGTCACATTGGAAGTAAATAAAAAAGAAAACAAAAAAAAAATCAATTCAGATAAAGTGAGCAGATAAACCACGTATAATAGTGATATGTTTTTTTATTTACTAGTCAACATTACAGTTACAAAAGCACAAAAAAACTATAGAAAAATGTGAAATCTATTCCTTTCATAAAAATTATTCTAATCCAACAATATATTTAAAAGGCTAGTCCTCAATAACCAAAAACTTGACCAAAGTAATCAAACTCGATTTTATTATGGATTTGTCAATATAGAATATTTCACAATTATTATCTAGTACCAGGGCTCGGGAATTTTATCTCGGCGCCAGAGACGGCTTCCATATAGACATAATACACATTGCAAACACCTATAGTCCAGTCAATGAATGGTTTCTAGAGGGAAATGCCGAGATCACAATTTTTTACTTGGGGGCTGTGTTTGGACTATTTAGGAGGTAAACATACCAAAAGTCCCCGAATGTAGGAGGTGGGGGGACGCAGGGGGTACGAAGGAGGTCCCGGTTTTTGGTTTTTCGCTCATATCTCGAAAACGGTTAGCCCTAATCAAAAAGTGGCTATATGCAAAATTAAAGCTGACTAAATTTTCTACAATAATGTTTCTATTAATTTTTTTCGTATCTGTTATGGTTCAGTAATGAATTGTAAATCTTTTGACTGTATTCTAACTTTATTATAAATTGAATATAAATTTTAATAGTCATCGTAGAAAAAAATTTCTTGTACAGATATCCGCTTTACAGCAGCTAAGGCTGCTTCGGCTATTTTGTGTAGGAGATTCGAAGAAGAAGAAGGCATAGATATTGCCCTTCTGCAGGAACCCTGGCTTGTAAAAGTAAGGCCCGCAGGCTTAAAGCCTTTACAAAGTAAGGGCATGTACAGTACATAGTAATAGGGTAAGTTTTACATTAATTCCGGTGCTTTGCACCGATGTTTTTATTACAGCTACCTTAACAGCGTCAACGGAAGAGGGGGCGATAACCTGGGTTATATGCTCCGCCTACTTTCCAAGCGAGGAAAGATCCTGAGCGATATAGTTACCTATTGCGGAGGAAGAAACCTTCCAATGATAACAGAATATGATGCCAACGCACATCACATGGTGTGGGGAAGCACCAACATCAACGTAAGGGGTAAAACAATTCATTCTAAGTGAAGGGTTACTAATAGCCTACTTTTGTTACTTCAGTGAGTGAGTTGAATATAACCTTATGCACGAGTAACATAAGCGATAACATTATAAATTGGCATGTGTCAGAAGCACAATCAGGCTCCGATCACAGACACATAAGATTTGATATCATGACAGTTCAGAAATCCTCGAGAGACCAACCGGGAAGGCTATTCAGAGTCCCTCAGAAGGCACCTGCAGACAGGAACAGCATCCGGAAGAGATGTAGAGAACCTCGAGGTGGCAGTGGAACAGGTAAGCGAGGCCATAATAACCGCTTTCCAGGAAAACTGCCCAGAGAAAACAAGAGTAAAAACAATCTGGTGGAACAAACATCTAGACACACACAGCACTTGATAGCCTTAGGACAACCAGTGGCCATACTTAGAGGAAAAGCAAGACATCCTATGGACGTCCTAAACTGGGTTACTTCAGATTTAATACCTCCTGTGGAAATCCTTTTGAAACTAATTGGGATTGCCCATGGATGTTTTCAATGAGATAGCCCATGGTTGTCTATAGGAAGGAAAAGGGACTAATTTAGGTTAAAATCCGGACAACCTATAGACATCCACAATGGGATGGTTGTCCATAAGACGAGAAAGGGATCAATTTAGCTTAAAATCTGGTCAGCCTACAGACATCCACACCTAGTTGCATCCGGTTATCAGTATCTCTTCCTAAAATATCGTGATTGCTGTAGACAACAATTTGACATTCTGGGTACACTCACCCTCCCTTGCGTAATAAATAAATCTCATATTGCAAAAAAATAATAAATAATAAAATATTCATTTGCAGTATGTGCATTTCCTGCGTAATGGATAGATACCCAACCTATAGTTTCTGGCTATTTGGCAGTAGTCAATGCTGACTAGATGAGTATCGCAACAGAAATAATTTGCACCTCATCTACCGTGACTTACTGAAACTACCGCTAAGAACGAGCTAACCGATATATAAATATATAGGTATCCAATATACCTATATTCAATTCAAACTTATATCTCATTGCAAAATCGCAAATTGAAACTTGTACGTCTCTTTGTTTTTTTCCTGAGAGTAAGACTTTTCCAAAAAAATGCCTGCATTAATAAGGAAATTAGACCGATATTTTCTTACTTTGTTTATACAGAGGTGTATTTATCGAAAAAGCAGTGATATTATATTACCATCCTATTTACATATCTTTATGCCATATATTTGTGCTGGTAATATAAATTTTGTATTTTATTTACTGTGAGCTTCTATCTTTCATATTCATATAGGTTATCCAGTGAATATCCCTATTCTGGCTGTTATTAGGACCATATTTTATAAGTAATGTCTTCAACTAAGAAAATTCATTTTGTCACAATGAAAATATAATGTAATTATAAATTAAATAAAATATTTCTTATTTGTACCTTAGGTGAATTATGAATTATCATGTCTTTGGGACCTACATTAACCCAACAAGTTGACCCTTGGATGGCCCTTGGAATAGCCTTTGGTTATTCCTATACCGGGTGAGTCACGAATTGCGCTCGCCCCGATATCTCCTAAAATATTTGGAATAGAAAATTGAAATGTGGAGGGCTTATTACACGACTAAAATGCCATCTTTTCAATAAAAAATCAAGTTTGGCGCACATCAGGTTTGACCGGAAATGCCCACAACTTTCGATTTTTAAATGGAACACCCTATATATTTTTACATTTTTGGAATCAAGAGGAAATTTTGAATACAATACATCCATTTTGGTCACTTTTTGATAAACATTAAAAAGTTTATTAAAAAATCTATTTCTGAATCCAGAGTGCTGTGGTGCCCAAAATATATTTTAGTTTGTGTGCTACGTTACTATAAAAATACAAAGAGCAATATGATTGCATTACTTAATTGTCTAGAGGCGTTTAAAATTTTCAAATGTGATTTTTACCCACTAACTCGGTTTTTTTAAATGGGAAGTTAATCGTTCATCAACAATTTTAAATACCTCATTTTCATACGAATCTAATGATACCAAAATTTTGAAAATCCGCTCAGAAATATTTGAGATTTCAGCCAAAATACAATGCAACCAAGCTTTCAGAAACATGCGGCTAATAGATAATAGATTAGTGGGCTTTGGAAACTAAAATGACACATTTCTGTGTAAATCTGGTAACCTAATAACATTGGAAACATCATAGTAGCCATTGAATGTAATAAAACAATATCAGCTGCCAGACAGACTCGTGTAGTTATAGGCAACGCTTTATTTTTTTATCTGTCTGGCAGCTGATATTGTTTTATTACGTTCAATGGCTACTATGATGTTTCCAATGTTATTAGGTTACCAGATTTACACAGAAATGTGTCATTTTAGTTTCCAAAGCCCACTAATCTATTATCTATTAGCCGCATGTTTCTGAAAGCTTGGTTGCATTGTATTTTGGCTGAAATCTCAAATATTTCTGAGCGGATTTTCAAAATTTTGGTATCATTAGATTCGTATGAAAATGAGGTATTTAAAATTGTTGGTGAACGATTAACTTCCCATTTAAAAAAACCGAGTTAGTGGGTAAAAATCACATTTGAAAATTTTAAACGCCTCTAGACAATTATGTAATGCAATCATATTGCTCTTTGTATTTTTATAGTAACGTAGCACACAAACTAAAATATGTTTTGGGCACCACAGCACTCTGGATTCAGAAATAGATTTTTTAATAAACTTTTTAATGTTTATCAAAAAGTGACCAAAATGGATGTATTGTATTCAAAATTTCCTCTAGATTCCAAAAATGTAAAAATATATAGGGCGTTCCATTTAAAAATCGAAAGTTGTGGGCATTTCCGGTCAAACCGGATGTGCACCAAACTTGATTTTTTATTGAAAAGATGGCATTTTAGTCGTGTAATAAGCCCTCCACATTTCAATTTTCTATTCCAAATATTTTAGGAGATATCGGGGCGAGCGCAATTCGTGACTCACCCGGTATAAGTTTTATATAGGACATCAATAACCCTAAAGGCTATCCTGTAGGTATTCGTATAGGTTATCCAGTGGCTGTTATTAGGATCAAAGGATAACTCAGTCACACATAAAAAAATTTCTTTCAAATGTGAGGATCCGACTATCATATCCTATTTTGACCATCTGAATCCAAATCTGCCATCAGATTTGAGCCAGCACGTCTTAGTTTTGCATAAAGTGCAAAAAACCTTTGGCTTGTAGCACTTATTTTCACGGTTTTTTGCATTTTCTGCAAAACTGAGACGTGCTGGCTCAAATCTGATGGCAGATTTGGATTCAGCGTGTCAAAAGACTATAGGATATGAAAGTCTGATCCTCAGATCTGAAAGAATTTTTTTTTGTGTGGCTGTGTTATCCTTTGGTCCTAATAACAGCCACTGGATAACCTATACGAATACCTATAGGATAGCCTTTAGGGTTGTTGATGTCCTATATAAAACTTATGAAGGAATAACCAAAGGCTATTCCATCAGAAAAAAAAATTGTGTGGCTGTGCACAGCCAAAAAACTTTTTATCATTTTTTTTTTATCTAAGGATCACACTTTCATATTCCATAGTATTTTGACCCGCTGAATCCAAATCTGCCATCAGATTTGAGCCAGCACGTCTCAGTTTTGCAGAAAATGCAAAAACCTTGCTTGCAGCGCTTATTTTCACGGTTTTTGCATTTCTTGCAAAACTGAGACGTCCTAGCTCAAATCTGATGGCAGATTTGGATTCAGTGGGTCAAAATACTATAGAATATGATAGTCTGATCCCCAGATCTGAAAGAATTTTTTTTTATGTGGCTGTGTAATCATTGAACTTCTTATTTTTTCTAATGTAATGATCCAAGGCTAAATCTTTATAATATGAGTTGTATATTATTATATAAGGCGGTTTGATGATATTGCAGAAAAGCTAATAATTATTATCACATTTTAAAGGAGTATAACTCCACTATTATCCATGTTCGGAAATAATTTCAGATGTACTTATAATGAATGTACTGTCAGCCACAGAAATATCGAGAGAAAATTTTGGACCACCGTGTACACAAAAGTCGTTTGGAAATACGTATCCCTTGGAGGAACAATTACACCTTATTCCTTCTAAACATGTTCGTTCCTGAAATAAAACCCATCGAGATTAAATAATAAAATGCCCATATTCCAGCACAACGTAATGTTGGGTACAATCCAGACGCAAAAATGGAAAACGAATACACTCGACATAAATCCTGAACAGCACGTAACCATCAGTAGAGATAGTTTCGCTTACAGCAACAAAATGCAACATAAATAATTTATAATCCGTACAACGCGAACAACAGTAATTGACAAAGAATTTTCAAACTACGATAATGAACTGTTATTATTGATGACAATGCAATGAAGAACGAGCAGAGCGCTAACTATTGTAGGATCGTACGCATAAATTTGCAATCCCTCGAGAAGCAATGATATGGCAATGAAATTATAAAGTGAAGGAAGTTGAACGGAGAACAGACGACTCGATTTAAAAATATGTTTGTCGCAAATTGAGTTTTAATGAATTACCTAGAATGTTACATCGTTATAAAGAATTCATACAGGTTTTAGAAAAACGTTTTTTTAAGCAGAAATATCCCCTTGACATATTCTCCAATATCCAGTCAATATATGCGTTTGAAAAAACATTAAATATAGAGAATTTTTTGTAGCATTACAGGGAGGAAAGGGCCTCATTAAGAATCCAAGTTCTCGACCTCGAGAGGGCGCTGCTTAGTCGACATCTTGCTATAAAGGGGACTAAAGATTTTTTTTTAATAACTCGTTTGATTCCACGGAAAGAGTATTTGTTATAAATTCTGTAAACGACAAAATTATCGAAAGCTTTGGTATATATTTTTTTGTCGATTAATAGTTTAAAAATTATAGCGTCGCGAAAGTTTAACATTTTCTTTTATTCGTCAATTATATCTATAAACTGATCATAATACGGCCCCGGTCGCTAGTCTGGCCGCTAATCCCCTCCCACATCTGCTCCAGGTTCGGCCATTTTTATATACTCTGTTTATAAATATAAATTGGACCAATGCATCGCTAGAAAAAAAAATTGCGAATGGTGCAACAAAATTCTCTTTATTACAATGTTAAAAATGAAATTCGAGAATTCCAATTTTACGTACGTACGTTATGCCGCCAAAGACGCTGATATTTTAATTACTCAAACAGTTATCGAAATTCTCCCAACGAACGAGTTCATTGTCGTCATGGATGAATATATAGATCTCTTGGCGATCATGACAGGATTGGCCAGATCACAAGATAATATTTACTTATGCGAATGAGGAAAAGGAAAAGTATAGAAATATTAGTCTCCGCGAAATTTTCGGCAAGTTCAATGCGAACCTCAATAAAAAAACACAGTTAAATATTCCAAAAGAATTATTCAAGCAACAAGACATGGATCCCGAAACAATTGCTTCGATCGGAGAACTCTATTTGGTCACGTTGTTCGGACGTGACACACTGTAAAGAAACACTGGAGTCACTTCGTGGTCAACCTTTTGTTAAATTTGTAAGAAAAGCAAATTAAATCTTGCTACACTTCCCTCCACAACAGAAGCAGCACTACACTATTCTCCAATCTATCATCAAGTGAAAAATTGATACGGTGTGAACGCAGAAAAATGTGGCTGACAAAGTACCCAAGATGAACTTATTCCAGTGAGAAATACAAAATATCCAGCTTCCCCCGTTTTACTTAAATTTATTTCTTGCAAATGCAAGACGAGATGTGGCGCAGCTTGTGGATATAGAAAAGCTGGTTTGAAATGCTCGATAATCTGCTACAGTGAACAAACTTGTCATAATCTACTGGGTATTCTCAATTAAACCGACGAAGAATACGTTAATACTCTGCTGGACATCAAGGAGTCATTACTAGATACTAGCCAAAGCCGGAGGGTCATTACAATTTTTTCTAATTTTTTAAATTCATTTCTACGCTACCTTGTGGTAGAATTATTTGCGCATTTTATTTAATGTGGTATCCCCAGTAGGTCCAATCCACAACAAAAATAGTAGGTCCTCTAAAATTTCTCGGCAACTTTTATGTTCCAGGGTTGCGTAAGTAGATGTTTTGAGATTTTGTCAATCCTGTCGAATTTATATCTTCGTCCGCGATGACAACGGAGTCCTACGTCGAGAACATTTCGACAGGTGTCTGAATGATTAAAACATCGGCGTCTTCGACAGCTTGATGTACGTATGTAAAATTGGATTCCTCAAATTTACTTTTTAGCATTTAATTGTAACGAGGCGTTATCATTCGCAATGCCCTTCTCTGGCATTTCATCGGTTCAATTTATGTTTATAAACAAAAAGTATATAAAAAGCATATAAAAATGGCCAACTCTGAAAGCAGATGTTTCTAACACCACAGGGGCTTAGAGTGGCCAAACTAGCAACCGGCTAATCGGCCATGGCAGTTTTGTGATCGGTTTATAGATGTACTTGGCGAATAAAAAATTGATAAACTTTCGCGACTCTATATCTTTTGATTCATTAATCGTACAAAAAATTGTTTACATAAAAGAGAATTTTATCATCTGGAAAATTCATAACAAGCACTATTTGTGTAAAATCAACATAAAACGAGTTATTCCAAAAAAACTGATTTTATTCCCCTTAATAACAAGATGATAGCTACAGAAATGCTCTCTAGAGGTCGAAAACTTGAATTCTTAATATGTGTCATCCTAGAAAAAGAATTTCCCTATGTTTAATATCTTCTTTAGGACGTAAAAACTTACAAATCGACTGGGGTAATATGATTATAAAGGTTTCGTTTCGATGATGCAGGACGATATTTACAAAAACGGTCTTGTCTCTAAGCAGAAGAAGAGGTAAGTTTTAAATTCCATTGCAATATACTAAGGGTCGATGATTAAAAAATATCCAGTATAATACATATTTCTATATATAAACTGATACAGAAATTCTGTGCTGTTATTAAGAACATTTTTGTCAAGAGACGTTATTTACGTCGATGAATGAAGGTCAGTATTGTAAAATAGAAATAAACTAATAATTTAAAATATGGAAGGGTCTTGGGTCCACAAATTGCGTACCTATATCACATATAATAGAGTTCTGCAAAATGTGAATCTATGTTATACATTTCAAAAATTCGCAAATTCGTTATTAAATAGATTCATTAGCCTTACTAGTGGGAAGTTTAGAAGTCAAAATTTAATTCATAAATAAATTTAATTTTTACTCAATCAATGTGAAGGATTTGTAATAAATTGTATATTTATTAATAAATTAAACACATGTATATATAAAATCCGCTGCCTAAGGAATCACTGCTTCCACATCCAAATTTCCGGTGGGGGTCAAAATATAATCACGATCAAAATAAAATCTAGTTCCAGATCTCGCTATATAGTGGAGTCAATAGAGATTTTCACTTCGAAAAAATTCTGGGAAGCGGTAACTATTGAGAATACATCTCTGAACACGTTAAGAATAACATACCAAAAGTTACCAACAATAGTCCATGAGCGTAATTTGTTATTAAACAAATTAGTTGCAAAATACCAGTCTTTTGTCAAACATATCTTAAAATAATTTTTTTTTCAAAAAATAATTACGCCATTCGAAAGTACGGGAAATTTCACATCAAAATGTATATAAAGTTTTTTCGTTTAACGCACGAACATGGAACACAGAGACACATATAGGCGAGGAAATATAGCAGTCAACCTTCAATTTTTTTTTGCAGTAAGTCGAATTGAGATGTGGTTTTTTGCATTTGCTTCGTTAACTCGTCTAGAAACTTTGTGCCATATTTTGGTTTGTACTTTTTTGAAATTGCATCGACAAGTGCATTCTTATAAGTGCATCTTTTTAAGTGATGAAGAAAAAATTTCAGTACCCGGACCTGAATGTGATGTCCAAATGAGCCCCCTGTGCACCTGGAGTTCAGGACGGCACCAGGAACGTCATCACCTGGAGTTCCCTGTAAACTCATGGAAAATCGATCGAAACTCGTTACCTGGGGGTTTTTCGGGTCGCTCATCCCGAGTCTGACAACGGCAACCTCCTCCGGAGGACCTGGTGTGCGCGACCTGGCTAATATCGTCATCTCCTGGAGTTTTACTACTTATCAACTAGATCGAAACTCGTTTTGGAACACGGGTGCCATTTATACCTAGCAATGTACAATGCACTGCTTACATTCAGAAAGTCAAATGTCCCCGACCAATTTAAGCTTAGTGGAATTCAGTTAGTAGAAATGTTCAGGTACAGCATGTACTTAATGGCAGTTGCCGACAAGAAAAATATGAATATCGGAAAAATCATTCCTACGGTAGATGCCCTCACTCAACATCTTAAACGGGTTTATTTACAAGTACAAAATTGGTTGTTTGGAGAAGAGCATCACCTGGATCCAACAGATTGGGGTTGGAAAAACGAGAACGATAAGCTGATCCCCATAAGGATGACACAACCACCTGGCCCACCGAATATAATGAAGTTGATATTCTGTGGATGTAAAACCGACTGCGGTTATTCCTGTGGGTGTAGGAAGAACGGCCTGATTTGCAATATCGCTTGAAAAAATTGTGCCGGCTCAAATTGCATCAACGCCAACGTCGAGAAATATTCCACAGAACAATTAATTGCCGCCGAAAATGACACTCTCGATGAAGAAAGTACTAACGTATCAGTTGATGAGGCGGACGATATTTAGAATAAACTGTAAAATTAAGAAAAGTTTTTTTGATAACTTAATGTATTCGTAAAAAGAAATATAAAGTGTGCCTGCATGTATTTGTACCCATACCTTTCATTTACCCCTCGAATAGTTTCAATTGAATCAACTATTCCAACTCTGGTGATAAAGTAAGTTCATTGAAAAAGAAAGGACATGCCCATTTTGCATAAGTTAAGAGGTTGCCGATGTCAGATTCGGGACGAGCGACCCGGGTAACGAGTTTCGATCGATTTGATAAGTAATTTCAGTAAAACTCCTGGAGATAACGTTATTAGCCAGGTGGCGTGCACCAGGTCCTCCGAAGGAGGTTGCAGATGTCAGATTCGGGACGAGCGATCCGAAAAATCCCCGGGTAACGAGTTTAGATCGATTTTCCATGAGTTTACAGGGAACTCCAGTTGATGACGTTCCTGGTGCCGTCCTGACCTCCAGGTGCACAGGGGGCTCATTTGGACATCACATTCAGGTCCAGCGACTCAAAAAAAACCCCGTGTACTGAAATTCGTACGATTCGGGAGTTTTTTTCTAGAAGATATGAATTTTTTCTTCATCATTTGAAAAGATGCACTTATAAGAATGCACTTTTCGATGCAGCAATGCAATTTCAAAAAAGTACAAGACCAAAATATGGCACAAAGTTTCTAGACGAGTTAACGAAGCAAATGCAAAAAACCCCATCTCAATCCGACTTACTGCAAAAAAAATTGAAGGTTGGGGCTATTTTTGTGTTATATTTCCTCGGCTAGTAAGTACGGCAAGCGAAGTGCGCGCGGCCTCGGACGCGCTACACTAAATTTGTTGTAACTTTTGAACTAATTAATGCAACTCATCTCACAGAAGCTTAAATAAAAGAAGAAACATGTAGCTATTGGATTATTATATTTTCAAATATAACGATGCAGGGTTGGAACAAAAAACAGTTTTCTTTTCATTTTAAACAAAAAAACTATTTTTTTTTGTTTTAAACAGTTCTTTTTAAACATATTGAAAACAGGTTTAAAATGTTTAAAACTCTATTCAACTAAAGTTGAATGGTGCCAAGTTGCTGTGTCTGCTACTACTACTTGATATCAGATGGCGCTCTTAGACGGATTTTACAGCACTTTACAAATAAAATGCTCAGTTTAGTGCATGTGACCACTGATCATTTGACTCCTATGAGTAAGACTGTAGAGGCTATTTTTTTGTGAATGTGTTTACTGTTTATATCGGAATTATTTATCGGAATCGGCCATCATCGGCACTTTTCCTGCTTTTCCACAGACTCCATAATATTACATGTTTAAAACATCGCGCTGTGATTTAAACCTTTGTTTAAAATACAGTGCGATGTTTTAAACTTGTTTTGAACATACCAACCCTGTAACGATGAATGTATGTAGGAATAGTACATATATGAAGTCGGAACATAAAGAGATTTGCGATGAAATAGGTAAAAGCTCTACCATTTCCAAAAATTTAGAGATAAAAACTTGGGTCTTTCACATTTACTCTTTAAGTAATGTATAAAAAGATCCAATGAGTGAAAAAAATCTCAAAAATTTATTTTTGAAGATGTACACTTCCAAAATTTTAAGAAAATCATAAAATTTTATATATCTAACTAATTTTAACCTCCCATTTCTCCGGTTTAAATCGCATTATTAGATCACTGTAGGCGCGATTTTTAAAGCTTGAAATGAGTACTTTAAGATGCTTCAAGGAGATTTACCTTAAAAATTAAATTAACCTCCTTTCCTTACAAGAATATAAAAAAATCTTTTTTCTCTAAATTTCGTGAAAAGTTAATAACTTTTATAAAAAAATTATTTAGCCTACCTATGCAGCATTCGTTTATAGTAGGACCTCAATATAAGTAAATATAATGATGAAAATATTTTTGGAATATATATAAACGACGCGCGGCCATGTGAGGTGCAGTCATGCATCAGTCAGTCATGCGTCGGACTGTTGCGACAGTAGGCCCTCAGAGAATGATGAAATAATTTCATTTCATATCGCCAATGAACGACACTTGGCTGCCGGTTACAGATAACCACTGCCGCATATACGCGACATTAGGCCGATTGAACAAAATGGGGTTCGTCGCGTTTATACGACATTAGTCCTGAAAGGGTTAAAGAGAATTTCTCAAATATTCAGTAAATAAAAACGTGGGAAAGGCCCATTTTAATGTAATTCCCGAGGTAATTCCGGTGAAATCTTACACCGGCGACTTCGATTTTTTTTAACTGCTTCTCCCTAAAAATAAATAATAAAAATAGAGCGCACGAAAACGCAGTGTTACGTCACAACACGCCTGGCGGTCGACCGCCTACCTGTTCCCACCTAGTTTCATACGACACGCACGACGAACGTGCCAATTTCGTTCATCACTTTTAAGTGTTCTGTATTTCGTTAATAATATGGATATAAAAGGGGTTATATAAATATTTTATAGTTCCAGACTGTAAAAGTACATCAGGGTCTGCTCCCAATAAAATATTTATTTCATTACTAAGTGATGAAAGTATTAGGAATTCGTGGCAGCAAGCTACTCACAGGGAGAAATTTGTTAATAATAAATGGACGAAATATTGTTGTAAGGACAAAATCCAGTGTCTAGTGTTATTATTAAAAATTCTACGATAATAAAATTTGTGGCTTGAAGATAATGGAGAATTATATATATTATAAAATACCTTTTATTTGCACACCAATAACGTTACCGCCGTAATTTTGTCTGGCTGACCTAAAAATCAGATAAATTTGGTAGACTTTACTAGGGTAGATATTTATCTAGTTAACCTACCTCTGTAACTAGCACGTCTCATTTCAGCACTTATATAATCTTTATTGTTATTAAAATATTCCATAACCATAGAAAAGTCTACACACGGCAAAATGTTGCAATCCGCCTTAACGTACACATTTTCTAGAGAACACATATTTTTATATATAAAAAATAACAGAATGAAATAAGTCAAATAACGAAAAGTAACACCACACCCGCACAGTGTACAACGAAATCTGTTAAACCGTTGAGTCTTAAGTCCTATCACTCAACGCTTAAACTGAATGTAACAGCATAACTCATAGAACCAGTGGAGTGGTGTGACATCATCCGTTCCGTCGGCCGTTTCAAATGTGTTACAAATTCAAAATCAATTAACGCTAGCGGCCTAATTTCTTCACTATATACTTAAAGAGTTAAATACTTACGGAAAATGCAAAAATAAATTATAAAGTAAATATCACTAAAGAGTCCATTATGTCAATGATTATTTTATAGTAAATCTAGCGTACCACAGATGGCGCACTAGACTGTTCTGACTTTTCAGTCTGGTTATACATCTACACTTTTCAGTGTAGGAAACCATAGAATTGAAAGTGTTAGGAGCTGGTTGCACCCTATTGCATAGCCATTCATTTCTTAATAGTGGCAGACGCGTTTCGCCTTCCTAGGCTTGTCAGTGGCACACGCTAGAGAAAGAACGAAAATACAAACGCTTCAACCAGTACTCATAATTTTTTTGTGGAGTGTGATCACTAGGAAACGTAAATGTTTTACAAAATTCGACTATTTCTAGTCATCACAGAAACTGCAAATGCAGATTACCACATCTGATACAATCCACGCGTAGTACCAGACGTAAACAGTAAATCTAGCGTATTTAGCGTTATGGTACCAACAGGATGAGTCATCAATTTATTATAGCGCGTAAGTTAGTAATTGTATCCGCAATCGCCTGATCTCAATCCTCTGACTTTCTTTTCTGGAAGACATATGAAAGATCAGGATTGCAAGTTGAAACATTTGGCGGGAATGAAGAATTAGTTTATCATATTCAAGCTTTTATGGTTTTAATATTTACAGAAAAATTTCTCATTTTCCAAAAATTTTGTCTACAATTTCGATTTATTTTTAGTTGTTGAACCGAATTTGTATTTAATTCTAGTTCGACTACATTTATAGTATGAATGAGGAGTATTTATTAATGCATTTTTAATGAAAAATATTACACAAGACATTTAAACCTTTTAAATATACGTTTCGACATCAAAATATTCATTATTTTTTGGATAATTTAGAAAACAACGTAATTAACGTATTTTGTTAAATACTTTCTTAAATTAATGCCTAAATAAAATATTTTCAAATATACTAAAATTAAGCATGATCTACCGTGATAATGAAGCTAGTCAAAAAATATAGGCTGCATAGTTGAGTTGCATGTTTTAATACATGCTTATTTATTTAATTTTTTTGTATCTATCCTACAAATTGATCTAAATTATATAATAAATGTAAAAGCTGTTCTAAATTTGTCTATTAGTCTATTATAAAATCATAAAAAATTGTCTCTAATTATGTTTTAAAAAAATTTATTATTTTCTCTCCATTCCAACTGCTAAATATTAAATTGTATATATGGTTACATCTAATTTTATGCATAGAAAGTTTCTCCATGCCAATTCAATATTTTTTTTATAACTGAAACATGTCTCGATTACATTAAACAATATTTGTTGCTAATGCTAATGACATCTTTTGAACCTTAGAAAAAAACCAGCTACATGCATATAATTTTGTTCATTTCCAATTTAACATGTGTATTTCTTTGTAATAAATTTACTACTTTAAGTTATAAAATTCAAATGTAGTTTTCTCTGTATCAAAATCAAACATTCTTTAGATACCTATAGACAGTTTATGAACCTAGAAAAATATTTCTTCCATCTTATTCTGAACAGAGCTGCAATATTAATTTTACAAACAAGTATAGGAATTGCTTCAGAGAAAAGAGAGATTCCAACCATTAAAATGAGCTACAAAAAAAGGTTCTACGATGAAAATTGGCGTTTTTTACCGCTTTTGCTTCTGAACCATTTTCTTTACAATTATCAGTGAAAAACTTTATTTTTATTAGGCATAACGCAATTTTAAGGTTACTAAGTGACAATTAACATGTTTTATTTTAATTGTTGCAAATAAAAGAAAGAAATAATTCTAGATTTTTTCAGTTTTTTGTATATAAAAGTTAAGCTGATGTCATCATAGAACCTCTTTTCACAGGTAGCTCATTTTAACGATTGGAATCTTTACTTTCTTTTCTCTGAAGCAATTCCTATGCCTATCTCTGCCCAGAAGAAAAAATTTTTCGAGATTTTCCGCATTTTTTTTTCAGATTTGTTTATGCTTCCATTTAGTATCAAAAATAGTTTTTTCGAGGTTGAAAAAAGTTATACCAATTCAATTTTCTACAAAAAAGTACACTTGTAATTTTTTTGAGTTTCGCTTAGTTTTCGAGTTATATTGGAAAAACCAAAAAACCATCCTTTCATCTCGTTCTCAAAAATGCACAATTAAATTTAATAGCATTTTGTGATTTTATCATATTGGCCTAGGAATTTTAGTTTCTGACCTGGAATTAATTATTGTAAAGCTGAAAATTTGCAGGATTGTACCAGGACAACACGTACCCAAAAAGTCCCCTACTCTCCCCCGTCGGCTTCCCTGTTTTTGCAACTAGGGCCTAAGTCGCAGAAATTGCAGATACAAAGTGCAGCAGAAAGGTTGTTACTGCTCCGATTTGGGTCGAAATGATCGAAGAAAAATATCCGTTCGTATTTCAGACGTTTCTTGCATATTTTGTTCCTAACTTTCCCTTCTAGTGCTGTCAAAATTTCAAAAATTAAAAAAATTCCGAAATGGCGCCATTGCGGATAAATGAAGACTCGGAGGGGAAAACGTACCCGACTAAACATTTCTCTTCATACTTTGTGCTTTCCATTGGCATGTCTACTTTCTCTGTAGCGTCACCCGTTACGAAGCTACGCCACTCCGAGTGTCGCCGCGCCCGTCATAAGCCCGGTGGAACTACCTGGCTAGGCTGATGAGACTTGTTGCGAATTCCTGTTCATATATCATAGGTGTTTTATAAGATTTATTGAATAGAATTGAACTTGTCAGACTCAAAAAATGACTTTATTCGGTAAGACAATTGACATTATTGATCTACTGGGAAGTAGAGTCGTCCGGATCATCATCCATATCCACTGACTGGTTGGGCAGCTGGATCCTCTACAGCTCCTGCACATGATGCTGCAGTTTAGACCAGAGTTCCTGCACTCGCATCGGGTACCGCAGTCTGCCTTGCGGGCACAGAAAATTAGCTGTAGCAGGCTATCAGGAGCTGGCTGCCTTCTGGTAGGAACCGGAACCAGGCCCTGGAGTTCTAATTTTCACCCCCAGTCCTCCTGGTTGAGGTTGACGTCCTGAAAAAATGCACATGCACATTAGTTGAGTTCTGCAAGCTTTTCGAGAGATTAAATCCTCACACTATTCTCCCGAACGCCCTCACCTGGAAGTATGTGCGGAACGAATGTTGTTCACAGGCGGAACTTGTTGGCGGGAGGCTTACCAAATCAAAGGAGGCTGTCTCAGACTGCTTCGCCACGTTCTGGTTGTATCAGACTACTCGTAGCCTGTCCAAGCTCTCCTGTTCACTGCCTATATAAAGAGCTAGGATAATCCTTTCCCTAACGGCGGCTACAGGCTTCTTGCCAGATACAGGATGTGAGATGACCGCGGAGCATTCATGTGGCTCAGGTCTCTTCTTCAGGAGCTTCCACGCCTTCTACTTCACCATTTTGTATAGAGCTGATGCCTGTGTCCACCATGACTTAACTACGATCACTCGATTTTCCCGCGCCAATGAACCGATGCACACACTCCGAGGACTGTCACAGCTAGTGAACTAAGAAAGCGTAGCTCGCCATGCACCTGCTTGATTGTTTAGACTAGACGTGATACGTTTTCCCCTCCGAGTCTTCATTTATCCGCAATGGCGTCATTTCGGAATTTTTTCAATTCTTGAAATTTTGAACGGAAAATTATGAACAAAATATGCATGGAACATCTGAGATACGAACGGATATGCTTCTCCGAAGCTTTTATGATCATTTCGACCAAAATCGAACCAGTAACAACCTTTCTGCTGCACTTTATAGCCAGCTCTGCAATTTCTGCGATTTAGGCCCTTGTTGCTCCGCAAAAACAGAGAAGCCGACGAGGAGAGTAGGGGCCTTTTTGGTACGTGTTGTGCTGGACCAAAACTAGAATTCTGCAAATTTTCAGCTTTACAATAATTAATTCCGGGTAGTAGCGATATATTGACTAAAACTCCTGGGCTATATTTAGGTTACCAACAAACGGATGAAACAATAAAAACCCTTTGTTTTTTACTTCCTCTTTTTTTTCGTACATACTCAATAGCTTGTATAGCCTGTTATTGATTTCGGATTATTTTTCAAAAAGGTGAGTTACGTGGACATGGATTAAGTGGGAAGGTGTGATAGAGGATAAAACTTTCCATATACAATGTGTCCACGGCAAAGCGGTATTATAGGTGTAAATGACAATTTTTTTTGGATTACAAACGCAATTTTTTGTATTCTGCTCTTGCTTCACCCAAAAACTATTTTTAGTATCTTGGACTTAAAAAAAATTAACAGCTTAAAAATAAAAATCGCATCAGGTAAAGGTACTTTAAGATACTAAAAATAGTTTTTGGGTAAAGAAAGAGCATAATACAAAAAATTGTGTTTGTAATCCAAAAAAAATTGTTATTTACACCTATAATACCGCTTTGCCGTGGACACATTCTACATATGTATATAAACTTTAGTTGGCATAAACTTTTTCTCGTTTGCCTGATCTATTTTTCTTTATCCTAAAAATGTACGCTGGCAGCAAAATTTCGTAATAACTGTGGATTTCTGTTTGCCAATAATGTTTCGAAATATGTTGATTATTGTTGATTTACGAACCTTGACTTCAGATTTGTTACTATAACAGGAACTCTATTGGATAATAATCAGTGGGTTGATTTTTTCGTAGTGAATGTTAAACAATGCTTTGAACTTTTATTAATTAGTCATTAAGGATAAATAAAACGAATACTCGCTAGCAAGGTTCTAGTGCCGCTATATTTATTGAGCGTTTTGCGAAGAGTATGTTATTAAGTCATTGCAATAACAAGGCGTGGATGAAACACCCATGGAGCAAAGTATGTAGCGTGTAACGGACGTCATCGATGTAATATGCCTACGACATATTCATGAGACCTACGCTATAATGTGGTCTAAACAGCAACATGGCACATGGTCATATACACATACATTATAATGTAACTGACCATAAACTGTGGAATCTTATTTGGAAGGATGAATGCTAGAGATCCTTGAATGCAATCCTTTTGTTCTTTTGTGCTCACTTCTACGTAATTCAGCATTCTAAAACAGGCAGTACGTAATATTACCTCTATCGCAATAGGCATTATTAATAAAGTGTAGGTAATTCATTTAAAGTTTTTATACATACGGTGTCTTGGGTGCTTTAAATGAGACAAATAGGAGCATACAATGTGTTTTAAATATATTTAAGATACATTTACACACTATTTCGGTAAAGTAGTGAATAAATGCAATAAAAAGTATACAGTTTTTTTTTTGGAAAAATCGCTCAGACCCATCAAAAGGTTCATAGTGAATGCCATTTTGGATTCATTTTCATTTATTTTTGGAAAGCTTCTACAAAACTATGACGTCATCAATATCATCAATTTCTTTAAAAGGTCCCCATTTTTTTCACGGAATTTAAAAGAGCGATTTTTTTACATTAATATGGTAAATATTGATGAAGATTGTATGAGTCAATTTTGACGAAAAACTGTCTGGAAATTTAAAAATACTAACTTTATTAGAAATGAATACATTCCAAAAACAACTAAATTAAATGTTCGAATTGCGCTCCATTCGCAGCCCGACACTATCCAAGACGACTGAGGTTTTTTTAAAATACTTTCGGTGATAAAAAGATGAATTCGTCCTCATTAAAACATTTTTTCTTGAATTTACAAATGCCGATGTCTGCTTGACTACCACTTTTACGAATAATTTGCGCGAGCAGTGTGTTTGCAGTGTTAAGCATTAATTACACAAGCATACAAAATAAAAAAAGTGATCTGTTCCTGGAACTCCATTGTGTGACCCTTATGTATTTTGACGTGTTGAACACGAATCAGTTTAGCTCCGTCACTCACCATTTTTTTTTGTAAATGGCGAAAATAACCTAAAAACTCATAACTTAGAGTATTTTCGGGATTTACTAAAAATATGAAGTCCGAGAAACAGATCATTTTTTTGAGTGTGTGTGTGTGCCTCTGTAATATATGAATATCACTGTATCCTCCGCTATTTTCTAGAAAACAGCGTATGCAAATATATTACACAAACACACACAAAAAAGTGAAAAGTGGGCTATTTCTGGGACTTCACTGGGCAATCCCTAAATTATGAGTTTTTTTAGGTTATTCTCGCGATTTATAAAAATATAGTGAGTGATGGAGCTAAACGAATACATGATTCGTGTTCAGCACGTCGAAATACATGGGTGTCACCTAATGGTGTTCCAGGAGCAAACCACTTTTTTTTATTTTGTGTGCCTGTGTTATTTTTCTAAAGATCATGAACTGATAACCTATTAGCCAGAAGCAGAATAGATTAAAAATTCAGGGACTTTGGATATATTCACGATCTTTCTAAATCTGGCCGGCCATAACCCAAAAAGAAGGCAGAAGACGAGGCATTTGCATTTTCTTCAAGACTCCCTCATCCCCGCATTGATAACTTTGGGTCCAGATCTAGAAGAATCCGATCTTCTGAGACTCGATTTCTTCTCTTAACAAGATGCCCCCTATCCGAGCTTATTGAAATGAGGTATCTTTAAATCGTTGAATAAGAAGAAGGGGGCAATTGAGTGTCCAGCCAGATCGCCAGATCTGATGCCCTTCGATTATTTCTATGGGAATATCTTAAAAGCAAAGTAATTGTGAATCGTTCAGTGAATGTGGAAGATTTAAAAGGAAGAATTCGTAAGAAATAAGGCGCACATCACCGGAAATTATTGACAACATTCAAAAAGAGTTTATTTATCCTTTTGGCTCCTGCAACTATTGTCAGACTGCGAAAGGAGCTCAATTCCAATATTTAATTTAGTTGTTTTTTTACATTTCGTCATTTCTACCAAAAAAATTTAAAAAATATATCAGATGATACCATTCAATATAAATATTTGAGATTTTATAAAAAGAAATGTACACTTTTTATTGAACTTATCCTCTACGAAAGCACTGTATATTTTTTTCATAGTATGACTTTGGGCCTTCAGCCATGAAAAACAATGTGGGATGCGACGTCTCATTATTTGTTACTTTGCGAAAAGTTTTAAATATAGTTAAATACAGGATGATTCGCTAGTAATGCGCCATAGCCTAATGGCAGATAGAGTACTTCAAGGCGAGTCTAGATCACCAACGAAAAAAATGTTTTGGCCAAGATACAGGGTGTTTTATGCATTTGGTCTGAAAATTCAAAGAGCTATATCTCTGCAATGGTTGGATGTAATCGAATGAAATTTACCAGTAACATTTCACAGCTGGGACTTGTCAGATTAGCCTAATTGGTTTTGAAAAATTCAGGACCGGAAAGAATCTGCCCTCCTCCTTTTGACCAGTAAGTACATTTTTCTATCGCTTTTCTGGAAAACTATTAGAGGATTCGGAAAGTTCAGAAAAAATGCTATAAGACTAGCGATTCAATTTTGATGGCACACCTAAACCGTTTCGGCAAAAAAATCACAAAACAATTTGGTGCATCAGGACTAATAATTTGACCGAGCATTATTTATGGAACAGTTTGATAGAGTCCATTCAAATGCTTCAGATCCACATCCCTTCAAAAACTGCACATAATACATGCGAATAACGTACCTAGTAAGAAAAATACAGGTCGTACTTGTAAAATTTTTTATTTGTTTTTTTTTAATTTGTTTTATTTTAATGCCCTATTTATATTAACTTCCTGGCGAAGTTTAGCTAATTGCTACCCTACCAATTAACCAGGACGGCGAGATGAGATACTGGTCACCCATCCAAGTGCCGAACTCGAGAAGCGAGCCTTACTCACTGATCGATTGCGCCACTTAAACCGGTGACCGATACCACACCTCCAAATTATTTTATGTAATCTAGATAAAATGATAAAATTTGAATGGATTATGGGTATAACCTTCATAGAAAAAGCATTCACACATAAATGTCATAACCCTTTTAATAAACAAACAAACTTAACATCATAATATTACATAAGCAATGCTCCAAATCTAGTATGAGATTCTCAAAATGTCCTCCCCCAAGTTCGATACATTTCCTGCACCGCACCAATAAATGTCGTGTGGCCTTCCCGAAGGTTTGTCTCTGATTCCTCTTGTTATCAATTGCTGTCACTACCCGCTGCCGTAGTTTCTCTCTAGTGGTGACTTCTGTGCTGTACACCGATTGTTTCATTGACCCCAAACATAAAAACAGTTAGGTCAAGACGAGTTTGAGGAACACCTATCGCGTGTGCTATTCTTCTAGTGCTTGTCGAAGGATTTTGCTCTGCCATCTCCACAATATTTTCTTCGGCCGGTCTAACTACTCGTTCTATATTTTCGTTACTTCCAGGAAATCTACCATGTTCTCGAGAGAACTGGAAAATTCTGCTGAAGGTGTCGCGCGACGGTACTCGTCGACCAGGAAATCTTCGCTGATATTCTGTAACGGCAGCCCTTGTATTATCGCAAAACCCATACACATAAATGATATCAGTGAATTCAGCGTTTGTAAACTTAGTTAACATCTTTAAAACACGAATGAAATGAGGTACAATTAGATAGAACACCAAATTGTCAAAATAATTTTGTTGTCAGATTAGGCTAATCTGACAAGTCCCAGCTGTGAATGTTATTGGTAAATTTCATTCGATTACATCTAACCGTTGCAGAGATATAGCTCTTTAAATTTTCAGACCAAATGCATAAAGCACCCTGTATCTTCTTAACTACTGGCCAAAACATTTTTTTCGTTGGTGATCTAGACACGCCTTGAAGTGCTCTATCTGCCATTAGGCTATAGCGCATTTCTAGCGAATCACCCTGTATATTAATAGATATTAAACTATAGAATATTATTGTACATCAGGATATTCATGTAGGTAGCTCAGACCAACTCATTGTCAGTGGCCTCAGTGCCTACGTGTCGGGCTTGAGGCCAAGAGGTCTCGGGTTCGAATCCTGGCTGGGATATAGATGTGTAGCGGCATTTTTAGTGTGTTAACGAAACCGTAGCAGTGGGCTAATCCGCAGTTTAGTGAGACAACATGGCTAATTGCTGAGTTCGAGTTTCAGCTGTGGCAGATAACAATGTCGCAGGGAATGGTTGTTGTGTTGTTGTCTATATGTGTTTGTATCCTGGTTGAGGTGGAATAGCTGCGGCTAAACTTAGCCAGGACGGTAATATAAATAAGACGATAAAAAACCTATTTGTCGGAGGTAATTGAGGTTATGGTCAAGGAATAAATCTGAAATACTTTTAATGGAAAATATGCAAGTTGGATACCTAAAAAAATATTAATAATAATGATAATAAATGTGTCATTGCAAACTTATAAGTTGTAAAATTTACAAATAGCGAAGTTCAGAAATAGTTGCAAGGAACTCTCTGCTCATGCACTTAACCATGTGGTTGACACTGTTACCAAGAGAGGAAATCTGATGCACTATAGGTCAAAAAAAATATACAAGGTGGTCACCGAAAAGAACAAATAATTAGTAAATTCCACTATTTTTGCAAATAATTTTACAGATTTTTACAGCCCTCACTTACGGAACGGAAGTATTGTAATTGTGAAAAAATTACTATCCCAGATTTTCACATTTCAGGTCTTTTAGTTAAGTCATTCAACCTGTCTGTGAGTTTGTCTGTTTGTTGGCGCTATATCTAAAAATTGCTAACTGAAAAAAATTATATTTGGAAGACTTACTGAAGAAATCTGGTATAAGTGAAAAATATAGAGGGTGGAGACGAGACCCCAATAATAACTAGGCAAAATCCGTCAACATTCGACAGAAAGTTTATTTGAAGATGTGAATAAGTGATGATCTCCATTTTTGTTTTTTATGAATTTGTCTATGGAAATAAAAAATAATAAAGGTGAAATCAATGCGTTGAAACAGCGCCACGAATTTCCGAAAATATGTCTGCTGGTAGCAAATTCAAAAATGTGCCTTTAATAATTACTGGGATACATTTTCATTTTGATGGGTTTGGGTTAATTTAGTACAATTTAATATGGAATCGGTATCTCATATTGAATACTGACACTTTATACATGTGTGTATGCGTTAGTGTTACATTCACCAATACTTTCAGCCCCCTTTGAGAGAACGTCTGTAAGAATTTGGTCGTATTAACTGTGGATGTTACGGGATTTAAAAAAAATAATAATTCAAGGTAAGATACAATGCCAATATTATATGCATGAAATCTTTACGCGGTGATACATTTCCTAGAACCAGTTCGGTTATACACACGTGAATTATTATAATAATAACGAAAACATAATTTTATTTTGGAGGTGCAAGGTCAAATGTAGGCATTTCATTTTCATTGATAGATAATAATTATATTTGTTTATTTATATGTTAATTTACACATAATTTTCACTTTTTCTTAAATATTGTGGGTTTGTATTCAAAACATCTTAACTTTAACACCCGTGGGTGTTTTAGAAGGTCAGCTATGAATAAGACATATTCATATGAATTGTTACGTGTTGTAATATTTTGATAGTTATTAATGTTATTATTAAGCTAAACTACAATTCAATTAGGAAAGATATCGATCAGGTGATTAATAATTTAAATGAGATGGTAATATATGTTACTCTAGTTCAAAATAGATTATAAGGAAGAGGATGTATACAATGTATTCTATTACTATTAACGTATATTTGTTCATGTATCATAAAGTAAATTTTTATGTAACTCGGCCTCCAGATAATCAGGAATATATTTATGAACAATAATGTATTCAAGTTGATGAGGTTAAAAAAATAAGTATAGATATTATCATTGGTCAGTGTACTTACTTATCATTCTTATTATATTTTTATAAAAGAGTGATCACTTAAGTTGGGACTACTATCTCGAGAAGAATGCATTTTCGGAAAAAATGTTTCAGGCAAAGTTGGAGGGAACATAGCGTTATTTATTTTGGATTAGATGGACGTTTACAGGGTAATTTCAAGGTCAACTTTGTTCTTTTCAAAGGGAAACCTATATTTTTTATGACATTTTTTTCGGCGCAAAAAATAAGCAACTTTTGCCTAAATCATTTTTTTAATTGCCTTAATATAACTCGTGTAAAATATATCAAACAAAATAACTGGAGATTTTGGAAATTTGAAGAAGTTTCTAATCAGAAAGTGCTGGAGACGAAGGGTTCATTTCAGAATTTTAATAACATTTTTGGTATTCGATTTATTCAAAAAGTCTGTTCTGCGCAAAAAATAAATATGGATTGTTTTTAAATCTTTTTTAAAGAAAAATTTATGAAAAAAAACCTATTTTCGTTCGTGTTTGGCGGGGTTGTATTTCAAAATAACTTTTACATAGGTTTATCAAATTTAGGATTTAGTTTGATTATTTTGTTTAATGTCTTGCAAAATTAAAATCTTTCAGACAATAGTTGTTTATTATATTTTTTATCGATAATATGCCTTAACAAAGTAATATAGGTTTGTTTCCATTTGGAAAAATAAATATTTGTCGCTCCCTCGAAAACAAACAACTTTTGTTTAGTACATTTCTCGAAAACGCACTCTTCCATACTAAATACGTAACATGCACCTAATATAGGCTGATTTTATATTGATAGAAAAATGATAATACCGGTATATGAAATACTGTATTTCTTATGCTGCATAGTATATTTTACGTCTTATTTTCTGAATTTAGTACAGTTACTTTAGAATCTAGAAGACCACGAGCAACAACAGAAACATATCAAGAACGTCACTGACATGACCTTAATTTGTCATTCATAAACTATCCACATTTTTCTGCCTTAAAATATTTCGTTGGCATGTCAGATCCAACATCCGTATTTCAAACATTTTCATTTATTCCTCACCATTTACAAGGTTCTTTCCAATCGGTTATTATCCCCTATCGGATGTAATACGTCAAAATAAGCTTCCCATTTTTCTTTAAATTACTGTATCGTTTTCACACGAATTCCTTCTATTTCGTCTCCTTCGTTTTCAGATTATCATAAAATTGGATCTGACATTTCATTATCAGTGTTTTTTAACATTATTTACTCTTTTTTATCACAAAAACTATAAAACAAATATTTTCATTTAAAGAAATGTTAAATTTGAACGAAAAGTGTCTCAAGGCAATACTTCAGCCAGCATGTAGATTTGGTCAAAATAGCGTTAAAAGTATCTGTATTTTTTTAAGACAAACCTTTGGAGCTATTCGTTATTAAAGGTTAAATGTTGAGGAAGTTTTCTGCCCATAACTTCCAAAACAATGTTAATAAAATTTAGACAGTACACGCGGTATGTACATGGCTATTCATAATATTTGGATCCCCCCTTAACTCCTTTGTTTTTAGAGTTCTAAAAAAAGTTAAATATAAAGGTTGTAGGGTTGCATCTGAAATCTGTATTTTTTAAAAACTAAAAAATCAATAGCTGGCATAGGTCACGTGATTGAGTTGATTTTTTTAAAATATATATTTTTACATTTTCTTTTAGGTTTTTCTGACTTCAAATATTCAAAGCTAGATAAGTCTAGCTGTATCCTATGCATCATTATTGTTTGCCATTTTGCATTATTATTACATCAAAATGGGTTACACAGAAGTATATTTAGAGCCAAAGGACAGTCCCGATTTAACACCTTAAGAGACATTTTTGTGGGCGTTTTTAAAGGGTAAAGCTAATAATAATTTTGATCACAGTGTTCAAAACACAAAGCTCATATATGTTTTCAAATTGTTCAGGCACTATTATTGTCCGGATTTAATTCGTGAATTGTTTCTCTAATTTAGTTTTAAACATTTGAACACTTTGATGAAAATTATTATTAACTTTGCCCTTTAAATACATCCACATTAATGTATCTAGTTAAATCGGGACTGTTTGGTGGCCATATGCTTCTGTGTAACCAATTTTGATGAAATAATAATATAAAATATTAAACAATAACCACGTTGTGATAGAATCATCAGTCAAAGCCTACTGATATTAGTAACAATAAAACACCTATATGCATATTCGGAGGATATTTAAAGTCCGATAAGTCAAAAAATATTACAGCTGGACCTATCAATCCTTATATATTTGAAATGAAGAAAAAGAAAATGTAAAAAACAATGCAAAAATATATAGGATGCTCCATTTAAAAAAAAAAAAAGGTTCATTTACATATCACGTGACCTGTACGGGTTGTTTTTTAGTGGTATTTTAAAAATAATGTAAATGCAACCCGTCAACTTTTATAGTTCACTTTTTTAGAACTCTAAAAACAACAGACTTAAGGAAGGTCAAAATATAATGAGTAACCCTGCACAGTATTTATAATTGAGAAATATATATATTTTTTTTTAGGAACGCAGAGGTGAAATGTCTCTAACGCTTTTTACTTCTAAAATTTGAGGTATATAATTTTTCGAATCTAAGGTAACATTTTTAAATTCCTTCATGATTTTACTGAATGCTGAAAGAGATCAGGATCTTCACCTGGCTGTATACTGCAGAGATAAAACCTATGCTTTATGTAGACATTTTCTGATGACCCAAAGTAAGGTGAAGAACAGCAGTACCTCAACTAGAGCATGTTCAAAGATTGATATTCCTCTGTGTTACTGGTGCAATGAAAACCGCCTACAGCTGCAATGGGGACTATGCTCTGCGTTCTCTACTTGAACCTATTTATAGAGAAGATGGCGTTGAGCACTGTTCTGATATTGCAATCTGTAGGCCAATTAGGAAGTTTCCATTTTTCTCATTTTCTCGTAATAAATAGTCGTAAAAATCTAAAAAATATCTGTAATTTTTTTTTTAAATTATCTCTATAAATAAAAAAGTGATGGTCCTTCCAAGTTTAAAATACCGCGATCATCTGGGCTGAGCTCGATTACGTCACAATACATGATTCCGGCAACAGCGAGCGGGCGCGGGCTATTATACTCGCTGGCAGGCACCGGCAGTTTATAGCCAGCTTGCATTTGAGAGCCGAAAAAATTGCTAAAACATGCAATTTTGGCACGTTCATATTTTTCGAAAAACACCATTGGGACGGCCGTATGATGTCGCGATGTAAAGAGGAAGTCTTCCAGATAAACCTGATCGTAAATTGCACGGCGAAATTCGAAAATTCGGCTCGGCACGAACGAATCAAAAGTGACATTTTGTGACATTTCAGAAAATCGAGCACATACACTAAATAAAGGGAACATACAGAAGAAGTAGATCTACACTCGACAATACCGTTAGGGGAATTCTGCAAGTGGTAACAGAAATCGCAAATTGGTTATGCAAATTGGAAAGGCCTTAGATGTGCCAAATCAATTTTTTTTTTCATCCCCTTTAATAATGGGGTGGCTAATGCCAAAAGTTATTTTGAGACCTTAGCTTCTCTTGTATACCAATTTTATGGCCTCTCACCTGCTTGATTTACGTATTTACCCCAAATTTACCCCAATTTACTTCCCAACCCTTTACGGAACAAGATGAAAATATAATCTAGTTCTAGATCTCGTTAAAGTACATATGTGTACTAAATTTCAAGTCAATATCTTACACGGTTCCAGAGTAAACGTGCGCGCAAAAAAAAGTTACAAACAGACAGACCGACAGACAGAATTTTTTTTTTCGCTCAAACTTAAAATCTCGACGTTTGATGACATTCTAAGCCTATTTGAACAATAAAAATTTAAAAAAAAAATTTTGTCGATACTATACTTCCACTGGATGTGGAAGTAAAACTATATACTCAAACGCCACGCGGACTATTGGAGCAGTCAAAATGGCTATGGCTACACCCAGTCGTAAGCTAGCGAAACACTATCTGCAATTGTCCAGAAATAATCTACATCAATATTGTAGGATTATTAACAGAACACTGCAGACTAAACAAATGCATTCATACATTGAGATTTATAGATAATCCTTACTGTAAAGGGTGTAATCTGGAAGTATGCTCTTACCTGCGCTGATAAGACAATGAGGTCTGAGTGCACGTTTCCTCAAACTACGAATAATGCAGAATCCAAACGCCAGAGATCAGGGCTAACATTTTCATACAGTTTTGCACATTTAGCAAAAATCACTAAAAACTAAAAGTTCGATAGAGAAAACTCGTGCATTTACGAGCAAAAAATAGGAGGCAACTAGTTATACTCTAAACTGCTTTTAAGGGAAGTAAAAAATTAGATACCATGCATCTTTTCCGTAATTATTTTCCACGTTAGATTTCTTGAAAAAAAAAAACATCTAAATTTTGATTTCATTGATTTGAAAATGATGTAGGTACAAAGCATTTCCAAACTGGTGTCGGATATGAAAGCTCATCTATTGCTTCACTCCAATGAAAATTGACACCATTACGGTAAATGTTTTCAGGCGCTTAAAATAATTTCTTGTATTCTAGTACTTCACCTCCTATATCTCCTCATCTGAGGTCAATTATACATGCTTAGAACATGCTATAAAAAGAGTGGATGACCATAAGCCAAGACCGGAATCTCTCAAAAAGGTAAGAGAGATATTTTACACCTTCTGTGGACTTTAATACATCAAGACACGTTCGATAATTTAGTAGAACAATAAAATTTTTTCAAGGAATAACCACACGACTAAACAATTTATTGAGTTACTGATTAAATAAATTAATAGTTTAAGAAACTAAAAAAAACACGTTTTTATAAATACCACACTAAAAAGCAAAAACCGCTGCCCAAGGAATCACTACTTCCACATCCAGATTTTTTATCCAAGTCACTCACAACGAAAAAATTTTGTATGTGGAAATAATTGTTCATGGAACTTTAATAATATAATATTTGAAATCCTCTACCCCAAAAACCCATAAAACGATACCCCACATCGGTAGCGGGGTGGGGGTGGTTATAGGGGGTGGTAGTGGGGGTGGATGAAGTAAAAAAATATTTTGAGGTTTCTGGTTCTTGTACACACACTAATTCACAATTTTTTTTCATCCCCTTTAATAATGGGGTGGGGGTGGTAATGGGGGTGGCTAATGCTAAAATTTTTTTTGAGACCTTAACTTCTCTTGTATATACTAAATACCAATTTTATAGACTCTTACCTGTTTGATTTACCCATTTACCCCAAATTTACCCAAATTCACCCCCAACCCTTCGACGGAACAAGATGAAAATATAATCTAGTTCTACATCTCGTTAAACTACATATGTGTACCAAATTTCAAGTCAATATCTCAAGCGGTTCCAGAGTAAACGCGCGCACAAAAAAAAGTTACAGACAGACAGACAGACAGACAGACAGACAGACAGACAGACAGACAGACCGACAGACAGACAGACAGACCGACAGACAGAAATTTTTTTTTCGCTCAAATTTAAAATCTCGACGTTTCGTGACATTCTAAGCCTATTTGAACAATAAAAATTTTAAAAAATTTTTTTGTCGTTACTATACTTCCACTGGATGTGGAAGTAAAATAATAATCGACCCTGTTCTCTCTGTCTACCCCGTAAAGTCCTTAGCGTAAGCCGTGTTTGTAATTAAGTATAATATTTGAGTATAAAAGCGTGGGGCATTTTTCGAACGCTATTTCGAACAGAATGGAAGAAAATAGCCGGGCAGGCAAAGACCCACCCTGTGCTATGATAGAAAAAAAGAATCGAACAGGTTCGATAATTAAAACTCTGAAGACATCATTAGATCAAATGAAAAGCGCCCCACGCTTTTATACTCAAATATTATACTTAATTACAAACACGGCTTACACTAAGGCCCTTACGGGGTAGACAGAGGGAACAAGTTTGATAATTATTTTTTGATTTTTAGCGCAGTATTTATAAAAGCGTGTTTTTTTAGTTTTTTAAGCTATTAATTTATTTTTTTACTTTTTAGTCTTATATTTAAGGAGAGAATTTTAGCACTTTCGACATTTGTGTAAAAAGTTCGACTAAATATTTATAATCTGCGACGAAAATCCTCAGGTCTTGATTTTCATACGAATCAGGCCATAAATTACAAAACTTATCCGCCATTTTGACGCCACCATTTTGAATTGTTAAATTTGGATCGGATAATTGTAATCTGCAGCCTCGATAACCCACAGATACCGATTTTCAGTCGAATCCGATGATAATTGACAAAACCTATCCGCCATGCTAGCGCCGCCATATTGAATGATTAAGTTTTAATCACATATTTGTTTTTTACTTATCAAACCCTTTCATTTGATACCCATATCAAAGGGGTTGTAAAGAAAATGATAATCCGCCATCTTGGGGCGGCGGCCATTTTAAACATATAATATTGAGTATACTATATTGTATTGTCATGAGAGCTACACACAGTTTCCAAGTTTCATGATAATACAACAATTAGAAGCGAGTTCAGTTCCTTAGACGTTTTACTTACATACATACATAGATAGATAAAGTTAGTTACAGGTCGACCTAATAAAAGCCTGTTAAAAATGATTAAAGTGAAAAGTAATATTGGTAGAAAAGTTGTAATTAGCGTTTTGAATACCAATCAATGTGATGTGAAACTTATCAGGGCCAATGTATGTACCTACAGGAAACTAACAGATAAAAAATAAACTAGTATGTTTAAAATTAAAAAAAAAAATCAAGTCTAGTGTTAACAAATAATTGCTCTAGCATGATGAACGCAGACATGCTGTATTTCCAAATTACATATTATTTAAAAACTAATTAACTTTAAGAGTTTTTTTATAATAGATGTGCCTTACACAAAGGAAAGTTATTATACTTCTCCCATAAAATGATACAGTGACCTTTAAAATCGTAAACAGAACCATTGTTAAGCCAGACAACAATAAGTGATCTAACAATAATAGTAACCCACCTTACTTTAAAAATAGTTCAACTTAACACCTTACGATGCGTATTTCCGACTGACTTTTGGCTTTTTTTATTCACTTCCCACTTGAATGATTCTCTCAAGCAATTTAACAAAAGAATAAGCGATAAATAGGGATTCACTGCTTATATATAGAGCTTTCAGAAGTAATAGAAAGCGTAAACATGATATATTTGGTAGTATCTTGAACAATCAGTAACAAGCTTTTCGCTGAAAAAAAAAGCGTTCTTACTTATCTATAAGACGGCACAGCAATGATATTTTGAGAGAACCAGCAAGCTGCTTCGTACAACGTTAAGGTATATTATTGACTTCGTGTCTAATCGCTCACTTTAAGATGTTAATGCAGTCTCATCGCTCATGCTTTCTGGCACCCTAAACCCCAATATGACACAATTCTTGCAAGTCTTTCTTATTTTCTTGCGCCAGAGTGATTGATTACAGGAGATTATGATTAATTAGTATCAACTAAAGTTAAGAAAAAATGTTCAAATGACCCTATTGATTTTTACTATGTATAACATAATTTTTAGGATAAATCAATAAAAATTAACTAAGAATTAGGCAAGTCATGATATCTCGGTACAATCTACATTTTGGAATAATACATCATAATATGGGACAAATATACAGGGTGTTCCTTTCACAGACATTCAAAACGATCAAGGTGATAAAGGATCCCAAGAGCAAAAGTATTGACCATTACATTGTCGGTTTAAAAATTACAATTCCTTTTTTATTTTTTCGGATGTACTCCACTTTACATTAATAATTTTATCACTGTGATGAAAATAACTGTTGCAAGGAGGTATTTTTTTTATTACTTACCTGACCAAATATAATTCGTCTAAATGAGCGAGATTTCCGAAATCTAAAAAGGAATTTAAAAGGATGCAGTGTTTGCATTGCAAAAAATCTAATGTAAATAATAACTTTTTACGTTTTTATAAAAATTTTATTTATTTTCCCATCAGCTGTTAGGTTGATTTGTACAGGGAAGTGGAATATTCAAAAATGAATAACTTTTGACAAAGGTTTTATGTCAATAAAGAAAATAAGAAGTGTCTCATAAGTATGTAAAGAAAATGATTATTCCAATGAAATAATTATGAGTTAATACAAATCGATAAATAAAAAGAACTTCGCACATCTTGTCACATCAGTATCAACGTTATACAAAAACATGAAACTGGGGGTTATGTTGTATAGTCTAGATAATAGTAAACGCGATGTGCATGTGAATGCCTAATAATTCATGAAATGGAAGTGATGGTTGACTAATCAAATGCAGTCAATAAGTTAGTAAATTAGAAAGTCTTGCATAAAACATGTTTTTACCAAGAATTCCCTACGTGCAACCCTTTTCGTACAAATTAAATATCAATATTTTTGGGTCACGAACCAACGCGCCAGCGCCAAAATTAGCCTTTTTCCAGGCGCTTCGACACAAACATTTAATAACTTTTTAAAGTTCTGAACGGATCGAAATAAAAAAAACATTTTAAAAGGGAAGAGTGCAGCTTTCATTCTCATATAAATTTCTACCGAATATTTGTTGTTTGCCATGACTAATAATTCAAACTTTTCTTTGCCATTTTTAGAGCATGCTCCATTAAATTTTCTATGTCTTGAAACATATTCGTTGATGTAATAAGTCCATTTAGTCCTGAGATCTTTATATATCACTTTCGATATCAGTAGTCAAGAATGTGTAAATATTCAGGATATAAAATGAGCTGACTGATTTTTTTTTATAATTTTCGTGGTTTCTATAATTTATAAAATTTTGATTTTCTCAATTATCATCCGATACTTTTCTGAAAAGTTAACAAAGTATTTGTGTTGTAACGCACGGAAAAGGGCTGACGTTGGCGTTGACTCGTTGACCCCTCCAATATTCATTCTTATTTTACGCTAAAACGTTGCATGTAGGAAATTTATGATAACACCATTTTTTGTGTTAAATTTTGTGCTCTTTAATTTTTATCTCTACGATTTTTTGATTTTGGCATGTTTTAAGAAGTATTTCCAAGTTGTAGCAAATGTTGAAAATTCAATTTAACACCTAGCTATTTCTTCTAAGGATTTTGTTAGAAATAAATATTAAATATTATTAATAACGAGAAAATCAAAATATGATAAAGGCAATAAGATGGTTACTTTAGGTAAGGATGATTATTATGAAAGAGTAGTGAACCTGATTAATAATGGTATCTATGAAAAACTTCATAGAAATCCATTACCAAAAATGGTCACTGATGTGACAAATAAATTTTAAAACTGAGAGAACCTTATTATACTATGCTTAAAAAACGGTTGAGTACATATATACGATTTGCCGAAGATACATAAATTAGGAAAGTCGGTGCATCCCATTGTGTCCGCAATCGGATCACCACCTTACCACCTGTCAAAATGATTAACAAAGGAGTTCGTTAAAGCATAACCTAGCTTTTCTGTAATTAATTCCAATCATTTCGTCAGTGAAATCAACAAGATGTAATTGAAAGAAGTTTTGATCTATTTTGATGTTTATTCACTGTTTCCAAGTGTACCAATCCCACAAAGCTTGGAGTCTCTTAGTGATTTACTCAATTAAATAATATTTGTCAAGAAGTAGTTAAGGAGTATACTGACCATACTAAACTGTGCACGAATTGAAATTCCTTCCAATTCAATAATATGTTCTTCGAGTAACATGAGGGAACTGCAATGGGAAGCCCTTTGTCACCTTTCATTGCCAATCTTTTTATGAGTAGATTCGGAACAGAGATAAAAGAAGAGATGTGGTTAAGATATGTGTATGATATATTCGCAATATACAAAGGTTGCAGATGTAGGCAACTTTGTTTCGAAGTTAAACAGCCGTTTCACTTCAGTAAAATTTACATATGAAATATAAGCCAATAAACAACTACCAGTTTTAGATACATTAGTAATTAGGAATAGCAAAAACATTTGATATGTATGGGAAAAGCAGCACTCGACGGTATATTCCCAAAGACTCACACCATTGTCCCCAGCACAAAACAGCTGCTCTCAGTTTTTTATTTCATCATCGATTAAGTTTCCCTCCGAATAAAGAGAGATTTTCAAAAGAGAAAACATTAATCAAAAGTACAGCTAAGAGCAATGGACACTCTGTAAGCTCAGTTGACAGACTAATTAGAAAACGTAGATTTAAGGTCATCCTCCGCAATTCGTCGACATTTCAAGCCGAATGGAATTTAATGTCCGTATCAATTCCATATGAACTCCGGTATACCCATGGTCTAAGCAGGATCTTTAAAACTTGGATGTTGTTCTTCCACCGGGATATAAGTTGCGGCAACTTTTAGGCAATTCAAAGGATAAAATGACATCAAACGAAAGGTCCGGGATTTACGAAATTAGTTTTAAGAATTAAGGATCGTCATTTAATGCATGTTGGGCAAACGATACGCCCAATTTTAATAAGATTTAAGAAACATATGGTTCACCTCAAACAGTGGGTCAGGTTTAACGTTCCTTGGCCAAAACTCTGAAACTCTTGGAAACGCCCCAATCAATCAGCTGGCGTTTAGAGGAAAAATAATGAAAAAATTCCATCGATAAATAAGGGTGGGTTTCAGGGGTTGGAAATTAAAGTAATTGAATAAATTTGTGAATCTTTCAATCCAAACAGAATATTGCCTAAATTCTAGAAAAAATAGTTAAAAAATTCCACCGATATATATAAGGGTGGGTTTCAGGGGGCGGAAATTGAAATAATTGGATAAAATTGTGAAACTCTGGATTCGACTAGAATATTGCCCCAAATTCGAGAAAAAATGGTAAAAAAATTCCATTGATTTCATGAATTGATATAAATCAGTCATTGCAATATCAGTAATTATTATTAAGTACTCCTAAAATTGGGTATTTTTAACCTGCATTAGCGTATTCAAAACGCCTTTACTCAAAAACCGGCAGCTATACGCAGTTGCAATTCACAGGACATGTAGAGAACACTGCATTCAATATTATAAAAAAAAATATAGGGATGAAGCTTGCGGGAGTAAAGTGTAACAAAAATGAAAAGTTTCATTTCAATCAAAATTTACGGATGAAACCGCTCATTTGCTAAAAGGCTATAATTCGGACACCAAATAGCAAATAAAGTCATCTAACTGTCTACAATAAAGCTCTTGCCTTGTTCTATGCCAGACATGGTCGATTCGTTCAATTGAAGTCAAAGAAACCAAAAATTTACAGTCGTATAAACGCTGAACATTCACTGCACAATTTTAAACTTGAACACGTGTTTCCTTCTCGAGCTGTAGAATGCAAATGGAGCAGGTATAGGGATCAAAGTTTTGTTTCCTCAAGACTAACGTCCACTCTTACCAAAAAGCTTGTTTATTACTCATTTCCTGGAAGTCTGTGAAATTTGGTTGATTTGAGTTTTGGCCAGAAATCTCGCAAAGTGACCCACTGTGCAATAGTTGAAAAACTGAAAAATTTAATGTTCCCAATATGCCTATAGATATCAATAACTTAAGGTTAATTAGAAATATAACAAATGACAGCAGTTGGATGCTTTTGGAAGCATCAATGTTGCAAAATGCAAAAATAGTCTGAGCAAATTCCAAATAGTCCTCTTTATTAGTTATTAGGCCACGGCTCGTTGAACCGAGGCATAGTTTTGGTGTTTGTGTAATCTAGTTCAGAGAGTTATTTCCATTTTTGGGAGTTTGACGCCATTTTGTTTTACGTTGCAACCACGGTAGCCTCAAGAACTTTTTTTATACTTTTCTATTACCACAATTCTATTTCTATGAAAAAGCTCACATAAGGATTATTTAATCCCAGTTCAAAATCCCTGGGGACTGGGCTATATGTGGACATACGGTATAAAAACTGGAAAAATCATATTAGTAAATTGCACAACCCAAGAAATTGATTTCTTCCGTGCAAATCCTACATCTGGTGCATATTCTAATGCTGAAACTAATGTGAGTAATAAATTCATGGAGCGAAGCCCCACAGTCAGCGCGCAGCTTGTCGATAAGTCGCAGCAGTTAATGTTCCTCAGGCTTAAATATATTATACACGTGCGTGATTTTGTATTCGAAATGATGCTGGAAGTAAAATTAATAGCCAGCAGAATTTTAAAATACCTAATAAATAAATTATATAGATATTTGATAAATTAAGGACTATTAATAAATAAATCCTTTAATTTTTTTTAACGCTCAATTGGAACTTCCCATATCTGCTATATAAATCTTTGATTTTATAATATTATTATTTTTAGAAATGTCAATACTAATAGTGATGAAAATTAATTAATACAAATAAATTGTTGAAATATGCAAATTATCACTTACAAAAAATCTTAAAATACTTTATTATACCTATTTGTTTTAATGAATTTTATAAATATTATAAGATAAAAATTTTTCATAATCATGATGGTAAAAAAATTGACAATAAATCCGTCTATTAATAGGCTGATTTTAAATGTCGCACAAAAATTGCCTGCCTAAGAAGTAACACTTTAAAAACCTAATGGTTGCTCCAAAGTTTCATGAAACTTTTATCGTAACTTAAACAATTAAAATACTTTTAAAATAGCTGTAATAAATGCAAACATTACTAAAAAAAGTTCTATAAATTCCTTCAAGACTAGGTTAAAATACCTACTTGCTTGCAAATATATTTGCACTTAATAATACAGAATGGTTGTTTCAAAGCTGAGGGAAGTCTTCAGACTTTTGTTATTACTTTCATGCTTAGTCTTAAAACGCCCTCCTAGTAACATTTTTATAGCTAATTAATTTCAATACTATGTTCTCTGGTAGGCAGTATTGAATTGGCTCGTTCTTCAGCACCAACCCCGAAAAACACACCCCCAAAAAATGATTTGACCTGCTGAAACCGAATCCGATGTCAGAATTGTCAGACTGGCTCGTTTTTCACCCCCAAAACAAAAACAAAGTGCCAAATACATAAGGATACACTGGTATGGTCAGCCGGGCAGACCATGTTGGGGGGGGGGGGGTGTTTTTTGGGGGTTGGTGAACACGAGCCAGTCTGACAATTCTAACTTCGGATTCGGTTTCAGCGGTCCAAATATATAAGGATATACTGGCATGGTCCGCCGGACAGACAACTTTTTTTGTTTTGAGGTGTTTTTTAGGGTTAGGTGTGAAATGCGAACAAATCTGACAGTTCTGACTTCGAATTCGGATTCAGCAGGTCAAATTACAGAAGGATCCACTGGTATAGTCCGCTGGACAGACCACTTTGTTTTTGTTTTGGGGATGTTTTTTGGGGTTGGGGGGTGAAAAACGTGCCAGTCTGATAATTCTGTCATCAGACTCAGTTTCAGCAGATCCAAATACATAAGAATACACTGGTCTAGTCCGTCGGACAAACCATTTTTTTTTGGGGGTGTGTTTTTCGGAGTTAGGGGTGAAAACGAGCCAATCTGATAATTCTGACTTCGGATTCGGTTTCAGCGGGTCCAAAAACATACGGATACATTGGTCTGGTCCGCCGGACAGACCACTTTTTTTTGTGGGGCTGTGTAATAGGCCATATTTCAAGGGTAGATTCTTTGGAAAATATGAGAATATAACCAAATATGCTTTAGTAAATTGTTGCTGTGGAAAAAGATACAGGGTACCAAAATTTTCTTTTCTTTTTCTTTTAAGGAAAAATGTGTTAAGAAACAATAATTTATGTATTACATCACGCTAGTCCGAGGAGGGCGCCTCATGAGCTATACCTGATGATGAATATTTTTTATCTTTTTTTACGAAACGTAGTGGTTTTCGATCCTAGGCCACAATTTTTTCTGGTCCATCCCTATTTCTTCGGATCGTGAAAGTTTCCAAGCCACATTTGCGTCCTGAAAGTGTGTTGCAGGGCCGCATTCGGTGTTGGTGGAAGTGATGCAAGGTTCGTTTTTGATTTTGTTGTTTCTTTTACATCACGTTTATGACTTAAAGAATTTAACTCCTATTGTAATTCGTTTTCTTTGCACAAGGCAAAAAAGAATGTTTCTCCTGAGATAGCGAGAAGTTCGGGGAAAACTATTTTGTTTAAATATTTTCAGAGATGCTTTCAAATGATCGTTGTTCTTCAAAGTCGTGACTAATTTCGATTTGCCAAATGCAATAACAGAGGAAGCCTTGTCGCACCGTTTGAAGACGTATAGGAACAGGATGTTGTCGCTTATGACATCGTCGTATCGAAGGCTTGATGTTGAGTGCAGTTTCTCGCCAATTTTCCCTTTTGCAGGTTTTTTAAAAACATGTTTGATTTGTCACTCCTGCTAATAACACGAGAAGATCGATGTATCTTCTTATCTGACCATGCCGCAATCCATACCATTTGTATTGTGCAGTAACTGTACCATTACTGTAAAGCTTTTCTGCTTTACTGTTCAGTTACTCGCAGACGTGTCGACTTTGCAGCGCGCTGTAGTGCAAACTATTGTTGGAAAATAAAAATTAAAAATTCAAATTTGTATACATCTCCTGCTCTACAATTTTCATGTGGAACAATTTTCTCGAAAAAAAAATGCGAAACATCCCGTGGCGTTCGGTTATTTCAAATTTTATCCCGCAATAAATAAAAAATATCGGTCTTACAGAAAGAATTAATAGTGCATAAAACATACGAAATTTTACACCCTTTAAAATGTCGTATTTGTTTTTTATGTAGCCTCAGCAGAAACCGAGATATATGGAAAAAACAGTTCTTAACTATCTTGGTGCTAAGGCTTTCGCGGAGCTGGTGATCTGGCTGCTGGTTTCCGGGTCTTCTTCCGCGTAGACTTGATTGAATGCTTGACGTTTCGACAATCTTGTCATGGTCTTCTTCTGAAGCGAAGTGAGTGAGTGAAGTCTACGCGGAAGAAGACCCGGAAACCAGCAGCCAGTTCTTAACTATTTTCTCAAGATGGCCGCAAACTCCGATTGCACAACGCGGCGACAACTCACTAATATACTAACCAATGACCTCTTCGGATATACTGACTGGAGTAAAATTAATGCCAACAATTTGTAGTTACCACAGGTATCTATCGCTTAATTCTTTTATAGTGGTACTAGCTGATGCTCGCGACTTGACATTGACATACTAACCCACTGCACATCCATTGCATTTAACGAAACCAACTGCGCATCCATTGTATTCTAGGAAACTCACTGTGTATCCATTGTACTCGAGGAAACCCACTGCGCATCCATAGTGCCCGAGGAAACCCATTACGCATCGCAGTTTGTCTATTTTTGTGTTAGAGCGAGTTAAACGAAAAAAATAATCATTTTAATCCACAATATGGGCGGGTATGTGTCAAATTTTATGGTTAAAAACATCCCTCTCCCTATTCACCCATTCGGGGGGCTCTCTTATTGAAAACCGTAAAATACGTGTCTCCTTATTTCCTCAGAAGAGCCCTTCGCTGAAATATCACGTTTCTGACTTACGCGATTTCAGAGCATCTACCACCCTCGTTTTCACCCCTTCAAAAACTGAAAATCGAAATTTCGTCTTACTCGTGTCTAATAGATTCCAATAAAGAGTATTTCTGCCAAATTCCATGCTTCTAGGTCTATCCGTTTCTGAAAAGCTTAAAAACATCCCCATCCCCGTTCACCCTTTCGGGGTGTCTCTTTTTGAAAACCGTCGAATACGTGTCTTCTAATTTCCTCAGAAGAGTTCATCGCTCAAATAATCACATTTCTGACTTATGCGATTTCAAAAATACGGGTGCGCTTTAAAGCATCTACCAGCCCCGTTTTCACCCCTTCAAAAAGTGGAAATTGAAATTTCGTCTCACACGTAACTAATATATTTCAACAAAAAATATTTCTGCGAAATTTCACGCATCTAGATCTAACTGTTTCCAAAAAAAGCCTAAAATTTTAACCATCTTTTTATCTACGTCATAATGCCGTACAAATGCAGACGTCTTCAAGACGTCACTGGTGTTTAAAATCACTAAATAAAAGCGTAATAATGACGAATTTAATGTACGACATTATGACGTACAAATACAGACGTAATTAAGACGTCACTTTTTGGTAATACGACGTCACCGACGAATAGTTACCAAAAAATGACGTCAAAATGACGTGACCGTGTTCCCTGAGCAGCCAGCAAAAAAAATTTGTTCTGATCTGGGGATCAGACTTTCATATTTTATAGTACTCTGACCCGGTGAATCTAAATCTGCCATCAGATTTGAGCCAATACATCCCAGTTTTGCAGAAAATGCAAAAACCTTTACTTGTAACTCTTATTTTCAAGGTTTTTGCATTTTATGCAAAACTGAGACGTGCTGGCTCAAATATGATGTCAGATTTGGATTCGGCGGGTGAAAATATTACAGGATATGAAGGTCTGATTCCCAGATCAGAACATTTTTTTTTGTGTGGCTGTGTTATTTAAAAAATCTGTCCGGTTATAATGTTATGAAATCAAATAGGCATAATAAAACTTTAACCTAACCAATTTCAGGATCAATATTAGGTACTAAGGTCCAATTAACTGAGTGACAGAGTAATATTTTTTCATAATTTTTAGGGGACAGTTCATTTAATTCCATCACTGGGGTCACGGCCGGCCTAAGGGGGAGGGGGGGCGACCATGCTCCGCACGAGGGCACAACGAGCTTAATATACTTTTTTTTTTTTTTGAGTAAAATTTATGAAGACGAAAAAGTTTTGCCTTAGATTTTGCCCCCCCCCCCACTTTTGAGATGAGGTCTAAAAAAATTTATTTTTGATTTAACCCACCCCCTCCCCTGCCTCATCACTTTTTTCTGACTTGATCAGAAAAAGGGCCGGTGCTAGAGAAACTAAGACTGGCCCTGACTGGACGTGATCTTTACTGAAACTTTATTGAAATTAAATCTGTGGTTATTGAAAATGAGGTTAATTAATTTTGTTGTAAGGTTGAAAAATACTATTAATTTTTTGTTGATAAAATCATGGAGGAGAAAAATAATATATAAATAACCTTACTAGTAACGAATTTCATTAACTATATTCGCTTAAAGTTTTATTTTATTATTTAATTATTCGTATACTTATTTAAAATGTCTGTTGAAATTCCATCCGTAAATTAACATCACATCTAAAAGAACCTAATTTTGTAATGTTCACAAATAGTGTTTGTCATAGTCATTAAATTTTTCATTAACTTTTAATGGGATTTACGCCAACAACAAAAGAAAATTCATAAATTTGTAGAATCAACTAAACGTGTTTTGGCGAACTTGAAATCTGACTGATGGGCTAAATAAATATTTGTATAGACTGGTTTTTAAGATTCCCATCCGATTACAATTGAAACTTTTTTGACATCCTATCTTATTCTGAAGGGAATTAGCACATCCTGGAAAAGAAAATGCAAGCAGGAAACAAGTAACGTAATAATTATTTAGTTAGTTACGCCTTTAACAATGAAAATAATGAAGTTTTGCGTAATCGGGACTGGTAGTCTGGTTTCCCGATTTTTTTATTGTATTACTTTGAAAACCTTTTGCTGTAATCTTAGAAAATGATCATTACAAACATATGGTTGGAACGTTTGGAAATCTACGAAATAAGAGCCTTGTTGCAATTCCCGTTTAATTATAACGACTGTAGCAGGATAAAAATTGCCAATCGGCCTATGCGCGGATGATGTTTATTTCTTTGTTTTGTTTTAATGGCTATCAGCGGGACATAATTTTACCAAATATTGGCCCATAGTATTTAATTGTTTATAATGGAGTCAAAATGCTTAATTTGACTTGTAAAAAATAATAAAAATATCTAAAACAATTTATATATTTCATTTAAATTTAAAATTACGATTATTGCACGAAATAAACTTTTATTTAAATGCTGCAATAAAAAAGAATTACATCTTATTTAAGGTATACCGACTAAATTATTTAGAGACACTGTGTCTTCCAATAACTGCAGTTGCTAACTTTTTACTTTTTAGAAATTGTGACACCATTTTAAAAACCAATGCCTAATTGTGGTACATTATTGTAACGAAAATTTCATGAACAATTCAAATAATCAAAAATATATGTAGGGTGTTATCTAAAAAACAGACGTTGATACCACTTTCACTTAAATTTATAGTGACATTTTTCATCCAAGTAGGGCTTTTTGTATCACAAATTATATAACCAAATTTCAAATTTTTAATCATACCTCTCAAAGCAAGTTTCGCCAATCATATTGGCATCACCTGGAGATGACTAAAACAGCGTTGAAAGTTCCAGATCTCTCGAGGATAAAACTATACTAATTTTTCTACAAAAGTATTTGTGTGTGAACGGAGTCGATCTTGATCGAGCTATTTTATTAATGCATGAATCTAAAGTATCATAAGTGGGATTTTCAAATGTCTAATCAATTTTAAAAGCAAGGTACTTAACTAAGGACAGGCATATTTAATTTACTTACGTTATTGATAAGTAGCCCGCAATAATCCGGTGCTCCTGGTTGAGCTCGTAAGTTGATGTCCAGTGATACTGAATTTGACCCGTTGCCATTTTGCATGCACGCTGGTGTTCGGTAATCCCTTGCGTGGACTGTACCAGAGAATGAACTGTTAAAATTTACTTTTATGCTCATGTGACCTGCTTTGCACGTTGCAGATACTTGCGGGATGAAATCCGTTTCTAGAAGTTGAGTCCATGCCTGAAAAAATAAATTTATTTTAACATGTTTTCTGCTGGTTCAAATGATTAAATGCTGAACAATGACAGATAAAAATTCAATCAAAAGACAGGAAAATACAAATAATAGAAACATCAACAAAACATCACTACAAAGTAACTAAAAAGGAAATAAGTAAATTATATTTAAGTACTACAACAAAGAAAACTATTGACCTAAATATTAACTTACATACTAAATTAAAAGTAGTGAAAATAACAATACTTGTATAATAAAATCAGTATCAGCCTTTATGTACATCCCCATATAAGAATACAACTCAATGATTACAGTATTATCATTAGAATGCAATGCAAAAACAATCTCAATTACAATTAATATGACATTGTGATTCGTATACCTAAAATGCATCTCATAGTATTACATATGCCTTGACTACAGTCAAAAATATCTAAGTCAACATGATATTGATAATGTGAGCACATAGAATAAACAGGTGAAAATTTTAATAAAATCGTGGGAGGAGTTGGTAAGTAAAATAAAGGATACGAGCGAATTTGAAAGGATGGTACTAGTCAACCATCCTAAGTTGGCAGGTAGCCGCACAGAGAAAGAAGGCTAGGTAGCTGGCTAGCTTAAGAAGCTTAAAAAGCTCGTTTGTCTTTGTCCAACAGTGATGATATTTCTTCTTTCTCTGCGCGGCTACTTGCCAACTTAGGATGGTTGACTAGTACATTGAAGTAAATAAAGTTGAATAACTCAAGACAGTCCATTTTGTTGGTTAAAAGTTTATGCAGAGTACAGAGAAGTATGTTCGTTGTAGTGCTGATTCTTTCAGGTTAAGCTTAGTTAACTCATATTGGGGTATCTAGTTTACAAGCGCCTTTACACTGCCTTGAGTTTCCCATAATTAAACCCACATTTTTACTGGAATTAATTATAATATAATTAATATGAGAAGCAAAAGTTAGTGTGGAATCAAAGATGACTTCCAGGTCCTTAAATTCAGAACTTCTGTTAACGACTTCTGTAGCAATATTGTACAAAAAGGTGAATTGGTTTTCTTTCTGAATGACATAGCATTTCATTTCGATATGTTTAGCGGTAATTTACGATTAATAACACACCAGTTATTAATTTTTGTGAAATCTTGCTGTAATCTGAGACAATCATTTACCGAATTAATCGAAATAATCAGCTTGACGTCATCAGCATATGGGAAAGCATTGCAGGTCTCAAATTCTCGTCAAAAATCATTGATAAATAGTATAAAGAGTAGAGGTGAAAGAACAGAGCCCTGCAGTACTCCCAGTATCTCCGAGACGTGAACAGATGTGAAATCACGAGAACGTACGTTTAATAGCCTATTAAATACATGTGAAGAGCAGAAATTGACAAAGTGCGAGGTCAGTCTAAGTTTTTCAAGAAATACCATAACCAAACCTGTCAAAATCTTTAAATAAAAGTCGGTATAAATTACATCAACGTGAAGACCACTCTGGTGACTTATCAAATTGCTGGTTGCAGATCTATCAGTTAAAAAACCATGTCGATAAACTAAAATTTAGGATTTCACACGAAGACAGAATATCATCATTCTCCACAAAGCCTTCCAAAGTTAGAGATAACTATAGGTCTATAGTTCTCAACTACATGTTTGTCATCTTTTTAGAATATAGGACAAATATTTAATTTACGCCAAATTTGAGGAAATGTTTCTCTTTGAACAACTAAATTAAATATGGTAGTTACTGATAAGGAGAAGGTAATGGCGCTGTCCCTTGACAAAGAAAACAGTACTAGTAGTTACTTTGTCTTTAAACTTCTTTAGCGTATGAGCATTTCTTGCTGTCTGATTAATGGAGTATTAAGATGTTGAACATGTCATCCTGATCTACTTTAATAAAAGTAGACAACGAAATCAAATCAGACCGGAAGTAAGTAAAAATGCATTGACTATGATTTATGGATTATTAAGCGAGGTGTTATCATAAAATATTGAACATAATATCTAAGATATTGTTTATAATTTATTATTTGTAGCATATTCATGATTTCTTACATTTGTTGGGTATTTTGCCACTGTAAAATTAAAATTTTATATATTTTTACAGTGGAAAAATACTCAAGAAACATAAGAAATAATATCTAAGAATTATGTCTGTTATTTCTGCTTCCATAATTACACAGGCACACACACAAAAAAAGTAACTTTTCTGAGGTTTCAAATATATACTCCCATGTATTTTTGATCGCTGAATACGATCCCGATGTCAGTTTTACAAAATTAGGTCGGGATTTTTTGTTAACCACGAAAAACAGGTTAAAACAGGCCAGAATAGGGTTTAGAATATAAATTGAAGATTTTAAATAAGTAGACCAAGTATTCGATGTATTTTTGACCGCTGAACACGATCCCGATTTCACTTTTGCTCCATAGGGTCAGAATTTTTTGAACCACGAAAAATAGGTTAAAACAGGCTAGAATATGGTTTAAAATATGAATTAAAGATTTTAAATAAGTAGACCATGTATTCGATACATTTTTGACCGCTGAACACGATCCCGATGTCAGTTTCTACCAAGTAGGAAAAGGTTTTGAGTATTTGGGAGCACAATTTCTACAGATAAGCGAAACCAAATTGAAGGAAGGCATTTTTAATGGTCCACAAATAAGGAAAATGTTAAGAGATAAGAAATTCCTCACTACTATGTCAGATACGGAAAAGAGACCTTGGCAGAGCTTTAAAGAAGTTGTTGATAAATTTATAGGAAACAATAATAGTGAAAATTACGAAGAAATAGTATCCAACATGGTAGAAAAATTTGGGAAATTGGTATCTAATGAATTTGAAACTGCATTTCCTGCATTCTCATATAGACTAGTTTCTAGAAAATTTAAGTGACGATAATGTTGAGTATGGTGAACGTTTTCACCAAGACATAAAGGAAATGCAGCGTAAATATCAAGGCCGATGGGATGTTAATATGATGGCAGACTACTGTTGGACATTGAAAAAGGAAAAGTGAAAACGAAAGGAATAAAACGAAAAAGAAAATCATTACGCAGATCATTTGAAGACAAAAGAGTACAGTAGGTACCACAGAAAAGAATAACCCCAGACCATGTTCAGCGGTCAAAAATACATTGAATACATGGTCTACTTATTTAAAATCTTTAATTTATATTTTAAACCGTATGCTGGCCTGGTTTCACTGGTTTTTCGTGGTTAACAAAAAACTCATGGGAGTATATATGTAAAACCTCAGAAAATTCACTTTTTTGTGTGTGCCTGTGTTATTGAAAAGTATTATTTTGTATATATATCAGATAACTTTCATAAACGTAGTATTTAAATTAAAAAACAAGAAATTGCCTATTCTATATTACTTATATCCCCACATAGACGGAGAACTGGGCACAAGATTTCGATATTACTCGGGTCATGAAAAATTTCCGTAACAATACGTCGTACACTAAGATAGGAGCCTGATTTGGGTGTATGCTAACAGCGCAAGCGAAGAGGGGCACAAGTGAGAACTGTGAAATTTGATTTTTTGTAAGCAAAAATCATCGCGGTTATGCTTAAAACTTTATAGAATAAGAAATTGTGAACTGCGTAATCGAAATATGAAGTTGCTGACAGGTATGTAGGGGATAAATTTACGAAAAAAAAAAATTACTGTGGTTATGTCAGCACCTTATATAATTTGTTGTTATTATGTCAAATAATATTATCGTAAAAATTGCTGACATTTAAGTGAAGGAGATTTAAATATAAATATAATAAATCATATAAAAGTAATAAAACTGAAAAAATGTAGGTGTGTTTTTTAAAAATTCTTTTCGAAGTACCCAACCGTGTGCATAGTACGGGCTATTGTCTCCGCTTCAATTTCACTTCATTTTACGGGATATCACCTTCACTTAGCTGTCAAAAAATTTTTATGATCATATTATTTGACATATTAACAACAAATTATATAAGATGCTGACATAACCACAGTAATTTTTTTCGTAAATTTTTGGGAAGTTGACAACTGTCAGCAACCTATTTATCCCCTACATACCTGCCAGCAACTTCATATTTCGATTACACAGTTCACAATTTCTTATTCTATAAATTTTTAAGCGTAACCGCGATGATTTTTGTTTTAAATAAAATCAAATTTCACCGATCTCACTTGTGCCTCTCTCCGCTCGCGCTGTCAGCGTACACCCAAATTAGGCTCCTATCTTAGTGTACGACGTATTGTTAGGGAAATTTTTCGTGACCCGAGTAATATCGAAATTTCGTGCCCAGCTCTTAGACAAGTGGAACAGAACGCTAAGGGTAAAGGGTAAAGTTAAACATATTTATGGTTTATGACATAAAGTAAATTAAAATTAAGATTTTCAGGTATGAAAACAAATTTTGTCTCAACACAAAAATACTCCTTCATAAAAGTCGCACTAAATTGAGAAATTACAAAAAATCATAATTTTGTCAAGAATGCTGCACCGAAACTATTCTGTTTCTCGAAAAAATGTATACGACGTATTTTGTAGAAAATTTAATGCTCTTTCATTTTCATAAGAACATTTTTTGCCGTATGAGGCACCCGAAGCCAGATATTTCAAAAAAACTGTTTTTGTGCACCATTTTTACAATATGGCGGCGCCCCTCCCCGCTCGAGCTGTCAGCAATTTCCCAAATCAGGGTCCTCTCTTAGTGTACTACGTATTGTTACCGAAATTTTTCATGACCCGATTAATATCGAAATCTCGTGCCCAGCTCTTAGACTAACAGCTCCATCTAATATTTAAGTATTATTTGTTTCATTTCCGCTTTTAAAATTGTTGAGAAGTCTGTGTCTGATCTTACTAATTTAAGAAACATTTCTTATATAAAATTTCGCATGCATTTTACATTTCAATGAAATGTATGAGAAATACGTACACTCCAAACCAGTGTAATAAATCTTTAGTTACAACACAAGAAAATTTATAACTGGTGAAAAGAAAATAAAGTCCAAATACGACATCTGGGTTGCATCATAAAAATATTATGGCAAATAAACATAAAATTATTGAGCACAAGAGGCGCTTCAACTATGCTATGGTTGCATATAAAATACAAAATATTTTATAGAGATGTATTTATTATATTACTCATATGTATGCGTAATATAACAGAGATTAAATTCATTGAATGTGTTTCCCGTCGTATAAATATTAGTCTGAAGGATAATAAAATCTCTTAATATGAACAACATTAATTAATAAATCACGATTTGAATGGCAATGAACCTGATTCTGCATGTCACATAAAGAGCTTATTTCGTAAAGTGTGTTAACTAAAACGACAGTATGTTATAAAGCTAATGCGGTAAACAAACAGGTTTGAAAATTCATCAAACGAATATTGCATACATTTTCTACAATAGTGCCCATTGAATATAGTCAAGGAGCGACGGGACCTCTAAATTCGGCAGATGCTATGTAACTCTCGAACATACAAAAACAGATATAGTTGATTTATATGTAAAAATACCTACAAAAACATATTTTTGAGGTCGCGATTTTATTTGGAATTGCGAAAGTTCAGAAAATTGCACTGTTTCATCTTTTTTGGAAAAAATACCCTTCTGACATTTTTCATGTCGCCATTTGTTGGCGTAAGGACTTGATATTTTACTATTACAATAATCAAACTTTGCGCTTTCCAAAAATAGTATCTGACCTATATGACTGAAAAATAAATAAATATTAAGGAGTGGTGGCCATTATTGTGTAATTTTGCGGCAAAAATTGTGGATCGAGATAAATTCTTTATTCTTCAAAATAACTGCACACTGTAAGCGAGTAAGCTGTAGCTTATTAAATGAGGATCAGGAGCAGAGCTGCCTAGTAGTTAACTACAATTGTAGTTAAACTACATTTTAACTACTAACTACGAGTACTTATAGGTAGTTGTGAATACATTGGTATTGTATTGAGTATTCACTACTCAAACTACTTTCTAAAAGTAGTTAAAACTACTAATGTGATTTTAACTACTAAAGTAGTTGCAACTACTGTTTATGTGTTTTTATAGAATCTGTTTTTATGGTTTTCTCATAAATGTGCTTAATAAATATCCAGCCCGGTTGCTCAGTGACAAAAACAGTTTCAGATATATCCCCAATAATAAACCTTAATAATATTAAATATTTATTAAAGAAATTAAAAAGGATGCAAATGGCAACAATGGAACAACATGTGAGTAAACTGTAGGTTAGGTTGTCGGGCGTTACGTAGGTACCACAGGTACACTTTGCTTGCACACAGATGTAGAAAAGCATTTTGTGACTTTTTATCGCATATTGGCACAATCATTTTACAAATTATATAAGTATATTAGACTTTCCCGTTATGACATATGTGACAAAGAAAGGTTTCACTGTCTTAAGTACACAGTAATTTCTTTCATCATGAAAAAAATTTCATGCTGTGTAAATCTAAAGTGTACCTACAATAGTAGTTGTAAATGTAATTGAAGACACGTAGTTAAACTACTCTTTCAAAATTAAAGTACTCGAGTACTTTTCAACTACAATGCAGTTTTAATAAGTACTCTGTAGTTAGTAGTTAACTACTTTTTCAAAAGTAGTTTGGCAGCTCTGATCAGGAGTATATGTAGTTTTTTTCATTAGCGTGAAAAACTTTACACTGATAAAATAGAATTCTGTGGCTTGGTACTAAAAGGGCCAATGTCAAAAATTTACAATTTGAGGAAATGAGGTTTAAAGTTTTTATGGAAAATTATATTATTATTATTATTTGTGTAATTTATTATGATAAAACGGCCAAAGTCTACTTTGGGCTTTCTAGAAACGAAACATACCGTATTAATACAGTCTATGTTACAATTGACCCTTTTATCTGTTTTATAAAAATTTTTTTACTTTACATTTTCCCTAAAAACTTAAAATTTTCAGTCATTTATGAGAGTTTGACATTGGCTTTTTTTTCAAGATATAATCTGGACGAATGTAGTTCGTACCGTACTGTACCGTTAGGGAAAAACCGTTAGGGAAAAACCGATACTTAAACAAATTTATCTATAAGTTTAATAACAAATTATTTGAAGTAGTCACAAAATTAAACAAGTGTGTACCTGGCAAACTAAGTATATTAAACGTGAATAAAAACCATTATACCCATTTCAGTAAAAGTGAAATAAGTAAAAATATTATGAATATAATAAGAACGGTAAAGTACGTTCATAAAAATCTTGTGTTTATAAATAGTGATGCGTTAATGGAGATCAACCCCAATTACAGTGAAAACGTTCCTTTGGTCACACAAGTGGACTTAACAGGATTATCCTTAGGTGAGGCTGAAAACTCAACACAGGTTACTCAGATTAGTGCAACTGATGACCCGGAAGATATCAGAGTCAATAATATTGTACAAACTGACATGCTACGTGATTCCAGGATTACAAACAATTTTTTATACCCTCGTTTATCCCAAATGATGCTACCACTGTAATATCAAACAATTCAAATGTAGGTAAATTAAATATTCAAAATTCGAATAATCAGTCAGATATAAAAAATAATTTAAATATTATGCATCAAAATGTACAGTGTCTCTCTAATAAAATTTTGCAGATCGAAGTAATCTTAGCTAATTACAATGTTGATGTATTTTTAGCCACTGAACACTGGCAATCAAAGGAGCAAATCTCACTGCTTGCTATCAGTAATTACACCTTGCACTCATTCTATTGCCGTGAGATTGCTAGTCATGGTGGAACAGCCATTTATTTAAAAAGAGACCTCACTAATGTAAAAATGATAAACGTAAGTGATTACTGTAAGGAAGGTATTTTGGAATGTTCCTGTATTGAGCTAGTCAACCGCAATATAATTATTGTTGTCATATATAGGGCACCAACAGGAAATTTTAATGCCTTTTTGGAATTATTTTGCGATTTACTTCATGCAATTTTCAAGTCTAAAAAATATGTTGTTATAGGAGGGGATTTTAATATTAATTTTAATGTACATAATAATAATGTATCCTTACTTACTGACTTATTGACCTCCTTTGGTCTTGAAATAACAATAAATAGTCCGACTCGAGTAACCCCCACCACAAATACTTGCTTAGATAATTTTTTTATTGGTCCTTACGATACAGAATATGTGATAAATAATGTCAATTTACATTTATCTGATCATTATTCCCAATTTCTCTCTATAGAATCACATACAAGTAAAAGTATAAAAACTAAAACATATATGTATAGAAGAAAAATTAACTCCGATAGTATATCTAATTTCTGCAACTATTTAGAACAGGAAACTTGGAATGATGTTTATTCGGGAAGTAATTCGAATTCTGCATTTGAAATTTTTAGTAATATAATTACTTACTATTTTGAATTGTCATTTCCTATGATTCGTTTTGTACAAAAAAAGAAAAATTCTAATCAAGAGTGGATAACAGATGCAGTAAATGATTTAAAAAATAAAGTTCAACTATTTTCGGATTTAGCACAAAAACATCCTGAACTAAAAAACTATAGTAAACACCTAAATAATCAATACAAAGAAAAACTACTTATAGCAAAACAGGAATATTACGATAACAAAATTAATCAGTCGAATAATAAAACAAAAACTATGTGGCATATTATAAAAGAAATACAGGGAAAACAAAACCCCAAAAGGGAAATAAATATTGTGGAAAATAATGTTAAGTTAAACAATAATGAAATTGCAAATAATTTTAATAAACATTTTACGACCAGTTTAGTAGCTAATAATCAAAAAAGAGATTTTGAATTCTTGAATGCGAATGTGCCTTTGGGTAATGTTTCTTTTTTTCTCTCACCTTTAAACGAACAGGATGTAGTAGCCATAATAAACAATCTCAAACCATCTAATTCTAGTGGCTACGATAATGTATCAAATAATTTATTAAAAAATTGTAAATATCTTATCTCTCAACCTTTATCGTATCTGATAAACTTATCACTTGAACAAGGAGTATTCCCTGAAAAATTAAAGCTCTCAGTGGTTAGTCCTTTATATAAGAAAGGTGACGACAACTTGTACGAAAATTATCGAGCTATTACATTACTATCAAGCTTCTACAAGATATACGAGTCAGCCGTAAATGGTCAACTAGCAACCTTTTGCATTCGTAATAACATAATCTCACCGGAACAACATGGTTTTGTAAAAAACAGGGGTGTGGATACGGCCTTAAGTAGTCTTCATATAGAAATTGTAAATGGACTTGACAAAAAAATGTGCCCACTTGGTCTATTCATTGATTTTTCCCGGGCTTTCGATTGCGTAGATCATCAATTGCTTTTAGAAAAATTATGCAGGTATGGAATTAGAGGGCCTCCATTAAAATTTATAAAATCATACCTAAGCAATCGAGATCAGGTTGTTCAAATCAATGATGTCAAAAGTGAACCCAGGAAGGTAACCCAGGGTGTCCCACAAGGCTCCATCCTGGGCCCTCTATTATACATTATTTTTGCCAACGATCTAGTTTATTTTTTAAAGCCAATTGAGAATTTACAAATAGTATGTTATGCTGACGATACAAATTTTCTAATCACGGAAAGCAACGGCACGGAAGCAATAAATTCGGCAGAAAAAATATATAAAAAATGCATTCTCTGGTCTGAAAAAAACCTAATCAATTTAAATAAGCAAAAAACCACCTCGATACTTTTCAAGCAACAAATTTCGCAAGCTAATTTAATTATCCAAAATTCTAACCTGTTCAACATGCATAACTCAGGTAAAATTTTAGGAGTCACTTTTGACTCTGGCTTAAAATGGGATATTCACATTGATGAATTGTGTAATAAACTACGCACTTGTTGCTATGCGTTGCGATCACTAGTAAACCACTGTAGTCAAAATATTGTAATTAGTCTTTATTATGCAAACTTTCACTCTCAGATGCGATATGGTATCATTAATTGGGGAATAAGTAGTTACTCTCAACGTGTCTTTACCCTACAAAAATATGCACTGCGAATATTAACTAAGGTGTCAAAAAGAGAATCCTGCAGAACAGCATTTAAAGATTTAAAAATTTTAACACTAATTGGTACATATATTTATGAACTGGGCTGCTTTGTTTATAAAAATTTGCAAACATTTCAAAAATATCTGACTGGCCACAGTTACTCCACAAGATTTAAAAATAATCTTATACCTGATCAACATTCGACAGCACGGTATCAAAAAAGTATCTATTTTAACGGTTGCAAAATATTCAATGCTTTGCCAACTGAGATAAAAAATTCTCAAAACATTACTATTTTCAAGAAAAAGCTCAAATCCTTACTTATTGATAAAAACTGTTACACTCTTGAAGAATTTTTCTTTAATTAACGTTAAACTTAAGTTGCCTTTAACTGTGTTGTTTTGTTTTATGTGTATTAGACACATATATGTTGTCCAATGACGTTATATACAATAATCGTTGTGTATGTAATATTTGTATGTATATTATATAACTTTGTGCATGTATTGTTTGTTCTTAACCTGACGCTCTCTACAATTACTTGTATTATTTTTTCCTTTATACAATTAATTGAGAATAAAGAATTATTATTATTATTGTTGGTGTCAATAAGTCATTTTAACAAAAAAGTGACATTGGCCCTTTTAGCACCAAGCCACATAATTAATCTAATTAATTATGACAATGTAATATCGAGAAGATTTCATTTTGTTATTAACTACTAGGCCACTGTTACATTAACTCTTTATATGTATATCATATCCGTTGAGCATTTTATATGTGACACATATATCTTTTTGATTAGAGAATGTTAACTACCGACAAATCCCTGACATTTCATTTCATTTAAATTATAAACGGCACAGGATATTCTTTATGCACATATGCATATTTCAAAGAGATACCTACATTTTCATTGGAGATAATAACCTTACCCTTATATAATAATACTAAGGGAAGCTCGGTTGGTTCACCTAGTGTATTTGTAATTTTATGAATAAATAAAGTTATCTTCCTTGTAATATTGCGAAACTTAGAGAAATATTGGAATTAAAATAGACTAAATACCTAGGTACATTTATTTCAAGTACCTATATGGTTACATGTGTGGAAATGTGGAAGATGTGTGATATAGTGCTGCATATAATAAATAATTTAGTTTATGAGTGAACACGCACTTTACAAAATGTAATTTATCTATAAGCTTATAAAATACGTTGTAATTGTTAATGTTAATTAAAATTTCATAAAATTTATTTTTTTCTTATACAAAAATTCATATGCATTCACTATCCGTACTTTGTTGGTTTCATATTTTATCCTCCATAAAATTATCTACAGAATAGTAAGCTTTTCTTAACAGTATGTTTTTTTAATTGCCCTTCAAATTTTCTTTACTGACAAAATTTTGGAGTCTCTGGGTAGTTTATTGTAAAGGACGTCTCCTTTGTAATTACAATGTTTTTCATATACAGAAGTTCTATGACAAGGTTATATTATTAAGTTATTGTTTTGCCGTTATTGTGTCTGGGTTGCTAAAAGTGTAGGCTAATTTATTTACAAAATGTTTACGTTGGTAAAATGCGACTTACAAGGTTTGTGACGACTTTTTTGATTGTGAATCAATTCTAGTAGCACGTTTTTGTATACTAAAACTTGGTCAGTCGGTAGAAATACCCCAAATATTGAGACATTTTAAATAAAAGCACCAAAGACTGCATGATAAAGTAGTTTAAAAATATTAATGTCCAAATCCTTGTTTATTATAGCTCTCGGGCTATATTTACGTCTTTATTTAGTACTGCAATATGTTTCTTCCATTTGTCTGTCTAGAGTAAAACCGAGCGAATTTATGTCGGCAGTAAATTCAAAGTTTGCAGTTGTGATATTCGCTCCTTGTCTTTGGTTAAAGTTTATACAATGTGTTGTCAAAATTAATTTGATTCTATTGGCTTCACATCAATTACATAATAATATACCGTTTAAGCATTTATTTACCAAAATTATTTCTTCTAGTGTCACATTTTACCAAAAAATTAATCACCAGCGAAAAGCGTTGCCAATGAATTTAATACACAAGATGGCAGATCGTCTATGTAAGACAGAAATAGAAGTGGGCCCAAGACTGATCTTCGAGATACCCCCCCTTTTTATTCTACCCCATCTGTTTGTACAGTAGGTTTTCTTAAAATTATTCACTGCTCCCTGTCCATTAAGTAGCTTTGAAATCGATAATGTCCCAATATGGAACCAGAAACAATTACCTATTTATATACATTGAGTGCATGCCTATGTATCCTCAGGATTTTGACAATGCAAAGAGGGACAAACTGTGGAGTGTATTATTGGAGTCACAGACAGATCTTGTCTTCGTTAATCGTCTTGGAAGAAAATTCTGTTTCAGTGAAAATCGATAACACTAAATCCTACAAATTTAAAGTGGACAAGAACGTCAGGGCTAGGGATTGCAATTTACCGTAAGTTTTAATAACCGGTAAATCGGTAAATAAAAATGTAAATAACCGGTTAACCGGTATTTACCGGTAATTTTTAGAATGGATGATTAGGGTGGCGAAAATGGCAATTGTCTTTTTCCATGTAAAAAATTATCTAAATTTAACAAAAAACATTTTTATATACGTATATTTGATATAATGAACAAACAAAAGGTTTTTTATCAACAGTAAAACCACAAGAGCTTTTTTTATCGGATAAATTTCTCTTTGTAACGAAATAATTTTGCCAATCAATGATTTTATAAGAAAAACTGACATGAAAAAATCGCGAGAGCGGAGGTCGAGCAATTTTGTCAAATGTCAGTTTTTCGAGCAAAATTACTGATTGGCAAAATTTTGAGGTGTAATGAAGCATATTTTAAACCCCAATAAACCATTTATATTTACCAAAAATAGATATGTTTCTGTTGAATTATTTAATAAAAATTACCAGGCTGTGAAAAATAATTATATCACCGCATAAACTATTAGGCCCCACCAGGCCCAACCGAAACTGAAAATGCATACTAAACCGTGATCTCCGCAGATAGCCTTCAGTTGCTACCAGTGAACAACAGCGAGCAGAAGTGCCTTCTCCAGGGAAACCGCCAGCAGACGTAAGTTAATATTTGAATTATATTTCCGCGACACTGTACTAAGTTGCGCCTACGTCAATCAATATCCACGCGCACTGTTCCCCCGTCATTACCGCGAATAGAGGGGATAGTGGACTAGATACCCGATGCGCTGAGAGCAGACAGTCAGTTCCTCACGAGCTCCAACAGCGACCAGACGTGCCCACTGCAGCCAGCTTCGGAAATAAGTAAGTAAAGTAAGTGAAATTTTTCTAAGACCGGGAGACAGAAAATAATGGTAAAGTCCGCGATTTCTGACTTGTAAAATATTTTTCATTTAACCGTTTCACCTGAAAATAATACATGTATTCATTTACCGCTACGCACCGTGTCTGCACATTTCCCCCCTCTACCGGCTTGTTGAAAGAGGAAAGTATTTATTAAAACTCGTGATATCAAACAGTCGTGGTCGGCCGCTCCACGACTCAAGACGTACCCAGCTGTAAGTAAACAACCGTGCAAAGACCGATCCTCGAAGATTGCTCCTACCGCGACTACGTCATACCGCTGCCTATCACTGCCTGCTGTCAAACTGTACGTCACCGCCATTTTTTTCCGTCATACCGCTGCTTCACTCCTGTCTACCTTAGTAACGTCACTGTATCGCATGGTAGCACTTACCGTAATCATCAGCACGTCACAGCCTGGGTTTGCTCTTTTGTGCGTTATGAATGTACTGTATATATTAAACTAGTTAAGCTATAAATAGTTTCATTATCACTGTAACTTATAGGAAATAAATAGATATTCTGTTTTACCGAATTCTGTGTTTTACTGCTGTTTGTGTAACAGTCCAATTTTCCCAAATTGACCCACTGGAAGTTACTGTTTTCTCCACTGTAGCTATCCCAGCCCTACTGTAACAGGCTGTGTTAAGAGGCTAATGTGGGACCTTTGCCCCACGTAAAAAATTGTAAAGGTGGCGCCCGAGTAACCGAACCGTTGCTAAGGTGCCAAATGTGACCACTTTCCGGCCTCACCGGAAAGTATACGTCACAAACTTGGCGGCCCGAGCAGGGACTGTATTAAATTAAATTAGATTGTGGGAACATTTAATTGGACTTTCGCATTCGGCAGTCACCGGACGCGACCGAAAAAGTACCGACCGGCCTAGAGAGACATCTGAGGTGTCATTTTCGACTAAACCGACCACGAGGAAGCGATTGCGACCATTACCGAACTGCTCCGACCACTCCCGAAGACGTTCTCGACCATTTTAAGAAGACTATTAGATTTTGGGAATTGAGCATAGGTTCCGGCGGTGTTAGCATACGAAGAGGCTGCACTGTTAACCGAAAACCCGAACTCCGGCCGAACGTTTCCGAAGTGTACCGAAGGGATCCGAAAAGGAACGAAGTCGTGTGGGGTATCAAATTCAGAGTAATCGGACCCAAGGAATCGATTGCCATCAGTGCCCGGCCGATCAGACCAACCGTTCCGGAAAAAAGTGCGCTACGGCCAAAGTAAGGGTCGAAATTGAGTAACTCTGATACTAGGTTGTAGTCCGGACCCAGATACACCTTCTGCACCGAATTTTACCGACCAACCGGATTTTACCCGGAATACTTGGAGTCCCCGGAGTCCGGAGTTACTAGGCAAGTGACCCCTCGTGAAATAGTAACTTTGGGACGCTGAATCGATTGCCACTGGTTTCAGACCGCTCCGACCAACCGTTTCGGAAAACCGTGTACCACAGCAACCTGGGAGGTCGAAACTGAGTAAGACCGACAAAATTGGGTAACTGGCATCTCAAGACACCATCTAATTTGATTTCGCCGATTCTACCGATTTTCTGGATTATCCCCGGAGTCCTACCAGTTCCGGTGATAAATTCTATCCGTTTGGTGCCTACCACTACCAGTGGCCTTCCAGTGCGTAAACCATTTGCGCATAACTGCAACCGCTTATATCCGCTGCCAAGAAGTCAGAACGGGGAGTTCTGCTTGAGAACTCGAACGGTAAGGACGTCTCCGAGGAAGCACTACCAGATACCGCCTGTTACCTGCTTTCTCCACCGTTACCGCTACTGTTACCGTTACCGTACAACAGAGTTCTACTTGAGAACTCGAACGAGAAGGACCTCTCTGAAGCAGCACTATCAGGCATCATCTATTACCGACTGTCCCAACATAGACCGTCCACCGTCCACCGTCACCGTCACTGTCACCGTTCATCGTTGGCCGTTACCGTCCAGAGTCGGAGTGCTTTGAAGTCATCTCAGAGAAGCAAACATGTCCGATACCGAGGAAGAACCAAAACATGAGTCAGAAAAGCCGGAGGATGTCCGCCCACCGGAATCAACTGATGTCCGTCTTAGTTGGATCTATAAGCTCGAGAAGGAACAACTGCATACCGAACTAAGCAAATTCCGCCTGGACCTGTCTGGCACCGTAGAAGAAAAGAAACGGCGCCTGATTAAATTCATCAAGGATGGGAGTACGTCACCGCTCCCAACTACTTCACGGCTCACCTTCCCGCCACTCCAGCCACCGCCACTAGTGATTCCACCGCAAGCCCAGACCGTGACATCTGTCCCACCTCCGCCCACGGCTACTGGTAATCCGATGCTGAACCCTCTCAAGATCCGTAAATGGGGTATCCACTTTAATGGGAAAGGAGACCCTGCCGCCTTCCTAGAGAGGCTAGAAGAAGTATGCTCCTATACGGGGATGCAACCGGAACAGCTGTTACCCGTACTACCGGAGCTGTTACAAGGAACGGCAGTATTATGGTATCGCAATAACCGGGCACGTTGGACAAGTTGGAGCGAATTTACGAAGGATTTCCGCATCTTCTACTTCTCGGTGAACTACCAGGAAGAAATAGAGGCACAAATTAGCCGCCGCTTACAGAAACCAGAAGAAGCTGCCAGCACCTACCTGATTGACATGCAGACTCTGATCCGGAGACATGGCGATTTCTCCCCACAAGAAGAGCTCCGTTGGGTGTACAGAAACCTGCTCCCCGACTATAGACAGTACATCCCAAGGACCACGGTAACTGACATATCCACCCTGACCGCCAGAGTGATGGAATACGAAACTCTACGCCGGGAAATGCAGCAGGTGTATCGTGCCACCTCCGCTACATCACACCCCGGTATGCACACGACTGCCCCCGTCACCCCCCGGCCAGCACCAACCTACCGCTTGGATCCACCGCTACCAGTACCGTCAGGAGGAGCGCGGATGTCCAGTACAACATCCCAACCGCCTCCAGGAAACCGCAGAGCCATTGAACCAGCACCAACACCGTCAACACGCGCCGGAAACAGACCGCTGGAAAGTAGATCACCGGCAAACAGACCACCGAGCCAAAGACCGCTAGAGAATAGGCCGCCCGCCAATAATGGATCCACACAGGACCTCAACAGTATCTGCTGGAGATGTGGCAGATCTGGACATTTCCGCAATCAATGTCGGTTTCCGCCAAAACTGTTCTGCTCACGCTGTGGCCGACCAGGCATTATGACAAGGGATTGTCAGTGCCAAAGGACGGAAAACTAAACCGGAACCGCACCGTAACGAGGCCAGTACGGTTCCCTCCTACCTCCGCCTCGCAAGATACCGACTACAAGGATAACAGACCGCACATATCAGTAACCATGTATGGTAGAACGTTCTCCGCCCTAATAGACACCGGTGCCGTCCGTTCCTACGTGGGAAACCAAGTAATGGAACTCTGCAAGCAACAAGGAATACCTTCGGTAGCAATATATTCCCCTTCCGCCCAGCTAGCCGATGGCAACCTCGTTAACGTCACCAGTGCCTATGATCTCGACTTCATGGTAGAGGAAAGTTCGTTTTCCGAAAGACTACTCTACCTCCCGAATCTGACATCCGAAATCGTACTAGGTATGGACATCCTGAGTACAAGGGAATTTACACTGGATCTAACTACCGCCACCGTCTACCTGGATCACCGCCCTGTCTCACTGCCGCTGCCAACTGCTCCGCTGACTGGAATCGCCCTGACTCTGTCCCAGGATGAAGAAACCCGCCTTCAGGAATTTTTGGATATGGAACTGCCAAGTTTTCAAGACATAACCGGAACCACTAAACTAGCCCAACACCACATCCGCCTGTCGCAACCGGAACCAATCAAACAGAGATACCGCCCACAAAACCCTAGGATGCAGGAAATTATTAACACCGAAGTCGACGAAATGTTAGCTAATGGAATTATCGAACCGTCCAACAGTCCATGGAGTTCACCTGTGGTCATAGTCCGCAAAAAGGATGGAAAGCCCCGTTTCTGCATAGATTTTTGGAAAGTAAACGAGGTCACGGAAAAAGATGCCTATCCACTACCGTACATCAATGCAATACTGGACAAACTCCGAAAAGCTCGTTACATTTCTAGTATAGATCTAAAACAAGGATACTGGCAAATACCACTCTCTGCCGAAAGCAAGCCTATCACAGCTTTCACCGTACCAGGACGAGGACTGTTCCATTTCCGAGTTATGCCGTTTGGGCTTCATTCCGCACCTGCTACTTTTCAACGACTCTTGGACCGAATCATTGGACCTGATATGGAACCATATGCTTTCGCATATTTGGACGACATTATAGTCCTGGGTGAAACTTTTGAAGATCACCTGAAGAACCTACATGAAGTATTCCGCCGACTGAGAATGGCCAATCTACAGCTGAACCCCGAGAAATGTCAGTTCTGTAGAATGTCGCTACGTTACCTAGGACATGTGGTTACCGCAGAAGGCATCAACACCGATCCAGAGAAAGTGGAGGCCATCGAGGAATTTCCCACGCCTCGAAACGTACGAGACGTCCGTCGGTTTCTTGGTGTTGCCTCCTGGTACAGACGATTCGTACCAGCATTTTCCCAAATTGTGACTCCGTTAACCCGACTCTTGAAAAAGAACCACCGTTTCAAATGGGACACCGAACAGGAAGAAGCTTTTGGTCAACTCAAGAAGTGTTTGACTAAGGCTCCAGTTTTGACCTGTCCCGACTTCAAGAAGCCGTTCACCCTACAAACCGACGCCTCAGACCAAGGTTTAGGGATAGCCTTGACACAGGAAATTGAGGGACATGACCGAGTGATTGCCTACGCCAGCCGAACCTTAACTCCCGCCGAGAAGAACTACTCCGTAACGGAAAGGGAATGTTTGGCCATCGTGTGGGGAATAGAGAAGATGAGACCGTACCTCGAAGGGTACCACTTCACCGTCTTGACCGATCACCAGTCCCTCCGCTGGTTACACTCTATCAAAAGTCCGACAGGCCGCCTAGCTCGCTGGAGCATATTTTTGCAACAGTATGACTTTGAGATTAAGTACCGTAAAGGAAGCTTAAACCGTGTAGCTGATGCACTGTCACGTCAACCATTGGAAGGACCTTCTCCCGCCACGGGTACCGAAGAATTATGTGCTGTGAATGAGGCACCAAACTGTTCTTGGTACAGACGGAAGAAGTCGGAAGTTGAAAAGAACCCAGAAGCTAATCCGGATTACTGTGTACGTAATGACCGGCTGTACCGCCACTTCTGGGATTCCAGTGACTTAACCGAACCCGACCAATACGACCCGTGGAAGTTATGCGTACCAACGCCACTCCGGACCACAGTTTTGCAAGAAAACCACGATGCTCCGTCCGCTGGACACATGGGAATTGCCAAGACTACAGCCCGGATCACACAAAAGTACTACTGGCCAGGGATGTTCCGCGACATCGCCAGATATGTACGTAGCTGTATGCAGTGCCAACGTTACAAGATCTCCCAGCAGCAAATACCAGGAGCCATGCAACCGTCCATCAGCCGCCAACCCTGGGAAACTGTTAGCACCGACCTAGTAGGACCGCTACCTAGATCTAGTAAAGGGAACAGCTACCTAGTAGTGTTTCAAGACCGTTTTACCAAATGGGTCCAGTGCCGTCCCCTACGAAGTGCCACCGCCCGCAATGTCAGCCAAGCTCTCTATGATGAAGTTATCACCCGTTTCGGATGTCCGCGTACCGTAATCACGGATAATGGTACCCAGTACGACAGCCGTATGTTCCAGTCATTATTGGACGAATTTGGTATCCAGCACCGTTTCACACCACCGTACACACCACAGGCAAATCCAGTTGAACGAGCCAATCGCACTATCAAGACTATGATAGCACAATACTGCGAACACGATCATCGAAAATGGGACCAACATTTGAATAGCTTTCAGCTAGCTATCAACAGTGCCAAACATGAATCAACCGGATTTTCACCCGCATTTCTGAACTTTGGAAGAGAACTTTCGCTACCAGCCACCGTATACCAAGCCGAAACCAACGAAGCTACCGAACCCAACGAAGATGAGGGAGGATATTCAGATCCCAACCGTTCATACCGACCGCCTAAAGAAGCTACAAGAAGTGTTCGAACTGGTTAGGATAAAGTTTGCCCAAGCATATACCTCCCAGAGCAAATACTATAACCTACGACGCCGAGATATCCAGTATCACGTAGGCAACCGGGTTATGAAACGAGAACATCTCCTCTCCTCGGCTATTAAGGGTTTTGCGTCTAAGTTAGCTCCGAAATATTCTGGACCGTATACCGTGACCCAAGTCGTATCACCCGTGGTTTACAATCTGAAGTCGGATACTGGAAAGAAACTGACCCGTATCCATATTAAGGACTTGAAACCACATGTAGCTGTCAACGAGCCGCCAAGGACAGAACAGACCGCCAACAAGAAATCTTCCAGGAGACCACCAACCTCGTTTCCTGACGAAGAAAATCGACCGCCCGTCCCACCCGAGTACGTTACCCGTCGATCTGCCAGATTGAGACAACGCTAAGAAGTTCAGCGTAACCTACTCCCATAGGGACCTGATCGCCGCAAGAATAGAAAAAGAAATCCAGCATCAAAGACTAGAAGTAACCGTTTAATTTTTCCTTATTTTAGGTATTTCTTTTAGGAGGACCCTCCCTACCAGGATCTAGGAGTATGATATCCAGCCGTAGCAAGAGGACCTCAGTAATATTTTACTTGTTTTCATTATTACAATTGTTATTTTTGAAGAATCTAGTTTTGATTTTTATTTGTAACAGGTGTACGTGCCCCCAAATAAAGTTTATGCAACCGGTGTGGGGTACGCGCCTTAAAATCAGTAAGGGAACTTGAGTACATTTTCTTTAATTTTTCCAGTACCAAAGCAAGAAAGAAAAAAAATAATTACATTATTTTTTTTTATGAAGTAAGAGGGGGGTGTAATGAAGCATATTTTAAACCCCAATAAACCATTTATATTTACCAAAAATAGATATGTTTCTGTTGAATTATTTAATAAAAATTACCAGGCTGTGAAAAATAATTATATCACCGCATAAACTATTAGGCCCCACCAGGCCCAACCGAAACTGAAAATGCATACTAAACCGTGATCTCCGCAGATAGCCTTCAGTTGCTACCAGTGAACAACAGCGAGCAGAAGTGCCTTCTCCAGGGAAACCGCCAGCAGACGTAAGTTAATATTTGAATTATATTTCCGCGACACTGTACTAAGTTGCGCCTACGTCAATCAATATCCACGCGCACTGTTCCCCCGTCATTACCGCGAATAGAGGGGATAGTGGACTAGATACCCGATGCGCTGAGAGCAGACAGTCAGTTCCTCACGAGCTCCAACAGCGACCAGACGTGCCCACTGCAGCCAGCTTCGGAAATAAGTAAGTAAAGTAAGTGAAATTTTTCTAAGACCGGGAGACAGAAAATAATGGTAAAGTCCGCGATTTCTGACTTGTAAAATATTTTTCATTTAACCGTTTCACCTGAAAATAATACATGTATTCATTTACCGCTACGCACCGTGTCTGCACATTTCCCCCCTCTACCGGCTTGTTGAAAGAGGAAAGTATTTATTAAAACTCGTGATATCAAACAGTCGTGGTCGGCCGCTCCACGACTCAAGACGTACCCAGCTGTAAGTAAACAACCGTGCAAAGACCGATCCTCGAAGATTGCTCCTACCGCGACTACGTCATACCGCTGCCTATCACTGCCTGCTGTCAAACTGTACGTCACCGCCATTTTTTTCCGTCATACCGCTGCTTCACTCCTGTCTACCTTAGTAACGTCACTGTATCGCATGGTAGCACTTACCGTAATCATCAGCACGTCACAGCCTGGGTTTGCTCTTTTGTGCGTTATGAATGTACTGTATATATTAAACTAGTTAAGCTATAAATAGTTTCATTATCACTGTAACTTATAGGAAATAAATAGATATTCTGTTTTACCGAATTCTGTGTTTTACTGCTGTTTGTGTAACAGTCCAATTTTCCCAAATTGACCCACTGGAAGTTACTGTTTTCTCCACTGTAGCTATCCCAGCCCTACTGTAACAGGCTGTGTTAAGAGGCTAATGTGGGACCTTTGCCCCACGTAAAAAATTGTAAAGGTGGCGCCCGAGTAACCGAACCGTTGCTAAGGTGCCAAATGTGACCACTTTCCGGCCTCACCGGAAAGTATACGTCACAGAGTTAAAAAGAAATTTATCCATAAAAGAAAAGCTCGAGTGTTTTTTGGCAAAATAAATTAACGACAGAATATGAATGTGAACGAACGACAACAATAATTTATTAAAAATAATTGTAATTTTCCCAAAACGACTCATATCGTACAGTATAGTTTCCACAATACTTAAAAATTATAGCTGACAGTACAGATTTCAAAGTGACGTGCGACTACTGGTGTACTCTGCTTTTGAGAAACAGGCATTTTTATCGGTGATAAAAAGCGATGCACTTTTTTTATCGCTGTCAAAATGACAAAAATGTGACTGCCAAATAGACTTTTTATATAGGAGTTAATTTACCAAAAGGAAAAAATATAAATGAAATAAATTTAAATCAATAATTATTCTGTAAATAACAAAAATATCCACTTAAATAACAAAAATTATAAACATAAACTCAAATAGGGCATTTACTGAATACCTAATCTAAAAATACAATATTTTTTAAAAATAGCCTGTTAAAAGGGTTAGTTTTTCATAGCTATATCTGTTAATCGTCTGATATTTGTGCATAGAATACCACCAGCTGAAGATGCCCTTCCTCAATCGATATTGGTGGGTCGATAAGTTAATAAGAATTGGTAATAACATACTTCTAAATGTATTCTACGGATATTTGCGGCAGTGACATATTCAATTTTCTGTCGTAAGATATTGTCAATGTCTCTCTTGTATTTCTTAGGGCTTGGTATTTGGAGTTTACTTTTTATAATATTATTTATTTATTGTTAAAAGTGCTTGGTGTTGGGACAGTCACTCTGTATTTAGTGAATTCTAGTCAGTGACATAAATAGAAACGTTGAATACGTTACATATCGCAAGTTCAGAATTTACCGAAATAACCGGTAAAAAATTAAAATAGCCGGTAATTATTATCATGTGTTTTTTGGCCTAATAACCGGTTAACCGGTTAACCGGTAATGCAATCCCTAGTCAGGGCTGTACTGTGTTCTGTAACCAGTTCTCTGAAATATCTGTAGTGAACATGACATGCGATGTGCGTCAGAGGACAGACAGGGTGGAGTAGCAGGCGGAACAAATTTGACATTTGCAGGTGATATTGTGGAAGAACCCTACACACGGCGTCTGAAGGATGCGACACCAATTTATTTATTAAAGGGCGCCAGTTGTTCGTATGTGGTTTTCCACTCACAGACGGGTTCTATATATATTTATGAGATGTTTAGCAGACGTTAAAGGTAAAAACTATACTTACCGTAGATTGCTAACGGCGCTCTTCCCAAAAATGGGGTTCTGTTACCCCGTCTAAGAGAATCTACACATACATTTCAATGAAACGCCTCCCCAAGTAGGGCAAGGACAAGTGAGGACTTTGGTTTCGCAACTACCATGTAATTGAGAGCGTGCGATAGCAATCGATTAGGTAAAAAGATTCACACAACTTCCTCGGAAGTTTAGGTATGCACTTTGGTTTTGGGACTGACTGAAAATTATATAAAAATATTTTACTTTTTAAAAATTTTGGGACACTAGTGCTTAGTTTTAAGGTTCCTTCTAGTGATTATATCATTCTCATGAAAGAAGTTCGATTAGAGTTCAACTATACATGAGCTACTGCAGCTTTCCTGCCTCGCGACGTACTGGTCCTCATTTAGGTTCAATATAAGGGATGTGACACGACTTCGCCTTCGAATGACTTTTTCGAAAATGACCTTTTCATCTTATTTATGCACAAGGCGATTTTCTCTATAACTTTGCCATATTTAAAGACCTGCATTTAGTTTGGCTACCATAGCTTTCCGTTGATTCTCCAACGCCCTCGTCCAACTGACGAGTCGCTAGATGAATCCACATTTGCTTCATTCGAGAAGCCAGCCTTGTCCATTTTTGCTGATTTTTGTCTAATAATTGCCAATAGACGCAACGCGCCTTGGCCTCATTAAAATTTTATATTCATTCTTTGGAATGATATCCACAATGACTGTATCTCCACTTTCATCATGTCATTGCGTCGTGAAGCAAGAAAAATATTCAAAAATATTTTCAAAGTAGACTTGTTGCGTACTTCTTTAATGTATAACATTTCCTTTTCCTTGTCCACAAAAATATATCCACAATAATTATATAATTTTGGCGCACTTTCGAAAAAGTATAATATATTTTTCCTGAACCAAAAATGTATGTTTATTTTCGGTACACTTTTCGATGATCATAATATACTTTCACTCTCATGGCCTGGACATAAAAATATTTTTCTAAGTGAAAAATTTTAGGGCGCCACGCGTGGACGCGTATGAATTCAATTTTGGACGCCACGTGTTGTGCCTTTTTTGCTTTTGTAGTAAAGGGGATGGTGTGTCTTAGAGTAAGCTAGGAGAAAATTATAAATGTTTGCCTTTTCCATTTGCTCCTCGCTACAAGCTTTTAATGACAATTGTTAGGTTCTGCCTGTTTTACAAAATTGTTTTCGACCAAGTACCTACTAGTCTGAAAAACCTGGATTAACCTAGGTGCCCTTTGAGTTTTTTCGTAAGAGTCTATTATCTGTTGATAAGCGCAATTCAGTTTCAGTACAAAGGTAAATTATACAAGCAAAAATTACAGCTGTTGAGAATTGATACCGAAAACCAAACAAGGGTTTATACTCAGAAGACATACAATTAAATATATTTTTAATGGTACCGACTTTTAAATATAACCAACATAATAATCAATATATTTTTTAACATTAAAAGCCCATTAGACAGATTTTCTTATTTCCTACGATCTGTAAAATTTTCTACATATTAATAAGCATAAGTACATATAAATAATAACGAAAAGTACACATAATTATTATTATCAAACAATTACAAGGAAAGGAAAGAAAAGTGTTAAGCCTAACGATTTTGTTTGTATATAGTTCCTATCAATCAAGTTTATTGGTCTTTTAAAGAAAAAACGGAAGCTTTCAAATTTCCTAAGTTTTATTAACGTAAGTGATGTGCTAATATAAGTTGTAAGCTCATTCCTTATCTCAAAATGACTTTTGCTTCAGTTTAGGGATGAGAGTCTTATCCAGAGTTTGAAAGTTTATACTCCATTCGGAAAGGGGCAAAAATTAAAGCAGGGTCATAATCGAAATAACCTTAAATGTTATGAGGACATAAACAGCTTAACAATCTTATATTGTGATAAGAAAAGGCTGGTCTGGAAAATCAGAAACAAATGGAACCATTTGGAAAGTAATGATTTAAAATATAATCATATCTAAAGTCAATGGGGATAGCAAAGAAATAAGACGAAATTTTATAACGACGCGACGGTAGTAACGTTAATTTAACGTTTTAAATACGTGTAAAAGTTATTCTGACAAGAATTTGGTCTTGGTATCATAATTTCTTATTCAGAAGACTTACAACAAATTATTTAAAATAATAATAATCTTATAATAATAATTATGCAATGTCCTTCAGTGCAGTTTGAGGTTTCTAGCCGCCGCGCCATATCTATTTAAATTATTGATATCTGCACCACCCACTGCTAAAAACGTAACTTAACTACGACAAAAACAATGTCTTGTGAATTAATATTGGGTATTCTGTGCAATCTTACTCGGAACCTTTCCAAATATATGGATGTCAGTTGGTTGAACTGTGCAATGTCGCTTGTTATGGTAAGTGAAGAGTCGTCAACAATAAAATGACAATTAGCTTTATCGTCAATCTTATCCAGATTGATTTTTGCCAACTCTTCATATTGACACGTTTCTGCTAGGCTCATTATCAGTACTATCTATTGCGAAATTATAAAATATCTTACCTTCGTATACCAGAAATTTTCATTTTCTAATAGAAATTTTTCAATCTCCTTCTTTTTAATGATTTTATAGGCTTTTGGGTTTATATCCCACTCCCTTTCTTTTCAAAAAAGTATTTACATTAGGAAATTTTGGAATATTTATTTGCCTCACTTTGACAGTCGCTTTAAACATTGAGTAATAACTCCAAGTTTTACTTTTTTCTTCAATGTGTAGTAAAACTACCTCCTCAGTTAATATTTCCACTTTCTTGTAACACATCAGGGGGGCCTATTCTCGAATCTCTATCTTTCGGAAAATGTCTACAAAAATTTGCACTACCTTAAAAATATGCATTCTCGAATGTCGTGTTCTTTAGTATTCAGAGGAATTTTCAAGAAACAGTGTAAAAAGTGCAAAACTGGCGAAGGTATTCAATATAAGTAGTATGACGCTTGAATTTAACGATCGGCATTTTATAAAAGTAAAGATTTGGTAATAAATCTAATAGAATTTGTTAGATCGCTTATAGAACGGCAAATGCAAGGGTTTGCGGTAAATGTAATAATATTACCAAGGCTGTGATATCTTAATAGTTATTTATGTAGCAAGGGCGTAAATTGGTGGTTTTTCGCTATTTCCAGTCTTTAGATGTCCCCATCGGGATTGCATTAAGTGTATTTGAAATGACATGACATCTAAAGCTAGCTGCATCGGAAGTAGTAGTCGTTATGCGGTGTTGGCATACTTAGTTATGCGACCTATTTGTCGAGTGGTATTAGCGGTGTCTACTATTGCTCCAGAGTACCATTTTAAAAAAATATTCGAATGTGTCTTCTTCTTCTTTCAGCGGGGTGTCCTGTGACCCATTGTGGCTTCATTATAAATTCAGGGAATTCCTCCATTCAGGCCGGACTCTAGTCCAAAGGCCAAAATGGAAGTTTCTTCCTCACCTCCGTAAAACCTGCCATCGGGGTTATCCTATAATAGTGTATGCAGATGTTTTCTGAAAGTCAAAAGATCTACCACGATTCTGACATGTTTTCTGCTTAATTTGAATATGTCACTGGCATTTGTCGTGATCGACAGGTTTATTAGAGCTTCTGAGTCATGATCCAAACATGCACAGTGTCACTGTGGTTTGTGTTTGGTGATACTGAGAGGTAAAGGCAGATTCGTGTGATGAGTTTAAAATCGCTCCCCCGCCAAGCGAAGTTTTCTGTGACGTCACGCTATTTGTGGAGCTGCAGGTGAATCAACCATTTATGTTTGAATCATGTTCCAGATCCACTGGAGAACTCTGCTGATCATTTTACTCGTGGACAAATATGTTTTTATTAAGTCTTTATTCACCTTTGTTATGAATAACTATTTCTAAAATGTCAATACAATTGCAATTTTAATTCAAAAAATTATCATTTAATAATTTCGTTTCGGGTTTAGATGGTGACAGGGGCGGACACAAGATTGACTTCTGGGGGTGGGGGGCACCGGAAGCCTGGAATACCCCTTTTTATAATATTTCCCTATCGGATGTCTCTTTTTCTTAGACATGGCCTCCTTAATATTTTACACTTCTGGGGGGGGGCACGTACCCTGGTGCCCCCCCTCTAGATCCGCCACTGGATGGTGACGAAATTTTGTAATAATTAAAATCAGTTTCGGATAAAGAGTTTATTAATAACCTAACATCAAAAAACGTAAGCAAAAAGAATATAATTGCCTATATACTCCAAAAATATTGTTTCTTCGTCTACTAAAGATCTATGACATATGTACATTATGTACAGAGGAATAAACTATGGATACAGTACAATAGCACAATAAAAAATAATGTAATGTTTAACAACACTTTTAAACCTCTGTTGTATAATATAATATCGAGTCAACATAAGAAGACATAATTATGCTTTATTTTATTGTATTAGATTCTAGTTAGATGTCCATATGTTAGTTACATCCTAGCACAAGCTACGCGTAATAAAAACTTTAATACCAGTAATAAAACAGTAAAAAAATATGTTAATTTTAAATACTCTTAACTTCGGCAAAATCACCAGGATTAACCTAGAATTCATATGTAGAACTACTTCTGTTCTTTTAATAGTTAATATTGCATGTCAAATGACTGCAAATAAAATCCTATTAGCAACAACTATAATAAACCCCCATATCTGTTTCGTTTGCAATATGCTGCATTAAATTAATTCAATCATTATACAGCCCCACAAAAAAAAATAAAGGTCGTGATCTGGATGACAGACCATGGTATTCCTATGTATTTTCAATTGTTCAATTAGCAGCAGAGGGTAGTTTTCACCCCTGTATGGGGTTGGTTCTTTGGCTGTATTCACTCTCCACCATGCCTACCTTGCATTCTCAAGAACTTGTAAGCTAGAAGCTTTCATGACGCATATCTATGTCCAGAAGGGTATCGAAAGGATGTAGAAGGCTTACCAACCCCTTCGGGGGGGGGGGGAGGGTTGTTACGCCCTTGGCAATAATAAATGAGAGCACGAGGGTTGCAAAGTGCCCATTCATACTCCTTTCCGTAATAATACTGTTATTCATAACTTTACCTCTACTTTACTCTCTACTTACCTAATTTTGGTTCTGCACATAAATTCATGCGAATTTTGTTGACCTTTAATTCGGATTCAGAGTCGAAAAATACATACGAATACCATGTTCAGTCATCCAGATCACGACCATAATAAAAGTATAAAACTGTGTAACATATTTAAACAAGCTTTACTGAATCAGACATCGGAAGACACCCAAATGTTCAGCAATTAGTAGCTAGCCAACAAATAGTATATTTAAAATTAAATCTACTTTAACTGTTGCCATAGTCGGGATTTAATAAAAATATTTTACAATGGAAGCGTCATCAACGTTTTCCCATCTGTCTACCACCCTTTACTCAAATTTCTTCACGAAGATTTTAAAGCGATGGTCTATGATATAATAGCTGTAAATGATACAGTTAAGTTTTCTAAGGAGTGTAATAGTTGATAGTATGTTATTAATTTTATATTAATTAATTTTGTACTTGTTACTCAATGTTACTAAAGCACCTCCATGCAAAGTTACATTTCAAGATTTAGTACAGTCAAAGACAATTCATTGTAGTGTGTAATTTGCATCGAGTTGTATGCTGTTACAGTTGCTATTAGATTCTGATAACTTACGTTTTGTACATAGGACCAGCAGTGAAGCGGCGAGACCGGCAAATAAAGGTAAAAAGACATTTAGTCACTTTAGTGTACAGAAAAAATTGTTATTATAGAAAAATGCAGTTTTTATATAATATTTTGCAAGATGAACGCTGACATATTGTTACATCCGCTTTATCATTTTAGTTTAGTACGAGAAGCAATGTTGAACAATATTATACATAGAATAGGGAGATAAGATGTGAATATCTCTAATGCACACGCACTCCAGAAGAACCTCAGCCCTGTCTAATTTTTGACTAGAGACATTACAAAGATGAGGTGGGTTTAGTGTATTTTAATAAAAAAATCTAACAGTATGAAAAGAAATGCGTAAAAGAGCGAGTAAGCGTACACTCACATTATAAACACTATTTATGTGGCGCCCTCTAAGATCTACTCCAAAAATGCAGAGCAGATTTGAATTTGTCATCTGAAAAAAACCCATACAACAACTTCCATACCAAATTTGAAGATCTTCAAAAGTTATGTAAGAAAATGAAAAATATAATATTGATTTTGACACCCTGTATCTCCGTATCAACTTTTGAATTAAGGCAAGTTTAGCTAAATCGAAATATTTTACTGTCAGAAATCCATTGTTGCTCTATGGAACATTATTTAAACCACCATATTATATAGTTTTTATATTGTGGTCACGTGTCTTGAAAGCTCTATACAGTGCGTGTAATTGCCCATTAGGTATAAACATTCACGTAGCGCGAGAGATATGACAACACAGTAGAGCAAACTCGCCCGTCGGCGAGGCATCCCAGCTCTCAGTTATTTCATTTCAGCCAGCTGGCACACGCGATGTCATAATTCTTACTCCCTATACCTAGCCCGCCACTACACACAGTGTATATTTATTTGCTAATGCGCTGTTTTTTTTTTAAATGGTGGAGGATCCCGTGATATTTAAAACTCTAATATTTGTATTTGGATTTAATACTCTTTACTACTCCTCCATTTTGTGGTCATGACGACATAGCCTACTACCGTTTCCAGCTGATATTGGTCATGTTAGTGAAAATTGTACTTAAATGGGACCAGTAGTTTTTAGCTTGTACAAATTGACATACAGACGAACCTGTGGACAAGCACACAACCGAACTGAGAACCTCGTTTATGAAGTCTTTTATAAAAACTATAACATACCTTTGAATTCTGGGTTTTACAGTTACTGAAAAATGTAACGAAGCCAGTAGTTCGTATTGAATTCATAAATAAATAAACCTGTTGACTGAGGAGCTTATTTACGAATTTTCAATTAGTTACACGAAGGAATGAAAATGAAATCAACATGAAAATTTGGACCAAAATATATTTTTTTTAATCTTAAATTTAGTTAAAATGGCCCAGTGAAGTAGTTAGTCTGTAGATGCACTGTCTCGTTATATTTGATTTCCATAGACAAGGCAAATACACTTGTACATATGCACTTCTTTTATTCTCAATCTGTTCATGGCAAAAAATGTGTAGTGAAAAACTGATTTTTTCAAAGATACTCGCATTACTATCCTTTTGAAAAAATGTGATTATTGACAAAAATGTCAAATTGGAGTAGTCAGGGGGCCCTCCCTAGCTGTACGTGCACCCCCTCTCCGATCCTTGGGGACAATATTTTTCATAAAGATTAAAGCCTAAGGAACAATTCTAGAAAAAACTGGCTGTACCTCTAAAATGTGGGCCATATGTTAAAAAAAATGGTGAAAATGTTGTTTCTGTCATTTAACATAAAAACTAAAAAAGATAGAGAAAAACTTTTTTCACAAAAAACAACGTGCATAAAATTTTCCATAATTTTGTTCCTATACAATATTTGGATAGGAGTTGCCGTTTTCGAGATATATGTCTGCAAATTATGCGCTATCCAATCTGGGATAAAATTTTCAGTATGACGCGGCGCAGCGGTGGACAATGATTGCCTATTTGAAGTTACAAATATAAAATTAGGGTTAGAAGTGGTGATAGTGACATCTTTTGGATTTTTCTGGCTCATTCCAATAAAATTAAATGTAAATTACTCACTGATACCAGATTTGGCAATAAAAGAAGGCTTATTAATATATCTATGTTAGCGGAAGAGTACGGACCTTAAAAATGTTCGGCGTTACTGAGCCTTCATTCATTTACTTAATGTGACTCAGTCAGCGCCTTTAACGGAAAGGAAAAATGTTACTTTCTCCCAAATACACTAAATATATCCGAACATTTCAAGATTTGGGCTGGAATATTGACGATAAATTAGTCGCATCATTAGAGCAGTTTATATATGGATCAAATAAATGCGCTAGCGTGGACGAGCTTCGTCTAATTGCCATTAGACAGGAATGTGGTGACAAAGATTTGTCTTTATCAATTGATACTAAAGTTGATTTTTCTTCGATTCCACCATCAAGAGCTTGTCTTATCGAGGATATTAAAAGGAGTGTTTACCAAACGCGTATTTGGCTATTAACCGCCGAAGGTATTCACAATATTTTAAATCCTTGGAATGATTAAGGATGGCAAGAAAATGGAGAACCTCTTTGGTGTTCGGCAGATAAAATACTGCCTGAATCGCTTACTGAAATTCTTCAGGAGATGATTCCAAATTAAATCGAAAGTGAGGATGATAACGATATCATAAATGAAGCAGTAGAGGAGGAAGACTTGGAAGAAATATTCGATGTATCGGAAGACAGCGATAGTGAGTCTGAAAGCGAATAAGGTGTTACTTTTTCGGGGCGAGCGTAGAGGCGACTTCAAAGTGAATATCAGTCGATATTCCGTTGAAGCAACGTCGAGCGCGGTTAGTACTTGGATGGGCTCCCATCTTGGGAAATACAGCGTTCTCGTCCCACCTTCTAGAGGCTTGTATATCAGTGTATACTCGGAAGTTACGTAACTTCAGACGAGGATTACGTAGTGGACATACCATCCTTCGGAGGGGATGTAAAGCAGGCGGTCCCTTGTCTATTAAATGTTAGGCAAGTAAAAGATCCCTACTCTTCTTAAGGGAAGAGGTTCGGCAACATTTCCAGGTTGGGGGTAGCTCGTCTCCTGGCGTCGGTGATAGGCCCTGGTAGCGGAAATAGGCCGACGTTAAACATTTTATGCATTTTGTTTTTTGTGCAGAAAGTTTTTTTCCATCTTTTTTAGTTTTTGTGTTAAATGACAAAAATAACATTTGCACCAGTTTTTTTAACATATGGCCGCCATTTTGAAAGTACAGCCAGTTTATTTTTCTTAGGACATGTCTAGAATTGTTCCTTAGGTTTTAATCTTTATGAAAAATACTGTCCTGAAGGAGGGGGGGGAGGGGGGTTGTCCACGTACATTTAGGGCTTCCGTAGTAGAGTTTTCTGGACATATTTATGTGTTTTTAAACATTCAATAAATTTTTTCGTTTTTTGCCTGTAGACTAAAATACAATAAGGAATATATTTCAGGATTTCACAAACAGCAGAAAGAGTAATGTATGAAAAACTGAAAAAGGGAATCGATCTAAGAAAATATTAATTTACTGTAACTACAAGCAAACAAAAAATAATTTATTTAAATCATACATATACAATATTACCATTCCGAAAGTCAAAGAGCAAAACTGTGACAGAAGAACAACATGAATCTTGCTCTTAATATAAATTTCAAGGACACAAACTATTTAAAATTTGGTGGTAAGAAACAACAACAAGAAATAATCTTTCAATAGTATCATAAATGTTTTATAAATTCCATTCAATAATGTTAAAAATGCTTAATCAACAATTACCGGACCGTGTAAATTTTTATATTCCATAGTTTTTAATATATTAATTTTGCAAGCAATTAACAATATTGAATGGATATTCATAATTTTATCGATGTTAGAGTTTAGTTTCGGCACCTCTTACTATACCGGGTGACAACGGATTCGTTTCACAAGGTGCCATTTAATTGTATTTTAAGGTAGAAGCTCGAAATTTGGTTTGTAGATATTGCTCATTTGGGATCATATTTTCCATGAAGAAACAATTGAATATCACCTCTAATTTTTCCGGAAGATGTCAAGAATTTTAAATGGAAACCTTTATATTTCTTTATACAGTTGGATAGAGATTAAAATTCCCTTTTAGTAGAGTAAAATCTGGAAGTAAAGTCGCTTAGTTTTCGAGAAAAAAAAAACCGGCGTAGAACCAAACCAGACTTAGTGGGATTCTTTAGTAAGATAATCGTGTACACGAAATCGTTTTTTACGACATTTTTCGGTGGTCGAGAACTTTTTTATTTCGGAAAAACTCAAAAAAATAGATTTTTAATGAAATATGTTTTTTAACGTCTCCACCGCTATATCTCTGAAAATATTTGTGCTATCAAGCTATTTTTTTTTTAGATTAAAGTAGACACAATAGCGCTTCGAACAACGTCCCACGTGAACCCGATTTATTTTTTTTTAAGTTGGTAAAATAATAGGAAACTCAAACTTGTTATTTTCAGTAACGTAATTTTAGGCAATCGAGAAAAAAGTTTATTTATGAAAATTTGTATATACATGCTGCGTACAAATTGAAGCCAATAGTTGAAAAAAGTTTTTAGGATAAAAATTTTTCATGTCCCGTTCATAGTATTGAGTCAGCGATTTTTTTTAACGGACCAAAGTCATATTCTTGCGCGCTCGGCTGTAGCAAGCCTGCCGACTGCAACGATCTGACGATCCCGGTCGGGGTGTATAATATAATAGTTTAACTTATATCAATAGGTACAAAACCAGTAGTGATCAAAAGCATCTAGGGGATCAATATTATTGTTCAATATTTCATATATTGTACAGTAGTATTGATCATATGTTGTTAATATTAAGAAATTGTATAATAAATATTAAATAGTCTCCTTTTAATAATAAAAAGACAGGTGGTAGTAGTACAATACCTAGAGGTAAAAAAAACTTCGAAGTAATGTCATATTGAACGGATTTCGTTCATTTTTGGCAGTATAATAGTAAATGTTTCACAGAAAAGTTTCTATATTGAGCGGGGGCTTGTTAATTTATAGGGGGTGGCACTTAAAAAATATATGAAGTACAATCATATTTTAAGAAGAAAAGGTTCTATGCAATTTTTCACATAAATTGAAGTTTTTAAGTTATAACGACTTCAAAATTGCGATTTTAGCTTAAAAAAAGGTATTTCTAAACGGCTTTCGTCAAGTATCTCAAAAAGTATTACTTTATCGAAAAAATGTTATAGACCAATTACAGAAAGTACAAACTGGGAATTAATTATATTTTTTGTTTATTGATGTAGGATTAATAATTTCGGAGATATTTAAGTTTACATTTGGCATCCAAGTGTTCGTAAGATAACTATTTAGAGTGAGAGTTAAATATCTCAGAAACTGTGACACCTACGCCAAGGATACTAATAGATACAATAATAGGTTATTAATTAAGCTCTTAACTATTTTTTTATTTGTTTATGTAGCATAAAAAACAAAGAAGTTATGACCGAAGCAATGTCCGTCTACACACTATTTTAATAACAACGTCGCCATTTTGTTACTGTAATTAGCCAGTAATTAAAAAAAAATAATTTCAAACACGGTTTCTCATTAATATACAGCATGACGTAGATGGTCAAATTTTTTGGTTCGTATACAGCACTTGCTTTAGAAAAAATACAGTTTAAACTATAAAGGTATTTTCGATAAAACGTATTGTTTTTTCCTATTCCAAATATCTCAATAAATATTAGTTTTGTTCAAAAATGTGTAGAGACCAAAAATAAAGCTCATAAACTAATAATAATGAATTTCGCTTGTTTATTTATTTACATAGATTTAATAGTTTCGGAGATATGAGTTTACAAATGGCATCCAAACGTTCATAAGACGAAAAATGCAGTTTAAATGTTAAATACCTCAGAAATTGTGACGCATGCTAAGAAAGGAAATTAAAGACAATTAATTGCGCTTTCAAATTATTTTTTACTCGTTTTGTTACTCTAATTAGCCAATAATCTAAAAAAATTATCTCAAATACAGTTTTTCGTTAAAATGTAGCATTACCTAAATGCTCAAATTCTTTTTTGCTCATTTAAAGTACTTGCTTTAGAAAAAAATGCATTTTAAACTTTAAAGGTAATTTCGAAACCCTTGGATACCAAATATAAACTTAAATATTTCCGAAATTATTAATCCTACATTAATAAACAAAAAATATAATTAATTCCCAGTTTGTAGGGTGCTTTCTGTAATTGGTCTATAACATTTTTTCGATAAAGTAATACTTTTCGAGATACTTGACGAAAGCCGTTTGAAAATACCTTTTTTAAAAGCTTTTATTTTAAGCTAAAATCGTAATTTTGAAGTCGTTATAACTTAAAAACTATCAATTTATGTGAAAAATTGCATGGAACCTTTTCTTCTTAAAATTTGATTCTATTTCAGCTCCAATAAATATATATATTTTTTAAGTGCCACCCCCTGAGAGGGGGTGGCACATTTTTCTGAATGATATCTAATTTTTTAGATGACAGTAAGCAACTCCACTCCAACCTAGAATGCCATATATTAATCTAGATTCAACTAACGCTATTTCTACGCGACTAATCTGACCAACCTGCATGCGAGGTGTATTAACTGCGTCCCAATGTCGCGTTTAGCGCTGATAAAAAAAATCGCTGTTGCCAAACGGTACACTTTAGGCAAAAACATATTTTTTCAAAAACTTTTGTGATTATTAGGCTTTATTTTCTTCGCTGCATGTATGCAAATATTTTCAAAAATAAAAAAGTTTATCGATTGGTGAAGATTTCAATACACAAAATATGTATTTTTAGTTTATTTGATTTTTAGAAAAATGAAAGTGCGAATTGTGCCCAAATCGTTTATATTGGTAAAAGCGCTACAGTGTGTGCTTTAATTTGACACAAAACAAATTTCGGTACCTTTAATAGTTTTAAAGATATGGCGGTGGAAACAAAAAAAAAACAATTTTCTTTAAAAATATTTTTTTTTCACTTTTTATTGATTTAAAAAGTTCGAGACCACAAAAAAATGTCGTAAAATATGATTTCATATGCCCGGTGACATACTCAAAGGAACCTAATATGTTTGAACTGGTTCTACGCCAAAAAAAAAAAAACGACACGATAGACTTAAGAAATCGCTGCTCTATTTTCAACGACATATCGTATATTGCCATTTTTTTAGTGGCAGCCTGGCGTTATTAATGAAACTGATGTCAAGCGACTTGTTAAGATAACAAACAAAATGTGTTTTCTTATTGGTTTTTAATAAAATTTGCCAAACTTTTAATTTGTCACAAAATGAGATACATTTTAGATATTGTTTAAAATGCCAATATTTTTCATAGATTTTCTCGAAAATTTTGAATGGGAAAAACTACCTATTAAGTGCTAACATTAAAGTGTGTCTTATGACCTACAGAAAAATTTGTAATACAATACACTTTGATTTTTGGTTTTAGAAAAAAAAAAAAAATGGAAAAAATCTTATAAAATAACTAGAAACGCGGTATGCATGAGATATTGTGTCCCTCTAAATTAGCTAATAAATAAATTTTATTGGTAGGTTTTCGCTATTTTTAAATTCCATGTTTCTCTGTCTTTAGCCTAAAAAAAGGAGGAAATAAAAAACTAGGGATTGTTTATTCCAATGGCCAATACGGGGCAGTAAAATACCTAACATAAGAAGGCGTTGGAAACAATGTATATACAAGGAAGCTAGTTTTATCATAAACTTCAAAGTTTCTTGTATTTTCATTATTAGTAACTTTGTATTGTCATTCTTGACAAATTTCATTAACTATTAACAGTAGGTACTAGTAATAATAGTTAGCTGAAAAAATTATAATGGTTTATTCAAGAGAGTATCAAATTGACATTCCTTATTTATGGAGTGTCGAAGAAATGCCCGAAACGCTGAAAGATTGTACCAAGAACGCTTTCCAGATCGTGATACTTGTTCACATGCATATTACCCTTAGCTGGTGCAGCATGGCGATATTAACGTTAACAATAATAAACGTTTCATTGTAAGCGGAGAAGTTGAAATAAGCGTTCTAGCGTATATCGAATATGACCGCACTGCTTCCATTCGCGAATTATGTATGCAATGCAATACTTCCCGTGAAGTGCCAGGAAAATTTTAAAACACTGGTTTAAATCATTTAAGTACCAAATTCACCATCACCTATATGACAATGACTTCCAAAGAAGACTTAATTACTGCAACTGATTTTTAGATAATAAACATAAATCCAGTAACAAATTAAAACACTACTATGTTTTTTACCACTATATTTACACAAAATTGTGATTGCAGACGGCAGTTTCGACAATTACGTCATTATCAAACAATGATTTCATTCAATTCAACACAGTAGTGTTTTAATTTGGTCCTGTGATAATGAACTACCACATAGTAAAGGCTTCATTCATCAACTTTTTATAAATCCAGTATTCCATTATAATATTATTTTCACGGATGAATCCAGGTCACGGGGTATTAAATAGGTGTCTGACGTACGGCACTTTCCTATTATAATAATGGCTTCATAAGTGCATGGTTTCTATTTACTTCAGTAGATGGCGCGAGCAATAAGGTCCTACAATTACCTGGGCACGTGCATTGTATAACTAACGTAACGTCAAACTTTAAGGTTTATTCATTTATTCTCATTTTTAATGTTTGTATAGGCATTTTTAGCTTGAAACCATACTGGCTCCAGGCAAATGTTTAAAAATTCACGCAGATAATTTTTCAATATTGTTGATTAATAAAAATAGACTGCTAATTATAGGTTAGATTCCTAACCTGCAAAAAGAGTCTTATTTTATTGTGACAAACTATTTAAAACTTCATACACATTACGTTGAACTTGATTTTGGTTGAAAGTACAGGAACCAGGCAGAAATTTTAATAATAGCTACGTAATACTTGTAAATCTTAAGAAATATATATTTTTGAGGTTAGCTGTGGCGACACTTGCAATGCTGCATGTAGTATTGCATATATGCTTTCAATGTTTTAATTTAGCTACTTAATGTCAGATGTCACTGGACTATTGTTTCATTAAACAAAAACAAAAGGCCGGGAATATATGCAACACTGTATGCACGTATGCACAGAACCTGCAAAATTATCTTTTTATGCGTAAGTAATGAGAGATCTTATTGGTCCTGCCATCTATTACATTATGTACAAAGTAAGCACTTATGAAGCCACTGTGAGGGTTGTCGTCGCATCACCTATTTAATACACCCTGATCCAGGTTCACCAATGTAGGGACGTTTAACAAAAGTAATTCTCGTTATTGGGCTGTGTAAAATCAGAGATTAGTAAGAGAAGGTGCTTTTCAGGAACGCTATGGAGTAAACGTTTGGTTGGGCATGATAGGACTTAATATCATCCGTCCAATATTTTTCTATCGACCATTATATGGAGAACTGTATTTGGAATCTCTCCAAAATCAGAGCATTTTATAAATATCTTGCAGGGAAACTATAATTTAATTTTTCTACAAGATGCACCAGCCCACAATTCAAGAATTGTTGCAAATTATTTGAATGGGTGGATTGATGAAAACTGATTGGGAACCAATGGACCAATCCGGTAGCCAGCAAGAGCACCTGACTTGACCCAGCTGGGATTTTTCAATATGAGTTTATCTAAAAGAAAATGTGTATAGAACTCCTGCACCAACATTAGAAATTTTGAAAAACAGGATTAGAAAGGCTATTGAAGGCATCTCTGGAGAGCATTTACAAAACCTGCTCAGAGAAAATATTAGCAGAGTCAGATTATGTTGAGAACAAGGCGGCTAACGTATAGAACATTTAATTAAACAACTTTTTTGATCAATGTAATGTTTATTTTATTTATTCACTTAGGTAATTAGTTCATTATAGTCTAATCATTTAGTGGTCGAGATCGGTTCTACCTGGAAAGTTTTGGAGAAGTTCTGATTTTTGGTTCTTTTATGTGTTTTGGGGTGCTGATTACGAATTTCCACTTTGTCACCTCTAAAAATTTCGGGAAATATCAAAAAAGCAAAAAAGTAGAAAAAATGCATCTTTTTGTTTTTTTAAACCATGCACTTTTTGATAAAAGTACTATGAAGAAAATCAATAGCCAAAATTTCCTACAATTTGACCCCCCCCATCACCCCCACATTTCACTCCCTACCCCCACATTTTACTCCCCCTGTGTTTTATTTGTGATAGTGCATTAAAAGATGGAAGTAAAGTGACTGTAGTTAAACAAAAGCGGTGAAATATATTTAGTGAAGAAAGTAAGCAAAGGAGGATGGAAAAGGAGTCCATGGTCTTGGCTTCAAAGATCACTTTTTTTGTGTGGAATGCTGATAACACCAGGAACAAAAAAGGGTTCCTGATTCTAAGCGAAATCCTGTGTATAGTGTTAGGCAGTTAAAAGTTAGAGAAAACAACTCGCTGAAAAACTTAATGATGAATATGGACGAGCCATATTACGACGTGTTGGGCCAGTTCCTAACTTAATAACAACTGATGGACAGTATCATCTCATGTGTATGAAAAAAATCCCCAGGAATGTGGGTAGAAAACGCTCCAGAAGCTATATTAAATCACATTTCATGCAAATGTAAGAAAGGCTGCCGAGGGAATTGTGGCTGTAAAGAGGCAGGTCTATATTGTTCGCAAATTTGTTTAAACTGTGAAGGAAAGTGCGACAACTTGGAGAAAGCTGATATGGATGAGGATATGGACGAGGATGAGATGAAAAACTTGAAGCAGAATGATCCAAAGGTATTTTGAATACTACTTTTACGAACGCAACTTTGCTACTTCCGATTGATTTATACCTTATCACACCTTGATCGAATTACATTGAATTAACAAAACTGTTCTACATATTTTTTTCTTTTTCAGGCGAAACAATCAGAAGGTATTCTTATTGATACATTTATTTTGAGAACACAACTATACGTATCTTCTTTAATATATTCCAGTTGCCATGGTTTTATACCTTAGCTATGATACAGTCAGGTTGACCAAGCATTACATTTGTTTACGTCTTTTCTAGGAGAAAGAAATTCTTGGGGTGAAGAGAACAAGGACTTCGTACAGCCCGGACCTTCTGCGATAAAAGGCCAAGACGATTCTAATAATGTTTAATTATAACATTATTTCTCTTGTATATTATATTCCTACACATTTAAGAAAATTATTAATAATAATGTTCTCTGCTTACTCTCTGTATTTTGTATTTGCAGGTTCTAATTTTTCTCGAAAAGTACATAAGTTTTCATGTCATAAGGAAAAATCAAAAAAGGAACTTTTAGGGTTTCTTTGCGATTTTCTTATATTTTCCGGAAATTGTCAAATGATTACGAATTTGTACTTTATTCGTAATCACCACCCCGAAAACATACAAAAACCAAAAATCAGAACTTTAAAAAATGTTTTCAAAAGAAGAAAAGAAAAGAAAAAGAGCCTTTTTGTTTTTTCACTTTATTTGACATTTCTCAAAATTTTTCGAGGTGGAAGAGTAGAAATTCGTAATCAGCACACCAAAAAACACAAAAGAGCCAAAAATCAGAACTTTCCAGGTAAAAAGTACCAAATGATTGGAATAATTAAGCCAATATTATTGTTTGAAATTAAAAAATCTTTAAAAACTCAAACCAAAAACCAAAGTGCATTATATTATAAATTTTTTGTATGTTACAAGACACACTTTAATGTTAGCATTTAATAGGTGATTCCATCCAGAATTGTCGAGAAAATTTATGAAAAATATTGACATTTTAAACAATATCTAAAATGTATCCCATTTTGTAACAAATTAAAAGTTTGGCAAATTTAATAAAAAACCAATGAAAAACACATTTATCTATCCTATATAAAAAATATATATACAGGGTTCTTGACTTAGACCAACTTCCGGAAAACCGGAAGTGGTATTCAATTGTTTTTTCATGGAAAATATGATCCCCCAATGAGCAATATCTACAAACCAAATTTTAAGCTTCTACCTTAAAAGACAATTAAATAGCGCCTTGTAAAACGAATACGTTGTCACCCGGTATATACATTAAGAAATAAGTCATAAGCCTATGTAATAAAATTTATTATTAAAATTAATATTTACCCACTGGACCTTTCTTTCTTGAATTGAACTTAAAAGCAAAAAGTGCAACTATTACAATATCTCATTACTCGTTTTAATTTGCTTTATGAAGCTGGATTTTATATCAAAATAGAGACAGGAGAATGTCCAATATCATATATCCTCTATATTTATTTTATCTTTACAAGGATTTATCTTCCGTTGTTCACTTTCTCTAGTATTTGGGGCACTAAACCTGCCTGGGGCATTAAGTAAAAGTGAGTTAGTTCACTTATTAAACTTGCAATAATCATAACGTGTGAAACTTGTGATAATATTGTCTGATCGCTTCATTATTTATGTCGCTCATTTCGTTTTCATTTGTAATTATTTACAAGCCATTAAATCGGTTACACAATAGCTCTAAGATGTGTATCGCAATTTTTGTTTAGCCATTAGCATAATGTTATTTGAATCATTAGTTGATCTACTAACAAATGTTGCAATAAATTTTGACATCTTCGATTGTTGTTATATGGATGGTATTTCATAAGTACAACAGTCGCAATTGTTGGTTTATTAAGATAATTACATGATTGCTAATAAATATTTTTGTGGTAGAATTTTATCAGTAGGTAAGATTTATTTCTGCCTATAAATTATTCAATCTATAGTACTCTCTTTCCAACTGTATTACTGCTTATATTTCTTCATATAATACTAGCAAATAGGAATGTTAGGGAATTTATCACGCCAAAAACGTGGTCAATAGGGTCGTTGACCACTTTTTAAAATTTTTACATTCAAGTACTTTATTCAATGTTATTTGACCCGTATTTTTTATTTTACAATCTAAAGTCATTTTAATAGGGAAATTAATTGTTTAAATTAAGAAATTTTGAATTCGCGCCCATCGCCACGTCAGACGTGAGCGCATGCGCAGTTAGATAAAGGAATACTCGACGGGCGTCGTTTGCTTTGCTTATTTGCTATTAGCATATAGTCCAGTCAACGCTAATGAATGAATTTTGATGAAACCTTGTGCAAAGTGTTTGTAATGACGTTAATAAAAGAGCTGAAAAAAGACCAGAGTAGGAAATGATCGGAAGGGGTAGAAAATACCCCTGTTATCAAGAAAATACCCCTTTTATCAAGGGTTCCGTAACTTGTAGAATCAAAAATGAAAGAGAAACAATGAATTTACCTTTTTTGGCCCAAAATAAGATGTTTTTACTCTTGTGAATTTTTTCGAAAATCATATTTTTGGAGATATGGCCAGTCGAAAATTCCTAAAAGTGGGGGAGAGAAATGTAAAAGTTGAAAAAAAAGCTGAAAAAATTCAGGTGAATATGTTATGGAAATACAAGAGTTTTTTCTCAACTTGTCTGTAAAGTGCGTTTTCACTGAGTTATTTATTCCAGAAAAGATGAAAAACTACTCCTTTCATTGAAATTGTAGCGCATTAAAAATATATATAATTTAAAAATTTGAAAAAATTCAGACGTATGCACTGAGGCATTCTAAACATTTTTTGTCTCTTTGAATTTCTTTGTAACTTGCTAATTTTCCGAGTTAGTTTTTCATAATAAATTATGTACTACATTTTTTGCACAAAAAGTATATGAAAATTCGAAAAATGAGCGTCATTTATGTATATTATTATAAAAAAATATGAAACCTATATAGTTATGCCATTTTTAAAAGTTTAATATAATTTACATGTATTTTTTAATGTGCAAAAAATATAGTACGTTAGTTATCGTGAAAAACTGCCTGTAACTCGGAAAATTAGCAAGTTACAAAAAAATTTCAAGAGACAAAAAATGTTTAGAAGGCCTCAATGCACACGTCTGAGTTTTTTTTAAATTTTTAAATTAGATATTTTTAAAGAGCTACAATTTCAAGAAAAGGGGTAGTTTTCCATGTTTTTTGAATAACTCGGTGAAAACGCACTTTACAGAAAAGTTGCAAATAAAAAAAGTCTTGTATTTCGTTGATACATTCACCTGAAATTTTTAAGATTTTTTTTTTTCAACATTTATATTTCCCCTCCCCCACTTTTAGGAATTTTCGACTGGCCATATCTCCAAAAATATACATTTCTAAAAAAAAATTCACAACAGTAAAAACATCTTATATTGGGCCAAAAAAGGTAAATTTATTGTTTCTTTTCATTTTTGACTTAATTCTACAAGTTACGGAATCCGTGAAAAAAGGAGTGTTTTCTACCCCTTCCGATCATTTTCTACTCTAATCATTTTTTCAACTTTTTTAATAACGTTATTACAAACTCATTGCACAAAGTTTTATCAAAATCCATTCATTAGCACTCAAATTAGAGATTTTGGTCATTTTAGCGCTGTTGCCTGGACTAATAGATTAAAGTTAGTATCAATGTGAGTCATTGCATTTTAAAGAAATACTAACCTCACATTTTTAACATTTCGGGATTCGGCATTTAAATAGTTCAAATTGTCTACATAAAACTCGTGTAGCATGTAAAAATCCACTATGAGACTGGCGGTACATGACCAGTCAGGTGCAACGTTTTTAAAATGCATGCCAATCATATATATGAATGAAATTACCATGAATATGCCAGAAACGCAAATTTTAGGCAGTGGTCGCGTGCAGAAGGGTGCGCAAATCGTTTTTTTTTTTTGTGTTTTTTTTTTTATTTTAAAATGGATGCCAATAGTGCCAATCGAAAAACCTTGAAAAAGAATCCGCGTGCAAAACAACCTTTGATGCGCACATTAAATTGTAAAATTTCTTGGTGTTCTTGATTTTGGATAATTTTGATTTTGGATTTTTTTTTAAAGGCTTTTCGTTTGGCACTATTGGCATCCATTTTAAAATTTAAAAAAAAACAAAAAAAACAAAAAAATTCGATTTGCACACCCTTCTGCACGCGACAACTGCCTAAAATTTGCGTTTCTGGCATATTCATGGTAATTTCATTCATATATATGATTGGCATGCATTTTAAAAACGTTGCACCTGACTGGTCATGTACCGCCAGTCTATATGGGTAAATTCTCTGAAGTACCTTTCACAAAATTAGGTTCCATTATAAACAAATATTAAACACACAAAGTAAATGTAACAACAAATCAACAGAGCACCACCACCAACATGATAAATGAAAACAGGAAAATTCTCTAGAATTGAATGATCATCAGATACGTCATCATTTGCCGCCTTCTTATTTTGAAACCAATTTGTTCTTGCATGTGATGATTAGAACTTTTTTTAATATGATATATGCAATGTATATTTAATATATTTTTTGTCCATATAATCAGTGGCGGCTGGTTAAATTTCAATACTTTTTTTCTCGTCTGTGGCGCATGGGACCCATACGAAATCTGGGAAATAACATCTAGAGAAGCACTTTTCTAATGACCCCTAAAAATTTTGAAAAAGCAGTTTGCGAAAAAATTTTTGAAAATTCTTTAGCCTCCCCTGGGTCTAGGGACTCCTGTTTATTTTTATTTTTTTTTTGTCATATGCATTTGACTTTTCATAAAAATACAACAATAGATTTTGGAGTTTGTGAAAATATTTTCATTAGTAACTGAAATAAAATGAACTGAAATTTTGTAATTTACAATTTAACAAATTACAACATTTCAATTCGTTGTATCTCAGTTAGTAATGAAAATATTTTCATAAACTTCAAAATCTATTGTGTATTTTTATGAAAAGTTAAATGCATAAGACAAAAAAAAATAAAAATAAGCAGGAGTCCCTAGACCCAGGGGAGGCTAACGAATTTTCAAAAATTTTGTCGCAAACTGCTTTTTCAAAATTTGTTAGGGGTCATTAGAGAAGTGCTTCTCTAGATGTTATTTCCCAAATTTCGTATGGGTCCCATGCGCCACAGACGAGAAAAAAAAATTGAAATTTCACCAGCCGCCACTGCATATAACAATATTTTGTAAAGGAAGCGACCCTATTAAGCACTCGAGTAGTAATCTAATAAGTAATAGGAACTAGATTATCGATGATTGGTGCAGTATCGCCAAATATTCAATCAAAATTTCGTCCATCGTACAGTTATGAAGGGGACCTGTTGAAAATTACAGACAATATATTGAGAGGGGCAGACAAGAAAACGGTACAGAGCTGGTTCTCATTGACTTTTCAACAGTGTTTGATACTGTAAATCACAGAAAACTTTTAGCTGTGCTCTTTGTTGCTTTAAGTAATTTTTTTTCGCTATTTATTATTATTTAGTTATCTGATGGGTACAATTTAAAGATTAACAGTTGACGATAATGCCTTTGCCCTTCTTGATGTATTGCCTGATGTCCCTTGTTGCACATGTGTATAAATGCGATGAGTAAAATTAACCAAGATATCCGTTTCTTGCTTGAAAAATGCCGCCAAAACATTGGTCATCGTATTTGGACAACCAACTGTTAGATCTGTGTTATTAAACAAAATACGAATAGATGGGCACAATATAAACACTAGTGAAAAGGCAAATAATTTTTGACAGCTCTCTAAGGTTTTAGGCTTATACAAATAATTGCATTCGACGTCGAGACTATATGGATCTCAATTTACACCAGAGATTTGATTGTAATTAAAAAGCAACAATTTTATGTATATCGGTGGTACTAAGATATTTTTGAATTTTCATTTTGTTCTGTCTGTTTTAAGCTACAGAATATGTATTTAAAAATAAAAAATAAAAATTCGCTACACTGTCCATCGTTACTCCAAAAAGAATGCTCATATTTGAACCTTTCTATCAATTTCTATAAGAGATGTGCCGTGGAAACTTTCGATATTTGATAAAAGTCTTAGCGGGGCAGCTTAACGTCGAATTTCGCGTTAATGTGGACACACCGGACAAAACCACCAAATATTTTACAGGTACTAGTTAGGTACGTAGCTTTCAATTTTTGACAGGAACCAACTCCCCCGTCGGCCATCCTGGATTTTATAGCGGCCATTTTGAAATATCTCGGCTTCTAAATCACTTAGGACCACAAATTTGGTGTCTAAGTATACATATTTGGGGTCAGGGAATGCAACTACACAATTTTTAAATGTATCACACTATATATTTATTCACTATATGTACCAATTACAATCTATTCACCGATGGCCACATTTTCTATTATGTTTTTTATTTTGTTTCAGATTGAATTGTAATACAAGATGGATTGGAACAAATGCATAATCTGTCAGAAAACAACTTCAGAAAATCTAAAATGTCCACTCAATGCACGTGGAATCGGAGGCAACGCCATACCGGTCTTTCTTGAACAATATCAATGAGTCATGGCCAGTGAAACTAAATTTTGTAAGCGACATGAGTGCGGATGAACTGGTCCAAAACCATGGTGCATGGCACAAATTTTGTTACGTCAAGTTCAGCAATTTGAATTTGGATAGAGCAAAAAAGCGGGAAAATACTTCAGGAGGCAGCACAACTGTGGAGAAACGATACCGACGTGAAGCAAGTGACAAAATGGCGTGTTTGTTATGTCGTGGAAGCGATGGACTCCTTCATGAATTTCGAACATTAACAGCTGATACGAGCATAGGAAAAATGGCAATAGAACTGCAAGAAACCCAGTTGTTGGCAGCATTAGAAGGTAGAGATCTCATTGCCCTTGGCGCAAAATATCATCTGCAAGGTCATACAGCACTACAATTGCAATTTCTTCGCGCCCTAACTTGGCAGTCTTAGCTAACAAAAGGACATCATGTTCGTAATCACATGACATGGCCTGCTGCAGCGTTTCCCGCATGCCTTCTTCAAACACCAAAACTTTATACTTTCCATGACTTTGTTCTTGCGCTGGTGGAAAGTAAGCTAGCACTTTCTCCTTCAATATCTTTCTATTAATCTTCTGGGTTCCTTGCAGTTCTGATGCCATTTTTCGTATGCTCGTATCAGCTGTTAATGTTCAAAATTCATGAAGGAGTCCATCGCTTCTACGACATAACAAACACGAAATTTTGTCACCCGCTTCACGCTGGGATCGTTTCTCCACGGTTGTGCTGCCTCCTGAAGCATTTCCCTGCTTTTTAGTTCTATCCAACTTCAAATTGCTGAACTTGACATAACATGGTTTTGGACCAGTTAATCCGCACTCATGTCGCTTCCAAAATTTAGTTTCACTGGCCATGACTCCAAGCTTCTAAACTCATTGATATTTTTCAAGAAAGACCGGTATGGAGTTGCCTTGTCTTCGATTCCATATGCATTGAGTAGACATTTTAGATTTTCTGAAATTGTTTTCTGACAGATTATGCACTTGTTCCAATCCATCTTGTATTACAATTCAATCTGAAGCAAAATTAAAAGAAACATATTGGAAAATGTGGACACACCGGACAAAACAGTTCATCGGTGAAGAGTTTTTAATTGGTACATATATTAGTGAATAAATATATAGTGTGATACATTTAAAAATTGTGTAGTTGTATTCCTTGATCCCAAATATGTATACTTAGACACCAAGTCTGTGGTCCTAAGTGATTTAGAAGCCGAGATATTGATGATATACCTATATTTCAAAATGGAAGCTATAAAATCCAAGATGGCCGATGGAGGAGTTGGTTCCTATCAAAAATTTAAAGCTACGTACCTAACTAACACGATGAAAAAATTTGGTGCTTTTGTCCGCTGTGTCCACATCTTCACGATAAGTTGCCCTACTATCTGTAAAAGTCATGTAAGTAATATAAATATATGCACTTATTTGGTACCACAATGAAACTTTCCATTTTAAAAACTCCGAAAGTTTCCAGGAAGTTTTCCTTCTAACTCTCCATTGGGTATATTGATAGGCTATTTTATGGTGAAATCTGATTCATAATGATGCAAGCTTCATTGTGATACCAAATAAGTGCATACAATTATATTATTTACATAACTTTTACATACTTTTATCAAATATGGAAAGTTTCCTCGGCATATCTCTGATTTATATATAAAAATGCCATTATTTCGACTGATTAGTTACAATTGCTCCTAGAGTGCAAAAGGGTAGCAACTTTTCCTTTTACTACATGTAATGGTGTAACTTCAAACTATATTATATCAAAAAATTGCACAGCTACTCTCTTGCGCTCATAGTGTAATCAAAACTTTGTTACCCTGGGGTCATTTGCAAGAAAAAGTTTTCGTCGATTTGTTTAAGAAAAATATGTAGAGAAAAAAATCTTTGTTATGAGCTTTAGTATAATAATATACTTTGAAACATATTTGGGTCGAATTTTGTTAACTTATTGACCCCCTCTTTTCAAGTCTAAACAAATTATTATGTGGCCCTTAAAGCTTTCGTACAGATTACCTCATTTCTACTATTGAAAATGATATTTTTTCTTTCTTTCATCCTTTAAATAAATTTCTTATTTAAATTTTCCGTAATATCCTCTTCATTATCAACTTTATATGTTAGTATAATAATTTCGGAAGTACTTCTGATCTTAGAAACAAAAATAATATTATTTTAGTTTAATTTTCGTCTTTAATAATAGCAACTGATGTGTCGAGCAAAAATATGCGAAACTCAAGATGCCTAATTTTGCTTTACGAATAGGATTTTGGTAAATGTAAATCGAGAAGCTTTTGTCCAAATGCTACATCCAAGTCAAATATTCAAGTAGTTATTATAAGTCGACAATGCTAGAATCCAAGTTCTAGGCGTTTTAAACAAAACAACAAACATATTATTAGTCAATGTAGTTGATATTTTTAAGAATTTATTACGTAAAATAGTATACCTGTCATTCTCTATATATTTCAATTTTCGATATTACAATGTACTACGGTATAATAATAATAAAAGTTGTACAATGTATTTATTTTACTGTTGCCTTGTGTTTATATTTACAATTTGAGATTTGAATTAAATAATCTGTTTGAACTTGACTTTAAACTCATGTGAGAGTAAAAGTTAATTATGGATTGTCAGTCAAAAAAACATAAACAATTATGAGAAATCTAAGCTAATTGTGGTATAATCATTAACAATGTCATGCAAATTATTTATGCTCCAAAGAGAAGAGTCGCATTTTCCAGGAGGCAATAATTGCGACGCTACGGCGGGAAACACGTCAGCCAACGGATATCCGCAAATAAAATGCAGAAATATTTAGTTATTTGCGTTTTTGGATTTTACGGAAGTATTATATAAACTCACGTAGTTCTAATTGTTTGTATTACACAAGTATACATATGTTTAGTTGTTTAGCGGTAAACATTATGTATTTGGTGTGAAACTTTGTATATTGTACAATGATTTATATCTCGGTATTGAGTTGTGAGTTGATTAAAACATATTCCAAGCTGCTAGGGTAGGGTTGAAATTTGGAATTGTTATAATATGTGTTATAACAAATGGGAGTTGAACGTAAAATGGGGTTCAACTATTTTACGTTTAACTCTCATTTGTCATAACATATATTATAACAATTCCAAATTTCAACCCTACCCTAGCAGCAAAGAAGACATAATTCCATGAAGTCAAGAATTACTTAATTTCGTCTCAATAATTGACTATGAAGTCATAACTGCTCGATCTTGAAATATATGTATATAGCTAGTATTCCACCGAAAATGGTTAATTCACAAACGATATTAAAAAGGCTACACAAAGAATATTTTACTTTTTGTGGATTGCTACTCCGTCAGCCCCTATCTATACGGGATATTGTTCTGTTCTCTTGTAATATATGTATAAAGCTATTTTTCCACTGAAAATAATTTATACGACATAAAAGAAAGAAAAATATGGAGGACTGCTAAAAAGATTGCTATCTTCACTTCACAAAATTTGTATGCTTATTGTGACGTTCAAGCCCTCATAACTTGAAAAACAGTCATAGCCGAGACTTGTGCATGAGAACTTTTGTTCAGCTAAGCAAATGCTACAACACCCAAATTTCAGAAAATTCGACTCAGAGCCAATTTCCATAAGGTTTGTGGGGGTCATTTTTAAAATATTTTTCCTCTTATTACAGTCACATACGGAAAATATTTTAGAATTCCGATCTTCCGATTTTGAAACACTATAAGACACATGAGGTATTGGTAAATAAGAAAAAATACAATATCACAGATATTATCTATAATGACTCAATAAAGAATAAGAAATAAGACTACATGTTATACTAGAAGTTTACATTTGGAATTCGAAATTCGGCGATGATTTTTTAGGCGAAACATGAAATAAATTAGAAAACCACTGTTTTCAAGTAAAACAGCTTCTGCGAATACATTTGTACAACGTAGACACACAACACATACGTGCATTGCTATCTTCCATAGTTGGGGCTTGAACTCAACTCTCCCAATAATAAAATTGACGCCATTTAAGTTCACGCATTACCGTAATCAGGAACAAACACGCAGTTTTTCAATACATACATACATACATTCGGCAAATGTAGTTTTATATATCCTGTGATAAACGAAAGCAAGAAATAAAATAGAAAAATTAGGAAACGGAAGACGGATGTACTGCCCCCAGCACGTTCCGCACTTCGTGAAATCTAATTTTTATCAACTTGTCGTATGTTAACGTAGGGTGTCGGTACTTATCTCTTCTAACTGCCTACATCTACATTTAATTGTTTGATTGTATTTCATTTTCATTTTCACAATTTCATATTCACAATTTCTTCCTTCATAATTACATAACACATGCAGTTCCTTTATCGTGAGTTATTGAGGCACAATGCTTAAGGTGATTTTTTTCTGCTCATTCCCTTTCATATACCTTACTCGGCTGTACCCGGCCATATTTACTTCATCTTCTTATGTCGTGCGAGCTACTCGTGTGACAATCAAGTTAATGTTATTTGTGTAGTCTATGGAGTGGTACATATTAATTACAATGGTGAAAAGCAAGAAACGTATTCGTGAACGCCTAAATATAAAACTAGAAGAGTTGAAACACCTGAAGGTGCAAATTAGGAGTATATATGATTCGTCAAACAGTAAGTGGTAGATAATTTATAATAAAAAAACTGCTGCCCAAGGAATCACTACTTCCACATCCAGATTTTCTGTCCAAGTCACTCACAACGAAAAAATTTTGTATGGAACCTTAATAATATAATATTTGAAATCCTCTACCCCAAAAACCCATAAAACGATACCCCACATCGGTAATGGGGTGGGGGTGGTGATAGGGGGTGGCAGTGGGGGTGGATGAAGTAAAAAAAATATTTTGAGGTTTCTGGTTCTTGTACACACACTAAATCACAAATTTTTTTCATCCCCTTTAATAATGGGGTGGGGGTGGTATGGGGGTGGCTAATGCCAAAATTTTTTTTGAGACCTTAGCTTCTCCTGTATATACTAAATACCAATTTTATGGATTCTTACCCACTTGATTTACCTATTTACCCCAAATTTACCCCCATTTACTAGATTTACATTTACTAGATCTCGTTAAAGTACATATGTGTACCAAATTTCAAGTCAATATCTCAAACGGTTCCGGAGTAAACGTGCGCACAAAAGAAAGTTACAGACCGAAAGACGGTCGACAGGCCGACAGATAGACAGAAATTTTTTTTTCGCTCAAACTTAAAATCACGACGTTTCATGACATTCTAAGCCTATTTGAACAATAAAAATTTTTAAAAAAATTTTTGTCTTTACTATACTTCCACCGGATGTGGAAGTAATAAAAATTATTATTAAAATGTTATTGTACTAAAATATTGGCAGATTTTTCACATTATTATACATTTTCATTAAAATAGGTATCATTTCTTTAAACATCTACACGCGTTATGTAATTGTAAAGAAGGGAATTGCGAAATATAATTGAAAAATTAATGAAATTATCTGAAGATTAATTACAATTATACGTAAAATGTCCTGCGAAATAAATACATCCCGGTCTCACTTACAAACCCCATTAACACCTATTTTAGCAAAACAAGTGAATATGGCCAATTACAACTGGGTAAGGTGGGAGGGAATGGGCAGAAAAAATTTATTTCAAATATTGTGGCTCAATCGCTCAAGAGGCGGAAACAACACGTGTTATGTAATTACTTCAGGGGAAATTGTTTGCATAATTAAAATTAAAATTCAGGTAAGTCGATTAATTTTTTAATTATATTAGTTTCAAAGGGAAGAACAAATTTTAATTCAATAATATCTCATAGTATACTTGCGTGCAATAGAATCCTGTACACCTATTTTACTTCCACGTCCAGTGGAAGTATAGTAACGACAAAAAAATTTTTAAAAATTTTTATTGTCCAAATAGGCTTAAAATGTCATGAAACGTCGAGATTTTAACTTTGAGCGAAAAAAAAATTCTGTCTGTCGGTCTGTCTGTCGGTCTGTCTGTCTAACTTTTTTTTGTGCGCACGTTTACTCTGGAACCGTTTGAGATATTGACTTGAAATTTGGTAAACATATGTACTTTAACGAGATCTAGAACTAGATTATATTTTCATCTTGTTCCGTCGAAGGGTTGGGGGGTAAATTGGGGTAAATTTGGGGTAAATGGGTAAATCAAGCAGGTAAGAGTCCATGAAATTGGTATTTAGTATATACAAGAGAAGCTGAGGTCTCAAAAAAATTTTTGGCATTAGCCACCCCCATTACCACCCCCACCTCCTTATTAAAGGGGATGAAGAAAAAAAATGTGATTTAGTGCATGTACAGGAACCAGAAACCTCAAAATATTTTTTTACTTCATCCACCCCCACTACCACCCCCCCATCACCACCCCCACCCCACTACCGATGTGGGGTATCGTTTTATGGGTTTTTGGGGTAGAGGATTTCAAATATTATATTATTAAAGTTCCATAAACAATTATTTTCACATACAAAGTTTTTTCGTTGTGAGTGACTTGGATAGAGAATCTGGATGTGGAAGTAGTGATTCCTTGGGCAGCGGTTTTTCTCTATATTAAATCATTCTTTATTTATTTGTCAGTGTCAGTGTCATATTTTCAAAATGCCGAAATTGACAGAACATGAAAAAATTCTAATTTTCTCTAAAATTTACAAGAAATGATCTATCAGAGCAGTTGCTAACCAATATCACTCAAATAAATGTACCGTTCTGAGTGTGAAGAAAAGGTGGAAGGAGGAAGGTATCATAAAGAGAAAAGGCGGTTCAGGCCGACCGAGAAGTTCAAATCTCGCTCAAGATGAAGCGCTCCTTGGCTATTTGAGGGAAAATCCGTTTCAAACAGCAGTAGACGCTGTGTCCATGACAAATTTTCCAGCATCTAGGTCAACAGCTAGCCGAAGGATAGGAAAATCGGAATTAAAAACTGTGTAAGTGCCAAGAAGACCATATTAACAGAAGAACATAAGCAAGTCCGCATTCTGTTTTGTTTAAATTATGTCTATCGCCCGTTGGAGTTTTGGAACAATGTTGTGTTTACCGATGAAAAAGTTTTTCAGTCTTGTAATGACGGACATAACCGTCCCGCAAATACCAGGTTTCACGAACGCTACGTGTCTCCGCGGAACAGGTCCGAGCGATTTTCTGTTAATGTTTGGGCATGGATAAGCGTGTATGGCCCTGGTGTAGCATGGCGTATCATGGGTAATGGTAGATTAATATACTTCCACTGGATTTGAAAGTAAAATTATCACAGGCACACACGTGCAGAACAGCCATGCAGAAAACAGCTTTTTAATGTTTTGAACTTTCAGAATCTGGCCTTATTTCGGACACAATTTTTCAACGTCAATTTTTACATTTGTTATAAATCGAAATCATTAACATTTTTCCAAATAAATTAAAAGTAAAAATGACTACGTTTTCTTCACGAGAAAAATCGACAAACTGAGGTCAAAATGGCTTTCTTTGAAAAATTTTTTACTATATCGAGTTTTTTTAGACATGAGTGCATTTTTTTAGCATGATGATTTTTTTACATGTTGTTCTTTAGACGTCAACAAATATAAAAATACAAACATTAAATTTCTAAAAAAATGCGCTCTTGTCTAAAAAAACTCGATATTGTAAAAAAAAGGGTACAATTTTTCAAAAAAAGCCATTTCGACCTCAGTTTGTCGATTTTTCTCGTGAAGAAAACGTAGTCATTTTTACTTTTAATTTATTGTAGCGTTAAGTTAGTGTCCTGTATTTCACTAAAATGATGAGAAATATAGTTAAATTTTTGGGTCAATTTTCTTAGCTTATCGATACCCCTCCTTTGGTATGTTTTGATCTTGGTTTCAATGCCTTGTTTGCAATTATTTTTATACTTTGCCCTCCTTCCTATTTTATTTGCATCTTGACAATAATTTTTAGTGTTATAAATTTAATCAGTTATGTTCTAATATTATTTTTCATTATACACGACGTGTGTGTGTGTTTTTTTTTTTTTTCGTAAAGTATGATTAGTGTCAAACAAATTTAATGAAAATTAAGAAACAAAAATAGAAATTAAGTAAAATGGTAGTTGGCTTTAGAATATTAACTTTGAAATTTTAATAACGTTGAGTGCCTTTTTATTAAGATGAGCCAATTTCACTTAAAACTTAATGTTTCCCACAAGCGTATTACGCAATGCAGATTAAAAAATGCTCTTTAATTTAAAAATTGAAAAATAATCTTTCAATTCAATTCAATTAATATTTTAAACCATTTTAAATTACAGTTTCATACTCTTCAGATAAATATATTTATTTTATTCGCCTTTACAAGGTTAGTATATTTAAGTAGTTGACAAATTATTGGTACCAAATTGCATCATAAAAAAGCTTCATTCACAAAGGAACTATAGATAATATAAAAATGTCTAAATAACATTTTATGAAAATACAAATTTTCCCAGAAATCCCTTCACCTTTACCTTACAAATGTTGACAATATTCTACTCTTTGAAATTCTATTGATATAACTATTTCTAAATAATATTTATGGAAAAATGTAATAAACTCATATGTATATGTATTTCATAACAAACATACAATTTAAAGAAATTAAAAAGATAAAAAGTGAAAAATCTTTTATTTCAATCATTGATATAAAAATGTAACAATATAGGCCAATTTGTAGAGAAGCCTTAAGAAACTATATTTTCACTACAAATGCAATTATTTAAATAGTACTTAGCAAATTAAAAAAAAACTATATACTGTAAATATTAATAACAAGAACATAAAAAATAGACAAAGAAATAAACTAAAATAAAATGGAAAAAGGAAAAAAATAAGAGCGTGAATATTGGCCTCTATTTATAAGTAAGGAAACCAACAATCTCTGAAATACTGCAAATGCAAGTGGACTGAACAGTTAAAAGGCAAGCCGCAGACTCGTATAACGGTTCGAGAGTGACTCTTTGTACTGCTCCATTGCCTCCTGTCAAGTCTATAGATAGCCATATCGACTGACACCGAATCTTGCTCATTTTTTTCCCAACTCAGCTCAAAAAGAACCGTGCAGAAACTATAGAAAAGGAAATTAAATTGTTTGCTAGTAAGAACTGACCATTTACTTATATAGATAAAGAAAAATTCCTAAACATTCATAATTACCAATAAAGAAGGTGCATATCTATTAACGAAAATGCAATATTTGTTAGCTTTACTTTTGACCGAATGGGACGCCGAAAGTTAAATCTTGATAGCTTTTCCTGTACTATAACGCCCTGTCTCTATAGGGGCTATTAAAATGAATAAAAAAATAAATAAAAATACGAAATTAACAATAAACTAATTTATTAACGACTTGGTAGAGCAAATGAGAACAATGGTATGGGCGAATAAATCTGTACGAATGAATAAGAGAGTTACAAACACATAATCAAACAAAGGTATAAATACACAGAGACAGACATAATTGTACAAAAATAAATCATATATTTATTTAAAAGTTAATAAAATACTAAAAGCAATATAAGCGATATTGGCCAATTCCGCAAGTATTCAAATGAAAAACAGTTATAAACAAATAATTGTTCATTCGCTTACTAAAAGAAAATTCAAACCAAACTGTTTTCGAATGAATAATAAGATATTTATCTAATCGTGAATCCAAAAATAGTCTAATAAAGCTTAACTAAAAATATACAAAATATAGTGTATATACACCAGCTATTATTTATGTACTTTCTTTGAAGATAAACAGATATACATATCAAAAGATTAAAATGTATCTATCAGTCGCGAAGCAAGTTTGTCTGTTTACGTGAAAACGAAAAAGGTGAAAGGTACAGTTTTCATAACGTCGTAAGAAAGGTAAATGTACAAAAACACTGCCCTGGAGAATTAATTGTTGAGCTATGAGAAATAAATTGTTTTTCTACTTACGAAGCGGTCTGGCGAATAGAAGACACTTTCACAGGAATGCGGTACAACTCTATTTTGAGTACCAACGGTTACGTAGATTCAAAACATCATTAAAACATTTTTACGTATAATTTGCACATACACAAGAATACTTTTATATTCTACTTCTCGAAAAACAAACATAACCACTTGGCTAATTCTTGTTAACAAGATATGGTTAGATTCACGACAGAAAAGACATAGTAAATGTAGTATAATAAAGGTTTAGATTCCATTCTAACAATGGAACGTTTACTTTCGTTCCTCAAATTCAGGTGAAAAGAAGGTGTCCGCACGCTGAAGTCTCAATTTATATCATCCCTACTCAGTAGACAAAACGACGCCAGATTCTACCTGGCGAGTTTAATTTATGCCTTCTCATAGGAGGAAATGCATCGCATTGGAATGTAAGTATCCCGAGCAAATTTTAACGTTCTAAATGACCATTTCTAGTCAACAATATCGAAGTTTCGATATTGGCGTCGGTAATTTATTTTTTAAGGGGAACAAAACAGGTAATTTATGCACGGAAAATATAAAATAATGTAATTTAAGGGATTTTATGACTGAAGATAAAAATGACCATTACAGTACCAATACATTAGAATAATGACTGATTGGAAAACATCAGTCATTATTATTCATCAGTTTTCCACATAAGCACATACGATGATCACGACTGATGTTATGCAATGAACAATATAGTGGAGAACTAAATAGAGTTCGTGTTATTGAAACATGATATATGAATTCATTCTTCCTGCTTTGAGCATAGGTTTCTGTGAAAATCAGCCGTGGTCAATACAGAAAACAATTCCACGCCCAAACTGTGCATTAAAGATCAACATACATTCATTTAAGCCTTCCTCTTATCATATTATAGTTAAAAGATTGATTACATAAAAATACATACCACAAACGAATCTGAGATCCTATATAATATAATGCAGGTGGTGTTTTTTCCACTGCTATATTTTCTGCATGTCCCAAATAAAGAAATTCCCGACTATATATGTAGAACTTCTCTAGGTGCCTTCCAAACAGTTGAAAATAACTAAGCACCTTGTAGGACAGCAGAAACTGAGGATATTGCAACACGATCAAGGATGTAAAAATGTATTTTGAAGACAGTTTAAACCTGGTGGGAACATGAATAAAATAAAAAAATAAATAAATTTGTCGAGAGTTTAAAAAACCTGATTTAAAAAAGTGGACTCCCTACCACATTTTTACGATATATTAACACGATATGTCAAGGAACAACCAATGGAAACTAACTGATACCGCCTGATATTTTCCCAATAAAAGTGAGTTAACGTAATTAAAAATACTTACTTAGAATGTAGCACATGTCAAAGGATCCTTATTAGTTTTCAACGATAGCTTACCTGAAAAAAAAAAACAATCAGATATAATAAAATTGCTTCATAAATTAATTTTGAAGTATATAATTTTAACTATATATTATATTGTGAATTTCTTAACTATTCTATAAGAGCGACAACAGTGCCAAATTTTAGTTTTCTACGTACACTAGAAATAGGAGCAACCACAGATCGAAAATATTATGATATTTATGTAAATATTAAAATATACTTTCTACAGTATATAATTTCATTTTGTTTCCATGAAAATTGGGTGAGAAAAAGGGACATTTTTGAAAATTGTAAAAAATGCGCTATTTCTGAAAATAAAAGAAAAAAGAACTTTATCCCCTTAAAGTACCTCAAAGAACCTACAATAAAAAAAAAAGTGCCTCCTTAATACTTGAAGAATTAAAAAATTTTATTTCGTCCACCATCTTTGACCGTTCTGGTTGACTTACAGCGTCCGGGTTTTGTGTATTATATTTGACCACAGATGAGTTTTATTTTCGCCAATTTTGGTGAAATTAGTCACTCTTATCGAATTTTGATTTTTTCGGCCAATTTTTGTGTTTTTTATTTTTTTTTTCAACATGGTGAATTGACATATTGGACAGGTCTATATTTTTTAAGAATTTTATTTCAAATAAGCTAGCATTTTTAAATTCCCATCCGAATACTAGTGCAAGATATATTAAGTAGAAAATCCGTGAAAGCGCGTCAAAAAGTGCATATAACTTTTGACACATCAGGAATTTTCGGGGGCAATTATTTTTTTTCGTAATCAGGAGGTCATAATACATAAAAATCAACAACAATACAATTTTCAGTGGAATGTTGTCGCTGAAAAAAATTGAATTAAATCAATTCGATTGTACTGTTAAGAATAGGATTTTGCAGAGTAAGAGGGAAATATTCGTTTATTTTCGGTTTATTATAAATATTTAAAAAATAATAACTGATATAAACTTTAAAATAATTCAGATACTTCCCACTGCTCTAATTAATACAACCATATACAGCTTTCATCATAAATTTTGTATATAGTTAAATGCCATGCTCTAATAATGAAATTACGAACTATTTTCATCGACAAACTACAATATTCAACTACAACAGAAATTTACAACAAATTATATACATAGTTGTATTCGGTAGTATAACAGCAAGTATGTAAAGTAGTTTTAAGATTGTACTATGTTTGGTTTTTTAAATATTAATAAACGCATATTTCCCTCTCACTCTGCAAAATCCTTAAAGGATAATTAAATATGAGCATTATAAGGACACTAATAGGACAATAAATTACAACAACAGAATTAGTCATGGCCACCTAATTTGCATGCAAGAAAAAGGTACAAAACTATCAAGCGTGGAAGAACTTGAGTTTTGTTAAACTTATATTATATTATATTATGCTGCTTTACGTATTAACCCTCCAAAAGTCCGAATGGTACTTCCATTCTGTTAAATGATAATATTTTTCTAACAAAAATGAGCTTTTCCAACGTCGAAAAGTTAATAAATATACTAATTAAAACGGTACACATAACATTAAATTTATTAAATCATTAATATTAAGAACAATAAATAATTAATATGCATGCATGTTTTGAAAAGAACGTAGTAGACCTAAAAAATAACGGTAGCACTGGACATTTTTGCAGGAACCAGAAAAAAAACCGCTGCCTAAGGAATCACCACTTCCACATCCAGACTTCCTATCTAAGTATCTTACAACGAAAATACTATAATTGCACTCCACTAAGTGGAGATAATTGTGTATGGAACTTATGGTTTTTCTGGTACACATTATACCATGAGTATAATATTTGAAATCGTGTATCAGAAAAACCCAAAAAATGATATGCCCCATCAGTAGTAGGGGTGGTGGTGGTGGTCGTGGTGGTGGTGGGGGTGAATGAAGTGAAAACAATTCTTGATGACTGGTTCTTGAACATACACTAAATCACAATATTTTTTCACCCCCTTTAATAATGGGGTGGGAGAAGTAAATCAAGCAATTAAGAGTGCATGAAATTGGTATTTAGTAAATATAAGAGGAGCTAAGGTCTCAAAAACATTTTTGGCAATAGCCACAAGCTATTAGCTCCTCTTATATTTACTAAATACCAATTTCATGCACTCTTAATTGCTTGATTTACCTATTTATCTCAATTTACCCTTCAACTTTGCAACGGAATAAGATCAATATATAATCTAGTTCCAGATCTCGTTAAAACACATACGTGTACCGTATTTAAGTCAATATCTTAAACAGTTCCAGAGTAATCGTGAGCACCAAATAGGTACCAGACAAACAGACAGACCGGCGCGACAGACAAATTTATTTTATTCAGACTTAACAAATTGACATTTCATGACATTCTAAGCCTATTTGTACAATGAAAATTTTCAAAAAATGTTTCTTGCGTTAGTATACTTCAACTGGGTGTGCAAGTAATACGCAGAAAATAGCATGACAATGATATAAAACACCATTCTGTGCCGTGGACTACACGATAGAAGTAAAGCCTCTACTTCAAGCATTTTCTTCAATGAAACCTACTACGCATCCATATTAATCGAGGCAACCCACTGTGTATCTAATTTACTAGAGGAAAGCCACTACGCATTCATACTTCTTGAAGAAATCCACTGCACATCCATTTTACTTGAGGAAATCCACTGCGCATCCATATCACTTGAGGTAACCTACTGCGCATCTATACTACTCGTAGTAACCTACTGCGCATCAATGGCACTCAAGAAAAGCCACTGCGCGTTTATAATATTCGGGGAAACCTACTGCGCACCCATACTACTTGAAAATAACCCACTGCGCATCCATTTTACTCGAGGAAACCCACTGCGCATCCATATCACTTGAGGTAACCTACTGTGCATCTATACTACTCGTGGTAACCTACTGCGCATCAATAGTACTCAAGAAAAACCACTGCGCATCCATAATACTCGGGGAAACCTACTGCACGTCCATACTACTTGAAATAACCCACTGCGCATCCATTTGACTCGAGGAAACCCACTGCGCATACATACTACTTGAGGTAACCTACTGCGCATCTATGGTACTCTAGAAAAGCCACTGCACATCCAAAATACTCGAGGAAACCTACTGCGCATCCAAACTACTAAAGGCAACCTACTGCGCATCGACGGTACTCGAGGAAAGTCACTGCGCATCCATGCTACTCGAAGTAACTTTAATAACTATAGTACTCTAGACAAGCCACTGCGCATCCAAAATACTCGAGGAAACTTACTGCGCATCCATACTACTCGAAGTAACTTTAATAACATGATATTTGAAATCGCCTACCCCAAAAACCTATAAAACGATATGCCAGATCAGTAGTGAAGGTTGGGGGTGGTGGCAGAGAGGTGGGGGTGGGGGTGGTTGTGGATTAAGTAAAAAAAAATGAGGCTTAGGTTCTTGTATACACGCTAAATTACAATTTTATTTTTTTCACCCCCTTTAATAATGAGGTGGGGGTAGTAATGGGGGTGGCTAATGCCAAAAAATTTTTTGAGTCTTTAAGTTCTTTTATATACACTAAATATCAATTTTATGGACTCTTACCGGCTTGATTTACCTATTTACCCCCATTTACCCCAATTTACCCCCCAACCCTTCGACGGAACAAGATGAAAATATAATCTAGTTCCAGATCTCGTTAAAGTACATACGTGTACCAAATTTCAAGTCAATATCTTGAACGGTTCCAGAGTAAACGTGCGCACAAAAAAAGTTACAGACAGACAGACCGACAGACAGACCGACAGACAGAAATTTTTTTTTTCGCTCAAACTTAAAATCTCGATGTTTCATGACATTTTAAGCCTATTTAGACAATAAAAATTTTTTAAAAATTTTTTGTCGTTACTATACTTCCACTGGATGTGGAAGTAATAATGAATTTCATGGCACATTTATCATATTTTCATATTTCATTTGAATGCAACACGAATTATGATGGTGATTAACAATTTATATAATGATTATGGAGACAAACATTGTGTTGTGTAGAAATCAGTTGAATCTTTATTTTGGAGTGCTTTAAGTTCAAATGCATGACCGATAATGCTAATCTTAGCAGCAACTTTGTTTTTATTTATTTGACACAGTTTGCAAACTTTTAATACAATAGAACGTCGGTAAACCTTGGCTTAAACATGTAGGTGCAGCCACTAATTCATTATTTATCATTACCGCGTACACAATCATCACGTGTTAATATTACAATTAACTGAATACAAAAAGTATACAATTTGCCGAGCCAATGTCAAATCGATCGTTTAAAGTGTATGTAAATTCTTCCTATACTATTTTTCAAGTGTTCCCGTTTTTTTTTCTATTAATGTTTTAGACGTGGGTAGATGTCCAATTCACAGAAGGTTAACTTGTTGTCTAAGGTAATTTAGAGACCATTACAATTAAAATTGTCAACAAGTCTTTGTCTTGCGTTAATAAAATTTCTAACTACTTAGTTGTCATACAAAGCTGTTGCCAGTTTAGGTAAACCATGTAACGAAAAATCATTTGGTCCGCTTTTTATCTATTAATTTAGTAAATAAGCCGGAAAAAAGTGTAAAATGTGGAAAAGCGGTGGAACAGCACCGATTTGAAAAATTCGTTTTTTCACATGTTCCCTAGAACCCAAGAACATTCATCAGCATTGACCCTGCATTAACTCCGAGAAACCTAGTCATAAAACATTTATAAAACTAATCTTTCGCCTCGGAAATGAACTCTAGGAGGTTTTTTGGATCGCTGATCATGAATCCGAGGTCCAAATTGAGGAATTCCATATTCCAGTATGGAATTCGTGCCATATTTTCATGAAAATTCCACTCTTTCGGGCGGAAATTTAAATATGAATATTGTGCTGCGGAAGTGTGCTCTAGGAGGTTTTTTTGAGGATGACTGAACTCATAATATTCATATACAGTGTGTTTCACTTCTCGTGAAGACACCCCTGTATCTTTTTTATTTGTTGCCGAATTAATTTCAAATTTTTATCAGCCATACAAGTCCATAAGGTGACTTTATTCAACACATAAATGCCGTCTAAATCTAAAACGCCGGCCTACTGCGATAAAAAGAAAATGTCAATTTTCGAGAAATCATAGTAGGTTTAGAGATAGACAAAAATTTTGTTAACAAAAGTTGTTCAGAATCACTTGATATGCCCCCCTGTAAAATTTTGTGAAAATCGGAATATTTTCAAAAAATATTTTTTTGTTTCACTTCTCGACAAGACACCCCTGTATCTTTTTTATTTGTGGCCGAATTAATTTCAAATTTTTATCAGCCATACAAGTCCATAAAGTGACTTTATTCAATACATAAATGCCGTTTAAATCTAAAACGCCGGCCTACTGCGATAAAAAGAAAATGTCAATTTTCGAGAAATCATAGTAGGCTTAGAGATAGACAAAAATTTTGTTAACAAAAGTTGTTCGGAATCACTTGATATGCCCCCCTGTAAAATTTTGTGAAAATTGGAATATTTTCAAAAAAAAAATTTTTGTTTCACTTCTCGTGAAGACACCCCCTGTATCTTTTTTATTTGTGGCCGAATTAATTTCAAATTTTTATCAGCCATACAAGTCCATAAAGTGACTTTATTCAATACATAAATGCCGTTTAAATCTAAAACGCCGGCCTACTGCGATAAAAAGAAAATGTCAATTTTCGAGAAATCATAGTAGGCTTAGAGATAGACAAAAATTTCGTTAACAAAAGTTGTTCGGAATCACTTGATATGCCCCCCTGTAAAATTTTGTGAAAATCGGAATATTTTCAAAAAAAAAATTTTTGTTTCACTTCTCGTGAAGACACCCCTGTATCTTTTTTATTTGTGGCCGGATTAATTTCAAATTTTTGTCAGCCATACAACTCCATAAGGTGACTTTATTCAACACATAAATGCCGTCTAAATCTAAAACGCCTGCCTACTGCGATAAAAAGAAAATGTTAATTTTCGAGAAATCATAGTAGGCTTAGAGATAGACAAAAATTTTGTTAATGAAAGTTGTTCAGGATCACTTCATACGCCCCATGTCGTCTAAATCTAAAATGCCGGCCTTAGAATAATTAAAATTAAAATCTAATTACTTTAATGAGTTTTAACATCTGTCAACAATATGTAGGTTGGTAGGATGCTGTCATATAACGAATTCTTTTTGAATTAAATTGGTGGCCCTGAAAAGGGCCGTTGTTTTTACAGAGAAGACTACTAATAATGAATGATAATATTGTCGGAAAAAAAAATACAGATAAAGCAAAAGCCGCAGTGTTAGAATAGTTCAAAAATAAAAGAAGTTAATGGTTTTTTTTACTTATTTATTATATTGCGCCCCTTTCCACTAACCCACCCTCAAGTGTAATACACTTCTCAATCCGTTTTCTGTTATTTTTTACAACTCTTCGCAGTTCTTGAGCTGTAACTTCTAAACATGCTTGCCTTATCCTCTCACAAAGCTGCTCTATATTTTGAGGTCTGGTCATATAAACTTTGTTTTTAATGTGGCCCCAAAAATAAAAATCCATTGGAGTGAGATCAGGTGATCTGGGTGGCCAATGTATTAAAGGGCTATTTCGTCCTATCCATCTTTGGGGAAAATGTTCATTTATCCATGCTCTCACTACTACGGAATTGTGGATAGATGCTCCGTCGAGTTGAAAATACAATTGTTCCAAAGGAAAATCAACAATTGCATTCCAAAGATCATTATTTAAAAATTCTAGCAAATTTAACGCATTTATATTTTGAAAAAAGAAAAACGGCCCTATTATTGTTTCGTTAAAAATTCCGCACCACACATTTACTTTCTGGGAATATTGCCTTTTACAATTTATTATCCAATCAGGATTTTCTACTGCCCAGAACCTAGAGTTTTGTGATGACACTACCCCGTTGGTGGAGAAAGTTGCCTCGTCCGTGAAAATTACTTTCTTCAAGAAGTCTCTATTGTTTAAATAATTACCTTGGATCCATAAACAATATTCTAATCTTCTCTCTTCATCACCTTCCTCCAAGGTATGTAAAAATTTTGGTTTAAACGGTTGTAGCTTATGGCGTTTTAGACATCTCCAAATTTTTGATGCCGACAAATTAAGGTCACGAGCCATATTTCGAAGACTGGTAGTGGGATTGGCGTTAAACGCCGCTAATATAACATTATCATCTCCGTGATTTCGATTAAGATGTACTCTCGGTTTAAGCACATTGCCAGTTGTATTGAACAAGTGACATATTCTTGCTACGGTACCATGGTGTATTGGTTGTCTTAGAGAATGTCTTAAATTAAATTCTTCTGCTGCTTCTACATTTTCACCGACTATCTTTATTATTTCAATTTTTTCATCAGTAGTTAAAAGTATTCTAACCATTATGAGAAAAGATATGAAATAAGGAAACTTTAGTATGAATAAAATTATTAAAACAAGAAAAACTAACAAACTCCACAGAAAATAACAACAATCACTTCTGTCATGAAAGCAATGACGAAATAAATAAAACAATACATATTGACAGTTAATGTCACGGCACTCTTTACATTCAACGCAATAAAACCGTCCATGTTCCTAAATTTCTGAGCAGATAAGGAGGAAGGATATGATGGAGAGTTACTCCTCCAGAAGAGAGATAACAAAAAGAAAAAAAGAAAAGATATTACATTCAACTTGATATGTAAAAATAAAAAGCCCTTTTAGTGTTTTATTGAATGCTGATTTTTGTTCACAACTTTCATTTGTTGGAAAAAGTTCTCTTTATGTGTTCTCTTTTTTTGAAAATATTCCGATTTTCATAAAATTTTACAGAGGGGCATATGAAGTGATCCTGAACAACTTTTATTAACATGTCTATCTCTAAGCCTACTATGATTTCTCGAAAATTAACATTTTATTTTTATCGCAGTAGGCAGGGGTTTTAGATTTAGACGGCATTTATGTATTGAATAAAGTCACCTTATGGATTTGTTTGGCTGATAAAAATTTGAAATTAATTCGGCCACAAATAAAAAAGATACAGGGGTGTCTTCACGAGAAGTGAAACAAAATTTTTTTTTTTGAAAATATTCCGATTTTCACAAAATTTTACAGGGGGACATATCAAGTGATTCCGAACTACTTTTGTTCACAAAATTTTTGTCTATCTCTAAGCCTACTATGATTTCTCGAAAATTAACATTTTCTTTTTATCACAGTAGGCCGGCGTTTTAGATTTAGACGGCATTTATGTGTTGTATAAAGTCACCTTATGGACTTGTATGGCTGATAAAAATTTGAAATTAATTCGGCCACAAATAAAAAAGATACAGGGGTGTCTTCACGAGAAGTGAAACAAAAAATTTTTTTTTTAAAATATTCCGATTTTCACAAAATTTTACAGGGGGACATATCAAGTGATTCTGAACAACTTTTGTTAACAAAATTTTTGTCTATCTCTAAGCCTACTATGATTTCTCGAAAATTAACATTTTATTTTTATCGCAGTAGGCAGGGGTTTTAGATTTAGACGGCATTTATGTATTGAATAAAGTCACCTTATGGATTTGTTTGGCTGATAAAAATTTGAAATTAATTCGGCCACAAATAAAAAAGATACAGGGGTGTCTTCATGAGAAGTGAAACAAAATTTTTTTTTTTTGAAAATATTCCGATTTTCACAAAATTTTACAGGGGGACATATCAAGTGATTCCGAACTACTTTTGTTAACAAAATTTTTGTCTATCTCTAAGCCTACTATGATTTCTCGAAAATTGATATTTTCTTTTTATCGCAGTAGGCCGGCGTTTTAGATTTAGACGGCATTTATATGTTGAATAAAGTCACCTTATGGACTTGTATGGCTGATAAAAATTTGAAATTAATCCGGCCACAAATAAAAAAGATACAGGGGTGTCTTCACGAGAAGTGAAACAAAAAATTTTTTTTTGAAAATATTCCGATTTTCACAAAATTTTACAGGGGGACATATCAAGTGATTCCGAACAACTTTTGTTAACAAAATTTTTGTCTATCTCTAAGCCTACTATGATTTCTCGAAAATTGATATTTTCTTTTTATCGCAGTAGGCCGGCGTTTTAGATTTAGACGGCATTTATATGTTGAATAAAGTCACCTTATGGACTTGTATAGCTGATAAAAATTTGAAATTAATCCGGCCACAAATAAAAAAGATACAGGGGTGTCTTCACGAGAAGTGAAACAAAAATTTTTTTTTTGAAAATATTCCGATTTTCACAAAATTTTACAGGGGGACATATCAAGTGATTCCGAACAACTTTTGTTAACAAAATTTTTGTCTATCTCTAAGCCTACTATGATTTCTCGAAAATTGACATTTTCTTTTTATCGCAGTAGGCCGGCGTTTTAGATTTAGACGGCATTTATATGTTGAATAAAGTCACCTTATGGACTTGCATGGCTGATAAAAATTTGAAATTAATTCGGCAACAAATAAAAAAGATACAGGGGTGTCTTCACGAGAAGTGAAACACACTGTATAACTTTTTTCTTCAAAGTGAAATTCGACACGAAAAATGGCACAAATTCCAGTACAGAATATAGAATTCTTGAATTTGGACCTCAAAATCATGATCAGCGACCCAAAAAACCTCCTAGAGCATACCTTCGCAGCACAATATTCATATAAATAAATTTCCGCCTGAAAAAGTGGAGAATTAATGAAATAGTAATCAATCACCGAACACGTTTCTTATTTGTTTCAAGTAGGTATACATACAATTATTACGTTTTATTTATGACAGGACATCTGAAATTAAGTGACCAATATAACAAGGTGCAGATGTTATAATTACTTTTATGTCGCAAGGAAAATGTCTAGCAATTAAGTGATATACAACTGACCCCCCACCGACCACTATCGGACTTGATTTGCAAGTTAATTCAAAATTTAGGGTAGACATATTAAATATTAAACATATTAAATGTAGTGTATTTGAACACGCAGAAAGCTTCTTTACAAATACAAAAAACCGCTGCCCAAGGAATCACTACTTCCAAATTTTCTATCAAAGTCTCATAACGAAAAAATTTTGTTTGTGGAAACAATTGTTTATAGAACTTGAATAATATAATGTTTGAAATCGTCTACCCCAAAAACCCATAAAACGATATCCCACACGGTAGTGGGGTGGGGGTGGTGATAGGGTGGTGGATGACGTAAAAAATATTTTGAGGCTTTTGGTTCTTGTACACACACTAAATCACAATTTTTTCTTCATCTCCTTTAAGGGCTGGTAATGGGGGTGGCTAATGCCAAAAATTTTTTTGAAACCTTAGCTTCTCTTGTATACACTAAATAACAATTTTATGGACTCTTACCTGCTTGATTTACCCCTCATTTACCCCATTTTACCCCCCCAACGCTTCGACGGAATAAGATGAAAATATAATCTAGTTCTAGATCCCGTTAAAGTACATACGTGCACCAAATTTCAAGTCAATATCTTAGACGGTTCCAGGGTAAACATGTGCACAAAAAAGTTACAAATCAACAGACAGAAAGAAATTTTTTTCTCGCACAAATTTAAAATCTCGACGTTTCATGACATTCTAAACATAAAAATATTCAAAAATTTACGTACAAAGACAATTATAATTTCGCGTGCGATTAAGTTATAATAGTTACGCCATTTAATTGTTTTAGTTTTAGTTCATCATACTATAATACAGGAAATAATTACTGTGTTAGTAGTTAAGAAGTTCTGCTTTATTTATTACAGTAATTACGGGAATTTAATTTTCAATAAAAAACAAAGAAATAAACTAAACGTTTCGCTGGGCGATTCTTCGCAACGAGTTTGTATTTCTCTTATATAACGGAATCTGGTTAAAAGGCACACTGGCCTATTGTAAACAAGTAAGGCATTGCACTATATACATATATAACTACCATAGTTCATTCAATGTGGTGTATGAAGAATGTCTAGAGAATTGTGATTATTTTCATTCCATATTTTATTCATTTGCGAACTAGTGTGGTATTATTGTACATAGTTGATTTAATAAAACTTCATTCATAAATAACACTCTGAAATAAAATATTGTAATATGTATGTTTCTATCTGTATGTATAATTAGATAATTAGGGTCCTTAGCTATACATGACTATATTTTTTTCTTACAATTTTTTCAGCCTCACCCCCCAAAAGTGGTTCCAATTATTTAAAAAAGTATACAGAATTTTAACTCGATCGGATAACGCTAACCCGTACCCCAAGGCAATAAATTCACCATTAGACGCAATTTTCATCTATTTTCAATAGTATCTCGTGAACTGTTACTGAACTGATTACATCGAAATGTTATACATACATAATTGGAAGAAAAATTATTTTTATAAAACGTCATTTCTTTTCATTTCTCTCATTCATTTAATAGTTGGATAGGAATAATGAAGCTTTGGTTGGCATGCACAGGCACCAGAACATTCATGTTCTCATTGAGATGCCAGGGTACACGTTTTGTGTCTCACGAATTAATCGAATTAGCTTCCCCTTATAGTAAGGAATGTCTTATAGCAACACAGTATCTGTCGCGGTTGTCTGCTAGGCGTACGACCTCAACAAACTCTCTTTCATTGGTCGTTTTTTAACAACAACGGTTCCCTATGATATTGCCCTCTACTGCAGCTGAGGCTCGAACTTAGCAGAGATAACATCGACTAACCACTTTGTTTCACTCAACCGCGCTCTAGGCCATTGCTAAAGTTTCGTTAACTCGCTAAAAACAGCACTAAACATCCATATTCGAGCCAGAAAACCCGTAGTCTCAATGCTAATACGTAAGCACTGAGTCGGTTAAGTTTCTTTCACCATTTGCCATCTGATTTTCCATGGGCCATTAACCGCTTTATGTTTTCCTTTTCGGTTGATGTAGCCGAAAACATCATAGGATGGAAAGTTCTCAACAGTAGGGAGATATAGGGGACCTTCGATCGACTTCCATTGTTCGCAATTATGTTCACATATTACTGAATTCACCGGTCACGAGTCTTCACGACGCTGCTAAAATCTTTCTATTTAGAGATTTTATTAATCAAATTATCGGCAGTAAATTGCCATTTAGCAGACAGGTTTTAAGTCAGTTTATTTCAATTTCTTAGAAGTTAAAATGACAATTTGTAAAAGCGTTTTGCATATTATGTGCGAAATATTAATATTTTGGCAAATAGTCTGGATATTAACGTGTAATAAACAACATTGTCTAGAGGTAGAATCTTATATTCGAAATAGAGATGTCTATAAAAAACATTTGAAAATACAGCTAAAAAAGAAGAGATCTTTTGAGGTAAATTAGATAAACTCTCATTTTTTGATCACATCAACCTAAGAGTGGACAATATAGAACATTTCAGGAAAACTAGATAGCAAAAAGCGAAGAGGCCGATCTGCTGAACGTTGTGCTGATATCAGCAAGGAGCTGATGGGAGAAGCTTTGGAAAGATTGTGCGGCACTGACAATGCTGGTCGGTTTGGATGTACGTCTGTGGACAGCCTTGGTGTTGGATTTGGGGGTTGTCTAGTTATATGTGGTGTGCGTGTTTGTGCGTGTTACTTCAGAGTTAGATTTGATCTAGATAACTATAAGTAGATTTCTTTATTTCAAGCAATACAAATTTGAGAAGATCAGTTTGAGGTCGTTTGGAAACGACGTAGAAAATGAGCAAATGATGTTTAAAGCCAAAATTACACTATGAAAATTTGAGAGGCCCATTTTATATGGCCAGTAGTGTACAAAATTTCGATTGTAAGGTATTATTGAGAAGCCAATTCGAATAATTCATGGGATGTAAAAATCTGCGAAGACGTCATTAGTGAGAATATGAATGTTCTAGTACCTGTTTATGCCAATCAAAACTCCATTATTTGGAAAAGTATTAATTGTACCAGAATAATACAAATAAACAAAGTTTTAGAAAATGAAATTTTCATTCGATTAAAAAGTAGAAAATTTCGATATGATCAACTGGTCACGAGATACTTTTGAAAATAGGTGAAAATTGCGTATTTTAGTGACTTTAAATGGCCCTGGTGCGTGGGTTGGCATTATTCGATCGAGTTGAAATTTTGTATAGTTCATTGTTTAAATAATCAGAACCACTTTCGGGGGTGAGACTGAAGAAAATCTAATGTCGCAAAATAAGGACCAGCTTAATGTGTATGTGTGTATATTGTTTTTTAATTATTTAGTGTTAATTTTTACGGCATTCTAGTCCACTCAAATTAGGAAAAAAGCGGAGAAAAATTTTGAACAGCAGTTTCTCTGCATAGGAAGTAAGTATTCAACTTTTAGAACAAGGTTTTGCTTATGCGCAAAAAAGGACATGATTTTATAGAAATATATACATATATATACGTTTTTTCGTGTTTTTTTTTCATTTGGACGTATATATCTCGAAAAGTACGCGTTTTCAAAACCTAAACGACAAGGGTAATTGCGTTCAGAATACGATTTCCTATAAAAAAGGGTGCTATACATTTTTCTGACTATCCCATTGGCTTTTCCGGAAAAGTAACTTGAAAAATATGTGTTTTTTCGTGTTTTTTTTTATTTTGAATGCAAATATCTCGAAAAGTACGTATTTTTATGGCTAAACCAATGTAAGTGAACGTGTTCAGAATGAGATTTCCTACAAAAAAAAAAGGTCATATACATTTTTCCGACTATCTCATTGGTTTTCCGTTAAAATGTAAATACGCATCCACACATTGCATTGCATTGCATTGCATTGCCACAAAAAATATCTTAATGACGTATACATTTAGTAAAAATTCTATACGGCAAATATATATATATTTTTCAAGAACCTCTTCCGAAAAAACCAATGGGATAATCAGAAAAATGTATAGGGCCTTTTTTGTAGGAAATCTCATTCTGAACACGTCTATGTTCGTTTAGCCATAAAAATGGGTACTTTTTGAGATATTTGCATTCAAAATAAAAAAAAAAAAACACGAAAAAACACATACATATATTTTTCAATTCGCTTTTCCGGAAAAGCCAAAGGGATAATCAGAAAAATGTATAGCATCTTTTTTGTAGGAAATCGTATTCTAAATGCGTTTACCTATGTTCGTTTAGCCTTGGAAACGCGTACTGTTCGAGATATATAGGTCCAAATGAAAAAAAAAAAAAAACACGAAAAAACATATATATGTGTATATCTCAAATATCATGTCTTTTTTTTTCTGCGCATAAGCAAAACCTTGTTCTAAAAGTTGAATACTTACTTCCTATGCTGAGAAACTGCTATTCAGAATTTTTCTCTAAAATGGCGTTTTCTTTCCTAATTTGAATGGACTATTCAGTAGTATTTTTGCGATTATAAAAATTATTATATTATACCTACAGGTTGATTCGCTATACTGGTATGGTAGACAGAGTTCACTTTGGTGAATTAGAAATGGCTATTAGAAAATGTCTGAGTCTTTTTTCATTGAACTACAGAGTGAATTATGAGTATTGCCCAATAATATATCTTAAGGTCATATTTTTAAACCATTTGCTGGAATTAGCTAAGTAGGTATTTTATATGTGTAGTGTACCATTGTCAATTTACATGCATAATCAAATATAGAAAATTCCAGGGTCGGATTATTTAATTTTTATTTCTACGGTTCCTATAAAAAAATTGACCTTGTATACGTGTCTTTTAAATTCTAACACTAAATTATGAAACTACATACAAGAACGATCGAAAATCGATGGGTTATACAAGATAAATTTATAATAATAATAATAATAATAATAACACGGCCTAGTCGCTCTCCTCTGCTCTCCTCTTCTCTCACACAACTACAGTCTAGCCCACTACTACCGTCTCGGCAATACGTGAAAAACGCCACTATATCATCTATCCATAACCTAGCTAGTATTCGAATCTGGGACCCCGTGGTCGCAAGCCTAACAAGTTAAGCACTGCGCCACCGAGCCGGTAAACTTTTCCTGTTCTTGGCTATTTTGTGAATTGTTCCTTTTTATTTCCCAATATAGTAATAGTAGTGTTTATTACAATTAATGATAGTTGCTGTTACTGTTATGTCTACTATCAGTTCTGGAAAAATGCTTTATCATATCAATGAGGAATATGCCGGTATCATTTACATTTATGATTTTTGTAATATAAATACTAAGGCAGCTGAAAGAAAAGGCAGATTGAGATTTCCTAGGTGTCGTAAACCTTACCACAACTCATTTGCTTCAATTTTCCGTTTAGCATGGCAACATGGAAAATTTTTAACATCAACTACAATTCACCGAAATAATGCATAAAACATTCAGGAAGAGGAAAATATCATAAATTTTGTGACAAACCTAGAGTAAGTACCCGTAGAATTAATGTCCAGATGGGTATTTCCCAATCACGAGTGTGGCGTACTTTGAGAAAAGAACAACGACATACAACAAGTAAAACGCATTTTTCTAGCATCTTGTCAGTGGATTGTTAATCACAGATGAGCCATTTACAGATCATTGTTTACTGACCGTGCACAATTTACCAGAAATGGAATAATTCAAGAAATGATCACGTGTGGGCTGAGGAAAACTCGTACATAATACGAAAGGGTCTTTCTCAACATAAATTTTCAGTAAATGATATGGAATTGTCAATAATTGTTTAATAGGACTACATTACTTTGAAGAACGTTTAATTCGGGAGGTTTGGTTGAATTTTATATAAAATATTTCGCCCTATTTATTATAAGGCATGGGTGTTAGAGACATGCTTTTTCAATATGGTGGAGCAACTTCTCATTTTTCTGTAGCTGTTAGGGACCACCTAGACGATGTCTATCAAAACAGGTGGATATGCCGAGGAGGTCCACATCCATGGCCAGCCAGATCGACAGATTCTAATCCTGTGGATTATTATTTATAGCAACATCTAAAAACTATTGAGTAGAACTTAAATATTAATGCAAGAGATAATTTATTCAAAGAATAAACAACTGTTAGTTGTGATGATATTAGGAATAATTCTTTAGTTATTAGGAAAGGCGTAACTATTTACCATAACAGCATGTCCCTTTCCTGTGAATCACCTTGTATAGAGAGATATTGTTCTGTAGTTGTGAAATTTTGCAAGAGAAATTAAATCAATAAAACGGATTGTCTAATAACAAAGTTATATCTGTAGATTTCATCTTGGCTCTGCGCTACCCATTTATCCTAAAGATTCGCAGCTGTCACATATTGATTTACCAAACATTATCCTACTTTGAGCAACAATGTTTAGGAATTCTTAACTTGGCTTTGATATGCTATAGTGTGATATGCTCAAACCATTAAGATTGGAAATTGTTTCTTTCAAATTTCCTTCACTCAGTACAGTGTAATCTCGTCCTTCGTAAGATGCTGGTCATTAAAAAAAAAACAGACATCCTTATTATTTTACTAAATCTACGATTTAGAAAATTACACAATAAATCTGGCATACAGTGATAAGCATTCAAGATTTGGATGAACGACCCTCTTGGCGTTACTGACACAAGTTTGTTTCCCTGACCGTTTTGTTGACAAGTTAATTAATGTTCGATTAACGACTAAATTCATCATTTATATTGAATTGGTTATCTGAGATTTGAGATACATTATTTAAATTTCATATTTGAACTTCCATTGCCATTAAAAACTTCTTTTTCATCTTCTTCATCTTCTGTCTTCTTTTGACACAATTTCAGATTTTTAAACTGTCTAATAACTTCTCACAACAAGCTAAACCTTTTATTAAGAATGATTTTTTTTCTCTTAAAATGCGAAAAAAGAACGGATACATGTATGGTTAGGTTCATCCGGATACACACTGTATATCTTGTAGAGGAGAGGATAGACAAAGGGAATACTTATTTAATTTGTTCAAAACATAAATTAAATCCAGCAAGACTCTGCCGGCACGTCATATCCTTTTAGAAGAATTCTATCTCAAAAATTAACAGGACTTTTCATATTGGTTATTGAAACTAGAAGAAAACTAGGATAATTTACCATTGTACATCTGTAGTGTGAGGGTGAAACAAATACAAATGCGGGGATGTAGCACCATATGGTCCCCATAGCTATTTCGATTCTAAATATTTCCTTATTCGATACAGGCTTGTGCAAAAAATGTTAAATCGAATATCATTAGAGTAACATGTGGCTGAATTTAGAGAAAGTTGTTTGGTTCCTCTTAACTATGACAATATTTATGATAATAAATACGGAATTAACTTTTTCTAGTTAAGCATACATTTTATGATACTGAATTATACAAGAAGAAATCAAACTCGATTTAAATATTAGTACTTTATTACAACACGAACAAAACGTATTTTTTTAATTACTTGTTTTATATAATATACATAGAGATCCTATAGTACCTTTCATAATATCATGATAACAGTACATTACTGGATCCTGTTTAAAAGTCTTTGTGGATATTGGAGTTCAAATTCGATTTTTTTTTTCTTGTAAAATGAGTTAATACAACTCAGAGAACCTTGGGAGACCTAAAATCCCTACCACTCAATGGAATGGAAATTTCATTTTCCAGTGAGGTAAAATACCTAGGAGTCATTTTTTTCCAAAAACTGACATGGAATATCCACATTCAAAGAGTTACAGCGAAATCAACAATTACCCTAGAAAGGTTCACGCAGATGTGTGGAAAAAAAATTGGGGTTGAATCCCAAAATGACCCTATAATTACACACCAGAGTCGTGATAACCTACCAATCAGTGGAATGTAGACCAAGGCACTACAGCTAAAATCAGTAAGGTATTAAGAGGCCTACAAAGGCTTGTTTACGCTACTGGAGCCATAGAAATCTCTTCCACTGCACTAGAACTCATTTTAAACCTGCCACCACTACACATATTTATATAATAGGAAGCTCGTTCAACGGGACACAGACTGATGCAAGACTCAACAGCAGGACTCCTTTAATCTACCAAATTTACGGAAGACCTACTATGAATAAATAGATATTAGAATAATGGTGGACCTTTTAACTGTCAGAGTAATAGACATATGAACCTAATGGGTCTGGCATAGGACGTACCATGCTGATTCTGTCAACAGGAAGAAGAAACTCAGTATACGTGCTATGCTACCATGAAGGTCTAGCTACACTGTGATTCCAAATACTTGATGAGGAAAAACCATGGGCTGATGGTTAAATAAGAATATTAAGCCTAATAGAAGTTATCGTGCTTAGAAGGTATTCAAATGTATACGCAGAAGCTATGTAAGTTCAAGTCGAGGATTAAGTAGTAGGTACCATCGTCCGGAGGGGAAGTAAAGCAGTCGACCGCTTGTCTATTAAATGTTAGGCAAGTAAAGAGAACAGGTTCGGCAAAATGTTCAGGTTAAGGTAGCTCGTCTCCTAGCGTCGATGATAGGCTTTGATAGCGGAAATAGGCCGGCGTTAAATAAATAAATTTAAAAAAGTATTCGCAGTAGGAAACGCCCAACTGCGGACATCCAGTCGTTCTGATATATCACTGAACTTACGTAAAGTACGTTGGGACCTAATAGATACACTGTATATTGTAGTTTCAATATCTTGTTCATCTTCGTATTTTTGTGAACATAATCATAATACTTAGTAACATTGTGCTTTAAAATTATAATAAAACATATTTTGTATAAAACTAGATTGGTTACACGTCTCTAGTGATTACTCTGCATGATGAATGTGGCCCAATTTAAATAAGAAATTTTGCATATAAGGTGTTCGGTAAACCGTGGATAATACTAAACCTACCATATACTAATGGACGGACATATGATCCGACAGACATGCATTAAAGGGGAAAGTCGTGACAATCGATTTAAGTAAAGTGAAAACGTATAGATTTTGTAGCTGAAAAATTTAGTATTTGGTTATAAGCAAGTGAAACGTATGACGAATATCCATGTGTCCCGTATGTACTCTTCATTTTTTTTTGTTATATTTTTTAAATATTTTCACTGAATACAAAGTTTCAATTTCAACAATTAGCTTTTTCGTAATAAAGAAATAATTTTGAATTTATATTAAAAAATTGAATTGCACTAACTTGTTCACTGTTCATTTAACTGTTTTCTGGGCCACTTTGTGTATTCATATTGGTAAATTAATTAATATTAAATTATTCCACATCAAACATGTAGAACACCATATCAAGACAAGCCCGACATACTATCATATATGTTATTGAAAAAAAGTCACGAGTTATTTTCATACAGGTCACACCTAGTCTATAACAAGAATTGTTAGAATTTTTTAATGCGCATATGAGTCGGCACTCTTAATAGTTGAATAAGTATTGTTTTTGCAATACCTTTTGTTTAATGTCATGGAAATAAATACTTTTTTATAGACACTAATCTAATTCTGACAAATCTTGACGCGATTTCTATATCTGTAATTACCCAGGCCCACAAAAAAAAATCGTGAGCGAGAACTAAGACCCACTTTTCCTAATGTTTTTCGGGGCGCTGAATACGAATCTGAAGTCAGAATAGCATGTTTGTGGACGAATTTTCGAGCTAGAGGTAAAAACTGGACGAAAATCGTGGTAAAAACTCGGGATTTGTGATATCTCTAGGTTCGAAATGAACAGAAAAAACTTGTGAAACACAGAAATATCATTTTTGGGAGAAAGAAACAGTATTTTTCAATATACTCCATTAGTTGATAAAACCTCAGGTACAGTGAGTTCACTTTGGACCGCACAATGATACAAAATTTACGAGGATATTGCTCCCAACGGTGGTTTATGAACATATTCATGTAGATTGATTTGGGTTTGTACTTGGGTTCGCGGTGCTGAGTAGAACTGCACACGCGGAAAGAACAATGAGATGAGGCGGGAATTATATCTAGGTATTGTATGGAACACTCAACCCGTGATCCAAAAAATTTAATTATAGAGAGATTATAAATGAAATTTTGATTTTATATAATAAATAGTATTTATGTTAAGAAAAAATGTATCTAATTTACAATAAATTTACAATTTATCAAATTAGCCGTGGAAAACAAAAGTACTTAATTTAAGGTGAACAATAAGTTCTGACAAGATATTTGTTGGTAACTAATTTCACTTTGTTTTAAATAAATGGAGAATTTCAATGATTGATATACCGGGTGATTTTTTTAGTTGGTACAGCACCTTTTCCTCGCTTATTATTAAAGATAGAGTTTTGACATTTTGTAGGCATACTTAGTGACATTTTTTGCATCTAACGCACTTTTTTTAAATTTTTCTGCTGTTTCCCGTCTAACCGGAAGTGACGTCAACTTTCGATTTTCAAATGAAACACTGTAGTTTTTCTTTTGGATTTCAAAACTAGATTTTTTCTGAGTTAGAATATGTAAAAAAAGTATTAGGTTAGAGAGAAAAGTTTTTGAGATAATGCGATTTTAAGGTTTCAGGTGTTGAGAAACACTAAAAATCGAGTTACCTATGGAAAGATTTTGTGGCAGAGTAAAATTGCCGACAAAACGCGTAGTAGGCGCATGTCAAGTCAACAGAAGTTTGCGTCGTCGTCTTTAAATTTAGCATTTCAAACAATAAAAAACATACAAAACAATAAACATTTTTATTTCAAACAGTGACAAGAATTCAAACACGAAGCTGCAATAACAAGGAAATTATAACAAATAATTTTCAACTAAGCCACCATTTTGATCTAAACATTTTTCAACTCTTCTCTTGATACTGTCTGTTGTGTTTTCAATAAATCTCAATGGATTGAGATCCGGGGACCTCACTGGCCATCTAATCGGCCCGAAGGTTCCCATCCACCGTCTTCAAAAATAACTGTTAGAAGACCGTCCACCACCCTTGTATTGTGAGGCGGGGCTCCGTCTTGCATAAAATAAAGTGCTGCCAAAGGTAAATTATCTAGATAATTTTCTTCCAAGAAAGGCAATATGTTTTGGGAATAACACGTTGCATTGAGATTTTGATCACAAACACCTGGTCCAATCAGTTGGTTGTTAATAAGCCCAACCCAAACATTGAACTTCCAAACTATCTGAAAGTTGCTGGATTTAGTTAAGTGTAAGTTAACCGTGTCAGTAGTGTGCGTTATGTCGATTGAAAATGCAGTTATTGGTAAAACTGGCCTCGTCACTCCAAATTACTTTGCGCCAAAACCCCGGATCTTCTTGATTTTTATCATGAACCATTCTCAGAACGCAGTTCGTCTGGGAAAATCTCCAGGAAGTAACTTTTGATGTACCGAGAATTTGCTGCCCGTATCATTTCGATACTTTCCGGATGGGGGAATATGATATGTCAAATTGCGCTTCTAGCTGACGAATTGAAATACGTGAATTTTCCGTAACGGCCAATAGAATATTTAATTCATTATCCTCTTGCCTCGTCACATAGCAAGTTCTGTTTCGTTTCACTTTAAATTGTTCTCGGGATATTCTGCATTGAAACTACGACAAGTTGGTAAATATCTTTGACCATTTTGGTTAAAAATCATAAGGATGTTAAAGAAATCTTTGTTTGTATAATCATTTTCCATTTTTGTCACTAATTTTTTGTGAACTGACGCCAGAAAACTTTGAAATGCTAAATTCAAACACGACAACGTAAACTTCTATTGACTTAACATGCACGTACTATGCGTTTTGACGGCAATTTTAATGTGCCACAAAAACATTCCATAGCTAACTCGATTTTTAGTGCTTCTCAACACCTGAAACCTTAAAGTCGCATTATCTCAAAAACTTTCCTCTCTAACCTAATACTTTTTTTACATATTCTAACTCAGAAAAAAATCTAGTTTTGAAATTCAAAAGAAAAACTATAGTGTTTCATTTGAAAATCGAAAGTTGACGTCACTTCCGGTTAGACAGGAAACCGCAGAAAAATTTAAAAAAGTTAGATGCAAAAAAATGTCACTAAATATGCCTGCCAAATGTCAAAACTCTATCTTTAATAATAAGCGAGGAAAAGGTGCTGTACCAACTAAAAAAATCACCCGGTATATTTTTTCGGACTACCTAACTTAATGGTAACAAAATATAAAATTCAATACATAGTATAGTTTTTATAAAAAATACTATGTTTAGCTTTTTCGAGGCTTTTTTTATGGCCTTTCGGATGATGTAAAAATATATAGGGTGTTCCATTTAAAAAAAAACAAAATAATGCTGTATCTCCGAAATTCTACTTTCAATTGTTTTTTCTGAAATGATTTTTAGAAAATACATGTAATTTCCTATAACTTTCATTGTTAAACTTTTTTACTAACTCCAAGAATAACGGAGTTCTAAAGTACACGCGACCACCCTGTACACCATAATATCTACAAAATATCAAAGATTTAGCTTTATCCTAATGACTTTACTCTCATATTTTTGGCATCTTCGCGGACATATTGATTCTTAACACAGCAGCCACAGTAGGTAATTAGATACATTTTTCGTCGTGATAACGAACAAAATAAGCCACTTTGAAGCCTTTCTCGATGATATAACAAAACGCTAGCTGGATACAGGGCTATTATATCGGTTAACTTTGCTTATCCGAAATTAAGTAATAGTTTATTTAAAAAGTTATACTCGACAGTGTTGGTGAAAATATCATGATAATGATAAAATTATATTTAATTCTAACTATAGAGCTAATTTTCCTGTCCTGTATATAATTGAAACTGACTGGAAGTTTTTAATTAATAGGTAAACCAAGACGAGGCATATGATAAGTTTTATTTTAAGTTGAATTCAACTTTTGTTAACAATTTAAATCTAAAATGTCAAAAAGAACGTTTCCGTCCTGACCCCGATCTCATTATTCATCAATTAAATCCATCAAAGAAAACACAAATCGTTAAGTAAATACAAGTAAACAAATAATGTTAGTTGAAAGGAATTTAAGAGGTAAAGTAAAAATTCCGATAATTCTTTTAAAATCCTTATAAAAGACGTTGTAATACTGAGGAAAACTTAGCTGGTGATTCATCCCCGTTTTAGCGATTCGTTTATTATAAAAGAGCTTCTCTGACCTACCAAACTTTATGAATTCTAGCAGTGAATATCCGTCCAATGCTTCACTAAATACTAACCCCTTTACTAACGGCTCGAATTCATATTACAAGATTCTCTGTTGTTATTTTCTGTTTCTGTGAAAGTCTTTTCTACATTTTATTCCTGTAGAATTCCAAGACAACAATTTAGTTTCTGATAAAACCGTACAAGACGATATTGACGATTACAATGGATCTCTAGACTTTGAGTTCGAATTTAAAGACAAAAACAACTAATAATTTTAAGTCCAAGGAAATAAGATATTCGTATCTGGAATTAATTTTCACAAGTCGCCGTCATAAAAAAAAATTGTTTTAGAATTCCGTATTTATTGTGAGGTATGTACCTCCCTCCCTTTTTTTTCAATGCATTTGGTTTTCATCATTTTGATTGATTGATTTTGATGATTTCTCTCGATCATTTAAAATACAACTAAAAATCTAAAAAAAAAATAACACGTTTTCTGTGGACCTCAAAAACACTTTCCATGGCACAACAGATTTTTTATACTATGAAAGAATGACGAAAAACAAACTTTTCCGAACATCATTTTTGAGACTGTGGCGGACGATACAAACTAAATTATCAACTATACCGTTTTTTTTTGTTATAGCCATTATTTTAGAGAACTTTATGCTCTACAAAAAAGGTACATAAAGTTATTTGCCGCATCTCGCTTAGTTTTGAAGATATTGACGAAGAAACATAAAAAACCCCCTTATTTGGTTACTATTACTGTAAATAACTTTTTTATTCAGTAAATAGGGAATTCTAAAACAATTCCATTTTTTATATCGGCGACTTGTGTAAATTCCACAGACCCCCTTGGATTTACCTAATATGCTTGGTCTATTGGGATTGGGGGTTTTCCATATAAATATTGAAACAATAATGTTTTAATCGTTTTAGTTTATAATTTTCAGTACTGTTTTAAGTTTTTGTTGATGTTACCAGCTGATGGCATTTGTATTACAAATAAATTATTATACTTATATTTTTTGAGTTACCTACTATACAGGGTGCTTTTGAAAACGATTTATAAAATTCACCCACACATTTTTTATTGAAAATGAAGAAGGGTAAGTATATTATTTTTTTAAATAAGCCTTCCCCATAAACTTACATCCCCTTAAAGAGTTAAGTCCAAAATAAATTGTAATAGAGGGCCTCCTTATTTTAGCTAGGCAATATATAAGTAGTTTATTAACTTTATTCAAAAACACCCAGTGGTTTAAATATTTTTAAACAATTCTTTTATTTTTTTTCTTTTGTCAAATTTAATAATAAATATTTATAACAAAATTACCTCAATATAGTTAAAAAATTGTTTTAATAAAAATTACTCCAATTAAGTTAAGCAAAAAGGACCCATTCAACAAAAATTAGATTTTTTAGTATGAAAAAACATTTTATTTTATAAAACTAATATAAATTAAAAAATATATGTGATAAATAATCCAAATCAAATAAAAATATATTTCATTATACCTCAATGATTTAATAGTAGTACCTAAACTTTGAGGCTTCATTTCTCAAAACTGCCTTCATGTGTACTGGTACCTTATTGCATATCTACGTCCAATTATAACTTTAATCTGCAAAATAATATTACTAATTAACATATAGTCTACGATAGGAATTATCTTGAAATTAAACAAAATGTAACGCTGTGCCATTTACAACAAAACAAAAAGCTATACTATTCTATTACAGAGTAAATAATCATGGATGGTTTTTCAATCATGCCACTTTTTATGTCTTGGGTGTGGAAGTTGGATAGATTTTTTTTGTAAATCACATCCAACATACTATCTCTAAAAGTTATAAAACCCTGGGTTTTGTATAAGAAATTCGCATTTTGAAAATGTGAATATATTGAAGCAACTATATTTTTGTTAAGTCATATATATATTGGATATGCATAATATATCCAGTTTATAATGTGCTCATACAAAATTTAGATTTAAGACTCAACACTGCTTTTTAATATATGCATCTTTTAAAACTGACGCCACTTATCTTGCTATCGGTTACTTGCATTAAGTTTTCTCTAGATAGTCCAGAGACAAAAATCATATTTAAATATTACATAACATCATAATTTAAGATTTTACATAATAACATCTACTGTGGAGATAAGTACTTTGAGATTCCCAATGCGGCATTTATTTTATTTACATTGTCAAAAGAAAATTAAAGAAACATCGTTTTATACAGCAAATGTGTAGTATGCATAATAATTTAAACAATTCTTTGGATATATTAGTTGCTGTTTCGAGAACATAAATATTCTGTTTGTGACCTAAATTTATATTTGTTCTCTTTTGTTAATTTCTGGAATTTTACAGCTGTATTTCCTAAATACCATTTATGTATTATATGCTAAAAATATATTTCATTAGTTCAGCTTTAATTTGTTGTTCTACGCATAATATTTAAGTAGCTATTTTTTTTTTCGTTCAGAGAGTAATTAAATTAAGTATTAAGTTTTTTTTTAAATTAGTGTTTATTTTATATTTGACAATTAGATTTCACCTGTAGAATTGTGTGCCTATTAAATAAATATTTGGTATTGCTTTTTCAGTATACCAGAAAACGACTTACTATAATTCATACTTTTATTCCATTCATTATACATTTGATTTGCATAAAACTGATAACATTAACCACTTACAATAAAAATTAATTTTCCATAAGTTTGGGTTATTTCTACTAGCATGTTCTCTGTTTGATGTAGGAAGCTGAAATATGAAGAGGATATAATAGCGTAGAAAAATTCAATGTTTTATTCTTGGTGTGTGTATTCCATGGTTCCTTAAAATCAGTTTTTTAATATTAATGCCAAATTAAAATAATTATTAACATGCAACTGGTTAAATAAGTCAGCACCTATATCGAAGAAAAAATGTAATGATGAAATTGAACCAGTTAGCGACAACGGCAACAATTGATCCTAGTCATTATAAAACATGCAAACCAGTTTTTTGATAATAAGAAATATAATGACTACTCGGTTAACTACCTTAATTAGTCGAGTTGGGTAAAAAATTGACTATTAAGAATATCGCAATTGATACGATGTAAAAGTTTAATTTGAAAATTAAGTAAAATTGCATAATGATTAGTTGGATGTAATTATTTTTATCCTCTATTTCAGTAGACTGTATAATTATGTCATAATATACAATACCACCGGTACTCAATAAAAATTGGATTTCTCAGAAGATATATAGCAGTTGTCAAGTACTAATAAAAGGGTTGAAGAGGTTTGTTATTCTTGATTTATTAGTACATTTATAAACCGTACTTATTGGAATTTTTACTGTGAGATCAATAAAAAAACATGACTGTCAATTTTCGAAGGCGTGTCATTGATTAAACTATTACTTCTGTGACTGAAATGTCAGGTGCTGTCTAAGATTCAGTTGACCTGCTTACCGATTTTAAGGAAAATTTTCGAGTTTAAAAGAATAACATTAATGACTGGGTGGTAAATAGAAAAATAGAATAGGAAGCACAATATTAACCGTATAAAAGAGAAAATAACAAGAGTCTAGCACCGGAAGATCTCGAAAATAATGAAGTGACGATCTTCCAGACAAATGAAGGTAGACAAAAAAGTCGAAGAAAAACAGGCAATTTGCCCCAGGGAAAAGTATTACGGAGTTTGAGAATTCTTCATAATTAATGGTATTAAAAAATTTAAATTTCTTAAATTTTTTGTTCAAATTTTCACTAGTCCGCAAATGTAAAATATGTGAATATTTTGCAGACTTTTACTTTGTAAATTACAGTTCCACATTTGCATTCCCGTATTTATAGTTGTTAAAGGTCCGCAAATACCGGACAATTATTTTCTTTTCGCAAGAATTCAAAACTCACAATCTTACTTTTTACTGTTTCTATAGTGTGTGGTGCTGTGTATTATTGTACAATTTGTTTGAGGTGCAGTAAAATTCGGCAATACCAGCTAATAAAATGTAAAATTCTCGAAAATAAAGTTTCCATTTTTAACAATCAAGAAAGGTCAGTAATATTTTGTTCTAGAACTACACGGTCCAATCTAATGATTTACCTAAAAGTTGCGAACTGATAAATTCTATGATTTATGAAGAGCAAGTTGATATAAGAACAGTAGAAATATTTTTATGTTAAAAAGCTAATAAATAAGAGAGAAATAATTAAAAAATGGTTTCGTATGATTTGTAAGTAATGTATCAATATCATAAACCAAGTCTGAGGTGTGACCCTTGTATGATGTGGGTGCATACTTAAAACTTGTTCTGCGGTATCAAATTACCTTGTGCAAATAAATGGTAAAATGATACCATGATATTATGCCCTTAGGTATTTGTTTTTAACCAACTTCACAAAATTTGGTCCGTATGTATATTTCTCTTTATATTCAATCCTTTCTTTGGATTGGCTCAAGTGATTTATATGAAATCTTTCCCAAACTAAATGGTTCAGTTCGATGTTGCTCACATATCAATTTCACCAAGCTATGTCTAGAGCAGGGTGAACAAAAATTGGAAATAAGAATTTTTTTTAGTTGAAAATTTTTCAATATTTGGGGAAGGCGCCTCGATATTTTCGTCGGAATTGAATTAAAATTGGTAATTAGGTATTTTAGAAGTAGATTACACCGAATTTAAAATTAAGAATTTAAAACGATGAATCCAATATGGCTGCCATAATGGGGTATTTTCCTATTTTTTTTTTTTTTATTGAATAATATCATAGAATATGTACAAACAAGCCTTCCAATATAAATTTCCGCGAAAATAATTATCAATTTTTTGAGAAAACAGAAGTTAAAATTAGTGGAGCAACAGGCGTTTTAAATTGGTGACGTAGGTAGTTTGGCCGATGACGTAGCTGCACTGTATGGATTTGTTGATAGAATGGTTTTATACAAAACAGTGTGGTGTTGCCAAGTTGAAATTCCTTCTCTAGTTCTAGCAAAGATAATTGAAGAAAACAGGAGTATAAAGCTTATTTATTAAATCAATTTTATTATATTTATCCACGAAATTTGATTTTCTTATGTAGAAAATAATAATAGGCGTGACTTATCAAATATTTTAAATAATTTTTAATGCCTATTAAATTTTTAAAACGGCTAGTCAAATGACAGATGTGTTCTAACGTCGCCGCCGTGTTGATTTGAAGCATTTCAGTTTCTTTCATCGAGGTATTTGCTGTAATTTACAAATAGTAGATAATGTCATTTAAAAGGTATTTTATAAAAGTTGTGGAAATACAAATATAAGTGCTTCGGAAAAAAATTTTGTAACTGTTCCGACAAAATTGATATTTGAAGAACTTGGTGGCAAACAACAAATAAATCTAACCAATAATTTCTATATAATAACAAATATAAATACCTTTTAATTCCTTCTAAATACATGTGTATAATATTTATTGATATTCAAGATATTGAGAAAAGTAGAAGTGTCATAGGTAAAATTAAATTAAATTAAAAAAAAACGTTTTTAAAAACAAGCTTTTATTTAAATGCTCTAAAAAGAAGAAAATAAACTTTAATTAAATCAAACCCATCAATGTATTACATTATGCAATTTATATGATATAAAAGATTGTCGCGAGATTTACCTGTGTAAATTTATTTTATGAAATACATACATTTTTTCTTAGAATTACTTGTGTCAAGATCAGGTTACATATTGTATTCTTGTTTATTTACACAGGTAAATCTCGCGACAAGCTTTAATATCATATAAATTGTATAATGTAATAAATTGATGGGTTTGATTTAATTTAAAGTTTATTTTCTTCTTTTTATAGCATTTAAATAAAAGCTTGCTTTTAAAAATGTTTTTTTAAATTTAATTTAATTTTTAAATTTTTAGCAACGCCTTAATTAGTTTTATATATTCATTGCGTCGTTCCTATCCGATATAAAACTTATAGTTTAAACCGAATGCATTTCTTAGAATGCAACGTATAAGCGAATACACTATACGATCGAATTACAGTGTTAAAACTAAAAAATTTTGTCCGCCATCTTAGGGCGTCCGCCATATTGAATTTAGTGTGACGTCATTTTATTTTCGTATTCTTCTCAGCAAACCCTTTCATTTGATACCCATATCATGGGGGTGCATAAAAAATAACTGGTCCGCCATCTTTGGGAGTCCGCCATATTGAATTTAGTGTGACGTCATTTTATTTTCGTATTCTTCTCATCCTTTCATTTGAAACCCATATCATGGGGATGCATAAAAAATAACTGGTCCGCCATCTTTGGGAGTCCGCCATATTGGATTTGGAATGACGTCACTTAGCTAACTATGCATTGTCATCCAAACTAAATGTGAATGCAAAATTTCAGCTCAATCTGTTGGTGATAACTATTTTAAAATTTAGTTGCAAGATTCCACCTAAACAAACTAACAAACAAACATACAAACATTGCAAGTTAAATAAAAGCTTCTAATAATGTAAAGTAAATACACAATTTGGCATTCAAATAAGTTAGTTACAACAGTCTAAGCGAAAGTTGTCTATGACTGGTTAAATTATTTCCCGCCAAATAAAATCATTTGAAATCTGTGTCTAGACGGGCGTATTCTTATTTCTTATTTTTATTTAAGAAATTATTGTTCTGGTTTAAATTGATTATACAGTAATTGTTAAAATAATAACTTTACTTGATATACAATCACCAAAACTGAATTCAGAAAAATGGAAAATACCTCATATTTTTGCAGATTTACATGAAATTTGATACGCTGATATTTCATGATTTTCTGATAACGAACCTGATATGTTAAAGCTTAAAATTAAAAACGATATATTTTTTTTACTTTGTAGAAGCTAAACAAATAACCCATTAAAAAGGGTACAAATTAGAAAAAAATAATTTCATTTGCCTTCAAAAAAGGTCTCTAAAAATTATGATTTAAAATTTCACTGTCATTACTACGGGAGCCCATCCTAAGTGTCCGTGCACCCCCCCCCCCCCCCCCATACCTTGGGGACAACGTTTTTCATACAGATTAAAGCCTAAGGAACAATTTAAGACATGTCCTAAAAAAAAAATTGGCTGCACTTTCAAAATGGCGTCCGTTAAAAAAAAAATTTGCAAATATGGTTTTTGTTATTTAACACAAAAACTAAAAAAGATGGAAAAAAAATTTCTGCACAAAAAACAAAGTGCATTAAATATTCTACAATTTTGTAATTTGGATAGGAGTTACCATTTTCCAGATAAATGATTCAGCTTTTAAAATAAAATATAAAATTCAATATAAAACGTAACACTACGGGAGCCCACCCCAACTGTCCGTGCACCCCTCCGATCCTTGGAAACAATGTTTTTCATAAAGATTAATACCTAAGGAACAATTTAAAACATGTCCTAAAAAAAACTGGCTGTACTTTCAAAATGGCGTCCGTTTAAAAAAAAAATGCAAATATTGTTTTTGTCATTTAACACAAAACCTAAAAGAGATGGAGAAAAACTTTCTGTACAAAAAAACAAAATGCATAAAATTTTCTATAGTTGTGTTCCTATACAATATTTGGATAGGAGTTACCATTTTCCAGATATCATTGTTACAGTTTCCGAGATAAATGTCTGCAAATTACAATATTATTATTATTATTAATTTTTTTCAGTTTATTTTATTTTTTGTTATGTTAATAATATAAAGTTATATCATACGCCTTACAATAATTGTCACAGTTATTTCCTCTAAGTGATTTACCGATTTATGAATTTCCATGTTTTCTTAATTTTGGACTCATTTATCTGGAAAATGGTAATTCCTATCAAAATATTGCATAGAAACAAAATTGTAGAAAATTTTATGCACGTTGTTTTTTATGAAAAAGTTTTTGTCCATCTTTTTTAGTTTTTCTGTTAAATGACAAAAACAACATTGACAACAGTTTTTTTCAACATATGGCCGCCATTTTGAAAGTACAGCCAGTTTTTTTTTAGGACATGTCTAAAATTGTTCCTTAGGCTTTAATCTTTATGAAAAAACATTGTCCCCAAGGATCGGGCGGAGGGTGCACGTACAGCTAGGGACTACATCGCCCAGTTAATTACCTAATATTGATATTGAGGTCGGTGTAAAAATGAACAAATAACGAATTCAAACACATGTTTAATCGACTTATCGGTATTAGATAATAAGTTTCAATCAACTGAGCGACTGACTGAAATTTTATTTTATAATATTTGGCCATCTTTTTTAAAGATGGTGCATTTTTTTTAATTTACATTGAAAGTGTTTCATTTCTTTATTATCATATTGAATATTAACTTATATTGTACTCATAGTTTTACCAAATGGTATTTCATTTTATTTAAGTGGAAATTTTTATTACCGGTTGTTATGTTTTTATGTTCACGTAAACTATTTATTTTTATATTTTATTTTATGAGTTCAGTTTATTAACAATTATACAATTTATTACAAATCCTTCAATTTGGTTGACTGAAAACTACATTGCGAATTTGCGAATCTCTAATGTAACAAAATGTATGCCTCCTTTCATTAAATATGGTAAAGTATTTACAATTTTTTCGCTATAAAATACACTTTCGAGTAAGTAGAACTTCTCTGGCATAGCTTTCTGGTATTGTTTTACAATTACTCTGGTTGAGGTTGACAATCTTTTTCGTCATATTTCGTCTAACTTTTCAAAGAGACATTTTTTTATTTTCAATCTGGCAGTTTGCGATTACTGTAGTACCATAGCAATACCCAGTAATACCTGGGTATTTTGTAATAATACAATAATACATGGGTAAAATACCCAGATTACAAAATATAACAATACGTAATAATACCTAAAAATACTTAATAATACCTAAAAATACCTAGTAATACCTAATAATACTTAATAATACCTAATAATACCTAATGCCCAATAATACAACGGTATTAAATTTTATAGTAATACCTGGGTATTTCTTAGTAGTACCTTAGTATTACCCAATTAATAATCTTACTAAGCTAGATTTATAAGAATAATACCTAATAATACCTGCATAGTACTGAAAAATACCTGGTATTACCGGAATAATACCTAGTAATATCGTGCAATATATTAATAATTCCTCATAATGCTTAGTTATACCTCTGAAATACCTAGAAATACCCAGTAATACCTAAGAATGCCTAATAATACTCAGGAAAACCAGGAAACTGTACACCAAAATACAACGGTGGTTTACCCCTCAGTGTATATTTAATTTGGAAGAAAAAATCGCAGTTCCACATATTAAAATGAATTACCAAATTTCGACTATTTGAATGTACTACGAAAACGGCAGTGACGTCATAAGGGTAGTCAACTGTGAATTTATATTCAGAATAGAAGGAACGAGTTTACAACAATTAAATGTTAAGTTTACGTATAGCTAACAGTGTTTAGTGCATAAAGAATAGAGAGAGGGAGTAAGCACACTGTACTTAATTATGTCCGTAAAAGTGAAAAAAAGATCTACTTCCACTGTTGCGAACATAGCTAAGACGTGCTTACTTCTTTTTTACATTCTTCCACTTCGCCTCACCTCTAGCGGCTTGTGCATCAGCGTATATACAGCAGCTACGTAATATTAGGCGAGGATTGCGTAGTGTATATATGTTATACCTCGGATGGGATGTAAAGCAGTCAGTCTTTTGTCTATTAAATTTTAGGCAAGTGAAAAGTATCCTTTTTACAAAAAGAGGTTCGGCATGTTGAGGATGCCTCGTCTCCTGGCGCCGCACAGTGGGACGAAACTCTACTGTGCCACCCAAATCACTCTACAGGTCGTGCAGTTAAATTTATCAGAAAGTTCTTTTTTTTAAAACGATCGTTTTGAAATTTTGGCTATAATTTTTTATAATCTTGACCTAAAATTGAATTTTTCAATTAAAATCAATCAACAGGTCACAAATATGTAAATATTCGCACAATTTTGGTTTTAAATCTACTTTACAAATACATAATCGATCTGCCAAAGTAGATTTTTCATTTCCTTTTAATATACTTGACAGCTGCCAAAATCGTTGTCAAATTTAAAAATTTGCAAGTGTGTCTCGTATTTTTGAAAATATTTTGAGTTTTCACAGAAGAAAAGATATAAAGTGTTTTAAAACTTTCTAGTTTCATAAATGATATTGGTTTCCACTTTTGGCAGCCGTCAAAATTTCTGTCAACTTAATGAAAATACTATTTTTAATAACACAAGTTTACAAAGAAAGGTCTTGACCTAAGGTTCTCATCTAACTTTTCTGAAGTATTTTGACTCGCTCAAGCCAGTTTTGGACAAAAAAAATCTATTGCGTCAGTTTTTGTCTACCACCCCTGTTATCCCTTAAAAAAATGTCTGGTCCTAAGGCTCTGATCTAACTTTTCTAGGTATTTTGACGCGATGAAGCTAATTTAAAAAAAAAATCTATCGTCTCAGTTTTCCTGTACCATTCCTTTCATCCCCTAAAAAGGGCAAAAGAAAGGTCTTGCCCTAAGATTCTCATCTAACTTTTCTAAAGTATTTTGACGCGCTGAAGCCAATTTTGCACACAATTTTTTTTTCTGTCAGATCAGTTTTCCTATACCTACAAACCTCTTTTAGCCCCTATTTTTTTGTGCAAAATTGATTTCAGCGCGTCAAAATACTTCACTTGGATAACATGTTTTTTGTTTTTTTTTTAGGGGATAAGAGGAGAAACTGACACGATAGAAAAAAAAAATGTCCAAAATTTTCTTCAGCGCGTCAAAATACTTCAGAAAAGTTAGATGAAAATCTTAGTACAAAACCTTTCTTTTGCTCTTTTTAGGGGATAAAAGGGATTGTACAGGAGAACTGACACGATAGAATTTTTTTTTTTTTTTTCAAAAATTAGCTTCAGCTTATTAAAACACTTCAGAAAAGTTAGATCAGAGCCTTATTAGGACAAGACTTTTTTTTAGGGGATAAAAGGGGTGGTAGACAAATACTGACGCAATAGAATTTATTTTGTCCAAAATTGTCTTAAGCGAGTCGAAATACTTCAAAAAGTTAGATGAGAACCTTAGGACAAGATCTTTTTTTTGCAGACTTGTGTTATTAAAAATGATATTTTCATTCAGTAGACAGAAATTTTGACAGCTGCCAAAAGTGAAAACATTATTTTAATATCAATTATGAAACCAGAAAGTTTTAAAACACTATATCTCTTCTTCTGTGAAAACTCATAATAATTTCAAAATTATGAGATACACTTGTAAATTTTTAGATTTGACAGCGATGTTGGCAGCTGTCAAGAATAAAAAAAGGAAATGAAGAATCTACTTTGGCAGATCGATCATGTATTTATAAAGTAAAGATTTAAAACTAAAATTGAGCGAATCTTTATATATTTGTGACCTGTAAGACTGATTTTAATTGAAAAAAAATCGGCAGCTACTGGAAGCGGCTGGAACCTCCCCACCCGGTGAATCTTTGAAGCCGAAAAGAGCACTAAACAATATGAACGATCTCATTTAATTATATTTATTAAGTTGAAATATTTTTTTCATATTAAATCAGAAAAAAAAGTCTTGCGTTCGGTGGGATTCGGACCTAAGAACTTGAGTGTTAAATTTATAGTCTGCACAACATTAATGTTTTATTCAATGTTTTAATACAAATATATGCTTCATCGGATCCAAGCCCGGGGCCAGCCAGACAACCACGGTGAACACCGCCGTGGAGAGTGTGAGGCTGGATGGGGTAGGTCCGGTTTGGCTTGGAGAAAAATAGAAAAGTAGCTCCTGTCTTCTGTAGGCAGGCTTAAAAACTAGGTTAAAATTATAATGTGTCCACATGGACCTAAAATTAATATAAAAATAAACACAATTCTATAAAAACGTTCGTACGCAAGAGCACTTAATAATTTTGATTACTGATACGGGAAATAACTGAACGAAAAAACCTGTTCGTTGGTAATGGGATGGATGGCAGGGATGGCCATCTTTGGAAAAAACCATATAACTCTTGGTGGACAGCTTCCCTGCCAGATGTAGCCAGGGTAGTGTTCATGATGGATCGTTTAAGTTTGAGTTGGTATATTTTGTTTTATCTTTTGGCCTCGACCAATTTTTCACTAAATCGGTCGGGGAAGTGATAGCTGTCAAATTTTTGGTTCCAATGTTTCTCTGGGGAATTTGATTTTTGAAAAATGTTTAGGTTGGTACCAATGTCTTAAATTGTTTTTAGATTATGTAGTACTATTTTTAGGTTATGTTGCCGCAGGGTTGGCATGATTAAAACAAAATGTTTTAAACAAAGTGTTTAAAACATCGCACTGTGTTTTAAAGAAATGTTTAAAACATATTTAATACAAAATGCAATGTTTTAAATAAGTGTTTAAAACACAGTTTAAAACACAGTGCGATGTTTTAAATAAATGTATTATTTTGGAGTTTGTGGAAAAGCAGGAAAAGTGCCGATGATGGTCCATTCCGATAAATAATTCCGATATAGTGGTTACGTGCACTAAACTGAGCATTTTATTTGCAGAGTGCTGTAAAATCCGTTTAAGAGCGCCATCTGACATCAACTAGTAGTAACAGACATAGTGTGCCTGGCACCATTTAATTTTAGTTGAATATAGTTTTAAACGTTTTAAACCTGTTTTAAACACGTTTTAAACATACCTTCATAAATTAAAAAAAAACCTGTTTTAAACAAAAAAAACTGTTCAAAATAAAAAAAACTGTTTTTTTGTTTAAAATGAAAAAAAACTGTTTTTTTTTCCAACCCTGTGTTGCCGGAAGAATTTCCGGCGGGATGCCGGAAGTAGCGGAAATAGTTATTAAAATATAATGTCACTGTCACTTTTAAAGTTTTATTGGAAAAAACTCACCGAAAGCGTTCCGGTGAGCTTGTAAGCGGTTCAGGATGGCCTTTCACACCATCCGTGGGCTTTATAAACGTCGAAAAAATTTGTAATCACTCGATGCACTTGACACGTCAAAAATACTCAGCATACAGTCTGCACGCTTAAACACACTAGCAGAGAACTTATACCACAGATGGACCCGTAGTATTTTTTGGGAATTTTCCTTTGAGTCCATTTAATAAAATTTGACATTTTTCTGAAAATTTGAGAAGTGACATTTTTCCGAAAATTTGACATTTTCCTGAATTTTGACATTTTTCTGAAAAGTGACATTTCTCCGAAAATTTGACATTTTCTCGAAAATTTGACATTTTTCTGAACATTTGACAATTTTCAAACATTTGACATTTTTCTGAAAGGTGACATTTCTTCGAAAATTTGACGGTTTTTCGAAAATTTTACATTTTCCTGAATTTTTGACATTTTTCTGAAGTGACATTTCTCCGAAAATTTCACATTTTTCTGAAAGGTGACATTTCTTCGGAAATTTGACGTTTTTTCGTAAATTTGACATTCTTCTGAAAAGTGACATTTTTCCGAAAATTTGACATATTTCTGAAAAGTGACATTTCCCTGAAAATTTAACATTTTTTCGAAAATTTGACATTTTTCTGAAAAGTGACATTTCTCCGAAAATTTGACGTTTTCCTGGAAATTTGACATTTTTTAAAAATTTGAAAAGATTTCGTGACTCGTCTTGTAGAAATATTTTTTTGATATCATCATCAGTTCGCCTGTTATAAGAATTTTATGTTTTTATGACGTCATCAGAACGTAGGTGTATTTTTAATTCACTCGTATTCCATCCATCTACAATATTTCCACCTACGTTTCAAACTGTAATTGGATGTTTCCAATAGTTAAGTCGATATCTGCACCAGTTTCTAAGAATTTTTCTTATTTGTGACGTCATGTGGATGTAGGTGTATTATTAATTCACTTGCATTCCGTCCGTCCACAATATTTCCACCCACATTTCAAATTTTAATTGGATGTTTCCAATCGTTAAGTCAATATCTGTACCAGTTCGCCTATTTTAAGAATTTGTCTTATTTGTGACGTCATGTAGATGTAGGTGTATTATTAATTCACTTTTATTCCGTCCATTTACAATATTTCCACCTATGTTTCAAATTTCAAGTCAATAACTCCAACCGTTAAGTCGATATCTGTACTAGTTCGTCTGTTGTAATAATTTTTCATTTTTGTGACGTCATGTGACGTAGGTGTATTATTAATTCACTCGTAATCCGCCCGTCTACAATATTTATACCTACGTTTCAAATTTCAGTTCGATATCTTCAACCCTTTCCGAGTTATCAGCCGAAATCACTAAACACCTCTGTCATTATTAGAATATCACCCTGTACATTGCACTGCTTTGAGGACAAAAAACTATAAATTTCACTTCGGAGATTTTAAAAATCAGTATCAAATATAATTTGGGCATATGGGAAAATCGAAATTTTCTGTTGAAACGTATATACCAGCGAAACCATTAATCCTACAGACATTTTTTGACAAAGCAAATTCATCATCATTTTATTGTCTTTCTAATAGATCCCTACTATTTTTTTGCCAAAATCAATATTTATCTAGATATTCGCAAGAGAAGAGAAAAAAACACGTTTCCTTGGAAAATGTAAATTTCCACTTGTTTCGTTCCTAACGTCCTTATTTTTTGTCTTATGTCAAAAAATAAAAAATAATTTTTTGTAGCATTAAATTCTCTACACATTCGTTAGGGCAAAGTATTTTGGCCTAGGGACCGCCGTTTAAGAGTTATGGATTAAAGAGAAAAAATTCGAGATTTTAGACGAATTTCAAAAAAGTCTCCACTTTGGCCGACCGTATCTCGGTAATTTTTGGAGCAGCATAAAAATCCAAAAAAGGACTTTTAGGTAACTCAGTTCTCTACAGATGAAAAACCGTTTTCAGAGTTGCGGCATCCGAGGGTAAATTTTGGTCGAAAACACGACATCTAAATTTACTCGTATTTTAAAAAATACGATACTGCGACGGCCTTACTATGTAGCGATGGAAAGAGAAAGACTTGCAGTTGATCCGCATCGTAAATTGCATGTCGAAATTCGAAAATTCAGCTCGGCACGAATGAATCAAAAGTGACATTTTTGCAATTTTTCGTTTGACGTTTCTCGATCGCGAATTTGTGTTAGAAGAGTGTCCATCTTCCATCTCGTTCCCCCGCAAAAAAGAGATAGACAATCTTTGCGCGTTAATAACTAATTAACCGTAGATAATTAGTCGTTCGGAATGTCGCGTTGAGATGTAGAATTTCACTCTCGTCAGATCAGTACAGTCCCGATTCCGTCAATAGTCTCTAAAAAAAAACCTTTGCGGCTGCAAATTTGCAAAGAGTATTATTATTTTGTGGTATACGTTCTCTGACACGTCTATCCAACGTTAGGTTAGACTATAAAATTTATCTTACACAAGAAGCGTGTTTTTTAATTTTTTTCACGGAAACCAAATCGAAAAAGTGCAAGTGTGATATATCGTTAAAATCGGAATTTTTACTGATTTTCAATGGTTCAATTACAAATTGTAAGTAATCATAAAATAAACAACTTGTTGTGCCAAAACGGCACTAAACGTAATCCGATCTCAACCAAAACCTTTTCAGATCTTCTGGAGCACTAAAGAAACCCTCATGCAAAGTTTCATCCAAATCCATTTAGTAGCTTTGCCGCTATCGTGCTAACATACATACACAGACACACACACACACACACATACACACACACACACAGACATTTTTCAAAAACAACTTTTTTGGGTTCCTGGGACCTCAAAACGTAAAGATTTGATGTTATCTCAATTTTCGATTTTGGACTAATTGTAGTAACCTCTCACAATTTTATTGTGGGGAGGTTAATACGATATTTTTTAGTAAAAATTCAATTTTGGGTAAAAATTCAATTTTGGGTCAAAATTATAAAAAATTATAGCCAAAATAAAAAAAATCCGGCTCGACAGATTGATAGAGAATTTCATAACAAACATTTAAAAAAAAAGAACTTTCTGATAACTTTAACTGGACGACCTGTGGAGTGATTTGGGTGGCACAGTAGGGTTTCGTAAAAAAATCATATATGTTTGGATATTGAAGAAAAGACCACCTTTTCCCCTGAAATGGGGGGGATTTCCAGCAATTATAATTAATTTAATGCTTACATTATTCAATAAACAAAGAGTCATATTCGTTGTATGTTACACACTTCTTTATAAATCCAGCCTTACGTTAATTTTGATATGATGTAACCGTGAAATTGCCTAGTACTCGTCTAACCAAAGATATACGATTAAAAATTAATGGATCAATATTCATTGTGCATATTTCGTAACATAATTATTGATAGTTTAATACTGAAAATAAAAACGGTTATCAATATAGGTAACATAAATGTATGAATACTTTCACAGTATTGTGCAAATTCACATAATTGATACTATCAGCATGATATATTGGATAATATGCTAAGATAATAGTTCTGTAATAAGTTGTTTCAACAAATGCTTAATTTAACATAAGGTTAAACCCACATTCAGTTCAAACAGGCTCATAAGTTTGACAGCCGTAAAAATTTTATTAAACATTACTGCTGTAAAATATCACATTTCTATCTACATTCCTAGGTAGAAACCTGAGGAATAACAGAATATAAAATCATATCATTATGCAGATTATATAATGTACAATAGTATTAAATTATTCGAAAAAAAAAAAGAAAATAAAGTACATATATAAATATATAAATTTAATGATGCAACTGCAATTGTATAGAATTTTACCAGGTCGTTGACCAGACATTTCGCCATAAAACAGGAATTAAACAGATTGCAGACGGAAGTGGTATGATCACATTTCGAATTTTCTTGTGGATAGTACCGAATTATATATATATAGATGGGTCCGGCCCGGTTGTAAATGTTCCCATGATAATTTAAAATGATACCGATCAAATTAACTGTTTATTTAACTATATGCAGATATATCAAGTTTAATTTTAATGAATTGAATTTTATGTGCGCACGATGAACGTGAAATATATCCTGAATTCATATCAATGTGCATTTAACAATTTATTTGTTCGGTAACCACTGAAATATTTATGCAAAAACGAACTACCACTGGACACTGCACTCGACTCGTCTTTAGACAATCAAATCGGCATTAAAAGTATCAAATGCCTTAGACAGGTCACAGACCGCTGTATAAAATTCTTTCTTCTTTAAAGCTTCCAAAACATTTTCAATAATATCACAAAGTGCCAGTACTGTTGATTTGTACGATCTGTAGCCATGCTATTATAATATTCAGTATCATGATTTGTAGCCAAACTGAGACTCATTAATATACTTATTCTTTTCTAAATAATCGAATCGATTTTTACGTATTAATACAAATATTTCTTTTAATTACCGCTATGATTGAAATTGGTCGGAAACTATATAGTTCATTATGGTCACCCTTCTTATAGCTGGGAGTTACTAGTAAAATCTTTAGGGTGCCTGGAAGAATATCGTTAATAATACAGCAATTTATCAAGTCAGTATTATGTCCAGTTAATATTTCACCTACTGACTTGATGAGTTCGTTATTTAAGCCATAAATATCACTTGCTTTTGAGCTTTTTAGTTGATTAATCATATTTCTCATTTCTTCATAGCTAACTTGAGATAGAAAGAAAGAATGTTTAGAATTAGATAATTATGATAACACAGGTCTACAAAATAATCTTGGCCCTAAGGTACTCAGCTAACTTTTCTGAAGTATTTTGACGCGTTGAAGGTCTGACGGTCTATTGGGTCAGTTTCCCTTTACCACCCTCTTTTATCCCCTATTTTTTCTGTACAAAATTGGTTTCAGCGCGTCAAAGTATTTCAGAAAAGTTTGGTCAGAACCTTTGGACAAGATTTTGTTTGCCAATTTTTAGGGGATAAAAGAAAAACTGACATGACAGAGAAAAAATGTGTGGAAAATTGGCTTCAGCGCCTCAAAATACTTGAGAAAAGTTAAATCAGAACCTTAGGACAAGACCATTTCTTTGCCTTTTTAGGAGATAAACTGAAAAACTGACACACTAGATATTTTTTTTTGTCCAAAATTGGCTTCAGCGCGTCAAAATATTTCAGAAAGGTTAGATCAGATCCTTAGGATAAGACCTTTTTCTTGTGCCTTTTAGGGGATAATAGGGGTGGTAGACAAAAACTGACACAATAGAAATTTTTTTTATCCAAAATTGGCTTCAGCGCTCCTAAACAGAGAAAAGTTAGAGGAGAATCTTAGAGACCTAGAGACCTTTTTTTGTAGACCTGTAGACTGCTACTTATACTTTTAAATTTAGACATGATTTCCTCTATAACAACAGTATAGTAATCAGCAAATTGATTAGGAGTTAAATTATTTGATTTGAATTGATAGCATATGACTACGTCTGTCATTGTTTATTATTTTCCAGACAGCTTTCTTTTATTAATGTATTAATCATTGCTATTCAATTTGGCTTTATTTATTTCTGCCTTATTCAGCTTTTAATCTTTTATATGCACATATAGTGGAGTCGGTTTAGGAAAGGTGTGGGAAATTTTATAAGACGGATGCAGATCCTGCGGAAATTGTTTATCATGACGGATATAACAAAACCCTAAAATCTTGATTTCCTGACAGGGGTGGAACCGTGTTTTTTTTTTTTGGCCGAGAAGAAGTTTTTTGGACATTTTAAGGGTCAAATTTGCAGTTTTAATTTTATTGTGACCACTTAAACAATTAATTAAGGAACGAAAATGGTATCCTTTTATTCTCAATACTAAAGGAACCTCCAGTTTAAATGTGGTAAAGATATATTATATATACGATAATAATTGAAAAAATTATCTTAATCAAATCTCAACCGATTTGACTGAAATTTGTTATACGGCAGGTAAAGTCCAAGGGAAACATAATTTTTCGTTTCGCGACAAATTTTTAGTTTCACTAAAAATTATATTTTTCCCTTGGACTTTACCTGCCGTAGAACAAATTTTGGTATTCCAAAGAACTCTAGACGAATGACTTAAAATGCTTAAAAAACTGGATATCGACTCAAAAATTCGCGAACATCTCATGGTATACTCAGAATGTTGTCTTGAATCCAAATATCTAAAAATATATAGGGTGTTCCATTTAAAAATCGAAAGTTGCGGTCATTTCCTGGTAAACCGGAAATGATCTCATACCGTTTTTTATATAGAAAAATACGTTTTTTCAGGTAGTTTCTGCACCCCAAATTTCAAATGGATAAGTGACAAAATAAAGGAAATATAGGGGGGAGCCACTAGCCTGTGGCACCCGGTATAGATCTAGTGCAAAAAACGACCGAATGCAAAAAAAAGGAATCTTGACTTATATCATGTAAAAATACATAAAATAACCTACCTTTGGCCACAAAGCAAAATTCGATCCGACTTTTAGGTCCGGACTTTTCGGTCCGGAAATTTGAAATTTTCAGAAAATTTGACTGAAACTGCAATTTCAGCCAAACTATTCAATATTTTTGGCTGAAATCTGGTAAACAGTTTTTGTATCATAGAGACTACTTCTATTCCAAATTTCAACCAAATCGGTTGAGATCTGATCAAGATAGCCGAAATTTCATTTTTTCAATTATTTTCGTATACAGTGTGTGCCAAGATAGATGTAGCAAGAGGAGTAATGGACCAAAAATTTTGGAATTTTGAAATGGTATTTGGGGATTGAGTCCTGCTTATTGTAAAACTAAAGTATACCATGACTTGATTTGGTGTTCTACAGGGTGTTTTATAAGCAAAATTGTAAAAATCACCACTAATAAAGTACCTTTATTTTTCAAAATATGAAAAAATTCCACTAAGAAAAGTTATTTAGAATGCAATTTTATACCTCTGTACCAAATTTCAGGAATATAAAATTATTTTTTTGAAACTTCCCATTTTTTGCGAATTAAGAGTAGAATTCATATTTAAAGTTGTGTAGGAGCAAATGTTAATCATCTCAAAAAGTAGGCTATTGATAAATAAAAAATTGAATATACGAGATGTAAGAAGGTATAATGTTAATTGAACTAACTGTAAAACAAGAAACAATTACTAACAGAAGATTAATGAGGTTTAAAAATTATAACAAGTAATAAATGTCAAAAACATAACAGATTCACAAGCAAATTAATTATTGACCAATACAAAACAAAGTTTACAATTTTTTTATTATTCGACGTAGCTACCACCCACATCCACACACATTTCGATCCTTCGCCTGAAGTCCTTAAAACTGTTTCGAATATGATCTAACGGTATGGAGTTTACGGCATTTGTAATTCTCTGCTTCAATACTGCTACATCGTTAGGAAGTGGTTCAGCGTAAACCAACTGCTTGAGGCGGCCCCATAAAAAGAAATCCAATATTGATAGGTCTGGGGATCTCGCCGGCCACTTGATCGGTCCATTCCTGGTAATCCAATTTTCTCCAAAATTTAAATTCAATCACCGATTAACCATTTCTGTGGAGTGGCCAGGGCAACCATCATGTTGAAAATGAACTAAAGGCATATCTCTTAAAATATTTAAATATTCTTCAGAAAATCTTTCAAGAAGCTGGTTTAACCTTCCCTCAATGAAATAAGGTCCAATAGCTTCAACGTGATAAGAAACGGCACACCACACATTCACTTTTTTATAATATTGTCTTCTACAATGAATTCTAAAATTTGGATTTTCAGAAGCCCAACACCGGCAATTCTAAGATAAAACAACACCATTGGTTGTGAATGTGGATTCATCTGAGAAAATTATGAAATGATGAAAAAATCTCTCCTCCATGATTTTTTCTCCAATGGTATGTTTATAATTTGCTTTATATGCCATAATTTTCTTTGTCTTGTAAATTCTTTGGAGTTCAGACTTGCTAATATTAATAAGAGCTGATCTCTCTCTTAGTGGCATCCTAGAATTTTCTATAACAGAGGCATGAGCTATAATAGCCCCAACATTGTCTTCATCATATGCTTTTATTTTTCTTTTCATGTTTAGAACACTACCAGTAGCCAGAAACTTTTTAATTATTCTCATAGCCCGAGTACGTGACAAAGCAGTGTTTGGAAATTTCAAATTAAATTGGCTTACCACTTCTCTTAGCGAGTTTTCACCGCCAATATAAATTTTTTCACGTACTGTGAGTACCATTTTCACTTAATTTTTTATGCTTGGTTCCTTAATTTGAAACAGAAATTAAGGATAATATTGACTACGTTTGACAGATATATCAATAATAAATGATAAATGTGTATCCACTGCTTTTCTCATAGCCTACTTTTAGCTTCTACATAACTTTAAATATTAATTCACAAAAAATAATTTCTATGCAGTTTTAATTGAATGGTTCAAACTAAAATACTAATTTATTGAAAAAATGGGAAGTTTCAAAAAAATAATTTTATGTTCCTAAAATTTGGTATAGAGGTATAAAATTGCATTCTAAATAACTTTTCTTAGTGGAATTTTTTCATATTTATTAGTGGTGATTTTTACAACTTTGCTTATAAAACACCCTGTAGAACACCAAATCAAGTCATTTTGGTATACTTTAGTTTTACAATAAGCAGGACTCAATGCCCAAATACCACTCCAAAATTCCAATCTTTTTGGTCTATTACACCTCTTGTTACATCTATCCTGGGACACACTGTATATATATATCTACCTCAGGAGGGGGAGGGTGGTCTGATCTTCACCAAATTTAAACTGGAGGTTTCTTTAGTATTGAGAATAAAAGAATACCATTTTTGTTCCTTAACTAATTGTTTAAGTGGTCAAAATAAAATTAAAACTGCAAATTTGACCCTTAAAATGTTAAAAAAAATCCCTTTTCGGCCAAAAAAAAACACGATTCCACCTCTCTCTGGAAATCAAAATTTTAGGGTTTTATTATACTCGTCAAGACAAAAAATTTCCGCATCCATCTTAAAAAATGTCCGAACCTCGCTATTTTCTTGACTAAATTGACTCCACTATTACAGAATCATCATTACCACTAGTCGCAGCTACAGTTTCAACAGCGTTAAGAGTATATATAGAATATGTAAAAATATGTGAATTCAATTAGCTTGTGTACATCAAAAATTGCAATTTGTATGCCATCGATCAAAACTACATTGATAAGAGTTGTTTTCTGTCCACACTCAGTTAAACCTTCATTTAAAAACCACTACAAATAACCGGTAAAAAATATCATTGAAAAATACAATTACTAAAAATCAATAAATCCACTTCTCTTTTATGAAACTGTATAACATTCATTTCGTGACGAACAATTCATTCTCGATTTAATTTTTAATGTTACTTCATTAAATTGCACAATGAATCTGAATTATGGCATTCGAAATGGGTGAGGTTTTACTATTGACGCAAAAATAAAAAAGAAAGGTAAAGATAAGATGATCATATTTTATAACAATTTTTTTAACTGATTTAAACTCGATAATCTTTCTTCATATCAATAAATTCAGTCGGTTTAATACTCCAACAAATACAAAATATCTGTGGTACAAAGCAGCGGCAGAGAATATTTCTCTATTTTTTTTATTTAATGAAGACTTAATTTGTAATCATTGTTTACCAATGTTTTGGAAAATACCTGTAATGGGACAGTTACTTTCTTTTAAAAACATAATAATATTAAAATTCATAAACTACAGACTAAGCATTTAGATAATTTAATCTTTAATAGAGAGCCAAACGATCTCAGAATTAGATAGATAATAGTATATTTCCCACATATTTAGACCACGTTCACTATTCGTCACATATGATTTATGTGCGGATTTGGGACTTAGATAACAGCGTTTCTATCTTAATGTGATCTAAGTTTCAACATAATATGACACTGACAAATTTATACTAATTTGCAAAATTATCAAGATTAACTAGAAGTATACAGCGAGGAGTTTCCTAATGCATAGAAACTACATATTAATTAAATTAAATAACTTAAAAATCAATCATATATTACCAAAACGTGTAGTCTGCATAAACTTATTACACTTCGACTCCAAGACTATTTACATCCTTGGGAACATAAGTAAAGTTGAAAATTTTTAAAAACCCCCGTCGCGACGTGTAATACAGTCTATCATATAAAGAAAACCACATCGATATCGGTTGAAACATTAAGGAGCTATGTGAGAATAATTAACTCTTTATTGGCGATATGCAGCTCTCTGAATGTCCACCAAGATGTGAAACTTTTCTAGAAACATTTTCAACAAAATAATTTGAGAAACTGCTGGTAACAATAATTAAATATTTATTGATGATGTGTAGCTCCCAGAAGGTCTACCGAGATAAAACTATACTCATTTGTTAAATTGTAAATTACAAAATTTTAGTTCATTGTGTTTCAGTTAATAATGAAAATATTTTCATAAACTTCAAAACCTGTTGTTGTATTTTTATGAAAAGTAAAATGTATATGACAAAAAAAATTAATTTTAAACAGGAGTCCCTAGACCTAAGGGGGTCAACCGAATTTTGAAAAAATTTTTCGCAAACTGCTTTTTCAAAATTTTTTAGGGGTCGTTAGAGGAGTGCTTCTCTAGATGTTATTTCCCATATTTCGTATGGGTCCCATGCGCCACAGACGAGAAAAAAATGGTTGAAATTTCACCAGCCGCCCCTGCAATTTACCGCAGGTTAGTTAGTATGTTTAGAAGGATTATTTCAAGTCAACTTTGAACCACTTAACGACGTCTAATTGAGCTGGAATTTTTCATAAACGTGTAGTTCTGGCACCACAATAATATGGTACCAAAAGGTGTGGTTTTTTTTAGTTTTAACACTATAATTTGATTGAATGGTGTATTCACGCAAACTTTGTATTCTAAGAAATGGCGAAGGATCCGGTTTTAAGTAAGGTTGACGCAGTTTGGTATAGTATTGAGGTGCTTAAGGGTGCGTCTCAATTGCTTTATGTAAGTCCTAGTCAATACCTTCGTTCATGCATTCAGCCAATAGACTTATATTATATTTCTGTTCATGGAAGCTCTATAACTCAATATCATCATTTTTCTCTATTTTTATCCTTATATAGAGGATGTGCTTAGCTCTTCTGAATGAATCAATGGATATACGGATTCGTCGATATTAGATATGAATTCTGCGTCGAAAAATATTAAGAATATCTTGATATCTTTTTGTATGGTTTTGTATTTTTTGTATGGTTTCATTTTTTACATCACGCTTATCACAACTTTAATCCCTCATATCTCAAAAATCAAAGATTTGCTCATCTTGAAATTTTTTATTCAGGATGTTCTCATCATTAACAATAATTTAGCACTTAGTTTGAAACAAAATTTGAGGGCGAGAAAATAGGGGATTTTTCGGGTCACTCTTTCAAGCTTCTACCTTAGGAGTCAGTTAAATGGCGCTTTGTAAAACCAATATGTTATCAGCCAGTATATATTTCAGGAATAGCCTCTACGAAGAACATGTAATAAAAATAGTTATTAAAAAAATGGTAACTTAAGTTTTGAGGATCATTTTGAAATGGTTTTAAAATCATTAAAATTATTTTAAAAGATCAATCGGAATACAGCATTCCTAAAGTTGATTATTTTAGATATTACTTTAAGATTATTAACTAATAAATCTAATCAGGAATTTGCATTAGGTTTGTCGCCACACCCCAATTGGCAAGTCTTTTTTTATCACAATTTAACAATTTCTATTAATAGATTGTTATTGTTAATATACAAATTTAATGAACAATGAAGAAATTCAGATCATTGATACTATGGTACTATTACAAAAAGTTACAAAAAATTTGTTTATAATATCTTATCTGATTAAAAATTCATTATTTTCAATATGTTTCCTACTTTCTTATATTACTTTAAATTCAAGGAATGTAAGGTTAATGAAATTTAAATCTAGGAGTTCTCCATAATGGTGAGAGAATGCTTGGTAATATACTGAAAAAAGAAGTAATAATAAGCATGATTGAACTACAATATATGTCAATATAATCCAATGATTCTACTATTACTTTTTTGACTATGATAACTGTTTCAATCTTAATCCACAATTTGTATCATTCATTAAAGAAAATTATAATTTATTAGCGACGCGGTTCGTATTTTGCTCGACGCCACTACAAACTCTCTATAGCAGGCCTAAACGGCTCCTTTGTACACAATATTTGATGTTTGACAACAGCCAACACAAAAAGATTTTGCCTTTCTTCAACTTACCGCAAATTAGTTAGTATTCTTGCAAGTCAATTTTGAACCACTTAACGACGTCCAGTTGAACTGAAATTTTCATAAACGTGTAGTTCGGATGATAATACAATAATGTGGTACCAAAAAGTGTGTTTTTTAGTTTTAACACCATAATTTGAACGAATAGTGTATTCACCTAGACGTTGTATTCTAAGAAATGGCGAAGGATTCGGTTTTAAGTAAGGTCGACGTAATGAATATAAAACTAATAATTAAGACGTAACCAAAAGTAGAAAGAAAAAATTAAATGCAAAAAGAAACTTTGTAAAAAAAAGCTTTTATTATTATTTAAACGAAAAAAATAAAGATAAAAAACTGATTCTCTTTAAAGTTTGTGGCTGAATAGAAACAAAAATAAACCTACTTACAATCTCTGTTAAACAAAATTAATGCCTGTATGACCTTCTCGCGCGCTACAAGCTTTTAAGACAATTAAATATTTTTATTTTTTTCCTCTTAGTGCACCTAAATAATAATAAAAGCTTGTTTTTAAAAAGTTTTATTTATATTTAATTTTTTGAACCTCTAGAGTAAGCTGTAGAATAGCAAAAAGTGGTACTCGATATTAGTGCGTTCATACAGACACACTGAACTATGTAGTTATGTACATAAGTTCGTGAAAAAACATTCAGATTTGTATTAAACAAAATAATAACCCTACCCCACCTGTGAACTTCCCGTTACAGCCCCCGCTGCCATAAACACTTTTTGCGTGTTTATATCGCAACTGCACTTTAATGGGTTCATTTTCACTTTTTTCTTGGTGCAAGAGGGTTATCAGAAAAAGTTCAATTTTAAAAATGGGCCATACACCATTTTGCTTCAGATTCCGGGGCCCAGATTACGCCCACTGTGTTGATCTTTAATAGATTACAAATATGTTATAGTGCAAGTTGCAAGAAAGTCATCAGTTATGCCCGAAAGAATGCGCCTGCTCTTGGTATACAACGCATCAGGGCATATAGAGGGGGTATCGGGTATCGGTCAGCATTCGGCACTTTCGGCATTTTGCAATTAATTATGTACATGAAATCATAAAAAACTCAAAACAATGAAAACTCTGAGTACCATAAATAATGATTACTTTTCGACCAACCCCGTCTATAATATGTACATCTACAGTGCCCTGTCATAATTGCTGGAAACGTAAACAGGACACTTCGATTTATCAAAAGTCTTCAATCAGATTTACATTTTGTTTTTGTATTCCAAAAATTAAATAACCATCTCTCTAGTCGTGTCAATATAGAAAAGTTAAAAATTGAGATGTAATCTGGCAAAGGACCAATCGGAATAATTTTTTTGCAAATTGTTTATTGGGGTCCAAGAAACATTGGTAAAAAGAAAAAAACAGGCCGCTGGGACTAGCAATTTCAAGCACTAAACGAATTAAGTAAATTTGTTAATTTGCTATCTCGAAAAATATTTGAGAAAACCGACTGAAAATGTTTACTCGGGGTTTTCGAAGTCGCTGATTACGATTTGGATGTGAAAATTGAAAAATCCAGGATTGGCGGCAATAGAGTATAAAGACGCAATATATTTTTTAATGTATTATCTAATATTTTCTTAGGGCAATTATTATTGTTTTAAGTTAATATGTAATTTTTAAAATTGAAAATAATGGTCTTAAAATAGTAAATATTTAGCATACAATTTAAACTTTGTTTATGTGCATTTTAAATGAAAATTACAGAAATAAAAAGTGTTTTAATATTGTAAGGAAAGAATTGTTAAAAAATTAAGTACAATCTTTATTTATTATTTATTTCTACACAATTATAAAAATTGTCTACTTATACATAGAAATAAAAATTTAATTAAACATCATTCTTTAAACTATTTTTTTTCAATTTCATTTGAGTTGTTATAAATGAAAATATTGCTCCTCTTGTTCTTCATCTTCATTTCTTTCTTCTTCTTGAACATCGTCGATTCCATAAATAATATATTCCAACATATTATCGAGATAAATCTCATCTCTTCCTGTTGACAAGTTTGATACTGATATTAAAGAGGTGTGTGTCTCTACCGTAGGTACGTAAATCCCGGAATCAAGAAAGCGCGCTGTATTTAAAATTTGTATGCCCTTTGAACAGTATTAACAGTAAAATTATTCAGTAACGGATAATTAAATTATGTTTAAAATATTTTTAATAAAAAAAATTTGAGTGATTTACCCGAATATTTTAAAAATTGGTTACTTTATTTAAATAAACCTCAATTTGGGTGAAGGAGTTACTCTTAAATCATATATTTATGATATGATATGATATGATATGATATATTTATATATATATTTAGGTGCAAAATGACATTCTAAACACTTTTTTATTCTTGTAAATTTTTTCAAAAATGTAAACTTAAGCCAGAAAATTCCATTTTCATTTTGGGTCAGCCATCTTGAATTTTCCAATTTTCAAAATTGTAATCAGCGACCTCAAAATTCCCCGAGTATACATTTTCAGTCAGTTTTCTCAAATAGTTTCCGAGATAGCAAATCAACAAATTTAATTAAACTGTTGTGTTAAAAATTGTTTGTTTATTAATAACAAAATGAAAGTTCCAGCGGCCTGTTTTTTCTTTTTACCAATATTCCTTAGACTTCAATAAACAATTTGCAAAAAAAAATTAGGCCGATTAATCCTTTGCCAGAAAACTTCTCATAAAATATCTATCTTGACGTGGCTAATCATATATAAAGAAAATAAAGGAGCAAAGGAGAAGAGGTCATTCAGCATATTAACAATTTCGCACCCCCCATAAAAACTGCTTAAAATCGGCCCTGACAACGCTTCTGCAACATAGTCAATAATTAATAGCTTATAAAATTTACTTAATACTGTAATATTTAAAAAATAAAAATAGCCAAGAAAATTAATTATTTACTATATGGACGAAACTTTGTATTCGGACTGTATGTACTTTTACAACTTTCTTCATAAGATTTGATTAAATTAATTAAAAACGTTATATTCTCTTCATTTCGGAACACTCTGTATAGTAAACGTAATTCTAGAAAAGGCTAAGAAGTTTTCAGAGTAAGCACAAGTTTTTATAAAGAATGACTTTTTATCAAGAAACCAAAAATAGAAAAGTTTACGAGTATGGTTTAATCCATCTTTGGACACACTGTATAAGAAAGAAAAACTTATCTGGGTTAATTATACTTTCATTCATATCTGGAAAAGATCAGGTTACCTCTAAATGAATAAGATTATCCATGAGAGCGCTAAACTCCACAGAATATACCTATTCTCGTTTAAGTATGACAATATCATATTTCCACGGAAAAACTGAGAGAGATGTCGCTTTTGCACAAATTGAGTCGTTTAATTTCTTTGCTGTAACACTTTACTTATCTCACGGCATTTTTCTTATTCCTAAATGCTTCATTCATTATTTCACTATCAACTAAAACGCTGATTACACCATAAATTGATAAAAACCTATTGAAGAATTTAAATAAAAAGTAAGTTTACTGAGAACCATACTAACTCATTTCTAGTCATTTCTTATTTCTAGTTGGAGAGTGAGACCCTTGAAATATTCAAAATAAAAGTGGCTTATGGAACTCGCGAACATACAGAAACGTCATATTCTTTTTTAAAATAACTTGCCGAATATGATTATGGAAGTCGCGATTAGATTTGGAATCGAAAATCGGAAAAATCGCAATTTTTCACTTTTTTATGAAACTTTTTTCATTCAATAACTTTGTTTCTAACCATTGAATCGACTTGAAATATAAACATATATTTTGAAACATGATGAATCGATTGCCATATACAAAATTGTACCAAAAATAAAATATCTGGTAAAAAAGAAATATTTACATTTAAGATCACATGAATTTTTCAGTAACGGCATTGAAAAAGTCCGTATCGAAAACTTTTTATTAATGAAGATAGAGTACTAGTATAAGCGAGATAATTGTAGTTTAAGATCTGAATTAATTTTTGAAAAACAAAAAAATCGTTGTTTGGTGGTCATATAAGTGTAATAAGTTTGAGCATTGCACGCGCTGCGTTAAATCTTAGGTTATCGTTCATTATGTGTCTATTATAAATCACTCACTTAAATTTGAATAACTTAAGCTGAAAAGTTTTAAAGATCTGCTGAGGTATTGAAAAAATTTAAGATAAAGAAATTATGAAAGAAGTTTATCGATGCCTAAAATATTATTTACATACAACACATATTTTCCGAGCTATGGAATAAATGCTGATATGATCCTAATCTTCTTAAAAAGTGGTACATTTTCAATATAACTTAGCAGATATTCAACGTAAGTTATTCAAATTTCTATGACTGATTTTCAACAGACATAATGAACACTTTTTTTAATTTCATCATTTCAACCAAAAACTTGCTAAGCTACAAATCTAGTATTTCCATTTGCAAAATTGTGTATACATACAATGTCTGGTATCGCATTTATTGTCATCATGAATACTATTATGTTGCCGTGTTCCCTGCGCCACACCAAAATAAAATTTGGTGTATTTGGCTGAAGTAAGTGGGCTGATTTGTAAACAGCGCATTTTGTACATACGCTTTCAGAATATGACAAGGAAATGCGTTTTACGTAGAGTCCCTAAAATAATACATAATGGCAACTATATACCACTGATATTTCTCTACATATCTTATACCCGTTATATACCTAATTAGAACTAAGACTCCTAAATGGTCCGTATTTTTAATAAACTCTGGATGGCCATATAAAGAAATAAAAAATTCATGCTTTTATTAAACAATCTTCAACCATTTTTATTAATTTCACCAAATGACTGGGATTTCGAAAATTTACTTTTTTGTAATTAGTAGATTCAATACTTTACGCTTTCATGAACATATTTATAGTAAAAAAATTTCACTGAACCCCTTCATGCTATACCTATACGGTTAATCATTAACCAACTGAGAATGGAACTATTTTTTTTTTTTAATTATAACAATATTTACATTAATATATCTTAAAAATAACAGTAGTGAACTAAACTCCATAACCACATAGAACGTAATAAAATAAAAAAACTATCTGTTGCCCTACACGGTTAGGGACTGCGCGCCAGGGCAATATTCATGTTACAAGGCTTTTTTCTCACTTACACTACACTACAAATAAAACATTTTCCTCCTTCCATAAGCTACAACTTACTTACAGTGTACATTTATTTTGAAAAATAAAAAAGGTACCCCGGTCAACCCTTTCAATCACTGCAAATTATATAGAAACACCGCTGCCCAAGGAATCACTACTTCCACATCTAGATTTTCTGTCCAAATCTCTCACAACGGAAAAAAAATCATAAAAACAGAATGTTATGGATATTAACGTGGCGGCTTAGCCCGCAAGACCAAGTGAATGTTGCATTATAAGCATTACATGTAAACACGTTTACCCTTTCACAGCATGACATCAAACATTAATAAGTACTAGGTTATGCCTACTTATCCATATTTTAATCTTGTTTTATTCCTCACCTCGTCCCACCTCGTCATCCCCTGTCTCACCTTGTTCCACCTTCCCCTAATTACCCTTAATCTCCCACTAATTACCTTTAATTACTCTTAATTACCCGCCCCGTGACGTCACAAAAAAGTGGAGGGAGGAAGTCTAGGACCTACTATAATACCCTACTTCGAACTTTCGAAAAAATGTCTCGTACTTTCGTGAAAAATTTGGTGTACTTTTGAAAACAAACTTATGTAACTTTAATAATATAATATTTGAAATCGTCGACCCCAAAAATCCATAAAAAAATATGCCATATCGGTAGTAGGTTTGGGTGAAGTAAAAAAAAATGTTGAGGCCTTCACACTAAATCACAATTTTACTTTTTTATCCTTTTAATAATGCCAAAAAAAAATTTGAGAACTTAACTTCTCTTATATATACTAGATAAAAATTCTGTGGACTCTTACTTGCTTGATTTACCTATTTGCCCCCATTTACCCCACTTTACCTCCCAACTCTTCAACGAAATAAGATCAAAATATAATTTAGTTCCAGATCTCAAACCTCCTGGGACCGGGCGTCCATTAAATTGGACATTTTTAGCATCTAATTTCCTACTCCACAAAATTATTGCTTTAAGAACCTACTGTCCACTATTATGAATACATATTAGAGAGCCATCTATGTAAAAAGTTACCAACTTTTGGACCTTTTAAAACAAATTGGCTGTTAATATAACCTTGTGTTACGATTGACGGTAAGTAAAGGGTGTTTTTATGTAGTTTTAGTCCATTTTTAAACGATTACGTGTTTGGAGCCATAGACTTTATCATTAAAATACACGATTTTATATAAATTACCTTCTCATCTGAATATTTGTTCATGTACGGTTTAAATACAAGTTACGTCCATTTCAATGCCCACTGAGGACTTTCTCAGTATGTGTTTTTTCTAACCTCATTTTTTATTGTAGCTATTTTCGGCAAAGATGAATATCTGCATCCAGGAAAGAATAATGATCGATTACTGGAGTTATCAAAGAATAATAATTGGGATAATTTAGATTTGAATAAAGTGTTATTAACGTTTTGCGTTCTTATTGATGCTATAATTTTGACAGGAGTAAGTACCATGTCCATTCAAATGGACTTAATTTTTTTGTAGAAAAAGTAATTAGAAATTTTTTTAAACCCTATTATTATGCGTTAGGGACCTCAAATCTCGAAAAAAATAAGTTTCAGTAAATTCGCACATTCCTGTTTTCCTCGGGTCTCGGGAGGTTAAAATACATACGTGTACCAAATATCTCAAACGGTTCTAGAGTAATCGTGCACACAAAAATAGTTAAACAGATCGACAGACAGAATTTTTTTTTACTCAAACTTAAAATCCCGACATTAAGCCTATTTGAACAATAAAAATTTCTATTTTTTTTGCGTTACTATACTTCCATTAGACGTGGAAGTGCCATTAATATTTATTTATTTTTCAGCCACATCAAATTAAATATTATTAATACACAGTTGGAAAGTGAAAAGTGTGAATATTCTGATATTGGAATATGCAGTTTTTATGGCAACGAATTGCAGATATAGAAGGGCGGGAATATGAACAATGCGAAAATAACATTATTCGTGAAAATAAAAAATGAGAAGTACATTTTTTGTAATTTCGCAATTGCAAATAAAATCGCGACTTCAAAAATATGTTTTCTGAGCTGTTTGAACATAAGAATCAACTCTTTTTTTTTTTTGTTCAAGAGTTACATAGCATGTCGAATTGAGAGATTTCGTTCTTCAACAATTCTGTAACGTTATTGGGAGAAAACGGAGGACAAGAACAATGTTATAGGTAATGTTAAGGTCAGTAGGAAATCGGAATTGCAAATTGTATTTTATGGAGAATATGTATGGATGTAGTTTGGAATGTGGTATGCATGAAAGTAAGTCAACTGCAGTTTGCCAACAAACCTAGAAATACATTTACATAAAAAACTATATTAATATAGAGAGTCGTATAACTGAATTTTAATTTGTATATTCCAGTACGTATTACAAAGAATTTGCTAAATTGTTGAAGGCAAATTGGAGGCAGAAACTTAGCTACGTAAACATATGTTTGATATTTTAAAAATTACCGATAAGTATTTACTATGGGAAAGTATGTAAATTATGATTATATATTCTAAACAATACCAACATTTTTCCCATTGAAGGCAATTTACTCGTCACGTAGACCATGGTAATAAGTTATTTATAATTTGTTTATAATGTCACCACCTAGATTATCTGCATGAAGATTTTTATATGTGTTAAATATAGGTAGGTGCAAACCAAAGGGAAAGAATTACGATTGTTATCAGTGTGCCTATTTATATTATATAATAGTATTATTACAAGATGCCTACGAACATTTACTTCCTCACCTATTATTATCGGGTGATTGTTCTTTGATTTTCGCCGTATACAGGGTGTTTCACGAGGAAACGGGCATGCTTTAATGACAGATAGAGGACACCGGGGGTAATCATAATCAATCATAGAAAAAGCTAGTTGGGCCCTCGTTGCTGAAATACAAGGTGTTTTAGGTATTTTGGTCAAAATTTCTTTTGGTTGTTACTTTGTAAAGGAATGGAATGATAAGTTCATATTTGGCACATATAATACACTAGTGATCCTGAATAAATAACTGTATCATGCACATAAAAATCCAAGTCCAGACTTGAGAAAAAAATATTTTTGTTGTTCTTCAAGAAAAGAATACCCTGTATATGTTTTTTTAAATTTCAATATTAAGTTCGAAAAATACATAGAAAACTGAAGAAAAAGGCTTCATTAATTTTTTTGCCACACCTCTGCCGTCTTCGAAATAAATTCCAATAAATAATGCAATATGAGACTTTAGAAAATATCGATGAATGACATGCGTAAAAAATGCTTCCATTATTAAATTCGGCATTTACTTTCTTTTCAGCAATAATTATTATATTTTAATTACATTTTTTTATGGAGGAGGTGAAAATAAATAATAAAAAAATATATTAGAGGACACCGAATCAAGAATCTATTTCATTCCTCTCATTTATTAAAGAGTGGTAATACAGCAACACAACATACCTATTACCAACAACAATAACTCTAATAACAAAGTTGTATATCAATAATGCACATAGTAACAAGATAACAACAAAATATCAACAGAATAATTGTACCAAAAACAAAAATGCAGATATTGTCATAAAACATATTTACAAATTATAGACTGGCGGTACATGACCAGTCAGGTGCAACGTTTTTAAAATGTATGCTAATCATATATATGAATGAAATTATTATGAATATGCTAGAAACGCAAATTTTAGGCAGTCGTCGCGTGCAAATCGATTTTTTTTATTTTTTTTTTTGTTTTTTTTTTAATTTTAAAGTGGATACCAATAGTGCCAAATGAAAAGCCGTGAAAAAGAATCCAGCGGAAATTCATTGGCATGCAGTTTCCGCGCGCAAAACAACCTTTGATGCGCACATTAAATCGTAAAATTTGATTTTGATGATTTTGATTTTGGATTTTTTTTCAAGGCTTTTTATTTGGCACTATTGTGTAAAAAAAACACAAGAAAAAACAAGAAAAATCGATTTGCACACCCTTCTGCACTCGACGACTGCCTAAAATTTACGTTCTGGCATATTCATGGTAATTTCATTCATATATATGATTGGCATGCATTTTAAAAACGTTGCACCTGACTGGTCACGTACCGCCAGTCTATTAGAATTATAATTAAATTTTATCTTCAAAATAGCCTCCTCAGTTTCAGTACATTTTCTAGTGCGGTTCACGAGATGACCGATTGTTCTTCTCACATCTGGACTATTTCTAATTTCGTTGCGACATTCAACAATACTTTGAATCCATTGATCTACGCAGTCAATGTCCACTCTTTAAGTGACCTCATAATCTAACACTAACTGATTTTACCGTTTCGCTAAAATTGCCAGGGCCGGTTGGACCGACCCATCCGCCCCTGGTTACATAGCATGTGCCGATTTCAGAGATCTCGTTCTTCGACTGTTTATGGAATGTAGCGTCAGTAATGAAACGATGTAAGCGATATCCGCCATATTTGACACCTTAAACTATCTATATTACGATATAAAGCTAAAACGGAGGAAGTGCACCCAGAACAGACAAAGAAACAGTTGTTAAATTGGTCAATGATAATCTCACTACAGGTTTATGGTTATCTAAGATCATAATAAATAAGAAATGGAATCAAAAGGTTAAGGATGAAAATAAGCACGATCGATTCACAGCCATATGTCAAGTTACCAGCAATACAAGCCCCTGAGGCAAATCTATATTTTGTCCGGAAAGTATACAGGGTGTCCCAAAAGTTGTGGATGGAAAGAAGGTGAGGTCATTTTCAGAAAACCATGCATGTGGTTATCCGATTTTTGATGGTTAAGAAGTTATTTCAAGTTTAGTATTGTTACCCAGAATTGCCTATATACCTTAGCTGAGGAAGAAGGCTAGTAATAAATGCACGTGATTTAAGGGGGGGGGGGGATTTGAATAACCGCAACCGAAGCATTGATACCCGATGAAGAGCCACGAAATACTTCGTGCCCTCTGTGTTGCTCAATGGCGTGGAAGAGTGGACATTCAAAACAACAACAATGGAAAAACTAGAAGCTTTTGAAATGTGGCTGTATAGTTAGACGCATACTAAGAATACCTTGGAATAAAAGAGTAACCAGTACGGAGAATAATGGATAAAGATCTGGAATTACTTACAACTGTTAAAAAAAGAAAAGCATCCTACCATGTGTATCGGAATGACAAGTATGATCTGTTATCATGGAGGGAAAGATATAAGGTAGGAGCAGATTGGGCAGAAGGAAACAGTCCTGGATGAAAAATTTACGTGAATAGTTCCAAATACCAGAAGCTTCAACTATGATTCATGCGGCGCAGAACAGAGAAGCCTATAACATGATGGCCGCCAACCTTCGATAGAAGACGACACAGAAAGAAGAAGTAATTCGAAATAATGTTTACAAAGGCTTATCGAATTGGCGTCTTTGGTCACGATGTACAGGAAAGTTAATGGAATTTCGTCAAGAGTTGCTACCAGTTGGTCGTTAAACACAAGATAGAGATATAAAGGTACTTGCAGAACATCTAAAAAAGGGACGGAGGCACTGCTAGGAGTTACAAGCTCAAATAATAGATTATTACTATCTTTAGACTCTAGAACTGCATAAATATACCAGTATAGGTATATTGAACACTAACTTAAAACTTAACTTTCTTATTATTGCACTTAAAAGCAGCTAAAATTACACTTATTAAATGCTGCTTTAATTCAGGATATCTATACTGAACAAATTTTGATGTTAACTGCTAAACTACTGGGTACAATTCACCGAAGAAGTTAAATCTCAAAAACTAATAAACACTTAAATGGCTCAAATTCCAACCATAATTTTGCCGACCTCCCGACTTAATGCCGATATGGAGAATATCTATAGGACATCAATTTGTGGTTTTATCTGCGCGCCTTAACGAATTATCTTCGGAGCAACTGGGAATTATATCAAATTCGTATTTGCCGATTGGAGGAACCGTTTCCATGCGGCCGTTTATCCCGCGTCCTTTATGGAATTTCTTAAAGACTAACTCGCCATTTACCGCGACAATCTAGAATGTTTACAAAGTCGCCTTAAAAGCAATACTAGGTTCCGACAGGACCGGAGTTAAATCTTTTTTAATAATAATAACAAAATAGGCAATTTTGTTAATAATAAAGACAAAATAATGTAATTTAATGGAAATTTACGAATACTTAACAAGTTGACCGTTAGAAAGGAAGGAATGGGACCTGAATAAAACCGACCTACAAAGAGCAGACATCTGTTGGTTTACAGATGGCTCCAAAATCCCCGAAGGAGTTGAAGTTGGAGCACACAGTAGAAACCCAAAGGTAAGAATTACTTCAAGCCTGGGTAATAATGCGACTATCGTTCAGGTAGAAATACATGCCACTGAACTGTGTACAAGGAGGCTTGAACAGATGCATCCTAGACACAGATTAATAAGGATCTTTTCAGACAGCCAAGCAGCTCTCAAAGCTCTAGGCTCAAATCGCCCACGTATTAACTACTACATATACTATATGTCACTGCATTTTCTCTTTTTCTATTTTTTTCTTGAAGAGGGGAAACCACTGCGGGCTACCCATCGCTATAATGGGTCAAACAGTAACTGACTAAAACCCCTCCTCCCAGGGCTCGTCTATAAAATACTCCGGGGGCACGGCAACCGCATGGGCTTATTGTGCTCTCACTGCCTTAATTTACACTCCCCTTTGCCACTGACAAGGTAATACCTGTCTGAAAATGAGCGAGTTTTGATAGTTTCCGGGTCTGTTTGTGTTTTGCCCGTAAATATTATATCTTCTGCGGTTCAGCATCTCGCATTCGTATATAATGTATTCCACAGTTTTTGGTATCTTACCACGCAGTCTGCAGTTAGGGTCGCCAGCAAACTGTCCAGTTATGTGCAGGTGCTTCTTAATAGGAAAGTGTCCTGTCAGAAGACCTGTTGTGGTTCTCAACTGCATCCTGTTCATTGCGAACAGTTCTTCAGTTTGTTTTGGGCATGGTTCATTATGTTTTCCCATGTCGATTTCCTGGAATATCTCTCCAGTAATAGTTGTTTTACTCTTAACCCAGTCTTTAATCACCCTTCTGGCCGAGACTTTTTGATGCCCAGCACTTACTGTAATTTACACGAGTTATATTAACTTTAGGCAACAAGTTATAGATAAAATTTAAAAGGACAAGCTTCATTTGCTGAAAATATTTCGCCAAATTTTACAACGATAAAACTGTATATACAGTTTTACGGAGCTAAAATTGCATGTCGTGCTATTGAAAGCCAATCCAGTTTTTTATTTTACTAGTAGTAATGATTTTGTTTGGTGCAATGATGTAAAAAACGCCATTATATTGTAGCTAATAAATCAGTGATTTATTATCTTAGCAAATTTGTAATAATTCGTAAAGAGCAAAAGGCCTACACACCATACAACTTTTTGGGTAGAATCTACCCAGTGATTAGGTGGGAACAGATCGAGTATGGGCTACACATGATCTAATTTGTCAGTGTTCTGATGAGCTTTACGCGCAAATACGTGGTTTCCTTTAATTCCAAATATCAAAAAATCAAAATAGCATTGACTTGTTGTAACAAATCTATATGCCAATAGACCGAATGCATGCAGGCGGCGTCAGAGTCGCGTTTGGGTACTGCAACATAACCTCATTTTCTGTGCATCTTTGTTTACTACTTTTTTTTAAAATGCCAAGGAATTGTTGTGTGCCTCAATGCACTTCCTGTTATAGAAAAAATAAAAATTTAAAGTTTCACCACTTTCCAGTATGCAGCAGTTTTAGAAGAAAGTGGATAGTTGCTCTCAAATTACAAAAAAGCCCATCTAGTATGTTCAAAACATTTCACAGACCGAATGCATGTAGGTAGCGTCAGAATCGCGTTTGGGTACTGCAACATAACTTCATTTTCTGTGCATCTTTGTTTACTACTTCTTTAAAAATGCCAAGCAATTCTTTTATTTCAACTAAACTATCCATTTTTCGTAGGTTTCAAATAAACAAACTTATTTCAACACATCAAAACTACAAAGCACAGAACACAATGAATAGAGTACCCAAAGCCGATCGGTAACCGCCTGGCGGCGAAATATTTTACTAAACCTATGCATTCCTCCTATACTGGCACGACGCAAATGGATGGGCTGAACACTGGTACAATCACTCAACTCGTAAAACCAATATACCAATCCTCCCGATTAGCTTGCACACGACCCAATCTTCAGTTATGCTGGTAGATTGAACCCGATAAATTGTATCGTGTGTAACCCCTTAAGCATGGAGTATGGAAAATATTTTTAATTGACAAAATTGACCAACATAAAATACTATTTGCTTTTACCAATTCATTAACAACTAAATTTATTTTATTACTCTATAAATATTTCAATTTTTCGCTGATAATTAAAAATAAATACAAATACACAGGTAATTTAAATGGAAGTGGATATTATGTAATTCTAACAAATAACAAATACCTCTTCCTCTATTAGTTTGGCCTCGTTTCATTGCACATTCCATTTAAATAGTATTTACTTTGAGTAAACAAGATCAGTTATTAGAAAAACTAAAAATACTAAATTGCAGACTTCCAAGAAGGATAAGGCGATTTTTTTTCGATATGAATTTGTTTTTACGGTAGTTATTCTTACACAGGAATATATTCTGTAATATTTCCTTTGATTAATGTATTTAAAAAATAATTATGCATTGTTAATATTTTTTTATATTATATAGGGTGTTGTATTTATAGACGTCCAAAATGAACAAAACGATAGAGATACTAAATCAGACTCAAGGTGACATTAACGTCAAAATGGTAAAAAATTATGAGTTTTGCAGTTGATGGGGAAGCAAATAAAATTGCACAAAATGTGTACAAACAAATGATTATTTACAGCAGATTTTCAAAATGTCTACCCACCCTTTCAGTGCAAATTCTGTACCTTCTTACAGTTTGAAAAACGTGCTCCTTTAGGCGAATTGTATTTTTGTCTTCTTGTATTTGTTAGCGCAATTTTCTTTCATTTTGACATTTGTTGGCATACACTGTCTCTTTGTGGTAGCCTCACACGGAGAAATCGATTGGATTCAATTGGACGAACATCTGGCCACCTTATTGATTCGTCGCTGTCAATTTATCAGTTGAGATATGTTCCATTTAAATGCCACCTTACCAATAGAGTAAAATGGCATGGTGTTCTATTGTTTTGTAGCAATCTGCGCCACCTGCATTATGGCCAATCACAACACAGCGCGATAAAATAAAAAAGGCTAACAGAATAACCCATTTCCCTATCTCTTCCTCTCAAGAATGTGAGGACCTTTTGCATGTACAATGCTTTTATGTCAGATGATATTCGTTTTGATTCATTTTGAATCAAGTCATAATTCTTTACCTTTTTCGCATTAATGTCACAGTATGTCCGATGTAGTATTCACAGGTTCATGTTTATCAATTTTAATTAGGCACATAATAGAAACAGCGAAATTTTTTTCTGTAGCAAATTTTGCATTTTTTTCTTTTCTATTCGATTGTTGTAATGGCAATTGAACGAATGGTGTTTGGTTAGGTAAGCATACTACCTAAGTAACAATTTAAATATATTTTTTTTTATATTTATTTAGGTTTTATCAGTGCTGTATAATGACCGCCTCATAAACCAGTGATTTATGCCAGTGTCATTAAATGTTAAATACACTTAAAGATAATTTTGTTTTAAAAAAAAGTTTTAAAAAGGTATTCAAGAATTTACATTAAAACAAAATCATCTTTTAGTTTGTGACTGCCTTATAGGCTATTAACTATGTAAAAAAAAGATTAAGGAACGAACAATTGCGTTGAAGGGTTTATATTTTTCCATCCGTTTGTCGGTCACCTAAATTAAAATCAAAAAATGCTATTAAATTTGGGGGTGCATTTTTGAGAACGGTGAAAGAGGTGGTTTTTTTTTTTTTTTTCAATATAACTCAAAAACTAAGAGGGGTTCAAAAAACTTACAATAAAAAAAAAAATTTTATACTAAATGTAAGTATAAGCAAATCTGCAAAAAATGAGAAAAATCGCGATTTCTTTTTCTTTTTACATTTTCGCTTATAACTTTTTTCTGAGCAGAGATAGGTACAGGAACTCAGAGAAAAGAAAGTAGAGATTCCAACCATTAAAATGACCTATGAGAAAAAGGTTCTACGATGAAAATTGGCTGAGATATTTCTATTCAAAGTTGGTTATTTTTTGTCGTTTTTTTACCGCGGTTGCTTATATACCCCTTTCTCTACAATTATACAGGCACACAATCTACAATCTACAATCCTCCTGGGGGATTGAAATTACACTTGTTCTAAAAATTTGAAAAGTAGTTTTTTGGTGCGTTGAAACTGAGTATGACGATAAAAGCTGATTTGAGCATCCCCTTAGAACCCCCCCAGGGGGGTTAAAATTTGACTTCTTATGAAAATTGAAAATGTGTGTATATTCTTAAGTATTTTGGTGCGGTGAAACCGAATATAACGATAACAAATGATTTTAACCACCCAGTCAGCCCCTAGCTTCCTTCCCCTTACATTTTTTATCGTCATATTCGGTTTCAGCGCAGCAAAAAACTTAAACATAAACATACTTTTTAAATGTTTAGAACAAGTGGAATTTAAACCCCTGCTGGGGCTTGTAGAGAGTGCTAAAGGCGGGTGGCCGGGTTGGTTCAAATCAGTTTTTATCGTCATATTCGGTTTCAGCGTCCCAAAATACATGGGGGTAGTGAGGTCTACCCTCTGGGTTTCGACTTTTTTTATTTTGTGTGCCTGTGTTATTTTTATTGGGTATGAACTAATTTTATTGAGTGATAATTAACATGTTTAATTTTACTTTGTGAAATTTAGTAATTGTTGCAAATAAAAAAAATAATTATAATACATGAATTTTTTCGTTTTTTTTTATATAAAAATTAAACTGATGTCTTTTATACTTATACTTTCTGTATATTGTTTGCCCTAATTGTTGTGTGTGCCTTTTAAATTTTAATATAGTGGTTATCCTAAACCATATATGGTTTTATAATACTCCTCAAAAATTCCACAAGTAAAGATCTTAAAACTTGAAAGCTTTAATAGCAGTTTTAAAAAGAGGCGTGTAGATCTTTCACTAGGTCGGCCCCTGTACTTCTTTTAAGGGTTCTAAGTCAGTTTTATAGAGTTCTTCCAGACCATTTATATATATAAGCAGTTTTAGAAGTAAGTCTTTAAGATATCTCAGAGGTATCTTAAACTAAAATTGTTAGTTGAGCAGCTATCACAAATAAAAAAATTACCTTGCTGCAACAACTGTTTTCTTCACAGTGATAAAATTCTCAATGGAGGGCGAAGTACGCACGAAAAAAGATAAAACTATTAAACCGTCCAGAATCGGATCCCTTATGTAATGATCAATATCGTTGCTCTTGGAGTCCTCTACCATGTGTTGGACGTATATGAATGAAACACCCTGTATAAATATTTTATATTGTATTATCCGTATGCGTTCTATAAAATATGTAGTTTCATTGCACATTTCACGCCGTGGTTCTATGTACGTATGAAGATTTTTTTTAAATTGCATAATTCATTAAATCACTGTTTCATCTAAATTTATCATCGAATTGGGTTGTACACGCAAGGATTGTTATGGTTGACTGCATCTTCATAAAGCGAGGTGAATTCAATGGCTATTGTAATGTAAAAGTAAATTGACCTTAAATAATTTATAAATTTACCTCGTTATTGATTTTTTTAAATACTTTTTATTACTGTAATTACCTCGAACTTGTGGATCATAAAGTACTAATTGTGGTTATAATAACAAGCATTATAACTAATAAACTAAAATATGCAATTTAATATGCAGTCAAACGGCTACGAACAATTTTTGACACTTTAGGAAAAATGTATGTTTTGTGGAGTAAAATTTTGTAATAGAACATATCAGTAAACCAACAGTAACCAGCACTAACCTTCCTTCTGCCTTCTTTTCGAGACAAATTTTATTTGGTATATTGTTTTTCTTTTTGTCTTGACTCCACTTAGAGTAGTAGGTCCTTGGACACTACTCAGTCATTAATAAAAGCAAGCTAATGTTTAACAAACTTTAGTAAAGCTATTTACTGATATTGTCACGTGGATCTTCTTTAGCTCGTGTACTGGTCGGCAGTACTAACAAGAAGTAGCAATATACAGAAATTAAAATATTATTTGCTTCAATATCTTTCATCAATAATCGTCATCTGAGCATTCGACGGAGTTAACAATTCAGCAACACTAATATTGGTTCTTTATTAATTAGTCGTTACCTTCTAAACTCATGCAGTCTTCCTAAACCGATCATCACCCACCAAATTATCCACTGGTCCGGTCCGATGGTGTACAGAAAATCACCAATACTTGTCGCAGTGAAGTACGCAAGGTATATAAAACCATGTATCAACGTAGAATGGGCATAACTTTTGAAGACAAGAAAGGATATTGATGGACGAAAAAAGAGAATATTTGAAACAATATTCTTAAAGAAATTGAGGCAACCACAGACCAGAAGAAACAGAAAAGTTTTATCAGAAAGTTAGCAAAACGAGAAAAGGAATTTAAACCCAGTGAAAACATTCGCAGAGATGAAAATGGTTCCACATATTCAGTAGAAAAGAGAATTATAAAAGGTCGGCTGAACACCTTATTTATTGATTTTCACCTCCAATGGAAGAAACTGAGACGGCCATAACAAAACTCAGAAATGTTATATGTTATAAGGAATAGAGCGACTTCTAATTAGTACAATATATAAACTACAGTTACGTGTAAACACTCTGTATCGTGGATCCGAAAATTATAACACCAATTTTAACACCAACTAAACACTAATTTATAACTTACGTACTAATTACAACAATTAATTACTTGATAATGTAACACTGATTACCATACTTCAATTATTCAGTCACTTAATAACTTTGTTTACTTCTTGATCTGTTCTCACTATCTGACCATCTGAACTGTTAGTTGAACTGTATTCAAACTAAGCTGTCTGCGCGGCCACTCTCTCTGCTTTTATATAGTCCTAGGTTTTGTTCTGGATAACTCTAGCAGTTGTCTAGACGTTTCTAGATGTCGCGCCATCTCTCGGACAATTGCCGAACTAGCCAATAACTAACTTATCCATATTACTTGTAGAAAACTCACTATAGGTAGAAAACTCACTATAGGTATGGAAGAAATGCCAGCTGATTGGAGTCTCGGATTAGTACGCCAACTTCATAAGAACTCAGATCAATTGGACTGTAACAACTACAGAGGCATTACTTTGCTCAAGCTATCTACACTTTCAAACATTCTGTATATATGCTTGTTGTATATACTGAAGCATCAATATTAGAATACTGCAGACCAATAATGCTCCAAGTGCCTTATTTTTAAGCATTTTATGAATAATTTAAGAAAAGCTGGTTCAAGATTAAAAACAAAAGTATAAATATGCATTCATGTACAGTTTTTTAATGACGTACACTTACATAATTCGAGAACCAAGAAGAATTGTTTATTTGTTAGAATAGCCAGAACATGAGACAAAAGTTTATGAAGGGCTAATTATGTTTAATGCATTACCACATAAAACCAAAGGTTCTAATAACCACTTAAGGTGTAAGATGCTGTTAAACAAATATGAATGTCAAATATTTGAGTAGATGAAAACGAAAATGAATGGACATTTCAATTAATTTGATATGGGTTTACATTAAGGTTTTTGTTGTTTGAGTGACTTAAAACAATTTTGTAATCTTGGAACAGCTTCAGGTAATAAAGATGTATTTACTTAATATCAAAGTGGTTTTAGATCAGTCCGGTAAACAACAGATTAAATATTTGTGATACGGCATTACCATTGAGAAGACTAATGAATTCAACGTTGGCACCTTCCACTTCCATCAATTTTAAATCTATGAAAATATAATAAGACCAAATTATGTGTGGCCATGTATAAAATTGAGGATACCAATCAAGATAATAGAACTAACTAAAATGACAATGTCAAAAATACTATGTAAAGTGAAGGTTCAAAATCAGACATTGGAACATTAGACATAGTGAGTTGGATCATTTTCCACAAATCTACTCAAATTTTAGTATACACCGATGATGAAGATATAGCACTCAAACATCTGTTAGTATTGTGGAAAGCTTCGCAAATTTTACAACTGCAATAAAAATAAATGACGAGAAAACAAGATATTTGCTTTTACAATGTCCATAAATACATTAATTTTACCACTTGGTCACACTGTACCTGCGTTTTATTTTAATACATATTAATTGTATGTGTATTTATCATGTACACTATTGTATACTCAGTTACTTGATTGTGTAATTTTATTATAACTTATATATTAAAATATTTATAATTCACTATTTGTGGCATTTTCATTTCTTATATTTTTTGGGTATTTTGACACTGTAAAAATATTTTAAAATGTTGGTGAAATAAACCTCTGAGCCAAAAAGATCAGTCAGAGGCTGGTTTTTAATACTTCTATTACAAAATGTCTCACACCTAAAAATAAATAAAATGAAACAAAAATGATAAATGATAATGAGAAGAATTAAATCTAAAGCGGTTAACGTTTCGGAAAATAGGATTTCTTTTTCCGTTATCAAAACTTTCACTTTTAATCAGGTCAAACATGACGGTAGAATATATATAAAATGTGTCTATGTATCTTACAAATGACGACTCCAATCCATTTGCATGTCTTGATGGATAATAAACTATTATTATTAGCATTGTTATTAATTACATAGGTATATAAAACATAATATAACCAAGTACAACCAAGATTTTACATACTTGAATTGCTTGGAAAATAAGAAAAACAGGATTCGGAAGGAAGGAAGGGTAGTGGCGAGTAAGTGCCAATAATTCTTTCCAGACAGCTACACAGTCGAAGTCTGTCATGGAAAACGAATATTATCACCTTGATTTTACTAATTGTATTATACGATTCTGAAATACTTATTGATGATGATCAAAAGTGACGAATAACACTTGCTTTTTTTTTAAGAGAAATCCTTAAAAGAATTTCTGACGCGGTGTTTGACAACGACATGTACTACCACAGATACAGCAAGCGAAAAGCTAGTACATCATGACCAACATTAAAATCATATCTTCGATGGGCCAGGCACATCCTAAGAGAAAAATATCCACTAAATAAAATGTCGATGGAGAACCAGATGGAATAAAATAACGAAAAATGCCAGGATTTCGCAAAAAGGATCAGGCAGATGAGAACCTTATGCAGACAGTAGCGGTGAACTGACAAAAACTAACTAATATCGAAACGAACAGCCCAGGAACCTCGGAAAAATTAGGACCCACTTAGAGCTGTAGTGCTAATGATTATGATGACATAAACCGACAACTGCTGCTAAATATGCGGAGATGAAGGCATTCTATAAGACCTAGAACCGTATTTTCTACTATTCCAAACAGGGATGTAACCATTGTTATGGCAATATAAAACCTAAAGTAGCTTCTCTACCAGAAAATGATCACATGCAAGCTTTTGTTGGAAAATTTGAGATCGAAATAAATAAGGCTTTCCTCCTGGTTCAGCTCTGCTTAGCTAATACTTGCCCTATAGTTAATACCGTACTTTTGCAGCACTCATAGTGTCCTTACACTTGACTGTCACCTGGCGGTAAATTTCGAAATCAAATTCATTATGCTAAACAATCCGTGAACATCATTCATGAAGCTTCGTATAAAACTTTACTTGACACAGAATGTATCTTCGATCATCAGCTGCTTATATACATCTTCTTGTTGAAGCTGATAATATGTCAAAGATAACATAACTGATTGACCCGCCTCCCAAGGTAAATTTAAGAAATATGTAAAACTTTAACATCAAGAACATAAAGCAATGTATGTAGGAATGTGAAACAACCTTGGACAACAGATTAAGGAACAGGTAACAGTAAAAATCAAGAAAATCCCATGTCAAGAAAATAAAGCACATATAGAAGATAACAAACAATAGTAAAAATTAAAGAAAAACCAGAATATATTAAGTGTCAATACTTTAAAATCAGAAGAAGATAACAATCAGTCATCATAAATATTTATAAGATGCAGAATCTGCTATTATTTTAGTGTATACGAAATTAGCCGTAATAGCATTATCTTATTAGAAAACATGTACTGATTTTTAGAACTGCTGGAATTTTCCCTCATCGAAATTTTCCTCTAATGTTCAATTTTGATAAATCAGTTATAATATGCGAGCAATATTACGTCAGATAACATCCTCCAAATGCCTAATGACTATTTTATATTTCCTGTCACGCGTTTCAAACTACTAAATCTACATGTTCACTCAATTCACTATTGATGTAATTTAAATAAAATAATATCCTACATCGTGCTATGCTGGTAAGTTCTTTTCAAAGACATGTGGGTAGCAGACGTCCAGCCTACCGTTCTCAAGACCAGATCACTCTCACTAGCCACTCCTTTTAAGGCATCGGCGGAGACTGAATGTGCATATCTCCACAAACTTATTATCTGTGTCCAGTTTAATTCACAGTAAATATTTTATAGAGCTGGCAGTCGATAAACCCGAAATCGAGGATTTTTTTACATTTAATCTGGCAAGAAATCTACCATTAATTAATATACCGTCACGTATACAAATAGCAGTAAGAAATATGCAATTTCTTTAGAATTTTTTACCGTTTCTTTGTTTATTACTAAAGCATAAATAAACAATACACGTTTTAAAACACATGTATGGTTTCAAAACCTGGATAACTTTTACCAATTTAATTTGTAATGTATGTATATGTGTTAATATGAGCATTATCTAACCCACTTAATTTATTTATTTCATGCAGCTAGGTATTTCATGATGGAAATAATATTATACAGGGTTTGGCAAATATGTTATATCACTTATAAAACAAGATAAACAAATTATAATCACTGCTGTATATAGATCACCCAGCACATGCCCATACGCTTTTAATATGGGGTTATCACAATATTTAGATATCTACAGAAGATGCAATATGTCATTTAACATCTCATGTTTATAGTGCATTAGATAAAAGCAAACCATGTATCTGCATATTTATAGACCTCGCAAAAGCGTTCGATACTGTATGCCATAAAACGCTACTAAATAAACTGACAACTTATGGGCTCAGAGGTAAAATACTTGCTCTTTTAAAGAATTACTTAGAAGAAAGGACACAATATGTAGAAATTGATGGCAGTACTAGTGATTCAAGACTTGTCCCCCAGGGGACGGTATTGGGTCCTTTGCTTTTTATATTATACAAAAACAGTTTACTAACTTCAAACATCTCAGGTACCATAATTAGTTTTACAGATGATACTGCAATTATATTCGAAGCAGATACCTGGATCCACTTAAAAGATACAATAGAAAGAGAATTCAAATTAATAAAAATGTGGTTTCAGTATAATAGCCTGACACTAAATTGTGAAAAAACGAAATTTTTAACGTTTACATCATATTCAAGTAATTTACCTAACTTCGGTCAATTAAACATTGACGAAGAAACCACTATTCCAGAAGCCGAGTCAAAAATATACTTTTTGATTCCGAAAATTCGTTTATAAGTTTCACAATTTGTTGTCTACCAGTGACATAATTTTTCATTAGTTTTATAGAATGTGTGCTCTAATTTGCGAATTTAATGTTTTTTCTAACCTTTTCGATAGTGCGGGCAGTATACTGACAGGCCTTAAGTCCTTTTAATGCGTAGCCTCACTTATTTTAGGTACAGGTATAATATGAGCCATTTTCCAAACTTCAGGAAATACGTGGTTTTCTATGGAGAAAGTTACGACATGTGTTAAAAGTGGAATGATAAATGGACAGCAATGAAGCAGAATAGTAACATTTATACCATCAGGCCCAATCGCCTTAGATTTAATCGACATAAGACATTTGTATACTTCCTCCCCACTGACGGTTTTACATTAATAATATAATACATAATAATAGTATAGCTCCTACACCAGCAAATTGATCAATTCACTTGTTTCCAAACTACGAAAATCCAGAACTAATATCAGTTGAAATCTGGCATCAGGAAGATGGAGTTAACGTACGACAATGCCTAAATGAGACATTTTAGAGAGATGGGTAGACCGAACAGGACATTAATTGGCCATCGCGGCTGTCAAACTTACATCCTTTAAACTATTTCCTTTAGGATCATTTAAAGTCGGTTGTCTATAAGAGTAAACCCCAATGGTTAGAGGAGTTGGAAGACCAAATTTATGATAGCTGTTGAAGAACCACCTTAAGAATCTTCGTTGATCGATTAAGACATTATCAGACAGTTGAGGTTCCATACTGAAAATTTATTATGGTTTTTTCTTCAACATTTACGTGTTATAGTATATTATTCAACGAGCGTGTAATGACAGCTATGACTCAAGAAGATGACAGCACGAGCCGAAGGCGAGTGTCGTAATTCATCAGAGTGATAGATAGCTATTATATGCCAGTAGAACACTGTACTTCTACGACTACTCAACAGGAAGCAGCAACTAAGGTAACTTGCACTAAGGTAAACTTGCAGAAAATAATAAATGTGAGAAATAACTAGATTCTTATGGAAAAATGCGAAGACGAACGTTATACCTATTGGTCATAACTTTTTTATTTTTTAAGCAGGAGAAAAAATTTACTAAATGACTTTTAGCTTAATCGATCTTTAATTTGATTTTTTAACATATTTGGCGCTAGTATCATAATTTCTGAGATATTTGTCTTTTAAAGTAATATTTTGACTTAACACGGTGTGCTACAACCAAATTTAAATCAAGTTGATACCACTCGGAATTTTTTTTACACATTCTTGGATGTATATAGAACCAATTTCCATGATATTTAAAATCGTTCATCGCGGAAATTTGTTTTACAAGTGTTTTACTTCTTTGTTTAATGACACAGCCACACAAAAAAAGTGGTCTGGTCTGCGGACCAGACCAGTGTATCTTTATGTATTTGGAACCAATTGATTCGTTTTTCAGTTTTTCATACCAGTGTATTTTTACCAAATACATAAGCATACAGTCCACCGGACATACCATTTCTTGGTGGGGTGGAGTTATGCGTGAATTAAATTATTCATATTATTTTGCACGAATAAATTGAATGTATGAAATAAATAAATACAAAAATAAAATATTAACTTACTACTACTCAATCTAGGGGGTGCTCATCAATGGTAACATTTTCAAAATAACAATTATTTACCTGAAAAAAAAAAATAAGAATTACTTTTAAATCTCACATTAAATAAGAACACAAATATATCTGTTAACATTTATTAATGACAGAGCGATCGGTAGGAAGTCGTATTGATAAAGACACATCGGACCTGGCGCATAATTAGGAACCTCATTTAGTAGTCTTTCAGTTAACTAGTCAAACAAAAAAAAATCATCTCTATATCATCTGAAAAACTCACGAACTTATTTAATTTCTTATTTCTAGACGTCACAGTACACAACTCGCTGTTATTTTAGGCATAACTTACTTCTTCAAACGATTAAAATGTTAAACAAGCCCAACTACAAAAATATCTTACGCTGTGTCCGGTAAGAATAACACCGAATGAACTAAACTTCCGGTGCCCACGCCCGCTCGCTGTTGACGGAATCATGTAGTGCTAACGCTAACTTTTTTATTTATAGAGATAATTAAAAAAAAATATATTACAGATATTTTTTCGATTTTTACGACTATTTATTACGAGAAAATGAGAAAAATGGAAACTTCCTAATTACAGTAATTGCTACTGAAACCTATAGCTTAATTCCAGTTCCTTTCATAAAACACATACAATAATACTATTGTATATTCTCCTTGATTCAAATGGCAATAGACTTAGCAATTTAAATGGGGCGAGAGTATTACAATCTTAAAACAAATTTTGGAATTAGGTTGAAGCAAATTTGTATTTTTTTCCAAGAGAACACGTGATTAAGATCTGATTAAGACGTTACACTCTTCAGGATTCCCTGAGGATTTTAAATACGTTAGCGGGGTTGCAAGCATGAGGTAGCAAGCATGATCCATTTTTAGTCGTATCAACTTTGCCATATATTTCCTTGAATAGGGTAATTCATCGTACCAACATTAATTGGGGATGCCAGTATGAATTAAGCTGTAAGTAGAGGTTTGTGAAAGAGAATTCTTTTCACAAGATCTAAAACTTTGTTTCAACATTGTCTGTCCGCCACTTATATACAGCATCGGAAAGCGTTGGTTTTGGGATGGCAATAAGAGCAAGCGAGAGCGGCAAGCGAGAGCGAAGCAAGCAATTATATATAAATTCTCTTGAGGGGGCGTGTCACTGTTTACCTCCGCTAGATTACTGGTAGACATCTTTATTGTGGGCGCTCAGTTAAATCGTTGAAACTAGTCCCATACCAAAACAAACACTTTCTGAAACTGTATATAACTCTTCGTTCACAATCTGTCATGAGTTCGCACTTTGTTCAACTAAAAGATCAACTTACTGTTCCTTTTAAATTTTAAATAAACATGGGTTGGTTCTGTAGCAAATGAAAACTGCTTTTAACATCATTGAGAGCAGTTAACAAATCTGTGTATAAATACACTCACAATAATAACAAATAGGTATATAAATTTTCTTCAGGAAAATTATAGTAATGCGAGATTTTTCTGATTGGGAATGCCTAAGTTAATGTGCGATAAAGAACTGATTAATGGAAACAATATCTTATTAACTGTAGAAATAGAAAGACTACCCCTGTAAAAAAATAATATATGTATATTACATACAGATTGCGGTATTGGAGCAGACGACAAAAAATATCAATCTTTAATAGTGTGCGATTGCTATGGGAACGTTAAAATGTGTTCCTTGTATATACAAAGCCTTAAAATTTCCATATAATATTTGATGCTATAAATAGAGGATTTGGAATTTTCGAGATAACATATTACTGCACTCAGAATGTCTCTAGATTTATATGGAGAATTTTTATAGCTAAAGTTATTCCCGTTAACGATAAAATACGTTTTATAATAGACATTCGGCTTAAATTAATACCCGCATTGTTCTTTAAAAGGCTCAGATAAGTTCATCCAGAAAGCATATTGTAATATACTGAAAGTTGTTAAAACATACCAGTAGGAGGTTTAAGATACTTAACTTTTATATACATGCGACAGGGGGGCGAAATTTTGTTGAAGTAACTGCACTTATAGCAGCTTTGTGAGTTGAGACCCCGCCAGGTTAAATAAAAACATTCTATTTTATTTAAATAAATAAGAATTGGTGGAGCCGGAGGATGAGGGTGGTGGGTCATTGTTTTAATTAAAACCGCTGTTTCTCTCTCTATTCTTTATCGATTTCGATAATTTTTTTCAATTGAACGTTTTCTTTTTCAGCATCTATTTCACCATTACTCTTTTAAATCGAACTTGTTCTAAACCAACATAACACTGTTTTTAGGGACTGCTTCAATAATGAATGACTAGATTAATTTTGTACAAGTCGGAGTTGTAATTGGAGATATAACAATATTATCAGCTCATTTGTAGCTGCACGTCTTCGTTCCTCTTGAGGAAGCCAGAAACTGAGAACGAATCGCTCCAAAAGAGATTGAAAATCATTTTGATGTTCATAAAACACAAGTATTATAAGTTCAACCTTTTTTAAAAGAAAACAGATATTTACCTTGAGCCAAAAACCTTTGAAAATGTCATTCAGTCATTCATCTAAGAGGGGTTCAATCTTCATGTCAACGTAAAAGAAAAACCAAAAGAAATATCTCAGCAGTATTGCTTTTATTAAGATGAATATAAAACATTTTTCCCATCCTCTACCTCTCGATATACGGGCGATCGGGCATCTCGCTTGGTGTAATGGTGCAACTTATTTTTAAACTGCCATCTCGGCAGTTTAATATTTGATAAGATTGATAAAATATTAAGATGGAAAAAAGATTTATATTGCCGAATATCAAGGTTCGAAGTTCCTTTTCCTTAACCCTTTATTCCCGCAAACGCATTATGCCTCCTCCCTCGCTTCCTATTTCTTGGATTGCGATATATTCTTTTTTCAAATAAAGATGAAAAAATCCTCATTACTTGTAAAAAATTTCTCTCAACCCTTTCCTACTTACTCAAAAGTGCACTTAAAAAAAAAATGCAAAAGGTTATTCCTCTCTCATATGTTTGTTTATTTGAAAAAAAAAATAAAAAAAGAATCTGTCAAATACTAGAGGTAACATCGAACAAATTTCATTTTGGTTTTTCAAAATTGCAGAACAGGGAAAAAAGTTAAAGGGGGTTAAATTCCTCCTCCACCCCGTGCGATTAAAGTGAACTAACTTGATTAGATAACATGATGAGAGAGCACCCTGTAACCGAATTGTCAAACATTTTTTTTTTAAAGCTGGTTTCATTTCAAACCCAGATCCGCTCCACTATTATGTTGGTGAGCTGGATCGTGGTTACGGATTTGGCTTTTTGAGAATGAGTAAATAATTATACCTGTGATAATAAGGGGGCCAGTTAGTTGCTAAAAACTTGAAAGTTAAAAAAGTAGTTAATTAACTAATAAATTAACTATCACTGATGTGAGAAAAATGAAACAAATATTAAAATCTACGAGACTAAAATTCAGAAGATTTAAGAAAAATATATTAGGATTAGAGAATATTATTTAAATATTAAGAAAATCACAACTTACACACTTTTTTATTTATTATGAAATTACCTATTTATGTACATTGTTGCCCTAATCTAGGCACGCTAATATACTAGTTTAGGTAAATACTTTAAAACACTCATTCTTGGATAACCAATCAAAACAACTACTCTTCTAGCTAATATTGACGAAGTATTGAATTACATACATTCCTAGCATTTTAAAGCAAATAACTGACAATGTCACAAAAATTAAGGTCAGATTTTAGCAAAAATACGTTATAAGACTTGTCCCATTTTTTGCGCACGACAGACCTTAATCTGGTCAAGCTAATATACTACTTAGAAAAACACTCGTTATTGGAAATCAATCAAAACAGCTACTCTCCTAGCTAATACTGACGGAGTATTGAATTACATGATAGGATTTCTAGCATTTTAAGGAAAAAAAAGGTAATACTTAAATCATTTATTAAAATTCAGTAATTCACAACAATTATTGAACCTTACATTCTATTTCAACTGTAGAAAAGTCGTACGTAAAAGTTTTTTCGAATTTGTTAGTTCTCACCAGTAGAGATAAAAACATTCATTCATTATTTATAAGCCTTATTCTTGATTTATTTATAGAATGTGTGTTCAATAACACAGGTCTACAAAAAAAATAAAATTTCTGTTCCAAGGACTAAACGTATCATTCTTTAAGTATTTTTGTATGCTGAATCCGAATTTTCAATTAAAAAAATTTTCTACCGCGTAGATTTCGAGTAAATCCCGGTTTTTATTGTCAAAAAAACCGTATTTTGACGATAAAAACCGGAATTTACTCGAAATCTACGCGGTAGAAAATTCGTATTTAGCACACAAAAATACTTAAAGAATGATACGTTTAGTCCTTAGAACAGAAAAAATTTTTTTTGAAGACCTGTGCACAGGTCTACAAAAAAAAATGTCTGTTACTAAACCTATCACGCCTTCAGTATTTTTGTGTGCTGAATCCAAATTTTTAATTAAAAAAATTTTCTACCGCGTAGATTTCAAGTAAATCTCGGTTTTTATCGTCAAAATGCATTTTCTTGACAATTTTTGACGTTTACTCGAAATCTACGCGATAGAAAATTTTTTAAATTGAAAATTCGGATTCAGCTCACAAAAATATTTAAGGCATGATAGGTCTAGTCCTTGGAGCAGAAATTTTATTTTTTTTGTAAACCTGTGTGATTGTTGTGAATGACTGAATTTCAATAAATGATTAAAGTATTTTCAATACATTTTTTCCCTTAAAATGTTAGAAATCCTATCATGTAATTCAATGCTTCGTCAGTATTAGCTAGAAGAGTAGTTGTTTTGATCGGTTCTCCAATGAGGAGTCTTTTAAAGTGTTTTCATGAGTAGTATATTAGCGTGACCAGATTAAGGTACCAATATACAGAACGTAGAAAATTTCATATTGAATAAAAAAGTGTGAACGACTGAATTTGAATAAATGATTTAAGTATTTTCAATATATTTTTTCTGCTTTAACATGCTAGGAATTCTATTACGTAATTCAATATTTCGTCAGTATTGATTGGTTCTCCAATGTATAATATATATGTTATTTTTGTTGCTTAGTTTCTTAACATTACCCCCTGCCTTGGAAGGGTTGAAAACTTTCAAAAAATGTTATCTAACGATAAATCAAAACATTTAACACATACTCTAAGTCTGTTTAGTTATTTTCAGCCTCAATATGCACAATACACAATTTCGAAAACGATCGTTTTATTATGCCTGTTTGAATTTTTACTGAAGCAACTCTATCACTTCCTTTGTGTATCGCCACAACACGTCCCATTTTCCAATGTAAAGGAGGCACATTGTCTTCCTTTATTATAACGAGTGCGCCTGGTTTCAAAAGATTTGGACCATGAGTCTCCCACTTGATCCGTTGCTGCAATTCACTGATATACTCCTTGGACCCTCTGCTCCATAGATGCTGCGTGAGCTGTTGGATCCGCTGGTATTCGTTTAAGCGGTTTTCAGAAATTGACAATAAATTTTTCTCGGGTAGAGCAGTAATACTTTTTCCAATTAAAAAGTGTCTAGGTGTAAGCACTTCGAGATCGTTCGGATCGGTAGAAATTGGGGTGAGGGGACGAGAATTTAATATCACCTCTATTTGAGTGAGAAACGTGTACATTTGTTCAAAAGTTAGAACAACGTTACCTATTACGCGTTTCATGTGACTTCTAACGGACTTTACGCCAGCCTCCTACAACCCGCCGAAATGCGGGGAATAAGCAGGAATAAACTGCCAGTCTACTCCTTCTGCAGAAAAAGTGTCGGTCAATGACGGCTTGTTCTTTAATAGAAATGTACCTAAATCTTTTAGGGCAGCAGCCGCCCCAACAAAATTTTTACCATTATCTGAAAACATGACACGACGCGAAACAAAACGTCTGAATGGCAATATAAAGGCGTCTGTGGTCAAATCAGATCCAAGCTCTAAATGAAGCGCCTGTGTTGAAAAACATATGAAGAGCGCAATATAGCATTTGGACGTTTTGCTTCCTCTACCTCTCCTGTCTTTGATAATAAAAGGTCCAGCATAGAATACCGATTGAGGTCGGCTACGCAGCCCAGGTAGTGCTCCCATAATAGGGTTTGATAATTTTGGATTCACTTTGTAGCATTGAATACAACATGGCAAACTTTCTTTGCCAAATTTCTGCCTGAAACAGTATCTTTCTTTGATTAACGACAATAACATTTGTGGACCAGCGTGACATAATCTGATATGCTGAAATGAGAAAAGTAATTTTATATAGTGATGTTTTGAAGACACTATTTTTGGATATTTTTTCTCATAAGGATACTGAAAATTGCTCAGTCGATCTCCTACTCGTAAGATACCATCAGTATCAAGAAAAGGATATTTGGATATTTTTTCTCATAAGGATACTGAAAATTGCTCAGTCGATCTCCTACTCGTAAGATACCATCAGTATCAAGAAAAGGATTTAAATTTGAAATATGACTTTTACTAGAAATTGGTGTTGATTTTTCTAAATCACTAATTTCCCTTGAAAAACACTCTCTCTAACTGATCCTTATTAAGCACGTTTCAGCATTATTTAATTCGTCGACTGTCATTGGGCCTGTCAACTTTTTAGTTGAACTTTTGCAATTATTGCTAAACCTTAAACAGTAAGCTGTTGCTCTTATTGCTCGAGAGAACTTCGAAAATCGTTCAAAGGGAAACAAACAGGAATGATTTGCCAAGAAGGACTTTACGTACTTTCGAGCTTCAGGAATATGATCACATGTTAATTTAGGACAAAAATTTTCCCACATTTCTTCCGGTGTTAGTAGCCACTGGGGACCATATGTTAGACTCTAACAGCTTATTGGAAGGAACACCCCGAGAAGCTAGATCTGCGGAATTTTCATCTCCACGAACATGACGCCACGTATCATTTTCAGTTAATGCCTGAATTTGTGCTACTCTGTTAGAAACAAATGTCTGTAAAAGGTTGGGCTCTGTTCTAATCCAACCCAATACAATGGTTGAATCTGTCCATAAATAAACTGAATCGAATTTTAGGTTAATACATTATTACTTTTCCCCTTGTTAACCAACTGTGAGACTATAACTGCTCCACATAGTTCTAACCTGGGAATTGTTATCCATTTATGTTGGGAACCACAAAACAAGAAATTGACGTTTGAAATGAATTAAAGCGAGACACAACCTCAACAGCGCACCTCGAAGAAAGATTTGTGAGTATTTTAAAGTATTTACCTAACTAGTATATTAGCGTGCTCAGATTAGGGCAATAATAAACAGAAAGTAGGTAATTTCATAGTAAATAAAAAAGTGTGTACGTTGTGATTTGCATAATACCTAAATAATATTCTCTAATCATGATAAAAGTAAATAAATAAAAAATACTTAATTGTAAAAAATATATTAGGCTCAATTGTTAACGTTGCCCTGGATAAATAATTCGTTATTTAATTCGTTAGTTTAATAATAATAATTTCCTTTATTGACAACAATCAAGGGACAATTGACCGAAGTTTTTCAGCCCTAATGTTAATTTAACTCACGTCTTAAATATATCGCATTTTCTGTGGAATAAGAAATCTGAGTAGAATTTGAAAATTCTTGCTCCTAGAAAAAGCGCCGCAGACATTTATACTTTGTTGTAGAATTGTCTTTTACGAAAGTTCTAATGTATTATTTGTTTAAGTACTCGCATCTGTTTATGCAAGTCACATTCAACATAAAAAATATACGTTATTATAAATACGGTAAGGCATAAAATTAAATCAAAGAAATTGATTATACCTAAACATTAAATACAATTATGGCATAGATAAAAAAAATATTCGATGTAAGTTTATTTTTATTAGTTCTTCTTACTGGTGGAAAAATACGGTGGGCACCAAGAAGAAGAATTAAAAAAAAATTGTGGTACAACCTGTAATATCTGAAACTAAACTATGCTTCTGTATGGAATCACAGATTTCTTCCAGAGTACAGCATATAAGATATCTTCAGATTTTGGGAACTACTGCTAGCTGGATAATATGGAAAAAATTAATACCAAACAATAGACTCTCTAAGAAATTGGCGAACTTTGCTATATTTTTCCATAAATTGGAGATATTCACCGAAAAGAAACCATAAACCTTATGCTATTGCTAGGTATAACTTTAATTCCACATAACAAGCCGTTTGCGGTGTAAGGCCTAGCAGTAAAAGCAGCTACGTTGGTCTTGAGATTTTTCCTTTGTACTGAACACACAACTAAGGTTAAAAAAAACTTTAACTATATTCACCAGTAATTTCAGCAATGGTCGGATACAGAAAACTCGGAACAACAAGTACATGTCTTATAACAAAATGCCTCTTAGAAAAATACGAACTGAGAAAAATGACAAATTTACCACTAGGGGCAACACCAGAGTAAAGGAGCTACATATATTATTTTAATAACAACACAGAAAACTTATTCGACTTTTGAATGTTGATGTTTTTATCTATTTTAGTTTAGACTTGAGAAATTGGAAGGCATAGGAGATGAACTAAAATATGGCATTTTCACGTGAGGCTACTAAACTAAGACTGATCAGGGAATTATTTTAAAGGAACAAATAAAACAGGTAAGTAGTCACCAGATGGAATGAGCATATACCATTATTTGGATGGAGGTTATGATTAACTCTAATCAGAAGATTAAAATCCAACTTTGTGCCAATTGGAAAAAATATTAAAAATACTGTTTTTTGTTGATTAGGCCAGGCGACAGGTAGTTCAATAAGGAAATAATTAGTGGAAAGCTGGAAATTGCTTTAATCACTTTATTTGGACCCAGATATTACTCTCCCAAGTTTCCCTCCTCGAGCGAAGTCGGCGTTGGCCCTTCTGGCCCTAAGAAGGTACCATTTTTCGGTTTCTTGCAAATATCTCCCAAACCATCAACTTTATCAACAAAATACTTATTATAAAAAATAATCTAGAGTAAATTTGCTACAAAAAAGTTCTTTACCGTTTGTCTCTAAAGTGAACCGTTACGATGCTACGACCATTCAGTCTTGCGGAAAAGTTATCGATATCTTCTTCACCGTGTAATTTGGCACCAAACCGATACTTTTGCCGACATTAGCGCTAAATATGTGAATTACGTCAAAAGATCCTTCAAAAACAGGGTCATCATTTTCGATGGGTACCCTAACGACCCAGCAGCTCGCAGTACCAAGTCCGCTGAACGTCTTCGACGATCGCACAAGCATGATGCTGCTAATGTTTTTTTTTTGATAAGTCCATGACGGCACCTATGCCACAAGCAAAATTTTTGTGTAATGATACAAACAAACGAAGATTGATCGACTTGTTGCGCGTCAAATTCGAAAGCGAAGGGATCAAAACCAGACAAGCTCCAGAAGATGCCGATGTGCTCATTGTTACCACCGCACTCGAGTTATCTCGGCCCGACAATTCGGTCATTATAGTGGCTGAAGATATAGATATCCTGGTCATCTTGGCGGCTCGTGTGCCACCCTCCACGAAAATGTATTTTATGAAACCCGGCAAAGGTTCAACCAAACAACAACTATTTTGCACAACAAGTTTCAATCTCCCGCCGTGTGTGCAAGAAAACATCCTCTTGTTGCATGCGTTTAGTAGGTGCGATACAACGTCTTCGTTTTTCAGGCAGGGCAAAATGAAATTCGTAACACTGCTGAAGAGTAATGAGGAACTGCAGACATGTGAACGCAAACCCCGATGAAATTGACAAAGCGGGCCAGTTGGTTGTAGCTAGGCTTTATGACAACAAAACCACGAGAAACACCCTGAATAAGTTGCGGTTCCAACTATTTGCAAAATCTCTAAGCAAACATAGACTTAATCTCGCAAGCCTACCTCCCACCGAATCAGCGGCACGTGAGCACTCTTTAAGAACATACCATCAAGTCCAAACATGGTATGGAAATGATACAAATTCACTGGATTGGGGCTGGAAAAATTCTCAGTGGGGTTTGGCTCCCATACCTACGACGAGGGATCCGGCACCACAAACGCTTCTAAACACAGTGTCCTGCAAATGTTCGAAAAGATGTAACGCAGCGTGTGGTTGCAGGAAAACGGGCCTCCGATGCTCCAGAATCTGCATGAATTGTATGGGACGGTCATGTACAAATGCTGCCGAGGAAGATGATATGGATGATTGTGACGGGGACATCGATGTTAATCTTGAGCGCCCTGTGACGTCGGACAAATGTACCGATGCAGACGATGAAAGCGATGACGGAGAAATTGAGGCAGACGATCAAGACTGCCAGCCTTCATCAAAACGGTTGAAAATCGACTAACTTTGACATTTGAACAGTGGATTAGGCCTCCTGGGGACACCACTTACAAAAAAACGCACCATTTACTCTACCGCCAGGTGGTGTGGAAAAGAATGATTTTATGTCAATACTAGTCAATAATAATACTAATCGTAGGTACTTTGCCACAGCTGTTTACATTGAAAAGCTGTTATACTTGTAATAAGTTAACAGCTTGTGCACCTGGAATGCTGACAAATATTTATAACATGTAGAAACTTTGTATGGCATATGATTTCGATAACTTTTCCTCAAGAATCAGAAAGGGCTCCACTTTGAATGGTCGTAGCATCGTAACGGTTCACTTAAGAGGCAAACGGGAAAGAACTTTTTTGTAGCAAATTTACTCTAGATTATTTTTTATAATAGATATTTTGTTGATAAAGTTGATGGTTTGGGAGATAATTACAAAAAACCGAAAAATGGTACCTTCTTAGGGCCAGAAGGGCCAACGCTGACTTCGCTCGAGGGGGAAAACTTGGGAGAGTAATAACTGGGTCCAAATAAAGCGATTAAAGCAATTTCCAGTTTTCCACTAATTATTTCCTTATTGAGGCTTTTTTTTTACCTGTCGCCTGGCCTAGATTTAGTATTAGGCCATTTGTACGACACCACTGTGTCATTTTTTCCACACACATAGTAGCATTTTTACTTAATTGATCTACATTAGTAGCAGTTATGATAGAGATTATTTTCCTCAGTACATAGAAAATGTATTTTTGATTTAGTTGTTACGTATATTTGGTGACGCAATAAATGTTCGATCTTGAACAGTATTACACATTTTTTTTATTAGTAGCAATTGAATTGTTACAAATTTTACCATAAAATGTGTCCTCCTACCTGTTGACCGATTTCGCTGATCTTCCTAATTCTGATAACAGAGTGGACTGCTTCAGAGGGAACCCCTGTATATGCACTTTGGTTATAATTCTTTGGTCATCAATAAATGTTTTACCGCGTTAAAGAACTTTCATTTAAAACTTCCCAGGCGAATTACTTCCTATAACCATTTTTATATCGAAGATAAAAGTTACATACCTACCGTTAAAAAAACCAAAGTTGTAGCCTTGGTTAGATTTAAATGGCGGAGCGTTGTAAATATTTTTAATAACTTTAATACCTACCATACAAAATCATATACTTAAGAAGGCGTAAAATACTTGTAAGTAATTAAAAAAGGATGACATTAAAAATACTTAATGGAAAAAAAGTAGTATGGCAAGTTACTTATAACGATGTTTAATCGAATGAAGGAATAATCCGTGAATTATTTCTTATTATTAGTTCCACCATGATTTCTAACATAATATGTATACTTTATTGCTTATTATGTACGTACTTTGTTACTAGTCATTATTACTATTATATACATACTTTATTACCCATACTATAACAGTACGATTTAACGTTACTGGCTTTGAATTCATAAAAATGTTAATTAAAACATAGTATTATAGTCTTTACAAAGAGAAAATAATTGGCCAAGAAATCATTAATTTGTTTCTAAATGTTTTAAGTACATTTTATGAGACAGAAAATTGGCTTTTTAATTTTCAAAAACTATGGTACTATTTTTATTTATTGCTGGGGCATTTCTACAGTTCTTTTAAGTACTTTTATTTACCGTAAATATTTGTATCTACAGCGTGTCCCGAACTTTCATTGGTTCCGTTTTCATGTCAGTTATTAGATTTCAATAAAATGTGAATCGGTATCAAAGACCTTTATCGTGTTCTTTTTAAGTAAAACATAACGTATTTCAGTCACTGGCGTGCATTTTTATTACAAAAGTAGGGGTCGATTATATTAGACAATTTTTACTGAAAAATAAATACAATTTAAATAGAAAATGAGGAATTACTTTTTTTGAAAAACAATTCGTTTCCAAGTTATTCAGTCGGTTTCCAAGTTATTCAGTCAGTTTCCAAGTCATTCTAAACGGGCCGAAATTCGAAAATCATAAATCAAAATGTTGTTAAATTTTGGATATAGGGGTTCCACAGCATGCTGCTCAATAATATTGCATTAGTCTTTTCATAAAAAATGCCTATTATGACTTCTAGAATAATCATAATAGAAAAAAGTATGTTGTACCCGAAAAAATACCGTCATATCCTCACTTATTTTGGTGCGCTGAATCCGAATCTGACATATCAATTAACTTCTACCTTGTTATTTTTTTGTAAATCTAGTGTTTTTTTTTCGCATTTTATTTGTGGTGGTACCGAAAAATGGCTCAAATTAACAAGATATCGAAAAGTTTTATTGAGACAAAGTGCTTAGAATCCAATGAGAACCCCATATGTTAATTTTGAACAAAATCCAAGAAATAGTAATAATAATAAAAAAGATACATAATGGTCGGGGTAAAAATTTGTATTTTTATTTTATTTTTCTCAGATTTGATTTAAAATATGGGGTCCTCGTTGTATTCTAAGCACTTTTTCTTAATAAAAATGTTCGATATCTTGTCAATTTGACCCATTTTTCGGTACTAATGTTGCAGAACCCTCCAGAATCGACCCAAGTCGAAGACAGAATCAAAATTCGACTTAGGCAAAAATTTCATTTAAGAACATTTTTAAGAGTCTGAGGGACTACAGAGCCACAGACCAGTCCGTAAGAACCGTTATGAGTTCTATAAGAGGTTAAAAATGACCAGGTGAAAATTCGGAGAAACACCGAATTTTCACTTAGGAAAAATGTTTTGGTTCAGGACATGAGAGCGAAAGTATGTAATAGCAAGGATTTAAGAATAATATACCTTTTCAGAGGTGCAACAAAGTTGGACTTAGAAAAATAAAAATAATATTTTTTAAAAGTACGCCAAAATTTTGTCAAAACTGCGTCAAAATTTGGCTTGAAAATTAATTTATCAAAAGTAGGCCAAAATTTCACTTAAAAATTACTTTTTCAAAAGTACCCAGAAGCCAGTTTAAAAGGTACTCGAAAAATATACTTTAAAAAATATTGAAATATTTTCCATTTTTGTTCCTCCACCAAAGACATTGACCATTGAGGTACGGTCACTGAATGTCCTATCCAAAAGTATGTGCATCTAAAAGGTGAAACCCACGATTTAGTCAAAGACGACGTAGCGCCGATAAGCAAAAATTGATACAAATCAATGCACATGCACAAGGCCGGTTTCTCACATAGAAAGAGTTTGGTTTCATTCAGCGGCTCGCAATTTGGTCGAGCGCGTTGAGTAGTCCATACAAAAAGATGGTAGGAAAGCCAATAGCAGGGCTCTCCAAATAATAAAGTTATAGAGGAAAACGCCTTGTGCATAAAAAACAAAAAATTCAATTTTGCCTAAAAGTCGCTCGGAGCTGGGTTACTGCCATTTCGCTAATATTGAACAACTGCATAGGGGCAAGTAAGTTGTGGACTAATAGAACGCCAAACAAACTTATGCAGGCATAAGTCCTCTTGAATGTGTTTGAATACGTGAACCGCCACGATACAAGAACTTTAAAGCTAAGTAGTCTCTAGCGAAACTAAATTTATTTGTTGTCTCTAAAAAGCTCGCATTTTGATTCTGAGAAGGTATGCATGAATCTTTTCTACCTAATCGATCGTTAGCGTAAGCTCTCTCGCTGGTATGGTCTGAAACCGGTTTGTCTTAATTGGGGAAGGCGCGATTCTTACAATAAGAATTTTGCTATAACCCTTTTGTATAATCTGTTAAATAAACGGATTCTTTGAACTATTGCATCTTAATTGATCTTGAGACTTGTTGCTAGTCTATAATCCGTGGAACTTTCGTATAGAAAACCAGATGTGTCGAGTTTCTGCACCACACTCGACCTTCTAGTTGTTATACGGAGGTTTGGCAGGGATTTTTTCGTGCGTTTTTCTCAGAAATCCTCGGGTGTAGAGTCCGTTATTAGCAGACAAAAGCGTGATCCGCACGACAAAAATTAATCCCACCGGAGAGAAATTCGAAATTAGCTTTTCAAAAAGTAACCAAAACCTAAATCGAGGAATTCACGGCCAGAGAGAGCGCCGTTAATGATCTAAGGTAGTGCAGCCTCGATCCATTACTTGGCTATCGAAGTGCATCTTATCTTGAACCCGTCTGGGAGTAGAAGAACGGGATAGCACGCGACTGGCGCCCCTGAGAAATAAAATTGGTGTCGCGTCATTTTGACGCCCGTAGTGCGTTCTGCTACACTAACACAGAAAAACGCGACTAACAAAAAAATGACAAGGTAGAAGTTAATACGCCAGCGCACCAAAATACGTGGAAGTTCGACATACTTTTCTTTTTCTGTGGGGTTGTGTAATTTTTTATACGTCTACACAAAAATCCATGTAATCGATGTAATTAAATCCATTACGATTAAGTCGGATTAGTTGTGTTCCATTGCTTTCTATGGTATTTTATCATTAATTTTTTAAACCGTGGTGATTTCGCATGTGGGTTAATGAAAACTGATTAACTGAGATTGAATCGGGCCAGTTCGAGTTCCACTGCTTTCTATCGCACGTTGTTAATATTTTTTTGAATATACCGGTTTTGGATATAGATCTAGGAAAATAGATAGATTGGGATCTAATTGGGACAGTTTGTGTTTCATTACTATGATATTTAATGGTGCGTCTGCATGTAGATCGATGTGAGGCTAGATCGAGTCTGTCTGTGTTCAAATTTTTTCTAACGTGTTTCATCAATAACTTTTGGTATATTTGCATACAAGTCGACGTAATAAGAAGATTTATGGGGATCAGATCAGGCGAACGATAAACCCGAAGTTACTGTTGATATTCTTTCTCGATTTATCGGTCGCCAGAGATAAATAAAGCGCAACGTTCGGTGTATCGATATAACTCCAGTCGAATCAGAAAATTCGGCACAGCAAGATAAGGGTCATTTTTTTATCAGAATTTTTCTTTGTGTTTCGGAGAAGACATCTTTCTGAGATATTCATTCATTTAAATTCAAATTCCGTTGGTACTACGCACAATTCCTGCTTGAGCAACTAGAGAAGTACATCGGAAGACTACCAGACTACCAAATAGCATTCATGGATGACCATATGTACACCACCAGAAGAATCTTGGAAGAAAATGGAGAGAATGGACGAAACTGAACATAGTAGCTATAGTTCTCCAGAAAGAATTTTATACTATTAATCATGAGGCCATAGTCAACACCTTATACCTGTAACAAAGAAATAACACACTGTCTAATAAACAAAATAAAAAGGCCTGCTTTCGCGACAGCACTGCCATGCAATGGTTCGGACATAGATAAAAATGATATTTTGAAACAAAATTCTATTGTTTCATACATACACAAAGAAATTAAATTCTTCATATAAAACAGATACTTGTGTGGCAAGAAATAAAAAATTATTCTTGACACAAAAGTATTCGTTTTATATGAAGGATTTATTTATTTGGGTGTATATGAAACAATGATTGATTGATTGAATAATTCAAAACATAATTTTTATCTGTGGACAAATGATAGAAACCAAGAAAAAGAACATGGGAGTCAACTAAAAATGCCCCCTACCCCCCTCAACGACTATTCACCACAGTCCTAGACCAAGTGATATAAAGCACAAACGAAGACACAGAAATACTGAGAACTCCAATCGTACTAGCATACGCCGATGATCTCTTAATCGTCACAGGAGAAGACCAACTTATTCTCAACTTCCTAGAAAACATGAAACCGCATCTGGACACGTCTCTGGACTTTAAATAAACTTCAAGAAAAGTCTAATAACGGTGCGAAATCCATCAACAAAATAGGCGACTAGTCCCTAAGCACAACGACCAAATTGAAATACCTAGGAACATATCTAACGAACCAACTGAAAAAGAGGGGAGAGGATTAAAACGGTACACAGAGTTGCAAGGGCAATTATACAGATCATCGCGAAAATCAAACCATCACGGGGTCTGATCAAGCCAGTGTACATAGTCAACATACTGTCAACGATGATATATGGAATTAAAAACGCGGCAACGACGAAAGCCAACAAAAGAAGTTTAAGAAGAGCTGAAAGGAACATAATCAAACTACTCGCAAAAAGAACAAAACGAAAACAGCGACATAAAACGTCAGCATTACTAGGAGGGAAGATAATTACAAAAGGGATAGAAATGTATACAATGAAGTACTGGGGACATGTCCAAAGAAAGGATCATACACATTTACTGAAGAAAGAGCTAATACTAAACAGTAACAAACTAAAAATAGGTAGGCCATATTACACATGGAAAATAACAATCGAGAGGATGGAATGGACCAAGCATAGTGGGAAAGAAACGAGAAAAAAGAAATTAATACCACAAAAAAATCTCAACGATATCTCGAACGTCTAATCACACTAGTATATCAATAAGAAATCTCACCTACGAGACATCTGATCAATTTCTTTCTCACACATAATATTTAACATTAAATATGAAAAAACAAGAAAATTGTTTTCTATATAAGTTTATAGTAATAGTAAATTTCCCTTGCAAGTCATATTATAAAGTAGAGTAGTATCTCTAACCCTACCTAGGGATACTTTAGAGGCGCGTGCTGGGACGATTTTGGGCCCCGGGAAAATAACTTAGAAAGGACCCCAAGCAGAAATCGAACAAATTTTTTACCTCGAAAATGTAAATTGGTGAGCGGGAGGGAGAAAATCTGAAAAAAAATGTTTTCTCCACAAATTGAAAATTGGGTGAGCGGGAGGCAGAAAATCGAAAAAAAATTCCTGCTCTACAAAATAGAAATTAATAAACGGGGAGGGCCTTTCATGGAGGGCCCCTTTATCGAGGGCTTACCGGGCAACTTCCGGTACCCCATTGGGCCAGCACGCGCCTGATACCTCATCATAAATAAACATTTACTACATTTCATCGCCAAGAATTGCTAGAAAGGAAAATGAAAAAGCATATAAAAACTCACTCACCGCATACACGTCTTAATAAATTAAATATTTCCTTCTACTTTCGACCAACTTCCAATCACAAAAAAGCTACGCAAATTATTTCTTTCCCATCTGAAAGAATCAGGGTGGTACTTAAAATATTAGAACCAAAATTTCTATTAAAAAATAATAAGAGAAATATTTTTTATGCAAAAACTGGCATCGCAAAGTCCATATATCTGTCAGATATACGTATGCCACATTCTACCCTTTATTGTAGACGACCTGACCTGTTTTTGCTTTTTCCTCATCACTAAAGATTTGTTTGAACTAGTTGAAATAAATAGTAAAATTAGAAATTGCACATTCCAACATTACGTCATACGATATTGTTAAGAATCGACCAACAGCATAGACCGTAACATATATATATTAAATTCACTAAACCTCTTTAAGCTTAGGATTGGCGTGCAAAGGTGTGCTAACTTGTAATACAACCTGTCTTGATAAAGTTGTACTTTTTAAAACATGTGTTCTGAACACGTGTGTATTTGAAATACCTTTATAAGTAGTAGAATTCATTTAATAATCAAGCTATGTATCAAGATATAATCTTTTTTAATTTTTCACGGAACTGTTAGTATACAAAGTGAACTGGTGTAAATATGTTCGTTGAGCGGATTTGCTGGTAGGATAACTTATGTAGAGGATATATAAAAGTAGGCACTGAACATTTGTGATGTGAAGTATATTGAAAAGGTCAATTTATAATAAAATGGATTTAGCAAAGTATCGATCATTAAAACGTACATAATTAGTTATAAAACACTTTTAGTCATTCTCCTTAAGTAAGGGCATGTTGCACTAAGATTTTGGTTCTTTAGCAAAGAGCTAAAAGCTTCCCGTTAAGCCGTTACTTCATGGGTATGGTCAATAATTCTAAATCTCGCGGCTGAATGGATTTTGTTGAAAGTGAGTTCGCACCAGAAAAATATCACTACTATTTTGATATAATACGCCTTATTTTTTAAATTTGCGTTTATTTCCAAAATTAAACATGTACAACTGCTTTCTGCCTGCAATACATTATAACCACTAACTATTGGACACATGGCAACAAAACGTTCGAAAAGTTTGTCTATATACAAAGTATCTTATAATAATCCGGCGATATTAGGAAAAAGTTTTGGGACTAGCCAAAAATTAGTCTACCTTCTACAGAATCTCCCCAGGAATCGAAAAAAAGTTGAGTTGATCACTCAAAACGGCGGCTTTAATTGTTATTTACCTTTTCGTAAACAAAATGAATTTTGCAACTTAATTTTTTGCTTATATCTTCGCTTCTAAAGTTCGTAGAAAAACATTCAACCCGTCAATTTCTTCGTCATGAGCTCCCCTATAAAGTAGGTATACGCAAAGAACGAATATTTGATTGTTAACAACATTTTATGGCAAAAAACTGAAAAAATTGAATTTTTCGATCCTCGAAATTTGAAGTCCTGTAGAAAAAATTATAAAATCTGTATGTTAACGATATTATGAGAAATAGTACATATTTTTACCCTTAATAAAATGCACTTTGTCCCGTTTCAAAATATTCATTATTTTTTTTGCAATTAATTTATAAAAAAAATTCAAACTGTTATATTAAAATATTAAATTAACATTTTACAGTTCTATTTCGGTAAATACATTGTATTCGACGTACATTTACATAATCAAGAAGAATATTGAAAAGAAAATAAATTTGCGGCTCTTTTACGCAAAAAATCAATTTTGCAACTTAAACAAATGTAAATATTTCAGTGGATTTTGCATAAAATTTATTGCAACCAACAGCATTTCAACGGGACAAAGTGCATTTTATTAAGGGTAAAAATATGTACTATTTCTCATAATATCGTTAACATACAGATTTTATATTTGTTTCTATAGTACTTCAAAGTTCAACGATCGAAAAATTCAATTTTTTCAGTTTCTTTGCCATAAAATATTATTAACAATATCACTTCCACATCCGGATTTCCTAGTCAAGTCTCTTACAACAACAAAAATATTGATAAGCCGCTGGCGAAGCCTGAAAAGAACAAGAGAAAACGTCTATCCCAAAAACACATAAAACGATATACCGCTAGTGTGGGTGGCTATGCCATAAAATTTTTCAGACCTTGGATTTTCGTACATACACTAAATATCAATATTGTGGAAGTAAGAACTTGTTTGCTGCACCTATTTACCTCCATTTACCTCGATCCCTTCAGCGGAATACGATCAAAATATGTATAATCTAGTTCCAGATTTCGTTATAATACATACGTGTCCAAATTTCAATATTATAAATTATTCCAGAGTAAACGTACGCACAAAAAAAAAGTTCCAGATAGACAGACTGACAAACAGACAGAAATTTTCTTTGCTCAAACTTAAAATCCCGACGTTTCATAACATTCTAAGCCTCTTTGAATGAACAAAAATTCCTTTTTTTTCTTACCGTTATTATACTTCCACTGCACTACGTGAATGGGAAAGTAAAATTAAATTTTTTATATTTCTTCATACGTTATATGAACTAGACGTTTAGACATTTTACATGCAGGATTTGCCAAACAAACAATTTAGATTAGTTAAACACATTCAAGTATGTTAAAAATATGATGTTTATTAATTTGGTGCTGTTACACCATATATTAGTGTCATAAGATGGAACAAACTATCCCAACTAACATAAAATTAATGGATTTTAAATGTAAATGTGAATCTAAATATAGCAATTTATATGTGGTACAAGTGGAATTATTGGAAAACTGTAATTTACTTAATGTCACAACGTTAAGTGTTTAACAAATTATGCAAGTGTCTATAGGTGTCACTAAGACTAAACATAAATAGATTATATCATAAGTATCGCATAAGTACCTGCTTGATGCTTTAAAAATGTCTATTCTAAGTATCATAAAAATAACTTTAAAATTATACGCAAGAACGGTTTGAACTGTTTTAAATGTTTATATGAGATTTTATTTCATTTGAGTTAAACATTACTTATACGCCAAAATAAAAGCTACTTTTCTGAATCTTTTTTTCAAGTGCACTACGAAATATTTACTTAACCGCAATCTGTAAACGCTGTATCTTATTGAAAAATTGTTTTGCTGTTAACTCGCTAATGCTTAAAACACGTAAATAATTCATGAATTCATATAAATATACATTCTATAAGGGAGATACTTATATTAGTCTCCTCCTGTGAGATTAAGAGAGTATCAAAGACCAAACACAAGACAGACTGGCATGTTTATTGAAGCCAAAGCAAAGACAAGTGTATATAAAGCTCTGTTGGCTGATAAAACCAAATGGCAAGCTGAATGCCTCCAATCGATACAGGAGTCGACAAAGGAAGATCTCTTATTAGACATGAAGTTAGACAGTATACTTAATAAATATGACCTCTACAAGCTGTACAAAGTGGGAATCTATCAAAGATCTACATGAGCCAATCCCACTATCTGCTTTAAAAAATGGAGCCGTAATCTGGTGTACAGTTGGCTCCAAACTATTACTGAAGTATGTACCAACCGATTTAAGATGTCGCCACTGTCTTGGAATCGGAAAAGATAACAAACTAACGCGAAGAATTCAGATTTTTGTCGAAGAGACAAGAGTTCCTATCTGCAAGACGTCGGTAAAGAATTAGAGCCACATGCTGACCACAATAATAACAAAAATCTCTACCGAACATTAAGTGTAAATGTAACGTAAAGTAAATTTACACGTAAATTTAAACCAAAATATGATCAGTCAAGGCATTCACTGGTACTTTAAGAATAGGCAAGGATCAGATTTTTGGGGTTTGACGCGAGAAGCTTTTCGAAAGTAACCATCCTGAGATAAAAGATGAACCTTCAATAATGAAACGAGAAGTGGAACTGCAGGACAGGCTTTAGACAAGCTCAAGTTTTGCTCTAAGTGTAAACTGCAACAAATTATGATTGTGACCGAGCAAATCATAACTATTCAGACACGTTAAGGAGATGAAGTATAATCCAGTCACTTTGTACAAAAAAAGGCCAAACCTCTAGAAAAATCCAACCGAAGATTTTCCAGCGGGATTCTCTTTACTTTGGCATCACAAATAGTTTCTCAAAAGTCCATAAAGCCAACTGGATGGCTACAAAAGTTACAGAAGGTCAAAGTTCACGAAAATCGGTTTTTTTTTTCTCGAATATCTCGTAAATTATCGGTTTTGCGTTAATTTTGGTTATTATAAAATTTATTCGCGAGATAAGTCTGCATAAAAAAAGTTCTATACAAAACTTACGTAAAACCAATAGTTTTCGAGATACTGGGCTGAGAAACTTGAACTTAAAAAGTATAGTGGTGTATATAGATAACAAAACCTATGTATACATAGGCACATCGTTTATGCACATATACCCGCATTATTTCTGTCTGAGATGTCATTGAAATGGACCCTTCTTCATAATAATAATAGTAAGTGGCGTTGTTACAAAAAAGACCAGATTTACAGGTAACATTCAAAATAGATAACTGTTCGAAAAATTTGCTAATAAATAGTGACATACTGTTTATTTTAGCTATGTATGGAGCTCCAAAAAAGATACTTCAATTGATAATTATAGATATTTTAGTTTTGCAAAATGCACTAGACTCACTAAGCCTGTGTAATTGTCGTTACTTCCACCCACAGCAGCAGCTAGTTAACAACATCTATTCAGATTTAGACCCTCAGCAATGGGGTTGGACTTTAAAGAATAATTTATTAAAGCCAACAACTACTCTGATTCCTCCTGCACCAGATGAACTTCTCAATTCTATTTTCTGCAATTGCACAAAAGGTTGTGGCATCAATTGGAAGGCAGAAAAATAGGATTGCCATGTTCCGAAATGTGTGGCTCTTGTCGGGAAGTCGTATCTCAATACGATGTCCAAGGATACTACCATTGAATCTGAGTTCAACGATGATGAAGCTGACCTCATTTCGTTATTATCCGCTGAGAGGATTGTTGTTAAAGAAGATGAAAATATTGCAGAATTGGAAATAGAAGAGATAGACGGAGACGAAGAAGAAGAAGAAGTCAGCAAAGACGAACAATAATCAACAAAATTATAATTTAACTTGTAACCCATAGATTAGACCTACAGGGGACACCATGTAAAAAAACGCGCCTTGCATTCTACCTCGAAGGTGGTGCGGAACCGAATGCAACGCAATGCCCGAGTTTTCTCAGCCCTATATCTCAAAAACTATTGGTTCTACGTATATTTTGTATTTTTATGCAGATTAATCTCACGAACAAATTTTATGACAACCAAAATTAACATAAAACCGATCATTTACTATTTGAGAGAAACTGATTTTCGTGACCTTTGACCTTCTGTAACTTTCGTAGCCGTCCAGTTGGCTTTATGGACTTTTGAGAAATTATTTGTGATGCCAAAATAAAGAGTATCCCGCTGGAAAATATTCAGTTGAATTTTTTTAGAGGTTCATGTTTAAAGTGACTGAGCTAGTAGTAAAACAAGATGGTGTACCTTGAAGCTCTTATGTAGTATAGTACTCTTATAATACTGGCAACTGTGAATATGGTGGTATTTGGCGAAGAATATAGATGACAAGATTGGCAACTCGCCCGTTTGGCGTGACAGTCTGGTTGCTTTCAAATCTTAGTTCTTATCCGAAATTTTTTGGAGAGTGTACTAAGACACCAAGGAGCCTATTTGTTAAGTTAGATTTGAGAGAAGCAAAGCGGCTAACGAACTAGCAGAGATTGGGGCTGAATATTCCTGTATTAATTCAGAGCCATTCTAAAGGTTGCGTATAGCATAATTAGGAAAAATTAAAAAATTTAAAATAATGGGACACAACAATACTAGACAGAAGTTTAAAGACATTTAAAGAGGTAAGGTAGAATGAGATAGGAAACCCCTAAAAAAAATTGCATGTGAACGCCCACAATTTCGAAAAATCTAACTGACAAACAAGTTCTCTAACATATGTGCAGAATGGGAGTGGTTAAAAATACGTATGCAGATTCTCTCACATGGACGAATCGACAGCAGAGCAGCATTTGCACCCATGAAGCTCTTTCTATTCGTAGATGTTGTGCTCTTAAACTGACTTGCCGGTTTATTAAAGCCATTGATTTGGAAGAGGTGTTATAAACATTTGGAGGTACAGTAGATTGCAATACCAGGATGGTCTTTATTTTCTCCCTTTTCTTATTTACATCTTTGCAGATGTTTTGAGACCCATACGTTAGTCTATTTGATTTCTCTATGTTTTATAATTCATCTGACAGCATCGCGCCATCTGTCGCGGTTACCTCTTAGGCGTACGGCATCATCAATGTTCATCAGCTTGGTGATATCTGATTATATTTGACCCGGGTTTTCCCGAACCTTAATCGCTCCTTATTGTCTTCTTTCCGATTAATATGCCTTAAAAATGATAGGGTGCTACTGTCATTTTGGAGAGCATTACGATGCTGGAAAATTCAGTTGTTGGTGTGAAGAGCTTTCTAAGAACTTTGAGCAATTTCCTTTAATCCATCAAAAATAAAATTATTTAAAATAAATAATGATAAAAATAAATAACAACAATAATAGAGAAAAATTTTGTGAATATCTTTCTTAGGGCTTAGGTTTTTGTTGGATCAGTTTTCTTGAGAATTTTTGCTTTGCATTGTTATATACAACATGCATCAATGCAATTTTCTAGAACAACAATTTTAGAACAACTAGATTGATTGGAATAAAATTACTTCCAAATCGCGATAGTATAGCATAGTAACAGTCAAAAAAAGTTTATTTTTTTGTTTAGATAGACCTAGAATGTCATGAAATGTCGATATATTAGGTTTGGGCAAAAAAAAATCTGTCTGGCTGTAACTATTATGTGCGCGCGATTACTTTGGAACGGTTTGCGATATTGACTTGAAATTTGGTACACACAATTTACTCCTCAACCCTTCCGGATTTTACGATAATACCTAGGTAAGGGTACATAAAAAATGTTCTTGGCATTAGCTATCCCCACTATCACCCCCCCACTAACACCCCCACCCCATTATTAAAGGGGGTAAAAATACAATTTTTACTTCGTTTGTGTATAAGAACCAAAGGCCTCAAATTCTTTTTGGCACTAGCCACTCCCACTGCCACTCCGCCATCTCACTACTAGGCGTATCGTTTTATGGTTTTTTTGGGATAGACGATTTCTAACATTATATTATTAAAGTCCTATGAACAATTTCTTTCACTAGTGGAGAGCAAATCAAAAATGTATTCACTGTAAGAGACCGTTTCTGGGAAAAATTAAAACAGAAATTCACTATCATACTCAAAAAAATATATATAAACAGATTTGGAAATATATCGTTTGTATCTGTGTTTGCCACCAAATGCAGTCCTCTCGCACGATTTCCGATGGTTTGTGTTTTTTTCAGGATATTTCACATGCACTAAAATAAATGAAGTTTGGCTAATGCAAGTGTTGTCCATTACATGATTCCTGAGGTGCCATTATATAAAGATTTATATATGTTATTACGAGATAAAGGGCATAAATAAAATTAGGCGGTTAGCTATATATTAAAAAACGAATATTGCAAAAAGAAAATGAGGAACGAATAGTTGAGAGTACAGCAACAATTTTACCTTTGCTGGCCTTGTATTACAAATCATGTCCGTAAACTAGGAAGTGTAAGACTTTCCCTTTTAATTAAAATTCACAATTAAAATAAGACTACCTTTACATTCTAGTACAGCTAAAGTATGCAGACATAAAATGAAAACAATGATTTATTCACCACCTCATACTGAACTCACCGCAGATATCTAATTATAGATAAAGAGCTAAAAACAGAAGAAAAACCAAAATAAGGCGTGTTAAATATTAGCAACGCGATAAGTAGGACAAGGAGGCGCGTGATAATCCTGAGAAATAGCAAGAGAATATGAGAAGAAATTTTTATTCATACTAAAACAAAACTTTATTAATCAGTTGGATATAACTTTCAATGCTTCTTACATAAAAATTGGCACACCCCTGTAACTATTATTTTACACAATGTAAATGTAATTGCAACGTAATTTACTCGGTATAGACAGGTTTGATATATAACCGTGAACTTTTAAAGATTTACTATCGGATTTGCGGAAAAGAATATAACTATATAGGTAGGTGTTGAGTCCATACGAAATACAATCTAAGAAGTAAAGACATAAATTAAGAAGGAAATAATATACAATAATTTGCCTGTTTTGTCGGTATGCTAATTGAAATTAAACGCTATAAGCTATGAAAACTCCTTAAAATCATGCCTGAACGATGCAGGATAATGACTCGACATAATTATAATTCGCAAACTAAATTCATAATAATTTCCTGGGCTGTATAATATATCGCTTATTTTTTCATCGAGTTGTGTTAAAATAATAATTAAAACTTTATAAAATAGATTTTATTGAAGGTAATGCGGAAAATGATTTTTGCACTCAATCCGATGTTGCGGAAGCTGCTAATATTGGTACTCTTAATTTACTACTATAAAAGTGAACAGAGAGATATGAAAAACTTATAAATTGTTTAAAAAGTAGCGTCAGGAAAAGAAAACTAGTAGTTTTGTGTTTTGTAGTGGTGAGCAGTCCAAATTAAAATTAAAGCTAAAGAACCCACCCTTCGAATAAAAGTGGTCTGAAAAGGGCTAGGTTATTCGATTTTTTTTCATTAACATATTACTTGAGAAATTACGCTTTAGCAGAGAAAACGCTGTCGTCTGTTTCGCAGCTAACTTCTATGTTAGATGTACTTAATGTTTTAAAAAAATTAAAGGTCAAGAGCTCATCTTTCGATTAAAATGGGTCCGAAAAAGGCCACGTTAATAGATCTTATTTTATTTTAGTTTAACATAAAAAATGCGCTAGCAGCGGAAACGCTGTCAACTACTATGTTAGATGTACTAGGAACTTATTTCTTTTTTTAAATTAAAGGTAGAGAGCCCACTTTTCGATTAAAATCAGTCCGAAGAGGGCCAGATTAATAGATTTTATTTTTATTTAGTTTTTAGTTTAACATAAAATATGCGCTAGAAGCGGAAATGCCGTCGACCACTATTTCGCGTTTACCTTCTATGTTAGATGTACTAGGGACTTAATTTAATTTTTTTTAATTAAAACTAAAGAACCCACCTTTCGATTAAAAGTGGTCTGAAATGGGCCAGGCTATTCAATTTTTGTTTATTAACATATTGCTTGAGAAATTACCCTCTAGCAGCAAAAACGCTGTCGTCTGTTTCGCGGCTAACTTCTATGTTAGATGTACTAGGGACTTAATTTTTTTTTTTTTTTTTAATTAAAGCTAAAGAGCCCACCTTTCGATTAAAGTCGGTCCGAAAAGGTTCAGGTTACTATTTTTTTTTAATACGAGTTTTACCTGAAAAATACGCGTTGGTCGTCAAAATTATTTTGAGAATTTGATGCCAATAGCCTTCTTATTAGCACTAGGGTCATAATTTGTAGGTAAAAATGTTGATATTATCATTACCTACGAATATGTGTATTCAAACCGGCAAAATTAAGACCTCACAGTCAATAAAATTTCAAATTAACAATGAAATTTTAAACGACCTGATAAAATTGTGAATTCATTTGCTGAGCACTACTCTACCGAGGTGCCAAATAAAATAAGTATCACTTTGGTAACCAAGTACCACAAAAATGCACTGCTGAGGATATAATAAACATAATAAGTCAATTAAAAAATACCAATTCTGTAGGAGTAGATTGTGTGTCCACAAAAACTATTAAATCTATTGCTCAATTTATAGCCGAGCCACTAGCCCACCTTGTTAATCTATCTGTAGAACTTGGAAAATTCCCGGACGAATTGAAAATAGGGAAAATAATTCCAATCTACAAAAACAATGATCCACACATAATAGATAATTACAGGCCTATCACTGTACTCACTGTCATATGCAAAATAATTGAACGCGCTATATACAACAAAATATTTCCATATCTAACAAACTACCAAATTATTTCCAAATGTCAAAATAGATTTCACCCTGGCAGGTCAACTGAGAGTGCGGCGGCTGACTTTTTGGAATTTGTGTACAATCGCGTGGATGACAGAAAGTACGTTGCTGCCCTTTTCTTTGACCTGTCCAAGGCTTTTGATTCTATAGATCCGACATCCGTTGCAGAGAAACTTTCTGCGATGGGATTTAGAGGTAACTTTCTTTCATAGATAATATCGTATCTCAGCTTTAGAAAAATTTTTGTAAAACTAGAAGAAGCCAGTTCAGAGAAGTATTGTATTAATCTTGGAGTTCCTCAAGGTTTTGTACTGGGGCCACTTATTTTTCTTTTATTTATAAATGATTTACCACTTCATATTGGTACTGAATGTGTTGTGCTGTTCGCAGACGATGTCTCCATAACAAAGGAGGCAGACACTCCTGAGGAACTCCAAGACAAGCTCAATACTCTCTATGAACAATTTATCAACTGGTGTAGTACTAATAAATTGATTGTTAACACCAAAAAGACTATTTTGCTACAGTTTTTTGGTAGGAAAAAGTTCAAGCACCCATAAATATTACATATAATCAATTACCGGTTGCTCCAAGTGAAACGACAAAATTTCTGGGTATCCATATTGAGTTGGAGATATCACATTAATAGTGTAGGTCAGAAAATAAGTAGTGGCTATTATGCAATTTTGCAAAAGTGTATTAGACCAAAAAACACTAGTAAATGTTTATTGTGCCCTCATAAATTCAGTGTTATCGTATAATGTCATTTTGTGGGGTGGCGCTTCTGAGAGAGTTCTGATTGCCCAAAAAAAAGTTATACGATTAATTTTCGACTTGCAGAAAACTCAATCATGCAGAGCTTTCTTTAAACAACACGGTATATTGACATTTCCTTGCGTGTATATATATAATTGTCTCATATATATAAAAAAGAATATTAACAAATACGAGACAAATTCGCAACTGCATAATTTCCCTACCAGACATGGTAATTTACTAGGACTGCGCAGTCTCGTCAATAATGGCAATTGTCTTGCCGAATAAAGTAATTTTCTGAGTCTGACAAGTTAAACTTCGTTCAATAAATCTTATAAAACACCAATAATATATAAACAGGAATTCGCAACAGGTCTCACCAGCGCAGCCAGGGCAGTGGCGCAGCTCCGTAACGGGTGATGCTACAGAGAAAGTACACATACCAATGAAAAGCCCAAAGTACGAAGAGAAATGTTTATTCGAGTACGTTTTCCCCTCCTAGTCTTCATTTATCCGCAATGGCGCCATTTCAGAATTTTTTCAATTTTTGGAATTTTGACAGCACTAGAACGGAAAATTATGAACAAAATATGCATGGAAACATCTGAAATATAAACGGATATGCTTCTCCGAAGCTTTTATGATCATTTCGACCCAAATCGGATCAGTAACAACATTTCTTCTGCACTTTATAGCCAGCTCTGTAATTGCTGCGACTTAGGCCCTTGTTGCTCCGCAAAACAGGGGGAGAGTAGGGGACTTTTTGGTACGTGTTATCCTGCACCAAAACTACAAACCTCAACATTTTTAGCTTTACAATAATTAATTCCGGGTCGAAAACTAAAATTCCTGGGCTACAACATGTGATATTTTGTCGTATTTGTCGGCCATTTTGGATTTTAGTGATGTACATGAAAATTTTTAGAAATTCCAGAGGCTAATATTTATCAGGATGCCCCAAGGTACCTTCATACCAAATTTGATGCTTTCATCCGCCAGGAAACGGTAATTTCAATAAGCCACCTCACTAATTACAGTGAACTTGCAAATACAAATCACTCGTCCACGTGTTGATAATAAAATAAAAGTAAATATAAATATAGACAAGTACAGCAGGATAATATAATTTTTTAAGATGAAATCGGTAAGACATCACCCAAAAATAAATCAAAGAAATTCATGCGATAAACATCTTCCTTTCTGAAGTATCTGATGATAAGTGTCTAATGATAAAGGTAGGATAGTAAATTTATCATATTAGGTATTATTACCAAAAAAAGTGATATCTTCAGGTTGTTTTATATTATTTGTATTACTGGAGGTTCTCGCAGAGATGAATTATCAAAAATTACTGTTAATGCTGTGGAAGACAAAGAAACACTTTTGATAATAAATATAATCCAATTCAAAGATACTACACTACTACTATCATAACAAATGGAGGAGACGAGAAACTGAACTTACTAATATTTTAGAGCAAATATAAAAATCTTCATCTTAAAAATGCAACAGGCTGCTGCCTACTTTGAAAGTACGAGATTGGCAAATGTTCTTAGCAAAATGAAAGAAAGAATGTATTTCAAAATATGTTAAAATTAATTGGACATTAATTAAAATTTAGATGATGAAATTTGACATTGTTTTCGTAGGTTAACAGCTATCTTAGTGGTCGATAGTAGAGGTGACATAGTAGATTTAAAACATGATTTGAGATGGAAAGTGTCCTGCCCATGACTGAAGAATATATAGGGGAATACATAGAAAATAAAGTGAAAATGCCGATAAAAATTTTTAGCAAAGAAGATATACAGATAAAACAATCTATTAATACGAATCAGCAAACTGACAACCAAATAATGATAAGCACAGTAGCGCAGTGGGCTAAAGCGTGTTGCCATACAGGCATTGCCTATTTTCCGGCAACCTCTGCCTTAGCCACACTTTCCTATACGACAACATCTTATTTCCCCACCTTTAATCTCCACCCAAACATATAACCTAACCTTTGTATTCTCTTTACATGTTCTGTTTGTCCTATTTTGTTCTTTTAGACCAATAAATTCTTTAAAAACACAAATATTTCGAAATACATCTTTTTATTTTTCATGATATTTTCCTGGCGGCACAGGATGAACATCAGGGTCGAACGGATTTTTTCGTTGAATTTTGTTTTCCCGTGCCAGCAATCAAAATTTTTATAAGTGCGTGTGTGCAACGACCAATTTTAGGTGCTGCGCTGGCTCTGGGTCAGATTCCGGCTAGGCGCATATTTGTAAACCTTTCAACACGAATAAATATCTATTGAGCTTGAGCTCTATTGAGCATGTTAGTGACGAGCACCTTTCGTTAAACTGTCTAATGTATACTGTCTAATGTCTCCTTTCCGAACAGTGTCAGCTTTGGACCTGAGGATTGTCTTCTGTGTGCGATGTGGTGGTGGTTATGTTTGCGAGAATTTTGTGATGAGCTCAGAAGTTTATTATCAAAAGGGTACAATTAATTTCAATATTTTTATTGATTAATTTCTTCACTTTCTCGTTAAAATGTAATAATAGTAACTTCATGTTATTGGAATAAATATTTTTGTCGATATTCGTTTTCCAGTGGAATTATTTCTTCCTTGTTGCCAAAGTAACGTGTGGAAAAGAATAACTGCTGTTTACTTATCAGGAACTGTCAACATCTTGTCATCTGATGCTGGCTCGAAAAACCTATTTTCTAATTACGTTGTACACACAAGCTATTTAAATCATGACAAAAAAGATATATCAATTAATGAGCTAAGTTCAAAATAACTTTGTGATCATACATGTGTAAAAAAAGGTTTTTTTTTGGTTTGTTCGGATTTCTTGTCTTTATTTTCGAAAAGGTTTTTCTGTTATCAAAACGACTTTTTAAATACACAAGTTTTCTGAATTAAAGTACAACTTCTCATTGCAAGCTGAAATATTTACAATTTTTGTTTATTAAACCCTTTCAAATTATGTGCATCAAATAGGACATATTTTTTATAGAAAACTGTTTAAGGCATTTAAAAAATATAATCTCGATTTCTAAAAAACTATATCGCTTTGTTGAAGTTTAGAGGTAAAAAGCAAAAGATACCATATTTCTCGATCACAGATATTAATTTACTGTGTATATTGTCCAAATTTTATTACAATCGGTACAGTAATATGGAATTTATGACCAGAAACCTTCCTCAAAATTTAATCTTCAAGGGTAATTAGAAACGAAGAGGATCAGGTAGGTACTTTTAGTATTTCTTTACTTAAAACATATGCTCCTGAAGAGTTGCCCCGTGCTTCTAGGACGCCCTGTATAATTCCTACAAATATGTGGAAAATATAAGCGAACCTAATATACAAGACTACAACAGCCGACTATGTTCACCAATTCATTCTTAAAAAATGTCATAAGTAGTAATGCATTGGTTGATTGTAATATAACGAGAATTCGTCAACTTAGAAATCTGATAATACAATATAAATTGCTTAAAAGCTAAATGTATTGGAAAGTAATTAACGTCTATACACAAAAAGGTAAGATTACAACTATTTCATTATTCTACAAAAGGACATCCTAGAATAATAAGTAACAGGACTTGTTTCAATGTACCGCTATTTCTCCATTTCTGCAAGAGCCAACAAAGAAGCGACAAAGAAAATACTGAAGATGAATCATTTTCAAATTTTATCATAGTATTCTTTTTCAAAAATAATTGTTTTTCACGTGTCAGTTTAAAATAAAAGTACAACACATATGTGTTTAAATGTGAATTTGTATATAAAGCTTATACATTAATTTTTTTAATTTTTCCAGCTGTTTACTATTTAAAAAAATATATCTCCGAGTAATGCACCTTAAATTTTCCTCAAATAAGATTGATGATGGATAACTTTTGCTGAGAAATAAAATATTTCCATTCTCCATTTTCAGATTCAAGAATAAGGAGACTCTGATATTATTATGAGTCTATCTATGCATCGTTCAATATTAAGGCTCTTAATTGGTGCAAAAGGAACCAAGGTAAATTCATGTCTCTTGGTGCTATATTGAGTGTATCTAGCAAAACCTTAAGTATCCAGTGGTAGAAATGCAGGGTGGAGCCGAAGGCCAGGTAGAAAAAATTTAGTACCTCAATGGGGGTTACTCATTGAGTTAGGGCACTGTGAAGATGAGTATCAAAGAAGCAATAATTTTTTGTTCATTTGAAATCCCGCAGAAGAAAGTTAAAGATGGTGCAAAATTGTTAATTTTGGCAAATGTAATCTGGGTAAATTAGTTAATAAATATCACCCATTGAAAGAGTTCCAGAACTCTTTTTTCGCCTTTTTCACGACTGCGCGTACAGCAGCGGTTTAAACCGTTATTTTTTGGCGAATTCAGAATCCGTCTGCTATTATCCAATTGACAACAAAATCTCTACAGAAGTACTGATGATATGAGCAGAAAATAGTTAGTGAGAAGACAAGTTTTCAAGACGGCTCTGTTCGAAGTTAGTGCAGAACTTTTCGCGCTACCAAGAAGTTCTTTGAACGCGGTAGGCTACAGTCAAGGAACACTTGCTCCAGTACAATTTGCTACACCATTTGCTCCTTTCATTGGTGAATGTTTTCTCTTCCTATAAAAGAAAGCGCAACGACATGTTGCTCTTAACTTAATATCTGGATGAGGTGTGCATGGAGCGCTTGCCGTAGTAGGCAAGTCAAAATAGGGGAGTAGTCGTGTCTAATTTATATTACTTCAATCTATTACTTGCATATCCACGTATAGTAATGATAAAAAAAGATTTTGTTTGTGTTCAAATAGGCTTGGAATGTCTCCTGATCTTCTTTGTCTTCCTGCCGTTGCTGCGCCATCATCCTCGTAAACTCCGCAAGTAGGTCCTGTATTTGTTTCTCTGCTGCCATGCTTCTTGTTGTGTTGTTATATAATCACTTTAACACAATAGCGTTAAGAAAATCTAGATATCTCGTTGATATCTGCGATGAAACTTTCTAGAAAAATCCTGAAATAGCACGAAAGAGTCTTGTTTAGAGTCGGTGTCACTATCCAGTCATTAGAATTTCCAGTAATTTCTAAATAGAATGTTCTAGAAATGTTCTTAAACTAACAAGAATAATTCTTATTTAGTGTCTATATCACTTTCCCGTTGAAATAATTTAATTATCTCCACTAATTTCCAAATAGAATGTTCTAAAAATTTTCGCGAACTAACACAAATGAGTATTTTTCAGTGTCTCTATCACTTTCCAGTTGAAAGAATTCGATTATCTCTACTAGTTTCCGAATAGAATGTTCTAGACATTTTTGCGAACTATCACAAATGGGTCTTTTTCAGTTGAAAGAATTTAATTATCTCCTCTAGTTTCCGAATAGAGTATTCTAGAAATTTTTGCGAAACTGCACTATTAACAGTCTTCAGTTCTTACACAATGTCATGTAAGTCTGCTCCGTGTCACCACTAATTCCCGAGAAGAACACTGTGGAAATCTTCTCGAACAATCCAGAAGTCTTCCGTTATAATCCCACTTCTGACACCAATTGTTACGTGTTTACTCCCCTTTTGTAAATACTCTGTATCGTAATTGTAACACCAGGGTAATACTAAACACTAATTTATTACACTAATTTATTAAGTTACGTACTAATTACAACAATCAATAGTATAACACTGATTACTATGATGCACTACTTCAGTCACTTTATCACTTTTTTTACTCCTTGATCTGTTCTCACTAACTGTTTACCTTCGAACTGGACTAAAAAAACTGTCCACTCCAGGGTTTTCCAAGCCTATATATACTCAAAGATGAGGGGTCCAGAATGTTCTCTCCTCCTTCTGGATTTTCTCTTCTAGTAAGCACTCTCTCAACTTCCAGACTCGGACACCGCGCGCCATCTATGGGCCGATTGCCAAACTAGCCAATAACTGAATCGTTCTTTGTTTACTGTCTACCTTTTGAACTTGGGATAGAAATGTAACAATAATATGTATTCATTAATGCATAATAGCCTATAATATATATTTTTCTCCTTTGCAAAATTATTAAGACTGAGAAAATGGGTAATTCTTTATTCTTATTACGGTTGTCAGTTGTCACCATGGTTCACCATTTTATGTAGAGTCTGTTTAGACTCGATAACCGTGAATTTACTACATATATTTATACTTAATTATATGCGAATTTAATTTAGTTGCTTTTGAAATTTCCTTATTTCTAGTAAAGTTAGTATTTTTAAATTTCATGATAGATTTCCTTAAAAATTTCTTCATCCTAGATAGATATCTAACATACTGTATGTAAGAAAAATGCGTTCTTTCAAAGTTCGTCATTTAAAAGATATATTAATGACGTTATGGATTTGTGAAGACTTGGCAAAAAAAATAAAAAATGTGACATTATGAACCTTTTGACGGGTACGAGCGATTTCCCAAAGAAAATTGTGCACTTTTTACCGAATTAATCCATTACTTTACGAAACCACTGTATGTAGCGTAACGTAAGTAAGATAATTTACATTCTGCACAAAATAAGTACTGTATTTTATAGTAGATTATACGCTGTGAAGAGAAAAATTATATTTGACATACTACTGCCAGCTGCAATTTCATTCAGCAGCTAAATTTAGTTATTGCTCATTCAATTAAGTTCTCACGCCATCAATATAACTGGTATCTTATAATAAACGTTACATCCTTTAATCTCATCAACCTTTTTTCTTTTTCATGGAACTCTCGCAGAGTTAAATAGCCCCAGTCATTGGGTATTTATGCCCGTAGCAAATATGAATGATCTGTATTTTCGTATATACGATTATTTCATCGTTGTAAATAATATCCCATCATATATCCTGCTGATGGTTAAAAACGTCTATAGGACTGAAAAGAGAAACAGGGATAGCACATTCATTTTTTACTCTTTTCCATTTGGTGGGTAGATACGTACTGAAATCAGTTTATTAATTAAAAAAAAAATCTGTTAAATTTTTAACGCTATGTTTCCTGTTTGTAAACATCTTCAGGGCAAGTTAAATTGGAGTTAGTATTTGGAAATATTGTTTTCCTCTCCTGTTTCTTAATAAATTATTTTTTAGAGTGACCACTCTGTATATGTTCCACTAAAAGTACAGCAGGTTTCCTCCTTTGCAATTGTGTCAACTACTTGCCAAACATTATTCATTCTAAATATTGTCTTCCATGGCGTTTTCTCAATTAATTACTTTTTCGGGTGACCCCCTACCAAATTCTGGAAGTTTAAATAGGGCAGGGGTTATAAAACTAACTAGACGTAAATATCATACTCTTCACCAGTTTATTGAAATGTAATTTTGAACATTCCCTAGGATACTTTTCGTTGATTTTCTGAAAATGATTATTTTTTTTGTTGTAACGCTATATTTTTAATTTTAATTCTCTTTCGAGGATACCGGTTGATTAAGGTGGGCGCAATTCGACAATTTCTTTTACATCCCTGAACCGATTAAAAAATTTTTTTGATGGGCTTTAACTTTATGGAATGACACTAGGCTACTGAAAACTAATGAAGGAAACATTTTGTTTTCTCCTGCGAAAATCAAAAAAAAAATTTTTTGTTGACTTCAATAGTCTGGTATCTTTTTATCAAGTTTTCTCTAAAAGCCTATCAAAAAATTATTTCAATCGGTTCAGGGATATAGGAGAAATTGTCGAATTACGAAATCATTTTCTTATGCACTGCACCGCCACTCTTAACATCAGTATATTATGCAGTATTTTGTTGGTAGAATCTTAGCAAAGTTCACCACGATCTTCAGGTACACTTTTGAGTTATTATCATGCATGTAAGAAACATGACGAGTGAACAGACAGACAGATTAATAGATGAACAGATGGATGGTTATTTTGAAAGTTAATCAGCATTCGATGATTGACAAAACGATGTGAATTTTTTTTTCTTTAGGAACGATATTTACTATTTTAGGAATGTGTCCCTCAAATACAATATACTTTTCGTTTTCGTGCTTGCGAAACTACAATAGGACCTTACTTTTATATGGATAAGTTAGTCTGAATAGTTTATTTGTGCAGTTTTTAACGTGAACACTTTTGGCCGTTTCAAATGTCTGAAAGAAACAAGTGAGAGAAAATTTATGGAGAAAGGATGAGTGTCCACAACATACGAAAAATTCCTCTGAACGTTCCAATACTTCGTTACTGATATATATTATGTGTCATTAAGAGACTACTAAAATATGTAAATATAAAATGTATCAACGTTGCGCTCATAGTTAAAACATGACGAGAATGACGAAAAATAACTAGGAATCGTCGATTTTTCATTATTCTCGTCCTATTTTAACTATGAGCGCAACGTTGATACACTTTTATATTTACACATTTTAACAATCTCTTAATAGACGGAGAGCCAGCGACGATTTCAGTTAAGAAATTTCAGGCAGGCTAAAAATGTTAATTTGCGTTAAAAGAAAGATTACTAAACGTAGAATGGCCGGTTTGGTAGTCGTGCGTGGCCGGGTTTACTTACCCTGGTTGCCTAAAGGCAATTCAAGCAGGATCACGTTTTAGTATATTAAAGTGACATTCGCCTAATAGAGGAAAAACATAATGGCAGACCAAATGGACGCTGGAAAGGGCCGGCAGACGACCATAAAGTGGTGACAAAATATCTTCGTTCCATTTAAAGTATATTGCCCGCGACTTCATTCACGTGGAAGACTTCTTGCGCGTGGAATTAAGAACATTGACATACTAACTTATGCCCATAAATAAGTACTACATACTCACTGACTACTCCTATAGTACTCAGGAAGTATACTCGAGGGAACCCACTGCGCATCCATGGTACCCGGAGAAATTCACTGCGCATTCATTGCACATAAGAAAAACTTCTGCGCATCCATTGTACTTGAGGAAACCCACTGCGCATCCATAGTACTCGAGAAAACCCACTGCGCATCCACAGCACTCGAGGAAACCTACTGCGCATCCATTGTACTCGAAGAAATCCACTGCGCATCCATAGTACTCGGAAAAACACACTGCGCATCGTAATTTCATAACAATTCATTGTTCTATTTTTGTGTTCAAAAATAATAATTTTAATCGACAATAAAACACATGCCGGGTATGTGTCTTTCATGCTTAAAAACATCCCTCTCCCTGTTCACTTGTTCGGGGGGTCTCTTTTTGAAAACCGTCAAATACGTGTCTGCTTATTTCTTCAGAGGAGCTCGTCGCTGGAATATCAGGTTTCTGACTTACGCGATTTCAGAGATACGTCTTTAGAACATCTTCCACCCCGTTTTCACCCATTCAAAAAATGAAAATCGAAATTTTGTTTTACTCGTGTCTAATAGATTGCAATAAGTAGTATTTCTGCCAAATTTCATGCTTCTATGTCTAACCGATTCCCAAAAACTTAAAAACCTCCCCATCCCCGTTCACCCGTTCGAGGGGGTCTCTTTTTGAAAATCGTCGAATACGTGTCTCCTTATTTCCCCAATAGAGCCCGTCGCTGGAATATCACGTTTCTGACTTACGCGATTTCGAAGATATGAGTACCCTTTAGACCATCTACCACCCCCGTTTTCATCCCTTCAAAAAGTGAAAATCGAAATTTCGTCTTACTTGTGTCTAATAAATTTCAATAAAGAGTATTTCTGCCAAATTTCACGCATCTAAATCTTACCATTTCCGAAAAAGCCTAAAATTTCAACCCCCTTTTTGGCCCTCTTGGGGGTCGAATTTCGAAAAATCCCTTCTTAGTGGTTGCCTACGTCATTCTAGGAACATCTATGCAAAATTTCCGCCAATGGTCGGTGATGCCATCGCTCCATACAACTTCATTGGTGATGGGAGTCTCCCAGATCAGTTATTTTATAATAAATTCGTTTATAGACATTTAACCTGTTACTAATGAATATTAATTAATCTTGTAGATGATGATATGGAATTTGACCGCGTGCAAGTGATTTTAAATGAAGATAGCAACGATATAGATGCAGATGAAAATCAGATGAAGATAGTCGAGAAAGTGAAGAAGACAGCGATCAAAAAAAATAATCATTACTAATGTGGATCCGATGTTATGGTATAAAAATAAAAAGTCAAAAAAATAACAAACACAAAATGCCTTGTCCTTTATACAGGCTACTCTGTACTTTATAACGCTTACGCACAATTCGAAGTCTGCCAGTACGTTAACGATGGAATTTTGTTCTGCCGTTTTAAATAAACAACCTCTTATATGCCTTTTGTATCAGCTAAAAATTTCAGCTTGCCTAATATACCTTAAATGGAACTAAGAAATTTTGTCACCACTTTATGGTCGTCTGCCGGCCCTTTCCAGCGTCCATTTGGTCTGCTAACATTTTTTCCTCTATTAGGCGAATGTCACTATAATATACTAAAACGTGAGCCTGCTTGAAATACCTTAAGTAAGAAGTTTTTTCAGCCTTTTAGGCAACCAAGGTAGGTAAACCCGGCCACGCACGATTGCCAGACCGGCCATTCTACGTTTAGTAATCTTTCTTTTAACGCAAATTAACATTTTTAGCCTGCCTGAAATTCCTTAACTAAAATCGTCACTGGCTCTTGGTCTATAATAACACATAACATATATCAGTAACAAAGTGTGTGCGTAATTGATTGATTTTCTTACTATGTGGATATAGAAGAACTTACTACTATGCGTCTTCCACTCCCAGACTGGTTCGAGATAAGATACAACATGATAGAACGAGTAATAGGCTAAGGCTGCCTCAGATTACTAACCACGCTCTCTGTTTTAATAATGATTAATTTTTCTTTCTGACGGAATTTTATTCTGACTGGATTTATTTCCCCAATAATAATGGATTTTACATCTAAAGGTTTCTGAAATTTTCGCGTAAAAAATATCTATCAAGTTCACGTAAGGTGGCCAGAACATTGAGTTTCAAACTTGTGGAGTCATGAGACTCCAATTAACTCAATTTCCGGTCTTCCAAACGAAAACTCTCAAGCGATAAGACTAGTAACAAGTCATAATATCAATAAAATGCAAAAAGTTCAAAGAGAACCATTTATTGACTAGGTTTAAAATAAGTACAGTGAAATTGTGCAATATCCTATCCAATAAATTATATAATCTGAAATGATCGCCTCCCCAATTAAAACAAGGTAAATTTTACCATACAAATGAAAGCGTGAGCTAACAATCGATTCGGTAGAAAAGATTTATGCAACTTCCCCAGAATTTAATGCAAGCTTTTAGAATAATAATAGTGGCTGACTGAAAATAACAAAAATGTTTTACTAAAAGGTTCTCGTATGTGATTATAACATTCACAAGAACGGAGTTCGAAAGTGCTTTCGACTAATACAAAGTTAGATACGTACATAGAAATTTTGTTGAAGATAGCTGTATGCATATCCTCTTAATTCTGGTACCCCGCCCCTTTTCTGTATGGTACTCGAAACAGTTAACAATATATATAAGTTTTTCTAGTATTAATTTAAAACATTATTTTTATTCCATAAAGTACTAATATCCCTAATATATACAATAACATTATGTACAGCATGTTGCCGGAGTTAATTTAAATAATAAAGAAAAAAATAAAAAGCTACTACATTTAACTTGTCTGTGTCTTGAATTCATGATTCTTTGATTTCAAGCCAAAAATTTAACCTTTAGACAATAATTCGCTATTTTGGAATTATAGAGAATATGTAATTTGAAGCCAACTCTTACACCAATACTTGAAAGTTAGTTTTTTTGGAATTAGTTTTATTTAATTCTTCCGACATGATGTAAAATAAGCAATTGAACAAGCAATGTTATTTCATATATTACAGATATTAACACTTAGTATGGAATAAAAATAAAATTTTACATTTTTACTTTAAAAACTTATTTTTTAACCTGCATCAATTCTACCCTCCACATTAGACGCAGATGGGGCATGACGCCAGAATTGCCACTTTTCAAATAGGGGACATGCACCCAGCTATTCTCAACAAAATTTCGACTTAGGTAAACACTTGATGAATACCGTCGCCAGCTCTCTGTCTAATAGCTGTAAGTTTATAATTAAACATTTAAGTTATCAGAAATGATTAAGTTGTCTTTGGCCAAGAAATCTGTATTTCCCACGGATTTAGTTATGCGGTTATCGAATCTGACCAGATTTTATTAAACGCATTATTAAATAAAGTGATATAATAGTACTTAGGTACTAATGTTTTATGTGCAAACAAGAATAATATTAATACGCTAAAATTTAATATTTAAATAAAGAAAGTGTACATGTGAAATTCCAGTGAATGTGAAAGTGGTGGTCAGAATTAAAGAGATATAATTAGAAAAACTCTCATCTCGCCAATTAGATGACGCTGACAAAATTTTAGGTATGACCTAGATACACGCATGTACAGAAGGTCTATAGTATTATCCTCTTCTTTCCTCTTACCTTCAGCTTATTATTTATTTATCTTTTAATATATTTTAGGTCAGGTAAATAACCTGGCTGAGAATACCTAGACCCAGTGAAAGACGTTAGTAGATTAAATCATAATTAATTAGCGCCAATTCGTTGCCATCGACTACCTGTAAATAGTGATGAGGAATCGATAATGAAAATAGTTCTCACGTTTTGTACACGGTGTGGCCAAGTAGGATCTTGATAATTGCAAGATTTTTTTGTTGGATCTCACGTTAAGATGTCAATGGTACTTAATTCTCTTCTGATTCATAAGGAAGTTGCAGGATGTTCACAAATGATATTTAATCTCCGGGGATCTCCTACAAAACAAATTATATCGAAATAAAGTAGATATTACTTTTATTGTAAACACTATTTTCTTTATCCCAGAGGGGCACATTTGTTACGAGTGTTGAAATCCCGAAGCAGGAAAAACCAAAATTGTACTTTTTTGTTCATTAAACCTAATAGTCTAGGCTCAATTTTCTAAAAAGCCTTCGGGAATCACTCTTAGAAACAAATCATATTACTTTTTGCCAACCTATTTTTTTAGAGTAATTCCGAAAATTTTGGTTGTCATCTAGAATTCGGTATATTTTTTCAATTTATCGAGAATATCTTCGTAAGAAGTGAGTTGAGAGAAAAATGTCAAGAGAGTTGAAATTTTCTTTAATATAATGTATATAAATATATAATTCCACAAGCTCATTGGCATGCAATGGGGATTTAAGATCAGACATATTTCAAAAAAACAACAAAATAATTCATCATAATTGTTCAGAAGGATATTTCTTCACATTGTTGTATGTAAAATATATTCATATTTTCGTCATTTTGTAAAGTTTGAAATTCCATGGGCGTTCAAAAGGGGTAAGCGACTATCATGCGTGAGTTTTAATATTTCTTTTTATTTCAGATTAGACATTAGAAATGATTTACTTGTTAGTTTTAGCTCAGAAGATATTGACTTTAGTGCGTGTGTGTTGTGGCAGAAAACTAAATCTGATCGTTTAAGTGCGGTTGAAGGTAAAGGACTGTCCTACTTATCTGAAGTAACACATCTTCGGAAAATACTACAAGATAAAAAAGATAAAAAATGGGCCAGTGTAATTTTGAAACTGGAGAATATTTTACAAAATCTTAAATATCATAAATCATGTTATGCGGATTACACTAACAAAACTATGATAGAGCGCCTTCGGAAGAAGTCAACTCATGTCGCTGCTGATTCAGGAAATGTGAAAATTGTAGATCGAGAATCAAGAGAATGTGTGAGACAACAAGGAAGAAATGTGCCTGACTGCAAATTATATATTTTTGGCCGGAGTGAAACAAAGGAGCTATCTAAACAAATTATGTCATTTGATATGGAAAACAAAATAAAGCAACTCGCGAAAGTCAACTACTAACTTCGCTTTCATATCGCAGGTATGTTAGATCTAATAGCTTCTAAGGCTCGTTACCAGAGCAGCTGTTTACTGACTGAAAACCCAGTAAAATGCGAAGAAATTGAATGTTTGCCTTCAGAAGTGACACGCAACGCTGCTTTCATTTAGATTTGGTTCTAACTTAGTGCTACTGCAAATAAAGGACACGTAAATAGATTGTGGTGAAATTAGGTAATATTATAATTTCATATTATTTTTTGTAGATATTCCAACTAAGCGATGTATGGAACAGATATTTGGTAATGAGAATCTAAATATATTTTACACATAACGCAAAGTAATATCCTTCTGAACAACTATGATGAACTATTTTGTTGTTTTCTTGAAATATATATCATTTTACATCCCCATTGTACGCCAATGAGTTAGTGGAATTATAAGTAAAAAACATTTTGAGGTTTCTGGTTCTTGTACACACCCTAATTCACAATTTTTTTTCATCCCCTTTAATAATGGCTAATGCCAAAATTTTTTTTGAGACCTCAGCTTCTCTTGTATATACTAAATACCAATTTTATGGACTCTTACCTGCTATTTTACCCAAATTTACCCCCCAACCCTTCGACGGAACAAGATGAAAATATAATCTAGTTCTAGATCTCGTTAAAGTACATACGTATACCAAATTTCAAGTCAATATCTCAAACGGTTCCAGAGTAAACGTGCGCACAAAAAAGTTACAGACAGACCGACAGACAGACCGACAGACAGACAGACAGACAGACAGACAGACAGACAGACAGAAATTTTTTTCTCTCAAACTGAAAATCTCGACGTTTCGTGACATTCTAAGCCTATTTGAACAAAAAAAATTTTTAAAAATTTTTTTGTCGTTACTACCACTGGATGTGGAAGTAATAAGAAAACTATTCAAGACCGACGACCAGGCGCGTAAAGAGACAACTTTTCTGGGGGTTATTTTTCAAATTTTTCAACTTCATAAGACTTAAACAGCCAACTCTGTAAATAACTAAATAATAATTCCTCAAAAAAAAATGATGAGCGGGAGGGGGGAAATTCTAAAAAAAAATTCAATAAAAATTGCCAAATTGCGTCTCAAATTTCCAACTTTTGTCTAACTTTTGCCAAGTCTGACATACCACCCCTTTGCTACGCCCCTGCTGACGACTTTGAAGGAAAACGGATCACCGCATATAAGGCAATTTGACCTACGACAAAAATATTTTATTCCTAAAAATTAATATTTTGGCTTTTATCAGATTGAGAGAACTGTATGTGGTGGAGTAGGGCGAAAAATTCGGCCTTCCACTTGAAGGTGGATAATTTTAACGAACATTGAATATTTATGAAATAAAAAACGATATTAATTAATTATGTCACTCCCATATATCAATGTCTTACGGACAGTCGCTATCATATCGTACAATCTATCTAAGATTATAATTTAAAAAAATTTTCATTTTCTAAAGATAGATCTCATCTATTGACGGTAATTGTTGTCAAAGCGGTGTAAACAAAGCGTTTTTTATAACAAAACGATCATTTTGGATAGCTAGATTTTTCTGTGCTTAACCCTCAAGGTTCTAACTAACTTACAACAATATCGATTTCATAAAATTATTGACTTAAATTGTGTCTTATAAAGTCAACGATTTTTTAAAAACAACTTTCAAAGTAATCGATACCTGTAGCTCCAGAATCCATGCCGAAATATTCTTGACAGTGAAATATAAAAATACACAGATACTCCGTCGATGTTTTGGACCCAAAACAGGAAGAACGAACATTTGTGGGCCTCGTTTGCATTTTTATTATTATTAATACAAATAAAATATAGACAATGTTAGGAATGTGGATTATTAAACAACTTTTTTTTAATTAGATATATTTTAGTACCAATGGTTGTCTGTTGTCTTTCTAAATAGGTCTAATTGCCGTATGTGCACCGTGAATAACTCTAGAGAAAATAATTTCATAAAAAAATTCCATTGGCAAAAATTGGATACTCTGCCAAAAATGTGTTAACTATTTCATCATTTGGCAGATTTTATAACTCTGCAAATGACTGGTTAATTTTCTCATATGGTCGACTCGTATTCGATATATCAGAATTCGAAAGGGTGATTCTACAGTGAAGGAGGGAGCAATGAGAGTTAAAGGTTTCATGCCAAAAATGTAGCCATTTCATCAAGGTGTTTTAAATGAAACATCCTGTATATTTAAATGTGAAGGCAATGGTTCATTAACTATTCCTTTTTTCAATGTAAACTATATATATTTCTGTAACTTGGAATAATACTGTTTTCAAGTAACAGTATTCTTTGTAATGCAAGTAAACGTTTTTACATAATGTTTAGAGGCTATCTTTCACCGAGCAAGTGAAGGTTAATTATAAACATAGATAGATAGACCTTTATTAGTAGTTTCGATATAAAAAGACAATACAATATCACAGTATAAAACTTAACAAAGACAATCAGGACATAATTTGAATCACATAAACATAATGTATATAAAACTGAAATCTAATAACAACTGTTTTAAAATACTTATATACACAATGAGAAATATTTCAGTTATTTACTAGTGTCATCTAATTGGTTTTATTTACTAATTTTAGCATATTATAGACCAGGAGCCCGCCGACCACTAACTGTGTATAATAAATTTATGCCCAAAATGAAGGAATTGTTGTAAATTTGGGGTAGGATGGCACAGGATACCCAGCCAACCTTTTTCTTGGTACAGGGATATAGGGAACACCTCCAAATGTGTAGAAAAATGGTTTGTAAAAGTATAATATGCTTAGGAATGACTTTTGCGGGAATAGCTAAATAATAAAAAATTCTGGGACAATGGGTCAAACTTTGTAAAAAAAAAACACCCCCAAAAAACTCATAGGTTTACGCATAAGGATTGGAGGAATTTCTTATTTTACCCCCAAAAATTATGAATTCCGACTCCCATTTGTTTTGGATGGTACAAGGAGGCGCTACGCCCGACCAATTTTGAAAAAAAAAGTCAGGTAAAAAAATATGATCCGTTTATGAATGCCAATCAGAAACTTGGTAAGTATGAGCCTACTGGATGCGAAACTACATCTTCCATGTCTGAAAAGCGATATGAAAGCCTTGCCATTGACGATAATTGATGACGTACCGGAACTTCCTACCACATGTAATGGTACAGCATGTAATTCGATGAATATAACAAATAACAGGTATATAATAAATAAATAATAAATAAAAAAGGCTAGCATGGATATTTCTGTGCTCTACTACCGCATTTTGGGCGTAAACTTGATAAACACTACTAGTGATCGGCGGGCTCCTGGTCTATTATAGGCATATATAACTTTTGTACTTGGACAAAAAACATACATTCCTTTTTGATTCAACTTTGTACATAAGTATAAAGTACATGGTTTTTAACAATTTTTTGAATCTAAAATGACTGCATTTTCTTATTTGTGTTGACAGAGCATTTAAACCTATATTTCATAACGATGTTTTAGCTGTGTCTTTAAAAAAAACAGTATTGTGTCTTGTGTTTTGTGAATGAACATTACTTATATATTCAACTTTGTTGCATAAATACAGAGTAGTCTTTTTATTCTTTAATTTACAAGTAAAATATAATGATATTATTGCTTTACATTTATGAAATTAAGTAGTGGTAGCATAGTTCCTAGCTGTGTATACCTGTTACCTAACAAGGATTATTTTTATTAGTTAATCTGGCAACTTCTGTAGTTTGTTTATTTCGTTTTTGTTAAAATTTAAAATAATACTCGAACAATATTAAAAGTGTAGATTTATCATTGATTTGTATAAGATTTTAGTGCTCATAGTTACGTTGTTACCTATTCTTCTCATGAAAATCACTTTTCTGACATTTTATTTAGTATATAGTCACAATGTTTTTTAAAACTTAGGTTCTCATCTATTATAAATTATAATACCCAAATAAATACTTATTTTCTTTAACTTGTTCAAGCTTATAATTATTCATTTCAACATAAGAATGTAAGTTGCATTTGAATTAGACAATTTAAAATTATTTCCTATTAACATGCATTTGGTTTTATTCAAATTAAGATTTAAACTATCTTCCTAACCAGTTATTTAAAACGGCTAATTCCTTGTTTATAATACATCTGATTATGATTATTACCATTTATATGGAGTATTGCATCTGCGAACATGAAAACTTTAGAGTGATTTACACATTTCAATATCATTTATATAAGTACATGTTTTTGTCGGGTGAGATACTCATTTAATAAATAATTAGCCACTACAAAACTACTACTGCAAAGTCTGAAAGTATATTGTTCATTACGGTAAAATAGGTTTTACAAGCACTAAAATATTAATTATTAACAGAACGGTTAATTTAAAAGCTGTTTAGAATTCTAACGAAGTAGAGTTTCATGTAGCGTAAGTACAACGAGGCTGTGGTTCATACGTCTTTGTGTTCCAAAAACTTTATTAATATCAAGGATACAGGAGTTCCACCAGCATATAATTAAAGTACATCTTCAACTTTGATACGCTGGGTTTAATCCCTCTACATTTGTAAGAAAGACAAAATGAGATAAATAACTAATTTGGTTGGCACAGCCTGGGTAGAGTCACATAATTATATTATATAATGAATTTAATCTTGTAAACCATTTTTACAGCGTGAAACAAATTAGATAGCTTGAAAATCAATAGGTTTGAATAGCAAACGCACACTAGGAATTCGTTGAGGAATTTTGTTGAGATTTTGATAGAAGTTTATTTCATTGTCGCTGAGGTGACTAAAACTTATACAAAAAGTTACGTTTTTTGTCTATTGCACACCCCGCTGGGTAATGAACAGTTTCGCTGATAAAAGTTAATTTTATGAGACCAAAAAATTTAGTAAATGAGGAAGTTCTCAATTCGAGCCGTATGTAAAGTCTGTATGATATTCTAAGACACAGGCGGTGCTGATTCGATATTAATTCCCACTGTAAAAAATCGCTGGGTAACTATTGGTTGCACATTGTACATTACTTTATAGCACTTAGTTGACCAATTAGGAAAATCTGAACACTCCGCAGTCCATATGGACTCTCGTTAGTTCCATTACAGATAAGGCCGTGCTGTAACCGAGACAGGCCGGTATTTAAGTGCGATCATTGCTTTGTATAGTGTATAATGATGGCTATTACTCGCGAGGGTGATGTTTACGTCACGAGCCGAAGGCGTGTCGTAAATCATCCGAGCGTGTAATAGCCATTATACGCAAGCTGAGTACTATAATTTATTCACGACTATCGTATATTTTAACTGTTTTAATCGTTTAAAAGTGAAGAAATAGAGTTCGTTTACAGTAAAATGTTAATGTGTTAAACGTCAAACACGAAAATATGCACGAAAACATGGAAAAAATGGATTTGCCGTTTATTTATGAAAATTGGTAGTTCCTGATTGATCAAAAGTGCACTAGAATTAAAACAGCTAGTACCTGGTTGGTCTAAGATGCTTTAGAATGAGATTATATTCATTATATGTTGGATTAATGACTATCATAATATATAAGGCAATTCAATCATTAAAACCTAAATCGCCTGTAGGAGTTGATGGTCTGCCATCATACCTTTTTAAAGCATATGCAGACATAATGAAAGTTCCACTAAAAATAATATTTAGTACTGAGCTAGAAAATAATACTTTTCCAGATTTATTTAAAATAGGTAGAATTGCCCCTATACATAAGAGTGGAAATACCAGCCTTATAATAAACTACAGACCCATTACAGTGTTACCTTCACCATCAAAAATACTAGAACGGGTGATATATAATAGAATATATGCTCACGTTTCACCCATAATTTTAGAAGAGCAACACGGCTTTGTTAATTGAAAATCAACAGTGACAAATCTATGTGTATTTAGTGACTACATTGCGAATGACATAAACAATACTCACATACTGACACCATATACACTGACATGGCAAAGGCTTTTGATAGGGTAAACCATAGAGTCTTGATACAGGGACTAAAGTCTTTCTCATTTGACGAAAATCTATTAGGTTTTTTGGACTCATATCTTATTAATAGACCTCAGTTTATTAAATTCAACAATGTCGAATCTTACCCTTTCATAGCTTCCTCTGAAGTCCCACAAGGGTCGATTCTAGGGCCCCTGCTTTTTGTTATGTTCGTAAACGACATATCGGATAATATTAAGCATGCCAAATTCCTACTTTATGCAGATGACCTAAAATTATATCTGACAATGAAAACCATAGAAGACACATATTTATTACAAAGTGATTTGCAAGCTATTTCAAATTTTTGTAAAGATAAATATTTAGCCTTTAATGAATCTAAATGCGAAGTTGTAACTTATACTAGGAAAAAAAGCCCATCATAGAAAATTACACCATTAATAGCGTTCAAATTGAAAGACTATACGAAATTAAGGACCTAGGGGTTACCTTTACAAGCATGTTTCCTTTTAGCAGACATATTGTAAAATTAACAGCTGACTATTACAGACGACTTGGGTTAATTCTTAGGTCTACTCATGATTTTACTTGTGGGACGTGTATATTGCTATTTAACTCGGTTAAAACTTGAATATGCTTGTATTTAATGGAATCCGAAAACTTTCGTATACTCGGAAATGTTGGAAAAAGTCCAAAAAAGATTTCTAAGATTGTTATACCTAAAAAACCATGGAGTGTGGCCACACTTAATATCATATAATAGACAACTAATTGAACTTAATATAAGCCTTCTTTCTGAACGACGTGAAACAGCTCAAATCCTGTTTATCTAGAGTATCTTGCATGATAATTTTAATGCACCTGAAATATTATACGCTATTAGCTTTAATGTGCCCGATATAAGATTAAGAGTAAGAAATTGTAAGTTTAAAATCTCAAACCTAAATTCACCAACAGAACAATGTCTACTTGCAGTAAATAACTTCGTAAGGAACAATGATATAGATATCTGTAATGTTAATAGAAATGTGTTAATGTCTTATTTGTGAGTGATTTTATATGCTGTGCTTCTGTTTTAGTTTTAATTCTTGTTTTTAATTGTTGTTTTTATTGCATATTTTTATTTGTATGGTCTTGTAATCTATGCCATACATGTTTATACCTGTATTACCACATACACTGCACATCATGTAATTGGATTTATCTGTTTGCTGTACAGTATAATAAATAAATATAATAATAATAATAATAATCAATATTTGTCAATTGTTAAATGTAGAATGCAATGATTATACGATAGTCGTGGATAAAACTATTTTTATCCAATACACACGACAATATGTGGTTTTGAGCGCTGACACATTTAAATTCGCACGCAACGTCGACACCACTACGACTCCCGAGGAAACGATTTTTTCTTATATACATTGAAGCGCTTGATGAATCAATACAAATTGACCATTATTTAAAAGATTAAATATTCAACAATGAAATGAGGTATAGATTTTCTTGGTTCATTGAGCGCATCTAACTGAAATATACATTGAAAGTTCGGAAAAACGTAAAAAATTAGAAATAAACTGCAAACATGCTCACTTTGAAATGTTATTATTACGACTTACTGTTGTTTTTCAAATGTGAAACGTATATAAACATAAAGATCATATATTATGTTCAACTATAAATAAATAACGATTCATGATTTTAAGGAAAACTTTTCATTTCTATGGAAGATTTTCTTCATTATTGAAAAAAACTTGTTACATACAACTTTCAATAAAAACAAGAGTACGGTACCCCATCTAAGGGAGACATTGAATAATATAAAAAGTAAATTATTATGTAAAGCGAATTTGAACGTGAATGATCTGCTATTACATTAATATGTAAAACAAATTCAAACAATTCAACGTGAATAAATGATCTGATGATAGATCCTATCATTATACGATTCCAGTGCTGCTACCTATAAGTTGCCATCACCTTCGCGTTTCAATGACAAAGCGAGTACAAGTTTCCGTTCTCTATACCGTTCTCTACGTTGTTTCATCTGCGACGGTGCACAGTGGGGCAGGAATTCGAAAACGTGGCAATAATTTCCGGAATAATCCCTAAAAAAATCATTTATATGAGGGTGTACATTTTAAATCTGACATTGAAATATAAAAATATAGACCTGTCCGATATACAAAGGTCAATCTGCCACCTTGGAAAAATAAAAAACACAAAAATTGCCGAAACAATTAAAATACAATATCTTTTCGATAAGAAAGAGTAATTTCACCAAAGTTGGCAAAAATAAAACTCATCTGTGGTCAAATATAATGCATCTAAAATTAACAAAATAATTGACAAACATTATTATGAAAATATAATTGTCTGCAATTCCACCTACTGAACAGGTAATAGAAAAACACTGTTTAAAAGTATATTTCCAAGTCCAAAAATTGTTAGGTTCTGAGGAAGATCCGTTACAATTCGGGTGGCTTAAAACTAAGAATAGCTTCCTAAAAATTTACTAAGTGATATTTCTTTTAAAGGCTGTAAAAATAATTAGTGTAGAAAACTGAATATAATTTTCTATTCTATGTATCTATTGTAAAGAAAATAATTGTGTCAATGCTTCCTCTACCTTTGATGAATCGGCTATCGATGAGGAATGCGGTGAAATTATGGCATATTACTGTAATGAAATTAATATAGTATATTTCATTTTGTTTCTATGAAAATTGGGTGAAAAAAAGGAGGATTAAAGAAAATACATTTTTGAAAATTGTAAAAATGCACTTTTTTGAAAATTAAAAAAAAAACGCATTCTTTTTGAAAATTAAAAAAAATTAACTCTATCCCCTAAAAGTACATAAAATAACGTACAATCGAGAAGAAAAAAAAGTGACGTACAATGCCTCCTTGATAATTGACGAAGAATTAAAATTTTTATTTCGTCCGCCATCTTTGACCGTTCTATTTGGCATATGATGTCCCGAATTGGTGCATTATATTTGACCACAAATGAGTTTTATTTTTGCAAACTTTGGTGAAATTACTCCTTCTTATAGAAAAGATATTCAATTTTAATTCTTACGACCATTTTTGGTGTTTTCTATTTTTTGCCAAGATGGCGGATTGACATATCGGACAGGTCTATGTTTTTTAAGAATTTTATTCCAAATAAGTCAGTAATTTTAAAATTCCTGTCTGATTACTAGTACAAGATATTTTAAGCAGATAAGTTGAAAATCCGTGAAAGCGCGAAAAAAGTGTATATAACTTTTGACGCACAAGGAAATTTTGGGCGAATTTTTTTTTTTTTAATCAGGAGGTCATAATACATAAAAATCAACAATAAAATTACAGGTAGAATGTTGTCGCCGAAAAAAATTAATTCGACTGCACTATGACGGAGATGTGTGGCAATTTTCAATAGTAATGTTAGAACTTAACAAAACTTTAAATCAATCTGAAAATGCTGCCATTTTTTAGAATACGTATTCCCTTTTCAAAAAGCTATAATTGAAATCGGTTCCTTGCAGAATTAACCAATTAGAAACAATTTTTATTAGGGAAACTGAATGTTAGCGCGTACCCACCCAGCGGGTGTATGCAGTAAATATAAAAAATACGTTGCAAAATTTATTCATATTCCTTGGGCTCATGCATAGTGAAACACATTATGCACAGTAATCAGCATACCCAACAATATGGCTAAAGGCTGATTTAGCTATGCAGAAAGTACAAAGCCTTGAAATAAGCATGCCAAGTCGTGGCAAAAAATTGAAAACTACATGTCCACAAGATAAGAAATAGACGATCCAAGTCGAATATTGGATACAGTACATTCATTTCTTTCAGTTATTTGTCAAATATTATAAAATATTTCGTAATTCTTGTAATTATTTTTTATTACTTCATGTATTTCATATACCTTCTTATTTTATTTTCATATATCTTCTTAGATGAGCAGTCATTTAGAATTTTATTTTACAAAGTTAACTCCATTGTTATAGACGGAGAGCCAGACCCAAAAAATTCTCTGAATTTACTAATCCTGGTGTTTTGCCAGTTGATTTCAGTAGTTGTGTACACAAACATACTTCGATCAGTCAAGCGAAATCGAGAACAGGTGTCTCAAGTACTCTATCAAAGGTGTCATAATTACGGAGGTAATAAAATAAATTTACTAAGGCTGAAAATCGTTATGCAATTTATATATTGCATATAAATGATGGTTGTGTCAGTTGTATGTGGGGACGGAGCTGGTCGGTCAGCACCAATGTCTGTACAAAAAATAAATAACGTGCAATTCATTTACTAAACTTTAAAATGTTTTTGAACGCTATATTAATCATACCGTGCGTGTAATTTCCCATTAGGCATGTACATGTACATAGCACGATAGATATGACAACATAGCTGCCGTAAATTCCTCCGTCGAGCGGAGCATCCCAGCCTGTTATTTTATTTCAGCCAGCTGGCACGTGCAATGTTGTAATTTTACTCCCTATGCCTAGCGTTCGGCTACACGCACGGTATATTAAATGGTCAGTTAACCATTTTGAGAGACAACGCCCGTCAGTCAGCGAAACAACAACAACAACAAAATTCGCGCGCGCGATAGGCGTGCTACGTGGCGGCTCGCTTTTTCCTTATCATTACTTAACGAACTATTAACTAACTTTATTTTAAAGTGTAATTGACAGCAATATTCATAATATACATTTTTTATCTAATTAAATTTTTCCTAATTACATCGAATAGACCATTATGAAAGAAATATTGAAAAATGTGTGCGTATAAAAAATTATATTTAATATGCAACATAGCAGGAGTTATACTTACAAGAACTTCGCGGATATGATTTTGTAAAATTTGAAGTGTTGTATAAAAAACTCGTTTTTCCACATAATCCCACACAAAAATATCTAAAACGCTTAGATCTGGTGAGCGAGCAGGCCAACGTACAGTTGCAATTACTCGCCCATTATACCGGTTCACTAAATGGGCCATAACTCGAGCGACATTATGAAACGGAGCCCCATCTTGTTGGAAATACATTTGTCCAGAAACTGCAAGTGGTTTTCAATATTTCTTCAATGCCATTTTGGAGGAATTCTAAATATATCTCCCCTGTCAAAGGTCCTTGAAAGAAAACAGGTCCAATAATTCTTGTTCCAATCACCACAGCCCACACACTTACTCCAAATCTTTCCTGAAAATTACCCTGCCTCATGAAATGTTGATTTTCCTGCACCCAGTACCTATTGTGTTGTTTATTGAACATTCTATTGTTGGTGAATCCCTAGTCATCAGACAACGATATCAAAGAAACAAAATTCGGGTTAGCGGTATTGTTCCGAAGTAACCAGTCACAATAACATAATTTTCGGTTGCCACCATCTTCGTACGATATTTAAATGAGCGGTAACCATATTTTTTTTAAATATTTCTTGCTGATTCATGACTAATTTGCACCTCGTGGCCAATTTCTCTAGTAGAGGCAGTAGGATTCAGTTCTACAAAAGCCAACACATTAATTTCTGTCGCCAAGGGTGTAAATATTTTTTTGCAGGGGGGGGGGGGGGGCAACGTGAAAAATTGATGAGCGGGAGGGAAAAAAATCCAAAAAAATTGTCCTCACCTCATAATTTTACATGGATGATTTCTGTTCGGATACCTTTGGGCATCAAATCTGCAGCTTTTCTGGAATTTTTGTGTTATTCTCCAAAAATTAATAACATTTCATCCCTTGTGTATATGTTAAACAATAAAAACAACAATAAATTTAAAGATAAAGAGCAAATTTATTAAATTAACAATACACACGTATTATTATCTGTCAAAATTCTTCTTGTTTCCCCAGCACACTTCTTTTATTTGTAGCGTTGTTTTGTTGACAAAATGCACGGTCATTAAACTATAACGGTTACCTCATCCAGTAGCTTCTAGACAAAGGAGCGCGCGGGGGGGGGGGAACTTGGGTCTAGCGCCTACGTCATGTAGCCACCTATATCTTTGTCTCTATCTTTTGCATGGGAATAGGATATCTGTCTTTCTTGCACGCTTTATTTGTTTAATTATTCAGATCAAGGTCAAAGTCTAGGTAGGTCCAGAGCCGACACTAGTTGCCACGTGTCGTGTTTTCAATATGTCTGACATACGACAACGACAGTGTGTTTATTTTTATATTGTTTGTCGCACGTCGCACTGTCACTGTCCGGTGTAATAAACTAGTTTGCTGTCGTCCCAGTGTATACTATTCGTCTATATCAGTGTTTATTAATTGAGTGAGTAGCAAAATGTCTAGTGCCGGCCCTGGCTGGGTCTAGAGGCTACGTCATTTTCGGTTACCTCCCCCGCGCGCTCCTTCGTCTAAAAGCTGCGGGATGATGCAACCGTATAGTTTACTGACCGTGGACAAAATGAATGTTTTGAGTCTAGTTTTATGCAATTTCCACGGCATACTTACTTGATGGCGTATTTTCTCGATATTTTAATTATTATCTACCGGAGAAGCCCAAGGGGGGGAGCGTCCTACCGCAAAGTTCGGGCAGTTGGTTCCAAATGCAGTTGGCAAAATCACATACCAATATATAATTTGAATTTTACACTGTAACTCCCAAATTAACACAATAATTATTCATTTATTTATCAATGTCGTGTTTTTCATGAAAGCTAGGGAAGCACAGCCTCCCGTACACGACGCGGAATCCCTATATTAATAATATTATATTAATATTAATTTTACATAAATTCATTTACTAGATATATTAGAACTGGCAATGATTTTTAAATAGAATCTATATGATTCTACTGATCTAATATAATATTCCCAGGTGTACATACCTATTTTACTTCCACATCCAGTGGAAGTATAGTAACGACAAAAAAAATTTTAAAAATTTTTGTTCAAATAGGCTTAGAATGTCATGAAACGTCGAGATTTTAAGTTTGAGCGAGAAAAAAAAAATTCTGTCTGTCGCACAGTGGAAAAAAAGTCTACAAGTCAAATTTTAATCAATTTTGATCTACCTTGGCTTAAAATGTAGGTTATTGGCTACACTTTCAGAGTATACTGCCTAAATTGCAAACCCCGATTTCCTAACCTCAAAAAATGTATCAAATATGAGAGTAATCACTTTTTTCCTGGGCTTAAAATGCAAGTTATTAGCTACCCTTTCAGCGTGTACTGCCTAAATTATGAACCCCAGGATTGTCAAATTGATCAAGATTTGACTTGTAGAAATAGAAAAAAGTGATTACTCTCATATTTGATACATTTTTTGAGGCAATTTAGGCAGTATATACTGAAAGGGTAGCTAATAACCTGCATTTTAAGCCCAGGATTGTCAAAATCGATCAAGATTTGACTTCTAGAAATAGAAAAATTGAGTCATATTTGATACATTTTTTGAGGTTAGGAAATCGGGGTTTGTAATTTAGGCAGTATACTCTGAAAGTATAGCCAATAACCTACATTTTAAGGGAGATCAAAATTGATTAAGATCTGACTTGTAGGCAGATTTTTGTCCAAAAAAGGCGTTTTTTTCCACTGTGTGTCGGTCTGTCTGTAACTTTTTTGTGCGCACGTTTACTCTGAAACCGTTTAAGATATTGACTTGAAATTGGGTACACATATGTACTTTTATGATATCTGGAACTAGATTATATTTTCATCTTGTTCCGTCGAAGGGTTGGGGGATAAATTGAAATAAATTTGGGGTAAATAGGTAAATCAAGCAGGTAAGAGTCCACAAAATTGGTATTTAGTATATACAAGAGAATCTAAGGTCTCAAAAAAAGGTTTGGCATTAGCCACCCCATTACCACCCCCATCCCATTATTAAGGGGGTGAAAAAAGGGGATGGAAAAAAAAATGTGATTTAGTGTGTGTACAAGAACCAGAATCCTGAAAATATTTTTTTTTTCATCCACCATCCTACCATTCCACCTATGCTTTTTCTTTACTTTATTTAGGCTAAAGTTTTTTTTAATTTTTAATGTGATCAAAGACCTATTTTTCTTTAACAGTTCCTATTTTTTAGTTTTATTAAAAAAAGGATTTTTTAATTTTTTTAAAGTAGTATTAGGTTTAGGTACATGATGATCCAACAAGGATTGAACAAGGTCATTTTTCAAACGATACAAATGTTTGTCAAAAACCGAAAAAGCCATTCGATGTATTTTTCCCCAGAAACCAAAAATTATCATAAATGAAAAAAACATATAAATTGAAAAGAAAATAGTTGTGACAAAAAACAGCATATTTTATTTTATATTCGTTTTTTCATTATAACTTTTGGATTCGGCGGAAAAAAATACATCAAATGGTTAATTTAGTTTTTGTTGCAAACGTTTCTATCACCGGAAAAATGGCCTTGTTCCACCTTGGTTAGAACAGCCTGTATTGTACATAGTGACTTGAATCTGTATTCGATTTAATTTTTTAAATTTTAGTAGCTTTTCCCATAAAAGGTTTTTATTTTATTGCAATGATGCACTGTAAAGGTATGAGTAGTTGTTTTTTGTTCATCTTCTAAACCCCCCCCCCCCCCACCCCCCCCCCAAAGTAGTAGGCTTCGGTTCGGCCCTGCGAAGAACTTGTGTATTTGAGTAATACCATAACACTTATACGCAAGGTTCCTACGCGTATCAAATTTGAAAATTATATCTCATTTTGTCTAAAGTTACAAGGAATATAAAAAGAAAATAAAGTTCAGTTCCCTGTATCGTAGAAACCGTGTATTTTATGAAAAAAATTCAGGAAAATGAATTATGTCAATACATATCACCAACAAAAAAACTCAACTATATAATCTAAAAATAATGTATGTATAAAGTAAAGTTTTTAATTTGCATGTCTTTTCAATTCAAAGCAAGAAGCTGTATATTTTATTTAATTTAGGAAAAAAATCAGTTTAATAAAAACCACGAATCGAAGTCTGTATTACAACAAATAACAAGTGCTTATTATGCATAAACCTACAAAACCTAACTACTAAAGTGAATGTGGAATATAAAAGTAGAGCAAAAAATCGGATAAATTACATTAAATTACACTATTCTCTTTGTTATATAAATTCCACATGAATATTGCATGTAGTATAATAAAGTGTTTAGTTAAATATTACTGTAACGGTATATTATGTATTTTACATTGCACATGTAAATTCTTGATGCTCACATGTTTAACTTTTATATAAACGTGTAATAACTGCATAATGATAGCTCGTGTCAATAAGAAAATAACACTTTCATCTGAATAGTAAATGATGCAATTCGTTATGTATTAATATATTAGTTGTTTCATCTGCACGAGGCAGATGAACCTACTAAAAGCAAATACACGAACTGCTCTTTGACGTAGATAAAAACTTGGGACAGTCTCATGAAAAGTTTAGTACTGTTTATTTTGTTTGAAAAAGTCTAAAACAACTAAAAATAGAAAGGAAGGCATAGTAAAAGAAAAAGTACCATTTTTAGAAGTTGCGGATCAAAATTTAGATTTTGAAGGTTGTTCTTTTCGCAGGCCATTAGCATAAATGTCTTTCTTGAGAAACACTTCTTAGGCTAAGTTGACAAACTTCTTTCACATGGAACTTGTGGAAAGGAAAGAGTAAGGAAGTACTGATATGCTAGATGAAGAAATTTGTTAGGCACAACCATATAGATTGTATCCATGTAAAAGAATGTAACAACAAACTTCACAATTTTTCTATGAATTGTATGAATGAACTAAATTTTTATCATGTATTTATTCGTATTCATCATTCACATCATTATTAGTTTCTTCAATATCCTCTGTGAATTTATAGACAAGAAATATTTTTTCAGTTCATATTCTACAATAGAAAGTCTTAGGTCAGCTCAATTATTCGCGTAGATTTTCAGCAGTGGCATTTTTGCTTTGCTTAAGGGTGGCGATGCCGTGCTTAAGAAAATGATTTCGTAATTCGACAATTTCTTCTATATCCCTGAACCGATTGAAAAAATTCTTTGATAGGCTTTTAAAGAAAACTTGATAGAATGATACCAGACTATTGAAATCAAGAAAAAGAAATATTTTATTTTCGCACTAGAAAAGTTGTTTCTTTAGTTTTCAATAGCTACTATTCTATTAAGTTGTCTCTAAAAACCCACCAAAAAATTTCTTTAGTCGGTTCAGGGATTTAGGAGAAATTGTCGATTATGTTCACCGAACCGCCCACCAAATCTTCCCACATTAGCTCTTTAAGTTTTTTGAGGATTATTTTGATGGTGACAATATTTTGAGACCTACCCTCCAACCACTAGTCCTAAACCAATTTTCTAGTGCTAGGCTTGCAAGGGCTTGTCGGATCGGACTTTTTTTGGTCAATTTGAATAAAATAAGTAAATATTTACCAGGGTGACCTAACACACCCCCAGGGATTGAAACTATCCCCACTTCAAACAACGAAATGCCACTAAAACAATGAAAATCAACTAGATGGCGGTATACCCCCGTTTTTGAGGGCGGAGAATACGATGGTGACGATATTTTCACTTACTACTCCTAAACCAGAAAAACCACCCACTTTTCTGATTTCTCGGTGCTAGGCTTGCGAGGGATCGGATCGTGTTTTTTTTTTGGTCAATTCAAATAAAATAAGTAAATATTGACCACAGGTGACTAATCTACTCCCGGAAGGTTAAAACTTCCCCCAGCCCCAATAACGAAATGTCACGAAAACAACGAAAATCAGCTGGAAAGCGGAGAATACGATGGTGACAGTATATCCCGACATATTCTCCACCCACTACCCCTAAACCTGAAGAGCCACCCCCTTTTCCGATTTTTCGGTGCTAGACTTGCGAAGCCTTGTCGGATAGGATTTTTTCTCATCAATTCGAATAAAATAAGTAAACCTGGATCAGACGTGACCCAACCAACCAATCAGGGGCTGAAGTAGCCTTTACACGAACTGAACTTTTCCTTCAGTGGTTTGTAGGGAATTAATTGAGACGACTTATTGGTATATATTAGATATTTCTGTTTTTTCATTGACTATATATGTAAAAATACTCTCGTTTTTATTCAGTCAATGATCATTCATTACATTTGGTTCATTATATACAATTCTTATTCTATGAAAATAGATCTTTCGACGCCCACAATTATTATCATACTGTTTGTCAGTGTCGAAATGGACATCACAATTCATCTGGTTACATTCACAATCATCATCTTCATTGTCATTACCATCATCACTAGAATTATCATCATTACCATCATTACCATTATCATCAGACATTATTATTTCTGGAATTAAATATATGTCGTAATCAAGATTATCATCATCCTGTTCAAGTGATTCCTCTACATGCACGCAATTATTATAGTCGGTACCCTTACAATTCTTACAGAACGAGCTACATTTAATACCTATGGTATTTTACAGCCATATCGCTTAACACATCCATTCACAATTATTTTGCTTAAAAAATGAATCTGGAATGAGTTTCTCTGAAGAGAATTTTGGTTCGAAAAATCCATTTCCATAGTCCATCCCCAATTTACCGGATTTATGTTCGTATTTAACAGCTAGGCTTGACTCTAAGGGCACGTTTACGTATGGCTGCCTGTCTCGAGGTACGTATATCTACATTCTCATCTTGCTGAAGCATTTGGATCGAGAAAAATTTCCAAATCCCTTGCCAGATCATCGTAATTGCTTTTTGGGTTTTTCGTTGCGAGAAACTTGGATAGAAAATCTGGATGTGGAAGTAGTGATTCGTTAGGCAGCGGTTTTTAACAAAATATAAGAGCTTATTTTCATTGTTCTCGTGGTATTTCATTATTGGTCACCTGTGATTCAATATTTACCTATTTTATTCAAATTAATAAAAAAATAACCGATCCGACAATCCTCGCAAGCCTAGCACATGGAAATCGGAAAAAGTTCAGGTTTAGAGGCAGTCGGTGAAGGGTAGGTCGGAAAGTATTGTGACCATCGTATTCCCCGCCCTCTAAAGCGGTGGTGTACCGGTTTCCCGCTGCTTTTCGTTGTGTTCGTGGAATTTTGTTATTGGAGGTGGGTGTAATTTCAACCCTCGGGATGAATTAGGTCACATCTGGTCAATGTTTACTTATTCTATTCGAATTGACAAAAAAGAAAAAAATCCGATCCACAAGCCCTTGCAAGCCTAGCAGAAAATCGGGGAAAAGGGGTGGTTTTCTCAGTTTACGGATAGTGGTTGGAGAGTAGGCCAGAAAATATCATCACCATCGTGTTCTTTGCCCTCGAAAACGAGGTAGAAGATGTCTTGCGGTCCAGTCGCAGAACTTTTTGGCATTTTGCCTTTAGCGGAGCGGATCTGGTTTTGAAATGAAATCAACTTATTTTAAAATTTTTTTTGATAATTCGGTTACACGCGTTCTCTTTTATCATGTTATCAACTTAGTTCAGCTTAATCACACGGGGTGGCGGAGGAATTCGCATTTAAAATTCGCAAAAACACGTTTTTCCACGATAACTTTGTTATTAATGACCTGACGAAAGAAAAGTAAAATTAAAAATTGAAGATCTCGCGGAAACGTATAATCTTGTAATTTTTTTCAAATCGAACGGTACCTTTTCGTGAAAATTTTTTTTGAAAATACTCGTTTTTTGCCCTAACACTATTACACAAAAAAATAATTCCTTAATTTTTTTACGAAAAAAAGAAGTTAGGGGGATGAGATTTTTTTGAGGTAGGTGAAATAGATAAGAATTGATGGAGCCGGAGGATTGGGGTGGTGGGCCAATTAGGGGAGGGGAGGGAGGTAGGGAAAGGAAAATTATTCAACCACCTCGAACTTTTTTCCCTGTCGTGCGATTTTCAAAAACCAAAATGGAATTTGTTCGTTATTACGTCTAATATTTGACTGAATATTTTTTTAAATTTTTTTCAAATAAACAAACTTGTGGGAGGGGAAAAACCTTTTGCATTTTTTTTAAAATGCGTTTTTGAATACGAAGGAAAGGGCTCAGAAGAGAAATTTTTTTACAGGTAAGTAAGATTTTTTTATCTTTAATTTAAAAAAATATCGCAATCCAAGCAATAGGGAGGGAGGGAGGGGGCATACTGCGTTTGCGGGAATAAAGAGTTAAGGATACGGGATAGGGACTTCGGAGCTTAACATTCGGATATATGAATCTTTTTTCCATCTTAATATTTTATTAGTCTACCCTCCATCAAATATCAAACTTATTATAAATAATTATTTAACACCGTCACGAGTTTTCGCGGTGCATTTCTCTAGTTTTAGGTGTGATAACACGATAAAAATTTGAGAGTAATTCATTGTACCGTTTTTGAGTTAGAGCGAGTTAAGCCGAAAAATAATTGTTATATATATCCAATACACACCTAAAACTAGAGAAATGCGTCGCGAAAACTCGTGACGGTGTCAAATAATTATTTATAATAAGTTTAATATTTGATGGATGGTAGACTGATTAAATATTAAGATGGAAAAAAGATTTATATATCCGAATACTAAGCTCAGAACGTCCCTATCCCTTTTCCTTACCCTTTATTCCCGCAAACGCATTCTGCCCCCTCCCTCCCTTCCTATTGCTTGGATTGCGATAATTTTTTTTTAAATTAAAGATGAAAAAATCTCGCTTACTTGTAAAAAAAATTCTCTTCTGCGTCCTTTCCTTCGTACTCAAAAACACATTAAAAAAAATTGCAAAAGGTTTTTCCCCTCCCACATGTTTATTTGAAAAAAATAAAAAAAATTATTCAGTCAAATATTAGACGCAACAAATTCCATTTTGGTTTTTGAAAATCGCACGACAGGGAAAAAAGTTCGAGGGGGTTGAATAATTTTCCTTTCCCTACCTCCTTCCCCTCCCCTAATTGGTCCACCACCCCAATCCTACGGCTCCATCAATTCTTATTTATTTCACCTACCTCAAAAAAATCTCATCCCCCTAACTTCTTTTTTTCGTAAAAAAATTAAGGAATTACTTTTTTGTGTATTAGTGTTAGGGCAAAAAACGAGTATTTTCAAAAAAATTTTTCACGAAAAGTTACCGTCCGATTTGAAAAAAATTTTACCAGATTATGCGCTTCCGCGAGATCTTCAATTTTTAATTTTAGTTTTTTTCGTCAGGTCAATAATAACAAAGTTATCGTGGGAAACCTGTTTTTGCGAATTTTAAATGCGAATTCCTCCACTACTCCGTGTGATTAAGCTGAACTAAGTTGATAACGTGATAAAAGAGAACGCGTGTAACCGAATTGTCAAAAAATTTTTTTTTAAAAAGTTGGTTTCAAAACTCCTCTTTATCTCGCCAGATCCGCTCCAGTACTTATTAACATTTATTTCATAAGCCTTTAATATTATCTTGTCATGGACACTATGGACAGGTTCATTAGGCATTTTTTCCTTTTTGTGATTTATTTTACTGGGTAAACAAGCTTGCATTTCTTAGTCGTCATGTTCAAATTTGTATAATTTTTCGTTCATGTACCAAATCAATTTATTTGCTTACGCTTGAATTGAACGAAAATCACTGCTATATATCAGTAATTTATTTTGCGTCTTACGAAAAATCCAAAAAATCCAGTGCTCCCGTTTGCGGATATTTGGAATATGGTGTAGTTACAGATATATTAACTATTTTTTTAATGAGGGAATGGTCATTAAATCGGCCCGCCGGAAGTCCGACCCACCGGGAATTCTCCCGGTATTCCCTATGGCGACGCTGAGTCTGATCGTTATAATTTAACTGTTATTGTAACAATTTATTTACATACTCTGTACGTTCTATAAATATAAAATGTAGATTTATCTTATCCCGCAATCTGCAATAAATATATAGAGAACTATTACGAGCAGTAACGTAATACGTAATAATCATGTATCCAATATAATAACGCCTTAAAAATCAACTGTATAAGTTACTGTCAATAATAACTAAGCCGTAGATGAAATTTAATGATAATTACATAACAACAATTAGTTTTTATATTCAGTGAACGAGACAACAATTCCAAGATAAAGAATTTCAGTAGCATCGAAGGTATGCATTTAGAAAAATCGTCGGAGCATTTCCTGTAATGATTACACTTGTTTCCGTGTTGTAGTAATTTACCGCAAGTTTTATAACGATCTGTATTTCAAGTACACACCCAATTAGATGTTATTATACCTTTACGTATCAAAATCACTTTGAAATTGGTCTAATGGTCACATGTTCGACACAAACGCCATCGGTTAGCTATGTATACAATGTCAATTATAGCGAGCTCGTTAGGTATGATTGTTCAGTCTAGCGAATTGAAAATCGAGAAACTTTTAGTTTCAATGTTAAATGGTTCATTATCTGTAATTGTTTCAAAACGATAATTTTGCTAGTCTCCTTACTTCAATTAAATGATAAACGTTTTTGTGTAGGCATATCCTATTAGTGACTAACAAATTTTCTGTATTTAAATACGTTTGCTTTTTAGCATTTACTGTTTGTAAAGTGAAAGTTAAAATGTCTAGTTGTTTTATAGAGGAATTTAAACTTTAAGGTCAAAATAATAAAATCAGTTTGCAGTTTACTACTGACCGATTTATTTTTAGATAAAGTTGTGGCCCATTACAAAAACATCTACACACAAATGAGCTTAAAATTGAGATAGGGCTTAGTTTTTTATGTTTTTACTAATGAAGTGGTTGAGATGCGGTTAATGTTAGAAGAAAACCAATTTTTAAAAAGTCGACTTCGTCTTTATTTATAGATCGGATATATAATATAATAACTATAGCAGTTTTCAGCATTTAGGTATAGGGTTTTATTACCTAAGAACGGAGCCCTTTCATCATTTGCCCAATACACTGAAAGAAACTTGATTAGAGCTTCTAAAAGAAGTTATTGAAGCATTTAAAAGTTTGAATAATTTACCAGAGGAGAACCTAAATAATGTCCTTAACATAATAGAGAAGTTTATTTGCACGATGTATGGGTTCAGAGCTACAAACGTCAAAGATGCTCGTATAGCTACCTTCACGAAGGTGTATAAATTTAGCGAAAATGATAACGAATTTCGGTTACCAGACAAAAATTTTCACCACAGTCGAAACTCTTAATCAATTTTTTATAAATAATTATTTTTTTTTAGATGCGAGTGACAAAGAGAAAAATGATCTTTCACCTACTGAGCATCAAGAGAGTGATGAGTTAGATGAAAATGAGAATGAGGAAGATCTGTTATCGGAAGCCGAATAAATTTATTTTTATTTTCACTAAACTAAATAAATTTTCTGAGCAGATCATTCTGTATAATTTTGAAATGTACGAATGTATTAATTTGTATTCTCATAAAATAATGTACATTAATAATAAATTGAATATTTAATCAAATTAAAAAAATAAACTCGGGAATGCCGCACGCACGTTTTCTAACGATAAGTTATCAATATCGATATTACTAATTAAATCTTTATGGCGAACTTTGAAATTCGGGTACGTGATAATATTCATACTAAGATTAACGATAAACACAGTCAGCTGAAAGTATGTGGGTGGAAAAGTCGTCAGCTGATGCAAGAAAGGTGATGCGCGCTGCCTCGCAGGCGATCAACACTCAGCACAGTTACTGTACCAGCTGACGACTTTTCAACCCACATACTTGCAGATGACTATGTTTTTCGTGAATCTCTGTATAAATATTATCTTATACCCAAATTTTAAAGTTCGCCGAATAATTTAAATTTTTCATGTTTTTGGTCGATTTGATCGATCAGCTGACTCTAAATCCACCGCCCTCTGTCCAGCTGACTATGTTTTACTTTAATTATATAACATAATCTCCCCCTCATATAAGTTTCAGCATTCGCCGGATAGTTTTTTTTTCTCAGTTTTTTACGTGTTCTCAACCCTTTGACAGCCACCCCCACCGCTACCCAACCAGCTGACTGTCCATTCATTGCTAACTTATATAAGAACAATCCATTTTTCATACAGTAGTTATGTAATTTCTTTAGTAAATTTATTTATTTGTAATAGGTGCAACTTAAATATTTTGACCTACTTTTATACACACATAAAACTTACAGTTTATTGTAGGAATATAATAATAATAAGTTAATTTACATGTATTTAATTTTTTCTTTATCAGCAGCCTTGGTTATATATTTTATGAGGTAGTTTCTGTTTCCTCATCCTACGCGAATTATATAGATCAATGCAAAAAATCAATCAACTTTGTTCGCAAACTTGTATCCTAGATACTAATGATAATATCAGAGACAAGGAATTAGTTAATTTATCATTAAACTTAGCATAAATAATCTATCATTAAATAATTTTGATTTACAAATTGAAAGATATTAAGTATTTTGAGATCACTGGTTAAAAAAGACTCTTGTTATGTTACTAGCACAAATACGCATTGTTCATACGGGTATCCAAAGTTTAATATTTATAAATTGTGTCAAAAAAAACTTGCAATTATCTCCAGATCATACCTTAATATTAATAATAGAAACTTCTACATACTTCCAAATTATATGTACTATGTTGAGTGTGTGTTTTTTATAAACATGATAACACAGCCACATACAAAAGAAAATTGTTCTGATCTGGGGATCAGACCTTCATATCCTGTAGTATCTTGACCCGCTGAATCCAAATCTGCCATCAGATTTGAGCCAGTACGTCTCAGTTTTGCAGAAAATGCAAAAGAGCGTGAAAATAAGCGCTACAAGCCCAAGGTTTTTGTGATTTTCTGAAAAACTGAGATGTGCTGGCTCAAATCTGATGGCAGACTTGGATTCAGCTGGTCAAAATACTACGAGATATGATATACACTGTTGATAAAAATCATGATTATTTTTTATTTTTTTAAATAAACACGTTTATTTGACTTCTTAACTCTCCGTATTGTATCTTCTTAATAAATAATTAAAAAAAAATGTTTATATAGTTATGTTAAAACTGAAAATTGACTTAAAAACTGTTTCGATTTGGCTCTGCAAGTCAAGAAGCCGCTTGTGACCTTGTTGGAACTCGTTGAAACTTGCAAATCCCGGTCGATTATATAAGAAAAGGAGAGGGGTTTTCAACTTCATTTAATATTTAGTATTGACTCAACGTTGACGAGTGATGTACACTAAGAATAAACGTCTAGTAGAGGCAGGAAAGAAGATAGTGTTTGGCAATGACAGCAAAGACAGTATAAGCCAAAGCTAACATTCTCAACGAAGAGCAAGCGGGAATTTGAGTGGTAGTGGTTGCAGTAGCACTAGTTTAAGCTCCTTTGTTGTGAGAACATATTAAGATAAAAAGAAAGAGTTAGACAAAAAAGTAGCAAGAGCCATTTTTGTAACAAATTGTTCTTTTAAGTCCATTAAACATAGAGAAGTTCGGAAAGCGATTGACATGTTAAGACCAGGGTATACCCCGCCTTCTAGGTTTCAGTTATAATCAACCCTTTTAACTGAAATATTTGAAGAGGATAAATCAGAGTTCTCTGAAAAGGACAAGGGTAGATAAGCTATATAATTTTCGCCCACTAATTTCATAAAAAAGAAAAGTTCTCCTTAAAGTCATTAAGCGTTATTTATTTATAGTAGAACATTTGATCTTTATGTTTCTATGTTTTACATTTGAAAAACAACAGTAGGTCATAGTAATATCATTTCAAAGTGGGCATGTTTGCAGTATTTTAGTATTTTTTGACGTTTTTCCGAACTTTTAATGTATATTTCAGTTAGATGCGCTCGATGAAACAAGATAAACTATACCTCATTTCATTGTTGAGCATTTAAGCTTTTAAATAATGGTCAATTTATATTGTTTCATCATGCGCTTCAATGTATCAAAAACAAAATCGTTTCCGCTGGAGTCGTAGTAGTGTAGACGTTGCGTGCGAATTTAAACGTGTCAGCGCTCAAAACCACATATTGTGGTATGTATTGAATAAGAATATGTGTATCCACGACCATTGTATAATCATTGCATTCTACATTTAACAATTGTCAAATAATGATAGTCATTATTCCAACCAAACGTATAATGAACATAATCTGATTCTAACACATATTTAACCAACCAGGAACTAGTTGTTTTCATTCTAACGCACCTTTGACCAATCAGGAACCAGCAATTTTCATAAGGAAACGGCGAATCCGTTTTTCCATGTTTTCGTGCATATTTTCGTGTTTGACGTTTAACACGTCAACGTTTTACTGTAAATGAACTTTATTTTTTTCAGTTTTAAACGATTAAAACAGTTAAAATATGCGATAGTCCTGGATAAATTATAGTATTCAGTTCGTGTATAATGGCTATTACACACTCGGATGATTTACGACACGCCTTCGTCTCGTGCCATAAACATCACCCCCGCGAGTAATAGGCATCATTATACGCTCACTGAATAATCTACTAGTCCAAAGAACAGTTTTTTATTACTTGTCAAGACATATACTACTCGGAAAGTATAATGACATACAACATGGCCGATGGGCGGAAAAAGGCCCTTATCCTTATCGTCTGTATGTTTCTTGACGGTTGGTCAAATGTTCATAATGAACCGATAATATGTGCAGTTTTAAACCGGAAGATGGAAACGGTGTTTTCTTCTGGAAAGTATAGATATATCAGGACATCCACACTGGTGATTATTTTGCAAACTTGGCCATTGATTTAATAAATAAGTGCAAAAATGAGAATAACTGCAAAATTAATAGTTTGGTCAAATATAATGCGGCAAACATGAACAATATGAGGGAAAAAATTGCCGAGACCCTGGATTACTTCATTATAACATACGGATATTCTGTCTATGCACTGAATTTTTCAAAGATTTGGAAGTTACAAAAGTAAAATCACATGTAGTTCAAATTGTAAAATATTTTCGCAATACACACTTGCCAAATGCTTGGTACAAAAAAGGAGGCAAGGAACTAATATTACCACAAGTCGTTACAAATCTGTGATGAATACAAAGATGACATTGGTCAATTGATTTTTTTTTAAAAAGTGTTGAATATTCAAATTAAAAGAATGGCCAAAGACTTTTTAAAATTGCAGAAACTGATTTCTGTGACGCTTGACAGAATTCAGCACAAAGATACCAGTTTGTCCTTTCCAGTTGAGGAATGGAAAAAAATGAGTGCCTTTCTTTATAGCTTTGAAGATGAGGACAGAAATTTAAAGCAATATCAGATATTTGAACGGACACATGATCAACCATTTCACTATTTCGCATACTTGCTGGATCCTATCAGAAATAAAAACAAATACCCACTGTCGAAAGAAGAAAAAAAGGTTGCTTTAAATATATTTTCCCAACATTTTTCTGGCACCGAATGATTAAGTTTGAAGCGAAATACGAGCTGTTCCAAGAAACAATGTTTTCAGAAGAAATATTACAAAATGTTAACGTGGTTCAGTTGTGGAAATCTCAGAAAATATGTCACAAAACTAGTGGAAGCATTATACTCTTCGCCGATTTACTGAGCTTTTTATATAATTGTTACACATTCTATAGGATACTCTTCGCATTTTTCTTGTAAATAATGTTAGTTTTTGGACATTCTAAATTTTGTGATACCAACTTTGTTGTGAAAAAAAAAATATATGAAAAAAAAAATCGCCATGTGAGGGATCGAACACGAGACCTTTGGATTGAAAGGCAAAAAAAAAAAAATCAAAATCAAAATCAAAATCAAAGATATTTATTAATGTTTAAAGACATGAATGCGCCTCAGCTGGGTCCAGTCTAGAGCCGATCACCCCACCGCGGCGTGGAACGGCTCGGTAGGTAGGTGATCGGGTGGAGGGGTTTAGCTTCGGCTGTAACAACAGCTGAAATTGGGGCTTAGGGCTCCTGTTTAACATATATAAAAAACTTAAACCTAACAATTTCGTTGAACAATAATCCGGGAAGATATTAAAATACTTAGAAATAGCTAGAACTACGAAGAAACAATTGTATTTTTAATACACGCGCACTGTCGCACGCGCGCCCTAAATTAGGGCATAGCCGGGTAAGCAATGTAAAGATGCCCCCGCACTGTTTTGGTTGAAAATTTTTCATTAGTTAGAACTCATTAGACTATATAATTTTCCAAAAGATCAGCCAGAAATAGGGTCTTGTTTAGGGGGTAGATGGGGGCAAAAATATTTCATGAATATTTTTTTTCTTCAAAACGGCGCTTTCGATTGCCTTGAAAAAAATATATGTTATGGCTATACTGCAAATCAATTAAACAAAATATAATGGCCCAATTTCAAAACAAAAAATATATTAAAAAAAATATTTCCCTCTTTCATTATTTTTTTTTTATTGACTTACCCTCGTGGGGCCACGATGATTTTTTTTATAAAACACCCTTTCTTACTATATAATAACATATTTTTTTCTCAGTCGCTTCAAAAGATTACGTCATAGATAAAAAAAATATTTTCGGTAAGTGCCCCCTAAAAAATAAACTTTGTCTTGTTTATAAACAGAAGACAGAGTTTCAATAACTAATACTAATTACAATTAAGGCAGTAAGATATACAAGATACATTTATCAGAGAATGCTTAATAATCTAAAAGTAAATATACAATTTTATCATAATAGTAGATTGCAGATTTTTTACTGTGACGTTTTGTGGTCTTACCTAATTATTTTCTTTGAAATAATCCAAGACTAATATAAGTTATATCGTATAACAAGTTCAGTATCATGTTACATAAATAAATAATATTACTGTAACAAAAACGATAAAGTATGTGACATCGCTATTGCTAGCCCAGGAACTCTAATCATTTATTAGTGTAAATATACACATAATTTAAAAGACTTTAAAAACATGGAACACTTTAACGAATCGGCTCACATAGTCAACTATAGGAGGTATTAAATATAATAATGTTTATACATAAAATATAATTTGTTTATCATAACATAACTAGTCAAAGCTGACAAGCTATAATATAAACATCAAAATATTCATTGACTAGTGCTAATGTGTTTCGAGATTATTTGATGCAAGTTAAGGCACTGCAACTGTAATAATAATAAAATAATGATATTGGCAGCCGACATAATTCGTCTATTAGTTCGAAAATCGACCAATTGAGAGAAGTTTAGCCACTTGCGAACTTTATGCGACTAACCAACAAGCCTATTTCAGCGGAGTTTAAATATTTTGATTATACATGCAGGCAAAGACAATATCCAGGGGCGCAGCCAGGGGGGGAGCCATGGGGTCCGGGCCCCCCCAAGCCGTCCTCCATGAACCAAAAATAAAGACGCATAATCTCTATAAGTATCAAGCAGTATTTGAACTATCCCTTGAAATAAATATTTTGTAATTAATGCCAATATTATCTAGTAGAGGAATCTATGCACATCCGTTTACAACAATTTTCTGAAAAGATTTCCTCATCCTTTGGAGAGGCCGGTTCTATTGCCCCCCCCCCCAGATGAATTTTCTTGCTGCGCCACTGACAATATCCATGTGAATGTGCAAATGGAAATAGAACTGTGTTGTTCTCACGTAGCCACTGTAATATATTACCTTTCATATGGGCGGTATCTATCGAAAATTCCAAAACCAGCAGAAACTCTCAGCTATTTGTTCCGAAATGATGGTGTAAGTGCAGTGATTATGGATGACAGCGATGAAGATTAATTTTACAGTGCCATATTTCTTATGGCATAATGTCCTGTGGTTGCACAACTTTGTTGAACTTCGGTATGTACTTCAACTTTAATATGCCATTTAGTAAGCCACAGTATTCTTGTCAGTACCGGTATACCTACTGTATTTTGAAGTTTTGATAAGTTCCATTTTTGAAATAAATATAACTATATGTATATTAATAGTTTATGCATCGCAAGTTAATGTCAGCATCAATGTTGTAAATATTATTTTTTTTAACTATGACGTAATCTTTCGAAGCAACTGAGAAAAAAATATATTATTATATAGTAAGAAAGAGTATTGTATAAAAAAAAACATCGTGGCCCCACGAGGGTAAGTCAATAAAAAAAAATAATGAAAGAGAAAAATATTTTTTTAAATATATTTTTTTGTTTTGAAATTGGGCCATTATATTTTGTTTCATTGATTTGCAGAATAGCCATAACATATATTTTTTTCAAGGCAATCGAAAGCGTCGTTTTGAAGAAAAAAAATATTCATGAAATATTTTTGCCCCCATCTACCCCCTAAACAAGACCCTATTTCTGGCTGATCTTTTGGAAAATTATATAGTCTAATGAGTTCTAACTAATACAAAATTTTCAACCAAAACAGTGCGGGGGCATCTTTACATTGCTTACCCGGCTATGCCCTTTATGAAGAAAATCTTGTTGTCCATACGGGAAAAACTTAGTGAAAGGCAAATGCTTTAGCCATTGAGCTATCTCATCTTACCACAAAACTTGAATGAATATCGTTCAAGAATTATATTTCAACGGATTAGATACATTATTATGAAATATATATATTGGTAAAATATAAAAACAAAAAAAAATTATAGGGAATAACATTTCGCAAGATTTCTATTTAAATACAAATGACAGAAATTATGAAAAAAAATTTTTTTTTATTTAAATGATTAATAACTTTTTTATTTACCGATTGATTTTTTTCAAAAACAATAGGGTTCTTCCTCTAGCTAACGCTAATTTACTTTCCAAATTTCAATACAATCGCACTTTTCTTTCTTAAGTTATCGTGCTTACAAGAAACGTGACGGACGGACGGACGGACATATTGAAAGTTGTTCAGAATTCGTTCACTAACATAATGATATGAAAATTTTGTCTCTACGAGCGATATTTACTGATTTAGAAATGTGCCGATCAAATACAATATACTCTTCGTTTTTGCGAAGAGTATAACAAAATAACAAAGTACTGGATCTGATAATTCTCTTTCTGTGTGCCGTTGCTTCTTCTGCAAACGCGGAATGAATGTTTTCTTCATATTGACCTGCTCATTCAGATATTAGGAATATATTGGGCAATGAAAAAAGCATCTAAGTTAGTATTTCTCTTTAGTATTTTCTTTATAATACTTAATTTGTCTTGTTTTGTACTATTTTGAAAAACATATATTTCTCTTTTTATATGTTCATATATTTGTTAAGTTAATGTTTTAAGCCTTTAAAATAAAGACTTTTTAAAGTTTTATTTTTGCAAAGAAAATTTTTTACTAATAAAGTTTGTATTTTGGAAAACAGAATTTTCAAAATACGTTTTTCCCAATGTGCGCATCACCATGTTCACCTCACTACCTTCAGTGAATCTTGGGTAAAATATATATATGTGTGGTAAATCAATTCATAAAAAAATATAAAATTATAGCTGTGATTAAATTAAAACATAAATCTAGTAGATGTCATTTTAAATTATGCAGAAATCTTTTTCTTAAATAGGAACTTTGAACCTACGATAAATATTAATTTTAATAACAGCTTTAGTGTGTTTTTTTAACTGTGGGTAGAGCCCATTTAGAGTAACTTGTCTCACATCGTTAGAAAAATTTGCAACGCCATATGCCGTTTAGGGATTGCAATTTACCGGAAGTTTTAATAACCGGTAAATCGGTAAATAAAAATGTAAATAACCGGTTAACCGGTATTTACCGGTAATTTTTAGAATGGATGATTAGGGTGGCGAAAATGGCAATTGTCTTTTTCCATGTACAAAATTATCTAAATTAAACAAAAAACATTTTTTTATATACGTATATATAATATAATGAACAAACAAAAGGTTTTTTATCAACAGTAAGTTCACAAGAGATTTTTTTTATCGGATAAATTTCTCTTTGTAACGAAATAATTTTGCCAAATCAGTGATTTTATAAGAAAAACTGACATGAAAAAATCGCGAGACCGGAGGTCGAGTGATTTTGTCAAATGTCAGTTTTTCGAGCAAAATTACTGATTGGCAAAATTTTGAGTTAAAAAGAAAGGACCCCGACACCATATAGGGTGATTTCTGCCTCAAGTCAAATTTAATCTAACCCACGTAAAAATGTTCTTTTGAACCCCCTGAACAAATGTTCAAATGCAGCGAGATCCGAAAAGGTTTTCGTTTCGAGAAATTATAAATCACCCAAGGTTACCTTGTCTTAATGACTAAATTCTATTGCTGTTTCCATAGAAATTAATAGTAAAACAACGAAATATTAAGTTTTATTTCACACTTTTTTATTTCTTTTTAACTTGTCAATAATGACCTTGTTTTGATTCACTGATTTTCCTACTATCCAAGAAAGAGTGTGTTATTTTTTTTAAAATATCGAAATTTTTTGAGTACCTACGTGGATACGAATTACTGATCGAAATTGTTTAGGTAAGATTACCACAGAAAATTCCATAATCATAGTTCAAATAAAAATCAATGGACATGATTAAATTGCCCATTTAATGGGCATCTAAAATAAAAAACATGATACACTCTGAAAGTTCAGATAAAAAAAGAACAATTCTAATCCTAGGAAGCTCGGAGAACAATAATTCATCATAAGATTTTGGGTCACAGAACTTTTTATTTAAAAAAAAAAGTATCACAACTTTATTCTTGAATTGAAAAAACTGCAGCGAAACCTTTGAAGACCCACGGTGTCATTAATATGAGTAAGAAATATGGTGTTATTTAAGAATTAATATCCAGTGAATTTCCATAAAATCAAAGCCAACTTTAATTTAATTTTTTCAATTTTAAAACGTATTTGGAACGATCTTTAGGGCTTTTTCGGACCTGGTTGCATTTGAACATTTGTTCAGAGGGTTCAAAAGAACATTTTTACGTGGGTTAGATTGAATTTGATTGGAGGCAGAAATCCCCCTAAATGGTGTGCGGGATCCTTTATCCATAAAAGAAAAGGTTGAGCGTTTTTTGGTAAGATAAATTAACGACAGAATGTGTGAACGAACAACAACAATAATTTATTAAAAATAATTATAATTTTCCCAAAACGACTCGCTGTCAAAGTGACAAAAATGTGACTGTCAAACAGACTTTTTTATATAGGAGTTAATTTATCAAAAGGAAAAAATATAAATGAAACAAATTTAAATAAATAATTATTCTGTAAATAACAAAAATATCCACTTAAATAATAAAAATTATAAACATAAACTCAAATATGGCATTTACTGAATACCTAATCTAAAAATACAATATTTTTTTAAAAATAGCCTGTTAAAAGGATTAGTTTTTCAAAGCTAATCTGTTAGTCGTCTAATATTTGTGCACAGAATACCCCAGCTGAAGATGCCCTTCTTAAATCTATATTGGTGGGTCAATAAGTTAATAAGAATTGGTAATAACATACTTCTAAATGTATTCCAAGGATATCTGCGGCAGTGAAATATTCAATTTTCTGTGGTAAGATATTGTCAATGTCTCTCTTGTATTTCTTGGGGCTTGGTGTTTGGAGTTTACTTTTTATAATATTATTTATTTATTGTTAAAAGTGCTCGGTGTTGGGACAATCACTCTGTATTTAGTGAATACTAGTCAGTGACATAAATAGAAACGTTGAATACGTGACATATCGTAAGTTCAGAATTTACCGAAATAACCGGTAAAAAATTAAAATAACCGGTAATTATCGTCATGTGTTTTTTGTCCTAATAACCGGTTAACCGGTTAACCGGTTAACCGGTAATGCAATCCCTAATGCCGTTATCTCAACTTCATTTAAACGAGAAAGTGCCGTTAGTATATTTTTTAAATCTATACAACAGTTATCAGTATTTTAGCATATCCAAGAAAGTATCAGTGTACATAAAATATTCTTACAAATTGTTAATTTAAAATTAATAAAAATCAATTAGTCAATTTATTTAAAATAAATCGATTTTCCTAGTTTTGAAACTTTGGAATAACCGATTAAATAGAGAGTCTTTCAGTGTAAGCGTTTTTAATACATGCGAGTAAACTATAAGACTACTCAAGTAAAACTATAAAAAAGCAGTTTTATGAATTCTTATCCAACAATTTCAGTCGTATGTAAAATCAGTAAATTTAAAATTACCAAAAAAGAAGATTGCCATAGGTTTTAAATTTGAATCACCTCATGTTGAACGGGACTGAAATTATTGAGTAAAAATGGATAATGCTATTTTTATCACAGTTTTACAGATGTTATGGTTTATTTGCTATATAATTATTAACGAAAGAAGTTACGGCCAAAAAATAATAAATATTTTCTCATTGTATCTCTATCTCCTCTACATGGCCACTTTACTTTGTAATAAAGTGAAATGGAGCAAATAGAGAAATAGAGGAAAGTAGGTAGTATAATACGCCTCCAAAACTTAACGAAGGTATTTGTAATGCTGACGACATGGATGTTAAGGACTCCACAACAAAAAAATTGAATGCACAACATAACCACACATTTTTAAAAACTGAAGCTTATAAATAATACACTTCAATGGTTACTGTAGTTGGTTAAATGTCAGTTAATGCTTGACAGTAAATATCTGCCCCACAGTCTTAATATTCCGTTAGAATTAGGTGGTCTTCCGTCTTTTGGAAAATATTTTGTATTGAGCTTATGAATAAGAAAAATTTTGAACAACTTGCCATTCTATTAGCTTTCTATTCCTCTAAAAATTAAAAAATTAGCTGCATAAAGAACTTTCTGAATATGTATTTCAAAAGTCAATAATAATTCCTTCAAATCAGTACGGGTTTTGAAAATATTTCAGTACTTCTACATTAATAATTGAAATTTAGCTAACCATCGACAACACGTTAAGAAAAAATCAGTAAAATTTAGTATCGAAGCTTATTTTAATATTTCAAACAACTTTTTCTAGTAATGTTTTGTTCCAATGTGAAAAATAATCATTTCTTGACTACTTTTACATATTTCGTGTTTTTAGCCATATCAGCTTGCTTTCAAACATACAAAATTTCTTACGGAGAATGACTTATTTAAAAAAAAAATGGAAATAAACAAATTTTGTTTCTTGTTGCGCCAACCTGTGGGCACACTGTAGATAAATGCATTCATATTTTCAGTCGATATTTTTGTCAATATAGTTATTACTTCCGCATTCAGTGGAAGTATAGTAACGACAAAAAAAATTTGAAAATTTTTATTGTTCAGATAGGCTTAGAATGTCATAAAATGTTGAGATTTAAGTTTGAGCGAAAAAAAATCTGTCTGACCGTCTGTCTGTCGGTCTGTCTGTAACTTTTCTGTGCGCACGATTACTCTGGAACCGTTTAAGATATTGATTTTAAATTTGGTACACTTATGTATTTTAACGTGATTTGGAACTATATTATATTTTCATCTTATTCCGTTGGGGGTAAATGGAGGTAAATAACTAAATTAAGCAGGTAAGAATACATAAAATTGGTATTTAGTAGAAGCTATAAGTTCTCAAAAAAATTTTTGGTAGCCACCTCCTTTACCATCCCCACCCCATTATTAAAGGGGGAGAAAAGAAACTGTGATTTAGTGTGTGTGTACAAGAACCAAAAACCTCAAAATATTTTTTACTTAATCAACGCAGGCTCGATTTGAAAATAAGCGAGTGACGTCATGTGCAAACCAGGTTCAAGCTGGTATTCGTACCGAGGGCATCTTCTTTTTCATAGTATCATGGGTATTTACTATACTTTATCCACGACTACTTTAACTTTTTTAATCGTTTAAAAGTGAAAAAATAAAGTTAAATCACAGTAAAACTTTGTTTAAACGTCAAACGAAAATATGGACTCTTCCTTGGAAAAAATGGACTCGCCCGTTGATTATAAAAATTTC